>CM055118.1:920672202-921955913 GCA_029206835.1 Rana muscosa
TCCAAAAAGGTACATTTGTCTCATCTGTCCACAGAATATTTGCCTAAAAGTCTTGGGGATAATCAAGATGTTTTTTGGTAAATGTGAGATGAGCCTTTGTGTTCTATTAGGTCAGCAGTGGCTTTGGCCTTGGAACTCTCCCATTGATTCAATTTTTGCTCGGTCTCTTTCTTATTGTTGAATCATGAACACTGATCTTACCTGAGGCAAGTGAGGCCTGCAGTTCTTTAGATGTTGTTCTGGGTTCTTTTATGACCTCCTGAATGCTCTTGGAGTAATTTTGTAGGCTGGCCACGCCTGGGAAGGTTCACCACTGTTCAAGTTATCTCCATTTGTGGATAATGGCTCTCCCCGTGGTTCACTGGAGTTCCAAAGCCTTATGGCCCGTACACACGATCCGAATATCGTACGACAGATCGTACGTCTTTTTTCGCTTAATAGTCACAAGTAGAAATTGAATAGGTAACTAAAGTCACGAAAATTCTGGTACGACAGAAAAAAAAATCGGAAGTGATGTCACGTGTTCTAATGTATTTGTATTGTATTTTCAGACGACAACTATACTGACTAAACCAAAATTGTACGATCTGGTTTCGTACGAGGAAAATTTTCGTGCTTGTCCGATCAAATAATATCGGATGAATTGTCGTGATCGGCTCTCGAAAGCTCTGTACTAACGATCCGATTATCGTACGATTTTTCCTCGGGCGACAGTTTTCGTACGATATTCGATCGTGTGTATGGGCCATTAGAAATGGCTTCGAACCCCTTCCTAGAACGATACATGTACATTACTTTGTTTCTAATCTGTTGTGGCATGGTGTGTGGCTTTTTGTGATCTGTTAGCGAGCTTCACTTTGCCAGACAGCTTCTATTTATGTGATTTCTTGATTCAACAGGTCTGGCAGTAATCAGGCCTGGGTGTGACAAGTGAAATGTAACTGTTACCCACTTAAGCCCCGGACCAATACGTAGCTTAAAGACCAGAGGTGTTTTTACAATTTGTCACTGTGCTGCTTTAACTGGAAATTGCACGGACATGCAATGTTGTACCCAAATGAAATTTGCGTCCTTTTATCCCCACTAATAGAGCTTTCTTTTAATGGTATTTGATTGCCTTTGCGATTTTTATTTTTTGCGATTTAAACAGAAAAAGACCGAATTTTTTTTAAAAAAAAAGATATTTTCTAATTTTTGTTATAAGAAAAATCGAATAAACTCAATTTTAGTCATACATTTAGGCCAAAATGTATTCAGCCACATGTCTTTAGTATAAAAAATGTCAATAAGCATATATTTATTGGTTTGCGCAAAAGTTATAGCGTCTACAAACTAGGATACATTTTCTGGAATTTACACAGCTTTTAATTTGCAGTATGACTGCCTATCTCATTTCTTGAGGTGCTAAAATGGCAGGGCAGTACAAACCCCCCCCAAATGACTCAATTTTGGAAAGTAGACACCCCAAGGAAATAGCTGAGAGGCATGTTGAGCCTATTGAATATTTTTTTTTGTCCCAAGTGATTGAATAATGACAAAAAAAATAAAAAAATTACAAAAAGTTGTCACTAAATTATATATTGCTCACACATGCCATGGTTATATGCGGAATTGCACCCCAAAATACATTTTGCTGCTTCTCCTGAGTACGGGGATACCACATGTGTGGGACTTTTTGGGAGCCTAGCCACGTACGGGACCCCGAAAACCAAGCACCGCCTTCAGGATTTCTAAGGGCGCAAATTTTCTAATACCTCTCAGCAAATAGCTTGGGGTGTCTACTTTCCAAAATGGGGTCATTTGGGGGGGGGGGGTTTGTTCCATCTGGGCATTCCATTGCCTCCGAAACTGTGATAGGCAGTGTGGAGTGAAATCAAAAATTTACACCCTTAGAAAGCCTGAAGGCGGTGCTTGGTTTTTGGGGTCCCGTACGCGGCTAGGCTCCCAAAAAGTCTCACACATGTGGTATCCCCGTACTCAGGAGAAGCAACAGAATGCATTTTGGGGTGTAATTCCACATATGCCCATGGCATGTTTGAGCAATATATCATTTAGTGACAACTTTGTGCAAAAAAAACAAAAAAAAATTGTCTTTTTCCCGCAACTTGTGTCAACAAATAAAATATTCCATGGACTCGACATGCCTCTCAGAAAATAGCTTGAGGTGTCTACTTTCCAAAATAGGGTCATTTGGGGGGGTTTTGAACTGTCCTGGCATTTTATGCACAACATTAGGAAGCTTATGTCACACATCATCCACTCTTCTAACCACTTGAAGACAAAGCCCTTTCTGACACTTTTTGTTTACATGAAAAAAAAATTACTTTTTTTTGCAAGAAAATTACGTTGAACCCCCAAACATTATATATTTTTTTTAAAGCCCTACAAATGCATTTTTTGGGGAAAAAATACACTTTTTTTTTATTTTAATGCACTAAAACACATGTGACAGCAGGAAGGTAAAGTCACCTGGTTGCATCCAGGGGGGTAGATATATTTCGCCCAGATTCAGGCTTTACGCCGACTTATACAACTAGGTGGAGAGTTGTATAAGGCTAGTGGGCTCATGGATGACTCATACCTCTAGGGAGAGGGCTGGGCGTCGTGCAGACAGGGAGTTGATGAGACCAGCTGAAGCTTGTCAGCTCATTTAGGCCTCTATAAGAACTCCCAGCTTCATTAGATGTTAGCTCATGCCTGGAACCAGACCTGTGTGGACTGTCTAGGGAGAGTGAACCCCTGTGCGGTGAGACAAAGCCTGTGTGGCTATTTGCTTGGACATTTAAAACCAGGGACTTAGGGACTAGGACAGCACTAGGCTGATCCCAGTTGTTAGTTAGGAAACCTGTATGTTTAGTCAGAGGTCAACTTGACCAGGATTTATTTTGGTTATGTTTCTTTTGCTTTGCTGTGTTTTGTCACTGTAAATAGAAAATAAACCGCACCTTTTTGATTTTGAAAACCACAACCTCCGTTTGCTGGGCCTGTTTTGTGTGGGGAGCCCATCCCGGGGGTCACACACACCCGCTGCCGAGCTAACCCCCTCACAGTTGGTGGAGAACCAGTGGCAGTTTTTTTTAAGCCAGCATGGAGGAGATACTGAAACAGCTGGCTCTAGCAAATGCCAATCAACAGCAGACAAATGCAGGTTTGCAAAGGAGCCTTGCAGCCCAGCAGCAAGCTCATCAACAAGCCCAGCAGCAATCTGAGGCCCGCTTCATAGACCTGTTACAGAAGCAAGAGCAGAGACTACAACAAATGGAAGCAGTAATGCAGCAACGTCCGCAGACCAGTGAGGAAAGCCGTCCCACTAATACCGCGTCCTTTGGGGTGAGTCGTTTATTGACAAAAATGACTGGAGAGGATGATCCAGAGGTATTTTTGACCACATTTGAAAGGACTGCTGAAAGAGAAAAGTGGCCTGAGGAGCAGTGGGCTGGACTGGTGGCTCCTCTGTTAACTGGTGAATCGCAGAAGGCTTACTATGACCTAGAGCCTGACCAAGCAAAAGACTATGTGATGCTAAAAGCTGAAATATTGGCAAGGCTGGGTGTCACCCAGGCTGTCCGGGCTCAGCGTGTGCATAACTGGACTTTCCAGCTTGGAAAACCCCCCAGGTCTCAAATGTATGATCTCATTCACCTGAGCAGAAAGTGGCTACAGCCAGAGACTTTGTCCGCACCAAAGATTGTGGAACGTGGTGTAATGGATCGGTTTTTGAGAGCTCTTCCTACTGCCATCCAAAAGTGGGTAAGCCATGGAGACCCAGAGACGGCCGATGGTCTTGTGGATCGTGTGGAGAGATACTTGGCTACAGAGAACCTGACGGCCTCTTCCAGAGACACTCGGACTTTCCACCCTAAGACCAGACCATCCCCAGGGGCGGATAAGAGGATTCCAAGGGGTGAGGGTGGAGAGAGTGAGAGGGTGGGAGCTCTACCCCAAGTTTGGCGAGAACAGCCTGGGAAATCAGCGGCTCAAGAGGCGGCAAGAAGGATCGTTTGCTACCGCTGCCAGCAAGCGGGACATATTGCAGCCAATTGCCCGGTTGTGGAGGAACCCATGCAGTGTGACTTTCTGACGGGCAGACGTCAGTCGCTGTGTGCGACAGTCGCATGCACTGCCATTCGAGGAACTGAGAAACATTTATGCAAAATGTGTGTTAATGGTAGAAATGTTGTGGTATTGCTGGATTCAGGTAGCCTTGTGACCCTGATAAAGGCTGAGTTAGTTAAAACAGAGGTCTCTGGGAATAGCAAGGTAGCTGTTATTTGTGTGCATGGGGACACCCGAGAGTATCCAGTGACTACAGTGTGTTTCGAGACCCCCAAAGGTACCCTCTCTCATCCAGTGGGCTTAGTATCTCAGTTACCGCATGACGCCATTGTGGGAAGGGATTTTCCGAAGTTCTGGGAACTCTGGGATGATCCTGAGCCCCCCACTGGTGCCCCTATGTACCAGGAATGTGATAGCCAGAACTCCCCTGAGAGTGGTGAGGACTCTCCGGAATTTCCCTTATCAGTATTGGCAGGGGAGACTCAAGAAACTGGAGAGGAGCCCACCTCCTCAGACGAAAACCTACCGTCTGTGGAGTTTTCTGATCTTGAGGTTCACAGGGAAAACTTTGCCACAGAACAGTTGAAAGACCCCGCCCTAATAAAGGCACGGGAAAACGTAGTGAAAATAGATGGCGAGTTAGTGAACCCAGATAATACCTGCACTTACCCATACTTCAGCGTAGAGAAGGACCTACTGTATCGGGTGGCAAAAAGGGCAGAAGAAACCGTTGAGCAGCTTGTGGTGCCCAAACCTTACAGGAAGTTGGTGTTGGAGTTGGCCCATGGGCACATTCTTGGAGGTCATCTGGGGACAGAGAAAACCCGAGAGAGGGTATTACAGAGATTCTATTGGCCGGGGGTGATGAAGGACGTAGAAAATTATTGTTCCTCCTGCCCTGTGTGTCAGAGGTTGGCCCCGATGCCACATTTCCGTAGCCCGCTGGTCCCTCTACCCATCATTGAGGTCCCGTTTGAGAGGATCGCCATGGATTTGGTAGGTCCTATAATCAAGTCCGCTAGGGGGCACCAGTACATATTAGTTATAATGGACTATGCCACCCGTTATCCAGAAGCGATCCCTCTCCGAAATACCTCGGGCAAAACCATAGCCAAAGAGCTATCTCTTGTTTTTAGCCGGGTGGGTATTTGTAAAGAACTGCTTACGGACCAAGGTACACCCTTTATGTCCCGGGTTATGAAAGAGCTGTGTAAATTGTTCAAAGTGACGCAATTGCGTACGTCTGTGTATCACCCCCAAACCGATGGGCTGGTTGAAAGATTCAACAAAACCCTAAAACAAATGTTGAAGAAAGTGGTGGATAGAGATGGAAAGGATTGGGACTGTTTACTTCCTTATTTGATGTTTGCTATTAGGGAGGTGCCCCAATCCTCTACGGGATTCTCCCCCTTTGAGTTACTGTATGGGAGACACCCAAGAGGGCTGTTGGATATTGCCAAGGAAACTTGGGAAAGTGAGAGTTCTCCCCACAGGAGTGTGATTGAGCATGTCGCCCTGATGCAAGATCGAATTGCACAGGTAATGCCCATCGTGAAGGAACATTTGGCCCAAGCGCAGTTGGCACAGCAGAGAGTGTACAACCGTGGAGCCAAGACCCGTACCTTTTCCCCGGGGGATAGGATATTGGTACTTGTCCCTACGGTTGAAAGTAAATTCCTTGCCAAATGGCAAGGCCCCTACGAGATAATGGAAAAAGTGAGCGAAGTGAATTACAAGGTCAGACAACCAGGAAGGCGAAAGCCCGAACAGATCTATCACGTTAATCTGTTGAAAGCCTGGAGGGATAGAGAGTCCCTAGTCGCAGACACTTGGTCACCAGCTCAAACTGGTTGCGTGATTCCTGAGGTTGGAATAGCAGCCACCTTGTCACAACCCCAACAACAGGAGGTTAAGGAGTTTGTGCTTCGCAACAAGGAGGTATTCTCTGAGCTGCCGGGACAAACATCTGGGGTAGAGCATGACATCATTACCCCGCCCGGTGAAAGGGTGAAGTTAAAACCCTATCGGATCCCAGAGGCTCGACGGGAGGCAATACGGGAGGAAGTACAGAAAATGCTGAACTTAGGGGTGATAGAGGAGTCCCAAAGTGATTGGTCTAGTCCCATTGTGTTGGTGCCTAAACCGGATGGGAGCTGGCGATTTTGTAACGATTTTCGACAGTTGAACAAAGTTACAAAATTTGACACCTACCCCATGCCACGTATAGATGAGTTGATCGACCGGCTGGGAACAGCCCGATACATGACGACTCTTGACCTCACAAAAGGGTATTGGCAAATCCCCCTGGCCAAGTCGGCCAAAGAGAAAACCGCATTTGTAACCCCAGACGGGGCGTTCCAATATAAAAGAATGCCGTTCGGGTTACAGAATGCGCCGGCCACATTCCAGCGGAAAATGGACCAGATGCTGAGGCCCCATCGGAAGTATGCTGCGGCTTACCTGGATGACGTAATTGTCCATAGCACAGATTGGGCCTCACATCTGCCAAAAGTGCAAGCAGTCCTGGACTCTGTTCGGGAAGCGGGGTTTACGGCTAACCCCAAGAAGTGTACCATTGGGCAGGAGGAGGCCAAATATCTGGGGTACACCATTGGGAGGGGAGTAATAAAACCCCAACTCAACAAAGTCGAGGCCATCCAGAGTTGGCCACGTCCCAACAGCAAGAAGCAGGTACGAGCCTTTCTGGGAATCGCTGGGTATTATCGGCGATTCATTCCCCACTTTGCTTCTAAGGCTGTGCCCCTAACCAACCTGACGAAGGGGAAAGGGTCGGTCATGATTAAATGGACCCCCGAGGCTGAGGCAGCATTCCAATTCTTGAAACAAGCCTTATGTAGCCAGCCAGTGTTGTACTCACCCGACTTCTCTAAAGACTTTGTCGTACAAAGTGATGCGTCAGATGTGGGGTTAGGAGCAGTATTGTCCCAGGTCTGGAACGGGGAAGAGCACCCAGTCATTTACCTCAGCAGGAAGTTGAAGTCCCATGAGGTAAATTACGCCACCGTTGAAAAGGAGTGTTTAGCGGTGAAGTGGGCTCTAGATTCCCTTCGGTACTACCTGCTAGGTAGGCACTTTGACATGGTTACGGATCACGCTCCGTTAAAGTGGATGGCTCAAAACAAGGAAACAAATAGAAGAGTGAATAGGTGGTTCCTGGCCCTCCAGGAATTCAACTTCACAGTAAAGCATCGCCCTGGCGTTCAAATGGGGAATGTGGATGCTTTGTCTCGAGTACATGAATGCCTGATTGCTGGTGTTCCAACCCCGAGGTTAAAACAAGAGGGGGGGGGTATGTGACAGCAGGAAGGTAAAGTCACCTGGTTGCATCCAGGGGGGTAGATATATTTCGCCCAGATTCAGGCTTTACGCCGACTTATACAACTAGGTGGAGAGTTGTATAAGGCTAGTGGGCTCATGGATGACTCATACCTCTAGGGAGAGGGCTGGGCGTCGTGCAGACAGGGAGTTGATGAGACCAGCTGAAGCTTGTCAGCTCATTTAGGCCTCTATAAGAACTCCCAGCTTCATTAGATGTTAGCTCATGCCTGGAACCAGACCTGTGTGGACTGTCTAGGGAGAGTGAACCCCTGTGCGGTGAGAAAAAGCCTGTGTGGCTATTTGCTTGGACATTTAAAACCAGGGACTTAGGGACTAGGACAGCACTAGGCTGATCCCAGTTGTTAGTTAGGAAACCTGTATGTTTAGTCAGAGGTCAACTTGACCAGGATTTATTTTGGTTATGTTTCTTTTGCTTTGCTGTGTTTTGTCACTGTAAATAGAAAATAAACCGCACCTTTTTGATTTTGAAAACCACAACCTCCGTTTGCTGGGCCTGTTTTGTGTGGGGAGCCCATCCCGGGGGTCACACACACCCGCTGCCGAGCTAACCCCCTCACACACACTATATTGCCCAAATGTTTGATGAAATAAAAAAGATGATCTTAGGCCGAGTACATGGATACCAAACACGACATGCTTTAAAATTTCGCACAAACACGCAGTGGCGACAAACTACATACATTTTTAAAAGCCTTTAAAAGCCTTTACAGGTTATCACATTAGATTTACAGAGGAGGTCTACTTATAAAATGACTGCCCTCGATCTGACCTTCGCGGTGATACCTCACATGCATGGTGCAATTGCTGTTTACATATGACGCCAGACCGGTGCTTGCGTTCGCCTTTGCGCAAGAGCAGGGCGGGACAGGGGTGCTTTTTTTTTTTTTTTTTTTATTATTTATTTTGCTTTTTTTTTTTTTTTTTTTTTAAACTGTTCCTTCCATTTTTTTTTTCTTCTTTTGTTATCATTTTTATTGTTATCTTAGGGAATGTAAATATCCCCTATGATAGCAATAGGTAGTGACATGTACTCCTTTTAAAAAAAAAAAAAACTGGGGTCTATTAGACCCTAGATCTTTCCTCTGCCCTCAAAGCATCTGACCACACCAAGATCAGTGTGATAAAATGCTTTTCCAATTTCCCAATGGCGCTTTTTATATCGGGGGGGGGGGACATTCCTTCCCACTGCTTGTAAAAGCAGTCCAGAGGCTAATTAGCCGCTAGGATTGCTTTTACATGAAAGCCGGCAGCTGGCTGAAAAGAATGATACCAACATGATACCTAAATCCGCAGACATCATTCTGGTATAACCATTCAAAGTCCAGCAACATACTAGTACGTTGCTGGTCCTTGTTGGACATGTATTGTAAAAAAATATTTTATGCAGCCTGTTGGCTGAACGAAAAAAAGAGATTGATCGGTGGGTATGCCCACCATTAGAATACCTCCCTTCATTCACCCACTTCTAATGATGGGCATACATGCACCATTTATATATTCCGAAGCATGGGGGCATCCTCCCGAAAAAGTTATGCCACGTACACACGGTCAGACTTTTCCATGGGCAAGCCTCCGTCGGAATTTTGACCGTTTGTACGCGGCATTAGGAGCAAAATCGCTCCTCCGCCCCTGCTGCCCCCATGCTTCGGCATATATGCTCTTTTTTTTAACTGTGGTGGTGAAATCACCTCCTACAGCACTGGAGTTGCAGGGATCAGGCCTGTCTCTGCGAATGCTGCAGTTATGTGTGTTGTGTTTTGTAAGTGACAGTGATCGATCGATACTGCACTTGGGTGGGCTGGGCTGGGCAGAGGGGCTAAACGCAGGTGCTCGCAGGTATCTGGGCTGATCCCGCTAACACTGCGTTTTTGGGAACCCTAAACTGCTGGGGACACTAGTATAGATCTGATCAGATCAGATATTGATCTGTTCAGATACTATACCACTAAGGGAGGTGTATGCTTTGCGCCTAGGTGTTAGCGTTACTGGCACTAACCTGACGCTTCCTGGGGCGACGCAGACCCTCTCTGACACTAAAACCTAATTGATATCACCCGCCGGGCGATCAGGGGGTTAAACCTTTCTTGGGTTATATACGGTGGATGCCCTGACACTATAAAAAGCAAACTAACTAACCAGCGTCACCCGTAACACTTATACAGTGATCACTGGTGAAAGGGGTTAACTAGGGGCAATCAGGGGGTTTAAACCTTTATTAGGTAATATATGGGGGTACCTGACGCTATATAAAAACCTGACGGTGAACCTAAATAACTAACTGGCTAACCAGTGTCACCAGTGACACTTATACAGTGATCACTGGTGAAAGGGTTAACTCTAGGGGCAATTTAGGGGGTTAAAACCTTTGTTAGGTTGTATATGGGATGCTATAAAAACCTGGCGGCGAACCTAAAAAAATAACTGGCTACCTAGCCGCACCAGCGACACTAATACAGCGATCAGAAAAATGATTGCTTAGTGACACTGGTGATAGGGGGTGAAAGGGTTACCTGGGGGGCTATCAAGGGGTTAAACCTTTATTAGGTAATATATGGGGGTACCTGGCGCTATATAAAAACCTGACGGGTAACCTAAAAAACGAAATAACTAACTGGCTAACCAGTGTCACCAGTGACAATTATACGGTGATCACTGGTGAAAGTGTTAAATCTAGAGGCAATCAGTGGGTTAAAACCTTTATTAGATAATATATGCGGGTACCTGATGCTATAAAAACCTGGCGGCGAACCTAAAAAAATAACTGGCTACCTAGCGGCACCAGCGACACTAATACAGCGATCAGAAAAAAATGATCGCTTAGTGACACTGGTGATAGGGGGTGAAAGGGTTACCTGGGGGGCGATCAAGTGGTTAAACCTTTATTAGGGGGGGTTAGGGGGCTACCCTGGACCTAAAGGGGCCTAAACCTAACTGTCCTGACACTTTTTACAGTCACAAATGACACTGATTGCAGTGATCAGTAAATAAATGATCACTGCAATCAGTGACACTGTGACTGGGGGTGCAGGGGGTGACCTGGGGGGGTGATCTGGGGGGTGAAAAGTGTGCCTATGTGTACCTACGTGTCAGTGTGGTGTTTGTGTACTAACCTGATGTCTTCTCTCCTCGAGCTCCGGTCAAAAACACTGCCTCGAGGAGAGATGACATCACTTCCTCCTGCCTGTGTATGCATTACACAGGCAGGGGAAGCATTTCATTCGCTGGGAGCGATCGCGAGGGGGTGGCCAGAAACCAATGGCCGCCCTCCTCATCCCGGATCGCTCCTACAGCTTAACGACCGCCGTATGTACCAGGGAGAGATCCGATCGGAACCCTCCCCCACCCGCCCGAAGGCAGTCACGTACAGGTATGTGATTGTGCCTGTCCGTGCCATTCTGCCGACGTATATGTACATGGGGCAGTCGTTAAGTGGTTAATCACAGTTCATTCATGATTCAGCATGGAAAGGGGCAACTACTTTTTCTCATAGGGCCAGGCAGGTTTGAACAGCTTTTTTCCCTTAATAAATTAAATAATAATTTAAAAACTGCATCTTGGATTTACTCGGGTTATCTTTGTGTAATATTAAATTTGTTTGATGATCTGAATCATTTAAGTGTGAGAAATATGCAAAAAAAATAAAAAATCAGGAAGGGGGCAAATACTTTTTCACACAACTGTATGCATTAAGAATACAGTAAATGAATACTGTGTTGCAAATACATACAGTCTGGAAATATACCCATTATATATTTACATCTTCACATGGCATTTTCTTAATATTGTACATTATCTCCTAGGTAGGCCTGTGAGCATATAAAATACTTTTATGCCCCATACCCACGATCGTTTTTCATGCCGTTAAAAATTCAATTTTTAAAAATGGGCATTAAAACCGATCGTGTGTATGCTCCAGAGCATTTTTAAGGACGTGAAAAACGGGCATTAAAAATTTCGAACATGCTCTATTTTTTCACGTCGTTTTTCATGTCGTTTTTTTTTTAACGACGTGAAAAACGATAGTGTGTATGCTTTAACGACGTGAAAAAAACCGCGCATGCTCAGAATCAAGTATGAGACGGGAGCGCTCGTTCTGGTAAAACTAGCGTTCGTAATGGAGATAGCACATTCATCACACAGTAACGGACTGAAAAGCACGAGGCTGAAAAGCGCGAATCGTCGCTCAACAAACTTTACTAACATGAAGGGTGGCGCCATTCGAACGGAACTTCCCCTTTATAGTGCCGTTGTACGTGCTGTACGTCACTGCGCTTTGCTCGAGCGGTTTTTTTAATGATCGTGTGTACGCAAGACAGGCTTGAGAGGAAACATGAAAAAAAAAACGACAAGAAAAACGTTGGTTTAAAAAATGGCATGAAAAATTATCGTGTGTATGGGGCATAAGGGCACATTCACACTACTGTGTTGTGGTACCATGCAGGGCCGGCGCTACCACTAGGCGAAGTAGGCAGCCGCCTAGGGGCGCACTACCACCTAGGGCGCAACCACAGCCTCTGTCCTGTGTGTGCTAGGCTCTCCTCTCCTGATCGATGGCCCCATTCAGTGTGCCGCCACGGCGCCACCAATCCCCCCCATGTGTAGCGCAGAGCGCCCCGCTGTGCTGTCACATCTCCTCAGTCCTCAGACAGGTATAATCACACAGCGCCGCTCCGGGACTCCTTTGCTCCAGCCTGTCCCTCTGGTGTGGCGCTGTGTGTCTTGTGTGTGCAGCGGAGGGGCGGGGTTTTGACGAAGAAGGGAGCATTGAGAGGAGTAGCTGACCTCCCGCCCAGCGAGGACTCCGTGGAGCGGGTGGATGGCATTGGCGGCGCTGGCCTGGCCCTGGCGGGGACTCTGTGGAGCGGATGGATGGCGCTGGCCTGGCCCCTGAGCAGAGCCCTGATGATGGTTGACGAAGCCACAAAGAGCAGAGGTAAGGTAAGGAGGAGGACGGATCGATCTACATGCTGTATGAGGGGGAGGGGGGTGTGTGTTTGAGTAGTGCAGGAAGTAGGAGTCAGGGGGGTCACTGTATGTTTCATGTAAGGGGGGTCGCTGTATGTGTCATGTAAGGGGGGGGTCACTGTATGTGTCATGTAAGGGGGGTCACTGTATGTGTCATGTAAGGGGGGTCAGTGTATGTTTCAGGTAAGGGGGGTCACTGTATGTGTCATGTAAGGGGGGTCAGTGTATGTTTCAGGTAAGGGGGGTCACTGTATGTTTCATGTAAGGGGGGTCACTGTATGTTTCAGGTAAGGGGGGTCACTGTATGTGTCATGTAAGGGGGGTCACTGTATGTGTCATGTAAGGGGGGGTCACTGTATGTGTCATGTAAGGGGGGGGTCACTGTATGTGTCATGTAAGGGGGGTCACTGTATGTTTCATGTAAGGGGGGGTCACTGTATGTTTCATGTAAGGGGGGTCACTGTATGTTTCATGTAAGGGGGGTCACTGTATGTTTCATGTAAGGGGGGGTCACTGTATGTGTCATGTAAGGGGGGGGGTCAGTGTATGTGTCATGTAAGGGGGGTCAGTGTATGTGTCATGTAAGCGGGGGTCAGTGTATGTTTCAGGTAAGGGGGGTCACTGTATGTTTCATGTAAGGGAAGTCACTGTATGTTTCATGTAAGGGGGGGGTCACTGTATGTTTCATGTAAGGGGAGTCAGTGTATGTGTCAGGTAAGGGGGGTCAGTGTA
This sequence comes from Rana muscosa, assembly GCA_029206835.1. Taxonomy (NCBI): domain Eukaryota; kingdom Metazoa; phylum Chordata; class Amphibia; order Anura; family Ranidae; genus Rana; species Rana muscosa. Next base: position 920,685,316 of record CM055118.1, read on the forward strand.
TGTGTCATGTAAGGGGGGTCAGTGTATGTTTCAGGTAAGGGGGGTCACTGTATGTTTCATGTAAGGGAAGTCACTGTATGTTTCATGTAAGGGGGGGGTCACTGTATGTTTCATGTAAGGGGAGTCAGTGTATGTGTCAGGTAAGGGGGGTCAGTGTATGTGTCAGGTAAGGGGGGTCAGTGTATGTGTCAGGTAAGGGGGGTCAGTGTGTGTGTCATGTAAGGGGGGTCAGTGTATGTGTCATGTAAGGGGGGTCAGTGTATGTGTCAGGTAAGGGGGGTCAATGTATGTTTCAGGTAAGGGGGGGGGTCAGTGTATGTGTCAGGTCAGTGTAATTGTCAGGTGGGTTAGTGTAGGGGACAGGGGGTCAGTGTATGTGTCAGGGGGTCAGTGTAGGGGTCAGATAGGTCACATGTGTTGCAAGGGCAGGGTAAAGTGGAATCAGGGGCGCAGCCAGGGGGGGGGGGGGCAAAATTAGGTTTCGCCTAGGGTGTCAAAGATCCTTGCACCAGCCCTGGTAACATGTGACAATGGCATTTATTATGAATAGAACCTCAACACATGTGCCAACAGTGCTCTGTCAGAAATTGAGAATGCACCTTTTTTGGTGCGTTACGCAGCCCATTTATATGAATGGACTGCCTTAAGACAATGCAGGTTAAGACATGTGTGCTTATGCATCACAGTGGTGTACTGTAAATGAACTTTTAGGGCTCCTCCACACCAAACCTTGGGATTATAATACACATCCTAACACATGATTTAATAACATGTGGGATCACACTATCTACTGTATGTGTTTTGTAGGCATATTTATAAAACGGTGAATGTGTCACTGCAGGTGAATCAATCACAGTAATTTAAAACACATTCTACAGTAAATGTTTGGCAAATATGTGAATGACTAGAGAATAATGAACTTTAGAGGCACGTATCATAAAATTTAACAATTTATTGATTTGCATAAAAATACCACAAAAAACAAAAATAATAATGATAGACAAAAACATCTAAAATGTGATTGGACAACATGTGGATCCCCTCGAAGATATAGTACCATATATTATAATGACATAAATCTAAATGTCTTCACTATATAAGTCCTCAGAGTTGGGGATACCACTTGTCCTGATAAATCTTGCTGCTGATCTGACCTGTGGTCGTGAAACATGTTGAGCGGGACAGATTAGCAGCAAAATTTATCAGGACAAGTGGTATCCCCAACTCTGAGGACTAAGTGGTGTATTGGCAGACCATTATTTAATCAGCTACCTTAAAGTAATGCATGTTAATGTGCGACATGATGCAGTGCAATGGACCAGATGAGCCTGAAAACAGTATAATCAGTGCATTGCCAATGCAATCCACCAAACACTACAAATGTGCTGAACTTAGAAAGTTAGTGCTTGTCAGTTTGTAGGCTATAGAGCTATCAGTCCTCTTAATGTGCGCCCCATACATTTTTACTGAAGAGCACTGGGGGCATGACCACCCCAGCTGGGAACACTTTGCCAGCCAATAACTCCAACCAGAAAAGTCCTTCCTGACAGGAAGTAGTGCTAAGTAGATGGCCTAATTGGAGGGATTCAGATATCTCTTAAGTGTAAAAGCAAGCGCAAGAAAGCATTTATCCAGCAAATGGAATTAGTCATGGACCTGTGACTTTGCAGAGCAGATACACAGCTCCATGTGAAAAGCTGGGCCTCAACATGAGGGATTATATGTCACTACTGTGTCACAGGGGGAAGTCATGGTTAATAAGAGCACACAGGAAAAAACACCCATTCCAGGCACTGATTGCTTGTTTTATCAACATCTGAGATTCTTTAACAATGAAGCAATATTGACAGCAGTCTAAACTGTACAGTCAGCTTGGGTAGCTTAAACAAGGCATACCTCCCAACTCTACTTCATTTGGAGGGACTCTCCATCTTTTGGAACCAAAACACTCTGTCCTTCTTCCTTGGTTGCAGTGTTAATTTTGGCAGCAAATTTCGATTTAGTTTTAGTCTTAGTCTTGGGACTAAAATTACATTTTAGCTTTAGTCCCATTTTAGTCTTCTGCAATTGTTTTAGTTTTAGTCGTATTTAGTCGACTAAATCTCCAGTACATTTTAGTCGACTAAAATGTCCTACGTTTTAGTCGACTAAAATCTCCAGTGCATTTTTAGTCAACAAAAACTCATTAGTTACCATTTCTCTACAATTTCCAAACTCATTATATACTGCTGGAATGAAAAATATAATATCTTATTATTTATTTTATTGAGGTATGAACATGCACTATAGACCAGTGTTCATTTTGAAGTCAAATTTCAATTTAGTTTTAGTCTTATGCGGCGTACACACGATCGTTTTTCATGCCGTTAAAAATGCAATTTTTTAAAATGGCCATTAAAACCGATCGTGTGTATGCTCCAGAGCATTTTTAACGGTGTGAAAAACGGCCATTAAAAATTTCGAACATGCTCTATTTTTTCACGTCGTTTTTCATGTCGTTTTTTTAACGACGTGAAAAACGATAGTGTGTATGCTTTTACGAGGGGAAAAAAAACGCGCATGCTCAGAATCAAGTATGAGACGGGGACGCGCTCGTTCTGGTAAAACTAGCGTTCGTAATGGAGATAGCACATTCCTCACGCTGTAACTGACTGAAAAGCACGAGGCTGAAAAGCGCGAATCGCCGCTCAACAAAGTTTACTAACATGAAGGGTGGCGCCATTCGAATGGAACTTCGCCTTTATAGTGCCGTCGTACGTGTTGTATGTCACTGCGCTTTGCTCGAGCGTTTTTTTTTAATGATCGTGTGGATGCAAGACAGGCTTGAGAGGAAACATGAAAAAAAACGCCGAGAAAAACGTTGGTTAAAAAAATGGCATTAAAAACGATCGTGTGTACGCCGCATAAGTCTTAGGACTAAAATGGCATTTTAGTTTTAGTCCCATTTTAGTCTTTTGACTAAAATGCCATTTTAGTTTTAGTCGTATTTTAGTAATCTCAATTGTTTTAGTTTTAGTCGTATTTTAGTCGACTATAATAGTATTCATTTAGTCGACTAAAATGTTTTAGTCATTTTAGTCGACTAAATTAACACTGGTTGGTTGTTCCTTTGTGGCCTGATGTAAGGATTTGTATAAAAAAAAAAACATTGTTTAACTATCAAATGTGTTATACTGCACAAAACATTTTATCTAACCCTTACATTTTTTAATTTAAACAATCTAACACTTACATTATTAAATTCAGAACAAAAGCCTATGGCCTATACTACATGCTATAATGTGTCCCTCTTTCTCATCTTACAAAGTTGGAAGATATAAAAAAGGGTTCCCTAAATGTGACAACAATGTCAAGTTGATCCACCATATTTCTGTTTGTTCATGTGCAAATGTAAAAAGTCATGTATTATATAAGTGAGGGTCTTCCAAGGTCTAAGACATGTAATGTGTATGCCCTACTCTTATCTGGTTAAGCGTTCAATTTATTCATAGGGGCAATGTTCTATCTGCACATTCTGTCTTCATCTCTTTGCACCTTTTACCTATCTGCCTTCTTTTAATTTAAACAAAGGTTTACTTTCTGATTCTTTACATTTAAAGTAGGGTTGCGGAAATTAACGATTAATCCCTCGATTAGTTAATTTTTTTGATCGATCAAAACAATTTTGATCGGTACTCACCTCTCCGCCGGCTTCCGGGTCTCCGCTGCTTCGCCCATAGGAAAGGCTGCGGCTTCGGCCTAGCTCCGGAGCGGAGGCCATCTTGGTCCACCTGGTGAGCTCCTAGAGCGGCGCGCTGACGTCATCACCCCTCAACTGCTCGTGGATCCAGACGGAGGGGGTCTGCCGGCTTCTATTCTGGTATGTCTGCTGGGGGAGATGTCTATTACAGTGGGGGAGATGTCCTATTACAGTGGGGGAGATGTCTATTACAGTGGGGGAGATGGCCTATTACAGTGGGGGAGATGCCTATTACAGTGGGGGAGATGGCCTATTACAGTGGGGGAGATGTCTATTACAGTGGGGGAGATTGCCTATTACAGTGGGGAGATGTCTATTACAGTGGGGGAGATTGCGGATATTACAGTGGGGGAGATTGCGGATATTGCAGTGGGGGAGATTGCGGATATTACAGTGGGGAGATTGTGGATATTACAGTGGGGAGATTGTGGATATTACAGTGGGGAGATTGTGGATATTACAGTGGGGAGATTGTGGATATTACAGTGGGGTGATTGTGGATATTACAGTGGGGGAGATGACGTGGATATATTACAGTGGGGGAGATTGTGGATATTAAAGTGGGGGTGATTGTGGATATTACAGTCTTCTTTTATAATTAATCGAAATTAGTCAATTAATCGATTAAAAAAAAAATAGATTAATCGAACACGAAAATTTTAATCAGTAACAGCCCTAATTTAAAGTGTTTGTTACCCCAACACTTCATATTCCTTATATGTGCCTGCTGTACCATGTACTTGTATGAGAAAGTATCCTGTTCTCCTTGTATTGCTTCCTTTGTGTGAAATCTCTGACATTCCTGCTAGTCCCTCAGCTTTCCTATTAAAAACTGACCACACTAAGCAGAAGAGCACACCGTGGTCTGTTCTCTAGCTATGCTGGATACTCCTCCAATGATCAGACTTGTACTGACACGCCTCCAATGCACAGCCTATCACTGGGAAGCTCAGTGTACTGATTCTTCTCCCCCCTCCCTCTGCTCTTATGCAGCAGAGAACAGGGAAAAAAAATAAAAAAGGGAAAAAAGGTGTTTATAATGTTGTTTTTTTTTTATATCTATACAAAAATGTTTTGCTTTCCATTTTAATTCAAACTTAAGGGGTTGTTTTACAAGGTGATCGTTTACAATCACTTTAAGGTGTATGTAAACCCTATTTTTTTGTATATTTGGCATCATGTCTTACTATACATAGTTTTCTTAAGCAAATATTTTAATTAATATTTTCCTGTTTCTTACCTGGAGATTCTGACAGTAGCAGTACTCCTCTTTGCAGACTGAAATGCCAAGCCAGGGCTTTGCATTTAGGAGCAGCTTTGTTAGCCTTCTGTTTAAGCTCTTTCAGTGCTTTCTGATAAAGCCTATAGGCAGTTCAAAGGCTAACTAAATTTTAGCACAGGGATGGTAAACCTGCCTGTTGTTAATTTCAAGGCAGTGGCTTAGCGTTGTTACTGGCAAGATCCAGTGGCGGCTGGTGCTCCATTGATCTGGGGGGGCAGAAAATGGACCTGACCCACGGACCTCACCCCACCCTCCCTCCCCCCAGTTTCCGGCTCACTCACTCTGTGATGCCCCCGGACTGACACGCGGAGGCGGCGGCGGTGACTTCCCCCCTCAGTCTTCTCTGTGTCCCAGCCTCCATGTCCCTGCCTCTGTGTCCCCCCTCCCTCGGTCGGGCTTCCACTGTGTCTCCTTGGCATCACGGCGGCCATGCATCTCCTCCTAGGCCAATAAAATGGCTTCTACTTTTGGCCAATCAGGAAACGGGTCGCAGAACCCGGGAGGAGAATCAGTTTGACAATAGCGAATATTCATTTGCTATTGTCATACAACTGGGTGGGCTCAGGGCGAAGTGCTCTGCATCCTGAGCCCACCCTTTTTTGAAGCCTATTAGAAACTTTACAACAGATTTACAAAAAAGATAAATGCTTAAAGTGATACTAAACACACACTGCTTAATTTACATTATCGCTTCTTATTCTGTATGTGGATGATGGCACTGGAATTATTTAATTCTAAATACCTTTTTTGCTAATTGATATACAGCTGTCACATGACCCAGCTCTTTCCCAGGCTGTCTGCATGGCAAACAGTGACAGGAGAAGCATCTAGTCCTCTGCTGCTGGTCACATGTTTAAAGTAAGAAATAAAATACAGACTTTGGAATAAAGAGAAAAAATAAATAAATAATATCAATAAACTGTTTTAAATTGTAACATAAATATATATTTGAAATTGAATGACTTATATAGCGCTACACATGCGAACTGAATCGCCTCTAGGCGCTTTTTGCAGCCAGTGTCTGCTTGGCTGGTGCAGTCATTTTACCTCGTAGGGTCTCGACACGCTTGGGACACACAGTCGTACACACATATATACATATATACTGGGCCAATTTGGACAAGATCCAATTAACCTAACAGCATGTCTTTGGAGTGTGGGAGGAAACCGGAGTACCTAGAGGAAACCCACGCAGACACAGGGAGAACATGCAAACTCCAGGCAGATGGTGTCGTGGTCGGGATCCGAACCAGCAACCCTTTTGCTGCTAGGTGAAAGTGATAACCACTACACCACTGTAGTAATCTTTAATATTTTTTGGCAATTACATGGTGTGAGTGGATATTTCTGCCAGTTACAGGCTGTGTCACACCCCTCCAGCCTGGGTTTTAGAATAAGAGGGAGGTGAAGCCTCCATCAATCAAGATGTAATATCCTGCCCCCATTGTGTTTAGCTGGTTAGTGGGCTGTCATTTACCACTGTGTATATGCCCACATGTGTTACTCTGTAGTCAAATGGGCTACTCGGATGTGATAGGGAGGAAATGCTCAGGGTGGAAAATACACTGAAAACTGAGCATGTGCACTAGCTGCCTACACTGCCCTGCAAAATCCCCAACTGGGGACATAGACAGGAGGGGGAAAGAGAGAGCAGCAGGATCAACCAGATTTTTTGCAGTATACAGAAAACTAAGTATGAACAGCAGGTAATACACCATTTATTGATAGTTTATAAGGGTTTAATGACACAGAAAATTATATACAGCAAGGCATGATGCCAAACAAGCTAAAATAGATTTAGGGTTTAAATAAACTTTAATAATATATCTTGTGTATGCTATATCTATTTAATATGCTTTAATAGTAGCATAATAAAAATATAAAAATACTTTTCCTTGTATGACATATATAATACAAACATAGCATTGATTTTACGGATATAGTTTTCCCTACTTACGCTAGATTTATAGACTGATGGTGGAATCCCATATAAATTATCTCTTTGTAAAGTTATTAATATAATCCCCTTCTATGTTGCAGTCTTCTAGTAATATATATTAATTAGCTAGCTGATCATGCCCAGACATTTCAAGATCAGTCCTGCAGCAAGTCATGTACTATACATACAGAATCTGTAATGAACATGGCCAGATTTATACTTCTGTACACTCCTAGGTCGGCTGTCTTATTCCATCTTTCTCCACCAATTCAAGTCAGCTAGCTAGCCTTGGTATCACATTGACAAGATCAAACATCATTCCCACTCAAGGCATGCTGGGACTGGGGGCAAATAGGATGAAAGAGACAGTTTGTCTACTTTAAATCAGTACACCTGCAACTTATGATTAGGATATCTCGGATCTATGTTCAGTTACCATTCCAGTGGAACCCTTCTCAATTATTTTTGCCTTGAATATTCTTGTTTGAATACTTGTTATAACCACCAAGATCTGCACTCATAAACTGCCACTCTGTTTTGCTTGAAGGTCAGATTTAAGCTTTGGAACCCTTTAAACCAGCCTATCTTACAGTGGATGTAAACCCTCCATACACCCAGTGAAGTGAACAGCCCCAGATAATACACAGGGATCAACCAAATCTCCCTACATTGGTGTAGCACACCCCCGCAGGAGCTGCTGGTTTTAATTTGGGCCTTGCACGTTACCTCAGTATTCGTTGTCTAGGGGAAGAAAGTCTGTAGAAGCTCCAATGTCCACACAAGATGTAAAACCTTAAGCAGTTAGGTTTTATTTTTGCAATAAACAGATGAACAATGGTAGAAGGGTGAAGGGAAGGGGTAGGTTCAGGCACACGGTACAGATCACTGGGGAAACTTCTCACGTATAAAGTTAGTCACCACTCCTCCCTGAGTGGGTATTGCTCACCTGGATAGGCCCCTCTCACCTGGCCTAGCAGCCGGAATGATGCACGAACAATGATCAGGACCAGTCTCTGCCACAGACCGGTTGTGAACAAATTGGATACTCCGGGACCCTCTGCCACAGGATTTAACGCCCGAACTTCCAGCCGAAGCAGGACGCTACATAGGTTTTACATGTATAACTGCTGTCTTCACATTTATATACTGTTTAGAAAGTTTAGATCGTGTTAGGAGATTTTCTCTTCCTATTTAACACAGAGTGTGATGTCTGGGCATACAGCCAATATAGCTAACAATGCTGATTGGAGGAAAGGCACACACCCCCTCTCATCATAGGCATCATCATAGGCAGAGACTCTCAAAAGGTGTTTTGTAATAGGACCTGCTCCCTGCTAATCTATTTTAGCAACCTCCCCGGACTGAAGATTCAGGCTGCTTTTGCCTAAAGTGTCCGAGAATTTGTCAGGAGTTATCAGGCTGATAACAGAGGAACAGTTCAGGAGAGAGCTATGGGACTTAGCTCATTGAAGAGAGATCACAAAATACTGCAGATATATGTGCCCAGCTCAAATTTCATGAATCGGGTTTACATCCACTTTAACCAGGATTTTAGGCTGGATCAGAAGCCTATCAAATCTCTTTCGGGCACCTGCACATGTTGGAAAACCTTGCCCACCCATTTATGCTTTCTCCCTTTCTGCAGAGTAGCCCATTTGTTTCTCTCCATATTTTAAATATGAGTGGTTGCACAATGAGACTAGTGACTGGGGGCAGTTAGGTATATAGTGGAGTGCTTATTTATTCGCCGTGCTCAAATACAGGTGCAGGCCCTTTTAACTTCTTTTCCCACAACTCCATGGTTTCTTGGACAGACACAGGGAAGATATGTTTTTATGCTTACCTCCCTCAGCAGCTCAGAGAGCCCCCCACCTGATAAGAGGTGATCTGCAGCTAGGTGAGAGGCCCTCCACTGTCAAAACTAGTGAGCAGGCAGCTCAGCAGGAGCCTAATGGCATGTAACTTCTTCCAAATACTCAGCTCTGACATTTGCACAGAACAAATGTCTATACCGTTTTTTAGCTTTGCAGTTTGAATAACTCTGCAATTGTGCAATTGTTTTTTTTTAAATAGACCCCTATTTGTGGATGAAGCCTAAGGCCATTGTCAAAGTTCTGCCAGTAGCACTTAACAGGACTGATATACACCACCTAATATCTAAATTGCCAGTGGAGGATCATCAGCAGAACAAATTCTTGCTAGTCCACCCAGTGAGGAAGAGAAAATGTAGAAGCAGCTTAGTAGTTTCATTCAAAACTACTCACTTATCGATCCTGTTGCTGAAAAGTTGCCACTAGAGTAACATGGGCCTGAGCAGAAAGTAGATCTGGCTTTAAGCCTAGCTCCAGCTAAATGTTGTTTTTTCAGAGTTTTGGATAGAGTGGAAAATACTTACCGTACATTTTCTTTTTAGGATTTTACATTTGTCTGTGGCTCCATGTCAGGGTTGCCAACTTTCAGTAAATTTACGAACAGTTTGTAAAATCTGTACTTTTTGCATCTGTCCTTGAATGTCCATTACGGATATGTAGGCTGCATGTCCATAAATGACATTCATGGACAGATGCAACAATTATGGATTTTACAAACTGTTTGTAAATTTACTGAAAGTTGGCAACCCTGCTCCATGTCCTAGTGTGTGACACCGGGATAAAACATAGGAAAAGTGCTTGTCACTGAGACAGGCATAGAAAGTGATAAAAAAAAAAAAAAACTTTCCCCACAATATGTGTTTTTTTTTTTTCAATTTCTTTATTTATCTAATTTTCCCAACATACGAGGGGAGTAATCAAATAATACGTTTACTGTTTCAGTTTAAACCAATAAGTACCCCACAGGTCTATTCAATTTACCACCTTCGTATTAACTTAAATACAACATAAATCTAGTTATATTGAGATATTCCTTCTCCATTGGTTCTTCCCCTCCTAAAACCCCGAACCCCCCCCCCCCTCTTTCTGAAAAACTCCAGTTAACTCACCTTAACCCCTAAGAGAGATACAAAAAAATAAAAATAAAAAAAATAAGGAATTTATAATAATTTATTTATCCCTAGTCGGCCAGGGAGGTAGAGGAGCCCTAACTCCTCTCAAGTTACAAAAAAGGGACTTCCCTTCTTCCGAATATTTAAATGTGTTCCATTGTGCCCAAGTTTCAGAATAGATCTCATGTCGGTTTTGACGTGAAAGTGTCAAATCCTCCATCCTATTTACTTCTTAAATTCTATTGAACCATGAGAAAATTGTTGGGGGGTTCGTGTCTCTCCACTGCCGAGCAATACATGCTCTAGCCCCATTAATAAGATGACGTAAAATTAGTTTACTGTATATTTCCCCTGGTATCTCGGATACATGCAGCAAGAATAAAGCAGGGTCTTCTGGGAGGTTATAATCAGTAAATTTTTGTGCTATCTGTCGTACCTCCCTCCAAAAATGTAGTAGCTTCGAACATGACCAAAAAACATGGAGTAATGTCCCTCTTTCTTCCTGGCATCTCCAACATTTATCCGGAATCTCCGGCAAATATTTATTAATCAATGAGGGTGTTTGATACCATCTTGTCATGATTTTATAGTTCGTTACTTGGGCCCTCGTACATATAGAAGATTTTAACGCCAAATTTATGATCTGCCTATGTTGTACCTGAGTAAATGTCCTGTCCAAAGTTATTTCCCACTTCCTTATATATGGAGGAACATAGTCCTCTGGGGGGGCCATCAGTAATTTATATATTTTCGAAAGTGTATGATAACTGGGGCCAGTTTCTTCACACAACTTTTCTAGGGAGGTCAATGGTCTTAAGAAATCCACCAAAGTTGGAAGAATATTAAGAAAATGTCTCAGTTGTGCTCCACTCCAGAAATTCAGGCAAAAACGACCATTAGATGAAGTTAATTCCATCAATGAAGGCCAATTACGCGTCGTTCCTTGCACGAAGTGCAAGGCCTGGAATATCTGTGAGTCTAAAAGTCTTCTCCATGGGCCCTCCTGTAATCCCGGGGGGAAACGTGGGTTCCCCACAATGGGGTACAGGGGGGAGTTGGCTGATGATAATCCGGTAGTGGTGCATATTCGAGAGCAAATCCACAGAGTAGGGCCCAAGGTTGGGTGCTTTTTGAGGTCAGAACTGAGGTCTCCAAAGCACCAAACTGCTCGACGCAATGGGACTCTACACTGTGATTGCTCGATCTTTGGCCATATTTTAAGACTTGTATGTCTACACCAGTCTATTAATCTCACCATGTGGGCCGCTTGATAGTATTTCAGAATATCTGGAACTGCTACCCCCCCCATATTGTTTGGGCATGGTCAATATTCGGCGTTGTAATCTTGGCCTCTTATGTCCCCAGACAAAGTCAATTATCAATGCATTCGTCCGTTTAAAAAATTCTAAAGGGACATGGATTGGCAGTGTTTGGAATAGGTAAGATAATTTAGGCAAAATTGACATTTTTATTATGTTGCATCTACCAAACCACGAGAAGGTACCCTTGTCCCATTTAGCCAATAAAGTTTTTACTCTACTTAATAATGGTAAAAAATTCAACGTAAAAATTTGATCCAGTTTAGGTGGCATATAGGTACCCAGGTATTTAATAGCCGTCGGGGACCATCTAAATTTAAAATTTGCTTTCAGGGCACTGATTTGTATTTGTGACATAGATACCCCCTTTGCTTCTGATTTTATCATATTGATTTTTAGATTAGATAGGGCACCATATCGATCCAATTCTCCCACCAAGTTCGGCATTGATATTGTTGGCTTTGTCAAGGAAAACAAAAGGTCATCCGCATAAGCGGAGACCTTATAATCCGTATCTCCAATTCTTATCCCTGATATATCGGGGTTTTGCCCTACTTTACAAAGTAGGGGTTCCAGCGAAAGCGCGAAAAGGAGGGGTGATAGAGGGCACCCCTGACGGGTGCTATTAGAAATAGAAAAAGGATCAGATATGTATCCGTTTACTTTGATTTGTGCTTCAAGTCTTGTGTATAGACTCGATATCCATCCAACCATCCTCTCCCCCATACCCACATATCGTACCACTGAAAACAAAAAAGGCCAGCTAACCCAATCAAATGCCTTTTCGGCATCTGTTCCTAAAAACACAGTGGGCATGTTGGAGAGGCCGGCTACATGGATAAGGTTCAAGGTTTTAATGGTATTATCTCGGGCCTCTCGGCTTGGTATAAAGCCTACCTGATCTGGGTGTATTAATTCTATTAGATGTGATTGGATGCGAGTGGCCAATATTTTTGTAAAGATTTTTAGATCTACATTTAGTAGAGAGATAGGATGATAACTACCACATGCTGATGGATCCTTATCCTCCTTTGGTATAAGAGTGATATGTGATTTCAACGTTTCTGGTGTAAACCTTGTCCCCTGTCCTATTACATTGAATATTTGTACCATCTGCTTGCCCAGAAGGGGGAAAAATTTCTGATAATATTTATATGTAAATCCATCTGGACCCGGGGCTTTACCTGGTTTAGCTGACTTGATGGTCTCTTGCAATTCCTCTAATGTAATAGCCGCTTCCATGTCTTTTTTAATATGTTCTGACAATTGAGGAATACCCGATGAGGCAATATATTCCTCTATCTTATTTTTATTATTTTGGGGTTGCATTGTAATAGGTAAATTATACAAAGATTGATAAAGCTTACGAAAAGTCATAACAATCTGAGTAGGAAGATATATCTTGCTCCCCTTTGAATCCACCAAATATGGAATATAAGATTGGGTTTTCTGATCTTGTAAAGCTCTAGCCAGTATATGTCCACATTTGTCTCCTGATTCATAATAGTATCTCCGACATCTCTGTACTGCGGCCTTGGCTCTATAATGCAATAAATCAGTCACTTGTCTACGTAGGGCTAAAAGTTCCCTCTCTCCCGCTCCTCCCGCGTCTTGTTTATGTTTGGTCTCCAGTATTTGTATATCTGTGAGTAATTTATTCAATTGCTTTTCCCTGTCCTTCTTTATCCTGGAGCCATGCTTAATAAGAATCCCTCTTATTACGGTTTTATGCGCCTCTCATGTTATCCCTGCATCTATCTCTGGTATAGAGTTATATTGAAAATAGTATTCTAATTCTCTCATTACCTCTTGAACCGTTACCTCATCCTCAAGCAGGTTCTCGTTCAGTCGCCACTGTCTCATCCTTCCTTCCGAATGTTTATTCATAGTCAGTGTCATAATGATCGGGGCATGGTCAGACCATGTGATACTCCCTATCTCTTTTTGTTTTAATCTGTGACACAGCAATCAAAATCAGAAAGAGGAGCCATTATTATCACGTGATGATGGTAGAATTAAAGTGGTTCTAAAAACCAGACATTTTTTTTATTCCCTGCATTAAAGTGATATTCAAGGAAAAAAACAAAAAACAAATATGCTATACTTATCTTCTCTGCAGGTAAGTATACTTACCTGCTCTCTGCAATGGCTATGCACAGAGCAGCCCCAATCCTCGTCTGCTGGGGTCTCCTGCTGGTGCACCTGGCTCCTACCCCCTGCTGAGTGCCCCCATAGCAAGCCACTTGCTATGGGGACACTTGTGTGATATTGGTTTTAGACAGCAGTGACAAGAAAATTGGAAGGAGCAGGATAGATTTTTTTCTCAATGAATGAATTTCTAAAGCCCTGTACACACGATCGGATATCCTATGGATTCTAATCCGATGGATTTTTCCATCGGAAATCCGATGAAACTGTTTTCCATCAGTCTTGCCCACACACCATCAGTCAAAAAACTGACCGCACCAAAATGACGTGACGTACAACACGTACGACGACACTATAAAGGGGAAGTTCAAACCTAATGGCGCCACCCTTTGGGCTGCTTTTGCTGATTTCGTGTTCCCGCGTGTTAGTAAAAGTTTTGCTCTTTTCAGTCTCCGTGCTTTTCAGTCCGTTACAGCATGATGAATGTGCTCTCTCCATTAGGAACGCTAGTTTTACCAGTACAAGCGCTCCCATCTCATAATTCAGTCTGAGCATGCGTGGGTTTTTTAACCGATGGACTTGCCCATAGACGATCGGAATTTGCTATCGGTTTTTTATCCATCGGAAAAATTTAAAACATGTTCTATTTTTTGACACCGATGGAAAAAAGACCGATGCGGCCCATACACGATAGGTTTGTCCGATGAAAAAAATCCATTGGACTGTTTTCATCGGAAAAACCTATTCCAAGATTGTATGGTAAAAGCAAACAACATTTTTAAGTACTTTTGAATGGCATTTGTCTAGTCATCGTATGTACTGATGAGAATTTTCATACAAACATTCATTCAAAAATCTGCTAGTGTATGGCCAGCTTTAGTGTTATGCCACGTACACACGACCGTTTTTCCTGTCATGCAAAAAAACAACGTTTTTCTCAACGTGATTCCTCTCAAGCCTGCCTTGCATACACACGTTCAGAAAAAAAACAGCTCGAGCAAAGCGTGGTGACGTACAACACGTACGACAACACGTATGACAGCACTATAAAGGGGAAGTTCCATTCGAATGGCGCCACCCTTTGTGCTGCTTTTGCTAATCTCATGTTAGTAAAGTTTGGTGAGAGACAATTCGCGCTTTTCAGCCTTGTGCTTTTCAGTCCGTTACAGCGTGACGAATGTGCTATCTCCATTACAAACGCTAGTTTTACCAGAACGAGCGCTCCCGTCTCATACTTGATTCTGAGCATGCGCGTTTTTTTTCCCCTCGGAAAAGCATACACACGAGCGGTTTTTGCAACAAGAAAAAGAACGACGGGAAAAACGATGAGAAAAACTGCTATGGAGCATACACACGACTGTTTTTTACGACCAATCTAAAAAATGGCAGTTTTCTCATCATGAAAGCATTAGGTGGGCAATGATGGAAATGCTTGGTGCCTGATTCCAATTTAATATTATAAACCAGCTGCATGGTTAGATCATTTTTAAGGCCCGGTTCACACTTGTGCGGGTGGTTCCTGTACGTGTTCTCGCAGCCGCAACCACCTGCACAGAAAATGCAGAAGATGCGTGCGGGTGCCATTAATCCTAATAGCACCCGCACGCACTGGAAATCACACCACACTGGAAACCGCATTGCACCAGCTGTGATTTAAAAAATGGAGCAGGGATCTTTTCCCTGCGATTTTAAAAATGGAGCAGGGATCTTTTCCCTGCAATTTTAAGAGGCACGGCAGCCCATTCAAATGAATGAGCTGCCATGGCCACGCAAAATGCGTCTCGCAGAGCTGCAGAGATGTGAACTCGGACTAAGCACACTCTACTTTTTCTAGAACAAGTGGAAGGCACCTAAAAGCAGGAGGGTGTGCCAACGCATGCCAATCCCACATGCTAGAATTATGGCCCCTTTCACACGGACGGATAGAATGGTGCTTTTAGCTGCGGATTTTCTAGTTTTCTATCGCAGATAAAAGCACACAATGCTTTCCTATGGCCCCATTCACACAGTGTTTAGCTGCGATTTCGTTACATGCGGTTTGGTGTGAATAGAAAAAATAGAATTGAATGCGTCCAGGTGCGATGTAGCGCAGCTATATGCACATAACCGCAGGTAATTGCAGTCTTTTGTGTCAACTGCGGATTGCAGCGTTAACAAAAGAAAAAAACAACAGGAAGCACATCAAAAAAAAAACGGTTGCTATGGAGATGACAATAATGGTCAACCGCAGCTAAACGCAGCCGCATGCAAACGCAGCTAATCGGAATGTACAAATGCAGCTAATCGCAGTGCCTGAAGCCTTGAATTTCACAGAACAAAAACATGCTTTTTACTGCAGCAATTTTGCCGTCCGTGTGAAAGGGGCCTAATGGGCCCCTAAGTTCCATAAGGCCCTTGTGCAGATCCACAGGCTGTAAGGATAGTATGTCCACCCCTGGGTAAGAGCACACAGGCATTTGGAAAACATTCCCTAACATTTGCTAGTCAGCTATTTAGTGACATAAAGTGAAACAAGTTTTTAACAGCTTATGGTGATCTTATAAAATATGTTCTCTTACATCTCTGCAAATTAGTATAAAATAATAAATTAACTTTTACGTTTATACCTTATACAGTATTTGCTTTTCCTTTTAAATCCGTTCTGTTCAGTATTGCAAGCCTCCCAGAGGGGTCTAAAGCAAACTGAAACCACACTTTGCGTGTGTGTTTGTATGTACTGGCACATCCGTTCTGTTATGACAATATGAAACAATTTAAGGCTTGGGCTTTGTATCCTTTTACACCAAATGTTCTCCTTGGCCAGACATATATTAAATCTCTTTAGTAAACCAGACATGCTGGGATCCACGTGGCTGAAAGTTTGAAAAGAGTTTGTAGAAATCTTGAATTCCTATCAAGTGTAATTTTGTGTGCAGTGCCGGAGAGGAAAAATTCCTATTAGATTCTGGCCCTAACATCAAGCAGTTTACCATTACAAATTAAATGCACTGTAATAGGATATATAAGGTGACTTCCTGTGGTACCTCTCTGAAAGGAAGTCCAGGCTGATATTCTACTTAGTTATTGTGAGTTATGAGGAAAACATACCTCATAACATATATACAAAGAAAATGCTAAACATCAAATCCTTACAGAGAGAATACTTTGATATTTTTCATGTAGCAATTGCTTATTATATATAATAACAGAGCAAGGAAATACAGTTGTTTTTGAATATCTTGTTTAAATAAGACCCATAAAGTGAAGCTCAAAATTAAAAAGATTCTGCTTTTGATAAAAAGAGAGAACAATTTACAAAGAATCTGACACTTTGCCCCTTTAGGCCTTTAAAAGCCAAAGATAATGCAATTTTATCACTTTGACTTTAAGTTACGGGATGAAGCCTGGAAGCAAATTCTTGTAATTTTAGTGAGAGAGAGGCATTTTTTTTTACTTAACTAGTTCCCGACCTAGGGTTGCCACCTGTCCAGGATTCACCCGGACAGTTCGGGTTTGGAATCATGCGTTCAGGTTTCAGACTGCCTGAAACCCGGACACATTATTCAGAATGAACTATGGCTTCCCAGCAGAGTAGCTGGCTGCAGTTGTCTAAACTGAGAGTGTCTGTTACACTCCTTCACACTGCCCAAAGCCAACACTAACAGTCGTCCCTCCCCCCAAATGCACACACAGACGGGGAGAGGAGAGAGGGCTCGATCTGCACCTCTTCTGCACCGCTGTGCCTCAGAAAAGGAAAGTTGGGGATGGAAATTTGAAGCCCAGCAGATACATCTGGATGAGAGGTGCTGACTGCCAAGGGGTGAGTGAGCTCACCATCCTTCCCTGTCTGTGACTGAAGTCTCCCCCCTTCTCTCTCCTGCCTCTGAGTGAGTACACTAAGGTAAATCAGGGCTCTCAGAGCACCCCTTATATCACAGTTCCCCTTTACACCAGAGGCCACAGTGTTTCCCCTTCCATCAGAGTCTTCTCCGTACATCAGAGTTCTCAGTGTTCCCCCTTAAATCAGGGTTCTCAGAGCATCCCTTATGTTAGAGTCCCCAGAGTTCTCCCTTACATCAGAGTCTGGAGAGTCCCCCCTTACAGTGAAAGGGAACTCTGCGAGTTCAGATGTAAAAGGGGAACTCTGTGGACTCTGATGTAAAGGGAAACTCTTGTTATTAACTTCTTATGATTAGAAATGTTACTTAATAGCAAAATATATGAATAGTTTAAACCAGTGGTCTCCAAACTGTAGCCCGGGGGCCGGATGTGGCCCTTTGCTTGCCTTTATTCGGCCCTTGGGGTACTAATTCCTTCCCCTGAAACCAACAATAGGGCACTATTTCTCGCACTGACCCCAGTGATGGGGCACTATTTCTCGCACTGACCCCAGTGATGGGGCACTATTTCTCGCACTGACCCCAGTGATGGGGCACTATTTCTCTCACTGACCCCAGTGATGGGGCACTATTTCTCTCACTGACCCCAGTGATAGGGCACTATTTCTCTCACTGACCCCAGTGATGGGACACTATTTCTCTCACTGACCCCAGTGATGGGGCACTATTCCTCTCACTGACACCAACGATGGGGCATTGTTACCGTCACCAGGACATTTTCTACGCTTATTGGCCACAGTCCGGCCCCTATAAAGTCTGAAGGATAATAAACTGGCCCTTTGTTTAGAAAGTTTGGAGACCCCTGGTTTAAACAATAAAAAAAAAAAAATGCTGTGCGCCGCTAAAGTGTTCGGGTTTGAGTTGAAGAAAAGGTGGCAACCCTATCCCGACCAGCCGCCGCAGTTGTAATACGGCAGGTTGGCTCTACTGCGCGAATCGCCATCATTGAACGTCAGACGCGTACACAGCGATTTGTGGGCGTGCGCCCCCATTCTCTAGCGGGGGGAGCCAATCAGCGGGTCCGGTGGACTCGATGTTCACCGGCCATCCGCGATTGCTCCACAGAGAGGCAGAACGGGGATCTGCCAGTATAAACAAACAGATCCCTGTTCTGTCAGGGGAGTAGAGTGAGATTGTCTGTTCCTAATGATTAGGAACAGCGATCTCTCTCTACTCCCTGTCAGTCCACTTCCCCCATAGTTATAAAGCATCTCCCTAGGGAACATTTAACCCTTTGTTTGCCCCTGGTGTTAACCCCCTTCCCTGCCAGTGTAATTTATACAGTAATCAGTGGCTATTTCTAGCACCGATCGCTGTATAAATGTCACTGATCCCAAAAAAGTGTCCGATCTGTCCGCTGCAATGTCGCAGATCACCGCCATTACTAGTAAAAAAAAAAAACTTGTTAAAAAAATAAAAAAATAATAAAAATGCCATAAATCTTTCCCCTATTTTGTAGATGAGATAACTTTTGTGCAAACCAATACGTATACGTTATATACTCTACCCACGATTGCTCCTAAGAAGGACAGAATGGAAATCTGTCAATGATCTCCGTTCTGTCAGGGGAGTAGAGACAGATCGTCTATTCTTAGTACTTAGGAACAGCGATCAGTCTCCTCTCTCTGTCAGTCACATCTCCCCACATTTAGAAACACACATGAAGGCACACACTTAACCCCTTGATCGCCCCCTAGTGCTAACCCCTTCCCTGCCAATGACATTTATACAGTAATCAGTGGCAATTTTTAGCTCTGATCGCTATATAAATGTCAGTGGTCTCAAAATAGTGTCGAAAGTGTCCCATCTGTCAGCCGCAATGTCGCAGTCCCAATAAAAATCACCGTCATTACTAGTAAAAAAATGTCATAAAAATGCCATAAATCTATCCTCTATTTTGTGGACGCTATAACTTTTGCGCAAACCAAACAATATACACTTATTGTGATTTTGTTTACCAAAAATATTTCGAAGAATACATATTGGCCTTAACTGAGGAAGAAATACGTTTTTTTATATATTTTTGGGGATATTTATTATAGCAAAAAGTAAAAAATATTGCTTTTTTCCCCAAAACTGTCTGTCTCTTCTTGTTTATAGCGCAAAAAATTAAAACCGCAGAGGTGATTTAATACCACCAAAAGAAAGCTCTTTTTCTGGGAAAAAAAAAGACTTCAATTTTGTTTGGGTACAGTGTTGCACGGCTGTGGAATTGTCAGTTAAAGCGACGAAGTGCCGTATCGCAAAACATGGCCTGGTCAGGAAGTGAGCAAATCCTCCCGGGGCTGAAGTGGTTAAAACAATAAAGTGATTTTTAAATGCTGACATGCCTGATTGACCTACAATTTAATAACTGGTCAACTTTGTGCTTCTAGTCAACATTCTTATCCTAGTTAGACTCTCACATTTTTTTTATAACTATGTTGTGAAAGTATTTTCACAGGGATTCTGTTATTAAATCTCTTTGCTTCAATATTACTGCCCCTCCTACAGTGTAGTACCTATGTTTTACAGTTGTCAGCTGCTCCAGCATACCTCCCAACCACCCCAACTTCAACAAGACTATCCCAGGATTTTGTTGAAATCTCGCAGATCTGGGCTGGATCCAGGACAGAGCCTTGTGCCAGAGCCTTGCAGGAGTGAGGGTCCCTCATTCTCAGTTCTTAAGTTGGGTGGTATGATCCAGCACTTGAATAAGGGATTGTGGAAAAAATGGACTCTATAGGCACATGTTGATATAAAAATAATAAAGTTTTAATAAAGCACCTGAATACATAACATCAAATTGATTGTATCGACTGATAGAACACAAATAAATTTATCGTCTACACAATTTGTTGTGGTTTTTTACGTGTCATAAATTTCTTTGTATTCTATCAGTCGATACAATCAATTTGATGTTATGTATTCAGGTGCTTTATTAAAACTTTATTATTTTTATATCAACATGTGCCTATGGAGTCCATTTTTTCCACAATCCCTTAGTCAATTATTATCAGGATGTGGCACAATACAGTAGTTATTAGTGTAGATACACTGACTGTAAGGTTAAATATAATCCTCAATTAGTAGGTGTTGATTGCCACCTCAGGGCATTTACAATTAATTTATTCTACGATCCATCACTTATCAATTTTCATGTTTACCTCAAATACTGTATATCTCTACAGTTTACAAATTCCAGGGGGTAAGTATAAATGAAAATTTTCAACAGGATTTATATGTACTGCACAATGAAGGCCATTCCATTGTGTTGCTTCTTTCCTGGCCACCTCAGCATTATATTCCTAGCTAAGCTTGCTGTGCACCTTATAAAAGGTACACTGTACCAATCCCATCTCCCTACAAGGACATGGTGCTGCCCTAATAGACTAGGCATGATGCATATGGGTAAAACCACATATAAACCATAACCAAGGGAGCCACCAAGACACAACCAAGCAGCTGTTGTTTGAAGTTTCTGCTGACATTTTGCAACAAGAAGGAAAGGGGTAAGATATACTAGAGTATTGTTCAGAGTGCAGCCGAACCATAAACCTTGCAAAAGGATAGCTATTTATTAAACTAACAGTAGGAGTTTACAAAATGTTAAAGCAATGACTGCTGTCGTTGGGAACGCTTGCTAAACGTTGCATCATTAATAGCAACAGCCTACAGTGGTTGTAAACCTCAGACATGAAATATGAGCAAAGCATATTCCTCTGCTGCATTATTCCTCTGCTATCAGCATAAATCACTTCTGACAAGTTTTTCTGACACCAAAAGAAAAAAGGTGACAGGGGAGGGATTTGCAGCTGATTGACAGCCTCAGTTTTGTTCCTGTGTGCTGTGTTCCCTTCCCTCCAATGAGCTCTCAGAGCTCTCCTCACTGAAAAATTGTGCCGCTATACCGCCACCGCACATGCTCGCCCCAGTGTGAAAGGGGCCTTATAGGTATGTTCCACCTATTTTATTATGTAGTATAAGCTAGACCAGTGTTTCTCAACTCCAGTCCTCGAGGCACTCCAACAGGTCATGTTTTCTGGCTTTCCACTATTTTGCACAGGTGATTTGATCAGTTTCACTGCCTTAGTAATTACCACAGCCGTTTCATCTGAGGGAAATCCTGAAAACATGACCTGTTGGGGCGCCTTGAGGACTGGAGTTGAAAAACACAGAGCTAGACCATGTAAGTTGATAATATGTAATATATTTATTCTGAAGGAGCATATGATAAAACCATAATTATTTTGCCTTATTTTTGCGCAATAAACACACCCTTTTTATAGTAAAAATAGAGAAAAAAATTATTGATTCACGATATACTGGAGTGCTTATTACAGCCAGTGCATTTGTTGTTATAACTAATGTTTGCTTACTTGCTAAAACTCAGCAGCTAGCAATGAAATGGTTATGAGCAGCACTAGCTGAATCCACCAATGCGCCTCTCATTTACAATGGCCTTTCAGTCTGGGACATTGCGGAAGGGACCCGGATTATCATAACATTTGTAAATAACCTTCAGAACGTCCTCATCATTTCATGATGCTAGAATGTGTGTCATGCAGAGAGCATTAGTGTGGAGACCTTTGTGTGTAGCTCCATTTGAGTATTGATTATTCAGTGGTTTTACCAGAAGAACATCCTGCCATCTGCATCCACTACTTTACTAAACACTGACTTCCTGAGGCAGTGACCATAGCGTCAATCAACTAATCAAACTATGACTGCTCTTAAAGAGATATCACTTTCATGTATAGCTTTAACCAAACAGGCATATACAATAAATCCAAAATAATGTGTATATCCCTGCAAGAAAAAAATGCCCCCCCCCCCAATTCTCTCACTTTAATTCCATACTTCGGTATAGACAGAGCTGGAGGGAGAGTCTGCAGGACCTTGTCATTGCACTCAATCCATTGATCACAGTTGCAACGTTTCCCCCCCCAAAAAATGCACATTTTATTTTTGCAAATACATGTGCATTTATTGCTTTCTGTAAAAGGTGAACTTATCCTTTTTCCTGATTTCCAGTCTAATTGAAGTCAGCACAGGAAGTGAAAGATGATGTACCCATTTCCTGTCTATTTGACCAACTTTAGACAACATGAACTGAGGAAAAAGCTCACTTCCAGTCCATTTGGCAAGTGACAAACAGAACAGGAAGTGGGGGGAACCGCCTTCTCCTCCAGTTTGGACACAAGCAGCAACATAAATATATTTCAAATTACAGGGATTTCCTTTCAATTTTTCTCTAAGTAATGGGTGTCAGACAGAACAGGAAAAGTAGAGAAATTTCCTCTATGGTGGCCTCAAAGAAGAGAAGTCTCCTCAGTGTAGATACAGACAGCACTGAAAACCTGGCTAAAGTTCTAAACCTTCTGCCAGTCCATCTAAAACAAGAAAGTTTGGCTGGATTTGGGTTCTATGAAACTGTGTCAGAATTATTTAGTACTTTAAATATCTGCTTGACCTGAATCTTCAAACTATTAATTTATAGCCTACTATGCATAATGGTACTTTACTATAGTGGTATGGCATGGAGCAAAAATACGTCAGTGATTTCCTCCAGGGAGCCAAGTTACCCTTGTTTCCTTCACCATACTATACATACTGGTAGTTTAATTGGTTTACACCCCAAATTGTTGAGAATGTGAGAGTGTACAGGTACAGTTTAAGTGTTACCAAACCCAGGACCCTACATTCACTATATCTGGTTTCCCACAGTACACAGAATATGGAAATGCAATTATTCTACTAAATATAATCTGCTAAATACCTTTTCTCATTAGCAGTATATAGCAGTCTTATGACTTTGATCACTGTCTGATAAAGCTTGTAGGAGGAGTTTTCATTCTCCCCTGCACATCCTATGAGGCTGCAGGACCCCTGACCCTCTGTAGTGACAGTGCTAATTGGCCCTGTGCTGATCACATGCATCCTCCCAACAAAAAAAAACTCTCCAGCAATATACACCAAACTGAGCCTGTGCAGCTTGCCCCAAGGCTCTGTTCTGACAGGAGATGGTTTGGGGACTGTGGAAGTAGGGGAGGATCAGAGAAGATAGTATCAAACAGCCTTTTTTCACAATGCAGAGGATTAAACCCCTTAGGTTCCACAGTGAGTATAATAAGCATACTTTACTGCAAATACAGACTGATTTAACTGTTGTGGGTTTAGTAACACTATTATTTATTACACATTAACCAGCCCCCCCCTCCTTTTTTTTCCCTTACCTCTTCTATTATGCTGGACTGTCCTGAATTCACCTACTCTCCTGGCCAGCGAATCTAGTGCTATCCTGCTGCAATCTGCTGCTCAGGTGCCACGTCCTGGGTCTGGTGCCAACCTCTTTCCCACATTAGGAGCCAAATGGTCTTATCTGATTTCCCTCAGGCTTGGCCACCGGTTTCTTACAATACCTGTTCCTGCAACCTCCTGGGATATTTGACAGGAATACATCATTCTTGCTTTTGCTGCATCCAAAGTAAGATGGAGAGAGGGGTGAGCCCCGCTACACTGGGTTATTAATAAGGCTATTAAAAATGTTATCCAATAGCTGTTGTCTAGGGGTACCTGGGAGAGAGAGATGAGATACGCCACGGCCCATGTCCTCCATAGCTAAGAGGTGAAGGCCAGCAAATTGGGTTTTGTGTAGGTGTCCTAGAGTCAAGTCCAGTACTTCGTCCCTGACTCCTTTGCTCCTAGTAACCAGAGTTCCACACAGTGAATAGGTCCAACTCCGTTTTATTCTTCTTGCCAAGCAATAAAACAGTTTCTTTACTTTGGAAAATGGGGACAGATCAAAGCACAATCCTTTCCCTTCTGCTGCTGACCACTGTGCTGTCACCAGTGGTGAATAGTCACTGCCACTGACTAGGTGATGTAGAACGTGAATTACCTTCGCTCGCTCTGCCCCTGTCAGAGGAAGAAATCCGTCCAAGGGAGAAATGGAGGCCTCTCCGTCACCAGCGATGCTGCGCCGGACTCTTCAGAGAAGTTACTGCACACCAGTCCTCACGAACTCAGACACGGGCACCCAAGGAGTTAGGGCCCCCTCGGATTCCTCCACCCTCGCGGAACTCAGTCGAAGGTACTGAGCCCCAGGCATCCGCCATAGTACCTCACCCCAGGCTAAAGGTGCCTGAGATGGACTCCATCTCCGCTCCGGCTAGGTCAAGGGCACCTAGGCCTGAAACACCGGAACGCCAGCACCCAGGCTGAAGGTGCCTGGGTGCGGCCGCATCTTCTGACTCTGGACTCTAACCCCGTGATCAGGGCGTCCACCCCTTTTATGACCTCTCCCTTCGCGCCACAGCGGGTTCCCCGCCCCGCTGTACCAGCTCCAGGGGAGGACAAAAAGGTACAGTCTTGCGGTGTGAGTTCAGCCCCGGTCGAAGGCAACAACGCCACCTATAGGCCGGCGGGAACTTCACACCACTAGAGTCCTCCAAGACTCACAAAGGGAACCTTGAATTTCCTAACAATCAAGACATCTGGGTTACACTACCACCCAGATGCTTCCCCTAAATTCAAGTATCCGCTACACCAGTAAAACAAAAAGAGAACCCATAGTAACTGCAAATTTGATGTGTTTGACGCACTCTGGGCCTTAGAAATAATATGCCTTGTATGTAACTGTTTTGGGAAATGTTTACAGTGGAACTAAAGGCAAAAACACTTACCTTAGTTCCAATGGTCCAAAGTATGCTAGGTTCTTCCAGGTGCCAGTCTTCAATTGTCTTGATTGGCCACATGGAATGATATCACTCCCAGGCATGCGCAGTAATCCCAGCACACAGGCAGTGTGCTTGAATGTAAATACAGCTCAATATACATTACACAAGGGATTGCAAACAGGCGTATCAGTGTATTTTATTGCAGAAGAGACATTGCATGTCATTGCACTAAAGAACCTGCCTGTTTGCAATTTTTTTATTTTCAATTTTAGTACCATTTTAAATTAATAGATTTAATTTACGCTTTTAAAAAATCTTCAAACTGCAGGGAACTCACCAGTGATATAACAGCAGGTAGATATAGCTACAGTGTGCAGTACATACACAGCTTTTAGTCTCCTTCACTCTGCCATTACTTTATATTTAAATAGGCCAAGGATCTCAAGTCATTCGTTTTAGAGTATGAACCAATACTTCGATGATATCTGGTACCTTTAATCATATTCCGTTGTTTTTAGAGAGAGGACACAAAGTGCCAGAACAACTATTTGTATTATTCAATTGCCTATACTACAGATATTGGCACAATCACTGCTAGAATAAAAAGTCCACTCTTTTAGTTTGAACTGAGCTTGCGCAGAAAGAATGGAGCTGAATTCTTTCCTTCAGGGTAAAGTAATTAACACAAATTTATTTGCAGTAATGAAATCCTTACCTGCATCCCAATAAAACAACCAGGATTTGTAAATAAGAGATTTCTAG
The DNA here is from genome assembly GCA_029206835.1 of Rana muscosa. NCBI lineage: Eukaryota > Metazoa > Chordata > Amphibia > Anura > Ranidae > Rana > Rana muscosa. The sequence goes on from CM055118.1 coordinate 920,711,024, forward strand.
ACAGCAAACTGTGAAGCCTTACAGGCTCCCTTAAAAGTCCTATTTCCTTTTCCTGTTTTACTGAAAATCAGGAAGAACTGCATAAAATGGAGCACAAACACTTGCCTTTAGGAGCCCAAATGAAGGATCTGCACTTAGCACTGGTTAAACAAACTCTCTATTGAGTTAAGAATGTAAACGTGCCCTTAATGACACTCATATGTTATGGCTATCATCAGGACAGAGCACAGGATGGTCGAGGGTCATCGCAAAGGTGATCGATATTACCATAATATCAATGCAACCATATGTACAGTAAAATGCTGTTTAATAATAAAGAGTGCATTTATGAACAAATAAGTGCAATTTTAAAAAAGTGCCCTATACTACGCTCTCATCATAATACTACTATCATCATAAATATACTGTATTCTACTGATCCTTGGTCAGTGGTGTTGTTACAGTATATACAGTGGGTATAGATAAGAATCACCCCTTTAAAATAATCACATTTTGTGGCTTTGCAGGCTGCAATGAAGACAGACACAGTTTTTGTTTTTCCAACTGTATTTACTCAGTGCAACTTATAACATCCAAGTGATAGCTATGACACCAACATGTCAGAAAAATAACTTTTTTCCAAAACAGAATCACTGAGTTGGAAAAATGATCACCCCCCTCCTGAAAATGACTTGTAAACTTAATCAGGTGTAGCCAATCACCTTCTCAATGGCACACAAAGCCATTTGACTTTCAACTGATCAGCTGTGGTTACTTTGATTAGCTCAGCATAAAAGAAGCTTCCCTGGAACATTTCAGTCCCTGGTGGTGCAACTGAAGCAAACAATCAACTACAGGTAGAAAAGTAATGGTACAAGAGCTCCAGGATAAAGTTGTGGACAGTCACAAGTCAGGAGATAGATACAAAAAAAATTCAAAGGCTTTATCAATGCCTAGAAGCGCAGTGACATCTATTATTAACCACTTCCCGCCCAGTCAATAGAAAATTGATGTCTGGGAAGTGGTTCAGTTATCCACACTGGACGTCATATGACGTCCTGCAGGATAACAGCCGCCGCGCGCCCGGGGGGGGCGCATCGCGGCGATCGGTGGAGCGGTGTGTCAGTCTGACACACCGCTACACTGATCTCGATAAACAGCCTCCAGCGGAGGCTTTTTACCACGTGATCAGCCGTGTCCAATCACGGCTGATCACGATGTAAACAGGAAGAGCCGTTGATCGGCTCTTCCTCACTCGCGTCTGACAGACGCGAGTAGAGGAGAGCCGATCGGCGGCTCTCCTGACAGGGGGGGTTCGCGCTGATTGTTTATCAGCGCAGCCCCCCCCTCAGATACCCACACTGGACCACCAGGGAAGCCCCCCAGGACCACCAGGGAAGCCCCAAGCATGTGGATGGCCAGGTAAGTCCCCCATGGCCATCCACATGCACAAATACAAACAAAACATATGCCAATCAGTGCCCACAAATGGGCACTGACTGGCACTATCATGGCACCATCATTGCATGCGATGCCCAGCAATGCCAGCCACCAGTGTCATCAGTGCCATCTACCAGTGTATCAGTGCCACCTATCAGTGCCCATCCGTGCCCATCTCTGCCCATAAGTGCCCACCTATCAGTGCCCGTCTGTGCCACCTATCAGTGCCGCCTATGAGTGCCCATCAGTGCCGCCTATGAGCGCCCATCAGTGCCGCCTATGAGTGCCCATCAGTGCCGCCTACGAGTGACACATATCAGTGCCCATCAGTGCCGCCTATCAGTGTCCATCATCAGTGCCCATCAGTGCCATCTCATCAGTGCCACCTCATCAGTGCCACCTCATTGGTGCCACCTCATTGGTGCCACCTCATCGGTGCCCATCAGTGTCGCCTTATCAGTGCCCGTTAGTGCCGCCTTATCAGTGCCCGTCATTGAAGTAGAAAAGGTACTTATTTACGAAAAAAATTAACAGAAACAAAGAAAAACTTATTTTTTTTCAAAATTTCCGCTCTTTTTTATTTGTTGTGCAAAAAATAAAAATCGCAGAGGCGATCAAATACCACCAAAAGAGAGCTCTATTTGTGGGAACAAAATGATAAAAAAATTGTTTGGGTACAGTGTTGCATGACCGCGCAATTGTCATTCAAATTGCAACAGCGCTGAAAGCTCAAAATTGGCTTGGGCAGGAAGGTGTATAATGCATGGTATTGAAGTGGTTAAGCAATGGAAGGTATTCAGTACAACACAGATCCCCCCTGGATCAGGATGTCGCTCCAAGCTGGATGAAAGAGCCAGGAGGAAACTGGTCAGAGAGGCTACCAAGAGACCTACAGCAACTCTGTAGCAGTTGCAGGAATTTATGACAGAGTGGTCATTGTGTGCACGTGACAATAATATCACAAATTCTCCACAAATGTGGCTTGTATGGAAGGGTTGCAAGAAAAAAGCCATTTCCCAAGAATGGCCACATGCAGTTAGGACTGAGCTTGGCCAAAACACACCTTGAAGATTCTGAGACCACATGGAAACAGTTGTTATGGTCGGATGAGACTAAAATTTAATTAAATGCAGTCCCCGGGTTACAAACAAGACAAAACAGACCCTAGGTTTGTTCTTAAGTTGAATTTGTTTGTAAGTCGGAACAGGTACAATTTTTTTGAAAGTGTAGCTTCAGCAAAAAAAATACTTTTAAGTTTTTTGGATAGCATAGGGAATGGTTATTACCCCTGTAAGGTTTATTTTGCCGTCTGTGCCCCTGTTCAGAAGATTTCATCTCACTTTCTGTCCCTATGACAATTGGATTTTGAAAATGTTGGGTTGCTGTGGAAACAAGGATTGGTGATAAAGCTTCAGTGGAGACACCTTTTTCCCCTGATAACTCTTACAGGAGTGATTTTCCCTTCCTAGGGGTAGATTTCCTTCCACTTCCTGTTGTCTCCTTCCGTTTGTAAGTAGGAGTAATTTGTAAGTCGGAAGTTTTTAACCCGGGGACCGCCTGTATTTGGCCTCAACACCAAACGATATGTCTGGTGGAAATCCAATACAGCTCACCATCCAAATAACACCATTCCTACAGTAAAGCATGTAGGTGGTAATATCCTTTATGGGGGTATTTCCCTGCAGCAGGTACTGGAGCAATTGTCAGGATAGAAGGAAAAATGGATGGGGAAAAATAACATCAAATTATTGAGGAAAATCTGCTGCCCTCTACCAGAAAGTTGTCAATGGGAACAACATGACAATGACCCTAAGCACACAGCAACAATGACCACACAGTGGTTGAAGGAGAAAAAGGTGCATGACCTAGTCAGAGTCCAGACTTAAACCCCACTGAAAAACTGTGGAATAAATTGAAGACTGCAGTCCAAAAATGGTGACCATCAAATTTAACTGAACTTGAGCAGTTTTGCATAGAAGAGCGGGCAAATATTGCAAAGTCTAGATGTGCAAAGTTAGTAGAGACATATCCCATCAGACTAAAGGATGCAATTACTTTTTTTTTTTTCAGGGTTTATTCTGGGGTTACCAAATGAGGACAGCCACCAGATGTCCTTAGTTGGTCTCCCCTCTCACTTCTTTCTCTCAATCCCCACAAAAAATCCCTTCTCCTTTCTTCTCTTTCTCTCTTCTAGCCATCTTCCCCTCTTCTCCTCTAAGTTCCTCTCCCCCTCTTCTCTTTTGAAGTGGTTTTTGCTATCTTCGCTGAGAATGTACAGTATACCCTTCATGATGGCAATGTATGTAATATATTCTTGGTCAACACCAATAAAATATATTCAAAAAAATAAAAAAATAAGGATGTAATTAAAGCAAAAGGTTGTTTAACAAAATACTGGCACAAGGGGGGTGATCGGGGGTGATCCTTTTTGGAAAAACTCTGTTTTTTAATAAAATAAAAAAAATTCTGACATGTTGGTGTTAAATCTTTCACTTGGATTTTATAAATTGCATCAGCTTGATAAAACAAAAACGGTGTCTGTTTTCATTTCAGGCTGCACAGCAACAAAATGGGATTATTTTAGGGCAATTCTTTTCTATACCCTCTGCAAATTTCAGTTTTCAATTTGTCAAATCATGGGATGGCTTTCCCCAACTCCCCCTAAAGGAACTTCATATGTAAAAATAATCTACTTAAAGTGGAACTTTAGTCAGAAAATTCAATCCTGCTAGATCACTTCAGGCTGGCCCCTTTTGCAGGTATAGCTATGTAAAAAATTATAAAAAGTTCAAAGTCAGCAGCTACAAATACATTAGCTGCTGACTTTTAATATAAGGACACTTACCTGTCCAGGGAGCCGACAATGTCACACCCCAAGCCGATCCGTCCATTGGCTCCAGGTGCAGGCACCGGGATATTCACAGCCTGTGGCTTCACAGCCTGTTTCCTACTGCACGTGCACGATTCGCTCTGCACTTTCTGAATGGTTGCACTGGACAAGGGCAGGAGGAGGGGCCGGAAGTCTTGTAGATCACCGTACAAAGATGCAGCGATCTTACACGGACGTGGAAGCGGATACCTGGTTTTGACAGGTATCCACTCCCCCTCTCGAAAGGTGCCAAATGTGGCAGAGGAGGGGGGAAGAAGCAAACAAGCAGAGCTTCCCCTTTTGGGTGGAGCTCCGCTTTAAGGAAAATGGCAAACTCCAGCAAGAAGAAACAGGAGCAATGCTGGAGGCAATGTGAAGCACACACTAACTTTGGTAGCATAATTATTAATTTGAAATGTATGTTCCTTGCTAAAGAACATTATTTTTTTTATCAAGTTGGTATGGGTAAAGTTCCACTTTAAGACCTTAAGCTGCATTATTGAACTAGGTAAGAATCACATCCCGTGTGGAAAGTGTTACCCAAAATGAGAAGGGTAGTTTGAACAGAGCTGCCAATGTGTAGGATGGCTGATGGTTGTTTGGAATTGATGTAGTTCAATGATACAGGGATGATCTTAGGCAGGCATGTCTTTTTTTATGCTACAGTTCTTCAGTAAGACCCCTTTCATACTGGGGCGTTTTTCAGGCGCTTTGGCGTTAAAAAACGCGCCGGTAAAGCACCTGAAAGAAGCCTCATCTGCAATTCCAATGTGATAGCCCGAGTGTTTTCAGAGCCCTTTCACACTGCCAGCGGCCGAAAAACGCTGGTAAAGCTCCGCTAAGACCCCTTTCACTCTGGGGCATTTTTCAGGCGCTTTGGTGTTAAAAAAGCACCTCAATGGGAAGGGGCGCTTTAGGAGCAGTGTATTCAACGCTCCTAAAGCGCTGCAAAGAAGCTGCTTGCAGGACTTTTTTTTACACCCTGCCAGCGCAATGCCTCAGTGGGAAAGCACTCAGGCTTTCACATTGGGATTGCAGATGCAGCTTCTTTCAGGCGCTTTACAGGCGTTTTTTTTAACGCTAAGACCCCTTTCACCCTGGGGCGTTTTTCAGGCGCTTTAGTGTGAAAGCAATCGGGCTTTCACATTGGGATTGCAGATGCAGCTTCTTTCAGGCGCTTTATAGGTGCCCTTTTTAACGCTAAAGCGCCTGAAAAACGCCCCAGTGTGAAAGGGGTCTAACAGTGACTGTGGCAGCCATAGGGAGCCCACTCTTCCAAGGAATCCAGCGTCAGGGGCAGACATACCTTTAACTAAGCTGCAGCATGCTCAGAGATGAGGCTTTTCTGTTGAAGTGTTCCTAGACATTGTTTGTCAGTGTAACTAGTGACCTCATATTTGTGTGCCCAACAAAGTGAATTATGGGACATATAGTTTTCCTTCAGAAAGTTGCTTTGCACCCATGTACCTTGAGACTACACATCCCATGGATCTTTGCTGTAACATGAAGATGACTGGGAGTAGCTATAAAAGGAGCCAAAAACCCCACGCGGGGTCTCTTCCTCCTAGGCCTGACGCAAGACGGACCTGTCTGTGCAACAGGGAGAGAGGTCGTGGACTACAACACGGAGTCTTACTTCCAACCTGAGGACTAAGGGGCCTAGCTCTGTTGTTCGCTGTTGGACATCCTGTCGTCAACATCACCCAGATCCCCTGCCTGTCAGTGTGGGTGCGTGTGGCAAGCTTCACTTTGAAAGATCGAGACAGCGGATCCGCTGCACGAGGGCCACTACACGAGTTCCTGTACAGAAGACATCGGAGCAATTTGGTCGTTGGTGAGAGGGCAAATTGCCTGACTTTTATCTATTCACTGCCACCATTACAGAGGCACTTTGCACAGACATCTTTATCCCAAGAACACTTTACTGCATTGCTTGAACATGTGCTCAGACGACCTTTAGATCTTCACCTGCTAGGAATCTATTGCTTTTATCAAACCCAAACGGATTACAGTTAACGAGCTCCAACTAGCTAGCGAAGAACATCAGATCTGCAACGAGGAACTCTTTTGCCATTACTTATAGGAAGGCCTCTCTACTACTCTTTGTAGACGCGCTCCTTTCATTAGGATAGCATAGGCTGAATAGATTACGACTTCATTAGAGTGCCGCATAAGTAGTTAACTGAAACATCCACTAAGGCTACTTTCACACTGAGGCGCTGGATGCGCTGGCGGTATAGCGGCGCTATTTTTAGCGCCACTATACCGTATTTTTTGCCGCAATTTGCGGGCGCTAGCGGGGGGATTTTAACCCCCGCTAGCGGCCGAAAATGGGTTAAAAACGCCCGCAATAACGCCTCTTTGCGGCGTTTTGCGGGCGTTTGAGGCGCTACCCCATTGATTTCAATGGGCACGGGCGCTATAGGAGCGGTATTTTTACCGCTCCTATCGCGCCTCAAAGATGCGGCTTTCAGGACTTTTTTGACCCTCCTGCAAGCGCAACACCCCAGTGTGAAAGCCCTCGGGCTTTCACATTGGATACAATTGAGCGGCTTTTTTGGGGCGCATTGCAGGCTCTATTTTTAGCGCAATAGCACCTGCAAAGCGCCTTAGTGTGAAAGGGGCCTAAGAGTTGAACTCTGATCAAAAAGCTAGTGGATATATATATGTATATATTATTGTTGTAGCTGAATCATTGTTTGTGTCTTTGGGAGGAATTTATTTGCTGAATTGATGCTGTTATCTCGACTCAGCAGATTTATTACCTCTCTCTCTGAAGTAACGTTCCCTTATTGGGTCCAAGTAAAGTATTTCTGAACCTAATTATACTGAGTTCCTTGATTATTGCCACACAGCGCTACAAGGATGTCTGAATCCAGAGTGTCAGGTGGGTTGGAAGGTTCACTTGGTCATGGCCATGTAGATGAACAGGTAATTCTCAGCAGTCCCCAAGGGGTCAGTGCTACACTACTGTAGTGGTTATTTCAATTTGGGGGGGGGCATCTGGGTTATATAGCCCAAATGTACTAATTGTTGGGGAGTCTGGTAATCCCTTTTGTGGTTCTTGGAGGACTCTGGTGGTGCGGGGTTCCCTGTGGCCTGTGAAGAGGAAAAATAAAAAATATGGACAGCCGCACTCCAAAGAACCTATGACGGTCGCCTTTATTGTAAAAGATGGAAAATTACACCAAAATTCATCACAGCATAGCCGGGGTAACTGCTTACATGTTTCGCACTGCAGGTCAGTGCTTACTCATAGTTCCCTGTGGCCTGCAGGTGGCGTTGCCGCCCTGGGTCGGAGTTGAACCTGCACCGCAAGACTGTACCTTTTTGTCCTTTCCTGGCGCCGGTACAGCAGGGCGGGGAACCCGCTGTGACGCAAAGGGAGAGGAGATAAAAGGGCGGACGCCCTGACCTCGGGGTTCAGAGTTGGAGGACGCGGCCGCGCCCAGGCACCTTCAGCCTGGGTGCTGGCGTTCCGAAGTTCCGGGACCAGGTGCCCTTGACCTGGCCGGAGCAAGGGATGGAGTCCATCCCAGGCACCTTAAGCCTGCGGTGAGGTACTACGGCCAAGGCCTGGGACCCAGTAACTTCGACTGGGTTCCGTGAGGGTGGAGGAGTCCGAGGGGCCCTAAGGTGTTGGGACCCGTATCTGAGGCGAGGAGGCCGGGGAGTGTAACCCTTCCGAATAGCCCGATACAGCATTAATCCGGTGACGGCGGGGCCTCTGGTAACCCCCCTTGGAGGGATGTCTTCCCCCTGACAGGGGCTGCAACGTAGCAAAGGTAACTCCAGTTCCTGTTCACTAGAGTCGCTGGAAGAGACTCTGAAGCCAAAAAGTACGTTTTACAGCCACTGTGCTTAGCAACCATTGGTGAAACCTCAACGGTTTAGTTTCTTTGAGGATTGTGCCTTGACCTACTCCCCACCAATACTGAACTGTTCTATGGGTCTCAAACTGTCTGCTCGCAAAGGACTATTTGTTTGCCGTTAGGGAATAAATACGTGTTGGACCTTTTTCAGTGTGTGGTACTCCAATTACTGGGAGCAAAGGGGGGTTATCAGCAGAACAGACCTGGCTCTGAGCGTATACACAGCCCGAATGTAATCTGATACTGGCCTTTACCTCTACATGCTGTAATCTAGAGGACATGGGCCGTGGCGCACCTCGCTCTCCCCTTCAAGGTACCCCTAGACCGAAGCCAAAGTAACCGTTAAAGAAGAGAGAAAGGGTGAGGACGCAACACTACATTTCTATAAACTGCTAAAATGTGCATGTAGTGGCACCTGCAATCGAGATGAATGGGGACAATTTCAAAGATTCAGAGATGCCTCCAGTAATATCTGTAGCATATCCTAGCCCATGTATGGGACAGCATGAAGCACAAGGGCAGTTAAGGTGTTATTAAATCATGGCTCTGACCATCTGCATCTGTCAGCCAAAGGTAAATCTATATCTGGGGCATAGCTGGATCATCTACAATGCAAATTAGGCAGGAACCTAGGGCTTTGTGAATGTCCAAGGGGCCTATCTACAAGCATAATTCTCCTGTAGTACCGTAGATCAGGGGGATAGCTTAATTGGTCAAAGCTGTAAGGCTGCCTTTCCTTTCACAAGGGACGATTCACTTGTAGGAAGTTGGTGTCTGACAGTGATGAGGTAATGCCAGTACTGACAATGCAGATAGGACTTGCTTACTGTAATCTCTTTCTATGTTCATTGTAGTGTTTTTTTTAAATGCTACTAAAGTACAGTATCAATAGCATCCATTGGAGATGAACTCTGCAGAAATGAGTGTGGAATGAGATGACATTTTCGAAAGTGCCGGTTCACGACTTTGCAAGTGGCCAATCAAACAATAATCAGCTCTGTGGGAGGGAGGGGGGAGGGAGGGGTTTGCCTGAGAAAAATAGTTTATCTTCCTGTAAAGTTGCTTCAGTTAAGACAGGGGATTGACTTGGAGGCGACTTCCATTGAAATCAATGGGTACAATGGGTACAAGTCGCCTAGAAGTCGCCTTGAAGTAGTACAGGAACCTTTTCTGAAGTCGGAGCGACTGCAGTAGTGTGCATTAAGACGTCTCTCATTCATTCACATGTAATTTCTCATGTTGCGCGACTTGGGGCGACACAGGTCGGATCCCAAGTCCCGGTAGTGTGAACCGGCACTTACTCTGTTTTTTTGCTGGACACTAACTATCCTGCAATGAAAGATACCAGTGGTGACCCTCCAACTATGAAATCTACTGTTTGGAACATAGACGATAGAGAAACCGAGTTCTGCAGATCTAGATAATATACTTATATAGCGCACCCACCCCAGACTTTACCTGCTTTTCTTAACTTGGCTCCTCCGCAGAAAATACTGAGGCACACCGCACTACATGCCCATACCCTCCTGGATGGGGAGGTTGAGCGGTGTTAGTTTTCTCAGGCCTGCCTGCGGTTGGTGTTTGAATCCTCCCGAGTTGATCTAATTTCTGGCTTGGCCAGAAACAAGTCCTTAATTCTCCCCAGTAAAGCCACTGTCCACACCAACTGAAAGTCCAACTTCTGTATTTATTTCACATGGATAATAAATAGTCCCTTTAAGAGCAGACAGGTTGAGACGAGACACAGGTCAGATAAGGTGGGAGAGAGGTCCAGGCACAAACACAAATCTTGGTTCTCTTACTGTTCTGATATGCATGAACAGTTTTGGCGTGCGATCTTTATCACAGACCTAATGAATATGGAAGTCACTGCCACTGACTTGTTGAAGATGGTCACTGCCACTGACCTGGTGTGCGTAGAGTCACTGCCACTATGACCTACAGAACATGCACTGCCTTCTTGAAGAACTTGGCCCATGTCAAAGAGAAAAACATCCCTCCGGAGAGTTACCAGAGGCCTTCACTGTCACCACGACTCTGCGCTGGGTCTTCAGAAAGGGTCACCTCCCTGGCCTCCTCGATCCAAGATACACGTCCCCTCGCAAGGCGGTACCCTGGGAGCTCTCGATCCTTAGCGGACCCCAGCCGAAGGTTGCTGGGCCCCGGGCCTCCTATTTAGTACCTCACCCCAGACTGAAGGTGTCTGGGATGGAACAGCAACTCCGCCTCCGGGCCTAGGGCACCCGGAGGCAACACACACACCCAGGCCTCCGGGCCTAGGGCACCCGCAGGCGACACACACACCCAGGCCTATGGTGCCTGGGTGCGGAACGACGACGACCTTGGAAGATGGCCGCCCCCTTTTATACCCTCTCCCGACAGGCACAGCAGGTTCCCCGCCCCGCCGCACTGCTGTCAAGAGGGGACAAGAAAAGGCACAACCCTGTACTGTGGTTCAACCCGGGCCTAAGGCAACAGCGTCACCTATAGGCCCCAGGGAACTGCACATCAGTACTATCTCCCAGGGACAGAAATGGTCCATGAACCCTAACAATTTGTGTATCTGAGCCTTATTACCACTCAGATACTTCCCTTAAATATAGCACCCCGCTACACTTATTTAAATAAAAAATAAATTATAATAAAGATATATATATATTTATACCTGTGTGTATACATATATATATATATATATATATACCTGTATATATATCTTTATTATTCTTAAATTGTATTCCAAGGACTAGTGTGAAGAATTGAGCAACTGTGTCAACTGTGCTAGTGATCTCTGTTTATTGTAGTATAGACAAATACAATGAAGACTGTACTGAGGCCATGACATCCTGGGCATAGCTATGCTAGTAAGAGATCAAGTTCTTTATGACCTTGTATTAAAGGTATCCTATAATGTTGTAATGTGTAGAATTCAAATGCTGCCAGTCCTGATCTATTTCCTAAATATGCTGGTTGTCTGTCTGCAGTATTAAAGTGGTTGTAAACCCTCTGATACTACTTGCACCTACAGGTAAGCCTACATTAAGGCTTATCTGTAGGTGCTTGCAATATCTCCTTAACCTACATGGTTAAGGAGGTATTTGCAGAAAATTGGGCACCGATGTCTACGGTGCATGCGCTGTAGACAACAGCGCAGGCGCACTGAGCACGCCGGGTCTTGAATGGGAAAGTGTCGGAAACGCGCGCATGCGCGGGGATCGCGGGAGTGACGTTATCGCCGCTCCGGCCAGTCACAGCGCTGGAGAGGCGATACCCGGAAGTCACTCCGGGTATCATGGCGGCGGCGGAGGAGAGGAACGAGGGTTGCTGCGGTGGCTTCATAATTAATAAGTAATTCATAATGAGCTAGTATGCTAGTCATACTAGCTCATTATGCCTTTGTCTTGCGTGTTTTTATTTATTTTTTAAATGTTTTTTGGGGTTTACAACCACTTTAACCCAGTGGCTTCAATGGTTTCAGAGTCACTGACCCAGATCCCGAGTACTGGCTTCATTGGCTGCATGTTTGTTTTGGCTCAGTGGCTAATGTAGTATTAAACCTATTAGAGCTGTGTGATAGACAAGAAACTAACATGTTCAAAAGAAGGTCAGCATTGGCAGCCTACATACACTATATTACCGAAAGTATTGGGACGCCTGCCTTTACACACCCATGAACTTTAATGCCACCCAAGTCTTAGTCCCTAGGGGTCAACATTGAGTTGGCCCATCCTTTGCAGCTATAACAGCTTCAACTCATCTGGGAAGGATGTCAACAAGGTTTAGGAGTGTGTCTATGGGAATGTTTGACCATTCTTCCAGAAGCGCATTTGTGAGATCAGGCACTGATGTGGATGAGAAGACCTGGCTCGCAGACTCCGCTCTAATTCATCCCAAAGGTGTTCTATCGGGTTGAGGTCAAGTTCCTCCACCCCAAACTCGCTCAGCCATGTCTTTATGGACCTTTCTTTGTGCACTGGTCCAAATCATTTGGTGGAGGGGGGATTATGGCGTGGTGTTGTTTTTCAGGGGTTGGGTTTGACTCCTTAGTTCCAGTGAAGGGAAATCTTAAGGCGTCAGCATACCAAGAGATTTTGGACAATTTCATGCTCCAACTTTGTGGGAACAGTTTGGGGATGGCCCCTTCCTGTTCTAACATGACTGTGCACCAGTGCACAAACAAGGTCCATAAAGATATGGATGAGCGAGTTTGGGGTGGAGGAAGTTGACTGGCCTGCACAGAGTCCTGACCTCAACCCGATAGAACACCTTTGGGATGAATTAGAGCGGACACTGCGAAACAGGCCTTCTCATCCACATCAGTGCCTGACCTCACAAATGCGCTTCTGGAAGAAAGGTCAAACATTCCCATAGACACACTGCTAAACCTTGTGGACAGCCTTCCCAGAAGAGTTGAAGCTGTTATAGCTGCAAAGGGGGGGCTAACTCAATATTGAACCCTATGGACTAAAGCCTCGTACACACGGCCGAGAATCTCGTCAGGAAAAAACTTGTTGTTTTTCTTGACGAGATTCTTGGACAAGAAACTTGTCCCTGCCGAGTGTACACACGCTCGATTCAAAGAACCCGCGGTTCTTTGAATGGAGCGAACACGGTGACGTCATCGACTACGACGAGCGTGCGCTCGTCACATTCTATGCCGTCGCCGCCATCTTGCTACACCCTACCTATACCTAGGAAGCTACCGCGCATGCGTCAAAGTCATTTCGAGCATGCGCGGGTTTCCACGGCGACAGGTAAGTGTACACACACACACTTTTCTCGTTGAGAAACATGCTGACGAGAATCTCGTCGAGAAAATAGAGAGCAGGTTCTCTATTTTTCTCGTCGAGATTCTTGTCGGTTTTCTTGACGAGAAACCTGATAGCCGCGTACACACAACGATTTACTCGGCAAGAAAGCTCTGCCAGCAAATTTCTTGTCGTTTTTTTGACGAGAAACTCGGTCGTGTGTACGAGGCTTAAGACTTGGGTGCCATTAAATTGCATGTGCAAATGAATAAGCACAAAAAATCTTATATGTTCATTTCCTATGACCGTCAGATCCCTCTAATGGTCATAAAGCAGTATTTTCCTGATTGAGGTGTTTCAGGAAAATACCACATTATGGCCACCCGATAGAGCTGATGATCATACAAACTGAACATTTTAGGAGATTATTTATGAGGTTTGTAAGAATCCTGAGACATTTCCACAGCATTTTTTTAAATAAACAGATCCCTAAATGTATATAAAATGTTATTTCTACTTAAAGCAAAATCCAAAATTGACAAGTGCAATACATGGCCTATTTGTGTCTCTTTATGACAAAGAACCCACCCTTGGTCACAGGTAAGAAACAGAAGTGTCAGAAAAGCAATCATAATAGGAGAGATCGTGCTCTAGAAAAAGGCAGACATTTACATTTTTGCCTCATACATATCGCCAAATAAAATAATTGCATGCCAGAGTTGCTGGTACCAATGTCTATTCCAGGTATTCCTTGCGTTTTCTGGGTAACTGGGACTACCCAGTTTTATGTGGCCTTAAGGCCCGTACACACCATCCAATTTTATGGCTATAATTGTCTGATGGACGTGTTGTGTCACGACCGTGATAATGATAATCGTGATAATCCGACCGTGTGTATGCTCTGTCACACAATTGTTGGCTGAATTAACCACTTCGGATCCCAGTCATTGTAAAATGACGGCCGCAAGGTGGCTCTACAATGCCAGGAGGCCGTTATATGATGTCCTCGGGCCTCCCGGCTGCTAGGGGGCGCGCACCGCGTCACTAAGGTGCCGATGTGCGTGCCTGGCGGCCACGATGTCTGCCAGGTACCCGCGATCGGCCGTTACACAGCCAAGGATGTGGATCTCTGTGTGTAAACACACAGATCCACGTCCTGTCAGGGAGAGGAGACCGATGGTGTGTCCCTTGTACATAGGGACACCGATCGGTCACCTCCCCCAGTCAGTCCCCTCCCCCCACAGTAAGAATCACCTAGCAGGGCACACATTTAACCCCTTGATCGCCCCCTAGTGTTAACCCCTTCCCTGCCAGTCACATTTATACAGTAATCAGTGCATATTTATAGCACTGTTCACTGTATAAATGTGTGTAGCGGCCTCACCCCATCCCTTTTGTCTAGGGGTATGTCACACGACAGGGTGAGATGCACTACGGCCCATGTCCTCTCCATAGCTGTGGGTGAGGTGAAGGCCAGTACCAGATATTTCCTCGGGCCTATGTGCTTTTGTCTAGAATCAAGTCCCGCTGTGTCAACACTTCCCTCTGCTCCCATTAACCAGAGTTCCACACACCGATCACAGTCCAACTCTTGCTTTATTGTACATTTCACAATAAACAGTGCTTCAGTAGCCATCTGGTTGCGACTTGATAACATTTTGATACGGGGAATGAGCAGGTCGAGGCACTATCCTGGTTATCAGCTAAACCACTGCGATCTCGCCAGCGGTTACTATAGCATTAGCTAGAAAGGACTTAGAACTTGAGAGTCTCTACCAGCGACTCAAGAGAACATAGATAGGAGTACCTTCGCTGCGCTGCGGCCCCTATCAGGGGAAGATGTCCCTCCAAGGGAGTTACCAGAGGCCCATCTGTCACTGGGTTGATGCTGCTCCAGACTCTCCGAATGGGTAACCTCCCCGGCCTCCTCACCTCAGACATGGGCCCCATCCACCTCAGGGACCCTCGGACTTCTCCACCCTCGCGGGATCCAGTCAAAGTCACTGGACCCCAGGCCTCCTAGTTTAGTACCTCACCCCAGGCTGAAGGTGCCTGGGATGGACTCCAACTCCATTCCGGTCAGGCCTAGGGCACCTGAGCCAGAATCCAGAACCGCCCGCACCCAGGCCTAAGGTGCCTGGGCGCGTGAAGAAGATCCTCCTGAAGACCTCGTGGTTAGGGCGTCCCCCCCCCCTTTTATCTCCTCCCATCGACACCACGGCAGGTTCCCCGCCCTCGCCGTACCATCTCCGGAAAGGGACAAAAAGGGTAGCACTGTGACGGCCAATCTACCTTGAGCCTCCAGGTACCCAGCCACCCAGAGGCCAAGGAGATTATTACAGCATCCAATCCTCCACGAACACAAATGGTCCACTATTCCCATACTTACACACCTGAGTGTCCCACCTAAATTTAGAGACCCCGCTACATACGCTTATTGCGATTTTTTTTTTTTTTTACCAAAAATATGTAGAAGAATACATAATCGGCCTAAACTGAGAAAAAAAATATATATTTAAAAAAAAAAATTGGGATATTTATTATAGCAAAAAGTAAAAAACTTGTTTTTTTCAAAATTGTCGCTCTTTTTTTGTTTATAGCGTAAAAAATAAAAACCGCAGAGATGATCAAATACCACCAAAAGAAAGCTCTATTTGTGGGAAAAAAAAGGATGTCAATTTTGTTTGGAAGCCACATCGCACGATCGCGCAATTGTCATTCAAAGCGTGACAGTGCTGAAAGCTGAAATTTCGCCTGGGCAGGAAGGGGGTATATGTGCCCAGTAAGCAAGTGGTTAACGACAACAAAAGTTGGCTGTTCATGCTCACCAACTGTCTGGCAATAAATCTTTTACATCGGTTTATCCGATCGTGTGTACGCAAGTCCGTCCAACTAAAATCCAAAGTACAAACACGCATGCTCGGAACCAATGCTAAACATCAGACAACAATAGCAGAAGTTGCCCAAAGGGTGGCGGTAAAGAGCTGAAAAAACACGTGGTTTGGTGAATGTTGGCTGAAAATGTTGTGCCGTGTGTATGCAGAACAAGTTCACGGCCAACGCCCTTCGGACCAAAATCCACGGAAAAGTCGGCTGGAAGTCCGATCGTGTGTATGAGGCTTTAGACTCAAGACCAGGAATATTTCAGAATTATTTTCCTGGGATCCTGTGATAAATCACAACATGCAATAGTGGATCAATATTCAGGGACCCCACTCGAAGCACCCCTGCAAAGCTAGTTTTATCTTAGCACTAGGTCACGCATTATTGCTGTTTTCCGCACTACTTTCTGCACTAGTGTATACATTGTATCCCTGTGTTCCTATTGTAAAGAGTTCACCTTCTTTATCTCATTCCTCCATGAAATGCAGACAGAGAGTTTGTGTGTTGGTGGAACTCCTGATGATTTTTTCATACTCGTTCTGTAAAAACTATGTTACAAGGAAATGTGAAATATAAGAAGACAGAATCAATTTCAACACAGTTGAAAATGTGTTTGTAAAAAAAGAGAAAAATGGCAACCAAATCTCATACCTTGGATATCTCATCAACTTTTAGAATGTCTTAAATCCCTCCACTTCCTTTCTGTTACTCAGTTTACCCAACAGTACCAGGCTAATAAATATACCTTCTTCCTTCTCCCCTTGGAATCTGTTGTAGAGATCATGAAGTGACAGATGATAGATGGTGTTTTTACCCTAGAGGTGGCTGCATGCCTGTTACTGAATATGATACATGTTGCATGAGCAAAGGGAAAAGCCATCACCCGAGATGATGAATTGTACAGCACATCCTTATGCAGGTAAGGAATGGCCCATAAATCACTGGCTGCAATATTACTACTATTCTTAATAAATGAATTGTAACACTGTTTAGTGAATGAAAAACCTGTCATTACATTGAATCATTATATTTTCATGTTTAATCATTTTTAGTGATTTTGCAGTCACAATAAAACATACCGATAAATGTGATATCATGTCAGTAACATACAAACGGGTCAGAGGAGCCTGATCATACAGTTTCTCACAAAAGTGAGTACACTCTCACATTTTTGTAAATATTTTTGTAGCGGGTATGTACTATTTAAAGGTAGCACTGGGTGGTAGTATGACCCTGTTGCACTGATTGGTAGAGTAGGGCTGTGTTTTTATTCGTGGGAAGACATTGGTGGTGTTTAGTTCCCTGCGGCCCAGTAAGTGGCGCTGTCGCTTTGGGCCGGGGTTGAACCACCACTGCAGTGCCGTACCCTTTTTGACCTCTCACAGCAGCTGTACTGTGGGGTGGGGAACCCGCTGTGCTTGCTGGGAGAGGGTATAAAGGGGCGAACATCTTCACCACGAGGGCCCAGTCCCAGGCACCTTTAGCCTGAGGGCTGCTGTCCGAAGTCGGTGTTCAGGTGCCCTTGGCCTGTACACGTGGAGTTCGTGTTCCATCCCAGACACCTTCAGTCTGGGGTGAGGTACTCACAGAGGCGTTGCTAGGGGGGTGCGGGGGGTGCGGTCCGCCCCCGGGTGACACCCGCTAGAGGGGTGACACCCTCCCTTTTTTTTTTTTTTTTTTTTTTTTTTACAGCTGACCCATTCATTGATTAATTTCACCCCGCTGGGCTGGAAGCCTGGAACAACACCTCCAGCGCCGCGGCCGCGCCTGGTGTGTGTCCTCCGGCTCCTTATTCTTCCTATTCCTAAATTCCAATCCTCCTCCCTACCCTACAGAGCCAGCGAGCGACTCAGCCTGTCACATCATCACACTGCACTGTAGTGTCACACTGGAGTGTCAGTGAAAAGATTATCAACAACACGCTGGAGTGCTCATCATGCTGCAGTTAAGCCAGTAAAAGAAAAATTGAATATGTTTGTGTCTGCAATCGAAGCGCTTTGTGATCCTTCTGAAAATATGGACACAAGAGGAGCAGCAGAATGTCTACTGCCTGCTGTCTGTGATTTTACGTTTTTGTGCTACCTATACTTCTGGGGTGATGTACTTCAAGAAGTTGATGTTACACAACAGTACCTGCAGACCAAAGGCTTAAGTCTGGACAAGGTGGTGACAAAGCTAGAGTCACTAAGACTTTTTCTGTTTGAAGAGCGCAGTCACCTAGTGGAACATGCAATTAAGCAGGCACATTTAAAATCTAAAGAATATGGAATTGCCGTAGAGAGAAGAGCCAGGTTTAAGAAGAGGATGGCAGGGGAACAGGCACGTGATGCTGGAGGCATAAGTCTACAAGACGAGAACAAGAGGGCAATGCTTGAGTGCATTGATCGCTTCCATTCTGAACTCCAGATCAGATTAAGAGCCATCATGGAAGTTGCAGCCATGTTTGAGGCTGTTCAAGCAAAGAGTCTCATATATGAAACTGAAGAAACATTAAAGGTGTCCATTCCAAAACTGACCACTTTTTATGACGAAATATCTGAGAGTGAGCTGTTAATGGAAATACCCAGACTGAGGAGACATCTCAAAGCAGCCAAGATCAACCTAGAAGAAGTCAAAGATTGGTCGGCTTTACAAGTTTTGACCTTCATAGCAGAATGGGACTTCATTGAATCTCTTCCAACCCTTTCACTATGTCTAAAAATATTTCTGACAATCTGTGTGTCTGTGGCTTCATGTGAGAGGAGCTTTTCAAAGTTGAAGCTGATAAAAAACTATTTGCGTTCAACGATGGGACAGGCAAGGCTTTCTGATCTTGCAATATTATCAGTTGAAAGTGAACTAGCGAAATGTATTGATTTTGATGATGTTGTTCACAATTTTGCAGCTGTCAAGGCTAGAAAAGCAAAGTTTTGATTTAGATGTTAACTAAATGCTTTCATATTTGTTCCTGTTTTTGTGTTATTTATTTATTAATTCAGTAAAGTTTAAAGTTAAAATAAATACAGTTCTTCAACAGTTTAAGCTTTGATTTCTATTATTTTCATATGATTTTGTTATTCAAATTTGCTAGTTGATTGATAGTTATTAACGGCACTACTGTTGCCAATATATGCAGTGTTATTAGGGTGAAAAAAATTATTGGGGGGGGGGGGGTGACACCATGTTATACCGCACCAGGTGACACCAACCCTAGTGACGCCACTGGGTACTCAAGCGGAGGCCTGGGGCCTAGTACCTTCCACTGGGTCCCGCGAGGGAGGGATCGTCCTAAGATGCCCCAGGTGTTGGGCGCCTGAATCCAGGGCGTAAGGGACCAGAGGGGGATCCTCCCGAAGAGCTGGTGCAGCATATTGCCAGTGCCGGGTGGACCTCTGGAGACCGTCCGGATGGATGTCTTTCCCAAACAGGGCCCAATTCATCAGGGAAGGTGATTCATGTTCTATGACCGGTGGCAGCTGTTCATCTAATCAACCCAGGTCGGTGGCAGAGACCTGCTCTTAGGCCTGTGGCAGGGGCCTCAACAGTTCAACCGGTCAGTGGCAGCGACCAATCTCACAGTCGGTTCAACCGGAGACTGTGCGCTACATTTTATTATATCTATTCATGTGACAACACTGAAGAAATGTCACTTTGCTACAATGTAAAGTAGTGAGTGTACAGCTTGTGTAACAGTGTAGATTTGCTGTCCCCTCAAAATAACTTAACACACAGCCATTCATTTATAAACCGCTGGCAACAAAAATGAGTACACCCCTAAGTGGAAATGTCCAAATTGGGCCCAATTGGCCATTTTCCCTCCCCGGTGTCATGTGACTCATTAGTGTTACAAGGTCTCAGGTGTGAATGGGGAGCAGGTGTGTTAAATTTGGTGTTATCGCTCTCACTCTCTAAAGCCTCGTACACACGGTCAGACTTTTTGCCAACAAACTTCAAAATCAGCAAGTTTGACAAAAAATCCGACCGTGTGTACGCTCCATTGGACAAACTTTTTTGTTTTTCACCGGACAAATGTTCGGTCTGCAAACGGACAAACTTTTCGCCAACAAAAGTCCGATGAAGCAAAGTCTGACCGTGTGTACAGAAATCCATCGGACTTTTGTCCGATGGACAAATAAGCATGCCAAGGACCAATGTTAAAATCAACCAACAATAGCAGAAGTTGACCAAAGGGTGGCGGTAAAGAGCAGAAAAGAGCAGAAAAACCACGTGATGTTGGAAAAGTTTTGGGAAAGTTTGCAGAAAAGTCCTGCCGTGTGTATGCTATGGGTGTGCCCGGCCAACTCCCTTCGGACAAAAATCCACAGAAAAGTTTGTTTGAAGTCCGACCGTGTGTACGAGGTTTTATACTGGTCACTGGAAGTTCAACATGGCACTTCATTGCAAAGAACTCTCTGAGGATCTGAAAAAAATAAAATTACCAAGACCCTGAAACTGAGCTGTAGTACGGTAGCCAAGACCATACAGAAGTTTAACAGGACAGGTTCCACTCAGAACAGGCTTTGCCATGGTCGACCAAAGAAGTTGTGTGCACGTGCTCAGCGTCATATCCAGAGGTTGTCTTTGGGAAATAAACATATGAGTGCTACCAGCATTGCTGCAGAGGTTGAAGGGGTGGGGGGTCAGCCTGTCAGTGCCCAGACCATACGCCGCACACTGCATCAAATTGGTCTGCATGGCTGTCATCCCAAAAGGAAGCTGTAACGGCACCCCCAAATACGAAAGGGGGTAACGCCGTTTAAATCCCTTCCCTCTCCTGGACACAACTTCACTGTCGATCCTCCACAGCCAGAAGACCACTTCCCATAGGAATTAATCCTTCCAAAGACCGAGACAACACGCTCTGTATCTTTCCAAAAATAGACTGCCTTTATTGCCAAAAACATTGAAACTCTTATACACATCCAATACTGCATTAACCTGAATGAACAATGGTCCAGCTCCACCCACAACATAACAAAGCCCAATACACATTATTTGACGTCTGCTAGGAGACAACAGGTTCTAATCCCCTTTATGTTTAAATAACTATGCATGACCTTTATATTCACCAGACTGTCTGTTACTTTACAATACGCACAAGGAGACACTTAATTTCCCCAATCCACACCACCACAAACAATGAACAGGTCTTCTAGAAGCTGGAATTCATTAGCATTACACTAGGCAGACAGGTGATTGAGGCTGAACACCTCAGTATCTCTCAATTAACCCGTTGAGTTCAGAATAAGTAAATAGTCCTTTACAGATATCCTTGGGAATATGGTGGATAAATAGTACAGACCCATTTTAGGTAGTCCAAGATATATTTCTTAATGTCCATTATTTCCTGGCTCACCCTGTGTCCAAAGTGACCCTCCTGTCACACATCTCCCCTTTCGGCAGGAGACTAACACAGGAGGTAACCCCAGATGGGTTGACTCTGAAGTTAGTCCATAGGTCCATTCTTCTAATGCCGGTATTCACACATTACCCCAAATACATTGCTCCAAACAGAGCATTACTTACACAGCCAACCTCTGCCTCTCTCAGAGAACATACCCGCCGCTGGGGAGAAGACAGGGTGACTGGGCTCAGTCCGTCATGCTGTTGGGGATCTGGGCCGACTGCCCAGCATCCCTGGGGTATACAAGTGGAGACTGAAGTCCCATCCACTTGTGGTAGGTGAAAATCCCCCAGTGCTTGCAAAGCAAGGCTGACATTCTCCTGTCCCAGTGTCACACCATTTTCTGGGGTTGTGTCAGTGAGGACCGAAGTCCCATCCGGTACCACAGGAACTCCCTCTTCTGTTAGTTGAGAGCAGAGGCCCGCGGCACTCTGCTCTGTTGCCAGCTCTTGTGCTGGGTTGCTGTGAGTGGAGACCACAGTCCCATCCACCGATATCAGCTCCAGTTGCCGTTGTGTGCAGACGCCAGTAGCATTCTGCCCTGCTGCCAGTGATTCAGCTGGGGGTAAAAGCTTTACCACCTCAGCTTGTTGCTGGAGAGGGGGGCCAACTGCCCCGGCTCCCTGAAACTCCACAGTAGTTTCCGGTGCTGGGCAGAGGTTGCTATCACTCTGCCCTGTTGCCAGCACTTCTGCTGGGGACTCCACACCATCTGCTCTGTCTAACTGTTGGGGAGGGAAAAGGGCTGCTTCTCCCCCCTGCATCTCTGAAATCCCCTGGGAAAGAGGAACCATCACCTTCTCACCTCGGGCCTCCAAAACTGCCACGGGTGTAGAGCAGGGGTCTGCAGTACTCTGTCCTGCTGCCAGTACTTGGGCAGGCAATGCATAATCCATAACATCCTCTGAACAGTCCCTTAAGTCCATACCTTCTGTAATCTGTGGCTGGGGAGATGAGCCAACTGCCCTAGCTCCCTGGAACGCCATATTATCCACTTCGGCTTTAGGGTTGGCAATCTTCAGGTTTTCCACTGCTGATTCTTCAGCCAGGCTAGCTCCCTGGAACTCCATATCATCCACTTCGGCTTTAGGGATGGCAATCTTCAGGTTTTCCACTGCCGATTCTTCAGCCAGGCTAGCTCGCTGGAACTACATATCATCCACTTCGGCTTTAGGGATGGCAATCTTCAGATTTTCCACTGCCGATTCTTCAGCCAGGCTAGCTCCCTGGAACTCCATATCATCCACTTCGGCTTTAGGGATGGCAATCTTCAGATTTTCCACTGCCGATTCTTCAGCCAGGCTAGCTCCCTGGAACTCTGTATCATTCACTTCGGCTTTAGGGATGGCAATCTTCAGATTTTCCACTGCTGACTCTTCAGCCAGGATTTCATAGTTGTCAACTGGTATTTCCTGATAGTCCCAGGCAAAGGTAGCCCCACCCTGCTGCTGAGCAGATTCTAGCAGCTGTCTGTAGGCGATCTCCGATTGCCGTATCTCCACCGTTCTCCGCTCATGTTGCCGCTCTAGTTCTCTCTTTTGTCGCTCTCGTTCTCTCTCTTGTCGCTCTAGTTCTCTCTTTTGTCGCTCTAGTCCTTTCTCTTGATGCTCTCGTTCTCTCTCTTGTCGCCCTAGTTCTCTCTTTTGTCACGCATCCTGCAGCTGGATGCCTCTAATGGCTTCCTGTATGGCGGTCTTTGATGGGTTAGCACCATATAATGCCAAGCGCTGTCAAACTCGTTGCTGAAACAAATATCTTCAACTGACAGGGGTCCTGCATCACCCTCCTTCTGGTCCATCTCGGCTCTCAAGTAGGTCTTTCAGCGTGACTTTCCTGCAGGCTGCATAGCAGGTCATTCACTGTGGTGGCTTGGAGTGTCCCAGGAACTGGAAGGAAAATCCCACAGCTGCCAACCAATGTAACGGCACCCCAAATACGAAAGGGGGTAACGCCGTTTAAATATCTTCCCTCTCCTGGACACAAATTCACTGTCGATCCGCCACAGTCAGACGACCCCTTCCCATAGGAATTACTCCTTCTGGAAGAACGAGACACACTCTGTATATTCCTAGGATCGAATGAATTTATTGAGAAAAACATTGAAACTTTTATACCCATCCAATACTGCATTAACCTAAAATGAACAATGGTCCAGCTCCACCCACAACATAACAAGAGCCAATACACATTATTTTGACGTCTGCTAGGAGACAACAGGTTCTAATCCCCTTTATGTTTAAATAACTATGCATGACCTTTATATTCACCAGACTGTCTGATACTTTACAATACACACAAGGACAGACTTAATTTCCCCAATCCACATCACTGTCATGGATATGCATTAATGTCTGTCTGCCATCTTACCTTTCCTCCTCATGTGTTCATCTTAGAGACCAGACCTCCTTCCCCTGGCTTCCTTTATAATCTCCTCCCAGCCAGACTCCACCCCAGGCCCTATCACAGAACACTATATTAACCTGTGCACTGCAAGCCTGCTTTGCTGATCAATGTGTTTGTTAGGCATTGTTTGTTTGGGTTCCTGCCTGCCGTGTGCTACGTCTGTCTCTCTGTTACATATTTGGCTTGTCCCCGACTATCCCTGTCTGCTCGTGACCCTTGACCTTCGGCTCGTTCTTTCGTTATCCTTGTCTGCTTGTGGCCCCTGACCTTCAGCTTGTTATTCGTTTCTCTCATATCTTGTGCTGCTGCTTCCCCTCTTTTCCCCTTATCCTATGGGGCGTGAGCTAGGAGACTCCAGGGGCCGCGACCTGGACCCAGCCTGCAGCATAACATCCTCACCACTAGAGGCTCTGGAGAAGACCTGCTGGGTCTTAGACTCCGCGCCCTGGGGAATCTTGGCTCTAGCTTCCGTTAGGATCCCGGTTGTGCTCCTCTGGTCCCGCTTTCCACAACCACCCAGTTTCCTATCCGCAGAAGTCAGCCATAGGGTTCACTACCTTGCGGTGCACTCCTGTCCCCCTACGGTGTGCATCTGTCACCTGGCCACAGGTGACCTTGACAGTTTGATCAGCCATGAACCCGGCTGACAGGCTGCTCCCCGTGGATGATCCAGTACAGGGCATAGTCCGTAGACTTGAGACCCAGGAATCAGATCAGACTCAGGTGATGCGATTCCTCCAGGATCTGGCTTCTCGCTTCGAGCAGCTTCAGACCTCCTTGGGAACCCCAAATCTGCAACCTCAAGTACAACCAGCGGCTGCGCCTTTCGCATCAGTCGCAGCCACACACTCACTAGAACTGCCAGCTCCGTTCCGTTTCTCTGGGGACTCCAAGGCCTGCAGGGGGTTTCTCAGCCAATGTATGATTCATTTTGAGCTTCAGCCTCAAAACTTCCTGTCTGATCGGGCTAAGGTAGCCTATATCATCTCCCTCCTCTCCGGTGAAGCTTTAGCCTGGGCTGCCCCCCTGTGGGAAAGGAATGATTCGGTGGTTTCCACCCTGTCTGACTTCGTGGAGCTCTTTCGGAACATCTTTGAGGAGCCAGCTCGGGCTTCTTCAGCTGCTAGTGCTGTCTTACGTCTTCGCCAAGAATCTAGTTCAGTGGGACAGTACGCTCTTCAGTTCCGTATCCACACAGCTGAATTGAGCTGGAATAATGAGGCCCTGGTCGCTACCTTTTTACATGGCCTCTCTGACCGAGTGAAAGACGAATTAGCGGGAAGAGCCATTCCCGTCGGTCTGGACGATGTAATTTCTTTGTGCAACCAGATCGACATTCGTTTTCAGGAGAGGTCGCTAGAAAAAAGACGCCAGCACTCTCTGGGTCCTAGCCAGTCTGTGCTCCCCTCCCTTCGTCCCGTGGAGCATCTTCTGCCTGCTGAGATACCTATGCAGCTGGGCCGGACCAGACTAACCCCCGAAGAACGTGCTAGGCGCAGAACTCTGGGCTTGTGCCTCTATTGTGGGGGCAAGGGTCATTTTCGTGACTTTTGCTCGCTTCTGTCCGGAGAACTCTCGGGCTTAATACATTTGGAAGGTGGAGTATTGGACCCTGAAACATCACCTTCTCCCTTCTCCTGCCGGTGTTCCTTCATGTAGGCACTTCTCCTCAATCAACCCTTGCATATCTGGATTCAGGGGCAGCCGGCAATTTTATGGATTGGGGAACTGCTTCTTCTATGAAGCTTACCCTTTCACCTCTCGCTACCCCATTGGTAGTCTCGGCAATTGATGGCACTGTTCTCCCAGGGGGCCCTATTCGCTTCCAGACGCTACCCATTAGGATGTTGGTAGGGATTCTCCATCAGGAGTGGATATCCTTTCTCATTCTACCCAAGGCCTCTACCCCCATTGTATTGGGCCTTCCTTGGCTGCAGCTCCACTCTCCACATGTGGACTGGGCCTCTGGGCAGGTCCTGGCTTGGGGTCCCTCATGTTTCTCGTCATGTCTTCTCAAGGTGGCCCCCAAAGAGAGACTTCCGGTTGCTACCACTTCTGTTTCTTCTGTTCTTCCCGCTGCATACAGCGATTACCGGGATGTGTTCTGTAAGAAATCAACTGATGTCCTTCCTCCCCACAGGTCTTTTGACTGTGCTATTGATCTTGTCCCAGGAGCAACTCTGCCCAGGGGTCGTACCTACCCTCTGTCCATCCCAGAGACCCAGGCCATGTCTGAGTATGTTGCAGAGAATCTGGAGAGAGGTTTCATCCGGAAATCCGCATCACCTGCAGGGGCAGGGTTATTTTTTGTTGCCAAAAAGGATGGTACCTTAAGACCCTGTATCGACTATCGAGGTTTAAACGCGGTTACTATTAAAAATCGATACCCCTTACCCTTAATATCTGAATTATTCGATAGGTTGAAGGGTGCCTCCATTTTCACCAAGTTGGATCTCAGAGGCGCGTACAATCTCATTCGAATACGGGAGGGTGACGAATGGAAGACTGCATTCAACACTAGAGACGGGCATTACGAATACCTGGTGATGCCTTTTGGTTTGTGTAATTCCCCAGCTGTGTTTCAAAACTTCGTCAATGATATCTTCAGAGATCTGCTGTACCAGTTTGTTGTCATCTATCTGGATGACATTCTGATCTTTTCTGAAAATCTGCTCGTCCACAGAAACCATGTCCGCACTGTACTTCAGCGTCTTAGAGAGAACAATCTCTATGCCAAGCTGGAGAAATGTTCCTTTGAATGTTCTGAGGTCCTGTTTCTGGGGTGCTTTGTCTCATGTTCGGGTCTTCGTATGGATCCTGCGAAGGTCTTGGCTATTACCAACTGGCCTCTTCCTGCTAGCCTCAAGGCCACACAGCGCTTTCTTGGCTTCACAAATTATTATAGGCAGCTCATAAGGAATTACTCTTCCATTGCCGCGCCTATTATCGCTTTAACCAAGAAGGGTGCGAATGCCAAAGACTGGCCTCCCGAAGCTGTCTCTGCATTTCACGACCTGAAACAGGCCTTTGTTTCTGGACCTCTCTTGAGGAGACCAAATCCTGGGGATGCATTTTTTATTGAAGTGGACGCTTCCTCAATGGGGGTGGGAGCTGTGCTTCTTCAATTCTTTGAGAAGAGACGTCAACCATGTGCGTTCTTCTCCAAAAAAATTCTCAGGCAGAGAGGAATTATGCCATCGGTGATCGGGAACTTCTCGCGATTAAATTGGCGTTAGAGGAGTGGCGTCATCTCTTGGAGGGTTCCCCTCACTCCATAACGATCTTTACTGACCACAAGAATTTACAGTATCTACAGAATGCTAAACGTCTGAATCCTAGACAGGCCAGGTGGAGTCTCTTCTTTGCCCGTTTTAATTTCACGATTACTTACAAACCTGGTTCCTGCAACGGTCGGGCTGATGCGCTCTCTAGGTCATTTGACACTTTTGACGAGGAGTCAGCCCCTGAACCTGAGCCGATCATTCCAACCTCGTGCATTGCTGCCCACTCTACCACCCTGAAGTCAAAGATTCCGCCTGGTAGGACCTTTGTCCCCACTGAGCTAAGAGCTAAGATCCTTCGTTGGGGACATGATTCGAAGGTGGCAGGTCATTCTGGGTTCCTCCGATCCTTCTTACTCATTAGTCGTCACTACTGGTGGCCTAATCTCCGCTCAGATGTCAAAGACTACGTTAAGGCTTGTCATGTCTGTGCTCAGTCTAAATCCTCCACACAAGCTCCTGCTGGTCTCCTCATGCCCTTGCCCATCCCTAAGGAGCCCTGGGCTCATATTGCCATGGATTTTATCACTGACCTCCCACTGTCTGAGAATAATACAGTCATTTGGGTGGTAATCGATCGGTTCTCCAAGATGGCTCATTTTGTTCTCTTCCTGGTCTTCCTTCTGCTCCTGCCTTGGTTCCCATTTTTATTTGAGAGATTTTCCGCCTCCATGGGGTTCCTTCTCATATTGTTTCCGACAGGGGAGTCCAATTTACGTCTCGTTTTTGGAGAGCCTTTTGCAAATCCCTCAATATTGTCTTGGATTTTTCCTCTTCCTACAACCCTCAATCCAATGGACAGACTGAGAGGGTTAATCAGGAGTTAGAGGTCTTTCTTCGCACCTTTGTGTCTTCTCATCATGACGATTGGTCCTCTTTACTTCCGTGGGCAGAATTCTCCCATAACAATCATGTGAATACCAGCTCGCAGAAGACACCCTTTTTCACTGTTTATGGAAAACACCCTCAACTTCCTCTTCCCATGACCTGTTCTCCAGATATTCCAGCTTTGGCTTCAGTTCAGGAGTCTCTCAATTCTGTTTGGGGTGACGTTCATGATTCCCTCCGGGCAGCTGCTGAAAGATTCAAAGGCTTTGCTGACCGCCGCAGGCGTAAACCGCCTTCTCTTCAACCAGGGGACAAAGTCTGGCTCTCCACCAGGAACATCAAGCTCTGAGTTCCTTCTCTGAAGTTTGCTCCACGATTCATTGGTCCATACACTGTAACTGCTAAACTGAATCCAGTTTGTTTCAAACTCCAGATTCCTAAGAGCCTTAAAATCACTAACTCCTTCCATGTTGCCCTTCTGAAGCCTTTAGTCCTCAATAAATTCTCTCGTCCTCTCCCTACCGTGGCGCCTGTCTCTGAGGATAATCAGGAGTACGAGGTCAGTCAAATTCTGGACTCCCGACTTTGTAAAGGCGTTCTTCAGTACCTCGTTCATTGGAAGGGGTTTGGTCCTGAGGAGAGGTCTTGGATCGCCGCATCTGAGGTCTTCGCACCTCGTCTGTTAAAGGAGTTTCATCTGAAGTTTCCCTCCAAACCTGGGCCCAGGCGGGGAAGGGGGAGGCCTCGTAAGAGGGAGGGTACTGTCATGGATATGCATTAATGTCTGTCTGCCATCTTACCTTTCCTCCTCATGTGTTCATCTTAGAGACCAGACCTCCTTCACCTGGCTTCCTTTATAATCTCCTCCCAGCCAGACTCCACCCCAGGCCCTATCACAGAACACTATATTAACCTGTGCACTGCAAGCCTGCTTTGCTGATCAACGTGTTTGTTAGGCATTGTGTGTTTGGGTTCCTGCCTGCCGTGTGCTACGTCTGTCTCTCTGTTACATATTTGGCTTGTCCCCGACTATCCCTGTCTGCTCGTGAGCCTTGACCTTCGGCTCGTTCTTTCGTTATCCTTGTCTGCTTGTGGCCCCTGACCTTCAGCTTGTTATTAGTTTCTCTCATATCTTGTGCTGCTGCTTCCCCTCTTTTCCCCTTATCCTATGGGGCGTGAGCTAGGAGACTCCAGGGGCCGCGACCTGGACCCAGCCTGCAGCATAACATCCTCACCACTAGAGGCTCTGGAGAAGACCTGCTGGGTCTTAGACTCCGCGCCCTGGGGAATCTTGGCTCTAGCTTCCGTTAGGATCCCGGTTGTGCTCCTCTGGTCCCGCTTTCCACAACCACCCAGTTTCCTATCCGCAGAAGTCAGCCATAGGGTTCACTACCTTGCGGTGCACTCCTGTCCCCCTACGGTGTGCATCTGTCACCTGGCCACAGGTGACCTTGACAATCACCACAAACAATGAACAGGTCTTCTAGAAGCTGGAATTCATTAGCATTACACTAGGCAGACAGGTGATTGAGGCTGAACACCTCAGTATCTCTCAATTAACCTGTTAAGTTCAGAATAAAACAATATTGTGGACTAATATTACTATTTCAATTTCAAGCAATCCAAGCCATATTCTTAATGTCCATGGTTTCCTGGCTCACCCTGTGTCCAACGTGACCCTGCTGTCACATAGTCCTTTACAGATATCCTTGGGAATATGGTGGATAAATAGTACAGACCCATTTTAGGTAGTCCAAGATATATTTCTTAATGTCCATTATTTCCTGGCTCACCCTGTGTCCAAAGTGACCCTCCTGTCACAGAAGCCTCTTCTAAAGATGATGAACAAGAAAGCCTGCAAACAGTTTGCTGAAGACAGGCAGACTAAGGACATGGATTACTGGAACCATGTCCTGTGATCTGATGAGACCAAGATAAACTTATTTGGTTCAGATGGTGTCAAACGTGTGTGGCGGCAAACAGGTGAGGAGTACAAAGACAAGTGTGTCTTGCCTACAGTTAAGCATGGTGGTGGGAGTGTCATGGTCTGGGGCTACATGAGTGCTGCCGGCACTGGGGAACTACAGTTCATGGGAACCATGAATGCCAACATGTACTGTGACATATTGGAGCAGAGCATGATCCCCTCCCTTCAGTGACTGGGCCGCAGGGCAGTATTCCAACATGATAACGACTCCAAACACACATCCAAGATGACAACTGCCTTGCTAAAGCAGCTGAGGGTAAAGGTGATGGACTCCCAAGCAGGTCTCCAGACCTAAACTCTATTGAAAATCTGTGGAGCATCCTCAAACCGAAGATGGAGGAGCGCAAGGTCTCTTACATGCAGCAGCTCTGTGATGTCATCATAGAGGAGTGGAAGAGGACTCCATTGGCAACCTGTGAAGCTCTGGTGAACTCCATGCCCAAGAGGGTTAAGGCAGTGCTGGAAAATAATGGTGGCCACACAAAATATTGACACTTTGGGCCCAATTTGGACATTTTCACTTAGGGGTGTACTCACTTTTGTTGCAAGCGGTTTAGATATTAATGACTGTGTGTTGAATAATTTTGAGGGGACAGCAAATTTACACTGTTATACAAGCTGTATTAC
The DNA here is from genome assembly GCA_029206835.1 of Rana muscosa. Taxonomy (NCBI): domain Eukaryota; kingdom Metazoa; phylum Chordata; class Amphibia; order Anura; family Ranidae; genus Rana; species Rana muscosa. The sequence continues at coordinate 920,741,321 of CM055118.1, forward strand.
TCACTACTTTACACTGTAGCAAAGTGTAATTTCTTCAGTGTTGTCACATGAAAATGTATAATAAAATACTTACAAAAAGGTGAGGGGTGTACTCACTTTTGTGAGATACTGTATCAGTGCCCGAAAATGTGGGTAATGCATAGTAAGAATACAAGTACTGTAACAAGAACAATCAGGCCACATACAGTGGGGAAAATAATTATTTGATCCCCTGCAGATTTTGTAAGTTTACCCACTTACAAAGAAACAAATGGTCTATAATTTTATCATAGGTGTGTTTTAAAAGATAGAGGCAGAATATCAACCAAAAATTCAGGCAAGACACATAAAACAAATGCTATAAATTGAGTTGCAGTTCTGTGAGTAAAATAAGTGTTTGAACCCCAAGCAAAACATGACTTGGTACTTAGTGGAGAAACCCTTGTTGGCAAGTACAGAGGTAAGACATTTCTTGTAGTTGTTGATCAGGTTTGTACACATCTCAGGAGGGATTTTGGTTCACCCTTGAGGAGGGCAGCTTGTTGAGGAAGAAAAATGCTGACATTGACCCTAAGAACACCATCCCTACAGTAAAGCACGGAGGTGGAAACATTATGCTTTGGGGCGATCTCTCTGCTAAAAATACAGATAGACTTTGCTGCATTGAGGGGCCATAGGATGGGGCCAATCTTGGATGAGAACCTTCTTCCCTCAGCCAGAACACTGAAGAATGGTCATGGATGGGTTTTCAGCATGACAATGACTCAAAATATACCACCAAGGCAACAAAGGAGTGGTTTAAGAAGAAGCACATTAAGGTCATGGAGTGGCCTAGCCAGTCTCCCGACCTTAATCAAATAGAAAATGTATGGAGGGAGCTGAAACTTCGAGTTGCCAATCAACAGCCAAGAAACCTTAAAGTGGAGGTTCACCCAAAAGTGAACCTCCGCTTTTTGGAACCGTCCCCCCCTCCGGTGGCACATTTGGCACCTTTCAGGGGGGAGGGGTTACAGATACAGGTATTTGCACCACTTCCAGGTGCAGACACCCGCGGGAGTCCCGCCCCTTCGCGTCACCCCCCCCGTTGTGTTCTGGCAAACACTCGGCTCACAGAACATAACGGGGACCAGTGAGGATGGCGCAGCGTGACTCGCGCATGCACCGTAGGGAACCGGGCAGTGAAGCCGCATTCCCTCACCGAGGATGGCGGCGGGGGAAGCCGAAAGCCAAGCAGTAGCTCGGCTTCGGCTGCCGACGTCGTGGGTGACCTGGACAGGTAAGTGTCCTTTTTTTAAAAGTCAGCAGCTGTGGTATTTGTAGCTGCTGGCTTTTTAAAAAAAAATTACGGTGAACCTCCGCTTTAAGAATTTCGAGAAGATGTATTCAAACCTGGTCACTAACTACAAGAAACGTCTTACCTCTGTGTTTGCCAACAAGGGTTTCTCCAACAAGTACTAAGTCTGTTTTGCTTGAGGATCAAATATTTATTTTACTCACTGAATTGCAACTTATAACATTTGTATCGTGTTTTTTTCTGGATTTTTGGTTGAACATCTGTCTCTATCATTTAAAATACACCTATGATAAAAAAAAATAGACCCTTAATTTTTTTGTAAGTGGACAAACTTACAAAATATGCAGGGGAGCAAATAAATATTTTCCCCACTTTACATATGAAGTAGGAAAACAGCCCTCAATTCCCCAATACAGATTAACCAACCTGCCGCTGTCATTATACGGCGGCAGGTCGGCACGATCCCGCGGACCGTCATAGCTGTACGTCGGTTCGTTTAAGCGGGATATCGGGCGCAAGGGTGCCACCAGAGGCGAGCGCCCGCACCCGCTGCACTGTGGGGGGTGCTGATGCCGTGAGGCATGAGAGGCAGAACAGGGATGTGTTTGTGTATAAACACACACATCCCTGTTCTGTTCTGAGAGGAGATGCAGATCTAGAGTTCCTATAAGCTGGGAACCACGATCTGCCATCTCCTACACACAATAGGGAACACAATTACCCCTTGATCGCCCCCTAGTGTTATCCCCTTCCCTGTCAGTGACGTTTACACAGTGATCAGTGCATTTTTATAGCACTAATGGCTGTATAAATGCCAATGGTCCCAAAAATGTGTCAAAAGTGTCCGATGAGTCCACCATAATGTTGCAGTACTGATAAAAAAAATCGCAGATCGCTGCCATTACTAGTAAAAAAAATAATAATAATAAAAATGCCATAAATCTCTCCCTTATTTTGTAGACGCTATAACTTTTGCGCAAACCAATCAATATAAGCTTATTGCGATTTTTATTACCAAAAATATGTATAAGAATACGTATCGGCCTAAACTGAGAAAAAATTCACTTTTTTAAAAAATAATTGGGGATATTTATTATAGCAAAAAGTACAAAATATTGTGTTTTTTTCAAAATAGTCATTTTTTTTGTCTATAGCACAAAAAATAATAACTGCAGAGTTGATAAAATACCACCAAAAGAAAGCTCTATTTGTGGGGAAAAAAGGACGTCAATTTTGTTTGGGTATTACGTCGCACGACCGCGCAATTGTCAGTTAAAGCGACACAGTGCCATATCGCAAAAAATGGCCCGGTCATTGAGCAGCCATATCTTCCGGGGCTGAAGTGGTTAAGATCAAACAAGGTACAAAAACATGGATCTTAAAAGTAGGAGGGAGAGCATAGTATATAAAATATGTATTTAAGTGTTACTAAACCCACAGCAGTAAAATCAGTCTGTATGTAGCGATACCCTCCTAAGAGCTGCCAATATAATCTGTACCCCACTGGTTGCCACGACTCCACAAATCCTCCATCACCTCTGATGGGGTCATTTTCAGCAACTATCACCAATAAGAGACTTGCACAATATCAAAGAAACAGTTCAAGTTTGTGTACTGTAGTAAAAGGGACACATGCATGTGCAAAACATTACATCATAGAACACAAAGGTATTTTTATCTGAACAATATATCACTTTAGAAAAGGCAATTTAGTAGCTTAAATCTTGCAGTAATAAAGAAGTACACAATACGTAGTATGATCCAAATTCAGTCAAACCCTTATATGATCACAGAGACCTATGTGAACAGGTCAGCATTAAGTGTAGGGAACTGACACTTTATTTTACAGGTGAGATTCACTCACTTCTTTAGTTACTTGAGCAAATAAAGAGAGGATATAAAGGTTGGAATGTCACTCCTTTGAATCCAGCAGTCTTCAGCTAGCCTTACAATGTTATAAATAAAGTAATCCTGGATGGTAAGATATAGTAAAGTTTGTTGATCTGTGAGATATCTGTATTTCACTTCAAACTTTTCCCATATGGCTTTAATAGTATTGTATCCAATAGCATTGCTGTTTATAAAGACGTGAATAGGTGTGTCCCACAAAATAAGCGAGACACCGTAACTGCAACCTGCGATGATATAACAGACAGATGTGAGATACACACTACTGTGCAAAAGTTTTAGGCAGGTTTGAAAAAATACTGCAATTAATGCTTTAGAAGTGTTAGTAATTTAGTTTTATCAATTAACAAAATGGAAAGTAAATGAACAGAAGAGAAATCCAAATTAATATTTGCTGTACTGTAACCACCTAAAACAGCATCAATTCTTCTAGGGACACTTGCACACAGTTTTTGAAAGAACTCAGCAGGTAGGTTTTTCCAAACATCTTGGAGAACTAAGCACAGATCTTCTGTGGATGTAGGCTGCCTCAAATCCTTCTGGCTCTTCAGGTAATCCCAGACAGTCTCAATGATGTTGAAATCATGGGCTTTCTGGGGGCCAAATTATTACCGTACTTCCAGGACTCTTCTTTATGCTGAACATAGTTCTTAATGACATTAGCTGTATGCTTGGGGTCGTTGTCCTGCTGCAGAATAAATTTGGGGGCCAATCACACTACTCCCTGATGGTATGGCATGATGGACAAGTATCTGCTTGTATTTCTCAGCATTGAGGACACCATTAGGCCTGACAAAATTTCCAACTCCATTTGCAGAAATGTAACTACAAACTTCCACCATGCTTCACTATTGCCTGTAGGCACTCTTTATTGTACTGCTTTCCAGCCCTTCAGCGAACAATCTGCCTCCTAATACAGCCAAATATTTCAAATTTTGACTCATCGGTCCAGAGCACCTGCTGCCACCCAGGTCCTATGTTTTTGTGCATAGTCGAGTTGCTTAACCCTATTTCCACATCAGAGATATGGCTTTTTGGCCACAATTCTTCCATAAAGAACACTTATGGCCAGACTTCTCCGGAAAGTAGATCGGTGTACCTGGGTCCCAGTGGTTTCCACCAGTTCTATGCTGATGGCACTACTGCACATCTTCTGATGTTAAAGTGAAGTTAAAATGGCATGTCTTTCATCTGCTGCATTAGGTTTCCTTGGCTGACCACTGAGTCTACAGTCCTCAACATTGCCTGTTTCTTTGTGCTTCTTCAGAAAACTTGAACAGCACATCTTGAACTTTGGTCTGCTTTGAAATCTTTGCCTGGGAGAAACCTTGCTGATGCATTATAACTACACTGTGTCTTGTTGCTGTGTTCAGTCTTGCCATGGCTTATAACCTGTGACATGAAACTGTCTTCCACAACCTCACCTAAAGCCCTGTACACACGATCGGATTTCCTATGGTTTTTTAACTGATGGATTTTTCCATCGGAAAACCGATGAAGCTGACTTTCATCAGTCTTGCCTACACACCATCAGTCAAAAAACCGGCCGTTCCAAACGCGGTGACGTAAAACACTCCGATGAGCCGAGAAAAATTAAGTTCAATGCTTCTGAGCATGCGTCGACTTGATTCTGAGCATGCGCGGGTTTTTTATCCGATGGAGTTCCCCACAGACGATAGTAATTTGCTATCGGTTCTTTAACCATCGGATACATTTAAAACATGTTCTATTTTTAAACACGATGGAAAAAAGACCGATGGGGCCCATACACGATCGGTTTGTCCGATAAAAAAAGTCCATCGGACTGTTTTCATCAGTAAAACCTATCGTGTGTACAGGGCTTTAGTAGCAGAGTTTGGCTGCTCCTCATCCAGTTTTAGGTCTCCTACACAGCTGTTGCTGTTTCAGTTAATGACAGTGTTTTAATCTACATATGAAATTGATGATTATTAGCACCTGCTTGGTATAATTGGTAAATCACCTGACTCTAATCCTACAAAACCCTGACTTTGTGCAAGTGTATAACCCAGATAGGATAACACTTTTTTGTTTGTTAAATTTGTGGCAGTGTTGAATTGCAAGTCTTGTTAACTTGCTGCACATTTTCACTGGCAAGTTGTACACTTGCTGAGCACTTGAAGCACAAGTTCTAGTTGACAATTTTTTTTTAGCTAACTCTAGCAAATCTATTGCAAGAGCAAAGTTGCAGTGGTGAGTCTACAGCAAGAACTCTGCAAGTCACAGTGACCCCTGTGGTGGGATGACTATTGAACAACATAACTGAACCAGAACTTGCAGCAGACTTGCAGAATGTTTGCAAAGAGAGTTGATCTGGTGTCATGCAATGAAGACTTGCTGCAATTGTGCAACAAACTTGTGAAGCCTGGCAAGTCTAGCAATAGCTTAGCAAGTCATTTCAAACTTGCAGCTCAATTTCTTGCTATCTGAGAAAGTGTGCAAGTGGAAGAACTGATGCTGGTTTGAAGCCAAAGGGTAGCCACATTAAATATTGATTTGATTTAGATTTTTCTTCAGTTCACTCACTTTGAATTTCATAAATTGATAAACATAAACAATTAAAATATATTTTTTTGTTAGCATTCTTACTTTACAGCATTTCTTCACACCTGCCTAAAACTTTTGCACAGTACTGTGAAACTGACATTTCCATAAATTTGTTCACATGCAATGATGTCATCCCAACCAACATGACTATTAAGCCCCGTACACACGGTCGGACTTTTGACCAACAAACTTCATTTTGTGCAAGTTGGACCAACAATCCGACCGTGTGTACGCTCCATCGGACAAATGTTGGGTCTGCAATAGGACAAACTTTTGGTCAACAAAAGTCCGATGGAGCAAAATCCGACCATGTGTACAGAAAACCATCGGACTTTTGTCTGATGGACAAAACAAATAATGTTACAATCAACCAAAAATAGCAGAAGTTGACCAAAGGGTGGCGGTAAAGAGCAGAAAAACCACGTGATGTTGGAAAAAGTTTTGGGAAAGTTTGCAGAAAAGTCAGAGCGTGTGTATGCTATGGGTGTTCCCGACCAACTCCGTTCGGACAAAAAAACACGGAAAAGTCAGATGGAAGTCCGACCGTGTGTATGAGACTTTAGGTCCCATAGCAGTAGCATCATTCCATTGAATACCTACTTATTGGTACTACATCTGTTTCAGATGGGAAAGGAATCTACATCATTTACAGTAATGTTTTGTTAAATACAGCCTTCAAGAATGGAAAAGCAGAGAAAAACAGATCTGCCAAGTTAAAAACATTTTTTTTATAACTCCCACAAGCCATTCGTTTTTTTTAAGTAAATACATTTTAATTGCACATATATATATATATTTACATGCAGTTAAGCTGGATGTTTGTGGGATTCAGGCCAACGTTTTGTCAGCCTTGGAGAGTAGCAGTTGAACTGTTGTTTTGCCTATGGCTTCTCAAACCTGAATGCTATTACAAGGTCACAGAAACAATGTATGCCTCTGAGCAGAGGGTAACAACAGTTTAATTGTTTTGTTAAAGTGGACCTAGCATCAAATATTATTTCATGATAAATGCTCAGCTATGCATAAATGTAACACTTCCAGATACTGATCTCATAGAGAGATCACCGTTCTCTCCCTAAAAAGGCCATAAGGTTGGGTTCACACATGCTGCAGCCACGGCTCACAGCAGAGGGTCCGGTGCATTCCTGTTCACCGATTCAGGTACGAATCAGGTCCAAATTTCTGCCTGAATCGACGCACAGGACCCTTTCCAAATGCAGACCGCAGCCGCCCAGGAGCTATATGATCCGGCTTCATTCCGAGCTTGGCACACTCTCCTGTGATGTAAATTGGATGTGGGGCATCCAATTTGCATCAGTGTGAAGCCAGTGTAGCACTACCCCCAGTTAAGAGAGCTGCTGGTATTGTTTGGGCCTGTACCGTACTGCGGTCAACCCCCAAACTGGCTCTAACCCTCCACTGGCACAGCTGCAAATAAGTGGGATTGCGGAGCCCACTGGCTATAGGAACCACAATGCCGCAATAGAGCATACAGTACAATTCAAGATTGATTTACCTGTGTTGGCCGTCTCCCTGGAACAGTTAACACTCCACACAATGTGTTTGCTTAACTACAAAAGTATTTTTTTTTTTTTTTTTTTTTTTTTTTTAACAAAAGTATTTTTACTGAATAAGAGATGACAGGTTAAACAAATATGCGTTTGCTTATGCAGAGCCCTGCAAAGCCAAAATTATAAACATATAAGGGTACCAAATGTAAGGTAATACTATAATACTAAATGTCTTTGAACTAACTATGCTCGCGAGCTTTCCCCTCGTGTGCAATATGGCGCCCACACAGTGTCAAAGTGAGTTCCAGTCAGACCTGACTACCTCCAAACACTGTCACTCCAATGAAAAGGATCTTCGCTAGCAAAACGTTGGTGCACTTAATGTTTGTAATCCAAGATATATCAAATAACGTTAGCTGAATTAAGACGTGAAGTCACGGGTGATAAATTGCTCAGCCTTAGTCAAAAGATGTCTGGCCTAATTACAGTTAGAAGTCCTGGGCAAGTGCCCTCTCACCCGACCAGGCTCAGTACATCCTGCTGGTTCTGTGCTGGTGCTCCGGCACACGATCTCTCCACCCCCCGTAGTCTCCGGTCCCTCAGACAACCGTATGGAAGTCGATAGACGAGTCGACTCTTGGATGCTCCGGGATATCAGCAGGCTCTTCTGATGAAATCCCTCTCTCTGCGACAAGCAGGTTTCCCAGATTCTGTAGGCCCAGGCTCCCCGGCCTAGACAAACACAACAGCCCCTAACACAGGCTCTGACTTGCTGGGCGGGCGATGTCCAAAGAGACTGCGCGTTGCTCCTCCTCCACTTAAATAACCCTTCCCCAGCAGACCTTGCACCGGGCAATGCACTGTGGGTGTACAGTTGCACTGTGGGTACAGTAGTCTATATAGTATCCACGGCCTGGAAGTTCATCTCTCTCTGTACCACAAGTCCCACCATGCACCTTTCCTTTCAGGTCAAACAGTAGTCAATAGAGTTTCGGAGGGATTTGGGTGCATTTGCGTATAAAATAGTCCTTATAACATACCAATAGGCAACACCCCGCTACAAAAGCCTCGGGTTTCTTCTCTCCAGATGACATTTTTGTTCAGGCATTATCCAGGGCTAACATGTGCTTCCTGGAGTGAGATGGTGACACAGAGATGCCATAATCATATACAACCTGGTGCCTGTGCAGTTCTTGGTTGTGTTCACTACTGTTTGAACCAGATCATTCCCATTCCCTGCCACAGTCTCTTGTTTAATGATTCGCAATAAAGTTACAACGTTGCAGTTTGACGACTGGGGGAAAGACTGAAGAAATGCTTCCACTGTTTGCAGAAGACTGATATCACCATCTGAGTTTAGGCAAAGTCACTGGACTTGATCTTAGTGACTGCTTTTTAATGCTAAAATATACAGCAGTTTGAAAAATTATGCTGTTCCTGTATATTGTAATATATCAGGATTCAGGTGGGCACCATAAAAAGGATAAGATCCCCCACATACTCTGATAGCACTGAAAGCAGTAAAGAGAAGAAAGCAGAAAGGAGGTGCTACATAGAGTGAGAACAGAAAGTATAGAAAAGTAATAAAGAAAATAAAGAGGCGGGAGCAACTGAAGGAGGAAACATGAAGAAAAAAAGGGTATAGATAAAAAAAAGTCAAGAAAGGGAACTATTTTATAAATTAAGCTGACAGTGAAGAATTTCTCCTTAAAGAGGAAGTAAATTCTGCATTCCTTATCACAAATGTCATCTCATGTGATATGAATACGTATTTGCAATCCTTGCACAGTATAATGTATATCCACTTCCCGCCCAGTCAATAGCAGATTGACGTCCGGGAAGTGGTTCTTTTATCCACACTGGACTTCTATTGACGTCCTGCAGGATAACAGCCGCCGCGCGCCCGGGGAGCGCGCATCGTGGCGATCGGTGGAGCGGTGTGTCAGTCTGACACACCGCTGCACTGATCTCTGTAAAGAGCCTCCAGCGGAGGCTTTTTACCACGTGATCAGCCGTGTCCAATCACGGCTGATCACGATGTAAACAGGAAGAGCCGTTGATCGGCTCTTCCTCACTCGCGTCTGACAGACGCGAGTAGAGGAGAGCCGATCGGCGGCTCTCCTGACAGGGGGGGTTCGCGCTGATTGTTTATCAGCGCAGCCCCCCCTCGGATACCCACACTGGACCACCAGGGAAGCCCCCCAGGACCACCAGGGAAGCCCCAAGCATGTGGATGGCCAGGTAAGTCCCCCATGGCCATCCACATGCACAAATACATAAAAAAATATATGCCAATCAGTGCCCACAAATGGGCACTGACTGGCACCATCATGGCACAACCAAAATGTATGATGCCCAGCAATGCCAGCCACCAGTGTCATCAGTGCCACCTACCAGTGTCCATCAGTGCCACCTATCAGTGCCAATCCCTGCCCATCTGTGCCCATAAGTGCCCACCTATCAGTGCCCGTACGTGCCACCTATCAGTGCCACCCATAAGTATCCATCAGTGCTGCCTATAAGTGCCCATCAGTGCCGCCTATGAGTGCCCATCAGTGCCGCCTATGAGTGCCCATTAGTGCCGCCTATGATTGCCCATCAGTGCCGCACACCAGTGCCACATATCAGTGCCCATCAGTTCCGCCTATCAGTGCCCATCAGTGCCGCATTTCAGTGCCCACCATCAGTGCCACCTCATCGGTGCCACCTCATTGGTGCCACCTCATCTGTGCCCATCAGTGTCGCCTTATCAGTGCCTGTTAGTGCCGCCTTATCAGTGCCCGTCATTGAAGTAGAAAAGGTACTTATTTACAAAAAAATTAACAGAAACAAAGAAAAACTTAGTTTTTTTCAAAATTTTCACACTTTTTTATTTGTTATGCAAAAAATAAAAATCGCAGAGGCGATTTAAGTACCACCGAAATAAAGTTCTATTTGTGGGAACAAAATGATAAAAAAATTGTTTGGGTACAGTGTTGCATGACCGCGCAATTGTCATTCAAATTGCGACAGCGCCTAAAGCTCAAAATTGGCTTGGGCAGGAAGGTGTATAAGTGCCTGGTATTAAAGTGGATATATAATCGCTGCTTACTTACTGTTTTTTAGTAGTTTGTAAAAAAGTTGTCTTCCGGGATTCGGCAGCGCCATCTTGAGTACTGTTTGCTGACTCATCTTTGGACGTCATTTCCGCCCTTCCTTAATTTCCCTGCTGAAATCTCGTACATGCGTGATCGTTTATTATACAAGCCTCTTTCTTAAGCCTATTTCTTCAGATGATTGCCGCTATAGGAAAACGGTTTACTGTTTATCAGGGCGGTTTACTCCCTGTGAGACGTCCCACAGTCACAAGGGGAGAATCCGGAAGCTGGGAATGAACGCCCAGTCTCACGAGTCTGCAAAGCTGTGCGGCAGACAGTGGAACTCTCAGACAGGGCATGCTGTGGATGGGGAGATGGCACACAGAGCATGCCGTGAATCACAGGACAGGAAGCGCATGAGCCGGTGATGTAATTAAACTTTATGAGGACGGATTGCAAGCAGATGAAACAAGTAAGGAGAATTTAACAGACGACGATCAATAGGTTTATTTATGAGGAGTACAATGTCCTGAAGTTGCGTTGGAGGGTTTACAACCACTTTAAACCCTTGCAAACTGGCCACTGTACATATACAGCCAGTACATTTGAGTTTGGAAATCTCTTTACATTTGTTTGACATACTTTGCCCTTCTAGCGTTCCTTGCTACAAAGACCAGTTATAGGTGGGGGCAGTGGCCACTTTTTTGTACCTTGAATATATTGGTCAGGCGACGCACTGACACCCTTGCTGCCATAGTGCTATGTGCTGGGTGTTCAGTGGGCCCCTGTACCTTTAAGGAGGGGTGGTTCCTTCTATGCTCACCTGTCCCCTATCTATCCATTATAAATGCATGTGCTTCCAAGATGGAGACTTTCAGTAGTTAGGGACCACAGGAAACAGGGTGCCTTGGCAGGGCCTGCAGCTTACGCATGTATATGCAAATGTGTGCAGACTAAACCCCAGTTCTTAACGCATATTGTTAGACAGGTCAACTCGGTTGGTCGCTGGCTGGTTAGTAAATTTGAGCTTGGAAATCTCTTTATATTTGTTTGACAGCCAGTACATTCCCTGATACATCCTCTGGGAACTACGCCCCCGAGTTGTTATTGGACACAACAGGTCACAGGCAAAAGGTACAGAGCCACTGGGAGTGGCTCTCTACCACTACATTTCTGTGACTAATCACAGCATTACAGAATGTAAGCAAAGGCTGCTGTTGGCAGCTGTGTCTTACTGGCTGGTGATCTGAAAGCCTCCTGATCACTAGCCAACAGCAGTGCAATTTAGTAACAATCCCAACAGTTTCACCCATCTACTGTCATTCACCCATCTACAGTATATGTCAGCTCAATGCTGTCTCTGATCTGACTGGTATATTAACCACACCCACTTCCCTTATCCTGCACATTAATCCTGTCATCTCAGCCCTCTCACTGTATGTAACCTGTACATCACTCCCTTTACCTCCTGATCCCTCTGTGTATGACCTGTACATTTACTGTATCTAGTGCACCATTACCAAGCTCTATGTTTTAGGCCTCATGCACACTGGACGTTTTTACAGCAGCTGATTTTGGCTTCAGATGTTTTTTCCTACAGTCAATAAACTCCCCATCATGTTATCCTATGTGTCCATGCACACATAGGCTGTTATCAGCAGTTTTTGGCTGGGGCGTTTTTTGGCTTTAAAAACGAGTGGGTTATGAGAGGAGTTTTTTAGCTGTTTTCAGCTGTAAAAACGCACTAACGTCAAAAAACGCTAATAAACGCAAAAAAACGCTATTGCAAAAACGTTGAAAAATGTTGAAAAACTCACTGCAAAGCTACTGCCACTTTTATAACTTTTTTTAACGCTCAGTGTGCATGAGGCCTTAACCCCTTCAAAACCAGCATATTTCTTCATTTCCAAAAAATTGTGACAAAAAATGAGATTACCTTGGAGTGTATACTTTTCATTTCAGGGTTTTCGTACTGTCCTGGCATTTTTATTCGCTATGTTTTAAAACAGAAATGAAGGGAAACTTTTTTTTTCTATTTTTTTTCTTTATATTGTAATTTCTCAGGGCGCTATCATAGGAAGCCACACATCCTGAGCCGAGCTGTGTGCATCTATAGATACACACAGCACAGCTTGGCACTGCCCTCACTCTCTGCTCACAAGATTTGAATGAGAGCAGCAGGAGCTCTGCAGACGGGCACAGCGCTGGATCGATATAGGACTCAGGTATTATAAGGCGGTAGGTGAGTGGGCGATACTTACACCAGAATTTACGGTATGTACAAAAATCTACATTTATTCAAAGAGAGTCATGTCATCTTCTTCTGGAAAAAAAAATATCTTAAACCTTTAACCACTTAAGGACCGAAAGATTTTCCCCCTTAATGAGCAGTGCATTTTTTGCGATACGGCACTGTGTCGCTTTAACTGACAATTGCGCAGTCGTTTGAAGCTGTACCCAAACACAATTGACATCCTTTTTTTCTCACAAATAGAGCTTTCTTTTGATGGTATTTGATCACCTCTGCGTTTTTTTTTCTTTTGCGCTATAAATAAAAAACACTGTAAAAAAAATAAAAAAAATGTACTTAAAAAAAAAAAAAACACGCAATAAGCGTATATTGATTGGTTTTTGCAAAAGTTATAGTGTCTACAAAATAGGGGATAGATTTATGGATTTTATAATTATTAGTTTTTTTTTTCACTAGTAATGGCAGTGATCAGCCATTTTTAGCGAGACTGCAACATTGCGGCAGACAGATCGGACACTTTTGACACTTTTTTGGGACCACTGACATTTATACAGCGATCAGTGCTATAAAAATGCACTGATTACTGTATAAATGACACTGGCAGGGAAGGGGTTAAAATTAGTGGTGATCAATGGGTTAAATGTGTTCCCTGGGAGGTGTTTCTAACTGTGGACGGGAGGGGACTGACTGGAGGAGAGTGATCACTGTTCCTGATCACTAGGAACAGACGATCACTTTCTACTCCCCTGTCAGAACGGGGATCTGTTTGTTTACATTGACAGATTCCCGTTCCGGCTCTCTATGGAGTGATTGTGGGTGACCAGCGGACATTGCGGCCGCCGGTCACGTGCATTGGCTCCCCCGCCGCGCAGCGTGCGCGTGCCGGCTATAGCTCTTAAAAGAGCCGATGTACACCTACAGCGATTTGCGGGAACAAGCTGACCTGCCGCAGTATAATGACGGTGGCTGGTCGGCAAGTGGTTAAAGCATGATAGACTGCACAGTGCTATGTTCTATGTTCTGAAAAAATGGAATAAAACAATAAAAAAAAAAAGTTCCTGTGTCCCCTGTCTTCTCTCCCCCTCTCAGCTCAGGAGCTATCATTATGACATCTTTAATCCCAAAATTAAACCTTAATGTCCTTGTAAATATTAAGGACATTATTTACAGCGTCACTGGGCGCTCACGTGACCCGCCAGAGATCTTCTTCCCTGCTCCGAGCACTGCAGAGGGAGGGACCAAGATCCCCGCTGACGTCAGCCCTGCTCTGAGCACTGCGGAGGGTGGGGCTGCTGATGTCAGCCGGAAGGAGAGCAGAAGATCTCGTGAGCACCCATCGGCACTGTAAATAAGGTATTTTCGACATTAAAGTTACAAAAGTAGACACACTGGAAATTATATAATCTTTTTACAAAATGGATTACATGTTTTTACAAGGACATTACTAGGGCTTTTTTTCGGGGTAGGGCTTATATTGCAGCCCTCACCAAAAATCACGCTAGGTCTTATTTTCAGTGAAAGGTCTTATTTTCGGGGAACACAGTATATAATCCCTCAAATGCTTCATAATATGAACTCTATTAATGCTATATCTTCTTGGAAATGTTGAGCTGCTACTGGCACTTGGTCGCATATGCGGGATTTCTGTCCTAAAATATATATTTTTCTGGAACAAAGTTGGCTTCTTCAAAAAAGTTATGTGTGCCTGGTGCTACCCAAGGTGATCACCTTGATTTGACTGTATGTAGATGCCATATGATCTGAAGTTAAAATGTATTGAACTAAAATAATTTTAGGAACCTTCATCCCAATACCCATATCACATGCAATAAATATGAGCACTTTTATATTCCATACTATGGAAAATATAAAATAAAGGATCATTATTCCAGCCGGATGCCTTAACCTCTTTATTTGACATCTTCTTTCTTCCACTCACGTACTGGTAATAAAGTCTCTTCCGGCATGACAATATACAATCTGCAAGTAATAGCTATCAGCACAGCTGAGTGAGGAAACTGCGGGGGTCATCAGGCGTGCTGACAACTGTTTAATGCAAACTATGTTCCTACAAACTTTTCCATGTCAAAAAGATATCATTTGACTTAAGATGAGGGAACAGAATATGGAAACAACAAATTACTACAACATTAGAAACACATGTATGGGACAACCTTCCCAGTGTGTCTTACTTGATTTTAAAATTGCTGTTGTGACTGACCACATCCAAACTGTGAAAACACAACAATTTCTGGTCAGCCTGAAACCATGGTGGGTGATGTTATTTCTTCACTAGTGATAATATAATACAGTGGAATTACTTACACCAAATGTTTGCATCACAAATTGCACACATTTGATCAAATTCATCAAATTCATATAACAGGTAGCTCTTATTCCTAAATAACTCCACTGATAATGTCAGTGATAGCCATTATAAATGGAAAAAGGAGATTTTGAGTAAAAAAAAAAAAAAAATCATCAGCACAATCATTAACTTTTATCCACACACATTTTTTGATAGTACTGTTTTTTGACATTTACAATATACAGCACATTTTATGGGTCCTATTTATATGAGAAGAAATAAAAAATGTTTGCAATCGTTTACTGTTTTTCCTCATTTGTAATTCTTACAAATTCTTAAGATATTTATTTTTGCCCAGTGCTGCACTGATTGAATCACAGCAGAATCAATTTCCTTAAAGTATATCTTCAAGTTTTCAGTAAAATTTGAGAAAACCCTTCTTTTTATTTGCTATGCACTCTCATTCACACAGGTCTGGGGCGCAATGAGTGCTGCCGGCACTGGGGAGCTACAGTTCATTGAGGGAACCATGAATTCCCACATGTACTGTGACATACTGAAGCCAAGCATGATCACCTTCCCTTCAGAGACTGGGCCACAGGGCAGTATTCCAACATGATAACGACCCCAAACACACCTCCAAGACGACCACTGCCTTGCTAAAGAATTTGAGGGTAAAGGTGATGGACTGGCCAAGCATGTCTCCAGACCTAAACCCTATTGAGCACCTGTGGGGCATCTTTAAACGGAAGGTGGAGGAGCGCAAGGTCTCTAACATCCACCAGCTCTGTGATGTAGTCATGAAGGAGTGGAAGAGGACTCCAGTGGCAACCTGTGAAGCTCTGGTGAACTCCATGCCCAAGAGGGTTAAGGCAGTGCTGGAAAATAATGGTGGCCACACAAAATATTGACACTTTGGGCCCAATTTGGACATTTTCACTTAGGGATGTACTCACTTTTGTTGCCAGCAGTTTAGTTATTAATGGCTGTGTATTGAGTTATTTTGAGGGGACAGCAAATTTACACTGTTAAACAAGCTGGACACTCACTACTTTACATTGTAGCAAAGTGTCATTTCTTTAGGGCTCTTTCACACGGAGGTCCGTTCAGGTCCGCCTGTCAGTTTTTTAGGCGGACCTGAAACGGATCCTCCATGTACCCCTATGGAGGCACGGATGCCAGCGGAGACATGTCCGCTGACATCCGCTCCGCCAAAGTGTGACGGAGGAAAACCCTATTTTTCCTTCCGTCGGCGGAGCGGATCGGATGAAGACGGACTCTACGGTCCGTCATCATCCGATTCCCCATAGGGGAGAGCGGCGCTCTGACAGGGCGGTCCCTGCACAGTGTGCGGGGACCGCCCAGTCATCCGTCGGCTCAGCAGGGATCAACGGAGCGATCCCCGCTGAGCAAGCGGAGCTTCACGGGGCGGATCTGCACGGATCCGCCCCGTGTGAAAGGGGCCTTAGTGTTGTCACATGAAAAGATATAATAAAATATTTACAAAAATGTGAGGGGTGTACTCACTTTTGTGAGATACTGTACATAAGATCGACATAGAAATTTGTGCAATGCATTATTCTGTGAACACTTGTTTACATGCTGCTATAATTGAGTCAGAAGTAAGGAACTACATTGGATGTTATGTTTCTCTTATTGTACCTGTCACTGATTGGCCGACTTTGCTTTGTGACAGCCTCAAATTTCACATGTGATATTGTACCTATGCAATGTTAAGGCTTGACATGTTTGGCATCTATTTACTCGATGCAACACCATCGTTTATATTCTACCAAAAAAACTGATATAATCCGATTGTTGTCCCTAAAATTCATTTTAGTATATTATTTTCTTGAAGATATGCTTTTAATAATTATCTGCAAAATATTACGCAAAATAAAAAATGTTTGGGGGTTTACAGTAATTTCTAGCAAAAAAAAAAAAAAAAAGATTTTAACAACAATTAAAAATTGCCCTGGAAGACAGGTGGTTAAAGTACAGTGCTGGTGTCCCATGATTGACCTTGCACTGTCATATGAGGGTAGGAAAGGAGTCAGTTGCCCTGCGTAAGCTCCAACAAGTCACACATCTGGGAGGTTACACAGAGTTTTCTTTCCCCATTTCCAGTGACCACACCAGTATGCAGTGCATTTTGCAACTGAAAGAAAAATAAAATGCTATTATATTTATAATCCCTGCTAAACATGTTCTGTTAAATGCAAATATATTTGCTAGCAGCTTAAAGCTGAATTCCAGGAATTCAGACATTTTGTAAAAAGTGAAGGCACATTTTGAGGTAAGTTCAATGCAGGGGCGGATCCAGGGGGGGGACAGGGCAATTGCCCCCCCCGAGACCATCTGTCACACTCGCTTGCTCTTTTTTTTTTTTGCGCCTTATCTCCCGAACTTTGGGGACCCGGTACCGGCCGGCCCCATACTTGGCACACATGTAGCCCCATGTCTCCTCTACAAGTGTGCAAAGTTTGGTGTCTAGGGGACCTACGGCCGGGGAGCACTGATTTTTTAAACCCGGGCACCCCTTCTATAGACTCCAATGTTAAACGGTAATTTCTCCGGTGATTTTGTGGACCCGGTACCAGCCGGTCGTAGGTCCCGTGGACCCCAAACTTGGCACACATATAGCCCCATGTCTTCTCTACAAGTGTGCAAATTTTGGTGTCTGAGGGACTTACGACCGGGGAGCACTGATTTTTTAGAACCAGGCACCCCTTCCAAAGACTCCAATTTTAAACGGTAATTTCTCCAGTGAATTTGCGGACCCGGTACTGGCCCGTCGTAGGTCTTCTGGACCCCAAACTTGCCACACATGTAGCCCCATGTCTCCTCTTTAAGTTTGAAAAGTTTGGTGTCTGGGAGACCTAGGGCTGGGGAGAACCGATTTTTCAAACCCGGGCACTCCTTCCATAGACTCCCATGTTAAACATCAGTCTAGTCATGGGCACAGTGAGGCAAAGTGAGGCACAGTGAGGCATGCAGATGGACACCCAAGGCTTATACTTGAGTCAATAAGTTTTCCCAGTTTTTTGGGGTAAAATTAGGTGCCTCGGCTTATATTCGGGTCGGCTTATACTCGAGTATATACAGTACTTGTTCTGCGGCTGCCGCTGCCTCTCTGAGTCTCTCTCTCAGTTTCTCACATCAGCCGATCAGCGGCGCAGAGAGAGAGACTCGTCTAATGTAGTTACGTGGCGCACTGACATGATACCAGGAGCGGAGGAGGAGGTGGGTGGAGCCTCTTCCCTGCACTCGTTGCTAACGCCTGGGCCGCTTGGCGTCTAGCAACGAGTGACGTCAGTGAGTCACGTCAGGTGCGGGCAGGTGCGCTTGCGGCGCAGTTTGTTGTCAGGGGGCGGCGCGGTTCGTGGGCAAGGCAGGCAAGTTAGTGACAATCCGCAAGGTGTGGCAGGCGACGTGGCAAGTGACAATCCGCAAATTGTGTCAGGTGACGTGGCAAATGACAATCTGCATCTGGTGGCAGGCAAGTGACAATCAGCAAGGTGTGGCAGGTGACCTGGCAAGTGACAATCCGCAAGGTGTGGCTAGTGACAATCCACAAGGTGTGGCAGGTGATGTGGCAAGTGACAATCCACAAGGTGTGGCAGGTGATGTGGGAAGTGACAATCCACAAGGTGTGGCAAGTGACAATCCACAAGATGTGGCAGGTGACGTGGCAAGTGACAATCCGCAACGTGTGGCAAGTGACACGCTCAGGGCTCCCACTAATTGCAGGCGACGGTGGCAAGTGACACACTCGGGGCTCCCACTGATTCTGCATTGAACTATTTAATTTCATATTACAATGTAATAATAGAAATAATGCGCTTCAATCATCCTGACACCATAACAACCATGGTGCCGGGATGATTGAAGCGCCGACACCAACCATTTCCCCGATAAATTTCCCACAAAAAAAAACATTTTTTGGCAGTGCCCCTCCCGAGAAAAGACTCTGGATCCGCCCTTGGTTCAATGAGCTGCATGACATCTCCTTGGCTTATCTCTATTATTTATACCTGACAGGTTTACTTCTCTGCCAGGAATTACACTAAACTCTCAAGGCTGTGAGAGAGGAGAAAGGCACAGAGAGCAGCTATGGAACAGGTCAGAGCTGATCCACCACTGCATCCCTATGCAGCAACACTTCACTATTATGCCACGTACACACGATCGGACATTCCGACAACAAAACTGTGGATTTTTTTTTCCCAACGGATATTGGCTCAAACTTGTCGTGCATACACACGGTCACACAAATGTTGCTTGAAAATTCCGAGCGTCAAGAACGCGGTCACATAAAACACTACGACGAGCCGAGAAAAATGAAGTACAATGATTCCGAGCATGCGTCGAATTGATTACGAGCATGTATAGAATTTTTGTGTGTCGGAATTGGCTACACACGATCGGAATTACCGAGCAGAACTTTTGTTGTTGGAAAAATTGAGAACCAGCTCTCAAACATTTGTTGTTGGAAATTCCGACAGCAAATGTTCAATGGAGCCTACACACGGTTGGAATTTCCGACAACAAGCTCACATCGAACATTTGTTGTCGGAAATTCCAACCGTGTGTACGCGGCATTAGAGTGATCTAATGCTTGATAACAATAGAGGTGTAAAATTGGGATAAATGTAATGCCACTGGGGCTTTCAATTTTAGCCCACACAAGTGACATGTCAATAGAGGTGCATGGTCTTTCCTGCTGCCCCACCTCCTGCATGAAGAAAAATTTAAGACTGAATAGATTATGTGACAGTGCTGCACCTTGTCATGGCGTCAGAAGGGTTAGAGGTCACCCACGGTTCTCTGTTATGTGGGTTGAGGGGCTCTGGGGTGTGTGTTCTGAGAGGAGAAAATGGGTTTTGCATTTTTTTTCCAGGATTGATAACTCCTGGATTGTGCCCAAAATTTACTGGAAACCAGCATCCTGATCCTACAGGTGTACACAGCCCTTTTAGTCAAGAGGCTGTCTATGTTTCAGGAATTCTTTCCCTGTAGACAAGCTGCTGCATGAGCGACATATGAGAACAGCCACTGGGAAATTGTATACTTAGCCCTTAAGAAGAGGTAATGTGACCAGGCTGTCACCTGAGAGAGATATTAGGGGCCGTCACCTGAGAGAGATATTAGGGGCCGTCACCTGAGAGAGATATTAGGGGCCGTCACCTGAGAGAGATATTAGGGGCCGTCACCTGAGAGAGATATTAGGGGCCGTCACCTGAGAGAGATATTAGGGGCCGTCACCTGAGAGAGATATTAGGGGCCGTCACCTGAGAGAGATATTAGGAGACTGTATGTAAATGGGAGGGAACCTGTGCATCCCAAGTTGGCCAGTTTGTTTGTCACAAGGCTGAATGAGATAATGTGGTGAGTCTGTATTTATTGTATAGGGTTTCCAATATATATATGTAGCGGGTATGTACTTTCCCAGGTGTAATTAAAACTGACAGAGACACCAGTGATGTGCAGTTCCTTGTGGTCCAGTAGGTGGTGCTGTCGCCTGGGCTGGGGTTGAACCATTGCTGTGTGCTGTGCCTCCTTTTTGTCCTCCCTTGGCAGCGGTATGGTGGGGTGGGGAACCCGCCGTGCTTGCTAGGAGAGGGTATAAAGGGGCCGGCCATCTTTGTCACGGGGTCGAGTCCCAGGTACCTTCAGCCTGAGGGCAGTGGTTCGTGTCGGTCCTCTAGGCGGCCTAGGCCTAGAGGACGTCCGGAGGTCGTGTTCCATCCCGGGCACCTTTAGCCTGGGATGAGGTACTCGGATGGAGGTCTGGAGCTCAGTGCCCAACACTGAGTTCCGTGAGGGAAGGAGATCCTAGGGAACCCAGGGACTGGGTACCCGAATCCAGAAGGCGTAATGGACCGGGGGAGCTACTCACTTGAAGACCGGGCGCAGCAAATTGCCAGTGACAGGTGAGCCTCCCATCGGAGACCGCCTGGAAGGAAATCCCCCCTCCGCTTGGAGACCTCAGCCCACTTTCAGGGAGGAAAGTGGAGAGCTCATTGTGTCTGGGCCTATTCGCATCCACACCTCCTTGTTTGTTCTGTTCTTTAATGGAGTCTAACTGATTATGCTGTTCATTCGAGAAGAATAAAGGAGTGTTGGACTTTAATGGTGTGGGGCGCTTTTCTGGTGGACATTGTTCAAGGTAACTCCAGGTGCACAACACTGACCCGAAGGTAGAGAAGGAACTTTGCTTACACCGCACGGACACATGTGGTCAAGGCTTGGCGTGGTGACCCCGCTCTCTACCCTCTAAGGTACCCCTAGACGAGCTGATGCAAAGAGGGGAGTGAGGAGGCCGCTATATATATATATATATATATATATATATATATATATATATATATATATATATATACAAAATATAATTTATTTTTGTGGATACAACATCGATCTAATGCTGCATCTGTCCCTTACCACCTCTGCACTAAAAACGGAGTGATCAAACACTGCTGATCACTCAGTTCTCCCCTCTGCTCTGAGCAGAGAGTGGTAAATGTCAGTCACCGGTTCTCTGCTCTGCCGCTCCAGCGCTCACTGGAGCCCCGGGCTGTGGAGGGGCTGGAGTGGCTGGCTCAGTCTCTCAGTTGCTGAAGCCAGCTCCTGGTCCAGGCATCTGGGTGGATCCTGACTGTAAAGTTGGGATTGATTCAGCGCCTGGATCGGCTGAGTGAAGTCAGCTGACAGCAGATTTTAGCCCGCTGTCAGCTGAAAACAACGAAAGAACGAACTGCACACCTGTAATCCATAGGAGAAGTAGGGCCAAAAAAGCTTTGGCCCTACTTCTCTTTGAAGGGCTTGAAAGGTGCTACACTTGAGTGAACCCCCACGATTAAAAAAATCAGAGCAATATAAACAAAATAAGTACAATTTATTTGAAAATCTAAAAAAAGCTCTGCTATCCCACAGGCCCAAATAACACAGTTGTCACTCTTGATTACATTTGCTCTTGTTACATGTGTGTCAGTCATGAACAATGCCATTTAGCACTTTTATGACCGCACACCTAAAAGAAGATCTGTTGTCATTCTAAATAATGTCTATACGACAGAGCAATTGACAATAAAAAAAAAGTTTCACTCGAATATAATTAAAAGCAACAATGCAAGGAAAAATACGCTTTCTAAGACTAAAAGGTAAGCTTTCTGTCGTACCCTTCAAGGAAACATTATATGGCCCAAAGTATGTTAACATCACTCCAAATTATTGAGTTCTGATGTTTACAGGGTACTATAATGCTATACCTTTGAAAGACATTTAGACAATTGTTCATTTCCAACCCTGCACCAACAGCTTGAGGAAGACCGCTAACAGCTTGGGGAAGACCGTTTACAGCTTGACTTGGCATGGCATGAAGAGCTTAGTGTGGAGGTATTCAAGTAAACTTTGACTATATAGAGTACATGATAATTACACATGTAGGGTTGAGATAGTAGCATAGAGTACATAAAGAGTCACCATCCATCAGTGAAAGGTGTGACCTTTAGGCCTCGTACACACGGCCGAGATTCTCGTTGAGAAAAACATGTCGTTTTTTTCAACGAGATTCTTGGACAAGAAACTTGTCCCGGCCGAGTGTACACACGCTCGTTTCAAAGAACCCGCGGTTCTTTGAAAGGAGTGTACGCGGTGACGTCATCGACTACGTCGAGCATGCGCTCGTCACATTCGATGCCGTCGCCGCCATCTTGGTATACCCTACGTATGCCTAGGAAGCTACCGCGCATGCGTCAAATTCATTTCGAACATGCGCGGGCTTCCGGGCGGACAGGTAAGTGTACACACACTCACTTTTCTCGTCGAGAAACACGCCGAGGAGAATCTCGACGAGAAAATAGAGAGCAGGTTCTCTATTTTCTCGTCGAGGTTTCTTGTCGGTTTTCTCGACGAGAAACACGCTAGCAGCGTACACACGACCGATTTACTCGGCAAGACCTCTCTGCCAGCAAGTTTCTTGCTGGTTCTTGCCGAGAAAATCGGTCGTGTGTACGAGGCCTGACAGCTAAAACACCTTACAACTAATTAAAAAGGGTGGGAGGGCAAAGCTGTAAGCAAAAAAAGGAGATTGAGGTGGGGGTTCAGGTGGTTAATGTAGAAAGAATGGCCCCCGGCAAAATAATAGTTTATAAGGCTCCTAGACCATTTTCTAAATATCCTGAGCGTATTTCACAAGAGTTTGTTGATCTGGGAAGGTCACTTTTTCCCAAAAGAAGGAAAAACTAGAAGCAGTGTAAAAGTGGAGTGGCTTTCAAGCTTTTATCTTACAAAGTGAAGATCACCCAATGGTTTCCTAAAAACGCATTTAAGAGGGTTAACATTTTGCCTCTTAGGTGCGTCCCCGGATGGGAGGATAAGAGTTGCCTTGTCTTACCCCTTTCTTTGGTTTTGGCAGGTTGTTTTTATGTTAGACCCACTGATCCTCTAAAATAAAAGAGGAACCGTGGTCTGGAGCAGAGAGCCCCCGAGCTGAGAGGCCCAGAGCCCATAAGAGAACCACGTAAGGGAAAAGATTGGGGGGCTGCACCCGGGAGGAGTGAAAGAATGTCACTTGCTACTGCCGTGATGTAAAAGGTCATCAGGACCTGGGGCTCGTCCCTGAAGATTCCAACACTGAGAAATTCTATTTTTGGATCCCCTAATTGTACACGGACTCTATCTTTGTAGGTATGCCAGGGCAGCACATAGCCTGATTTAGTATTAGGGATGTAGGAGAAATACTGTTCTTGCATGTTGGACTTTGAGATGTATTTTGCACTTTTCTAAGTGAAGCTTTGAAACATTGTTCCCGCCTGTTCTGAAATTATTCATCGGGTGTGATGCAAGTAACCGGCACCTTTGTACAGTTCGGGTTACTGAGGTACTTTTGGGTATGAAGACGTCAGTACCAAAGTTGATGTAGTGTGCAAATACAAGTGGTTAGGTAGAGTAACAGAAGTTAACCAAGCAGCCTGTCAATAGGCATGTGCCTGGGGCAGGTGGGATAGCCTCTTGCAGGAGGGAGTTGTTTTCAGCACTCTCTCCATGAGTGGTCTGTCTCCCATAGCAATGGGATCAGACTCGCGCCACAGAGATCCCCAGCCTGTGAACAGTTACTGAAGAGTTAAAGGAAGTCAAGTGTACGCATAGAGTCAGCGCTAGGTGCATGGCGGGACCCAATACTGTTACTGGGGGTGAAGTAGCGGTGATACGCTGGATGGGTGGATGTGAACAAGGCTCAGTGTGTCCCTCCTAAGTGTAAGTTACAGAGAAGGTGTACATTGTCTCTGGGATCCGAGAGTTAACTAGAGAACAGTTATGGTGCAAGTGTAACAATGTACGTTCATCTCTAAAAGCAGAGCATGCCATTAAGGTTAAGTATTCCCCCACAGCGGCCTCTGCCTTGTCTCAGGACATTGATGTAAATGGCACAGAGCAAAGGTACCCCATGTGTATGATAGTGATCCTGTACAAAGTGCCTAGCGTAGCCCAGAAGAACCCACCCCAGGGGTAGACCTCTCATGGAACCCACACTTGGCATCCAACAAAGTAATGGGAAAACATGGAAGTCCATCTTGACCCCTAGCCCAGCCTACACACACATATAATACTGTTATTTTATTACTAAATACTAAATACTTGATTAACCTACACAACATGCATTGTAAAGCTTAAAGGGGTTGTAAAGGTTTGTTTATTTAAAAAAAAATAACAAAAATGTTATACTTACCTCCACTGCGCAGTTCGTTTTGCACAGAGTGGCCCCGATCCTGGTCTTCCGGGGTCCCTCGGCGGCTGTCTCGGCTCCTCCCCGCAAGAACTAACCCCCTTCATGGGTGCGCTCCCGTGATACAGCCGGCGGCTATAGCCGCAGACTGTATCATTTGGCCCCGCCCCCGGCGCTCCGCGTCAATGGATGTGATTGACAGCTGCTCTGCTATCAATCCATCGAATCTAGCCAATCAATGGCCAGACTGAGCGGAGGAGAGGACGTCGGGGGCGAGCGCAGCAGGTGAACGGGCTCAGGTAAGTAAAACGGGGGGGGCTGGGGGCGGTCAGTGACAGGTATTTTTTCACCTTAATGCATAGGATGCATTAAGGTGAAAAAACACGAACCTTTACAACCCCTTTAATAAAAGTAGCAATAGAAATCAATAAAAGCACACATTTGAAACACAGATTTTCATGAAAGTACTTGCTAGCTATCCATGTCAGTCCGCTAGCTGGCTAGCTATGTCAGCCTTGCTAGCTATGTCAGAAGCTTCATCTACGATAGGTATCTGAATAAATTAGAATGAATAAGAAAAGGCACATCTGTGCCTTTGAACTAGATACAAGGTTGAGAAGGGCACCTACAGGAAAGAGGACAGGAACTGGGAATTTGCTTGTTTGACCCTGTGGTTTTAAAAAGCCTCATCAAGCAAAATAGCACAGTTTGATTTTAGGTTTACCACTGCTCTGTGCTGGAGGGCAGACGGGCAAGCAGGCCACCCTGAATTTTAGCAACCAATTCAAAGGCATTGGGGAAGTGTCCTTTGCCCAAGGGTGCAGGAAGAGAGAGGCCTATTAACTGATTTGACAGTGTGGGATTCATTTCCTCTACTGTATGATTCTAAGAGAGTGGAGGGGAAAAAAAATCAAAACAGGATGCTTCCATCATAAAACAATTTGACAGGAGTGTTTCATTCCTTTGGAGGGGACAGGAATTATGTGGAATGTGTTTAGATCCCCTTGACTAATGTCTTAAGGCTGTAGGGAGTAAAAGTAGGAAATGGCTGTTTTTAATTCTCCCCAGACTACTGAACACATGATAACAGATATGGCTAAGTATGGGAGCTCCCCATAAATTATTCACATGACAGACTGCAGCTGAACCTAAACTGTGGAATGACTACACATATTTCACTGTGTGAGACACAGACTCCATGGCTTATCCAGACACTGCCTGCTGGATCATATACACTCGTGCTTAAGTCTGTGTCCAAGGCAGTCAAAGGAAAATAAAGGCAATAGTCAGGGGGGCATTTTAAGTTAAGGTTACTCAGACACATAAAAGCGATGTATTCATTTTCATTTTGGAAATTTAAAGTACGGTTTGCAGTACATGCTTGAGTTAGAAAATGAAAATGTATACTTCTCAAAATGTATATTATTATTATACAGGATTTATATAGTGCCAACAGTTTATGCAGTGCTTTACAACGTGAGGGCAGACAGTACAGTTACATTACAATTCAATACATGAGGAATCAGAGGGCCCTGCTCATTAGAGCCTACAATCTAAAAAGGAGGGTCAAGTGATAGAAAAGGTAATCGTTTTGGGGGATGAGCTGACAGAGAAAATAAAAGTTTTCAGGGATCGCCTAAAAGTGGATAGAGAAGGAGATAGTAGGACTGTCATAGAAATCCTGTCAGCTACAGGATTCCTGGACTTCCTGATTCTGAATCTCGGGCACGTCCACGCGCGCGCGCGCGTTGGCGAGCACGTGCGCGCGCACGCGCTTAGCGGGGGCGCGCGCACGCTCCACAAAGCGTGCCAGAAGAGCTATTTAAACATGCCTGTGACAGACAGTCCCTGCTGTCTGCTCTACAGCGTGTAGTACCCAAAGAGACCTGATTCGTGAGTTTACCTGTATCCGACCCGGCTTACCTTGACCCTTCCAGTTTCCTGCCTGCCTCTGACCTCCGGCTTTGTTTGACCAATCTTCTGCCTGATCCTCCAGTACCTTGCCGCCATCCAATTCTACCGACCCGGCTTGTCCGACCAATCTCTCCAGTTGCTGTATCCTGGTTCCAGTCCAGCCAGTCTCATCAGTTCCTGTCCAGTTGCTGTATCCTGGTTCCAGTCCTGTCAGTCTCATCAGTTCCAGTCCAGTTGCTGTGTTCCTGGTTCCGGTTCAGCCTGCCATACTTCCTGGGTGCCTGGATCCGTCCCAGTCTTAAGACTCTACTCTACCTTGATCCATCCTGCCAGGCACTCGTACCCCTTCTACCTCCGTGCCCCCTGTCTTCAGTACCAGGGGCCGCCGGTGGAAGCCGTAAGAGAGGCCTCCCTCTGCAGATCCGGGCTCGTCACCGTCAGGTACGTGACAGTAGCAGACAGCCATGTCTGAGCCCGGGCAGGGAGCCTCACCAGAGTCTTCAACAAGGATACACCCGCTTGGAAGAACAAGTGCGGGCCCTCTCCAGTCCTTCTGCCATCCAAGAGGGGCCCCACGCCTCTGCTTCCACAGCCGGAACAAGTTCCTCACCCACAGTGGTCATGCTTCCTCCTGAACCTAAGGTTCCTACGCCCGAAAGATTTTCCGGGGATCGGAGCAAGTTTAGGGCCTTCCGGAATTCGTGTGAACTGTATTTTGCCCTACAGCCCCGTACCTTTTCTCTAGAGGCCACCAAGGTGGGCTTTGTGGTCTCTTTGCTCGCTGGAGACCCTCAGAGCTGGGCCCACCGTCTCTTTGAACAGAAGGATGTATCACTAAACAACCTCGCTGCTTTTTTTGATGCCATGGCCCAGCTATACGAAGATCCCCAACTCTCAGTAACCGCAGAAGCCGCCTTGCGTTCCCTTCAACAAGGACGCAGACCAGCGGAGGACTATGTGGCAGAATTCAGGCGGTGGAGTGCGGATACCAATTGGAATGATGCCGCCCTCCGCCATCAGTTTCGCTTAGGACTTTCCGATTCCTTGAAGGACGAGCTAGCTAGAGTCGGTGTACCACAGACACTCAACCTGTTGATTGACCTAACCATCCAGATTGACCGACGTCTGAGGGAACGGAGGGCTGAGAGGACCACTGGCTTCTCCCGCCCAACCTGGATGCTTCCTCGGGCTCCTAGTCACCTGTACTCCGCTCCTGCTACACCTCCAACTCCCACATCTGACACGCCTGAACCAATGCAGCTCGGGCTCCTTCGTCCATCCCTCACTCCTGAGGAACGCCAGCGCCGCCGAATAAATAATCTGTGCCTGTACTGCGGGGACCCCGGACATTTCGTTAGGACCTGTCCCCTGAAGCTTCGTAAGTTTCTTTCAGTTTCTTCTAACAGGACTAACCTACAAGCCAAAACCACATCTCACCTTGCCCTCTCTGTTTCATTACAGCTCCCAGGAAGGACTTTGCAAGTACCCGCCATTATTGATTCCGGAGCATGCAGCTGCTTTATGGACTCAACCTTTGCCATTAAAAACCAAATTCCCCTTCGTACCAAGACCCACGGACTTCGTGTCCATCTGGCTGATGGTTCCGTCATTAAGTCCGGACCTGTGACCCAGGAGACTACTCCTATACCCGCTACCATTCTTTACCACCTCTGGAACCCACCAAGAATGCTTATGTCTGGACATCATCTCTTCTCCGTTGTTTCCCTTGATCCTAGGTATGCCTTGGTTACAAGCCCACAATCCCACTATCAACTGGACTACGGGAATAGTTGCCTTTCCTTCTTCCTATTGCCAGCAGTCCTGTGGCTCATATAAACCTCCTGGGCCGGCCTCGTTACTATGCATTGACACAGAAGATGGCACCCGTCAATCCATCCCAGAAGTTTACCACGACTTTCTTGACGTATTTAGTAAACAAAAGGCAGAGACTCTACCGCCTCATCGGGCCTACGATTGCCCCATCGACCTACTTCCTGGAGCAAAGATTCCGTTCGGTAGAGTCTTCCCTTTAACGGAGGTAGAACAAGGGGCTTTAAAAAATTATGTTGATGAGAACTTGCAAAAGGGGTTCATCCGCCCTTCCACATCCCCAGCAGGCGCAGGCATCTTTTTTGTAGAGAAAAAGGACCACACCCTTCGACCTTGTGTGGATTACCGGGAATTGAATAAAATTACAGTAAAGAATCGCTACCCTCTCCCCCTGGTACCAGAGTTATTTCAGAGACTAGGAACTGCCACCATCTTTACCAAACTTGACCTCCGCGGAGCCTACAACTTGATCCGTATCAAAGAAGGGGACGAATGGAAGACTGCCTTCCGTACCCGGTATGGACATTTTGAGTACTTGGTAATGCCATTCGGGTTGTGTAACGCCCCTGCCACTTTCCAGTATTTTATCAACGATGTTCTACGGGACTTCCTAGACCTCTTTGTTATTGTTTATCTTGATGATATCTTAATTTTTTCTTCCTCCCTTGATTCTCATCGCAGACATGTCAAAAATGTGTTGGGTCGACTCCGCCAGCATGGCCTGTATGCGAAGGCCGAAAAATGCGAGTTCGAGCAAGAGAGTATATCATTTCTGGGGTTAATCATTTCCAGCGAGGGCATCAAGATGGATCCTCAAAAGATTACCGCAATCCTGGACTGGCCAGAACCGGTGGACAAGAAGGGAATCCAACGTTTCGTTGGATTCGCCAACTTCTACCGCAAGTTCATCAGGAGGTTTTCAGCTATTATCGCACCCATTACTCAACTCACCAAGCAAGGAACACGTTTTCACTGGTCTCCTGAAGCCCAAGAAGCTTTTGAACGCCTGAAGGCCCTATTTACCTCAGCCTCTATCTTGAAACACCCAGACTCCTCACTACCATTCGTACTTGAGGTAGACGCCTCCGAAATAGCGGTAGGAGCAATTCTGTCCCAAAGACAGGGAGTCAAAGCCTTGCTCCACCCAGTAGCCTTCTTCTCCCGCAAGCTTTCTGCAGCAGAGAAGAACTACGACGTAGGGGATCGGGAGCTACTAGCGATCAAGTCTGCACTAGAGGAATGGCGGTACCTGCTGGAGGGTGCGGCTCATCCGATCCTGATATTCACTGACCACAAGAACCTGGAGTACCTGAAAGCCGCGAGAAGATTGAATCCACGGCAAGCCAGGTGGGCACTCTTCTTCTCCCGGTTCTCTTTTCATGTTACTTATCGTCCTGGGGCCAAGAATATTAAGCCTGACGCCCTGTCTCGGATGTTCCATAAGTCCAAGGAGACTTCTCCGCCTGATACCATCCTTGCCCCCGGAAATTTCCTTCTTCTACAGGAGAACCTGTTCACTCAAATCAAACAAGCTTCCACTGGGCAAAGACAGTTCTCCGAGCCGGAATTGCAAGTTAAGGATGGACTATTGTGGTACCAAGACAGAATCTACGTACCTGAGAAACTAAGAGTAACCGCATTAGAACTCTGCCACGACCACGCCCTGGCTGGGCATTTTGGCGTTGCCAAGACCACTGACCTGGTACAGCGCACCTTCTGGTGGCCTCGAGTACGTGAAGACTGTAGGAGGTTTGTAGAGTCTTGTACAACGTGCACCCGAAACAAGGGTTCCAGATCCAAAGCCTGGGGACTACTAAAACCCTTACCCGTTCCAGATAGGCCCTGGAGAATGTTGTCCATCGACTTCATTGTCGAGTTGCCCCCGGTTGAGAACCACTCCACCATCTTCGTTATTGTGGACCGTCTGTCCAAGATGGCACACTTCATCCCTATGAAAGGGACTCCCTCCGCTCCTGAAACCGCACAGGTATTCATCAGAGAAATAGTCAGACTCCACGGGGTACCAGCCAATATTGTTTCCGATCGCGGGGTTCAATTTACCTCTCGATTCTGGAGATCCCTTTGCAAAACCTTGAAGATCGAATTATCGTTTTCCTCTTCTTACCATCCACAGACCAACGGGCAGACGGAGAGAACGAATCAGACGCTCGAGCAATACCTGCGATGCTTCTCCTCTTTTGCTCAGGACAACTGGGTTTCCCTGCTTCCGTTGGCCGAGTTTGCGTATAACAATTCCATCCACTCCGCTACCTGCCAGACTCCTTTCTTTGCAAACTATGGTTTTCATCCTACTTTTCTGCCTAATTCCCTTCCTGAGTGTCCTGTACCTGCAGTCCAGGAAAAGTTAAATTTTTTCTCGGTCAATAACCAGCTTCTACAAGAGACCATGACCAAGACTCAAGAACGCAACAAGACAATCTATGACAAGAAGAGGCGGGGTGAATTAGTGTTGGTACCCGGCGACCAAGTATGGCTATCTACCATAAACCTAAGAATGGCATGCCCTTCTAAAAAACTGGGCCCCAAATTTTTAGGTCCATTCCCTATTAAGAGGAAAATTAATGAAGTAGCTTATGAATTGGAACTTCCTGACTCTCTTAGAATCCATCCAGTTTTTCATGTCTCTCTCCTAAAACCCACAGTCTCTAATCCGTTTCCAGATCGGAAGCCGGATCACCCTGATCCGATCATTATTGATGGTGAGCAGGAATTCGAAGTAGAAGCTATCATGGACTTCAGGAGAAGAAATAACCAGAACCAATTCCTATTTAAATGGAAGGGCTACGGACCCGAGGAAAACTCATGGGAACCTGAGGAGAATATCCATGCCAGGAGTTTGATACAGGCTTTCAAAAGGTCTCACCCTGGAAGGTTCACCCGGCTGGGCATCCGGAGGCTGCCCCTTGGGGGGGGGGCAATGTCATAGAAATCCTGTCAGCTACAGGATTCCTGGACTTCCTGATTCTGAATCTCGGGCACGTCCACGCGCGCGGGCACGCGCGCGCACGTTGGCGAGCACGTGCGCGCGCACGCGCTTAGCGGGGGCGCGCGCACGCTCCACAAAGCGCGCCAGAAGAGCTATTTAAACATGCCTGTGACAGACAGTCCCTGCTGTCTGCTCTACAGCGTGTAGTACCCAAAGAGACCTGATTCGTGAGTTTACCTGTATCCGACCCGGCTTACCTTGACCCTTCCAGTTTCCTGCCTGCCTCTGACCTCCGGCTTTGTTTGACCAATCTTCTGCCTGATCCTCCAGTACCTTGCCGCCAGCCAATTCTACCGACCCGGCTTGTCCGACCAATCTCTCCAGTTGCTGTATCCTGGTTCCAGTCCAGCCAGTCTCATCAGTTCCTGTCCAGTTGCTGTATCCTGGTTCCAGTCCTGTCAGTCTCATCAGTTCCAGTCCAGTTGCTGTGTTCCTGGTTCCGGTTCAGCCTGCCATACTTCCTGGGTGCCTGGATCCGTCCCAGTCTTAAGACTCTACTCTACCTTGATCCATCCTGCCAGGCACTCGTACCCCTTCTACCTCCGTGCCCCCTGTCTTCAGTACCAGGGGCCGCCGGTGGAAGCCGTAAGAGAGGCCTCCCTCTGCAGATCTGTGCTCGTCACTGTCAGGTACGTGACAAGGACAGATTGGGGTAGAGAATGCCAAAGGATAGGAGAGTCCTGAAAGAGGAACAAGGAGAACAATTTGGTTGACATTTTGAGACTAGGTTAGTGATGTAGCTGGGGGCCAAACTGTGGATGGCTTTGGGTGAATGGCAGCCAATGGAGGAATTGAAAAAGAGGGGTAGCAGACACTAATCAGTTTATAAGATGGATGTAAACCCCTCATATTTTTTTTTATATTTTATTATATCTTTTCATGTGACAACACTGAAGAAATTACACTTTGCTACAATGTAAAGTAGTGAGTGTACAGCTTGTATAACAGTGTCAATTTGCTGTCCCCTCAAAATAACTCAATACACAGTCATTAATGTCTAAACCGCTGGCAACAAAAGTGAGTACACCCCTAAGTGAAGATGTCCCAATTGGGCCCAATTAGCCATTTTCCCTCCCCGGGGTCATGTAACTTGTTAGTGTTACAAGGTCTCAGGTGTGAATGGGGAGCAGGTGTGTTAAATTTGGTGTTACCGCTTTCACTCTCTCATACCGGTCACTGGAAGTTCAACGTGGCACCTCATGGCAAAGAACTCTCTGAGGATCTGAAAAAAAGAATTGTTGCTCTACATAAAGATAACCTAGGCTATAAGAAGATTGGCAAGACCCTGAAACTGAGCTGCAGCACGGTGGCCAAGACCATACAGCGGTTTAACAGGACAGGTTCCACTC
The DNA here is from genome assembly GCA_029206835.1 of Rana muscosa. Taxonomy (NCBI): domain Eukaryota; kingdom Metazoa; phylum Chordata; class Amphibia; order Anura; family Ranidae; genus Rana; species Rana muscosa. The sequence continues at coordinate 920,774,041 of CM055118.1, forward strand.
AGAACAGGCCTTGGTCGACCAAAGAAGTTGAGTGCACGTGCTTAGCATCACACCCAGAGGTTGTCTTTGGGAAACAGACGTATGAGTGCTGCCAGAATTTCTGCAGAAGTTGAAGGGGTGGGGGGTCAGCCTGTCAGTGCTTCGACCATACGCCGCACACTGCATCAAATTGGTCTGCATGGCTGTCGTCCCAGAAGGATGATGCAAAAGAAAGCCTGCAAACAGTTTGGTAAAGACAAGAAGACTAAGGACATGGATAACTGGAACCATGTCCTGTGGTCTAATGAGACTAAACATGTGCATTGCTAAAAAAATAATTGTTTTTGTTTCATTCTTTTTTTCCTTTTTTTTTTTTTCGTTTTTTGGGTCATACATTATGATTGGAATTCGTTATTTCGACTAAATTTGTAACTTCGTAAAATGTTTAATTTGTTTAAAATATTGTTTGCACCTTTTTGCATCTCAGTGCTGCTGAGATTACAGAATAACAATCCAGGTGCACAGTTGGGAGACACCCTATAACAAGAGGTGCCTGAACAAGGATCTTCATGGCAGGATCAGCAGGATTTTTTTTTAATGAGAGCTAAATAAAATAAAAAAAATGGAAAACAACTTTTGGAATTCCATGAACAAAGCTTATATGATAGTTCATTGATTAGATCTATATCTAATTATATAATGGATTTCTTTGTTTGTACATTTTCTAAATAAATTATTAATTTAAAATTAATGGGATTAAAACATGGAGATGTTGCCTATGGCAAGATGATTTTTTTCTTTCAGTTTTGTAACTTCTAGTAAGGAAGTTGTGATCTAATTGCATGGTGTGGGAAACTTTTTCACGTCCCTCTCGTTTTTCTAATTCAACCACTGTGTATCTATTTAGATTACAGAACTGTTTGTAGTTGAGTCACCAAATAAAGAACACAACCTTCCTCAACCCCATAGTGTTCCATAGTGTTTCGTGGACATTTATGTCATCTTTTTTTCCATCTTATTCCCTGTTGTTTACTGAGGAAACGTAAAATGGCACAGCGGAGAGATCCTTATAGAGTATGAAGTACAAATATAGTTATCACACCACATGTATCACCCCAGCTCCAGGATATGAATCCTTCATCGTTCACATCCGTTTGTCTGCCTCTTCCTTCCATGTTCCCTAGTGCAGAACATCATCATGGTGGGAGCGAAGGGGATGTTTAGCCAGTGATGTCATACTCCCTCAGTGGTCGCAGCTGAAAACCGTTACATTTGATGATGAGTTCATTCAGGAAAGAATGGAATGTTAAAAGTGGGGAAATGGCAGGAATGTGCTGAGAAATACAGGTGCACACACTCTGGCTATTTATGGTACTAAGCCAGGACATTTGTCTAATATAAGGAAGTCTTACATAAAGGAAATGGTAAGTCAAATACATTCAGAGCCAAGAGATACAAAAATAGTAGAATTAGTCACAGAAGACAATCTAGGGGTCTTTTTGTAAGCTTCTGGATCATTGTTAGCTGCCCATCTAGCGATGCATAGCAAGAAAAAAATGCAGGAAATAAAAAATAAAAAAACGTTTTGTAACAAATATATAACAGCTAAAACCATTTTTGTTTTACACTCCATAGGAATTTCTGCTTTTGTAGCAACCTAGCAGTTATTAGTAACAAATCATTTTGATTAAGCCCTTTCACAGGGGCTTTCTGATCAGGTCCACCTGTCAGTTTTTCAGACAGACATGATCGTAAAACTCCATGCTGCACTATGGACAGGTTGATTTAAAGGAGAAGTCCAGCCTGGGTTCGTTTGGCTGGGCTCCTCCTATGGGTCACAGGAGTGCAATTCCTTATGCACTCCTGTGACCCGGTTTCAGCAGAGAGCGGTCTGAAGTCCACTCTCTGCTGATATCACCAAGATCAGTCCAGGCATTGTGTCATCCTGACTTCAGAAGTCTGGAACAGCCAGGTGCCTGGACTGATGGCAGTCTCAGCCTCTCAGCGAGCCACTGATAGATTGAGACAGACGCTCCCCGCCCCTCCACAGCTCAGCGCTCCAATGAGCATGGAGAAGCAGAGAGGAAAGCTGCTGATTGACAGTCAGCAGCTCTCCGCTCGGGGGTCTGTGAGAACCGAGCCATCGCCGGTGTTCGATGGCTTGGTTCTCAGTGCAAAGACGCCGGGGGACAGATGCAGCATCAGTCCGATTCTGCATCCACCTAGGAAAGTATGATTAGGGAAAAAAAACAAACACATGTAGCCAGAAGATAGCTACTGAAAGTGTTATGCATTGTTTATTTGGTAAAGGGTTGGCTCCCTCTGGTGACCACTGAACGTTATTAAAATGTTTATTTTCTAGGTTTAGAATTGAACTGTGGTGCATTGTGGGATGGGTAGTTTATGAGGAAGTGACTCTATTGCTGTAAAGTTAATTGAAGACTACAAAACCCACAATGCCACTGTGTTACCAGGATGCAACGCGCTACCGCACAGCATGCTGGGTGACCAGATAAAAAGGACAAGCTAGGCAGCGGTTAGGCCTCTCTGGAAACACCTTTCAACTGCCAGCAGGGGGTCTGCATGAGTGACTGAGAGTTCAGGCTTGCGGCCTACAGCGGAGTGCCGGATCAATCGCCTAAGAGAGATCTTTGAAGGACGGTCCTGTCTCGTTGGACAGGTGGATCGGCCCACGCTTCATAGCATTTGAAGCTACCTGCTCATCAGCACCAGGAGGGCGGCCGCACTGTGTACCGATGCCATCTTCTTCTAGAGACATCCGCAAGGGAGTTCCGGACGGAGCATTCCAGTGGGCTGAGGAACCAGAGTGGTGAGAAGGCACTTGCCTACCAAGTAGCTGACTGAGATATCGAGAAGTCTTCCCTATTATCCAGACTGTGTTTGCTGACACCTGTAGTCCCACAGATAGAGATCTATTACACCTGACCTCATATTCTCACAGTTATCATTCTTTTCACCTTTGGATTGAAATTAAGTGCACCAACAGAGCTAGCTTGAAGAAGGACTGAGACAAACTGGAACATCCATCATTTTGATTATTCTTCAAGTTCACCATATATGGTCACAGTTACATTGGACTGTCCTCTAGAGGGAGCTATTTAGTAACATAAGCTTTTGGCACTTGATGTAATTGTTTGCACTGTTCTTGCTTTTTTTGGTGTGTGTGTTTGGGCCTAGGTGGAGAAGAAGCCCAATACTGGTGTTATGGTGTTGGGGATTTTCTCCACTGCACACCTACTCACATTTGCCTCCCCTGTATGGTAATTGAGTATAGTGAGTGAGCAGCATTTAATAGATTGTGTTGCTTTGCCTTTCTTTTGCAGAAATCTGTGATCTGTCATTTATGTTTGCAAAATAACTGTTTTACTCTTGTCTAGTAAACATTCTTTAAGTGGTTAAGCACATCTGCCTAAGAGTATTACTGTTTACTATGAGTCGATCAAAGATGGAACGCAAGGTGTCAGATGTAAGAGATAACCTGCAGAGTCAGTATAGCCTACGAAGTATAGAGTCAATCAGCAGCCCCCATGGGGGTACCGCTACACACATACTTCTCCTTTAACCACTTAAGCCCCGGACCAATACGCAGCATAAAGACCCTTTATGCGATTGGGTACTGCGTCGTTTTAACTGACAATTGCGCGGTCGTCCGAAACCGGTTCCCAAACAAAACGTCCTTTTTTCCCACAAATAGAGCTTTCTTTTGGTGGTATTTGATCACCTCTGCGGTTTTTATTTTTTGCGCTATAAACAAAAATAGAGCAACAATTTTGAAAAAAATTCAATATTTTTTACTACTTGCTATAATAAATAGCCCCAAAAAATATATAAATTTTTTTTTTTTCCTCAGTTTAGGCCGATACGTATTCTTCTACATATTTTTGGTAAAAACAAATCGCAATCTGCGTTTATTGACTGGTTTGCGCAAAAGTTATAGCGTTTACAAAGTAGGGGGTCGTTTTATGGCATTTTTATATTTTTTTACTAGTAATGGCGGCGATCAGCGACATTATGGCGGACACATCGGACACTTTTGACACATTTTTGGGACCATTGTAATTTTCACAGCGATCAGTGCTATAAAAATGCACTGGTTACTGTGAAAATTACACTGGCAGTGAAGGGGTTAACCACTAGGGGCGCTGAAGGTAAGTGTGCCTAGGGGAGTGATTACTACTGTGTGGGGGCGTGGCTATGAGTGACACGTCACCGATCTCCGCTCTGTATACACAGAGCGGAGATCGGTGACATTGTCAGTAGGGGAGCGGGGAGATGTTGTGTTTACACTAACATCTCCCCGCTCCATGCATCCGTGAGACGATTGCGGGGATCCCCGCGGCGATCGAGTCCGCGGGACCCGTGGTCCGACTCACGGGGAAGGCAGGGGGGTCGCGAGTGCACGCGACCCCGACGTCGGGCAGTTAAAGGGGATGTACAGGTACGTGATTGTGCCTGTACGAGCCATTCTGCCGACGTATATATACAGTGGCTGGTCCTTAAGTGGTTAAACAGACTTGTGTCCGTTTACACCCACCTACCTCTGAGTTATTCCAGGTCCAGAAAAAAAACTGAAAGTACTACATGCTTTTTCCATTTTTCCAGACCTAAACCTGCCGATCGGAGGTAACCTGATGCGAATGGATACAATTATGTTTACATCCAGCTGTCCATAGAGCTATCACGGGTCCCCCTGTGTCCACTGGACACACAGTGAACAGGCACTGATGTCAGAAAACTGACATCTGTCCAGTTCAGCTCTGGTTAAGCAGGGAATCTATTCACAGGTCCCCTGCTGAATCGAGTGGAGTGGCTCTATATGAAAGAACCCCAAACCTTCTCTTGAATTTGAGAAATTTGTGTTACTATACAGATAGTACTGCAGCTTGCAATCTCCCATCTGTCTTCTCTCACAGAATATTGTAACGCAAAGTCTTGCACACAGCAATGAGTTCCAATATTTATTTAGATCCACACCTGGGCGTTTCAGTAAACCTTAGGATTGGAATATTCACTTAAAGTGGTTGTAAACCCATACCTCCCAACTTTTTGACATGGGAATGAGGGACACCTATCAGCAAAAGTATGCAGGCATAGGACACACCCCCTGCCACGCCCCCTTTAAGGAGAATTGTACAAAAAAAACAAGATTGGTTAAACCCACAAGTGCTTTTTTACCCCTACTATTCCTTTTTATTGGCTTTTAGAATTTACAAATGCAGCAATTTAGAAATCAGATGAAAGGTTTAGTGCTGGAAAACACTTTTTGATAGATAAAAAGTAAATTTTATATACAACTATATAGCTATACCTAGAACCTTCAGGGCCCCAGTGCAAGAAATCATGAAGGGCCCTTTACTCCCATCGTGGGGTTCTTTATTGCGGTCTCACAGCAGGACCATTTCACGTGTTCTGCAGTAGGAACCCTTCGTGCATAGTTGCCAACCTTTCCCCAAAAAATTCAGGGACACCTTTTCTTTCTATGTGTTCAGCCAGCCATTGCAGGCGGAGAAGTATCTTAATTAAGGGTGGTCCATTTAAAATGCACGTCTCATGCTATACCCCTTTGCACATTTCTACACACCCAGGAATGCCTCCGTACCCCCAGCACACCTCTGTATCCCCATAGCACACTTCTGTACCTCTTTGCACATTGCTGCACCTCCTAGAATCCTCCATACCCCCCCCAGCACATCTCTGCACCTTCCACATATCTTTGCACCTCCTAGAATCCTCTTTATTCCCCAAGTTTGCTTCCATACGCCCAGCAAGCCTTTGTAACCCCCAGCACACCTCCACACCACACACATACACACACCTCTGCAAAAAACTTTGCTGCATATCTCTGCACCTCAGTATCTCCCCCCCTACCCCCCACATACACACACCTCTGCACATCTCAGCATCCTCTGTATCCTTTCAGCACACCATTGTACAAAGCAGCAAGCAAACCTGGCACCCTGCACACCCCTAAGGCCCCACAGGGGGCAGACCTGTCAGCGGGATTTGCTTGCTTAGCAAGGGAATTGTCGGCTGATCCCTACTAAGCAAACAAATGACAGGTCTGTGTCCCCTCCGCTGATGAAGAGTAGTGATAAGCCAAACACCCCCGGGTTCGGTTCGCACCAGAACCCGCGAACGGACCGAAAGTTTGCACGAACTTTAGAACCCTATTAAATACAATGGATGCGAACGTTCGAAATCTAAAGTGCTAATTATAACGACTATTATGCATGTTATTGTCCTAAAAAGGGTTTGGGAACCCGGGTTCTGCACCAGGGGACATGTATCAATGCAAAAAGAAGTTTTAAAAACGGCCGTTTTTCTGGAGCAGTCATTTTAATGATGCATAAAGTGAAAAAAAAAAAGTCAAATATTACTTTAAATATCGTACCTGGGGGGTGTCTAAAGTATGCCTGTGAAGTGCCACGTGTTTCCCGTGTTTAGAACTGTCCCTGCACAAAATTACATTTCTAAAGGAAAAAAAGCCATTTAAAACTGCTTGCGGCTTTAATGTAATGTCTGGTCCCAGTAATATGGATGAAAATCTTTAAGAAAAATGACATAGCTACCCCATCACACCCCCCCCCTTACCCCAGCCCATTACCAGCCCCTTTGGGTCTTGTATGGATATTAAGGGGAACCCCGCACACAAAATAAAAAAGGCCCTATATACTCTGAACAGCCGTATACAGGCGGTGCATACAAGACAGGGACTGTAGGTTTGTTCTTATGTAGAATCTGTTTGTAATTTTGAACAGGTACATTGTTTAAGTGTAGCTCCAGCCAAAAAATATATTTTTAAGCTTTTTGGAAAACATAGGGAAGGGTTATCACCCCTGTAACATTTGTTTTGCTGTCTGTGCAGTGTGCACCTGTTCAGAACAGTTCACCTCACTTTCCGTCCTAATGACAAATGTTTTTTGAAAATTTGGGGTTTTTATTGAAACAAGAATTGGTGATAAAGAATCAGTGTAGAGGAGACACTTTTTTTCCCATATTAACTCTTACAGGAGAGAATTTGCCTTCCTAGGGGTAGATTTCCTCTCACTTCCTGTTGTATCCTTCCGTTTGCAAGGAGGAGTCGTTTGTAAGTTGGATGTTTGAAAGTAGGGGCCTGCCGTATATACTCAGCTGAAATTTGCCCCTTACATGTTGGTGTTGCCACAACACTGTGAGCCCTCACAGTTACTCTTGGTGGGCGCATGAATGGGCCCTGCTGTGAATTATTAGATCAAGAATTGTAATTGCATGCCCCTGTTGAACAGGGGCTGAAAAATTGGGCTTTTGGTGGTGGTGGTGGTGTTGACACAACACTGTAAGGCCTCACAGTTAGTCTTGGTGGGCGCAGGAATGGGCCCTGCTGTGAATTATTAGATCAAGAATTGTAATTACATGCCCCTGTTAAACAGGGGCAGAAAAATTGAGCCTTAGGCACTGGTGCCACAACACTGCAACCCCTCACAGATACTGTACTTGGAGCACAGCAATGAGCCCTGTTGCAAAGTATTGCATCAAAAATTGTAATTACACGCCCCTGTTAAACAGGGGCTGAAAAATTGGGCCTTAGCCACTGGTGCTGGTGCCACGACACTGCAACCACTCCCAGATACTCTACTTGGAGTGCAGGAATGAGCCCTGCTGCAAAGCATTGCATAAAAAATTGTAATAACACACCCCTGTTAAACAGGGGCTGAAAAATTGGGCCTTAGCCACTGGTGGCGGCACCCAGAAACAAAAATGTTCTTCCAAGCTATCATCGTCAATCGGATCATTGAGGAGGAGGAGGATAGTCAGTCAACATAACAGGACAAACTCTCAGCATCAGCATCTGTCTTGAAGGGATGTGACATTTGAAAATAAATTAGTCTGTTATATCAGCTTCAGGTGTTTGGTAGCTGGTGGTGATCCAAGACTGGTTCATCTTTATGAAGGTCAGTCGATCAACAGAGTCGGTGGACAGGCGCACCCTGTGATCCACGACAAATCCTCAAGCAGCACTGAATGTGCGTTCTGAAAGAACGCTGGATGCAGGACAGGCCAGTAGCTCAATTGCATACTGTGCAAGCTCTGGCCAGTGATCCATCCTCAAGACCCAGTAAGCCAGAGGATTTTCGGTGGGGAAGGTGTCCAAGTCTGACCTTGCCCCTAGGTATTCCTGCACCATGTATATCAGACGCTGGCGATGGTTGCTGGAACCGATCATACCTTGGGGCTGCGGACTAAAGAATTGTCTGAACGCTTCGGTCAGACGGCCACCTTCCCCACCGCTCCTTCTTTGACTGACCGAAGCCTCAGCAACTCGTTGTCCAAGACCAGGAGTTTGTAACCTCCCAGTCTCTGGGAACGCGTTGCACAGACCTTTCTGCAAGGCCTCCCGGAGTTGTCTCATCCTCTGCTCCCTCTGCGACGGTAAGATAAGGTCCGCAACCTTACCCTTGTACCGTGGATCAAGGAGAGTGGCCAGCCAGTAATGGTCCCTCTCCTTGATCCGAAGAATACGAGGATCCTTCCGCAGACTTTGCAGGATCAGGGAGGCCATGCAGCGTAGGTTAGCTGAGGCATTCAGTCCGGAGTCCTCTGGGTCACTAAGGACGACATGATCCGCAGCCACCTCCTCCCAGCCATGTACAAGTCCTCTGGTTTCTTGGGACTGTAAATCATCCCTAAAAGACTGCTGCTGATGATGCTGAGTGCCAGACTCCACCTCCATGCTGACACAATCCTCCTCCTCCTCCTCCTCTTCTTCCTGTGCGATGGGTGGGACAGAAGGAACACTGTCTGGGTAAAGGGGGCCTTGAGAGGCAAGGAAGTCCTCCTCTTCCTGCCTCTGTTCTGCCTCAAGTGCCCTGTCCATTATTCCACGCAGCGTATGTTCCAACAGGTGGACAAGAGGTACAGTGTCACTGATGCATGCACTGTCACTGCTCACCATCCTCGTGTCCTCCTCAAATGGTGCCAGGACAGTGCATGCATCCCTGATCATGCCCCACTGGCGTGGTGAAAAAAACCGAGCTCCCCTGACCCTGTCCTGGTGCCGTAGTCGCACAGGTACTCATTGATGGCCCTCTGCTGCGTGTGCAGCCGCTGCAGCATGGCCAACGTTGAGTTCCACCTGGTGGGCATGTCACATATAAGGCGGTTCTTGGGCAGGTTCAACTCCTTTTGCAGCTCAGCCAGGCGAGCACTGGCATTATAAGATCTGCGGAAATGCACACAGACTTTCCTGGCCTGCCTCAGGACATCCTGTAAGCCCGGGTACCTGCCCAAGAACCGCTGCACCACCAGGTTAAGGGCGTGAGCCACACAGGGCACATGGGTCAGTTGTCCCTGTCGGAGAGCGGAGAGGAGGTTGGTGCCATTGTCGCAAACTACCATTCCTGGCTTAAGCTGGCGTGGCGTCAACCACCTCTCGGCCTGCCCCTGCAGAGCAGACAGAACCTCTGCCCCAGTGTGGCTCCTGTCCCCCAAACACACCAGCGCAAGCACGGCATGGCATCTTTTTGCCTGCGTAATTGCGTAGCCCCTTGAACGCCTACGGAGCACCGCTGGTTCCGAGGACAAAGCACAGGAAGAGGCCACGGAGGAAGAAGAAGAGGAGGGGGTGGAGGACAGAGGTGTGTCACAACCAGTAGTAGCATTTTGGAGGCGTGGCGGTGGAACAACCTCCAACACTACTGCACCTTGTCCTGCATCCTTCCCAGCTGCCAAAAGAGTGACCCAATGGGCCGTGAAAGAAAGGTAACGTCCCTGTCCATGCCTGCTGGACCATGAGTCAGCGGTAATATGCACCTTACCGCTGACCGCCCTGTCCAGCGAGGCCAAGACATTGCCTTCCACATGCCGGTAGAGAGCCGGAATCGCCTTCCGTGAGAAAAAGTGGCGTTTGGGAACCTGCCACTGAGGAACCGCACATTGCACAAACTCACGGAAGGGGGCCGAGTCTACCAACTGAAAAGGCAGCAGTTGAAGCGCTAGCAATTTAGCCAAGCTAGCATTCAACCGCTGGGCATGTGGATGGCTGGGAGTGAACTTCTTTCGACGGTCCAGCAGCTGGGGCAGGGAAATTTGCCTGCTAGAATCGGACGTCGGTGTACTGCTAGCAGAGTGGCCGCAAGTACTTGGCTGTGACACACCTAATTCTACACCTTCATTCCTCTCAGTGCAGGTTTCAGAGAGGACTGAAGGTATAGTGGGGTTGGAGATCCCAGCTGATGCGGTGCAAGGAGAGGTACGCTTTGTTCTTTGGTGTGGGTCTTTAAGGTAGGCTTGCCAACGAGCTGCATGGCAGGTCAACATATGTCTGGTCAAGCATGTGGTGCCCAAGCGGCTGATGTTTTGGCCACGCGATATACGCTTGAGACATATGTTGCAAACAGTAGCTGTGCGATCTGATGCACTCGCCTCAAAAAAGGCCCACACCAAAGAACTTTTTGAATAACGGGCATAGGCAGCGCCCTGCACAGGCGGAGCTCTGCGGTGTGATTCCGTCGGTGTGCTGCCCTTACGCTGGCCACCCAAGGGCATCCTGCCTCATTGGAGATGTGCCTCCTCCTCATCCTCCTCCTCCTCCTCTCTCCTATTAGGCACCCACGTGGAGTCAGTGACCTCATAATCCCCTCCCTCCTCATCACTGGAGCCAATCTGGCAGTATGCTGCAGCTGCTGGAACATGACTGCCAGATTGGTGTCCTTCTTGAGCATCCCCTCTCTCTGCTCTCACGCTACTGCCTTCCTCTAGCTGGGTATCATCATCAGACCCTTCGAAACGCTGGGCATCCTCCTGGAGCATGTACCCAACACTGTGCTCAAACAGTTCGGGGGACTCCTCAGGAGGAGGACATGGTGGGTCTAGGGAAGGAGTGACTGATGATGACATTGATACCAGGGAAGAGGACGCTTTGGCAGCTGCTTTGCCAGTACCCTGAGCCTGGGTGAGAGAGGATGAGGAGGATGAGGAGGGCTTGGTCATCCACTCTACCAAGTCTTCGGCATGATGTGACTCAACATGTCCAGCTGCCGAAAAGAAGGACAAGCGTGTCCCATGGCCATGTGCTGATGACAATGCACCGCGTCCACGACCAGCACTGTTGCCCCCAGACACAGAGCCTGCTTGCCCTCTTTTATTGGCTCCTGACTGTCTGCCTCTCCTTGTTTGCCTTCCAGACATTCTAATGGCCTGCAGGGAGATGGGAAAACCAGCAATAAGGGGTAGCTTCAGGTGTATACTGTGCAGGAGGCTTAGCAACAATGACACTGACACTGTCCCCTGCCTATCCTTCTCTCTCCCTGCACACAAGGTTTAACAAAGAATAGGACACTGACACTGTCGACTGCCTATCCTTGTCTGTCCCTACACACAAGGTTTAGCAAAGAATATGACACTGACACTCTGCCTACCTATCCTTGTCTGTCCCTACACACAAGGTTTAGCAATATGGTTCAGCACACAAGGTTTAGCAAAGAATATGACACTGACACTCTCCCTGCTGATCCTTGTCTGTCCCTACAAACAAGGTTTAGCAAAGAATATGACACTGACACTCTGCCTACCTATCCTTGTCTGTCCCTACACACAAGGTTTAGCAATATGGTTCAGCACACAAGGTTTAGCAAAGAATATGACACTGACACTCTCCCTGCCGATCCTTGTCTGTCCCTACACACAAGGTTTAGCAATATGGTTCAGCACACAAGGTTTAGCAAAGAATATGGCACTGACACTCTCCCTGCCTATCCTTGTCTGTCCCTACAAACAAGGTTTAGCAAAGAATATGACACTGACACTCTGCCTACCTATCCTTGTCTGTCCCTACAAACAAGGTTTAGCAAAGAATATGACACTGACACTCTGCCTACCTATCCTTGTCTGTCCCTACACACAAGGTTTAGCAAAGAATATGACACTGACACTCTGCCTACCTATCCTTGTCTGTCCCTACACACAAGGTTTAGCAATATGGTTCAGCACACAAGGTTTAGCAAAGAATATGACACTGACACTCTCCCTGCCTATCCTTGTCTGTCCCTACAAACAAGGTTTAGCAAAGAATATGACACTGACACTCTGCCTACCTATCCTTGTCTGTCCCTACAAACAAGGTTTAGCAAAGAAAATGACACTGACACTCTGCCTACCTATCCTTGTCTGTCCCTACAAACAAGGTTTAGCAAAGAATATGACACTAACACTCTGCCTACCTATCCTTGTCTGTCCCTACACACAAGGTTTAGCAATATGGTTCAGCACACAAGGTTTAGCAAAGAATATGACACTGTCACTCTCCCTGCCGATCCTTGTCTGTCCCTACAAACAAGGTTTAGCAAAGAATATGACACTGACACTCTGCCTACCTATCCTTGTCTGTCCCTACACACAAGGTTTAGCAATATGGTTCAGCACACAAGGTTTAGCAAAGAATATGACACTGACACTCTCCCTGCCGATCCTTGTCTTTCCCAGCACACAAGGTTTAGCAAAGAATATGACACTGACATTCTCCCTGCCGATCCTTGTCTGTCCCTACACACAAGGTTTAGCAAAGAATATGACACTGACACTCACCCTGCCGATCCTTGTCTGTCCCTACACACAAGGTTTAGCAAAGAATATGACACTGACACTCTCCCTACCTATCCTTCTCTGTCCCTACACACAAGTTTGAGGTACAAATAGCACTGACACTGTCCCTGCCTATGTAACTCTTTCCCTGCGCCGGAACACACTACACGAGGCCGCCGCGCTGGCGGCCTTTTATAGTGTGGGGCGTGTACTAAACCCCCTCAGCAATAATTGGCCACAGGCATCCTGCCTGTGGCCAATCATTGCTCTCCTCGCTGCCGGCGCTGTGATTGGCCAAGCATGCAGGGTCACAGTGCATGCTTGGCCAATCACAGCGCCGGGATTACACTGCGATGGCGCAGTGTATTGTGGGCCGTTCGCGTCACTCGAATTTGGCGCGAATGGGCCAAATCGTTCGTTGTTCGCCGAATGCGCGAACAGCCGATGTTCGAGTCGAACCTATGTTCGACTCGAACACCGAGCTCATCCCTAATGAAGAGCTGACACAGCTTGCTGCTCTCTATGGGGCTGTCCATCTGTTTTTAGCGGACAGGATTGGATGGGATGGCAGCGGCGGTGTCAGTTTTACACCCACCGCTCCTTAGAGAGCTGTGGATGGACCGATCGGGTCCGCCTGAAAAACTAACAGGTGGACCCAATCGGTCCGCCAGTGGGAAAGGGGCCAAACACATCTGTGCTTTGTGCCCAATTGATGTGTACCTCCAACCCCCAGCACATCTCTGTACCCCCCCTCACACACACTTTTCCAATACACACAGTGTACTTCCAGCAAATCACCCCATAGCCACTCACCTCATCAGCAACTCTGTAGTGCCCGCAGCATTTCCCCCTGCACCTCTGGCTGTCAGTTCACTAAGCATTGGAGAGGGGGGGGGGGGGCGATCGGCAGCTCTGTGATGCCCGTGGGATCTCTTTCCGGCTAGCAGTTCACTACCTTGTGTACAGTGGAGAGTGATGGGGCCTCTGACCTGGGCAGGTATTGGCTTCACTCTTCAGTGTACATGCAGAGTGACTCACTTGTACACTGAAGCAGGTCAGATCCCCCGGGCACCACAGAGCTGCCGATCGCCCCCCTGTAATTGTTAGTGAACTGACAGCCTGAGGTGTAGGGGGAAATGCCGGGTCTTGTCCCCCCTTAGTGGCCTGGCCCACAGAACATCAGGGCCAGCTCGTAATTGCGACTGCTGCAAACCTGGTAGTTCCGCCACTGAAGAGGTAGCTAGGGGCAGAGTCAAGCCTTGCTGTCTGTGTCTATTTATGCCGGCAGTGCTGCTCAGGATCAAGCTTTTGGGTGTGCTCCAATAGGAAGTGCCTTCCTATTGTGGCACAATGAGAAGAGGAGGAGCCGGGAGAGCCGCTGTTCCGTCAGATTAGATGACCCGTCAAATCTTGTAATGGAAGTGACATTCCTCCACAGCCATCTTGGTACACCCCACACCCAGCCGCAGTAAACCTACAGTGTGAAATACAGTATTTAGAAGTCCGAGACACTGTTTTGATGTTGAATTTTAAAAGCAGCGGTCTTCTGTCAGATTAACAAACATGTGAGATCAGCAGGCTTGCCGATGCTTCTAAAATTCAGCATCAAAACAGTGTCACAGAGTTCTAAATACTGTATTTTACAATATAAGCTCAGTTTACTGGTAAAAATAAGTGTGAAATGCAAGACTTTGGTGGGTGTAAAAAGATGTCCGCTTGGCAACTTCAGACTGTTGGCTTAGTGTGGCCGAGTGAGGGGTGTACCAAAATCGCTGTGACGGGAACCAATGGCGTCCCTAGGGGGGGACCAGAGGGGGCCCTGGCCCCCCCAACATTATGCTGTGCCCCACCATGTGCCCCCCCAAAAAAAAATTTTTTTTTTTTGCATTTTTTTTTCCGCTCGGGCTGCTGCTGGGGTAACATAGTCTCTCCTGAGAGGGAGAGCGTCCCCAGTCAGCTCCTGCGGGGGATTCCTACCCCCTCCCTCTGCTCGCTGACACTGCATAATGCGAGCACTCACACAACCACAGCCGCCCGATCTGCTCCTTTCCCTGCATCCTCATTGGCACGGAGAAGAGCGAGTTGCAGGAAGGACTCCACAAGCACTGTGGGAGGGGGGGAGGGGGGCCCAAGCCTTCATCTCAGTTACTGAAAAAACTGACTGATTTCTCCCGTCCTTAGGACAGTAGAACCAGCCTTTAAATTCCGAGAATGGTGACTGCAAGCTGAGCCGAGTGTCAGTCTATGACACTCTTTCACAGCCCAGCGAGTCCAGCCACCCCCCCTCACTCTCCTCACATACGAGCAGGGAGGAATACAGCTCCTCCTCCTCCTTCCAGTCCCACCCACACTATCCCGGCATGCTGTATCTGAAGAGAGGGGATGTGTGGGCGGGAAATATGAAAATCAGCAGCATTCCTGGCTGTGTGTGAATGATGCCTGAGATTCTAGCCTGGACCGTGGGTAAGTGTGTGCACTGCAGACTGCAGTACACTGTAATCACTGAACTGCATTATCTCCATCCCTTCTCTCCCCCATCTGTCTCCCTCCCCCTCTCCTGTTCTTTCAAGACATTCACAATTTACTTTCACTTTCAGTTAGGCAGGTAATAGACGGTGCACATTTCTTTCCTGCATCTACAGATTGCAGGAAAGAAACTTGCATAATTCCCCCATCAACACAGACAGTGCTGACAGGGGAATATCCCTCCTGCCCAGCAATTGTATTCTCCCGACAAACAGTGATTATCACTAGTGGCTATAGCAATCACTAGTGATAATCATAAGAGAATCTGCTCATTAATGGTTCGAATCTCAGCCAGTTCCTGCTAAACCAGCTGAGATTTAAACTGTCTATGGCTGGTCTTAGCTCTTAGGCAGCCCATACATTGATCACTTTTTTCATTCAACTATTAGGTTGAATGAAAAAAAAAGGAAATGATCCAATTCCCCTGTAGCGGGGTCTCCCCTCTCTCTCTCTCTATCTTTATCGGTTATTTGGCTGTTGTCTAGGGGTACCTGGGAGAGAGAGATAAGACACACCACGGCCCATGTCCTCCATAGCTAAGAGGTGAAGGCCAGCAAATTGGGTTTTGTGTAGGTGTCCTAGAGTCAAGTCCAGTACTTCGTTCCTGACTCCTTTGCTCCTAGTAACCAGAGTTCCACACAGTGAATAGGTCCAACTCAGTTTTATTCTTCTTGCCAAGCAATAAAACAGTTTCTTTACTTTGGAAAATGGGGACAGATCGAGGCACAATCCTTTCCCTTCTGCTGCTGACCACTGTGCTGTCACCAGTGGTAAATAGTCACTGCCACTGACTAGGTGATGTAGAACGTGAATTACCTTCGCTCACTCTGCCCCTGTCAGAGGAAGAAATCCGTCCAAGGGAGAAATGGAGGCCTCTCTGTCACCAGCGATGCTGCGCCGGACTCTTCAGAGAAGTTACTGCACACCAGTCCTCATGAACTCAGACACGGGCACCCAAGGAGTTAGGGCCCCCTCGGATTCCTCCACCCTCGCGGAACTCAGTCGAAGGTACTGAGCCCCAGGGATCCGCCATAGTACCTCACCCCAGGCTAAAGGTGCCTGAGATGGACTCCATCTCCGCTCTGGCCAGGTCAAGGGCACCTAGGCCTGGAACACCGGAACACCAGCACCCAAGCTGAAGGTGCCTGGGTGCGGCCGCATCTTCTGGCTCCGGACTCTAACCCCGTGATCAGGGCGTCCGCCCCTTTTATGACCTCTCCCTTTGCGCCACAGCGGGTTCCCCGCCCCACTGTACCAGCTCCAGGGGAGGACAAAAAGGTACAGTCTTGCGGTGCGAGCCCAACCCCGGTCCAAGGCAACAACGCCACCTATAGGCCGGCGGGAACTTCACACCACCAGAGTCCTCCAAGATTCACAAAGGGAACCTTGAATTTCCTAACAATCAAGGCATCTGGGTTACACTACCACCCAGATGCTTCCCCTAAATTCAAGTACCCGCTACACCATCTACACATTATAGGTGGATAGGGGAATGTTCCCAGTGTGGACCAGTGCTGGAACAACCAGAGTTGCTGTCCTGTCCCGGCTATTCACATCGCTGGTCTCTGTCTCCATGGTAGCGGCGGCAGCACATTGGAACCCAGTGCTGGTTACTTTATGGGGCTGATGTACAGGAGGGCCAGCACAATTTGTTGTTAAAGATGGGCTGGGCATGTTCAAAATTCCACATGCCAGAGCCTGCCAGGAAGCCCACACTGCACAGCGCTAATCACAGGCAATGAGACATTTCCCGGTCCGCAGCTCCACAGATCAGGAAATGTCTCACTGGCTGTGATTAGCACTGTGGAGTGTCGGCTTCCTGGCGTGATCGGGCATGTGGGTTTTAAAACACACCCGAGCCCATCTCTATTGGTTGTAGACAGTTGAGCTCCCTGCAGCTTAGCAGTGGATCCTTCTCTGACATGCTGATCGTGATGCAATCCAGATGATGCTCCTAGTCAAATCCTAGTGTTAAATATCAGTGATTTTATTGATCAAAGCCCACACTTTACAGGTATAGAGCCCACATGGCTGCTGAACATACGGTTGATTATATATATGTGGTTGTACTCTTGATCCTAATAAATACTGTGTTTATTAGATCTGACTGGGAGCATCACTAGGATCACATCCCGATCAGCATGTCAACAGAGAAGGTTATACAGCATTACTGCTGCTAGGTGACCAGCTGGGGGCTCGGCTCTCTATAACCAATAGTGCCAGCCTTCCCCTACATGCACGCATAATGTCACCAGCACAAAGTCCTAATAGACTGCCGCCGGTACCAAGGAGACAGATGCCAGACCAGCGCTGTCAATAACAGGGACAGGACAGCTGGGGAACCCCACAGTGGCAGAACACCAGGGCCCGGTGGCAAGACAACCTTTGCAACCCTGATAGTTCTCCCACTGCTTTGGACCCTTATATTTTCTTGGTGTGCTGGTGACATATATCTCTTGTTTTCTGCCACCCTGGTGGGGCCCCAGTATAGTAGGAAGGGAGCTCACTGCAGAACATGTGAAAGGGCCCATTGTGGGATCGTAGTAAAGGGCCCCAGGATATATATATATATATATATATATATATATATATATATATATATATATATATATATATATATTTGCATTTTATATTTGGCCCCCCTACTTTTGTCCCTGTCCCCCCATGTGCCCCCTCTAAATATGAAAGCTGGAGACGCCACTGACGGGAACGTCACTTTCATTACGAAATCTGACGGGTCGCCTAATCTGGACACCGGCAATTGACCAAGTGGACCAATACAATTGCACAGAGCAAATAAGTATAACATGTTTGCTATAAAAAAATTAAAACATTTTAAGTCATAGGATTGGAGTCATAAGATTAGAATATTTACTTATGAGTAAGCACCGCAGTGAAAAATGTGTTGAGGTTGGGTTGGAATTTGGGGGGCTTTTTCAGGTGGTAGTGGAAGTGATCAGATGGCTACAGATTACATATACAAGGGTCTTTTGCTACAGTGCAAATGCCAGCAACAGGAGTCTGCTGGCTCCTGCTGCTATGTTTGATACTTATGCGCATCTAACTGCGGCTGCTGAGCCTGTACACTTCAACGACAGACCTGTGGTGACCGCTGCTGGACACAGTTTGTCATTGAAGTGTACAGGCATGGCGGCACTGGTTACTACCAGGGATTTCTCCTTAATTCTTGTGACTATGTGACAGGAAATGACAGTCAATCTCCCCAATGGGATACAGAAGGAAAAAAGACCTGGCAGGGGTTTTAC
Organism: Rana muscosa; assembly: GCA_029206835.1. Classification (NCBI taxonomy): domain Eukaryota; kingdom Metazoa; phylum Chordata; class Amphibia; order Anura; family Ranidae; genus Rana; species Rana muscosa. The sequence continues at coordinate 920,792,391 of CM055118.1, forward strand.
CCTCCCTTATCCAAAATGAAAAGAAAAAAGTTTTGCCTTGAGTTTTGCATAGAGCTAGTCGGGGGCAACTGGAGCATCTGATGCTGCAGCCATATAAGTGGGTATGCGTGTGTTTTGTTTTTTTGTTTGTTTACTACGCTTCAACATTAAAAAACGGATTTTATTAATAATCAGCAACATTTATTTGAGGACTCTGCTACTAAACTTTTAAGATTTTTTTAAAGCGGAGTTCCACCCAAAAAGTACTTTAACTTCTTGGAGCCCGGGCCATTGTCAAATGACGGCCACAAGGTGGCTCTACAGGTCAGGGAGGCCGTATATTGACGGCCCTGGGCTCCTCCGGCCACTGGGGAGGCGCGCGAGCGCCGCTGGCGGTGCCCACCGCGTCACTGAGGTGCCGATGCACGTGCCTGGCAGCCGCGATGTCTGCCAGGTACCCGGGATCGGTCGTGTGCAAACACAGAGATCCACGTCCTATCAGGGAGAGGAGACCGATGGTATGTTCCTTGTACATAGGGACACCTCCCCCAGTCAGTCCCCTCCCCCCACAGTAAGAATCACTCCTAGGGAACACATGTAACCCCTTCCTCATCCCCTAGTGTTGACCCCTTCCCTGCCAGTCACATTTATACAGTAATCAGTGGATATTTATAGCACTGTTCGCTGTATAAATGTGAATGGTCCCAAAAATGTGTCAAAAGTGTCCAATCTGTCCACCGTAATATCGCAGTCCTGACAAAAATTGCAGATAACCGCCATTACTAGTAAAAAAAATAAAATAAAATAAAAATGTCATAATTCTATCCCCTATTTTGTAGACGCTATAACTTTTGCGCAAACCAATCACTATACGCTTATTGCGATTTTTTTTTACCAAAAATATGTAGAAGAATACGTATCAGACTGAACTAAGAAAAACATCGTTTTTTTTTTTTTTAAATTGGGATATTTATTATAGCAAAAAGTTAAAAATATTGTGTTTTTTTCAAAATTTTTGCTCTTTTTTGTTTATAGCGCAAAAAAATAAAAACCGCAGAGGTGATCATATACCACCAATTTCTGGGAAAAAAAGGATGTCAATTTCGTTTGGGAGCCACATCGTACGACCGCGCAATTTTCATTCAAAACGTGACAGTGCTGAAAGCTGAAGATTTGCCTGGGCAGGAAGGGGGTATATGTGCCCAGTAAGCAAGTGGTTAAATAAATTAACAGCATTATCCATCAGCATCAACATTTGGAGAATTTTCTTTTTTTTCACACCCTCCTTCAGCACTGTTGCTATGGGGTCCCTTGTATTCTGCCACTTCCTCTCTGTGGCGCTTGATGTCATTTCCCTCTGCGCCTGTGCTCGCTAGTACTCCTGGGAGATGTGTCTCATTCTTTCCCAGGAGTCAGTGGGCAGCGCCGAGGGCTAGGTTGCCATTACAACGGGGCAAGCACTTCTGCCGCCACCACCCGTTGTGATGGCAACCAGAGAAGTTTCCACCACTATGTGTGCATAATGCGCATGTGCAAGATTGGGGGGTGATTGCTGGTTAATTCAGCAGCACCATACCACAGAAGATCATCCTTGTGGGCTTCGCCTGCCCACAAGCAAGATGGGAACGCAACAAAAAGAAGAAATATAAGGTACGTTTCTATATAAAATACAAACTATAGCAGTGTAATATAGAAGAGTAAAGCCGCGTACACACGATCGGTTTTACCGATGAAAACAGTCCAATGGATTTTTTTCATCGGACAAACCGATCGTGTATGGGCCCCATCGGTCTTTCTTCCATCGGTGTCCAAAAATAGAACATGTTTTAAAATTTTCCGATGGATAAAAAACCGATAGCAAATTCCGATCGTCTATGGGCAAGTCCATCGGTTAAAAAACCCAGGCATGCTCAGAATCAAGTCGACGCATGCTCAGAAGCATTGAACTTCATTTTTCTCGGCTCATCGGGGTGTTTTACGTCACCGTGTTTGGAACGGTCGGTTTTTTGACTGATGGTGTGTAGGCAAGACTGATGGAAGTCAGCTTCATCGGTTTTCCGATGGAAAAATCCATTGGTTTAAAAACCATAGGAAATCCGATCGTGTGTACAGGGCTTTATGTGTGTCACATTATAATAGTATACTTATAATAGATGGATTTAAAAAAAAAAAAATGCTAGATGTCGTTGGATCTCCAATTTAAAGAGAAAAAAAAGCGAAACAAAATTTGAAACATTGGAATTAGAAAAATAATAAGAAAATCATCATATTTTTTTTTCTATTTACTAATTGAAGTTCAGAAATAAAAAAAAAACATTTTCACATCAAACATGTACACAGAGAAAAAAAACATTCTGTCCCAGATAAATATGTTTGTTTTCTCATTTCAGAGCAAATCAGCTCCTGAATAGAAATAGAAGTCACTCTGCTAAAACACTCTGTGGTCTAAAGAGACATGCACCCCTCAGAAGAAGTTGTCTTTTCTCTGGGCTGTCCTTCCTTTAGGTTATTTTGGAGGAAGCAACTCTCCCACCGCAGAGTTTTAGATTACACCCTTCCACTCCTCTCCCTCCCTTCTCTTGGTCTTTTAGGATGCTGAGTATTGGGTTATTCTCTTTTAAAGAGTAAATTAGAAAAAGCCTTAACCCTCTCAGATCTCATTATGGTGCTGTCCACTTGAGGGAAATCTAGTTGAGTTAGAGGACGTGTGTCTAATGCCGCATACACACGACCGTTTTTCACGACGTTAAAAATGCAATTTTTTAAATTGGGCATTAAAAACGATCGTGTGTAGGCTCCAGAGCATTTTTAACGACGTGAAAAATGGCCTAAAAAAAATGAGAACCTGCTCTATTTTTTCACGTTGTTTTTTTTAACAACGTGAAAAACGGTAGTGTGTATGCTTTTACGAGGGGAAAAAAAACGCGCATGCTCAGAATCAAGTATGAGACGGGAGCGCTCGTTCTGGTAAAACTAGCGTTCGTAATGGAGATAGCACATTCGTCACGCTGTAACGGACTGAAAAGCACGAGGCTGAAAAGCGCGAATCGTCGCTCAACAAACTTTACTAACATGAAGGGTGGCGCCATTCGAACGTAACTTCACCTTTATAGTGCCGTTGTACGTGTTGTACGTCACCGCGCTTTGCTCGAGCGGTTTTTTTAATGAACGTGTGTATGCAAGGCAGGCTTGAGAGGAAACAAGAAAAATCACGTCGAGAAAAACGTCGTTTTTGAAAATGACGATAAAAACGATCGTGTGTATGCGGCATCAGATATAGTTGAGGCGCATTGTAGTTGTCTTCTCCTCTGCCTCTTGTGTGAACTTCAGGTTAGAATTTGGGGAGGAAAAATAAAATCATGCAAATCTATTCACTCCTTTGGGGATTCAAGAAGCCAGACAAGCCATGCCGTACAAAGTAAAAAATCATACCTTTCTGCCTGAGCACAAATGCTGGGGAAGCATTATTTCTGGGAAATACATTCCTGGAAAACCCAATGAAATCCTCTAAACCAAAGTTGGTAGATTGATTGGTGTACTAGATTTTAAAGCTGAACTATGGGCACAACAACTTTCATTTAAATGTATTTAATAATAACCACAAAGGTTATATATCTACTTTGTGTGCACCAAATTCTTTTGTAAACTCAGGAATTACCTTGGAAAAGTAGCAGTGTGCACGGCCCAGTATCTGGTGGTTGTGCGGAGCTCAGTAGCAACACCCTGAAGGTAAGCAGATACATGCCATTAAACATAATTGTGTTTGGTAATGCAGTGCCTTGAAAAAGTATTCATGCCCCTTGTTTTCCACATTTTGTCATGTTACAACCAAAAACGTAAATGTATTTTATTGGGATTTTATGTGATAGACCAACACAAAGTGCACATAATTGTGAAGTGGAAGGAAAATTTTAAATGGTTTTCAAACTTTTTTTACAAATAAATATGTGAAAAGTGTGGGGTGAATTTGTATTTAGCCCCCCTGAGTCAATACTGTATTTATTGGCATATAACACTCACTTTTTTACCCTGAAAATAGAGGGTAAACTGTGCCTGCGTATTATACGCAGGGGGCTATGGAACGTTTTTTCCCTGAAACTTCCCTCTTAAAGTTAGGGTGCATGTTATACGCCGATAAATATGGTACTTTGTAGAACCACCCTTTGCTGCAATTACAGCTGCAAGTCTTTTTGGGGGATGTCTCTACCAGCTTTGCACATCTAGAGAGTGACATTTTTGCCCATTCTTCTTTGCAAAATAGCTCAAGCTCTGTCAGATTGGATGGAGAGCATCTGTGAACAGCAATTTTCAAATCTTGCCACAGATTCTCAACTAGATTTGGGTCTGAACTTTGACTGGGCTATCCATTCTAACACATGAATATGCTTTGATCTAAACCATTCCATCGTAGCTCTGGCTGTATGTTTAGGGTCGTTGTCCTGCTGGATCTCAAGTATTTTGCAGACTCTGACAGGTTTTCTTCTAAGATTGAACGGTCACTGAATGGTGAGACCGTATACAGTGATCTGAAAACTGAAAATATGCATTATTTACGTACACTTATAATGACACGTGTAAACACATAAATAAATAATAAACTCAATATAGTCCACAATATGATAAAAAATAGAAACACAAAGTCCACAGATGAAAACTGGGATATTGGTATAAATCTAGGTAAGTGGATGACCTCTTTAGGACATCAGTAGGAGGACAAGTGTGAAAAGTAGATAATGGGAGATAGCCACCACCAACATTAACCACTTCCCGCCCAAGGACGTCATATGACGTCCTGGACTTTCAGTGGGGATATCTGAATGATGCCTGCAGCTACAGGCATCATTCAGATATCCATCTGTTCAGCCGGCGATTCTGTGCACCATAAGAACGATCATAGCGGCGGTTCCCCCCCCCCTCCCGCCGCCATCTGGTGCTTCTCCGGGCTCTCCCGTGGGATCGGCGACCCGGAGAAACAATCTGCCGGCGCAGGATGGAAGGCATAGAGATGACTGGTGACCAGATGGTCACCAGTCATCTCTATGACCGTCGGAGGCCCAGGCGCGATGTGATGACGTCACGCCCGGGTCCTCAAATGTAAACAAAGCCGCCATTGCGGCTGTAAGTATGAGATCAGTGAAATTTTTTTCACCGATCTCATGCTTTCTAGCCTGGAGGAGAGATGTGGGGTCTTATTGACCCCGCATCTCTCCATAAAGAGGACCTGTCACACACATTCCTATTACAAGGGATGTTTACATTCCTTGTAATAGGAATAAAAGTGATCAAAAAAAAAATGTAAAAAAAAAAAGTGTAAAAATAAAAAAAATTAAGTAAAATAAAAAATAAAATAATAAATATTTTTTTTTAAACGTCCCTGTCCCCAGTAACTCGCGTTTAGAAGCGAACACACACGCAAGTCCCTCCCACATATGTAAACGCCGTTCAAACCACACATGTGATGTATCGCCGCGTGCGTTAAAGCGCCAGCAACAATTCTAGTACTAGACCTCCTCTGTAACTCTAAACTGGTAGCCTGTAAAAAAAAAAACGACGCCTATGGAGATTTTTAAGTACTGAAGTTTGGCGCCATTCCATGAGTGTGTGCAATTTTAAAGCGTGACATGTTAGGTATCTATTTACTCGGCGTAACATAATCTTTCACATTATACAAAAAAATTTGGCTAACTTTACTGTTTTGTTATTTTTTAATTAATTAAACCGTTTTTTTTCCCAAAAAAAGGCGTTTTAAAAATTGTTGCCCAAATACCGTACGAGATAAAAAGTTGCAATGACCGCCATTTTATTCCCTAGGGTGTCTGATAAAAAAACATTTATAGTGTTTGGGGGTTCTGAGTAATTTTCTAGCAAAAAAATTATGATTTTTGCATGTAGGAGAGGAGTGCCAGAATAGGCCCGGTAAGGAAGTGGTTAAGAAGGCTTACCAGAACTATCAGACTCAAAAGGACATATGCCTGATGAGTCATCAAGGTTTGTGGTAAAAACACACCAGTAGATAGGAACATACATGTCTGCAGCCACTGGCACAAAAGAGTGGTGATCCCACTGTCATTCGGATGGTTCAGAGTAGATAAAAGATCTCAAAAGGAGGTTGGCCGAATCTTTCCCATAAGCTCACAAGATACAACCAAAAATGAAACAAAGTTCCACATAGTTTGAATCCATATAACAAAGAGTATTTATTTAAAAATTGGGAACATTCACATTTGAGCAGATAAAAAAAGCGCTTGTAAAAATGACTGAAGAGTAACGCAATGACATCAGCAAGGCTCGTTCCGATGCGTTTCGTCTAAGGAGACATCCAGATGCAGTTTACACATATGTCATTATAAGTGTACATAGATAATGCATATTTTCAGTTTTCAGATCACTGTATATGGTCTCCCCATTCAGTGACCGTTCCTATTAGCGCTGCACATTTATCTGCTATTTCTCACTTGCAATTGTCTCTTGCTGTGCTGGCTGCTGTTTTATGTTTAAATTTTTGCTGCATTCTTTTTGCCAGAACTTGGCAGAAAAAAGCCTTTAAAATTGTTTCTTTAACAGTGTTTATATGCATATTTATACACGTAGTACATTTATAGGCGTATTAGTGTAAAGTCATTCTCTTGTCCAGAATTTACGCACACAAATGATGCTGATATGCTCTTCTCCAAACGCAGCTTTGATGCATTTTTTTAATGCCCCTGAACACAAATACACGCAAAAACACCTGCACATGCATGGCCACATTAAATATTATGCAGCTGCGTTCATGAGCATTAAGAAACTAAAAAAGCCAGACACCCCTAACAGCTGCATTTTTTCTGCCCATGTGTGTGAGGCCTTAACTCTATTCTGGCTCCTGCACCCTCTTCCCTCTGCGTGATTACATACAATGCAGTGCTATTAAAAAAGGCTGGTGTATAACTGTGGCCAGGAGCGCCTTAGAGAGGAGGCAGCAATGGATCCATCCCACAGGATGAGGAAGCCGGCCAGAGTGGGGAATAAAGTAAGTATTACCCCTTATTCCAGCACCCTCTAGGGTGGAATGTGGAAGCACTGATTTGTATAGGGGCAGTAATAGTAGTGATCTCTAACAGCCTTATGTAAGGACCGTTTCACACTCATACCCCATGATTTTCAATGAGTACCATTTATATCTGAGCGACTTTAACCACTTGCCTACCGCCCGCCGTCATATGATGGCGGGGCGATGAGGCTCTCATTCTGGGCAGATGTCATATGACGTCTTCGCCTTCCCAGGTCATTAGGGGGCACGCGTGCCCGTCGCGTCGCTGGGGACCCGATGCGCGTGCCGGGCACCCGCGATTGCCCAGTAACTGAGCAGGACCGTGGATCTGTGTATGTAAACACGTCTTGTCAGAGGAGAGGAGACCGATGGTGTGTCCCTCGTACATAGGGACAGCTATCGGTCACCACCCCCAGTCAGTCCCCTCCCCCCACAGTTAGAATCACTCCCTAGGGAACACATTTAACCCCTTGATCGCCCCCTAGTGTTAACCCCTTCCCTGCCAGTCACATTTACACAGTAATCAATGCATTTTTATAGCACTAATCGCTGTATAAATGTGAATGGTCCCAAAAATGTGTCAAAAGTGTTCGATATGTCTGCCGCAATATCGCAGTCACGATAAAAATTGCAGATCGCCGCCATTACTAATAAAAAAATAAAAATAAAATAAAAATGCTATAAATCTATCTCCTATTTTGTAGACGCTATAACTTTTGTGCAAACCAATCGCTTATTGAGTTTTTTTTACCAAAAATATGTAGAAGAATACGTATTGGCATAAACTGAGGAAAAAATTGTTTTAAAAAAAAAAATTGGATATTTATTTTAGCAAAAAGTAAAAAATATTGTGTTTTTTAAACTTGTCCCTCTTCTTTTGTTTAAAGCGCAAGAAATAAAAACCGCAGAGGTGATCAAATACCACCAAAAGAAAACTATTTGTGGCGAAAAAATGATAAAAATCGAATTTTAGTACAGTGTTGCATGACCGCGCAATTGTCATTCAAAGTGTGACAGCGCTGAAAGCTGAAAATGGCTTGGGCAGAAAGGGGGTGAATGTGACCAGTATTGAGGTAGTTAAAGTAGTCTCTGCACTACTTTGGTCTGACTTTGATGCGACTTGAGGTCCATAGTCCTCAAGATTACACAGACATTGCTTCAAGTCGCGTCGAAGTCACGCAACTTTCAGGTCGTGCAAGTGTGAAAGGTGCCTAACTGTCTCCTAAAGTACTGTATGGCCTCGTACACACGACCGATTTTCTCGGCAAGAACCAGCAAGAAACTTGCTGGCAGAGAGGTCTTGCCGAGTAAATCGGTCGTGTGTACGCTGCAATCGGGTTTCTCGTCGAGAAAAACGACAAGAAACCTCGACGAGAAAATAGAGAACCTGCTCTCTATTTTCTCGTCGAGATTCTCCTCGGCATGTTTCTCGACGAGAAAAGTGAGTGTGTGTACACTTACCTGTCCGCCGGGAAGCCCGCGCATGTTCGAAATGAATTCGACGCATGCGCGGTAGCTTCCTAGGCATACGTAGGGTATACCAAGATGGCGGCGACGGCATCGAATGTGACGAGCGCATGCTCGACGTAGTCGATGACGTCACCGCGTACACTCCTTTCAAAGAACCGCGGGTTCTTTGAAATGAGCGTGTGTACACTCGGCCGGGACAAGTTTCTTGTCCAAGAATCTCGTCGAAAAAAATGACATGTTTTTTTCAACGAGAATCTCGGCCGTGTGTACGAGGCCTGAGTCCCCAGTCTCTTCTATTGCATCTTCACACTGCTGCATATCTTTTGTCTTTCACAGCTGTAGCATTAAGGTTACCTCAAACTAGCAGAATTGTGTTCATTATAAAGCGGAACTTCACTCTCTCAATTAACATTGACTATTTTTAATTTGGTTATAAACCTCCATTGCATGCACCCAAAAAGACATGTACCACAGCAATTTGTTCACTGGTCTAAAGCAAATTGTTGTACTTTTACCTGTCATTTCTATTCCCCAGCACCTGTGTAAGCCCTCAAACTAGACATTTTTAGAGAGAATGCCCATGGGATAGTGCGGACAAAGACATGGAGTGGGTCAGGTTATATCAGAGACAGCGTATACAAAAGTATAAACATTTTATTGAGTGACAATATCAAAAATGACAATAACGTACAAATCTCATAAAAACATCAAATATAATAGTGTGCTAACTAGGGTTGTCCCGATGCCACTTTTTTAAGACCGAGTACAAGTACAAGTTTTTTCCACGTACTCGCCGATACAGATTACCGATACTTTTTTTTCAATGTCATGTGACAGTTTGACAGTTAGAGACTGATAGGTGGCACTGACAGGTACCTGCCACTGATAGGCGGCACTTATGGGCACTGACTGGTGGCTGGTACTGGTGGCTGGCACTGATAGGCAGCACTTATGGGCACTGACTGGTGGCTGGCACTGATGGGCACTAATATGTGGCACTGACAGGTGACTTGCACTGATAGGTGGCACTGATTGCACTGATAGGTGGCACTTATGGGCACTGATAGATGGCACTGATAGGTGGCACTTGTGGGCACTGATAGATGGCACTGATTGCACTGATAGGTGGCACTTATGGGCACTGACAGGTGGCTGGCACTGAAATGCTGCGAAAAATGACACAAAGAAAAGATTTATTTAAAAAAACTATGCTGCGAAGCCCATCTTGGTACACCCTGCACTCGGCTGCAGTAAGCAGCAGCAGACATCTTGTTACACCCAGCCCGAACTATATGGGCTGGGTGTAACAAGATGTCCGCTGCTGGCTTACTGCAGCCGAGTGCAGGGTGTACCAAGATGGGCGTAGGGATGTTCAGCCGCTGACGGCGACCGAATGTGACAGCACCGGTCACCGATCCTGATGCGGCTGCGCCCTACACCCCTGCCAGCTTACCAAGTTCCACTGCAGGTGAGGACTGAGGACTCGCTCTCCGCCCGCCGACTCCGCCCACTGACTCCGCCCGCCCTCTCCGTCCACCGACACCCCACCCGCACTCTTTGGCCATTAACTCTGCCCGCCCTCTCCAGCCACTGACTCCGCCCGCCCTCTCCGGCCATTGACTCCGCCCGCCCTCTCCGGCCACTGACTCTGCCCGCCGACCAGGTATTGGGTAAGGCATCAGGAGCATTTGTGCGAGTACAAGTACTCGCGCAAATGCTCGGTATCGGTCCCGATATCGATACTAGTATCCGTATCGGGACCGATACTAGTATCCGTATCGGGACAAACCTAGTGCTAACACTTGAACAGCTGCCAATATAGTTGGGACACATCCACATTGCAGACATCAAGTCATGTCAACTGGACTATGTCACACCAAACTTTCCAACATGTTTCGGGGGAGGAACGAGTTTTTTAAAAAACGGGTAAGCTTCCTTCTTCGGGGGGTTATATAAGGGCACACTGTTACATTTCTATCAAAGAGAAAAGAGTATTGTATCAACATGGTAACAACTTTGTAACAAAAAGAAGAAAATATATTTGCGTATAACTGGCTTGGCTTACATCTAAGCAATGGATACAATGCATATAGAAGAGAAAGAATCGGTACTCACAGCTCAAGATTGTTTATACAGCACACACATGCCAATAGCTGGAGCCCCAGATCACCAGGTCCACTGGATTGCAACTCAGTAGCAAATAATGTATAACTCCAATTGGAGCTGGATATGAAGGTAAAAGAGTATGCGCGTATAGGGAAACCAGTGCTGAGATTAATGAATGATATAAACTAAGAGTATCATGATACATGTTTTACATTTCCCCTTTTTTCTTCTTTTTTGCTCTAGAATTTACTTAATTTGGATCACACATCATGCCCTTACATTGTACATATGTTGCCCCGGATGTTCTACAGGTTCCGCTGTACTGCTCTCTCAAAACATTATACATGCAACTGCATAATTGCTATATTTAGTTCCCTCTATTCTCTACCCATTTCGTTGTGAAGCATCGAGGCTCCCCAGCACACAGGAGTCCCTGATTGACATTGGCCACTCCGGGACTGCTTCCCCTCTGGGTTGCTTATTGGCGGTGCGCTCTGTGGAGACAGTTCTTCCCCACACATGTGCACTGGACATCTCCATCTTGTCCAGAAACTCCGCCCTCCGTTGTGCTGGCGGCCCTGTCGAAGTCTGATATCACTGCGCCATGACGTGCTGACGCCGGACGCCGCATTGGTCGGGGGATTACCATTGAGGAACGCATCTTAGATCTAATTAAAACCCAGTTAACATGGGTGGACCTACTAAAAAAAAAACCACTATCATCACCTGTTATTCTTTTTTCATGGCGCCAAACAATCTAAGTGTAGCGCACCAACCCCAGACTTTACCTGCTTTTCTTCTGCTTGGCTCCTCCGCAGGAAAGAATGAGGCACACCGCACCACAAGCCCGTACCCTCCTGAATAGGGAGGTTGAGCGGTGTTAGTTTCTCGGGCCTGCTTGCAGCCAGTGTTTAAAAACCTCCAGTGCTGACCTCGTATCTGTGGTAGTCAGAAACAAGCCTTTAGTTCTCCCCAGTAAGCAACTGTCCACACCAACTGAAAGGTCCAACTCTTATTTATTCTTCTCAACACAATAAACAGTCTCTTTGAGAGCAGACAGGTTGGGACAAGACACAGGTCAGATAAGGTGGGAGAAGGTCCAGGCACAAACTTGAATTGGGTTTTCTCCTGTTCTGATTAGCACAAACAGGCTTGGCGCACGGTCTCTGCCACAGACCATGAAGTTGATCACTGCCACTGACCGGGTGAAAAAGATGAAAGCCACTGCCACTGACCTTGTGTGCGTAGTGTCACTGCCACTGTGACTTAAAGAACACTTCCTTCCTTCCTTTAGTAAACTGGCCCTTTTTTAGGACAAGAACATCCCTCCGGAGAGTTACCAGAGGCCCCATCTGTCACCACGACTCTGCGCTGGGTCTTCAGAAAGGGTCACCTCCCTGGCCTCCTTGTCCCGGATACGGGTCCCCTCGCAAGGCAGATCCCTGGGAGCCTCGGTCCCTGGCAGATCCCAGCCGAAGGCTGCTGGGCTCCGGGCCTTTCTCCAAAGTACCTCACCCCAGACTGAAGGTGTCTGGGATGGAACAGCAGCTCCGTCTCCGGGCCTAGGGCACCCGGAGACAACCCGACCAGGCCGCCGGGCCTAGGGCACCCGGAGGAGACACACACGCACCCAGGCCTAAGGTGCCTGAGCGCGGAACCGACCACACTGGAAGATGGTCGCCCATAGAAAAGGGTCCATGAAACCTAACAATTAGTGCATCTGAGCCTAGTTACCACTCAGATGCTTCCCCCTAAATGTAACCACCCTCTACATGAGCTTGGATTGGTTGTTTGGCAGCCACCTGACTCCTTTTAAACCTGACATGCTAAGCAAACATTGCTACATTGCCAGGAGTCATTGAGGACTGACACACATCCAACCCTCACCTTACAGGTAATGGAACTTACTCCATATCAGAGATACACTGATATCCCTCTTTTACACTTACTCTAAAGATGTTACTTCTCTTTTTTTGAGCATTCAGTTCTATATTGCAAACCTGTAATACATATACATATATATATACCATCTTTCTGTCCCATTTTAGATACTGGCGTTCCCACTATCTGGCTATCCTTGTGAGCTTTGATGCTATGCTCGATTTTGGGTATTTGAATTGCACGGTTTTGACGCTATATAGCTGCAGTCAAAGGCTCCCTATATTAGCAATACTGTTTACCTCCATATACAGCTCCAATTGGAGTTATACATTCTTTGCTACTGAGTTGCAATCCAGTGGACCTGGTGATCTGGGGCTCCATCTATTAGCATGTGTGTGGCTTTGGCCAATTTTGTCTCAGGGGGTTTAGTACACGCCCCATCCTATATAAGGCCGCCTCCGTGGCGGCCTTGTGTAGTGTGTTGCGGTGTTGGTTAAAGAGAGAGCTTACAGAGAGAGAGACACAGCGTCATTTATATTGAGTTAGATAGAGCAGGCAGGCGAGTCAGTTAGCTGCAGTTACAGTGTAGAGGATATACAGGTCCTTCTCAAAAAATTTGCATATTGTGATAAAGTTCATTATTTTCTGTAATGTACTGATAAACATTAGACTTTCATATATTTTAGATTCATTACACACAACTGAAGTAGTTCAAGCCTTTTCTTGTTTTAATATTGATGATTTTGGCATACAGCACATGACAACCCAAAATTCCTATCTCAAAAAATTTGCATATCATGAAAAGGTTCTCTAAATGAGCTATTAACCTAATCATCTGAATCAACTAATTAACTCTAAACACCTGCAAAAGATTCCTGAGGCTTTTAAAAACTCCCAGCCTGGTTCATTACTCAAAACCGCAATCATGGGTAAGACTGCCGACCTGACTGCTGTCCAGAAGGCCATCATTGACACCCTCAAGCAAGAGGGTAAGACACAGAAAGACATTTCTGAACGAATAGGCTGTTCCCAGAGTGCTGTATCAAGGCACCTCAGTGGGAAGTCTGTGGGAAGGAAAAAGTGTGGCAGAAAACGCTGCACAACGAGAAGAGGTGACCGGACCCTGAAGAAGATTGTGGAGAAGGACCGATTCCAGACCTTGGAGGACCTGCGGAAGCAGTGGACTGAGTCTGGAGTAGAAACATCCAGAGCCACCGTGAACAGGCGTGTGCAGGAAATGGGCTACAGGTGCCGCATTCCCCAGGTCAAGCCACTTTTGAACCAGAAACAGCGGCAGAAGCGCCTGACCTGGGCTACAGAGAAGCAGCACTGGACTGTAGCTCAGTGGTCCAAAGTACTTTTTTCGGATGAAAGCAAATTTTGCATGTCATTCAGAAATCAAGGTGCCAGAGTCTGGAGGAAGACTGGGGAGAGGGAAATGCCAAAATGCCTGAAGTTCAGTGTCAAGTACCCACAGTCAGTGATGGTCTGGGGTGCCATGTCAGCTGCTGGTGTTGGTCCACTGTGTTTTATCAAGGGCAGGGTCAATGCAGCTAGCTATCAGGAGATTTTGGAGCACTTCATGCTTCCATCTGCTGAAAAGCTTTATGGAGATGAAGATTTCATTTTTCAGCACGACCTGGCACCTGCTCACAGTGCCAAAACCACTGGTAAATGGTTTACTGACCATGGTATTACTGTGCTCAATTGGCCTGCCAACTCTCCTGACCTGAACCCCATAGAGAATCTGTGGGATATTGGGAAGAGAAAGTTGAGAGACGCAAGACCCAACACTCTGGATGAGCTTAAGGCCGCTATCGAAGCATCCTGGGCCTCCATAACACCTCAGCAGTGCCACAGGCTGGTTGCCTCCATGCCACGCCGCATTGAAGCAGTCATTTCTGCAAAAGGATTCCCGACCAAGTATTGAGTGCATAACTGAACATAATTATTTGAAGGTTGACTTTTTTTGTATTAAAAACACTTTTCTTTTATTGGTCGGATGAAATATGCTAATTTTTTGAGATAGGATTTTTGGGTTTTCATGAGCTGTATGCCAAAATCATCAATATTAAAACAAGAAAAGGCTTGAACTACTTCAGTTGTGTGTAATGAATCTAAAATATATGAAAGTCAAATGTTTATCAGTACATTACAGAAAATAATGAACTTCATCACAATATGCACATTTTTTGAGAAGGACCTGTATATGCATCCCAGGTGTTGTGTATATATTTATACACTGTATTTAGTTTAGCTAGATCTGTTCCTGTTATTCTCTATACTGTGACAGGCAGGCAGGTGATTGTGCTAGCTGCAGTGTTTGACTTAGTGTACTGTGTGCTTTGCATAGCATTCACCTAAAGCTTACCTGAATACAATTAGTGGTGTTCTCATAATAAAACCACAGGCAGGGAGATGCATTCATTTCATTTAGTGTCCTGCAGTACTTCTTTCCTTTGCACAGCATTCACTTAAAGGAACCTAAATACAATTTGTGGTGTTCTCATAATAAAACCGCAGGCAGAGAGCTGCAAGTATTTTCAGTTAGTGTACTGTGTCCTCTGTACAGTGTTCACCTAAAACTAACTGAAGACAATTGCTGCTTTTCTCATACTAATACCACAGCAGGCAGTTGATTCTGATAGCTGCATTATCAGTACATATATATATATATATATATATATATATAGGAAGGCCAGTATGCTGGCCTGAAATTATGGGAGGAGTTCGAGGGGTACTTAAGCAGACCATCCACCATGGTCAGTGTCGGCTCTAGTGCGTGGTATTACGACGTCACTGGCCCGACTCTGCTCAACTCACAGCGTCCGTGAAGTTGCGCTCGTGCGTTCGAGACCGCTCGCAGTCGTTCGTTGATCGGGTCGTCGCTCGCTGTCGCAGGTAGGACTGGTTGTTACCGTTCGTACGAATCGTAGCGCCGGTTTACGTTCCCTCTTTTACAAATTATACGGCTCACAGGTTCACCTGTTCTCTCTGTTTGCATTTTAAGTTTACTGCCTAGGTCAGTTGTTTTTCGAACCCAGTCGAGCTCAACATTACGATTCGTAAAGGCCCACCACGACTCATAGAGCTTACCCGTTCTACGAAACACTCGTTCAGCTGACAAGCCACTTACTACAAATCGCTCATACGATCCATGGTCGCCAAACCGGCGTCCCACCCATCGTTACCTCATCCCTTCTACTGATGCCCTACACCTCCTACGATACTCTCCCTTCACCTAACTGATGCCCCACACCTCTTACTACACGCAACACACACCAAACAGCCGGTCCGAATCTAGTCGCAAAACATTGGCACTACAGTTCGGACCCTCGGCAATCACAAGCCCCTTCATCTTTGAAACACCATTCAGTCGATCCGAGTCCAGTCGTATCTCCGGCGCTATGATTCGGATCCGGCGCATCAAAAAAACCCTCCTCACATCGCAGCCATAACCGATCCGAATCCAGTCGTAGCATCGGCTCAAACATTCGGTTCCTTGGCAAACACAATCGGTCCGAGTCCAGTCGTACCACCGGCTCAATCGACTCGGATCTCTAGCAACAAACCTCTCTAATCATCCGAATCCAGTCGTAGCATCGGCTCAAACATTCGGTTCCTTGGCAAACACAATCGGTCCGAGTCCAGTCGTACCACCGGCTCAATCGACTCGGATCTCTAGCAACAAACCTCTCTAATCATCCGAATCCAGTCGTAGCATCGGCTCAAACATTCGGTTCCTTGGCAAACACAATCGATCCGAGTCCAGCCGCACCACCGCCGACTCAGTCGACTCGGATCTCTAACAAACAAACCTCACTAACCGATATAAACACAGTCGTAGCATCAGCCTAAAGATTCAGATCCTTGCCAAACACAATCGGTCCGAGTCCAGTCGCACCACCGGCTCAATCAACTCGGATTTATGGCAACAAACTTTTTCAACCGTTTCGAATCCAATCGTAGCATCGGCTCAAAGATTCAAATCCATGGCAATACAAACCTCATCGTTCGATCTGAGTCCAGTCACAGCACTGACTCAAACGACTCAGATCTCTAGCAAAACAACCTCTCCAACCGATCCGAATCCAGTCGTAGCATCGGCTCAAAGATTCGAATCTATGGCAATACAAACCTCATCGATCGACCCGAGTCCAGTCGCACCACCGACTCAATGACTCAGCTTCCCAGCACAAACAGACCCTTCCAACCGATCCGAACCCAGTCGTAGCATCAGCTCAAACGATTCAGGTCATCGGCAATACAAGTTACAAGTGCCAGTTCGTTACCAGTCGCATCAGCATTACGATTACGTACGAACCATTCCCCAAAACTCACGCTGTACAAAAAAAAAATTAAGAATATAAAATATATATATATATATATATATATATATATATATTTCCATGTCACCTTACTACAGGTTCCCGGTCGACCCACGTCTCGACCCCAACTGAGTCGTCACTACTAGGGTACTAGACAGATGCATCAATTCAAGGCTCCCCCCTTGCTTCTCCTCGCACTCTTTCACGACACATTGTACTTCACATACACAATTTGACTTGCTCTCGAGGCGTTAGTAACTGTCACATACTTCTGTGCACTTCACTCTGTTTTCGAAGAGCGATCCGAGATCCTTCACCACGCAGACAAGGTGGCCTAACGTCCACCTTGCTGGCAGTGCAAGTGTTAGCAAACCGAGCACACGTCAAAAAACTACAGATCGTAACATTCCTACTTAGAATACCAGACTTCAGCTACCCGCCCCAGTACGCCCTAGGGGCTCTGGTTTTAGTCTGTGCCAAACACAGATGACACCTGAGCTATCGGTGACCTAGCCAGGCACCTCCTGGCTCACATCGGTTGCCACGCATTCTCTTGAGTTTTCCAAATTACACTCAACAGCGCTCGTACGCAAACTAGCTGTCAGCTACGCCTATCGCTCCTTATCCTGTCCACACTACTCTCCTTCTTTCTCCCCATTTTCTAAACCCTTCTATCCCCTCCAACCTCGCAAACTTACTCTAAACATATGCATTCCCCTCCTTTCAACCGACGCCAGGTCGCGAGCCGACAGCGAAGTCTTCGCCTCCGCCCCACCATCACCCTTCGCGGGTCTAGCGGACGGCAATACACAATCCCCCAGAGCTTAGACCACCCCAAGGCTACGGCCAAACTACGACGTATGGGCATTCCCTACCTTGCCACAGCCAGGAGAGCCAAGCTGTTAGGCTGCTGTTTCCACCACCAGCGGCAGCTCTACCAGACACACAAGCTCCACTGCAGTCGATATCCTCTGCAATTACCCAGCTGCATGCCTCGGCAACCACACTGGCAACTGCAGTCACCAATGTCCAGGTTAGAGTAGGGGGCCCTGGAAACACGACCAGCCGCGCCCCCATCAGCCCCAGTCTCCACCGACTGTCACAGTTCCAGCTTAACACCAACTGGAGCACTATTGACACAGAACCGTTCTGCCGCCACTTCGCCGGCCTTTGCTCCCCACTCTGTACAATCTGTCAATCTGTCACCCTCACGACTAATTGGTGCTCTGAGCCGAACCGCAGACGTCCCCCCAGCCTCCCTAGCCACCTCCAATGCGCCTCATAAATTATCAGCAGCCACACAGTCCTCCCAGTCAGACAGACTAGGACGTCCAATTCGAGCACCGGGGGGCGCAGCCAGCTCCAGCAACTTTCATTTCAAGGGTTGCTGTTACCCCCACTGCAAACTTCTGCACATCTGCCTCCTGTACCAGAAGGCTCTCCCTAGAAGTACCTGCGGCGTCAAGCAGCAGAGCCCAGCTTGACTAGGCCGCGTGCACATCAGGCAACTCTGTTTTTCCCTCCTCACATCCAACTCCCTCTCTAGCAGCCTTTCTAGGGCAGGGGTTCACTACAGGGTTCCACACCGGACTCATCACACTACCCAACTCTACCCACGAGTGAAAAAACCTGCTCTCAGCAGCCTCAAACGTTGAAGCCATCAGCACCCTGCTACAGATCTAAATGGACCAGGGGTATACGATCGGCCCCTTTCTTCACAGTCACCATTCACAGGGTGGAGAGTCAGCCCTATCGATCTTGTCAAGGGCAAGTTTTCTAATTAACTTTGATTAGTCTACTACTCAGTGGCGGCCCGTCCATAGGGGGTGCCCGGGCGCGGCCCCCCCCCCCCTCCTATGGTCACCAAAAAATAAAAAAATAAAAATACATTTTTTTCACACATGGCGGCGCGACCATAGTGGGCGCAGAAGCGCCGCTACCGCTTGCTTCTGCGCCCGGCCGTCACTCACTACAACAATACATAGGTTCATGCATTGCATGAACCTATGTATTGCTGCCGCCCACTATTCAGATGGCCGGCCCCTTGAGCGCCGGCCATCTGAATCACAGCGTCTGATTGGCCTTTAGAAGTGCCTATCAGACCCAGCAGGCTCTGATAGACTTCCCGACTACAGCCTGAGGGCTGTAATCGGCTTCTAAATATCTAATGAGAGGACGCACAGGGGTGCGTTCCCTGGCCAATCAGGTTCACCGGGTCTGGTTACCGGTAACCTGATTGGCTGAAGTGACATCGAGGGCGGGAGAAGACATCGAGGACGGAAGAAGGACGGCGCTGACTCGAGGAAGGTAAGTGCAGGTCTGGGGGGGGAGAAACTGGCTGCATTTGGGGGACAAACTGGCTGCATATGGGGGAGAAACTGGCTGCATTATGGGGGAGAAGCTGGCTGTATATTGGGGGAGAAACTGGCTGTATTATGGGGGAGAAACTGGCTGTATATTGGGGGAGAAACTGGCTGCATTATGGGGGAGAAACTGGCTGCAATATGGGGGAGAAACTGGCTGCAATATGGGGGAGAAACTGGCTGCAATATGGGGGAGAAACTGGCTGCATTATGGGGGAGAAACTGGCTGCATTTTGCGGTAGAAACTGGCTGCATTATGGGGGAGAAACTGGCTGCATTATGGGGGGGAAACTGGCTGCATTATGGGGGAGAAACTGGCTGCATTATGGGGGAGAAACTGGCTGCATTATGGGGGATTAACTGGCTGCATTATGGGGGATTAACTGGCTGCATTATGGGGGAGAAACTGGCTGCATATGGGGGAGAAACTGGCTGCATATGGGGGAGAAACTGGCTGTATTATGGGGGAGAAACTGGCTGCATATGGGGGAGAAACTAGCTGCATTATGGGGGAGAAACTAGCTGCATTATGGGGGAGAAACTGGCTGCATTATGGGGGAGAAACTGGCTGCATTATGAGGGAGAAACTGGCTGTATTATGGGGGAGAAACTGGCTGTATTATGGGGGAGAAACTGGCTGCATATGGGGGGGAAACTGGCTGCATTTGGGGACAAACTAGTGGTGTTTGGGCACAGTGGCTGCGTTTAATGGGCACAGTGGTCAGCAATTGATGATTTTTTTTTTCAGTTTGTTTGCGCCCCCCAAAAAAATTTGAGCACCAGCCGCCACTGCTACTACTTATCCGCGCCTCGTTCTCCTGACATACCCAGTTAAACTCCCTCATACCCTCAGAGGAGTTCTCACTAAATACTAAACCCCCAGAAGTCCTAGAAAATCTAAGAGAGGTCTTTAAAAACCTCAACGTGCCCATAGCTGAGAAGAATGTTGTAAGCCCGGCACAGCTCATCTCCTTCCTGAAAATCATTCTAGACAAACGCGACATGCAGGCTAGCCCACCTCTCGGCGAATTGACCCACGTCAGGACAGTCGTCCATACGTTTACCATCACGCAAGGGTGCACTAACACACAGATACAATCCCTACTGGGCATGCTCAACTTCACGATCAGGATCATCCCTCAAGGGCTCATCTCACGCTTCTTAGTATTCCTCTCCCAGGCACAAGACCTTGACCAAGTCATTACGCTAGACGCAGCCGCTATAGCGGATCTGGCCATGTGGGACCAATTCCTTGAGAACTGGAATGATAGTCCCATGTTCATCCCGTCAGCACCCCCTTCGTCGCCACAGTTAATCACGGACGTAGCAGCTTCCACAAGCTTCGCTGCAATTTTTGTCCATCATTGGTTTGCGGGACCGTGGCCGTCAGAGATACTCACAATTCCGCGTTTAGTCAGTCCTCTTCTCTTTTCGAGATCTACCCCATAGTCACAGCGGCTCAAGTATGGGGCTGCACCTGGGCAGGACAGGCTGCCACGTTCGCCACAGGCAACCAGGCCACAGCCACAGTCATTAACTGAGGCAGGTCAAAATTGTTGGCCGTCATGGCCTTCCTACACAGGCTGTTGCTACTTTTCCCTACTACATCAGTTCAATATCCTCTGTGTCCACATCCCTGGTAAATGCAATACCTCGGCCGACGCACTATCCCGCTTTAACTATGCCACAATCTTTCACAGGAGCCCGGAGCCGAACCGACCATGTCCGGCATCCCACGTTAGTCGCAACCAACTCTGGAATGAAATAGCACCTCCATGGTGCTACCTCCCTCATTAATGCATCCTGTTCTTCCAATACACTAAAGGCCTACCGTACCGCCTGGACGACCGACAGGTTCCTAGCCGCTAACCCCGGGGCGGTTCCAGGAAATCTCAGCCATATCTGGCCTTCATTTCCTACTGTCACACTCAGCTCACATGGTCACACAATACCATCAGACTCTATTCAGCCGGCATCCAGCATTTTATCTCCCTACAAGACCCTTCCAAACCTTCCTTGCTCGCCGCTCATGCGGTCAAAACCATACTACGTGGCATCCACAGGCAGCAACCACACACTAGTGCCAAACGCTTACCAGTGACCAGCGCCATATTCCGGGACATGTCTGTTATCCTTTCACGTTCTCCCTTCGGCTATGGCCCAGCCTGGTAATTCAAGCAGCCATTTACCTAGCCTTTTACGTTTTTTTACGGCCCAGCAAATTTACTGTCACCAGGCCTAAATGCCAAATACCACGCAGGCACCACCTGACTCGCCACCAGAGTCATTTCATCCTATATGTGACGGTATCGAAAACGCTACATTCTGGTCCCGGAGTAGACATCAAACTATTCCAGACGCACAACGCCTGATGCCCCATGGCCGTTCTAGAGCAATTGGTAAACTCTACTGTCTGACCTATTCGAGGACAGGCCTCTACTACCTTTCCCAACTGAACCCCTAAGCGTGAACCAGTTCATCAACTACGTCAGAACGCTCCTATGCATCTTAGGCCTTGACCCAGGACGTTACTCAGGACATTCTTTCGCATTTGAGCAGCCTTAGCAGCATCGCGAAACAGAGTTCCAGACCACGCAATCAGGATGATGGGCAGGTGGAAATCCACGCGTTTCGCCCGATACGTCCCCAATCCTCAAACAGAATATCACGAGTCTTTAACAGACTCGCTCTGTAGTTAATTGTCTTGCACGATAAAACAATTCCTTCCCTAACCAAGTGTAGTTTTTGGCCCCTTTTCTTGGCATAACGTCCAGCAGGCCAGGCCACACTTCAGGTCTTATTTGTGTTGTTAGTCTTGTGACGTGTTTATGTGATCCATATCTCTTCAGACAGAGGGCTCCGACCATAAATAGGAAGGCCAGTATGCTGGCCTGAAATTATGGGAGGAGTTCGAGGGGTACTTAAGCAGACCATCCACCATGGTCAGTGTCGGCTCTAGTGCGCGGTACCCACCCACCCATAACCCCTTTTTTAGGGCATTCCTCTCTAAACAATTCTCAACAGAATTATCCATTATATCTATCTTAAGGTATGGCCCCTTTTCTTGGCATACCGTCCAGCAGGCCAGGCCACACTTCAGGTCTTATTTGTGTTGTTAGTCTTGTGACATGTTTATGTGATCCATATCTCTTCAGACAGAGGGCTCCGACCATAAATATATATATATATACATCCCACCTTTGTGCAGCTACATCTCACTGCAGGCCATTAGTATGTCTGGAAGGCAAACAAGGAGAGGCAGACAGTCACGAGGCAATAAAAGAGGGCAAGCAGGCTCTGTGTCTAGAGGCAACAGTGCTGCTGGTCGTGGACACGGTGCATCCTCATCAGCACGTGGCCGTGGGACACGCTTGTCCTTTATTTCGGCAGCTGACCACGTGGAGCCGCAACATGCCCAAGACTTGGTAGAGTGGATGACCAAGCCCTCCTCATCCTCCTCATCCTCTCTCACCCAGGCTCAGGGTACTTTGTCTGGCAAAGAAGCTGCCAAAGCGGCCTCTTCCCTCGGCTCAATGGCATCAGTCACTCCTTCCCTAGCCCCACCATGTCCTCCTGAGGAGTCCCCCAAACTGTTTGAGCACAGTGTTGGGTACATGCTCCAGGAGGATGCCCAGCGTTTTGAAGGCTCCGATGATGGAACCCAGCTAGAGGAAGGCAATAACGTGAGCCCAGAGAGAGGGGGTAGTAACGTGAGCCTAGAGAGAGGGGGTGCTCAACAAGGACAGCTATCTGGCAGTCATGTTCCCCCAGCTGCAGCATACTGCCAGATTTGCTCCAGTGATGAGGAGGGAGGGGATGATGAGGTCACTGACTCCACGTGGGTGCCTGATAGGAGAGAGGAGGAGGCACATCTCCAACGAGGCAGGATGCCCTCCAGGGGCCAGCTTAAGGGCAGCACACCGACTGCATCACACCGCAGAGCTCCGCATGTGCAGGGCGCTGCTGTCTCTGCGTGTTATTCCAAAAGTTCTTTAGTGTGGGCCTTTTTTCAGACGTGTGCAGCAGATCGCACCGTTGC
Organism: Rana muscosa; assembly: GCA_029206835.1. Taxonomy (NCBI): domain Eukaryota; kingdom Metazoa; phylum Chordata; class Amphibia; order Anura; family Ranidae; genus Rana; species Rana muscosa. The sequence goes on from CM055118.1 coordinate 920,815,587, forward strand.
CATTTGCAACATATGTCTCAGGCGTATCTCACGTGGCCAAAACATCAGCCGCTTGGGCACCACGTGCTTGACCAGACATATGTCGACCTGCCATGCAGTTCGTTGGCAAGCCTACCTAAAAGACCCACACCAAAGAACAAAGCGGACCTCTCCTTGCTCCTCATCAGCTGGGATCTCCAACCCCACTATACCTTCAGTCCTCTCTGAAACGTGCACTGAGAGGAATGAAGGTGTAGAATTAGGTGTGTCACAGCCAAGTACTTGCGGGCAATCTGCTATTGGTACACCGACGTCAGATTGTACCAGGCAAATTTCCCTGCCCCAGCTGCTGCACCGCCAAAATAAGTTCGCTCCCAGCCATCCACATGCCCAGCGGTTGAATGCTAGCTTGGCTAAATTGCTAGCACTTCAACTGCTGCCTTTTCAGTTGGTAGACTCTGCCCCCTTCCGTGAGTTTTGGAATGTGCGGTTCCTCGGTGGCAGGTTCCCAAACGCCACTTTTTCTCACGGAAGGCGATTCCGGCTCTCTACCGGCATGTGGAAGGCAATGTTTTGGCCTCGCTGGACAGGGCGGTCAGCGGTAAGGTGCATATTACCGCTGACTCATGGTCCAGCAGGCATGGACAGGGACGTTACCTATCTTTCACGGCGCATTGGGGGACTCTGCTGGCAGCTGGGAAGGATGCAGGACAAGGTGCAGTAGTGTTGGAGGTTGTTCCGCCACCACGCCTCCAAAATGTTACTACTGGTGATTCTGACACACCTCTCTCCTCCACCCCTCCTCTTCTTCTTCCTCCATAGCCTCTACCTGTACTTTGTTCTCGGAACCAGCGGTGCTCCGTAGGCGTTCAATGGGCTACGCAAGTACGCAGGCAAAAAGATGCCATGCGGTGTTTGAGCTGGTGTGCTTGGGGGACAGGAGCAACACTGGGGCAGAGATTCTGTCAGCTCTGCAGGGGCAGGCTCAGAGGTGGTTGATGCCACGCCAGCTTAAGCCAGGAAAGGTGGTTTGCGACAATGGCACCAACCTCCTCTCCGCCCTCCGACAGGGACAACTGACCCATGTGCCCTGTTTGGCTCACGTCCTTAACTTGGTGGTGCAGCGGTTCTTGGGCAGGTACCCGGGCTTACAGGAGGTCCTGAAGCAGGCCAGGAAACTCTGTGGGCATTTCCGCCGGTCATATAATGCCAGTCATATAATGCCTGGCTGACCTGCAAAAGGAATCCAACCTGCCCAAGAACCTCCTAATCTGGAACTCTACGTTGGCCATGCTGCAGCGGCTGCACACGCAGCAGAGGGCCATCAATGAGTATCTGTTGCAATATGGCACCAGGACAGGGTTAGGGAGCTTGGATTTTTTTCCCCTCGCCAGTGGGCCATGATCAGGGATGCATGCACTGTCCTGGCACCATTTGAGGAGGCCACGAGGATGGTGACACTGTCCCTCTTTTCCACTTGTTGGAGCACACGCTGCGTGGAATAATGGACAGGGCACTTGAGGCAGAACAGAGGCAGGAAGAGGACGACTTCCTTACCTCTCAAGGCCCCCTTTATCCAGACAGGCCCTGCAGGCCCAGCTATCACACAGGAAGAGGAGGAGGAGGATTGTGTCAGCATGGAGGTGGAGACTAGCACTCAGCATCAGCAGCAGTCTTCAAGGGATCAATTACAGTCCCAAGACACCCGTGGACTTGTACGTGGCTGGGAGGAGGTGGCTGTGGATCATGTCGTCCTCAGTGACCAAGAGGACTCCGCACTGAATGCCTCAGCAAACCTACGCTGCATGGCCTCCCTGATCCTGCAAAGCCTGCGGAAGGATCCTCGTATTCGTGCAATCAAGGAGAGGGATCATTACTGGCTGGCAACCCTTCTTGATCCACGTTACAAGGGTAAGGTTGCGGACCTTATCTTGCCGTTGCAGAGGAAGCAGAGGTAGAAGCATCTTCGGGAGGCCTTGCAGAAAGGTCTGTGCAACGCGTTCCCAGAGACTGGGAGGTTACAAATTCCTGGTCCTGGACAACATGTTGCTGAGGCTTCGGTCAGTCAAAGAAGGAGTGGTGGAGAAGGTGGCCGTCTGACCGATGCGTTCAGACAATTTTTTAGTACGCAGCCCCAAGGTATGATCGGTTCCAGCAACCATCGCCAACGTCTGTTTTACATGGTGCAGGAATACCTAGAGGCAAGATCAGACTTGGACACCTTTCCCACCGAAAATCCTCTGGGTCTTGAGGATGGATCACTGGCCAGAGCTTGCACAGTATGCAATTGAGCTACTGGCCTGTCCTGCATCCAGCGTTCTTTCGGAACGCACATTCAGTGCTGCTGGAGGCTTTGTAACCGATCACAGGGTGCGCCTGTCCACCGACTCGGTCGACTCGGTCGATCAACTGACCTTCATAAAAATGAACCAGCCTTGGATCACCACCAGCTACCAAGCACCTGATGCTGATGTAACCGAATATTTTTTTTGGAAATGTCACATCCCTTCAAGACTGCCTATGCTGATGCTGAGTGACTATTTTGTTATGCTGAGTGACTATCCTCTTCCTCCTCAATGATCATGCTGATAGCTTGTAAGAACACTTTTGGTTCTGGGCACCGCCACCAGTGGCTAAGGCCCAATTTTTTTGCCCCTGTTTAACAGGGGCATGAAATTACAATTTTTGATGCAATACTTTGCAGCAGGGCTCAATGCTGCGCTCCAAGTACAGTATCTGTTAGGGGGTTGCAGTGTTGTGGCACCAGTGCCTAAGGCCCAATTTTTATGCCCCTGTTTAACAGGGGCATGTAATTACAATTCTTGATCTAATAATTTACAGCAGGGCCCATTCCTGCGCCCACCAAGAGTAACTGTGAGGGCTTACAGTGTTGTGGCAACACCACCACCAAAGGTCCAATTTTTCTGCCCCTGTTCAACAGGGGCATGTAATTACAATTCTTGATCTAATATTTCACAGCTGGGCCCATTCCTGCACCCACCAAGAGTAACTGTGAGGACTTACAGTGTTGTGGCACCAGCACCACCATCAAAGGCCCAATTTTTCCTACCACTGTTCAACAATGGCATGTAATTACAATTCTTAATATAATAGTTCACAGCAGGGCGTTCCAGCGCCCACCAAGAGTAACTGTGAGGGCTTACAGTGTTGTGGCAACACCAACACCTAATTGCCAAATTTCTGCACAGTATATACGGCAGGCCCCTACTTTCAAACATCCAACTTACAAACGACTCCTATTTGCAAACGGAAGGAGACAACAGGAAGTGAGAGGAAATCTACCCCTAGGAAGGGAAATTCTCTCCTGTAAGAGTTAATATGGGAAAAAAGTGTCTCTTCTCCACTGATGCTTTATCACCAATCCTTGTTTCAATAAAAAACCCAAATTTTCAAAAAACATTTGTCATTGGGACGGAAAGTGAGGTGAAATGTTCTGAACAGGTGCACGCTGCACAGACAGCAAAACAAATGTTACAGGGGTGATAACCCTTCCCTATGTTTTCCAAAAGCTTAAAAATAGATTTTTGGGCTGGAGCTACACTTAAAAAACGTACCTGTTCCAAATTACAAACAGATTCTACTTAAGAACAAACCTACAGTCCCTGTCTTGTTTGCACCACCTGTATACCGCTGTTCAGAGTATATAGGGCCTTTTTTAAATTTGGGTGCGGGGTTCCCCTTAATATCCATACAACACCCAAAGGGGCTGGTAGTGGGCTGGGGGGGTACCCATGCAATTTTTCAAACTTTTTTTTGCATTGATACATGTCCCCTGGGACAGGACCCGGGCCCCCAAACCCTTTTTAGGACAATAACTTGCATATTAGCCTTGATAATTAGCACTTTTGATTTCGAACGTTCGAGTCCATTGTATTTAATAGGGTTCTAAAGTTCACGCGAACTTTCGGTCCGTTCGCAGGTTCTGGTGCGAACCGAACCGGGGGGGGGTTCGGCTCATCCCTACTAAGTTGTTACCATGTTGATACATTTCTATCAAAGAGAAAAGAGCATTGTAACAGTGTGCCCTTATATAACCCCCCGAAGAGGGAAGCTTACCCGTTTTTTCAAAAACCCGTTCCTCCCCAGAAACATGTTTGGAAGTTTGGTGTGACATAGTCCAGTTGACATGACTTGATGTCTGCAATTTTGTCATGTACCTGGGTGTATTTGAACCGGGATCTTCCTGGTCCCAAAGCTGCAGCCTTACCTGTTGCGCTACTGAGCAGATCTAGACTTTTGGAAATGTCCTCTCAGTATTAAACATTACCTTGGACTCACTAGCCCCACCTACTGCCAGCTGTGGACAATTTTCAATCAAAGCAGCCCTTAAAAAGGAAGTGATGCTATCGCTCAGCGCCCGTTTGTGTGGAATAGCTCCCTGGGTGTTGTGACTGCTTTTTGATCCTGATTTTCGTGTTGAACTTCTGCCTGAATTCCTGACTACTCTCCAGCCTGCTGATTTTGTACTTCACTGCCAGCTCGTGTATGACCTTTGCCTGCCTGACCACTCTCTGGATTTCGATCGTGTACCATTTTGCCTGATCTGTTGCCAACCTAATCTGCCTGACTACGTTTTCGCCTGAATCCACAGCACACAAGTTCCACTTCGGACACTACCTATCACAGGTACCTTACATTACAAACGGGCCACAATGACAGTGGACCCTGCTGAGATTGTTAAGGCGATTTCACGTCAGGGACAATTGATTGGAGCTCATGAACAGCATCTTTCTTCCCTGGACGCCAAGTTAGATGAACTTTGTACTATACTTAAATCTTGTTTGCCTGCTTCCTCTGCAACGGTCCAGACTCTGGATCCTACTCCTACTCCTGCTACGATCCAACCCACCTCTTCTGTACCACCCAAATTTCCTATGCCTGACAAATTTGGTGGTGATACTGAGGACTGCAGAGGCTTTTTAAATGTTTGCCGTTTGCATTTCCGCAACAACCCTGGGACCTTTAGCACTTCTTCTGCCAAAGTGACTTTTGTAATTTCCTTGTTAAAGGGGAAGGCCCTGGCCTGGGTCTCTCCTTATCTGGAACGCAATGATCCTGTGCTGCAAGACGCTGACAAATTTCTGGCTTCTCTCCAGACTGTATTTGACAAGCCAGATAGAGCTTCTGCAGCTGAGTACTCACTCTTGGACATGCAACAAGGCACCAGGTCTGTGGCACAATATGCTATTGAGTTTTGTACCCTTGCTGCTGAGACTACTTGGGACTCAAGGGCATTACGTGCAGCCTTCCGAAAAGATCTTGCAGATCGCATCAAAGACGAATTAGTCTATAAGGATTCCCCAGAAGACCTAGAGAAATTCATAGAGCTCTGTGTTCGTCTGGATGTCCGGTATCATGAAAGGTGCCAAGAGAGACTTAGAACTCGCAAGTTTCCTCGGCCAGTCTACCGTTTGGCCCCTAACTTCCAAGCACCACCTCAGCCAGAACCTGAAATCTCAGTTGAACCCCAGACACCTGTGGAACCCATGGATATAAGCCGTCTCCACCTAACTGAGTCTGAGAAACAAAGGAGGCGTGCATTGGGCCTATGCCTATACTGTGGACTTAAAGGACATTTATTATCTGTCTGCCCTTCCCGTCCAGTAAAAGGCAGGGTCTAACCAGTGTTGGAGGAGCTGGCTTAGACCTTACAGGTATATCCTCCAAGACCAAGATTACCATTCCTGCAATTATCCATTTACCCTCTAAACTTGTCTCCTGTGAGGCTTTTGTGGATTCTGGAGCTGCTGGCATATTCTTGGACTACACTTTTGCTAAAAAAAATAATATCCCATTTGTTCCAAAATCTAGACCCCTGAACATTACCACCGTGAATGGACAACCCTTGGGAGATGGCATTGTAAAATTTGAGACTATGACAATCACCCTTCAGGTAGGCGTACTCCACAAAGAGGAAGTTGTCTTGTCTCTTATTGATTCTCCACTTCTGCCTGTTATCCTTGGTTACCCATGGTTACAACAACATAACCCTTCTTTTGATTGGGAAAATGGAGAACTAACCTCTTGGGGGTCGTTCTGTCATTCAAACTGTTTGTCTCAACCCAAAAGACTTCCTGCTTGTATGTTGGCTTCCGTGGCCGTCCCACCTACCTTGCCTCATGAATACCATGCGTTTGCAGACGTATTTTGCAAGCAAAAGGCAGAGGTTTTACCTCCACATCGTTCTTTTGACTGTGCAATTAAATTGATTCCTGGAGCACCTCTTCCCAAAGGAAGGACCTATCCCCTGTCTTTGCCTGAACAAAAATCCATGGAGGAATACGTAAAAGACAACTTGGAAAGAGGTTTTATCCGACCCTCTTCTTCTCCAGTAGGGGCAGGTTTTTTCTTTGTTGAAAAAAAAGATGGGGGTCTTCGACCATGCATAGACTATCGAGGGTTAAATCAAATCACTGTAAAAGACTCCTACCCTTTGCCTCTCATTCTTGAACTGTTTGATGTACTTAAGGGGGCTGTTATCTTCTCCAAGCTAGACCTACGAGGGGCTTATAATCTAATTCGAATTAAAGACGGGGACGAGTGGAAGACAGCATTCAACACTCGTAATGGACATTTTGAATATCTGGTTATGCCATTTGGGTTGTGTAACGCCCCTGCTGTCTTCCAACGTTTCATGAATGAAATTTTTCATGATTTCAGCAACAGTTTTGTGATCATCTACTTGGACGACATTTTAATCTTTTCCAAGACTCATCTAGAGCACATCTCGCGTGTAAAGCAGGTATTGCAACGACTGAGAGAAAACCATCTTTACGCGAAGATTGAGAAATGCAGTTTCCATCAAAGCCGTATTCCTTTCCTTGGATACATTATAAGTGCTGCCGGTTTCCAAATGGACCCTCAAAAACTTTCCGCTGTCTTGCAATGGCCCCAACCGACCACTTTAAGAGGGCTCCAAAGCTTTCTATGGTTCGCAAATTACTACAGACGCTTCATCAAAGGTTTTGCCTCCATTGCGGCCCCCCTTACTGCTATGACTAAGAAAGGTACAAATTGCAAGGTATGGTCCTCAGAAGCAGAATCGGCTTTCCAGCAATTAAAAGACATGTTCAGCAAAGCTCCAATTCTTCAGCATCCAAATCCCGATCTCCAGTACATAGTTGAGGTTGATGCCTCTGAGGTAGGAGCAGGTGCCGTGCTCTCCCAGAGACAGCCTAAGTCTGGTAGAATCCATCCAGTAGCATTTTTTTCTAGAAAGTTTTCTCCAGCGGAGATGAATTACGATGTTGGGAATCGAGAACTACTGGCCATCAAATTGGCATTGTCTGAATGGCGACATCTTCTGGAAGGGGCTCCCAAACCTTTTTCTATCCTCACTGACCATAAAAACCTACTGTACCTTCAGACTGCAAGACGTTTGAACTCACGTCAGGCTCGATGGGCTCTGTTTTTCTCCCGTTTTAATTTTGTTCTTTCTTATGTTCCTGGGCATAAAAACAAGAAAGCCGATGCTCTTTCCAGACAGTTTGCTACCTCTGAAGAAGACCAACCTACCGAGCAGTATATAATCCCACCTCACAAAATTGTCGCACAGATCTCTACGGCTCTTTCCCAACAGTTACAAGAAACCCAGAATTGTGTTCCCCAAGGCTTGAAGATACCACCAGGTCGCCTGTTCGTAGCCCCTAGCCTCAGAAAACCTGTACTCCTCTGGGCACATGATGGTGTTTTATCTGGTCATCCTGGTGTCACCATCACTCTTAAGACCTTGCAGCGTCATGTCTGGTGACCTCATATGAAAAGGGATGTTACTGACTATGTGGCTGCCTGTCCAACTTGTGCTGCTAATAAAGTACCCCGTACATTGCCTACTGGACTGTTACAACCACTTTCAGCACCTCGTCAGCCTTGGACCCATTTGACTATGGACTTCATTACAGACTTACCCAAGTCCGAGGGCATGACTGCTATATGGGTCATAGTGGATCGCTTTTCAAAAATGTCTCATTTTGTGCCGCTCCCGGGATTACCTACAGCGGAAGCACTGTCTACTCTCTTCCTTTCCCATATTGTGAGATATCATGGCATACCTACCAATGTCGTCTCAGACCGCGGATCCCAGTTTGTTTCCCGATTCTGGAGAGCGTTCTGCAAGAAACTGGGAGTAACGCTTTCACTCTCTACCTCACATCACCCTCAAACAGATGGTCAAACCGACGCATGAACCAGACCCTAGAAACCTATCTTCGACATTATGTCAATGCCTTACACTCTAACTGGTCTGAGTATTTGCCTTTAGCTGAGTTCGCCATTAATTCCCGTTGGCACAGTGCTCTTCATACCACACCATTCTACGCAGCCCTAGGCTATCACCCTCAGACTTTTCCCCTACTTCAGCCTTCTTCTGGTGTACCAGCAGCAGATCAGCGGGTTAAAAATATTCTGCTACATTGGAAAAAGATTCGCTTATTACTACGGAAGTCAGCAGGCAAGTATGCACTTTTTTCCAACAAACGAAGACACCATATACCTCCATATGTGGTGGGGGACAGAGTTTGGCTATCAACCAAATATGTGAGACTGAAACAACCTTCTACCAAATTGGGCCCTCGATTCATTGGTCCTTACAGAATTATTGCTCGAGTCGGGCCAGTCTCCTATCGGTTGAAATTACCCTCCTCTCTCCGGATTCATCCTGTGTTCCACGTTTCCCTCCTCAAAAAAGCAATTTTCAATCGCTACTCCAGAACGCAACAGCTACCTCCTCCTGTTCTTGTTGATGGACAAAATGAGTTTGAAGTCTCCAAGATTCTTGATTCTAGAAGACAGGGTCGTGGCCTTCGGTATCTGGTTCATTGGAAGGGATATCCTGTCACAGACCGTTCCTGGGTTCCAGCCAAAGATCTGCATGCCCCTTCTCTTATTCGAGACTTCCATGCCTCCTTTCCCACTAAGCCCCCAGAGGGGTCCACTGGGGAGGGGGCCCTGTCTTGTACCTGGGTGTATTTGAACCGGGATCTTCTTGGTCCCAAGGCTGCAGCCTTACCTGTTGCGCTACTGAGCAGATCTAGACTTTTGGAAATGTCCTCTCAGTATTAAACATTACCTTGGACTCACTAGCCCCACCTACTGCCAGCTGTGGACAATTTTCAATCAAAGCAGCCCTTAAAAAGGAAGTGATGCTATCTCTCAGCGCCCGTTTGTGTGGAATAGCTCCCTGGGTGTTGTGACTGCTTGTTGATCCTGATTTTCATGTTGAACTTCTGCCTGAATTCCTGACTACTCTCCAGCCTGCTGATTTTGTACTTCACTGCCAGCTCGTGTATGACCTTTGCCTGCCTGACCACTCTCTGGATTTCGATCGTGTACCATTTTGCCTGATCTGTTGCCAACCTAATCTGCCTGACTACGTTTTCGCCTGAATCCTCAGCACACAAGTTTCACTTCGGACACTACCTATCACAGGTACCTTACAAATTTGGATGTGTCCCAACTATATTGGCAGCTGTTCAAGTGTTAGCACACTATTATATTTGATGTTTTTATGAGATTTGTACGTTATTGTCATTTTTGATATCGTCACTCAATAAAATATTTATACTTTTTTATACGCTGTCTCTGATATACCCTGACCAACTCCATGTCTTTGTCCGCACTATCCCAGGGGCATTCCCTAAAAATTTCTACATATTGTGGGATGTGACTGTCAGGACTATTATTACACATGGTCAGTTCCTTCCTCATCCTTTTTTCTTTACAAGCCCTCAAACTAGCGCCGATCGGTGGGCGTGTCTTCATGAGGTCGGAAGGTGAGTCGTGATGTCAGCAGACTCGCCTCTTATCTCTAAACTGCCCCCAGCAAGCACAGTATCGCAGTGCTAAAGACAGCCGTTCAGGTCCCCTCTGTGTCCTCCTTTTACAGTGATCTAGGCTGCTCTGTTGTGGTCTGCGCTCAGCTCCATACAAATTCCTAACTGGTGCTTCTTTGGATGTCTGTGCTGACAGCAGGATGGCGCGATTCCCCGTCGGCTGGCCATATCCACTAACGAGTACCTACCATTAGGAACTTGTGGAAGGCCCCACTTGACTTACAATGAGGATATGACAAGGAGCAGCCAATCTAGGGAGAGCCGGAGGCGGTAACTGTTGGTAACAGAAAGCTGTATACACGCACCCTTCTCTCATGCTCGTTCATGAGAGAAATTATAGTCTGTTATGGCCCGTACACACGATCCGAATGTCATGCGACAGATCGAACTACTTTATTCGCAAGTAGAAATTGAATAGGGTAATAAAGTCACGAAAATTCCCGTACGCCTGAAAAAAAATTGGAAGTGATGTCATGTGTTGTAATGTATATGTAATGTATTTTCGGACGACAACTATACTGACTAAACGAAAATCGTACGATCTGGTATCGTACGAGGAAAATTTTCGTGCTTGTCCGATCGAATAATATCGGACGAACTGTCGTGATCGGCTCTCGAAAGTAGTGTACACACGATCCGAAAATCGTACGATTCTTCCTCGGACGACCGTTTTCGTCCGATATTCGGATCGTGTGTACGGGCCATAAGTCAAAGGAGCGGGGGCGTGGCGACACAAATTTTTTTCATGTGTCGCTCTGAAAGCATGGAAGAAAGCGGGGGGGGGGGGGGATTAAACAATGCTGGATTCATCTTTCTTTACAAGACTGGGGACAGGTGGCTTCTGGTGCTTAGCTCTACAACATACACTGCTTTAGTAATTATTTTTTTCAGTTTTACAACCACTTTAATCCTTATACTGCTAGCATTAGTAAATTGATAGGAAAGTATATCATATTTACTTGTTTTAAACTTTTTTTTACATTTCTTCAGTTACTCCCTGGTTTCTGGCCTAGGAATACATCCCAGGAGTCTTCAGGGGTGGAGGAGGGGTTTTCTCAGCTAAGCGCACCCTCCATCCTGCATGCCTGAGCTAAGGGCAGACGGATTCCAGGAAGTCAATACTACATTAATCATCTGCCCTTACTCAAGATGGCCACAGCCAGATATACTAGGGGGTGCTTTTCAAAGTGATTTCTCAACAAAATAAAGCATGGAGACATGGATGGGGGAGTTTTCTTTGAATTTTAAAAATGAATTAAAAATCGCGTTTTTGATTTGTGGTATTTAGAGGCAGTATAGTTCCGCTTTAGGATTTTCGAATTGTTAGTGAGGTCAAATCGACATTTGTTTTTGACATTAGTGACAAGAAATTTTGAAGTAGCAGGATGGAAAAAAAATTCTTGAATGAACAAATTTCTAACAGTGCATGAGGTCTGGGAAAGTCCATTCACTCCAAAATCAAATGTTAAAAGAAAATGAAATTTTTAAATACTTCCAAACAACGTTTGTCAAGGCATCGAATATCTTGGTTAATTTTTTATGCTATTTTTTTGTACGAATGTTTGTTTGAAAATCCACTTGTGTATGGCCAGTTTTATATTCTGTGCAACCCTTTGGTGATGTCAGAGGCCACGCTTGGTAGCCCCTATATCCAGTAAGTTGACCACTATGGTGCTAGTGTGTGGTTATTTCCCTTATGTGAAACATGATCAGGCAGTGCACAGGAAAAAATTGGAGTTTCCCATGTCAATTCATCACTTTCATTTTCTAATCTGCATGTGAAAACTGAGGATTGGGACAACACCTCCACTTTTCAGTTTATTACCGTTTTGCTATATGGATGCTTTTGCCAAAATTGGCAAAGTTACCAGAATACAATATTTGCATAGAAAATGCTGTATTCCATTGCATTGTAGTACTCTAAAGCCATATAGATAAGTAGAAATACAAATGAAAATTCTAAAAATATTGAAACATTCTTCTGATCTAACATTTGATGGCTCATTCATTTAATCAGGAATGTTGCAGGAAAGTTACGCATTTTTTCGTTTTCAACAATAAACATATTTTTTTCAGATTGATTTCTACTGCTACCCCTAATGCTTTTGCACATTTACTTAGAATTTCTTTCCTGGACAATTGACCTAAAACAATTAGAAAATAGTTTGTTCATTTTGGTTCTTGAAACGCAAACCGACTTTCATCATAAACACACTAACCATACGAAAATCATACAATCGGTCTATGGACTTGACCTTTCCTTAGATTTTCTATCCATGTATGGCCAAGCTTAAAGTGATTGTAAACGATCACCTTGTAAAACAACCCATTCAGTTTAAAATAAATATGAAAGGCAAAACAGTTTTGTATAGATATAAAAAAAAACATTATAAATACCCTTTTTCCCTTTTTTTATATGTGATCACATTCCCTCTGTTCTCAGCTGCAAAAGAGCTGAGGGGAGAAGAAGCAGCAGCACACTGAGCTTTCCAGTGAATGACTGTGCAGCGGGGGCATGCCAGTACAAGTCTGATCATTGGAGGAGAGCAGACCTTTCCTTGTGGAGCAATGGCTATGCTGGAGACAAGACCCTGGTGGAACATGCCAAGTTATTTTTTATTGTGGGACATTTTGGGGAAAACTAGTAAAATCTTGGCCTAGCAATGTCATTGTTAAGGAGTAATAAAATATTGGTAACAAGCCAGATAGATGGGAAGGAAGAAAATTGAAAATAATGAAAAATATACAATATTAGAACAATTAGGACCCACTGTTACATTATTGCATTGCAATAAGGCAATAGGGTGATTAAAAATTAAAAAATATATCGCGCCCAAATAAATGAAAAAGTGAAAATTGAATGATAAAAAATTAATAACATACACAAGTGACACAAACCATGAGGTACCAAATCACCTGAGGACGCCACTACATCCACAAAAGTGAATGTAAATTATTTGAGGTAATTGGTTCAAAGTGACACAAACTAAATACCAAAAACAAAGCAATCATTCAAAATTAACAACCACCAAACAATAATGATATTACCAAAATATATGAAGGTATAAAAGTAAATACAATATAATGTGTTAAAGTGCTTAAGAAAGTCTATATAGCGTAGCTCCAAACAACCAAAATTGAAGGGGAAGGAAGTCCAACACATATATAGATATAAAGGGAATAATTCCTTCACACTGGAGAAAGGGAAGCTCTGAAAGATGTTTCAAAACGTGAGATGATGGTGCAAGAGAAGTGCCCCAGAAGATCCACAGAAGTCAAAAGGAGCCACATCCACCTTGATGAGTGAGTAATTAAAGATGGGTACGTTACCAGAAATGGTGGACCTCTGCTATGGCAAGGTCTAACGAGCCTGCAGATATCACCCTCTACGGGGTACCGGAGTGGATCCACCGGATATCAATTAGGTTGGGGTCCCAATACTGAGCGTCCGCTGTGCTTCATTCGCTGAAGCTGCTGCAATTAATCTCTCCAGACGGTGAAAAAACAAACCTCCAAGTTTGTATGAAGATACATGAAAAAAGAGGAGAAGGACTCGAGTAGTGTAATACCTCAATGTAAATTTATTCCCAGTTGCAGAGGTATACAGGTAAGCAATTACAAAAAAGGTAAAAAACGATAATTTAAAATAGCCGGCATAAAAAGTGGCGTTCGCCCGTGCTAGCGGGGTCACGTAGTAGTGACGACATAGGGTTGATTAACTAAAACTGGAGAGTGCAAAATCTGGTGCAGCTCTGCAAAGAAACCAATCAGCTTCCAGGTTTTTTGTTTTGGTCAAAGCTTAATTGAACAAGCTGAAGTTAGAAGCTGATTGGCTACCGTGTACAGCTGCCCCAGATTTTGCACTCTCCAGTTTAAGTAAATCAACCCCAATGTATTTAGTACATTAAAACATGTGTGGTCTGTTTTAAATGCTGCTTTGTGCATTGATATACCTCCATAGTCTCAGCTGTATGTCACCTGCTGACTTGTCATCACCCATAGGCAGTTTAATAAGACACAGAAGTTGAATCCAACACAATTTTGCAGTACAGAGGATGTTTTTCCAGTCTTTTGAAGTGTAAAGCCTCGTACACACGGTCAGACTTCCATCGGACTTTTCCGTGGTTTTTTGTCCGAACGGAGTTGTTTGGGAACACCCATAGCATACACACGCTCTGACTTTTCTGCAAACTTTCTTAAAACTTCTTACAACATCACGTGTTTTTTCTGCTCTTTTCTGATCTTTACTGCCCCCTTTGGTCAACTTCTGCTATTGTTGGTTGATTTTAAACATTAGTTGTTTTGTCCATCGGACTAAAGTCTGATGGTTTTCTGTACACACGGTCAGACTTTGCTCCATTGGACTTTTGTTGGGCAAAAGTTTGTCCGTTTGCAGACCCAACTTTTGTCCGATGAAATCCAAAACCAAACGAAAAAAGTTTGTCCGATGGAGCGTACACACGGTCGGATTGTTGGTCCAACTTGCTCAAAACGAAGTTTGTTGGGCAAAAGTCCGACCGTGTGTACGGGGCTTAAGAAGATAATGACTCTCCTAAACCCTCTCCTTGTGAATACCTAACACTGACTAAGGAAACAGGAAGAGTCTAGCTATGACTAACTAGCACTAAGAAGAAGGGGGGAACAGAGGGAGATATCAAATCACAGATGTAAACAGATTGCAGTGGCCCTAAACCACCACTAGATGCCAGCATACTACAGAACAATAGTAATTTAACAATTGATTAAAAACCAAAAAATATTGTTCATTTTTTAACATTATTAACTGATACAGTTCCATATAACAGCAGAAATATATAGGTGGGCCAGAACACAGGCTTAAATAGATCTTTTTCCTCTGACATTAAACCATTATCTTGCAGCATCCACCCGACATTCAGAGCGCATGCGCCACTGACGTCAGCGGCTGCATGCAAGGTGAATATCTCCTAAACCGTACAGGTTTAGGAGATATTCATTTTACCTACAGGTAAGCCTTATTATAGGCTTACCTGTAGGTTAAAAAAAAAAAAAATCACAAAGCGGGGTATACAACCGCTTTAAAGGCAAAACTTTTTCTCTAGTTTTGGATAAAGTTAGAACAATTGGAGCCATGGGGTCATGGTTATCTATGCATTGGTTAAGTCATATACACCAGTGTTTCTCAACTCCAGTCCTCAAGGCGCCCCAACAGGTCATATTTTCAGGATTTCCCTCAGATGAAATGGCTGTGGTAATTACTAAGGCAGTGAAACTGATCAAATCACCTGTGCAAAAAATAATGGAAAGCCTTAAAACATGACCTGTTGGGGCGCCTTGAGGACTGGAGTTGAGAAACACTGATATACACAAATAGTGCAAATGCGTTTCAGGAAAATTGCCCATATTTTAGGTGTTCATTTGCATTTTTGGAACACCGTTTTAGGTAGGTTGTGTGGTCATTGGACTTGGCAAAGTTTTTTCTGGGATTATTAATTTGACAATTGTGTCACGATCTTTGATCTTTGCCATGTCAGTGACCCCACCGTTAGATAACACTCAATTAGTCTACTAAATAAGTAAAGTGAGTGTGTTGTGTTGTAGTGCTCTTCTTTGATCACTCTCCTGGTCTAGTACTCTTCTAAAGACCAAGATTTCTGGATCCCGTCTTTTTCTTTGTCAACCAGCAAATGTCTACCAGCTATCTTGTTAAAGGCGCAATAGTTACATGGTAATTATGAAATACTCCTTGCCTAAAGGACTGAGTACTGCTTAGCTCAGTAATGATTTCCCAAACGCTATACAAACTGATGCCTGTCGATTGACTGGCAAATACTTAGTGTACAATATCCTCTTTAATGAGCAAAGCATAATTATAATGTCTACATAATAAACAAAGACATTATAACAACAAACGTCTCTGTAAGGGCAGGAAATCCCATCCTTGTTGCCATATAAATATACTGTGATCTACATTTACGCTTGGCTGAGCCAAGGAGTTGTGTTGCCAAAACAGGTGTTCTTCCAGCTTGTGTATAGACCACAAGGTTAACAAGCAACATCTATGTTTTCATCTGTGCTCTTTGGGAGGTGGGCTGGCCTGTATGTTGTCAACACCATGTAAACATTCACAGGAGCATTTCTCAGGAGATGAGAGGGTAGATAGGAGCCTGGGATGTGCACCTGTTAGGATGGATTACAAACACTATTCTCTCCATAGGAAAAACTAAGGGGCGTATTTATAAAGTCTGCGATTCAGAAAACATGACTGCTGAGGCGCAATGAGCCCAGGTACCATTAACTGTAACATAGCTGTATATAAAACCTTTCCCCTTGCCCCCTCACCCTATTAAATAAACACGCTTACAACCATTAGGTTGGAAAGGGCAAGGCCACAGCTTTATTAAATCCAATATAACATATGAACATTATTTTTTTAACAAGTGCCAGTCACAGTTGTACTGTGAGCACCCAATTCCAAAGGGGGGGAGGGGCCTGTCCTTACCATAAGTGCTGGACAGGCCACCTACTTCCAATATCCATCAAGGGCATGGCCCATTACAGCCATTTTATGCTGGCAAGGTCAAGAAAACCGCAGCAAGCTGTGACATACCACAGAAAAAAGAAGGCGGGAGGGTGGGCAGCTCTTCCCAGCACGTTTTCCGAAAGGACCCAGAATTCCCTGGGGCGATCCTTTACCCGAGCTCAGGCCCATTCCATCCCCCAAACTGACCAATCCTTGGGTGACCACCACCTTGTCCTGTACCTGGCCATGTCCCCATCAGTCAAGTCTCTCTTTCCCTAAGGGGCTCAAGAGGCCTTCATTCTCTTCCAGGTCCATGTGTTTTAAATGACAGCGACTGATTCTCCACTAGAGAATGGTTGGGAAAAGTCACAATCACTGCTTTATTAATAGACCATAGTTACCTAGGATAAAAAAAATACACAAATCCATCTAGTTCAGTGATTCTCAAACTACTGTGCCGTGTAAGATTTGCAGGCATACCGTGGGAGTTTTAAAAAATATTTAAAATTGCTAGCTTTTTGAAACCTTGAATGTATCGAAAAATGTAATGGTAAATCAATGTCGCAAAAGTTAAAAAAGTAACATAGGAAAACTGCAAAATTGGACAGAGCTGCGCTAAAAAATAAAAAAATCATAAAAACAAAAATAAAAATGGTAAAGGAATTTTTAGTCCATATGCCACAGTGATTATGTATAAATCTTAAAAATCTTCCAACACAGAAGTGATTTATGTTTTTTATGAATTCAGTCCATATATCACATGCAGAGGTGTATAATCTTGAAATAAACACCACCAAAAAAACGTGCACCTGCACCACATAAGGTGTGTGCTTACCGGTAGGGATGAGCTCAGGCGTGTTCGCATTGAACACATGCAGAGCCTGCCAAGGAAGCCGGCACCATCAGAACCGCGATGCGCTAATCACAAGCAGTGAGACATTGTCTCGATGCTCGGCTGCAGAGATTGGGAAATGTCTCTCTGCCTGTGATTAGCGCAGCGCGGTTCCGACGGTGCCGACTTCTTTGGCGGGCTCTGCATGTGTTCAATGCGAACACGCCTGAGCTAATCCCTACTTACCAGAAGGCAAGCTCTCGTAAGCCTGCGGCTATTAACTCAACCAGGGCCTTTATCCGTTAGATATTGGAATGGCAGCTCACAAATCCTGGATATGATGGAGCATAAACCGCACAGCAGACAACCAGTAAGACGCGATCATCGGACAATCAAGGATAGAGGCCAAGCGTTACCCAGAATGAAAGGAACTCATCATAGTGTGAATCGTACCATGCAGAGTTTATTAAAACTTAAAAATTACACTTACGGAAATAAAAGATAAAATCACCAAAATAGAAAGCCGGCCGGCTTGCGAACACCTGTCCACTAAGATACAACGCGATGACGTAAGCACACCAATCCTCCCGACGCGCGTTTCGGTGCCCCAAGATGACGTCAGATTGTGACAATTCCTCCAATCAGCTGTCTTGGCTGTATGCCCAGGTTTCACTGCAGTGCTGAACAGGAAGAGAAAATCTCTAACATGATCTGAACTTTCTAAAGAATATATAAAGCTGAAGACAGCAGATATACATATAAAACTTATGTAGAGAGATTTGTTTAATCTCTGTGTATCATCTGAGGCTGTTTACTTCACTGGGTGTTTGTAAGGGTTTACATCCACTTTATTGTGGTGGCTGAATTAGCTTTCCTTTTTTAGGTAGTTCTATAGGCAAAACTTTTTTTTTTTTCCATTTTGGATAGAGCAAGGGAGGGTTATAACCCTACAGATTATTATTTATTTTTTTGCCATCTGTGTTCCATTGTGGAGATTTCCCTTCACTTCCTGTCCCATAGCAAAACAGGAAGTGAGAGGAAATCCCTGCAAATTAAAGGGAATCCCTTGGGGACTCCAAGGTCACCAGAACTAGTGTCCCCATTGGAAGATTTCCCCTCTATTACTTTTCTGGGGACAACCCAGGGTTTTCTTTTACTTTCACTTTCAATGCTCATGGTAAACAGGACAAAGCCAAAGGGTGAATCTCCCTAACAGGGGCACAGACAGCAATACAATTTGACAGGTGTTCTAATCCCTCTCCACTCCATCCAGTTATACTTTAGGGTTTTTGTTTCTTTTCTTAGTTTATCCAGTCAGTAACACACTGTGGTTGATTTACTAAAGGCAACTAGACTGTGCAATTTGCAAGTACAGTTGCACTCTACAAAGTGCAGTTGCTCCAAAGCTTAGTAAATTAGGTAAAGATCTGCTGACTTCCATCATCCAATCATGTGCAAGCAAAAATGCTTTATTTTAATTTTTCTTGCAGTTGATTGGGTATTTTTTGCAAAGTGAAGTTTTGTCTCATTTACTAAGCTCTGGAGCAACTGCACATGCAAAGTGCATAGTCTATTTGCCTTTAGTATATCATCCCACTGTCCTTGGGAGGCTATGCTCACAATTTCTAATGGGTTTATCTGGCATGAATCACAAGCACTAAAGAAATAATAACACATTGATGTCAGTGAAGTACCTATAAACTTTTATACATTGAACAACTTACGGTATCTCTTTGGATAGGTACCCACACGCCATACACATGTATGACACATGGCATCATGCACCCTACAATAGGGTGACCACATTTTTAAACTACCATTCAGGGACACCCCGCCTTCCCAAAAATCAGCTTGTGCTGTAACGAATCACAGCACAGTGATTGGACACAAGAGGCGGGATTTATGATTTCTCCAATCACAAGCAAGGGGCAGGGATTGTGCTCCTCCAGGCATTCCCGGCCAGGACAAGTACTGTCAGTAAGTGAAGCGGTGATGTGGCAGCCTTTTTTGGGGGCATCAGATTGGCCCGGGGGGTGGCTGTGTCAGTTTCATTCCGGGACACTGTATTGTCCTGGAATGAAGGTGCCCGGGACAGATCTGCAAAATGCGGGACTGTCCCGGGCAATTCGGGACACGTGGTCACCCTACCCTACAAAATGGGGTTTCTTGTCAGTCGCATTCAATCAATTTACAGAAAAATGAAAGTCCATTTTGCTATGCAGTCAGTGTGAAGATGCAGTAATAAATATAGGGCTTTTTTACTTGTTTACTTTGCTGCAGCAAGAGTTGAAATACTCTGTGCTTCTAGAGTTCAGGAGAATTGGACCATACATAGCAGTGGCTTGGCTTCTTAGCAGCACTGTTTGGAGCAGTTTTTCAGTAAGGGGGAACACTGCAACACACAGAAAGGCACTACTGTTTGTTTTGGTGCACTCTGATGTAAAAAATACAACAGATCCAATTTTCTATCTGTAGTGTTAAAGCGGAGTACCACCCAAAAATTGAACTTTCGCTTTTCGGAACCCTCCCCCCCCCTCCGGTGTCACATTTGGCACCTTTCAGGGGGGGAGGGGGTGCAGATACCTGTCTAAGACAGGTATTTTGCAACACTTCCGGGTATTGACTCCCGCAGGAGTCACGCCCCTTCGCGTCACCCCCCCCCCCCCGCTGTCTTCTGGGAAACACACTGTTCCCAGGAGAGAGCGGGACCAGTGGCGGCGTGCCGCGCTACTCGCGCATGCGCAGTAGGGAACCGGGCAGTGAAGCCGCAAGGCTTCACTTCCTGATTCCCTCACCGAGAATGGTGGCGGCAGCATCCGAGGACCGAGCGACTGCTCGACCTCGTCTGCCGACATTGCGGGTGCGCTGGACAGGTAAGTGTCCATTTTTTGAAAGTCAGCAGCTGCAGTATTTGTAGCTGCTGGCTTTTAAAAAAAAAAATTTGGCGGATCCTCTGCTTTAAATGAACAAGCTACCTTAGGGCTCGTTTACAAGTGAGGTTTGGTGTTTTTTGGTGGGCGTAAAACCCGCTGAATGCGACCCGTTCAATTGAATACCAGTCCATATTCCCATTGCACACATGAGCTCTCAAAAGTACTTGGCGCTGCAGCGGGTTCTGGTCTTAAAGCAGACCTTCAGTAATTTTTTCATCTTTCCATCTATTAAATCTTCTGCCCTTGTTGCTTTAACTTTGGATAGTAAAATATATTTTTTTTCTGCCAGTAAATACATTATACAGCCCACTTCCTGTTTCTTCTCTGTTAAAAAGCCTGGCTTATGACATCATGCACTGCTCTCTCTCTCTCACTCGTGAGAGTTTGCCAGGAAGGGAGGGGGGGGTGAGGTATAAGAGGGCCAATGAGAGCTGCAGAGCTGGAGGTGTTGCCTCTGTGTGTCTGTGTAAATCCACAAAGTGGACAGGCAGCAGCTTCAGCTGCCCACAGTTAAAATGGATGCAGCCAGACTCTGAGTGGAGGGAGATTGGACAGAGTGGAGGGAGATTTCTGCACCATATTTGGCAAGTACAGAATCACAGTATATATAAAATAATATGCAAAGTGGTTGAAGGGAAGCTTCAGAATGGCAAAAGATGTTTTTATTACAAATTATGTGAGCAGACTGCAGTTCCTCCTTAAGTTTATACGGGTCCGCCTTCATTGTTGGTTCACTATTAGGTGCCGTATAGAAATGATGTTTGATTTTAAGTGTTCTCTCAAACTTAAACATTTCAATTTCAAAGTTAAAATTGTGAAATCTGGCAGCAGGGCAAAAAGACAGACCTTTGGATAAGCTGACATCCCTTGTTACCTAGATATGTCCGGCCGTATAGCGTATGCGCAGTCGGCACCCCAGTGCTGATGGGCTGGTTTGACGGTTGCTAGGTGGCCAATAATGCTGACAGGACTGTGCCCGATCGATGTGTACTAGTTACATGTAGGAGTGCATTTCAGGGCTTCATTCATGTCTTCGCACAGCAGTGGTGCTTTTCTGTGTGCTGCTAGGTTTCTTTATTTTACCTACCACACCACTGGGCTGCATTGCAATGCAAACGGGGCACATAGAAAAAATTTGTCATTAGTCATTGCACAAACATGTAAACAAGCCCGTAATGCAACACACGTTAACATGTGACCACTCTGGTGTGAACGGGCCCTTATGCCGTGTACACACGATCGAGTTTCACAGCGGTGAAAACACCGCCGTGAAACCCGACGGGAAAAACGAGGACCGGCTTGGTCCCCTACACACGGCCGGTTTTCATGACAGGTTTTCTCTTGGTCGAGAAAACCGGCCGTGTGTAGGCTCCCTAGCAGTGTTTCCCTATGGGAAAACTGCAGTGGAAAAAAATGCAGCGATTCGCGACGAGAAAAATTAGAGCATGTTCTAATTTTTCTCGTCGTGATTCTTGTCGTTTTTTTCGTTGGGAAAAATGCTGGAAAGCCTACACACGGCCGTTTTTCTCGTCCAAGAGAATTTTTTTTATTTTTCCCGACGAGAAAAGTGATCGCGTGTACGGGGAATGAGAGTTTACATGTAATTTAAGGTTGCATACACTATGAAATACAAATAAATAACTCAAATAACTACTTAAAATAACGTATAAGCTATTACATCCATCTACTTCACACATTCCTCTACTCAGTGGAGTATACAAGATTTCCCACAATGCAAAGGTAATCAGCGCAGTCACATAATTAAGGAGGCTTGTTTGTGCTTACTAATTACAAAATCAGTACAGAAAATGAGGTAAAGATCTGCAGCACTCTAATTAGCCTTGCGTCCCTGTGATAAGTCTAAAAAGTAGACCACCCAGGCTTTCTAACCTACAATACCTTGTCAGCAGATGGACAAGGGTAGTAAACATGTCCCTACAGTCAATCTGTCATCATAAAAGCTGTGGCATCAATGTGGCCAAAATGAAATTATTCTATTATCTTTACGAATGACTTCCAAGAAGGTGAAGTCAACAGAGCGGTGCAGGACCACCTCGTCTTGTAGAGTTTTTCTCATACTGTTCTAAGCACCTATGACAGATAAAAGTCTATTTACTTTGCTGGGATTTCCAAATGGGGCCTAAAGGTGAAAACAAAAATTTTATTGAAAAAAATAAATAAAATTGCATTTGTTTATGATACACAGTTCTTCAGCAAAGTAAATGTCATTGATAGAGAAAAATTTGGACTGTCACACAAATTCTCTAGCAGGTTGAAAAATACACCTGGTTGAACCAATAAAAAAAAAAAAATAGATATAAAACCTCCATATACGCAATCCTCTACCCACAGTTCATCGAAAAGAAGGCACAAAAACACCTATGAAGCATGGTCCAATTTGCTCCAGCAAGGGAAAAATAAATTCCTTTTAATCCCAAAGAAGGCAATCTGATATTCCCTGAATCAATAATATCTGGTGTTATTACCTTATACCTACGGTAAATGTTAAAATCCGTTTATAGTATGTGAATTTAGGAATGCACCCAGCTCTTTTTTTAAAACAATCTACCAAGTTGGCCAGAAGTAGTTCTTGAGGGAGTCTATTCCACACTTTCACAGCTCTTATGCCGCGTACACACGGTCAGAATTTCTGTCGGAATTTCCGACGGACTTAATTTCTGTCGGAATTTCCGACGGAAAAAAATTCTATCGGAAAATCCATTCGTCTGTATGCAATTCCAACGCAGTAAAAACCATGCATGCTCAGAATCAAGTCGACGCATGCTCGGAAGCATTGAACTTAATTTTTCTCGGCTCGTCGTAGTGTTGTATGTCACTGCGTTCTTGACAGTCGGAATTTGGTGTGACCGTGTGTATGCAAGTAAAGCTTGAGCGGAATTCCGTCGGAAAAAACATCTGATTTTTTTCCAACGGAAAATCCAACCGCGTGTACGTGGCATAACTGTGAAGAAGCCTTTCCATATGTGGAGGTTAATTTTTTTTCCCTCCAGACATAAGGAGTGTCCCCTGTGTTGTTTGTAATAACCTGAATAATTGTACATCAATTTCACTATATGGACCACTTGTAAATTTATACATGTTGATCATATCCCCCCTTAATTTCTTCTTCTCAAGAGAGAATAAATTCAGTTCCTCTGGTCTTTCCTCATAGCCGAGTTCCTCCATGCCTCTTATCAGTTGGGTTGCTCTTCTCTGCACTTTTTCCAGTTCCCCAATATCCTTTTTGTGAACTGGTGCCCAAAACTGAACTGCGTATTCCAGACAGGCCCGGACTGGCCATAGGGCAGACCGGGCATTTGCCCGGTGGGCCGGGGCCGCCTGCTCCGTGGCCTGTTGATGATCAGGCCACACAGAGGGAGGTAAGCGGCGACTGCAGCCTGAACATGGGTAACACAGGCCGCGGCCACTGCTCGCCTACTGCCGTGCGGCCGTGCCTGTGTCATCTCTGGCGGAACTGACGGCTGCATGGGTTGAGCTGTGTGTCTCTTACACACAGCTCAGCCTTAGAGCCGCGCTGACAGTTCCGCTCTCCTCCTCCAGGCATGAGCGTCCGCACAATGGGGAGAGCTGCAGGCTGCTGTCACGATATTCCCCCCTTGCCCCCCTCCCCTTCTCATGTCGGCAGCAGGGGAAGAGAGGGCTTTCCTGTCTGGGCCAATCAGAAGCAACTAGAGGGGCATCATGGGAAATGTAGTCCCAGAGATAGGTGGCCCAATTGTTCTCAGCCGGGAGCAGACTACAGTCCCCAGCATGCACTCTGCTGGGGTGAAAGAGAAAACCCGGAAACAAGCTGAGGAGTGCTTGTAGCAGCTACTACAGGAGACATGGAAAACGAAAGAGAGGACTGTGCTGGGGGAACTAATAGCCCCAGCACCACCAGAGAGAGTCACGCTGTACCCAACCACCAGAGAGAGTCACGCTGTACCGGCACCACCAGAGAGAGCCACGCTGTACCCGCACCACCAGAGAGAACCATGCTGTACCCGCACCACCAGAGAGAACCACGCTGTACCCGCACCACCAGAGAGAGCCACGCTGTACTCGCACCACCAGAGAGAGCCACGCTGTAACTGCAACACCAGAGAGAGCCACACTGTACCCACACCACCAGAGAGAGCCACGCTGTACCCACACCACCAGAGAGAGCCACGCTGTACCCGCACCACCAGAGAGAAAGCCACGCTGTACCACACCACCAGAGAGCGACGCTGTACCCGCACCACCAGAGAAAGCCACACTGTACCCGCACCACCAGAGAGAGCCACGCTGTACCCGCACCAGCAGAGAGAGCCACGCTGTACCCGCACCAGCAGAGAGAGCCACGCTGTACCCGCACCAGCAGAGAGAGCCACGCTGTACCCGCACCAGCAGAGAGAGCCACGCTGTACCCGCACCACCAGAGAGAGAGCCACGCTGTACCACACCACCAGAGAGAGAGCCATGCTGTACCACACCACCAGAGAGAGAGCCACACTGTACCACACCACCAGAGAAAGAGCCACACTGTACCACACCACCAGAGAGAGAGCCACGCTGTACCACACCACCAGAGAGAGAGCCACGCTGTACCGCACCATCAGAGAGAGCCACGCTGTACCACACCACCAGAGAGAGAGCCATGCTGTACCGCACCACCAGAAAA
The DNA here is from genome assembly GCA_029206835.1 of Rana muscosa. Taxonomy (NCBI): domain Eukaryota; kingdom Metazoa; phylum Chordata; class Amphibia; order Anura; family Ranidae; genus Rana; species Rana muscosa. Next base: position 920,840,347 of record CM055118.1, read on the forward strand.
AGAGCAGGTCAGTGTCACTGGGCAGTGTGGGCACAATAGGAGACAGACAGTACTGGCATTGTATGGCCAAAATAGGACTGGGACACTGTAATATAAAGGGGACTGCACTGTAAAGGGGCCCTGTAATCATTGCAGTGCCCCTTTATAGTGCAGTTCCCTTTTTATCACAGTGTCCCTGCACATTACAGTGTGGAGGACCGACACCAGCCCCCCTCCCCCCCCCCCCCGGGTCCCTGGAAAAGTTGGCTGCTCAGTCTAAAATGTCCGGGCCTATTTTTTGTCCCAGTCCGAGCCTGATTCCAGGCCGTACCAATGATTTGTACAGGGGCAAAATGAGGTCTCTGCAGTCTATACCTCCTTTATTACAAGAAAGGATTTTGCTTGCTTTAGAAACTGCAGCTTGGAATTGCATGCTATTAATAAACTATAGGCAAAAATTTTCATTTTGGATAAAGCAAGGGAGGATAATAACACCTGCCTAAAAAAAAATTTCACCATCTGTATCCCATTGCAGAGAGTTCCCTTCACTTCCTGTCTCATAGCCAAACAGGAAATGAGAGGAAATCCCTGCATATTAAAGGTATTACTTGGGGACCCCAGGTCACCAGAACTAGTGTCCCCATTGGAAGATTTCCCCTCTATTACTTTTCTGGGGACAACCCAAAACTTGGGATTTTCTTTTACTTTCACTTTCAGTGATAATGGTAAACAAGACCAATAGAGAGGGGGAATATCCTTAAAGGGTACACAGAACGTAAAAATGGACAATCATTCTAATCCCTCTGTACTCTATTTAAAACTAAAAAATAAGTTTTAGCTTTAGTTTTACTTTAAGTCTATGATTTAGCAGAACACCCAGATCCTTCTCTACCGTTGACTCTTCCAGTTGTTCTCTTCCTAGAATGTAAGATGAGTGCATGTTTTCAGCCCCCAATTGCATACCATTACATTCAATAACATTTGCATTTGATGTAGCGCTGACACAAATAATTCACTTTATGAATGTCTCAAGCATTTGCACAGCCGTCCATAAATACTCCCTGTTATTTGTGTAATATGTTTACTTCCTATGATTGTTAGCTCCATCTAGTGTCCATTATGTGTAGACCCCCTCCACATGAACAGGTACTATCGGGGAGGGACCCACCAGCTTCTCTGGATATAGCTTCGAGGGGGTCTCTTTCTTTAGATCTTTGCGTTTTCCTTTTGGACTTCCTTTCTTCCATTTCTCCTTGGACTTAAGTCTCTCTTGGGCCTGGTATGCATTGATCTCCCTCCTTTTGATGGGTGTAACCACCCGCTGAGGGACATTACTCTCTTTCTTTGGGGTGCGTTCCCTCAGAGGAACCTTGTGTTTCTTCTGAGGGGTCTTGTCCACTCTTTTCACGTGCTTCTCATTCAGTTTGGAGCTCACTGGAGATGATGGGCACCCGGTTGACTCCTTCACCGGGGCCCGCTGAAGTTTTCCGGCGGCTTGCGGTTATTCATCTTTTTTTTTCTTTGGACTGGCACACACTTTGGCGAGATGGCGAGCTCCTCCACAATTGAAACAAATCACATCCCCCTAATCTTCCAGGGATGCGGGCGCTGAGGTATTGGGAAACAGCTCCTTCCTCGGATTTTCCCTCTCTGGTTCCCTTGACTTCTTTTCCATCAGGGAGGTCAGCATCCCCAATACTTGGGACATCTGCGACTTCAAGGTATCCACCTCTGAGTCTTTTTCCAGGGTCATGGCCGTCCTGACCATCACCGGAGGAGGATTTACCGACTCAACTGGTTGGTTCCTCTTCTTCTCCTCCAGCATAGCTTCTTCCTCTCTGACTACTGGGATCAAGTCAGGGTACTCCAGGCTCTTCCCGTCCTGCCTGGTGCGTAGCGCCAATGCGATGGGGTCCAGGGGCTGAGATCCTCTCATCACCTGCTGAACACGGGCCTCATCCACCTTCCACGGGTCAATACCCTTCTTCAGGATCATCTTATGCAGGATCTTATCCAGGCGCCTCATGAACTCTGACAGTTTCTCTCCTGTCTTTTGGTAGCAGTGCTCCAGCTGGTAAGTGAGCTCAGTGATTTTCTCTGTTCCACCGAACACATTCTGCAGAATGTCCAGATAGTCCTGTGCATCACAGTCTGTCTTGCTCATCTTGAGGTTGCGTATGGCCTCTAGAGCAGGCCCCTTCAAGCTCTCAGCAATTCTCTGCTTCTTTCTGTGGTCTGGGACTTCCCATTCTTCTAAGGCCTGAGTGGCACCGTCTAACCACTCCTCAAACCCCTCTTCACCCGAAGGTACAGGTTTCCTCCCAGAGAATATTCCGAGTTTTCTGTATCCCGACATTTGGTAGTCTGTAGGATCCTTCTTACACTGGGCTACAATTTCCTCCAGGACTGCGCATAATTCTGCGCTGAGGGTGGCAGGTGGCGATCCGGGACTTTCCTTTTTCTCCCGTTTTTCTGCTTTTGGGGTGGGTGATGGAGATAGTTTCGGTGTCTGAAACCGTCCTCCTGGCTTGAGCAGCAGCGCGTGTGTTAGGCTATAAGTCTGATCATCTATTGCTTCTACACTTGGATTCTTGAAATGCTCTGGGACTCCGTTCTACCACTCTATTAGTGCGTGGGTCAGTGAAGAATTCGACCTGACATCCACCACCCATACCTTCTGGTGCGGGGACAGTGACATCACTAGCTGCTTCACCGCCTCTTCTTGCCAGATCCCTGGGAGTTCTATGACTACTACCCCGGCTGGATCTGTGCCGACCGCTTTGCACCACTGTCCTACTTCTAGTGGGTCCATGCTGGTGCTTTTGGCGCGTTACTTGCTGCAACAGGATCCCGGACTCGAGAGCCCCCACGTGTAGCGCTACCCCCAGTTAAGAGAGCCGCTGGATTTTTGTTTTGGGCCCTGTGTACAGCACCGCCAACCCCCGGCAATCTTACGCACAGTTAGTCTAGGGATTATACTTGTATCACAATCAAACAGTATTGCATGGGTAGCCTCTTTACAATAAGACAACACACTGATGCGAGAGATCAAGTAAAACGGTTTTACTTTAGTTTTTTTAAGCGTAGGCAGAACATAACACATACAATTTGCTTACAGAGCCCTGCAGCAATAGGTATAGCACGCAATAATGGCGCAGCGCGGTAATCCACCACGCGCAGCTATTATTGTATACGCGCCCTGTGGCGCACTAAAACAATAGTCTATCTCCCCTCCCTGGTCAGGCCTGACACAGAATAAATCTCAGTCTTTTCATTAAGGATTTCTTCGCATGCAAACTTTCGGTGGTGCACTTGATGAAACAGTATTTTGTAATCCATAAAGTAGGCAGTCACAAGGAACACTATACTGGGGACCCTTTAAGTCTGTCCCGCTACTGGTCTCCGGTGGAACAACAAAACAAACGATCGGTGGGCCAAGGCAGTCTATAGGCCTAAACACGGTACAGTCTATTGGATTGAGCAAGTGCTCGCTCACCACTCCGGACGCGGTCCCAGTCCGGGACTTCCACCCGCTGTGTCTCCGCACACAGCGTTCGCCACGATCGGGTCCCCGATCCAACTGATGTCCTCACTCGACAAGTCAGATTCTACTCAGGCTCCCCAGTGGGTGGAAGGCTCTTCGGAAGTTGCGCAAGGCCCCAGGCTTCAGGCCTTGCACTGCAGCAGATCCGCACAGGAAGAACTGTTGCTTGCAGCGCGGTGTCCAAAGAGAGCGAGCCCCGCCTCGCCTCCTTCTTAAATAGCCCCTCCCATGAGTCTCTGCGGTGGCCAATTGCACTCTGGGTGTCGAACGGGGTTCTGGGTAACGTAGTCCCGGGGCCTTAAAGGAGACCCCGCTACATATATATATATTAGGGCTGTTACTGATTAAAAATTTTGTGTTCGATTAATCAATTATTTTTTTTTATCGATTAATCGACTAATTTCGATTAATTATAACACACATACATATCCAACTACTTTTAGCTGATCTCCTTGCAGGCTGATTCCCAGTGCATCTACCAACCACTGGAAAAATTTATAGCAGGATACAAAAAACACACAAAGGCAGCGCTCGATGGGAATAGCATTAAAACTTTTATAGTCTTCAAGTAGGTAACAAAATAAATATTGCACTGGAGATAAAATCGATGAAGCTACATAAACTGTAAAAATGGTTCAAGTAATACCAAGCGGTAGCAAACGCAGTCATAAAAACATGTAGCCAAGTATGATACTGGTATAAAAATGTGTACAACGATACCACTGCTGAATCCAGATGAGGAGGGGTTAACATCAGTCCGTCGGCATGTAGATGTCCCGTGAAGGGAACTATCACAACTCCCAGTGGATGGCTCTAGAATCCCAGGTTGATAGAGGGAAGTGATAGAGGGAAGTGTAACAGCCCTTGCGTGTGGCAAATAGTAAGGTCCCGCCGGCATGCAGATATGAAGGCACAGCAAAGGATCCCTTCAGATGGACACGGCAAGCTCCGCCGGTGTCCGTGACATCACCGGATCTCTGACGGAACTCCCTGAAGACACGGAAGCTGGCGGAGAGGTGAGTACCGATCAAAAGAATTTTGATCGATCAAAAAAATTCATTGATTAATCGAGGAATTAATAGTTAATTTCCACAGCCCCAATATATATATATATATATATATATATATATATATATATATATATATATGTAGCGGCCTCACCCCGTCCTCTTTAGCTAGGGGTATGTCACGCGACAGAGTGAGGTGCGCTACGGCCCATGTCCTCCCCATAACTGTGGGTGAGGTGAAGGCCAATACCTGATGTTTCCTCGGGCCGGTGTGTCCTGGGCATGTACCGAGTCTGTTGTGCAGAAACCACCAAACCACCCTTTGCTCCCATTAACAGAGTCCATACACCGATCACAGTCCAACTGTTGGTTTATTTCGTATCTCCACATACAGGCAATGCGATGGCATGATACGGTGGGATGAGCAGGTCGAGGCACTATACTGATCTGGGTCCCTACACCCCCTGTGCTATGACCAAGGGTTGTAGGAGTCTTGACATGAATACCTCCGTTGCGTTGCGGCCCCTATCAGGGGAAGATGTCCTCCAAGGGAGTTACCGAAGGCCCATCCGTCACCGGGTTGACACTACACCGGGTCTTCTAACAAGTGACCTCCCCAGCCTCCTCACCTCAGATGCGGGTCCCCTCGCAAGGGGCGCCCTGGAACCACTTCACCCTTGCGGGACCCGGTCGAAGTCACCGGGCCCCAGGCCTCCTCAATAGTACCTCACCCCAGGCTGAAGATGCCTGGGATGGAACCCCAACTTCATCCCGGCCAGGCCTAGGGCGCCTAGGCCGGGAACCTTGAATCGCCCGCACCCAGGCTGAAGGTGCCTGGGTGCGTGAAGAGATGATCCCTGAAGACAGACCTCGTGGCGAGGGCGTCTCCCCCTTTTATCTCCTCCCATCGACACCACGGCGGGTTTCCCGCCCCAGCCATACCATCTCCAGGAAGGGACCAAAGGGGTAGCACTGTGGTAGTGATTCTACCTCGAGCCTGTAGGTACTCCGCCACCCACAGGCAAAGGAGAATATTGCACCACCCAATCCTCCACGAATAACAAAAAGGGGTCTAAACCCTGCCATAATTACACACCTGGGTCACTCTACCCCCAGGTGTATCCCACTAACTTTGAAGACCCCGCTACACACTCCCCCTGGTGATTTGACGCTGGTCCCCAGCGTCAGGTGCACACCCATGTCTCCCAAGGAGTGGTGACATGAAGTGGGCCCCAGAAGCTATCCCTTAAATTTTTGGATACTAAGTGTGCCAAGACCTGCTCAAAAGGGAAAGGGAAAATATAAAACGATAAACTTTTGCATAAGACATCTATTCTGTACACATGTACAATCCCTCCCATCGCTGTCTAAGAACCACCCCACTCTCAGTAGTCTTGACCGATGAATCTCCTGCAGAAGGGAAACAACAAAAAGAAAACACATCCTAACACTCTGTGTTAACTTGGCATGAGTAGGTCCGTCAGCCGAGAGACCCGCTCACTCCAATAAGTAAGTAATGCATGTGTAGTATTTCGAACAACCGTTGCACAACACTGCCACCTGGTGACAGAGCCGCGGTAATGACACTTGGTGAGATCTTCATTCTTCCTGCTTTCCTACTCTGACTCTACCCCAAAAGTCTCTGCCTTTGGCACATGAAGAAAAGGGAAAAAAAAAACAACAGCTCCCAAGTCTCCAGTGAGTAAAAGAAAAGCCCAAATCAAAACAAAAGTAGGGCACAGTTCTAGGCGTCTGGGAATGTCTCTTCCAGAAAGTTTCAACAGCAACAAGATAGGAGCTCACTTCTCCTATAAGTAGAACCTTGGATCCGGCAGAAACAGAGGCTTCAGGTGCCCGTCAAACACTTCCACCGAATACTCAACATCCTCTCCTTCTTTCCTGCAGATGAGCACCTTATCGGCATGAATATGGCGCCCAAGTCTCCAATCAGCTCTGCAGTCCTTGAACTTTTTAGACACAGGCGGCGAACATGACAGGTATCGCCTGGCATGGGGTACTTTAAGCTTTTCCCATACAAACTCGTCATACCACCTTGGTCGCAGGACCTCGACTTCATACAATAAGTCCCGAGGCAAGTAGGGGTACTCCCACCCATATTCACGGGCGACTCTCTGGGAGAAAAGTCTCTGCAATCTGGCTAGAGGCGGCATTACATCTCGCTCACCTTCTCCTGGCTGTACGATGGCCTCCGGGTGCCGAGGTACCTTCACCATCTCGGGTTGCTTTGTCTTTGGTGCCCGCAACGAAGCACGCTGCGTCCCCTCCATCAGAGCGGGTGATGTAGTTGAATGAGGAAAGTTATTTGGAGGACTAGGCTTCCTCAATAACTCCGGGGCTTGCGCCCGGAGCGTACTGTCTTCTATGGACATGGGGGAATCCTGTGGCTTACTCTGCACGGGTAGCGGGCGTCTGTCCCAGCCCTTCCGGTGAAACAGCTTGTCTATTTCCCCGTCATCCCCACAGTCTGACAACGACTCTAGGTCGGAGGTGTCATACATCTCGGCGGGAAGGTAGTCTCTAGTAGACGGAAGGCTACCCTCCCTTTCGGGCTCCACCAGATGTGAACTCCCGACACCTCCAACCACACACACAGTCCCAGCCCCTGGCTCACCTAGACCTTCTTCAGCACTGGGATGTCCAGGATTCTTCCGACCGGATCCATCCAGGTCCAGCAAGCAGCGGGGCGAAGCTCGACCACGACCACAGGAGGCCTGCACCAGGCCTATCTTCCTCTTCGGGGGTGGCAGCAGGGAGTCTGTGGTGACCGAAGCAGTGTCCTCGGATTTTTCTCTCTCAGTCTCTGGTTGGGCAGTCACGTCGCCCTGGTCAGCGCGTACGGGGACCTCCGCAGAGGCTTTGATCTCTCCCTCCGGAGTGGCGGTTCCTGTGATGCAGTTGAGGCGTAGGGCCCGGGGCCTTTCCGTGTATGGTTCAACCTCAAAAAGGAACTCCTTGCATGCCTCACATCGCCCGAATGGCTTTAGTTGGACCACCAGTCCCGAGCATCCGGGACAGATCACACCGAGGGCCTCCGTGTCTCTGCATGAATACAGAGCCAACTGTCCTCGGGGCTTAAGTCTTATCCCCGTGTCTGTCAGGGGAGCAGCAAATGCAGTCATCTTCATAGGGTAAGATACCGGCATCCACGGAGAGCTTGAATTCATTCCGACCACTTGCTGTTCCATCACGCGCTGACCACGCGACGGAGTCTCCACGTGTATCTCCACACGTGGCCAGACTCCTCCCACGACTTGTACGTTTTCGTGGGCTTCCGCCAGCCTCCGCCCACTAATTGCACAGTCATGGGGTGCCTCGTGGCGCAGTGCATTAACAGTCCCCACATGTAGTACTTCACACGGCTGGACCTCTCCCTTTTTACGCTCCTCCGCGTGGGCCTTTCCCGACTTAGGGTCATGTCCACAACTCCGAGCAGGGATGCACTCTGGCCAATCACATGGCCGACCTGCTCGGAACTCCTCCGGGCAGCAAAGTTCAAACACAGACGTCCATACACCGATCACAGTCCAACTGTTGGTTTATTTCGTATCTCCACATACAGGCAATGCGATGGCATGATACGGTGGGATGAGCAGGTCGAGGCACTATACTGATCTGGGTCCCTACACCCCCTGTGCTATGACCAAGGGTTGTAGGAGTCTTGACATGAATACCTCCGTTGCGTTGCGGCCTCTATCAGGGGAAGATGTCCTCCAAGGGAGTTACCGAAGGCCCATCCGTCACTGGGTTGACACTACACCGGGTCTTCTAACAAGTGACCTCCCCAGCCTCCTCACCTCAGATGCGGGTCCCCTCGCAAGGGGCGCCCTGGAACCACTTCACCCTTGCGGGACCCGGTCGAAGTCACCGGGCCCCAGGCCTCCTCAATAGTACCTCACCCCAGGCTGAAGGTGCCTGGGATGGAACCCCAACTTCATCCCGGCCAGGCCTAGGGCGCCTAGGCTGGGAACCTTGAATCGCCCGCACCCAGGCTGGAAGGTGCCTGGGTGCGTGAAGAGATGATCCCCGAAGACAGACCTCGTGGCGAGGGCGTCTCCCCCTTTTATCTCCTCCCATCGACACCACGGCGGGTTTCCTGCCCTAGCCGTACCATCTCCAGGAAGGGACCAAAGGGGTAGCACTGTGGTAGTGATTCTACCTCGAGCCTGTAGGTACTCCGCCACCCACAGGCAAAGGAGAATATTGCACCACCCAATCCTCCACGAATAACAAAAAGGGGTCTAAACCCTGCCATAATTACACACCTGGGTCACTCTACCCCCAGGTGTATCCCACTAACTTTGAAGACCCCGCTACATATATATATATATATATATATATATATATATATATATACATACATACATATATATAAATATTATGAAACATCTTTCTGTGTATGTTTGTTTAAATAACTGGGATGACCAAAGATCTGTCTATATGCAGGTTAAATAACTGAGGTGACCAGACTAAAGTTGGCCATATATCAGTAGAGTTGAGTTAAAAAATATTATTTTTCTGAATGTTTGTTCAATTTACTTTAATTTAATTTCATGAAATTTCATTTCATTTCATTAAAGCGGGGTTCCAGCCGTAATTTCTTTTTTTTTTTAAAGTCAGCAGCTACAAACACTGTAGCTGCTGACTTTTAATAAGGACACTTACCTGTCCTAGGCACCCGGGAAGTCGGCCCCCCCGAGGCCGATCGCTCGATCGTGGCAGGTCCCCGCGCCGCCATCCTCACTAAGGGAAACAGGCAGTGAAGCCGTGCGGCTTCACTGCCCGTTTCCTACTGCGCATGTGCGAGTCGCGCGGCGCTTTGTGAATGGGCCGGCTGCTCTCTGGGATACACACAGTTCCCAGAAGGCAGTGTGCCCCATTCACAAGAAGACACCGCGAGTAGGATGAGGAAGAAGACCTGCCGAGGACTAGGAAGAGGCAGATTAGGAACTTCCGCATAGCAACCGCTATTTCTGGTAAGTAAAAAAAAAAATTTTTCTATTTTTTTTTTTCTATTTATTTGTAGATTTTTTAGTAGATTTTTGGTAAAAAAAAATTTCAGGGTGGAACTACACTTTGATGGGGTCAAATCAGCGATCATTTTTGAATGTAGTTGGGTATCCTTTTCATTTTTTCTTTTGTTACCATGGACACTTTCACCATTACTAGTCCAGTGTGAAGTGTAAAGAGTGTTTCTCCTACCCTGAAAACATTCGGTTGTCACCATATTGGTGGTTGTATTTAGGTTAATAGGCAGCGCCACCACCCCTACTAGGTTCACTATTTTCGAATGTAGTGATAAGGTAAATTGAAGGAGAAGGATGGAAATTTTTTCTTGAACAAAATACATTTTAACTGTAAATGTGGGTATGGTTAAAAAAAAAATGTACTTATTGTAATGCCCATGTGCACTTGATTGTAGAAGGCAAAACATTGGCATGGCAATTGAATGACATTTTTCATGGCCAGCTTTAGAGGTAAGGAAAAACAGTAAAATGCACAATGTTGTACAGTAGAGCTAGCTCTCTGATCCATTTTATATATCTCTGTGTCTGTGCAACTGCAACTGGCCTACAGGAGCCGTCAACACCAGCAAAACTAATAGAGAAGAAGGTTAAACAAACCAATGGCTTTTGTGCTTATTTTTTCTTTCCAAGGTCTGATAACTATCTGAGGAAAAAGAGAAGAGGGATCTTTCAAGACATTACTGTGCCTGTGTGCTTTTTTTATTTCCATATCCCTCATGTTCACCTCCCTCCTCCTTCCCCTGCATAGCCAGTTCCCAGGGGATCACTATTATTCCCCTGAATAGGTCCAGGACTATCACTTTACAGGGAGGGAGGAAGTAGCGGAAAGGGAAAGCGGGCAGACAAATTACTTAAATGAGAAGGTAACTCTGGTCTCTGTGAATGGACTCAGCCTGAGCGAGCTCCCGGCATCTTTTTTGGATAAACCTGCAGCCTCTACCTAGTGTAATCCCCTTGTATGTTGTTTTGTATACTATGTAACTGTTGTTTATTTCTTTATAGATATGAAGCAGTGTGTAAACAAAGCAGACTTTCAATTTAGAGCTTACAATCTAAGATGAACACACAAGGAGCAAAGAGATAGGATGACTTGCCTCAGGTCAGAGAGAGCTGACAGACATAAGATTCTGTATGAGCTTCAAAGGCTTGAAACCATTTATCTAGTAATGTCAAATTTCAAAACACTCTTTGTGACCAGTTCAAAGACCTGTTTAAAGCAATTGGCTTGTAATCTTCACTCAGGCTAAAAAAAAAAAAATGTCTTTGGTGTTCAAGGATATCACACTGAGGTGTAGAGTCTTTGCATGCATGTGGGTCTACTTTGTTCATAATCTATGCCATTTAATAAAATCTTGTAAATCAAGCCTTTAGAATCCTATAAGGCTCCATGTCATTCATTTTTGAATTGGGGAATAGCTAAGTATGTGCAGGTGTATTTGCTAGATGTTGACAAATCGATCTTTTGTTAGCAGCAGTATTAAGCTGGTCATACATATATCAGGAACTGGATAAAATTAGCCTCATAAGTAGCTCTGTAAGCCCCTACCTACCCAACATCCTCCAATTGAAAAATTGAAGGCACTAGGTGGGAAACTGTCGGCAGACCGGTGGCCGCATCAAATCAGATGCAGCCACTGTTTGGATATTGTGAGAGCAGCTGTCAGAGTGCCATAGCCTTGCAGGGGGCATTCGTCCATCTGTAATATTAACATGCATGGGGAAACCTGTTAGATTTAAAAAAAAAATCATTTAGCCTGGTTTACAGCTTGTTTACACTTTTGGCGATGACCTGTGTTTTTCCACACTAGATAAATGCAGGTAACCACTAGGGCACATAGAAAACATTTGTTTTCTATGTGCCCTATTCACACTGCAACCCTGATGTGATGTGCAGGGCAGTGAGCTGTAGTAAAATGTAGCACTGTCAGCATTTTTTTACAGCACACTGGATGGCACTGCATATCACTGTACTGCAGCACAATGCACTGCACTGATATACAGAGACATGAATGGAGCGTAGCTTCAAATAAAGTTATTATTATTATCATTATTATAATTATTATTATTATACAGGATTTATATAGCGCCAACAGTTTATACGCAGCGCTTTACATTATAAAAGGGAGACAATACAGTACAGTTACAATACAATAAAATACAAGAGGCTTAAGAGGGCCCTGCTCATAAGAGCTTACAATCTAACAGGGTGCTGCAGGTGGTACAAAAGGTTGCAACTGTGGGGAATGAGCTGATGGAAGTGGTAAACGATTAGTTGGAGGTGTGATAGGCTTCCCTGAAGAAATTAGTCTTCAGGGATCATCTGAAGGCAGCTAGAGTAGGAGATAGCCGGACAGATTGAGGTAGAGAGTTCCAGAGGATGGATGGGAGAGGCTCTGGAGAAATCCTGCAGATGAGCATGGGAGGAGGAGACAAGGTAGCTTGAGAGCAGGACGTCTTGAGAGGAGTGGAGAGGACAGTTTGGGAGATATTTGGAGATAAGATTGGTGATATAGCACAGGGCTGAGTTGTGGAAGGCTTTGTATGTTGTAGTTCGTTTTTGAAATTATATTCGCTGGGCGCTCAGGAGCCAATGGAGGGATTGGCGGAGAGGGGTGGCAGACACTGAGCAATTGGTAAGGTAGATGAGTCTGGCAGCAGCATGCATGATAGACTGAAGAGGGGATAGCCTATGGAGAGGTAGGCCTATGAGGATATATAATATAAGTTAGTAATGCGAGAGGAGACTGAAGGAGTGAGGGGAGGAGTAGAGAGATAGATTTGGGTGTCATTGGCGTAGAGATGGTATTGGAAGCTGTGGGAGGTTATCAAGTGACCAAGGCAAGAGGTGTAGATAGAGAAGAGTAGGGGTCCAAGAACAGAGCCTTGGGGGACCCCTACAGAAAGGGGGTGATTTAGAGGAGGAGACTGAGTTTTAGGTAACACTGAGCCTGGGTTCACACAATTGCGATGCGGGAACCAGTGTGATTTCAGTGTCGGTTCCCACATCGCATCTCTCCCGCAGGCAGTTCACACTGCCCTCTGCGAACTGCTGCGGGTGTCAATACAAAGTTAATGACACCCCCAGATCGGTTCTCAGATCGCAGTGCATACAACTGTATGGCTGAATTTGCATAGCACAGACATTGCATGTGATCTGCACAGCAATGCGGTGCGAATCACATGCAATGTCTGACATCGCAATAGTAGGAACCCAGGCTAAGGGAGTGCTGTGATAGGTGTGATAAGTTAAGAAAAAAAATTAAAGAGAAAAAAATAGAAAGCAGTGAGACACACTGAAACGCGCATCACACAGCTCGCTGTCGGAACCGGCACTGTCCCACATGATAAAATAATGTGTAGCGGCCTCCTCACTCCCCTCTTTCTCTTGTCTCGTCTTTTTCTTGTCTAGGGGTACCTTAGAGGGGAGAGAGCGGGGACACCACGCCTGGCCTCCACCACATGTGTCAGTGCGGTATAAGCAACGTTCTTGTATTACCTTTGGGTCAGTGCTGTGCACCTGGGTCCTCCCTCCAAGAGTCACCTTGAACAATATCTGCTAGGAATTGAGCTCCACACCATTAAAGTTCAACACTCCTTTATTCTTCTTGAATGAACACAAACAGTTAAACTCCCTTGGATATAGAACAGGAAAGGAGGTGTGGATGCGAATAGGCCCAGACACAATTTGGTTCTCCAGTTTCCTTCCTGAAAGTGGGTTACGGTCTCCGCACGAGGGGAATTTCCTTCCAGGCGGTCTCCGACAAGAGGCTCACCTGTCACCGGCAATATGCTGCACCGGGTCTTCAAGTGAGGAGCTCCCCCCGGTCCATTGCGCCTTCTGGATTCGGGTACCCACTACCGGGGTTCCCGAGGATCTCCTTCCCTCGTGGAACTCAGTGTTGGGCACTGAGCTCCGGACCTCCATCCGAGTACCTCACCCCAGGCTAAAGGTGCCTGGGATGGAACACGATCTCCGGCGGTCCTCTAGGCCTAGGCCACCCAGAGGACCGGCACGAACCACCGTCCACAAGCTGAAGGTGCCTGGGACTCCGACCCCGTGACAAAGATGGCCGGCCCCTTTATACCCTCTCCCGGCAAGCACGGCGGGTTCCCCGCCCCACCATACCGCTGCCGAGGGAGGACAAAAAGGAGGTACGGCACACAACAATGATTCAACCCCAACCCAGGGCGACAGCGCCACCCACCGGGCTGCGGGGAATTACACATCACTAATGTCTCTGCCAAGTTCAAATTTACACCCGGGAAAGAACATACCCGCTACACTCTCCCCCTGGTGGTTTGACACTGGTCGCCAGTGTCTGGAGTAAATCATGCCCTCAACGGCTGACATAATCCAATCCAGAAACCCACTAACAATTGTGCAAGAATAAAACTTTTAGAAAAACTATCCTACTGAAACAATTGTGTCTGAGCCCTGTAATAGAAAGGGAATGAAACAACAACATGTAATCATAACTTTGAATCACATTTTACATTATACTTTTCCCACCCATCCTGACTAAGATCCACCCCATTCTCAGTGATCTTGATGGAATGCTCTCCTGCAGAGGGAAAAGAAAGAAAACAACACACATAACCCTGACACATGTATTCGTGTGAGAGAAAAGAAACTTCTCCGGGAAGAAATCCCTCTTCTGCAAAGAGTGAGTGCGTGAAAAGTGTTTAACGTTGCGCAACACTGCCACCTGGTGACAGCATCACGGTAACTGCACTCGTGGAACTTTCCTCTTCTCTTTGGGCCCTATCTACCCCAGAGTCCAAGATCTCTTGCGGGAAAAGTGGAGAACAAACCAGGAACAGTTCTCCATTCCTCTGGGCACAAAAGCAACGGCCCCAGAAAGTTCAGCAGCATAGAACAAAACTGAGTCTTTTTCTCTCCTAAAGGTAAAAGCGGGGATGCGGCAGAACAAGTGGCTTCAAGTGTTGATCCATGGTCTCTAGATGATACTCCACATCTTCTCCTTCCTTACGCTGGATCAACACCTTGTCTGCATGGATGTGCCGTCCCAACATCCACTCTGCCTTGCAGTCTTTAAAACGTTGAGAAGCCTTGGGAGAGCATGCCAGGTACCTGCGGGCGTGCGGAACCTGAAGGTGGGTCCACACAAAGTCATTGTACCAGCGCTCCCGTCACACTTCTACCTCATAGAGCAGTTCCTTCGACAAGTATGGATACTCCCATCCGTACTCCGCAGCAACCTTCTGGCCAAATAGGCGTTGTAATCTCGCCAAAGGAGGCATGGTAGCTTTGTCCCCTTCGCCAGGCAAAACTATTGAGTCTGGGTGGCGAGGGACCTTGACCACATCTGGTCTGGGCATAGGTGCCCGCAGCAACAGTCTCTTTTCCCCGGCCTCCGGTACAGACTGTACCGGGGATGTAGAAGCAGACTGGGGATGGGACCCTTCTTCAGGCACTGGTGCCTCCACCCGGGGTGTACTTTCCCCTGTAGACATGGGTGGATCCCTGGTTCTGCGGGATGAAGCAAGCGGTACTTTGTCCCAGCCCTTCTCGGCAAACAAATCGTCTATGGTAACGTCCTCTCCCATGTCCGAGAGCGACTCCAGGTCATAGGTGTCACACTCCTCCGCGGGTAGGTACCCTGTAGTGGAGACTGAGTTTCCACCTCTTCCCACACACCAAATCTCTACGCCTGGCTTACCTCGGCCTTTACTTGAAGTGGGATGTCCGGAACTCTTGTAGACGGATTCATCCGGGCCGGGCGTAAGCGGGCGAGACGGTCCACCACCACCGCTGGTCGGGGCTACCATACCGGTCTTTCTCTTCGGTGGCGGATGCTGCGAGACAGTGGTGACCAAGTCAGCATCCTCGGATTTCTGCCGTTGGGGTTTTACGACCTCCTCCGCGGTCGCTGCAGTGTGTGCAGGGATGGCTCTCACAACAGTGATTCCTCCTCTCTGAGTGGTGTTGGCTGAAGCCCGACCGGGGTAGATGGTTCTCGGCCTCTCGACCGCCGGATCCACTTCGAACAGAAACTTCCCACAGGCCTCACAATGTCCGAATGGCTTCAGTTGGCACACCAGTCCCGAACAGCCGGGACAAATCACACCCAGGGCCTCAACGTCCATGCACGAGTACAGGGCGAATCGACCCCTTGGCTTTAGCCGGATCCCCGTATCTGTTACCGGAGCAGCAGCAGTCAATGTCGTGGTGGAAGGGTGAACTGGAATCCACGAGGTATGTCCGAACATGGCAACCTGTTGCTGATCCATCGCACACTGCAAAGTTTTTGCGCCAACGTCCCACGTGTAGTCCTTCACACGTATTGGACTCCTCCCCTTTTGCTCCAGTTCGCGGGCTTTTCTTCTTTTTCCTTTTTGAGTCACGCCCACGAACTAAGCGATGGGGGTGTGCCTGGTGGCGCAGTGCAAATAGAAACCCCCACGTGTACTACTTCACACGGCTGAGCTTCCCCCTCTTCTCGCTCTTCTGCGCGGGCTTTTCCCTTCAATGGGTCATGTCCACGACTTTGAGCACAGGGATGCACTTCGGTCAATGAAGGCCTGCCTATTCGCTTAACTCCTCCAGCAGACACGTTCAATTCCGTGGTGCACAAACACTATACCGGACCCGAGCCCCCACGTGTAGCGGCCTCCTCACTCCCCTCTTTCTCTTGTCTTTTTCTTGTCTAGGGGTACCTTAGAGGGGAGAGAGCGGGGACACCACGCCTGGCCTCCACCACATGTGTCAGTGCGGTATAAGCAACGTTCTTGTATTACCTTCGGGTCACTGCTGTGCACCTGGGTCCTCCCTCCAAGAGTCACCTTGAACAATATCTGCTAGGAATTGAGCTCCACACCATTAAAGTTCAACACTCCTTTATTCTTCTTGAATGAACACAAACAGTTGAACTCCCTTGGATATAGAACAGGAAAGGAGGTGTGGATGCGAATAGGCCCAGACACAATTTGGTTCTCCACTTTCCTTCCTGAAAGTGGGTTACGGTCTCCGCACGAGGGGAATTTCCTTCCAGGCGGTCTCCGACGAGAGGCTCACCTGTCACCGGCAATATGCTGCACCGGGTCTTCAAGTAAGGAGCTCCCCTTGGTCCATTGCGCCTTCCGGATTCGGATACCCACTCCCGGGGTTCCCTAGGATCTCCTTCCCTCGCGGAACTCAGTGTTGGGCACTGAGCTCCGGACCTCCATCCGAGTACCTCACCCCAGGCTAAAGGTGCCTGGGATGGAACACGATCTCCGGCGGTCCTCTAGGCCTAGGCCACCCAGAGGACCGGCACGAGCCACCGTCCACAAGCTGAAGGTGCCTGGGACTCTGACCCCGTGACAAAGATGGCCGGCCCCTTTATACCCTCTCCGGGCAAGCACTGCGGGTTCCCCGCCCCACCATACCGCTGCCGAGGGAGGACAAAAAGGAGGTACGGCACACAGCAATGATTCAACCCCAACCCAGGGCGACAGCGCCACCCACTGGGCTGCGGGGAATTACACATCACTAATGTCTCTGCCAAGTTCAAATTTACACCCGGGAAAGTACATACCCGCTACAAATGCATTTTGCCATGCAAGTTAGTTTAAACCTAGCCTAACTGAACAACATTACATTTTCTAAAGGACTGTGTATCATAAATGTAACGCGGTCTCTGAATTTAGGTGGGGTACACCTGGGTGGTAGTGAGGTCCAGGTGTGTAAAGTGTGGGAGTAATTGGACCATTTGTATTCGTGGAGGATTGGGCGGTGTAATAATCTCCTTGGCCTGTGGGTGGCAGGTGCCCGCAGGCTTGAGGTAGATTTGCCGCCACAGTGCTGTCCTTTTTGTCCCTTCTCGGAGATGGTACGGCGAGGGCGGGGAACCTGCCGTGCCGTCGTTGGAGGGGATAAAAGGGGGAGACGCCCTGGTCACAAGGTCTTGTCTTGCTCTTCTGGAGGTTTTTTATCACGCACCCAGGCACCTTAGGCCTGGGTGTGGGCGGTTCTGGATTCCGGCTCAGGTGCCCTAGGCCTGACCGGAATGGAGTTGGAGTCCATCCCAGGCACCTTCAGCCTGGGGTGAGGTACTAAACCAGGAGGCCTGGGGCCCAGTGACTTCAACTGGGTCCCGCGAGGGTGGAGAAGTCCGAGGGTCCCTGAAGTGGATGGGGCCCGTGTCTGAGGTGAGGAGGCCAGGGAGGTTACCCATTCGGAGAGTCTGGAGCAGCATCAACCCAGTGACGGATGGGCCTCTGGTAACTCTCTTGGAGGGACATCTTCCCCTGACAGGGGCCACAACGCAGCGAAGGTACTCCTATCTACGTTCTCTTGAGTCGCTGGTAGAGACTCTCAAGTTCTAAGTCCTTTCTAGCCAAGGCTATAGTAACCGCTGGTGAGATCACAGTGGTTTAGCTGACAATCAGGACAGTGCCTCGACCTGCTCATTCCCCTGTATCAAACTGTTATCAAGTCTCAACCAGTTGGCTACTGAAGCACTGTTTATTGTGAGATATGCAATAAAACAAGAGCTGGACTGTGATCGGTGTGTGGAACTCTGGTTAATGGGAGCAAAGGGAAGTGTTGGCACAGCAGGACTTAATCCTTTACAGAAACACACAGGCCCGAGGAAATATCTGGTACTGGCCTTCACCTCACCCACAGCTATGGGGAGGACATGGGCCGTGGCGCATCTCACCCTGTCGTGTGTGATACCCCTAGACAAAAGAGATGGGGTGAGACCGCTACACGCGGGGGCTCGTGAGTCCGGGATGATGTGTGTTTTGACTTTGGAAGTAAGAATGGATGTGTCTGGACTTTGCTGCCCGGAGGAGTTCCGAGCAGGTCGGCCATGTGATCGGCCAAAGTGCATCCCTGCTCAAAGTCGTGAAAATTACCCTAAGACGGGAAAGGCCCATGCGGAGGAGCGAGAAGAGGGAGAAGTCCAGCCGTGTGATGTACTACATGTGGGGGCTTTTACTGCACTGCGCCATGAGGCACCCCGTGACTACACAGTTCGTGGGCGGAGTTTGATGGAAGCCCGCGAAAACGTGCAAGTCGTGGGAGGAGTCTGGCCATGTGGAGGAACTCACGTGGAGACTTGGGCGCGTGGTCAGTGCGTGATGGAGCAGCAGACAGTCGGGATGGCCTCAAGCTCCCCATGGATTCTGGTTCCCTACCCCACGAAGATGACTACCTTTGCTGCTCCCCTTACAGACACGGGGATAAGACTCAGGCCCCGAGGACAGTTGGCTCTGTACACATGCAGAGACACGGAGGCCCTCGGCGTGATCTGTCCCGGATGCTCGGGACTGGTGGTTCACCTGAAGCCATTCGGGCGTTGCGAGGCATGCAAAGAGTTCTTGTTCGAGGTGGAGCCATCCACAGTAAGGCCCCGGGCCCTTCGCCTCAACAGCCTCACAGGTACCGCTACTCCGGAAGGGGAGATCCAGGCCTTTGCGGAGGTTCCCGTACGCACTGACCAGGGCGATGTGACTGCCCAATCAGAGACTGAGAAAGAAAAATTTCGAGGATGCTGCTTCGGTCAACACAGATTCTCTGCTCCCACCTCCGAAGAGGAAAGTCGGCCTGGTGCAGGCCTCCTATGGTCGTGTAAGAGCTTCACCCCGTTGCTTGCCTGGCCTGGATGGATCCGGTTGGAAGAGTCCTGGACATCCCAGTTCTACAAAAGGTCAAGGTGAGCCAGGGGCTGGGACTGTGGTGGTGGTTGGGAGTGTCGGGGGTCCACAGTCGGTGGAGCCCGCTAGGGAGGGTAGTTCCACGTCTACTAGAGACTACCTTCCCGCGGAGATGTATGACACCTCCGACCTAGAGTCACTGTCGGATTGTGGAGATGACGGTGAGATCGATGAACTGTTTCACCAGAAGGGCTGGGACAAATGCCCATTACCTATGCTACGTGCACCCCAAGATTCGCCTATGTCTATAGGAGATAGCACGCCCCGGGCGGAGGCCCCAGAGTCTACAAGGAAGCCTAGTCCTCCAATTGCTCTTCCACAATCCACAGCATCACCCGTTTTGTTGGCAGGGAAACAACGAGCATCACTACGGGCACCGAGAGAAAAGCCATCAGAGGTAGTGAAAGTACCTCGGCACCCGGAGACCATTGTTCAACCAGAAGAAGGTGAGCGGGCCACAATGCCTCCCTTGGCCCGATTGCAACGATTATTTTCGCAGAGGGTCGCTCACGAGTACGGATGGGAATATCCTTACTTGCCCAGGGACTTACTGTTTGACGTTGAAGTTCTGCGACAGCGGTGGTACGATGAGTTAGTTTGGGAGAAACTTAAAGTGCCTCATGCCCGGCGATACTTGTCTTGTTCGCCACCTGTATCGAAAAAGTTTAGAGACTGCAGAGCAGACTGGATGTGGGGCCGCCATATCCACGCAGACAAGGTGCGCATCTGCAGGAAAGATGGAGATGACGCTGACTATTCGATTGAGGTTTTCGATAAACATCTGAAGCCCTTGTTTTTGCCTGATCTGAAGTTTTACTTGTGAGAAGAGACTCGCTTGTTTTTTTTTCTCTGTAGCAACTTTCTGAAAGTGTTCTTGCTGGAGCATCGAACTGTACCCTAGTTTTTTATTTGGGTTTTTGGGGTTTTTTCTACTCTTTTGGAGGAATGAGAGCTGTTTGTTTGTTCTCTCTTCTTTCACAATTTAAAGACAGAGACTTTGGGGGTAGAATCAGAGTAGGGACGCAGGAAGACTGAAGATTTCACCAAGTGTCATCACCGTGGCATCGTCACCAGGTGGCGGTGTTGCGCAACGGCTGTTGTTTGTACATTTGCATCACTTTACTCGTTGGAGCGAATGGGTCTCTCGGCTGATAGACCCATTCATTCCAAATTAACACAGAATGTCAGGATGTGGCTTTTCTTGTGTGTTGTTTTTTTTCCCTCTGCAGGAGATTCGTCTGTCAAGACTACTGAGTATGGGGTGGTTCTTAGACAGTAAAGGGAGGGATTGCATATGTGTACATGCTTAGAGGGTTTTATAAAAAAAAAGTTTATTGTTTTATGTTCCCCTCCCCGTTGAGCAGGTCTTGGCATGGTTAGGGTTCCAATTTTTAGGGATAGCCTTTGGGGTCAGGCTTATGTCACCACTCTTTGGGAGACATGGGTTTGCACCAGACGCTGGGGACCAGCGTCAAATCACAGGGGGGAGTATGTAGCGGGGTCTCTGAATTTAGGTGGGGTACACCTGGGTGGCAGTGAGGTCCATGTGTGTAAAGTGTGGGAGTAATTGGACCATTTGTATTCGTGGAGGATTGGGCGGTGTAATAATCTCCTTGGCCTGTGGGTGGCAGGTGCCCGCAGGCTCGAGGTAGATTTGCCGCCACAGTGCTGTCCTTTTTGTCCCTTCTCGGAGATGGTATGGCGAGGGCGGGGAACCTGCCGTGCCGTCGTTGGAGGGGATAAAAGGGGGAGACGCCCTGGTCACGAGGTCTTGTCTTGCTCTTCTGGAGGTTTTTCATCACGCACCCAGGCACCTTAGGCCTGCGTGTGGGCGGTTCTGGATTCCGGCTCAGGTGCCCTAGGCCTGACCGGAATGGAGTTGGAGTCCATCCCAGGCACCTTCAGCCTGGGGTGAGGTACTAAACCAGGAGGCCTGGGGCCCAGTGACTTCGACTGGGTCCCACGAGGGTGGAGAAGTCCGAGGGTCCCTGAAGTGGATGGGGCCCGTGTCTGAGGTGAGGAGGCCGGGGAGGTTACCCATTCGGAGAGTCTGGAGCAGCATCAACCCAGTGACGGATGGGCCTCTGGTAACTCTCTTGGAGGGACATCTTCGCCTGACAGGGGCCACAACGCAGCGAAGGTACTCCTATCTACGTTCTCTTGAGTTGCTGGTAGAGACTCTCAAGTTCTAAGTCCTTTCTAGCCAAGGCTATAGTAACCGTTGGTGAGATCACAGTGGTTTAGCTGACAATCAGGACAGTGCCTCGACCTGCTCATTCCCCTGTATCAAACTGTTATCAAGTCTCAACCAGTTGGCTACTGAAGCACTGTTTATTGTGAGATATGCAATAAAACAAGAGTTGGACTGTGATCGGTGTGTGGAACTCTGGTTAATGGGAGCAAAGGGAAGTGTTGGCACAGCAGGACTTAATTCTTTACAGAAACACACAGGCCCGAGGAAATATCTGGTACTGGCCTTCACCTCACCCACAGCTATGGGGAGGACATGGGCCGTGGCGCATCTCACCCTGTCGTGTGTGATACCCCTAGACAAACGAGATGGGGTGAGGCCGCTACATAAACAATTGCCATTTAAAAATAAAGTAAAAAAAACACTTGTTTTCATCTTTGTTGCATCTCAATTCTGTTTATCTCTTGCAGGCTCTTTTTCAGCTACTTCTTGTCTATACAATGGACTCCAGTGATGGCTGCATGGCATTTCTTATGGAGGATTTCCTAATGGTAGCCACCATGCACAATGCTTTTGTGATATGGGTTAAACAGGCCATTGCTGTCTTCATCAGAAGATAATGTGACAGGGCAACAATGCAGGAACAGAACTGAGAGACAGCTCATAACTACATAACAAGAAGTGCCTGTACAAAGACCTTAATGGCAGGATCATTAGGTATTATTAATGGCATCTGCAGATTTAGAAATATTGAAATTACATTGACATGATTCAATTTTCATGAGATATTAGTAAATAGGATTACATATACTTGAAAGCGGAGTTATACTCTAAAATGAAAGCAGCCAATTGCTAGGAGGTGGGGATGCAATGTCTCTTCTGCCAAAACACTTCTTCCACTTTACCCTAGAAATTATTTTTTTTTGTGCACCCTGTATGGCATGCACTTGTGCCATGCAGTGTACATTCTCAGTTCTCTGTGGAAAGTGCCAGGAACATCAGTGGCCAATCAATGGTTGAAGAGGAAGCCTGGGAACCCAGAAGCAACGGTTGTGGAGATGGCGGTGTCATGGGGCAAAGTCTGCATCACATAGCGTTGGAGAAGACCACACTTGCTGCATACTGCATGTAGCACACAGACCCTTTTCCCTTGCTTTGGCTCAATTGCAGGAACAAAGGCACACCGTACTATATTATGTATTTGGGTCCCACAGCTAGGTTCTTCCGTCAGTTGGTTCTCCTCTCCTAGGATATAGGGACAAGTCTCTGTATTCCCCCCAGTAATACCAATGTCCACACCACTTCAAACTCCAACGTTGAGTTTATTTTCTCAATGTTCAGTAGATAGGAAAGGGTGGAAGAGAGAATGGACAGCAAGGTTTGGGAGGTTAGTCCAGGCACAAATGGATAGCACAATCACTTCTCTATCCCTGAGTAGGTTTAGCTCACCCGGATAGTCTCCCACAAAGTGGATCCTAGCAGCCGAAGTGATGCTCGGACGTTTGATCAAGTTATTTTCCTAGATGCGATCGGGAGACTCTCTGCCACAGAATCTATCAGACCCCGAACCTCTTAGCTTTTGGATACTTAAGGACAGGTGCCAGCAGCAGCACATTACTAGGCCCTTGGTGGATAGAAGAATCCCTCCAGAGAGTTACCGGGCCCCTTCCTTCACCGTGAACTCTCACTGGTCCGTCAGAAAGGTCCTCCCCCGGCCCCCTCTTCTTAGAAGCGGGCTGCCTTGCGAGAGACACCCTGGGACTTCTCCTCCGTGAAGCAGGCTCCAGCTAAAGGTGCTGGGCCCAGTGTTGAAGATGCAGCCCCAGGACTAAAGGTGCCTGGGACTGATGCACACGTGGCCCCATGGCCTGGAGGGCCATGCGCCACGCACCTGGACTCCGACTCTGGAACGAAGACCCCTCCCAGGCGGCGTCTGCCCCTTATGTATCCTCTCCCGGCATGCACAGCAGGTCGACCACACCCACTGTACTGCTGCTGAGAGAGGACACCCTAAGGCATAGCACTAATACCAGTGGTTCAACCCTGACCCATTATGGCAGTGCCACCTATAGGCCACAGGGAACTGCACACCAGTATACCATCCTGAAAATAATACAGCACAACCTACAAATTGAGAACGGTCTGAGCCCAACTACTATCTCAGACCAGCCCCCTAAATTTGGGTATATAGCACCCCTAAATGGGGTGGGCGCTACATGCACAAAATGGCAAAAGCCTACCCAGCACAATTTACTTTAGTAACACTTTAGGACCAGCTCTGTGTTTACCATATTGGTACACAAGGGCCAGTGCCTAGAGCAGCAGGGCTGGGAAGAGCAGCACTAAGGTCCCTAAACCTCAACATTTACAAATTGTGATAACTTTTTCTAGTTTTGTTTCCCTCTTCTGTGCACCTTTGCTTTTTCATGCCTAAATTCAGCAAGGGACCTGTAGGAGGAAATGGGTTCAAGGGATGTTGGGAAGTGTTAGAAGAAGTATGAAAGAATGTGTCTCTTTTTCTCGTTTGGAGGTCTGCACAGTTGAAACAGACTGTATCTCTGTACATAAAGCAAGCAGATTACTGCCAACAATAGCCCATTCTAGCTTTATTTTAAAGCTAAAGTTTAGGTATGGACTATTTTACATAATTACATCAGTTCAGTTGGAAACAGTGTAAGTACTGTATGTACATGTGCTATACCTGTCGAATCCCTATGAAAGCTGGAAATCACTGTAGTAGGCACCATTACTACAGTGATCTCCACTAGCTTCAGAGTCCTGTGCCAAGGAAAGAATGTGACTTTACGGTCACCACCTTGTCAAATAGGACTCTTTGCATGAAAAAATACATTGAAAGTAATAAACACTCGATTATACAAAAAAATCAAATAAATGCAAAGTGTTCTCTGAATGGCTTCTGCAGGGCAACCGTTTGGCACATGACCTGGCTAGCTGAGATTACTGTAGTAGAGGTGTGTACTGTCTACAGTGATTTCCAGCTTCCACAGCCAGGATCAACGAAGTATGGCACACACAGTACATACTTGCATTGTTCCAACTTGCAAATAGGGATGAGCTCGGTGTTCGAGTCGAACATACGTTCGACTCGAACATCGGCTGTTCGATCGTTCGACGAAGATCGAACGATTTGGGCCGTTCGCGCCTAATTCGAGTGACGCGAACGGCCCACAATGCACTATGCCATCGCAGTGTCATCCAGGCGCTGTGATTGGCCAAGCATGCACTGTGACCCCGCATGTTTGGCCAATCACAGCGCCGGCAGCGAGGAGAGCAATGATTGGCCACAGGGAGGATGCCTGTGGCCAATTATTGCTGAGGGTGTTTAGTACACGCCCCACACTATAAAAGGCCGCCAGCACGGCGGCCTAGTGTAGTGTGTTCCGGAGCAGGGAAAGAGAAGCATAGGCAGGGACAGTGACATTTATTTTTTCTTGCTTAACCTGGATTCCTTTAGTTTAGGGAAAGAGAAGGATAGGTAGGGAGAGTGTCAGTGTGTTTTACTGTGCGAATCCTTGTTTCTAGGGACAGGGAAGGACAGTGAGGGAAATTCTCCTTGTGCTATAGTGTGCTTTAAAAAAACATTTTTTCTAGGGACAGAAAACTATAGGTAGGGAGAGTGTCAGTGTGTTTTACTGTGCGAATCCTTGTTTCTAGGGACAGGGAAGGACAGTGAGGGAAATTCTTCTTGTGCTATAGTGTGCTTTAAAAAAACATTTTTTCTAGGGACAGAAAACTATAGGTAGGGAGAGTGTCAGTGTGTTTTACTGTGCGAATCCTTGTTTCTAGGGACAGGGAAGGACAGTGAGGGAAATTCTCCTTGTGCTATAGTGTGCTTTAAAAAAACATTTTTTCTAGGGACAGAAAACTATAGGTAGGGAGAGTGTCAGTGTGTTTTACTGTGCGAATCCTTGTTTCTAGGGACAGGGAAGGACAGTGAGGGAAATTCTTCTTGTGCTATAGTGTGCTTTAAAAAAACATTTTTTCTAGGGACAGAAAACTATAGGTAGGGAGAGTGTCAGTGTGTTTTACTGTGCGAATCCTTGTTTCTAGGGACAGGGAAGGACAGTGAGGGAAATTCTCCTTGTGCTATAGTGTGCTTTAAAAAAACATTTTTTCTAGGGACAGAAAACTATAGGTAGGAAGAGTGTCAGTTTCTTTCACTGTGATAATCCTTGTTTCTAGGGACAGGGAAGGACAGTGAGGGAAATTCTCCTTGTGCTATAGTGTGCTTTAAAAAAACATTTTTTCTAGGGACAGAAAACTATAGGTAGGAAGAGTGTCAGTTTCTTTCACTGTGCGAATCCTTGTTTCTAGGGACAGGGAAGGACAGTGAGGGAAATTCTCCTTGTGCTATAGTGTGCTTTAAAAAAACATTTTTTCTAGGGACAGAAAACTATAGGTAGGAAGAGTGTCAGTTTCTTTCACTGTGATAATCCTTGTTTCTAGGGACAGGGAAGGACAGTGAGGGAAATTCTCCTTGTGCTATAGTGTGCTTTAAAAAAACATTTTTTCTAGGGACAGAAAACTATAGGTAGGAAGAGTGTCAGTTTCTTTCACTGTGATAATCCTTGTTTCTAGGGACAGGGAAGGACAGTGAGGGAAATTCTCCTTGTGCTATAGTGTGCTTTAAAAAAACATTTTTTCTAGGGACAGAAAACTATAGGTAGGAAGAGTGTCAGTTTCTTTCACTGTGATAATCCTTGTTTCTAGGGACAGGGAAGGACAGTGAGGGAAATTCTCCTTGTGCTATAGTGTGCTTTAAAAAAACATTTTTTCTAGGGACAGAAAACTATAGGTAGGAAGAGTGTCAGTTTCTTTCACTGTGATAATCCTTGTTTCTAGGGACAGGGAAGGACAGTGAGGGAAATTCTCCTTGTGCTATAGTGTGCTTTAAAAAAACATTTTTTCTAGGGACAGAAAACTATAGGTAGGAAGAGTGTCAGTTTCTTTCACTGTGATAATCCTTGTTTCTAGGGACAGGGAAGGACAGTGAGGGAAATTCTCCTTGTGCTATAGTGTGCTAAAGCATTCCTCATCAACCATCTTTGAAATCCTTGTTTTTTGGACAGTCAGGGAAATTGTCGTTGTGCTATTCTGTGCAAAAGCAATCATCCTCAACCATATTTAGAAATCCTTAAGTAAAGGGACAGAGAAGGACACCTGAAGGTAGCCCTTATTGCTTTTTTCCCATCTCCCTGCAGGCCATCTATTAGAATGTCTGGAAGGCAAACAAGGAGAGGCAGACAGTCAGGAGGCAATAAAAGAGGGCAAGCAGGCTCTGTGTCTGGGGGCAACAGTGCTGGTCGTGGACGCGGTGCATTGTCATCAGCACATGGCCATGGGACACGCTTGTCCTTCTTTTCGGCAGCTGGACATGTTGAGCCACATCATGCCGAAGACTTGGTAGAGTGGATGACCAAGCCCTCCTCCTCCTCCTCATCCTCTCTCACCCAGGCTCAGGGTACTGGCAAAGCAGCTGCCAAAGCGTCCTCTTCCCTGGTATCAATGTCAGACTCATCATCAGTCACTCCTTCCCTAGACCCACCATGTCCTCCTCCTGAGGAGTCCCCCGAACTGTTTGAGCACAGTGTTGGGTACATGCTCCAGGAGGATGCCCAGCGTTTCGAAGGGTCTGATGATGAAACCCAGCTACAGGAAGGCAGTAGCGTGAGAGCAGACAGAGGGGATGCTCAAGAAGGACACCAATCTGGCAGTCATGTTCCAGCAGCTGCAGCATACTGCCAGATTGGCTCCAGTGATGAGGAGGGAGGGGATGATGAGGTCACTGACTCCACGTGGGTGCCTAATAGGAGAGAGGAGGAGGAGGAGGAGGATGAGGAGGAGGCACATCTCCAACGAGGCAGGATGCCCTTTGGTGGCCAGCGTAAGGGCAGTACACCGACGGAATCACACCGCAGAGCTCCGCCTGTGCAGGGCGCTGCCTCTGCCCGTCATTCAAAAAGTTCTTTGGTGTGGGCCTTTTTTGAGGCTAGTGCATCAGATCGCACAGCTGCTGTTTGCAACATATGTCTCAAGCGTATATCGCGTGGCCAAAACATCAGCCGCTTGGGTACCACATGCCTGACCAGACATATGTTGACCTGCCATGCAGCTCGTTGGCAAGCCTACCTCAAAGACCCACACCAAAGAACAAAGCGGACCTCTCCTTGCACCGCATCAGCTGGGATCTCCAACCCCACTATAACTTCAGTCCTCTCTGAAACATGCACTGAGAGGAATGAAGGTGTAGAATTAGGTGTGTCACAGCCAAGTACTTGCGGCCACTCTGCTAGCAGTACACCGACGTCCGATTCTAGCAGGCAAATTTCCCTGCCCCAGCTGCTGGACCGTCGAAAGAAGTTCACTCCCAGCCATCCACATGCCCAGCGGTTGAATGCTAGCTTGGCTAAATTGCTAGCGCTTCAACTGCTGCCTTTTCAGTTGGTAGACTCGGCCCCCTTCCGTGAGTTTGTGCAATGTGCGGTTCCTCAGTGGCAGGTTCCCAAACGCCACTTTTTCTCACGGAAGGCTATTCCGGCTCTCTACCGGCATGTGGAAGGCAATGTCTTGGCCTCGCTGGACAGGGCGGTCAGCGGTAAGGTGCATATTACCGCTGACTCATGGTCCAGCAGGCATGGACAGGGACGTTACCTTTCTTTCACGGCCCATTGGGTCACTCTTTTGGCAGCTGGGAAGGATGCAGGACAAGGTGCAGTAGTGTTGGAGGTTGTTCCACCGCCACGCCTCCAAAATGCTACTACTGGTTGTGACACACCTCTCTCCTCCACCCCCTCCTCTTCTTCTTCCTCCATGGCCTCTTCCTGTGGTTTGTCCTCGGAACCAGCGGTGCTCCGTAGGCGTTCAAGGGGCTACGCAAGTACGCAGGCAAAAAGATGCCATGCCGTGCTTGCGCTGGTGTGTTTGGGGGACAGAAGCCACACTGGGGCAGAGGTCCTGTCTGCTCTGCAGGGCCAGGCCGAGAGGTGGTTGACGCCACGCCAGCTTAAGCCAGGAATGGTGGTTTGCGACAATGGCACCAACCTCCTCTCCGCCCTCCGACAGGGACAACTGACCCATGTGCCCTGTGTGGCTCACATCCTTAACCTGGTGGTGCAGCGGTTCTTGGGCAGGTACCCGGGCTTACAGGATGTCCTGAGGCAGGCCAGGAAAGTCTGTGTGCATTTCCGCAGATCTTATAATGCCAGTGCTCGCCTGGCTGAGCTGCAAAAGGAGTTGAACCTGCCCAAGAACCGCCTTATATGTGACATGCCCACCAGGTGGAACTCAACGTTGGCCATGCTGCAGCGGCTGCACACGCAGCAGAGGGCCATCAATGAGTACCTGTGCGACTACGGCACCAGGACAGGGTCAGGGGAGCTTGTTTTTTTTTCTCCACGCCAGTGGGGCATGATCAGGGATGCATGCACTGTCCTGGCACCATTTGAGGAGGCCACGAGGATGGTGAGCAGTGACAGTGCATGCATCAGTGACACTGTACCTCTTGTCCACCTGTTGGATCACACGCTGCGTGGAATAATGGACAGGGCACTTGAGGCAGAACAGAGGCAGGAAGAGGAGGACTTCCTTGCCTCTCAAGGCCCCCTTTACCCAGACAGTGTTCCTTCTGTCCCACCCATCGCACAGGAAGAGGAGGAGGAGGAGGAGGAGGAGGATTGTGTCAGCATGGAGGTGGAGGCTGGCACTCAGCATCATCAGCAGCAGTCTTTTAGGGATGATTTACAGTCCCAAGAAACCAGTGGACTTGTACGTGGATGGGAGGAGGTGGCTGCGGATCATGTCGTCCTTAGTGACCCAGAGGACTCCGGAGCGAATGCCTCAGCAAACCTACGCTGCATGGCCTCCCTGATCCTGCAAAGTCTGCGGAAGGATCCTCGTATTCTTCGGATCAAGGAGAGGGACCATTACTGGCTGGCCACTCTCCTTGATCCATGGTACAAGGGTAAGGTTGCGGACCTTATGTTACCGTCGCAGAGGGAGCAGAGGATGAGACAACTCCGGGAGGCCTTGCAGAAAGGTCTGTGCAACGCGTTCCCAGAGACTGGGAGGTTACAAACTCCTGGTCCTGGACAACGAGTTGCTGAGGCTTCGGCCAGTCAAAGAAGGAGCGGTGGGGAAGGTGGCCGTCTGACCGATGCGTTCAGACAATTCTTTAGTCCGCAGCCCCAAAGTATGATCGGTTCCAGCAACCATCGCCAGCGTCTGATAAACATGGTGCAGGAATATCTAGGGGCAAGGTCAGACTTGGACACCTTCCCCACCGAAAATCCTCTGGCTTACTGGGTCTTGAGGATGGATCACTGGCCAGAGCTTGCACAGTATGCAATTGAGCTACTGGCCTGTCCTGCATCCAGCGTTCTTTCGGAACGCACATTCAGTGCTGCTGGAGGATTTGTCACGGATCACAGGGTGCGCCTGTCCACCGACTCGGTTGATCGACTGACTTTCATCAAGATGAACCAGTCTTGGATCACCACCAGTTACCACACACCTGATGCTGATATAACAGACTAATTGATTTTAACATGTCACATCCCTTCAAGACTGATGCTGATGCTGAGTGCCTGTGCTGTTATGTTGACTGGCTATCCTCCTCCTCCGAGTCCTCAATGATACGATTGATGATGATAGCTTGGAAGATCATTTTTGTTTATGGGTGCCGCCACCAGTGGCTAAGGCCCAATTTTTCAGCCCCTGTTTTACAGGGGCGTGTAATTACAATTTTTTTAGCAATAATTTGCCATAGGGCTCATTGCTGTGCTCCAAGTACAGTATCTGTGAGGGGTTGGAGTGTTGTGGCACCAGTGCCTAAAGCCCAATTTTTCAGCCCCTGTTTAACAGGGGCGTGTCATTACAATTTTTGAAGCAATACTTTGCAACAGGGCTCATTGCTGTGCTCCAAGTACAGTATCTGTGAGGG
The DNA here is from genome assembly GCA_029206835.1 of Rana muscosa. Taxonomy (NCBI): domain Eukaryota; kingdom Metazoa; phylum Chordata; class Amphibia; order Anura; family Ranidae; genus Rana; species Rana muscosa. The sequence continues at coordinate 920,870,735 of CM055118.1, forward strand.
GTTGTAGTGTTGTGCCACCAGTGCCTAAGGCCCAATTTTTCAGCCCCTGTTCAACAGGGGCATGTAATTACAATTCTTGATCTAATAATTCACAGCAGGGCCCATTGCTGCACCCACCAAGAGTAACTCTGAGGGCTTACAGTGTTGTGGCAACGCCACCACCACCACCACCACGAAAGGCCCAATTTTTCAGCCCCTGTTCAAAAGAGGCATGTAATTACAATTCTTGATCTAATAATTCACAGCAGGGCCCATTCCTGCACCCACCAAGAGTAACTCTGAGGGCTTACAGTGTTGTGGCAACGCCACCACCACCACCACCACGAAAGGCCCAATTTTTCAGCCCCTGTTCAACAGGGGCATGCAATTACAATTCTTGATCTAATAATTCACAGCAGGGCCCATTGCTGCACCCACCAAGAGTAACTGTCAGGGCTTACAGTGTTGTGGCACCAGCACCACCATCAAAGGCCCAATTTTTACTACCACTGTTCAACAATTATATGTAATTACAATTCCTGATATAATAGTTGACAGCAGGGCGTTCCAGCACCAACCAAGAGTAACTGTGAGTGCTTACAGTGTTGTGCCAACACCAACAACTAAGGGGCCTATTTCTGCAGAGTATATACGGCAGGTCCCTACTTTCAAACATCCAACTTACAAACGACTCCTACTTGCAAACGCAAGAAGACAACAGGAAGTGAGAGGAAATCTACCCCTTGGAAGGAAAATTCTCTCCTGTAAGAATTAATATGGGAGAAAGGTGTCTCCTCTGTACTGATGCTTTATCAGCAATCCTTGTTTCAAGAAAAACACCACATTTCAAAAACAGTTGTCATTGGGACGGAAAGTGAGGTGAAATGTTCTGAACAGGGGCACAGACAGCAAAACAAATGTTACAGGGGTGATAACCCTTACCTATGTTTTCCAAAAAGTTTAAAAATAGATTTTTGGGCTGGAGCTACACTTAAACAATGTACCTGTTCAAAATTACAAACAGATTCTACATAAGAACAAACCTACAGTCCCTGTCTTGTATGCACCGCCTGTATACGGCTGTTCAGAGTATATAGGGCCTTTTTTATTTTATGTGCGGGGTTCCCCTTAATATCCATACAAGACCCAAAGGGGCTGATAATGGGCTGGGGTAGGGGGGAGGGGGGGGTCATGGGGTAGCTATGCCATTTTTCTTAAAGATTTTCATCCATATTACCGGGACCAGACATTACATTAAAGCCGCAAGCAGTTTTAAATGGCTTTTTTTTCCTTTAGAAGTGTCATTTTGTGCAGGGACAGTTCTAAACACGGGAAACACGTGGCACTTCACAGGCATACTTTAGACACCCCCCAGGTACGATATTTAAAGGAATATTTGACTTTTTTTTTTTTCACTTTATGCATCATTAAAATGACTGCTCCCGAAAAACGACCGTTTTTAAAACTTCTTTTTGCATTGATACATGTCCCCTGGTGCAGAACCCGGGTTCCCAAACCCTTTTTAGGACAATAACATGCATAATAGTTGTTATAATTAGCACTTTAGAATTCGAACGTTCGCATCCATTGTATTTAATAGGGTTCTAATGTTCGTACGAACTTTCGGTCCGTTCGCGGGTTCTGGTGCGAACCGAACCCGGGGGTGTTCGGCTCATCACTACTTGCAAACTATAACATACCTAATGAAGTGCTTACCACTGAAGGAGCCACTGATGCATGGGTCCCCTGATTTTGGATAATAACGACCCTTCTGGCAATACCACTGTCTCGGACATGCCAAGACTAAAGAAAGAGGTTTTATTTTATGAAATACTCCCTACAAGGTAATATTGTGTACAGAATGGCAAAAGCAATGACAGGTAACAATTTTGTACATGAACAATGAGAGGACCTCTTTAAAGTGTCTGATCCCTGAATCTAGGGAGGTCCTAACTAAAGTACTGGAGGATAAAAGGTTCCTTCATTCTCTCGCTGGCCTCTATACTGATAAACGTTTGGGCCCAAATTTCCTGCGTTTTTAAATTTATCCCACTGTATAGGGCATAAAAACCCAAATTGTATCCCAAGGCAAGGTGACAATGTCCTTGTAAGAAGTGAGTAGGGAAGTTGTGGCTTCTCACCAGTTTTTTAGTCTATGAAATGTGTAATGACGTTTTAGCTTGCGGCCTCTCACCACTTTGCAATCTGTAGCTAAAGAGGAGCTCCAGTCTGGGATTTTTTTTTTAAAGTCAGCATCTATAAATACTGTAGCTGCTGTCTTTTAATATAAGGACACTTACCTGTCCAGGGATCCTGCAATGTCGGCACCCGAGCTGTGCAGGTGCCGGCATCTTCACTAAGGGAAATCGGCAGTGAAGCCTTCAAGCTTCACAGCTGGTTTCCTACTGCGCATATGCGAGTCGCTCTCCACTTTCTGAATGGTCTCGCTGTCTTCTGGGACCTATGTGTGTCCCAGAAGGCATCGGGGGGGGGAGGTGGAGGGGCTGAGCACACTTAGAGATCACCGTGGTAATCTTACCCGGAAGTGGGAGCGGAAACCTGTCAAAACCAGGTATCCGCTCCCCCCCAAAAAGAGCCAAACATGGCAGTGGGGTGGGTGCAAACAAGCGGAGCCTCCCCTTTTGGGTTGAGCTCCGCTTTAAGCCTCCTCTTGATCCCTGGCATCCAGAACCAGCGATGATGCCAGCAGATCAGGAGCCATCACAGAACCAGTGTTACCCCTTTCCTCCAGCTCACTGACTCTCTCTGACAGCTGTGCTCTCCATGCAGATTTGACAGCCCAGTCTCTCTCCAACACTGCTGCAAACACTAATGACTGTGACGTTCAGTCTCCAGTCACCTCTCATATCTCACGAAAGACTGACCAGAGCCTCTGGTTTCTCTTTTCTTTTCCTCCTGCAGGTCCCTGTTTTACTGGGACTTTTAGTCCCTTCCAGCATTTGGCTTCATAGAGGCTGTTTCCTGGGGATTACATCTTCCATAGTTCCAAATGGCTCCCAGCAGTCTTTCTTTCCAAGGCTGCACAGCAGCCACTCACAATGTCCTCTGAAACCTGGGTCAGACACAAAGGGAAGAGCTTGTACAAAAAGGGGCATCATCATTGAGGGGTGCGGAATTAAACTCAAAATGTAAAACAATAAGCAATGACAGGCAGGGGTTTTATCACAGAAGAGACCCAAGTGGTCGCTTTTTTTGTCCTAGTGTCACATGGAAAGGAAGTTAAGGGCTGCTCATTTTGTCTAGTGGACAGGTTTTTAAACTGTACCTTACCTGATCCTCCTCTCCCCTGACAGATGGACTGTCCCTTGTCGTCATAATGTAAAAATGGACAACTGGAGAATGGGGGAGAGGACACTGCGAGGACCAGAGGTGTAGAGGATCAGGTAAGTATATCTTCATGCTCTCTAGACCTAAATGAGTAATTAACCCTTGCAGTGTATGCACAGTCCCACTGCAAAGGATCATTTTTAAGCTTTCCAGAGTTGGGCTTTAATGCATAGGGCATAGTTCTTTGTACTCTTTTGAGAAAAATACATGGGCTGGCATTGCAGACTATCTTTTGAAAATGCTAGTTGCCTGGCTCTCTTGTAGATCCTCATGCATCAAAACTTGTTGACTGATCTGCAACATTATACAGCAGGTTTGTTAGAGGGCAATGACCCAGAAAGCCTGAGGATCGGGATGGAAAGCTGGCAACTAACACTTTTAGAAGAAAGTCAGCAATGGGAACCCTTGTATTTCTTTAATGGTAACATTTTTAAATTATTTCAGTACACGCTATGATACGGCTTCTCTCTTTTTTTCAGGTGTTTATTCTCATTTTGTGCCTGCATGTTTTATGTAGAAAACAAATTTGACTGCTCACCTTTCAAGAAAACAGCACAAGAGTGACAATGCGTTGATTGAGGGCTTAGGCACACAGTAAAGCAGGCCACGATCATCATGTGGCTCCTGGGAAATGCTTAATATGAGAGATCACAAACTCAGATTAGCTTTGTTTCCTGCAGCATTCATAAAGGACCTTTTAAGGGCATGAACTCATTTGCAGAAATCTAAATAGCATTTCTTCTTTCACAAATAAGTAAAACAATTTCACTGTCAAAACCTGCATGTCCTTTCAGTTAATATAAACTGCCTATATTTATTCATGTATAAAGTACAGGAAGGCTTATTTAAAGCCAACCTAGCATCAGATTTTTTTAATTTTTTTTAATGATAAAGTAGAAGTAAACACAATTTTGTTTATACATATTTTCCTTATTGATAGATGGGCTCTGATGCCTTGCAGTTTGCCATCAAGTCAACTGTTTGTTACATTGCTGTGCACATCCTGTGTGGTTCCTTGTGATTGGATGATAAAAAATGTTGAATATGCTATTTAATGATTTTTATAGCCATTTAGGGTTGTGTTAACATATGTCATTTTTACTCTATGCTTGATAAAGAGCCTGTTTGATGGCTTAAAACGTCACATTTTTATATTGAGGAATTCATGTTATATCTTGTTCCGCTGGCTTAGCACTTTAATAAAAAGCTATATGAATCAAATACAGATATAGAAGTTATCTGTGCAAACAACTTGGACAAACTAAAATATTTAGTTATGTGCCCTTGTGAAGTTACTGAAAGGTCTACTTTATTTATCATTCTACTGTAGACCAGGGGTCTCCAAACTTTCTAAACTAAGGGTCAGGACTTTAGGATGGCCAGATCATGGCCAGAGGGAGTGGAAATTTTTCTGGCATTAGTAGGCGTAAACATCACCACATTTGGTATTAGGTTAGGAGGAATAGTGCCCCATCTTTGGTATCCTAGGGAGTAATTGTGCTCCATTATTGGTGTCAGTGGCAGAAATGGTGCTCCATTGTTGGTGTTAGATATCAGAATAGTGTCTCATATCAGTGGGAGGATTAGTGCCCCAAGGGCCGGATAAAGGCAAGCAAAGGGCTGCAGTTTGGAGACCACTGCTGTAGACCAATGGACTTGTGTTGATGGGCAAATGCAGCTCACTTTTTAACCACTAGAAGAGCAGCATATGTGGTGCAGAAGGTGGATGAAAGGGGTAGCATGGGGGTAGGTGTAGGCAAATAAGACACACAGTACTGTAGAGCCACATGGAGAGATGCCCCTGTGGTACCCCTTTGGTTTTATAATTTTATTTACCCTGTTTGTTATTCTTTAACTGCCATGAAAAAAAACAAAAAAACTATTGGAGACAGCGCACTTTTATTTATTATTTTTTTGTGTTTATGTAGTCAAGTGTTCAGCCTCTTTTTTGGTGCGGTAGTCTCATTATCAGTAGCCAAGCGCAAGTCCCAATTTTTATTGGGAACAATGAGAAAAATGTTGTCCTGGTACCTGAAAAGAAAAACTAGACACAGCCTATTGTGGAAGAGAGAGAATGGAACATTGAAAATAGACTTTGAAGCCAGTTCTAGGGACAGCAAAATCACATCTACATCCTATTAAAGCTGAATACCAAAAGAATTGGAAAGAGTATTTCTTTCCCAAATAGAACCAGGACTTTTAAGGATGTAATACTGTCACTGAGGTGAGCACAGATACAATGTATTTTGCTTAAAATATCATATTTATTGTACAAAATATATATAAAAAATTATCATAAAAAAATTATCTCAATGTGTTGAGATAATTAAACTTGTTCCCAGCAAAATCTTTAAGGATTCTTGAGTATAGAGTCATCCATCGCATTTCGCAGATGTGTCTCTGCTTCTCCAGGGAAATTCAAATATGCATCTAGATTTATCAATTAAATTCAAAGAGAGCATCATTACAATCACATATAATTTACAATTATTTAGATCATTTTTCATAGTAAATGTTTAAAAATTAACAAAAGAGTTATAATCGATATTGTGCTAGCATCTAGACACATATTTGAGTTCCCTGAAGAAGCAAAGACACATCTGCGAAACACGTTGGTTGACTCTATGCTTAAGAATCCTTTGAGTTTTGAGTTTGATGCTCAAGAATCCTTTGAGTTTCCCTGAAGAAGCAGAGACACATCTACGAAACACGTTGGAGGACTCCATGCTCAAGAATCCTTTAAGCTTTTGCTGGGAACAAGTATCATTATTGACAATATGAATCATGTTGTTCACACATTGAGATACTTATTTTTATGATAATGTTTTTATATATTTTGTACAATAAATATGATATTTTAAACAAAATACATCATATCTGTGCTCACCTCAGTGACAGTATCACATCCTTAAAAGTCCTGGTTCTATTAAGGAAAGATAAACTCTTTCCAAATTTTTTTTTTTAGAGAATGGAAATGTAATAGCTGCCTGTGTGTGTTGTTGTTGGTTTGTGTTATGTCGAGTCATCCACAACGTCAAATAAGAATTACATTTCCTCATGTACACTTCACAATGGGGGGGGGGAACTATAAGAAAATGGGGATATTTAATATGCCCAAACAAAAAACGCAAAAAAAAAAGATATATAAAAGCATATGGTTAATACTAGAAATAAAACACATTATTTTTCCATAAAAACAAGTATTCATGGCTGCAGATTCCAGCATCTCATATACAGTGAAAATAGAATAAATATGTCTGTGGGATCAACGCGTTTTGCCTAACTTAAGGCTTCTTCAGAATAAAGGATATGCATGAGCATGCTATTTTAGGTTGAATCATATATACCAAATCCACTTTGAAAACATCCCAGCTATTTCCATATATTATTCCGATATAGCACTATTGCCATACATGCCTCAGAATGACAGGTCAACCACACGGAATAGCTAGCCGTATTGAGATTTCAATGAAGTGTGAATATCAATCACTCGTGGACATAGCCAGTAAATCTATTGAGAATGCCTATTCATTCTGAAAACCAGCAAGCTAGCGCAGGACAAACCACACAATGGCGGCAACATTGCAGGCCACCAGCTACTACTGTATTCTCCCCCCTGAATAGCTGGTGGCTGGGGCGGACCTCACTCTTTTCTTTCTCTATGAAAAGTCTTGTCAGTACAAGGAAGAAATATAATATACAATATACAAAAAATGTAGCGCTATGCGTAAAAACTAAAAATGAACACCAAATATGACACCCATGTGCTATAGTGATGATCTGAGTGAATAAATCAAAAAAGTCTATATAAAGTGAATCCAAAATTCCATTGAATTGGAAGACATGTTGAAAAAGTCTCTGATAATAATTCAAGTAGGTAGAACCTTCCAAGATGAACTGGTGACTTCAAAAGACAAGTGACTGTAAAGTGACCACCACCACATAGAAAGGAGGCTTACCGGAATGAGTGGACCCGATAAACGTATGTCTATGGGGTCAACTCAGGCTTGGTATGTAGGTTACCGTGGATGCAGGATCCCAGCAGGTTTTTCACACATATGTATCCAAGATCCAAGATAGATTAATATCACAGAATCTCCAAGCCCAGTCAGAAGATTGAATAGCTCACAGCAGGACCATATAGAACAGGGATATGCAATTAGCGGACCTCCAGCTGTTGCCAAACTACAAGTCCCATGAGGCATAGCAAGACTCTGACAGCAGCAAGCATGACACCCAGAGGCAGAGGCATGATGGGACTTGTAGTTTTGCAACAGCTGGAGGTCCGCTAATTGCATATCCCTGATATAGAAGGAAAGAAGGAGAGGGCACATAGCGTAATCCAATAGGAGATATTTATTGAATATAGGTAGGAACACTTACATTCTGGTTGAAAAAAAAGCGCTTTGCAATACACTCAGTGGCAGCAGTAGAGTCTCCCGACGCGTTTCGCAATACCTTGCATCGTCTGGGGTATACCTCCACTGTTGCCTGCATGATATTTATAGATTATCCAAGGCCATCCCCCTCATTCATCTATTGTACAACCACTTCCTGAAACATTCAAAATGGCGCCACGGCGTGCGTTCCACGCCTCCCTATGGATTGCATCCAGGATGCGCCAAATAATCAATGCCGTGTTAGGACTGCATGGGTGTAGAGGAGATAACTATTTGTGATGGAGAACTGACCTGATAACAAGTGCCTGGTAAGGAGCAGAACATGGTGAATATTGATGAAACGCAGCGTGAAGCGCGTGAAGTGCAATTCCGCGACTCGCGTCGCGGCTACGACGTCACATGAAAACATCACATGGCATCGGACGTCACCTGACAGCAAACGTCCGCAACAAATCAAGCAGCGTGATCGCGTAATCACGTTGTGCCTCAACACACCATGATAACACATACCCCCGGCTCCATCGACGCGGTCACGCTGCACTCCACCGCTAACAGTGGCGGAGCAAAGAAACGTGGCCACGTCACTGCCCAGAGGTAACCTGTGTGCTCCAAACGATCTGCAGGATATGAGTAATATTTCCCACAGGTCATTAAAAAAAGGCAGAAAAACAGGATGTGAACAAATGTGTGTGACACCGGTTAATATAAGTCATATTACCTAATAATTGGATTAAATTGTAAAATAAAATCCAGCATAGGCTGAAAACATGTAACAATGCATAAAATATTAAATATATGAATAGTATGTACCGTATATACTCGAGTATAAGCCGACCCGAGCATAAGCCGAGGTACCTAATGTTACCACAAAAACCTGGGAAAACTTACTGACTCGAGTATAAGCCGAGGGTCAACAATGCCCATTTGCACGCCTCACTGTGCCCATTGCAACTTCACTAAGCCCATTGCCACCTTACTGTTCCCATCCTCACTGTTCCCATCCTCACATGTGCCCATCCTCACATGTGCCCATCCTCACTGTGCCCCTAGAATTAAAATTGTAAATTGTACCTGAAGGCTGCGGCGTCCATCGTTTAAAACTCGCGGTCTTCTCCTGGTCTCTTCCGTGATAGGCGGAACTGCCTGCTGAGAATCGCCTATCACGAACGTTCTCTCATCCTCACCCATCCCAGCAGACACTGTGTTCAGTTTCCGCCAATCACGGACGTCTGCTGGGAAACTGAGGATGAGAGAACGTTTGTGATAGGCGATTCTCAGCAGACACAGTTCCGCCTATCACGGAAGGGACCAGGAAGAGACCGCAAGTTTTAAACGATGGACGACGCAGCCTTCAGGTACAATTTACAATGTTCAATTTCGGTGACTCGAGTATAAGCCGAGGGGGGGGGGGACTTTTAGCCCCAAAAAAAGGGCTGAAAATATCGGCTTATACTCGAGTATATACGGTAATAAAAATAAATTTAGAATATAAAAAAGTAAAAAAGGGAAAAGAAACGGTCTGAAGACCAAAAAATGTCTTCTCCTTATACTTATAACATGGGATACCCCTATGATTTGTATATAAGTACAAGGAAGAAAGCAGAAGAGAGCAAAGGACGCACATGGCTACTGATTTAGATAGAGGGCTGCAGAATGAAGGGAAAAGGGGCGAGGGTTTTCTGTAACTTCCCTACAGAAACACCAATAAATTGTGTTTCAGCCTGGGTGGAGCTACAGCCAGCACAAACATGCATAAAAATATAATTTTATTTTTAAACCACATTTTAGAACAGGTCCCTTGGGGGGTTCCATAATCAATTACAACTTCTGCCGATAGTTCTTGTTCAATACCTAACAACTAAGGTGTACATGTGCAGTATACCAGAACAACACATTATTGCACATAATAAGTGTAGCACCCTCTACCTTAGGTAGGTGCTAAGTGTAAGGTTTTTGGTGTGAGCTATCAGTGCAGGTAAATTTAAGCAGGCCTATGCTGCGAGCTAGGCCTGTTTGTTTTTGATCTTGCGGCAGGGAGTGGTTTAGTGTAGCAGTGGGTGACTGACATGTACTTTAGCTCTTGGGCGCCTCCCCTGTTTCCAGGGAGAATGTTCTGGAAAAGGGGCAGGGCAGAGACCTGGAGTGACATGGGGTACATGTGAGGAGCTCTGACCAATCCCCAACTAGGATTGGCAGAGGGCAGGCCTCCTACATGTACCCATGGTCAGTCTGCTGGGGGGGGGGGGGGAGTTGTCGGCTGAGTGAACTGAAGGATGGAGTGTTAGACTGTCGTGCCTGAGGGAACCTCCATCTGGGGGGGGGTGTACCTCCGGCAGAGGAGTTCGGGAGCTGGGAGGGAGCCTCTCCTTACACGGTCATGGAGAGGTGTCATGGAACCGGAGCAGGAGGAGACAGTTGGTCCGCACGTCCAGAGTAAGTCCTTTAGGAAGGATAAGGGCAGTGTCGGTGAGTGAGAGCACAGTGGAAAGATCTGGAAGGGGAGCTGGATGCAGAGCCAGAGGGAGAGACTGTGGAGTTAGTGTCAAATCCATGCAGCCATGAGGGCGGGCAGGATTTGCAAGTCGGACTTGCTGGGATCAGTAGTCCATCATAAGTTATTCTTCCCAAGTAAATCAGTTGCTGCCACAAAGGGGTACTGCAGGCCTAAAAAGGGTCATCAAGTAAATTATCAGGGACTTATTCAGAGTGAGGCCTAGTCATGTTCTGATGGCGTGACAGGATTACTAAGACTGTGACAGAAAGTAGTGTGCTAAAGGAAGAAGTGTTCTGAAGTAAAAGTCTGTCAAGTAGTGTGCTGGAGGAAGAAGTGTTCTGGAGGTAAAAGACTGTCAAGTTTAGGGTCAGCCATCTTGTACTTTTTGAGAAGTGTGACACAGTTACTACATTCTTCAAAGTACTAATTTGTTCTATGGGCATCCCATGTCCCTTTCCCCAACCAAGTTATTCCCCTAATAAAACAAAAACAAGCAAGAGACTGTTCATTGACTAAAGGAGTGTGTCTAATGGATGTCTGGCAGTAGAGTGGAATGTGTGGATGCTGTAACTCGTAGCAACCAACCGCTACACAAATTTTTTCCAATTGCAGGAATATCCAGTCAGAATCTATTTTGATCATAACTATTTTGAAGTGGGGATCTAATCAAAATTAGAATGGGCAAAGGTTAGAACCATGGAGGACATACCTGCTTATATCTGATTCTGGTGTCCAATTCTTGAAAACATTGAATTTGATATACAAAGTGCGTTTTTTCTCAGCAATTCTAGCAATTCTCCCCATACATCATTTGTGTTGGAGCCGGTTCACACAGGGGCGACTCGTCAGGCGACTCAGCCGCCTGACAAGTCGCTTCCCGTTCTGTACAATGGAACCGTTCTAATAGGAGCGACTCAAGTCGCTCCGACTTAGAAAAAGGTTCCTGTACTACTTTGGGACGACTTCAGGGCGACTTCCATTGACTTCAATACAGAAGTCATTTTGCAAGTCGCCTCTGAAGTCATCTGCAGATCGCCATGCCGAGTCGCGCGGCAAGTCGTGCCGCCCCAGTGTGAACCGGCACTTACTAGATTTATTTACAATCACCTCCAAGATAAAAGATTTGAAGTACCTCCTTACCCTGCTGGTTTGGTCCTAAATGACGAAACCTTTGGCCAGAAAGCCATTTTGTCCTGTAAATTCTCTCACTACTCAGTTCATCACTAATATTGTAAAATAATGTGTTAACAGAATGTATGACATTAATATGATAGTATACTAAAAATCTGTTCTTTGAAGGCTCCAGCGTGTTTACTGTTACCAGTCCGGCAATTCAAAGTGAATGGATACATGGATAACATTCTACTTTTAATTATGGGGGAAATCTAGTGACAGGTCTGTCTGGCTAATGTAAAGAGGCCATTGACTGGACAGATTCCATTTATCTCAGGAACTGTCACTGCATACTGGATTCTTCCCTCTGTGCTTATAGCTAGCAGTGACACTGACCTGGTCCCCTCCTTGTCATACTGTGACAGTTCAGTGACACCATAGTTTCTTTTATCTATAGCAAGATAAATAATACTCAATGTTCTCATCCATAAAAAATGCATTAATATGTATTCCAGAACCCACTTCTTTCAAACACACTATGCTTTTAATAAAACAACTTACATACCATAATGAAACGGGCCGTGCGACAGTTTTCTTTTTCTTTATTAAGCAAACAGCTTTTGGTTTTCACGTAGTAAAGCCTTAGGGATTTTGCCTTGTATTAGATATGCTTTATTAATGAGCTTGCAGTACAGGAAGAAAGGGAAGTCAGACAGACAACTGAAATGGGAGGAAATGATGGCAAGATATTTTTTTTTTTTAAATATGAGTGGCTGATATGTAAATGCATCAGTTCTCTGAAGCAGAGATCCGGAATAAAGTGCTTCCTCTGCGATTGCAAAGGCAAAAATAAAATATGAGGGAGGGACAGAGGCTTCAGGAAAGGCTCCTGGACTGATTATGTTAAGTTTTAAACCAGGCTGTGTTTGGATGCAGTCCCAATTTGGCATTCCACGTGGTAGACATATTGCAATGTGAGTTTACGATGGATGGAAAAAATATCTCCTTTAGAGTTAGTAAAAAGTAAGAATTGTAATATACCTAAATACAATATAAAAGGTAAGCAAAATAAAATCACCTAATTTGATATGAATTATTTGACATTGCTTAACCACTTAAGCCCCGGACCATTTCGCTGCCAAATGGCCGGGCCACTTTTTGCGATTCGGCACTGCGTTGCTTTAACTGACAATTGCGCGGTCGTGCGACGTGGCTCCCAAACAAAATTGGAGTCCTTTTTTTTCACAAATAGAGCTTTCTTTTGGTGGTATTTGATCACCTCTGCAGTTTTTATTTTTTGCACTATAAATAAAAATAGAGCAACAATTTTTTTAAAAAAACAATATTTTTTACTTTTTGCTATAATAAATATCCCCAAAAAATAAATATTTTTTTTTTCCTCAGTTTAGGCCGATACGTATTCTTCTACATATTTTTGGTAAAAAAAAATCGCAATAAGCGCATATTGATTGGTTTGCGCAAAAGTTATAGCATCTACAAAATAGGGGGTAGTTTTATGGCATTTTTATTAATCATTTTTACTAGTAATGACGCCGATCATCGATTTTTATCGTGACTGCGACATTATGGCGGACACATCGGACACTTTTGACACATTTTTGGGACCATTGTCATTTTTACAGCGATCAGTGCTATAAAAAATGCACTGATTACTGTGAAAATTACACTGGCAGTGAAGGGGTTAACCACTAGGTGGTGCTGTAGGGGTTAAGTGTGACCTAGGGAGTGATTCTTACTGTTAGGGGCGTGGCTTGCCGTGACACGTCACTGATTGTTATTCCCGATGACAGGGAACACGATCAGTGACAGTGTCACTAGGCAGAACGGAGAGATGTTGTGTTTACACTAACATCTCTCTGTTCCTTCAGCTCTGTGACCCGATCGCGGGACACCGGCGGTGATCGGGTCCGCGGGTCCCATGCGCGCGCGACCACACGGCAGGCAAACTAAAGGGGACGTGTTTATATACGCCCTTCTGCCTGTCCGTGCCATTCTGTTGACGTAAATGTTCGTGCGGCGGTCGGCAATCGGTTAATTTAGTTCTGTGTGCAATAAATTACATTTCCTACAGAATAATAATTGTTTGTTTTTTTTGAGACAGACTAAAATGGTTCTGTGTGTATGTTACAACATTTAGGCAAGAGGCTACTTGTAAATTAGGAAGCATTTTACTTACCACTTACTGGAGGGTTGTGTGTTTGATCTTCACTTTCTTGAAGAGTTCCTGGTCCCATTGCTGTCCGACACTTCTGGGTGTGTTGGAATTAGGGTGCCCACATTTACAAACTGCCATTCAGGGACACCCCCCTCACTAGTTAGGGGGGTATCACATCTTCAGCTCTGAGGGGTTCATGCTGGGACCTGTGGTCCTTCACTTATGGGGGGTTACATCCCCAAAAGTGAAGGACTACAAGTCCCAGCATGAACCCCTGATATCTAAGGATGTAACCCCCAAAAATTGAAGGACTACAAGTCCCAGCATGAACCCCTGATATCTAAGGATGTGACCCCCCCTCCAAATTCAAGTCCCAGCATGAACCCTCCTAGATTGTAAGCTCTAACGAGCAGGGCCCTCTGATTCCTCCTGTGTTGAATTGTATTGTAACCGTGCTGTCTGCCCTCATGTTGTAAAGTGCTGCGCAAACTGTTGGGGCAATATAAATCCTGTAAAATAATAATAATGAACTCCTGATATCTAAGAATGTGACTCTCGTCCAAAGTGATGGACTACAAGTCCCAGCATGAACCCCTGATATCTAAGCATGTGACTCCGGCCTAAAATTAAAGGACTACAAGTCCCAGCATTAACCCCTCTGATCTAAGGGTGTGACCCCATAGATTTCATGGGTTCATGCTGGGATCTGTAGTTCTTCACTAGTTGGGGGAGCGGGGGGGGGGTGTGTCACATCTTCAGCTCTGAGGGGTTCATGCTGGGACCTGTAGTCCTTCACTTTTGGGGGTTCACATCCCCTGAAAGTGAAGGACAACATGTCCCAGCATGAACCCTTGAGATCTAAGGATGTGTCCTCCTTCCATCCCTCCGAGGGTGTCATCTCTGTCCTCTGCTGCCAGCTCATCTGCCATCCTCTCTGCAGTCAGTGCCTCATGACACACATGGTGTTCCATCTATCCCCGGTGCCTGGCCTCACTTCTGAGTATTGAGAGTTGCTCTCAAATCCTGGCAGTTCCCTTCCCTCTGAGCATGCCGCCAAAGAAGATTTAGGAGGAGGTGGGTGGAGCCAAAGCACTAGGCGCGGAGGAGGAGGAAGTTAAATCCTCCTTTGCTCTGAATGCTTAGAGTGTTTTGTCTGGAGACATGCTTGGCCAGTCCATCGCCTTTACCCTCAACTTCTTTAGCAAGGCAGTGATCATCTTGGAGGTGTTTGGGGTCGTTATCTTGTTGGAATACTGCCCTGTGGCGCAGTCTCCGAAGAGAGGGGATCATGCTCTGCTTCAGTATGTCACAGTACATGTTGGCATTCATGGTTCCCTCAATGAACTGCAGCCCCAGACCATAACACTCCCACCACCATGCTTGACTGTAGGCAAGACACACTTGTCTTTGTACTCCTCACCTGGTTGCTGCCACACACGCTTGACACCATCTGAACCAAATAAGTTTATCTTGGTCTCATCAGACCACAGGACATGGTTCCAGTTATCCATGTCCTTAGTCTGCTTGTCTTCAGCAAACTGTTTGTGGGCTTTTTTGTGCATCATCTTCAGAAGAGGCTTCCTCCAGGGATGACAGCCATGCAGACCATTTTGATGCAGTGTGCAGCATATGGTCTGAGCACCGACAGGCTTACCCCTTCCCCACCCCTTCAACCTCTGCAGCAATGCTGGCAGCACTCATACATCTATTTCCCAAAGACAACCCCTGGATATGACGCTGAGCACGTGCACTGAACTTCTTTGGTGGACCATGGCGAGGCCTGTTCTGAGTGCAACCTGTCCTGTTAAACCGCTGTATGGTCTTGGCCACCATGCTGCAGCTCAGTTTCAGGGTCTTGACAATCTTCTTATAGCCTAGGCCATATTAATGTAGAGCAACCATTCTTTTTTTCAGATCCTCAGAGTTCTTTGCCATGAGGTGCCATGTTGAACTTCCAGTGACCAGTATGAAAGAGTGAGCGTGATAACAGCAAATTTAACACACCTGCTCCCTATTCAAACCTGAGACCTTGTAACACTAACGAGTCACATGACACGGAGAGGAGAAATGGCTAATTGGGCCCAATTTGGACATTTTCACTTAGGGGTGTACTCACTTTTGTTGCCAACGGTTTAGACGTTAATGGCTGTGTGTTGAGATATTTTGAGGGGACAGCAAATTTACACTTTTATACAAGCTGTACACTCACTACTTTCCATTGTAGCAAAGTGACATTTCTTCAGTGTTATCACATGAAAAGATATAATAAAATATTTTCAAAAATGTGAGGGGTGTACTCACTTTTGTGAGATACTGTATGTGCCACTTTGTGTTGGTCTATCACAGAAAATCCCAATAAAATACATTTAAGTTTTTAGTTGTAACATGACAAAATGTGGAAAATTTCAAGGGGTATGAATACTTTTTCGTGGCACTGTATCTTAGTCAGACTTCTGGGAAAATCAGTGAGCCAATTACAAAAGATGAAAATTACATTTCTGGGGACTTTCTTTACACCAACGGTACAAAGAAAGCTTCCAGGTTGCCATATTGCATTTAGTTTTACAAACTTATATTGCAGATCTCTTTCTGAAATTGCTGTTACAGTCTTAATGTGAATGTAAGTAAAAAAAAACAAACAGTACACCTCTATATTAAATGCAGGTATCTCAATGTTTTGTCACTTTAAAAATTCAATTACAGAAGAAATACCTATGTCGGAAATCCAGTAAGCTCCCAAGTTCTTCTTTGAGCTGATAACTCAGTCTGCATTGCACTGCAGGTCAATAGTGTGAATGGGCCCTAAATCCCTTCTGATCTACAACAAGCAAGGAGATCAGAAAAGTGGGATGTTGAAAGCTCTTGCATAGTTACTTCAGGTCACTTCAGGCTAGTGACACAGAATACGACGACAAAAAAGTCAACATGACCCCCAGGCGACTAGCATTTATGCCGTGTACACATGATCGAGTTTCGCGGCGGTGAAAACACCGCCGTGAAACCTGACGGGAAAAACGAGGACCGGCTTGGTCCCCTACACACGCCCGTTTTTCACGACATGTTTTCTCTTGGTCGAGAAAACTAGCCGTGTGTAGGCTCCCTAGCAGTGTTTCCCTATGGGAAAACTGCCGAGGAATGTTCTAATTTTTCTCGTCGTGATTCTCGCCGTTTTTCTCGTCGGGAAAAATGCTGGAGAGCCTGCACACGACCGTTTTTCACGTCCAAGAGAAAAAATGAAATTTTTCCCGACGAGAAAAGTGATCGTGTGTACGCGGCATTAGAAATGGCAACCATGTATCTTTTATGGCAGTTTTTTTTTTTTCATTTCATCCAGTTTGAATTGAATCTTCCAGGGGGATATAATAGATTGGCAAGAATTATAATCTACAAAAATCCTTGTTTTATGTTCATAAGGGATTGTGGACAAGCAAAGAAAATTAGCCATTGCTATAACGTGACACACTTCTTGTGGACTGAACATCACTAAAATGTTCCTTTCACAGATGGTTAAAATATATCAACATTTTTGTTGGCACAAAACTGAAATAAGTTGCCAGTGGTAAAAACTGAAATTTTCTTGGAATCTCTTCACAATGTAAAAATATAGGGCCTCTTGAAATCTAGTTATACACTAATGACATTTCCAATTTGTGTAGGAAGGAAGGGTTTAAAGTGGAGGTCCCAAATGAATTGAGAGCCTATTAATCAATGTGCTTTTCCTGCAAATGCTGAGGGTTTGTCATAATTCTAGATTTGTACAATATGTTTAAAATAAAATTTCATTTAAATCCTGTGGGTTAGAAATCGTGATTCAGCCACACTGGTTTCTGTTTAAACCTCTTTATTTAAATGGTAAGCTCAAGATTTGTTTTACATATATTTTAGGTTGTTATTTTTTCATCCATGCCAATATTGTACTCAGAGTATAAATATCTGTGTAACTGTTGCAGTATTAATAATTGTTGCAGTATTAATAATAATAATGTTGCAATTGGAGTTTTAATGGCTCGTATAGTTGTTAAAGCTTGTTCAATTTCAGTATAGGAGATTCATTATTCAGCCTGAATAGCTGTATACAATTATATTTGGACTAGCGAAAGTTTGGCATTTTTCAGTATTGGCAAACAATGTTAAAGAATTGTTTAAGTAACAGTATGTGCAAGAGGTGTGTGGAGGGTATGGCATCAGGAAGTATGTGTTGGAGAAGAGTGTGGAGCATATGACAGCAGGCAGTAGTGATGAGCCGAACACCCCCGGGTTCGGTTCGCACCAGAACCCGCGAACGGACCGAAAGTTCGCACGAACATTAGAACCCTATTAAATACAATGGATGCGAACATTCGGATTCTAAAGTGCTAATTATAACGACTATTATCCATGTTATTGTCCGAAACAGAGTTTGGGAACCCGGGTTCTGCACCAGGGGACATGTATCAATGCAAAAAGAAGTTTTAAAAACGGACGTTTTCCGGGAGCAGTCATTTTAATGATGCATAAAGTGAAAAAAAAAAAGTCAAATATTCCTTTAAATATTGTACCTGGGGGGTGTCTAAAGTATGCCTGTGAAGTGCCACGTGTTTCCCGTGTATAGAACTGTCCCTGCACAAAATAACATTTCTAAAGGAAAAAAAGCCATTTAAAACTGCTTGCGGCTTTAATGCAATGTCTGGTCCCGGTAATATGGATGAAAATCTTTAGGAAAAATGGCATAGCTACCCCATCAACCCCCACCCCCCACCCCAGCCCATTACCAGCCCCTTTGGGTCTTGTATGGATATTAAGGGGAACCCCGCACACAAAATAAAAAAGGACCTATATACTCTGAACAGCCGTATACAGGCGGTGCATACAAGACAGGGACTGTAGGTTTGTTCTTATGTAGAATCTGTTTGTAATTTTGAACAGCTGCATTGTTTAAGTGGAGCTCCATGCCAAATTCCTTTTTTTTAGCTTTTTGTAAAACATAGGGAACGGTTATCACCCCTGTCACATTTTTTTTGCTGTCTGTGCCCCTGTACAGAACATTTCACCTCACTTTGCGTCCCAATGACAACTGTTTTTGAAATGTGGTGTTTTTATTGAAACAAGGATTGGTGATAAAGCATCAGTAGAGAGGAGACACCTTTCTCCCATATTAATTCTTACAGGAGAGAATTTTCCTTCCAAGGGGTAGATTTCCTCTCACTTCCTGTTGTCTTCTTCCGTTTGCAAGTAGTAGTAGTTTGTAAGTTGGATGTTTGAAAGTAGGGACCTGCCGTATATACTCTGCAGAAATTGGCCCCTTAGGTGTTGGTGTTGGCACAACACTGAAAGCACTCACAGTTATTCTTGGTGGGTGCTGGAACGCCCTGCTGTCAACTATTATATCAGGAATTGTAATAACATATAATTGTTGATCAGTGGTAGTAAAAATTGGGCCTTTGATGGTGGTGCTGGTGCCACAACACTGTAAGGCCTGACAGTTACTCTTGGTGGGCGCAGCAATGGGCCCTGCTGTGAATTATTAGATCAATAATTATAATTGCATGCCCCTGTTGAATAGGGGCTGAAAAATTGGGCCTTTGGTGGTGGTGGTGGTGGTGGTGGTGATGGTGGTGCTGGTGCCACAACACTGTAAGGCCTGACAGTTACTCTTGGTGGGCGCAGCAATGGGCCCTGCTGTGAATTATTCGAACAATAGTTATAATTGCATGCCCCTGTTGAACAGGGGCTGAAAAATTGGGCCTTTGGTGGTGGTGGTGGTGGTGGTGGTGATGGTGGTGCTGGTGCCACAACACTGTAAGGCCTGACAGTTACTCTTGGTGGGCGCAGCAATGGGCCCTGCTGTGAATTATTAGATCAATAATTATAATTGCATGCCCCTGTTGAACAGGGGCTGAAAAATTGGGCCTTAGGCACTGGTGGCACAACACTGCAACCCCTCACAGATACTGTACTTGGAGCACAGCAATGAGGCCTGTTGCAAAGTATTGCATCAAAATTTTTAATTACACGCCCCTGTTAAACAGGGGCTGAAAAATTGGGCCTTAGCCACTGGTGGCGTCACCCATAAACCAAAATGATCTTCCAAGCTATCATCATTAATCGTATCATTGAGGAGGAGGAGGAGGATAGCCAGTCAACATAACAGCACAGGCACTCAGCATCAGCATCAGTCTTGAAGGGATGTGACATTTTAAAATCAATTAGTCTGTTATATCAGCATCTGGTGTGTGGTAGCTGGTGGTGATCCAAGACTGGTTCATCTTGATGAAAGTCAGTCGATCAACCGAGTCGGTGGACAGGCGCACCCTGTGATCCGTGACAAATCCTCCAGCAGCACTGAATGTGCGTTCTGAAAGAACGCTGGATGCAGGACAGGCCAGTAGCTCAATTGCATACTGTGCAAGCTCTGGCCAGTGAGCCATCCTCAAGACCCAGTAAGCCAGAGGATTTTTGGTGGGGAAGGTGTCCAAGTCTGACCTTGCCCCTAGGTATTCCTGCACCATGTATATCAGACGCTGGCGATGGTTGCTGGAACCAATCATACTTTGGGGCTGCGGACTAAAGAATTGTCTGAACGCATCGGTCAGACGGCCACCTTCCCCACCGCTCCTTCTTTGACTGCCCGAAGCCTCAGCAACTCGTTGTCCAGGACCAGGAGTTTGTAACCTCCCAGTCTCTGGGTACGCGTTGCACAGACCTTTCTGCAAGGCCTCCCGGAGTTGTCTCATCCTCTGCTCCCTCTGCGACGGTACGATAAGGTCCGCAACCTTACCCTTGTACCGTGGATCAAGGAGAGTGGCCAGCCAGTAATGGTCCCTCTCCTTGATCCGAAGAATACGAGGATCCTTCCGCAGACTTTGCAGGATCAGGGAGGCCATGCAGCGTAGGTTAGCTGAGGCATTCAGTCCGGAGTCCTCTGGGTCACTAAGGACGACATGATCCGCAGCCACCTCCTCCCAGCCACGTACAAGTCCACTGGTTTCTTGGGACTGTAAATCATCCCTAAAAGACTGCTGCTGATGATGCCGAGTGCCAGCCTCCACCTCCATGCTGACACAATCCTCCTCCTCCTCCTCCTCCTCCTCTTCCTGTGCGATGGGTGGGACAGAAGGAACACTGTCTGGGTAAAGGGGGCCTTGAGAGGCAAGGAAGTCCTCCTCTTCCTGCCTCTGTTCTGCCTCAAGTGCCCTGTCCATTATTCCACGCAGCGTGTGCTCCAACAGGTGGACAAGAGGAACAGTGTCACTGATGCATGCACTGTCACTGCTCACCATCCTCGTGGCCTCCTCAAATGGTGCCAGGACAGTGCATGCATCCCTGATCATGCCCCACTGGCGTGGTGAAAAAAACCCGAGCTCCCCTGACCCTGTCCTGGTGCCGTAGTCGCACAGGTACTCATTGATGGCCCTCTGCTGCGTGTGCAGCCGCTGCAGCATGGCCAACGTTGAGTTCCACCTGGTGGGCATGTCACATATAAGGCGGTTCTTGGGCAGGTTCAACTCCTTTTGCAGCTCAGCCAGGCGAGCACTGGCATTATAAGATCTGCGGAAATGCACACAGACTTTCCTGGCCTGCCTCAGGACATCCTGTAAGCCCGGGTACCTGCCCAAGAACCGCTGCACCACCAGGTTAAGGACGTGAGCCACACAGGGCACATGGGTCAGTTGTCCCTGTCGGAGGGCGGAGAGGAGGTTGGTGCCATTGTCGCAAACCACCATTCCTGGCTTAAGCTGGCGTGGCGTCAACCACCTCTCGGCCTGCCCCTGCAGAGCAGACAGGACCTCTGCCCCAGTGTGGCTCCTGTCCCCCAAACACACCAGCGCAAGCACGGCATGGCATCTTTTTGCCTGCGTACTTGCGTAGCCCCTTGAACGCCTACGGAGCACCGCTGGTTCCGAGGACAAACCACAGGAAGAGGCCATGGAGGAAGAAGAAGAGGAGGGGGTGGAGGAGAGAGGTGTGTCACAACCAGTAGTAGCATTTTGGAGGCGTGGCGGTGGAACAACCTCCAACACTACTGCACCTTGTCCTGCATCCTTCCCAGCTGCCAAAAGAGTGACCCAATGGGCCGTGAAAGAAAGGTAACGTCCCTGTCCATGCCTGCTGGACCATGAGTCAGCGGAAATATGCACCTTACCGCTGACCGCCCTGTCCAGCGAGGCCAAGACATTGCCTTCCACATGCCTGTAGAGAGCCGGAATCGCCTTCCGTGAGAAAAAGTGGCGTTTGGGAACCTGCCACTGAGGAACCGCACATTGCACAAACTCACGGAAGGGGGCCGAGTCTACCAACTGAAAAGGCAGCAGTTGAAGCGCTAGCAATTTAGCCAAGCTAGCATTCAACCGCTGGGCATGTGGATGGCTGGGAGTGAACTTCTTTCGACGGTCCAGCAGCTGGGGCAGGGAAATTTGCCTGCTAGAATCGGACGTTGGTGTACTGCTAGCAGAGTGCCCGCAAGTACTTGCCTGTGACACACCTAATTCTACACCTTCATTCCTCTCAGAGCAGGTTTCAGAGAGGAGTGAAGGTATAGTGGGGTTGGCGATCCCAGCTGATGCGGTGCTTTGTTCTTTGGTGTGGGTCTTTAAAGGGGTTGCTCCGCCGGAAAAAAAAAAATTAAAAGCCAGCAGCTACAGCTACAGCAGCTGCTGGCTTTTAATATTTGGACACTTACCTGTCCTGGAGTCCAGCGACGTCCGCAGCAGAGGACGAGCGACCGCTCGTCGCTCTGCTGCTCCCTCCGCCATCCTCGCTGAGGGAACCAGGAAGTGAAGCCCTGCGGCTTCATGCCCGGTTCCCTACGGCGCATGCGCGAGTCGCGCTGCGCCGTTCTGATTGGTGCTCCTGTGTTCTGGGAGCCGAGTGTCTCCCAGAACACCAAGGGAAGTCTGCGGGAAGTGACGTAACTCCCGCAGATTCCCGGAGACAGGACTCACGGATGTGGGTGAAAATACCTGTCTTAGACAGGTATCTTCACCCCCTCCCCCCTGAAAGGTGTCAATTGTGACACCGGAGGGGGGGAGGGTTCCAAATAGCAAAAGTTGCTATTTAGGGTGGAGCTCCACTTTAAGGTAGGCTTGCCAACGAGCTGCATGGCAGGTCAACATATGTCTGATCAAGCATGTGGTGCCCAAGCGGCTGATGTTTTGGCCACGCGATATACGCTTGAGACATATGTTGCAAACAGCAGCTGTGCGATCTGATGCACTCGCCTCAAAAAAGGCCCACACCAAAGAACTTTTTGAATGACGGGCAGAGGCAGCGCCCTGCACAGGCGGAGCTCTGCGGTGTGATTCCGTCGGTGTGCTGCCCATACGCTGGCCACTCAAGGGCATCCTGCCTCGTTGGAGATGTGCCTCCTCCTCATCCTCCTCCTCCTCCTCCTCTCTCCTATTAGGCACCCACGTGGAGTCAGTGACCTCATCATCCCCTCCCTCCTCATCACTGGAGCCAATCTGGCAGTATGCTGCAGCTGCTGGAGCATGACTGCCAGATTGGTGTCCTTCTTGAGCATCCCCTCTCTCTGCTCTCACGCTGCTGCCTTCCTCTAGCTGGGTATCATCGACAGATCCTTCCAAACGCTGGGCATCCTCCTGGAGCATGTACCCAACACTGTGCTCAAACAGTTCGGGGGACTCCTCAGGAGGAGGACATGGTGGGTCTAGGGAAGGATTGACTAATGAAGATAATGATACCAGAGAAGAGGACGCTTTGGCAGCTGCTTTGCCAGTACCCTGAGCCTGGGTGAGAGAGGATGAGGAGGATGAGGTGGGCTTGGTCATCCACTCTACCAAGTCTTCGGCATGATGTGGCTCAACATGTCCAGCTGCCGAAAAGAAGGACAAGCGTGTCCCATGGCCATGTGCTGATGACAATTCACCGCGTCCACGACCAGCACTGTTGCCCCCAGACACAGAGCCTGCTTGCCCTCTTTTTTTGCCTCCTGACTGTCTGCCTCTCCTTGGTTGCCTTCCAGACATTTTAATGGATGGCCTGCAGGGAGATGGGAAAAAGAGCAATAAGGGCTACCTTCAGGTGTATACTGTGCAGGAGGCTTAGCAACAATGACACTGACACTGTCCCCTGCCTATCCTTCTCTGTCCCTAAACACAAGGATTTGCAATATGCTTCAGCTAGATTGGTTTAGCACAGAACAGCACACTGACAGTTTCCCTCACTGTCCTTCTCTGTCCCTACAAACAAGATTTAGCACAGAATAGCACATTGATAATTTCCACGAGTGTCCTTCTCTGTCCCTAAACTCAAGGATTTGAAATATGGAACAGCAAAATTGGTTTAGAACAGAATAGCACACTGACACTTTCCCTCACTGTCCTACTCTGTCCCTCCCTACAAACAAGATTTAGCACAGAATAGCACACTGATAATTTCCACGAGTGTCCTTCTCTGTCCCTAAACTCAAGGATTTGAAATATGGAACAGCAAAATTGGTTTAGAACAGAATAGCACACTGACACTTTCCCTCACTGTCCTACTCTGTCCCTCCCTACAAACAAGATTTAGCACAGAATAGCACACTGATAATTTCCACGAGTGTCCTTCTCTGTCCCTAAACTCAAGGATTGAAAATATGGAACAGCAAAATTGGTTTAGAACAGAATAGCACACTGACACTTTCCCTCACTGTCCTACTCTGTCCCTCCCTACAAACAAGATTTAGCACAGAATAGCACACTGATAATTTCCACGAGTGTCCTTCTCTGTCCCTAAACTCAAGGATTGAAAATATGGAACAGCAAAATTGGTTTAGAACAGAATAGCACACTGAAACTTTCCCTCACTGTCCTACTCTGTCCCTCCCTACAAACAAGATTTAGCACAGAATAGCACACTGATAATTTCCACGAGTGTCCTTCTCTGTCCCTAAACTCAAGGATTTGAAATATGGAACAGCAAAATTGGTTTAGAACAGAATAGCACACTGACTCTTTCCCTCACTGTCCTACTCTGTCCCTCCCTACAAACAAGATTTAGCACAGAATAGCACACTGATAATTTCCACGAGTGTCCTTCTCTGTCCCTAAACTCAAGGATTGAAAATATGGAACAGCAAAATTGGTTTAGAACAGAATAGCACACTGAAACTTTCCCTCACTGTCCTACTCTGTCCCTCCCTACAAACAAGATTTAGCACAGAATAGCACACTGATAATTTCCACGAGTGTCCTTCTCTGTCCCTAAACTCAAGGATTTGAAATATGGAACAGCAAAATTGGTTTAGAACAGAATAGCACACTGACACTTTCCCTCACTGTCCTACTCTGTCCCTCCCTACAAACAAGATTTAGCACAGAATAGCACACTGATAATTTCCACGAGTGTCCTTCTCTGTCCCTAAACTCAAGGATTTGAAATATGGAACAGCAAAATTGGTTTAGAACAGAATAGCACACTGACACTTTTCCTCACTGTCCTACTCTGTCCCTCCCTACAAACAAGATTTAGCACAGAATAGCACACTGATAATTTCCACGAGTGTCCTTCTCTGTCCCTAAACTCAAGGATTTGAAATATGGAACAGCAAAATTGGTTTAGAACAGAATAGCACACTGACACTTTCCCTCACTGTACCTCTCTGTCCCTACAAACAAGGATTAGCACAGAATAGCACACTGACACTTTCCCTCACTGTACCTCTCTGTCCCTACAAACAAGGTTTAGCACAGAATAACACACTGTCACTGACACTCTCCCTACCTATCCTTATTTGTCCCTAAACACAAGGAATCCAGGATTAGTAAAGGAAAAAAATGACACTGTCCCTGCCTATGCTTCTCTTTCCCTGCTCCGGAACACACTACACAAGGCCGCCGCGCTAGCGGCCTTTTATAGTGTGGGGCGTGTACTAAACCCCCTCAGCAATAATTGGCCACAGGCATCCTGCCTGTGGCCAATCATTGCTCTCCTCGCTGCCGGTGCTGTGATTGGCCAAGCATGCGGGGTCACAGTGCATGCTTGGCCAATCACAGCGCCTGGATGACACTGCGATGGCGTAGTGCATTGTGGGCCGTTCGCGTCACTCGAATTTGGCGCGAACGGCCCAAATCGTTCGATCTTCGTCGAACGATCGAACAGCCGATGTTCGAGTCGAACGTATGTTCGACTCGAACACGAAGCTCATCCCTAGCAGGCAGTATATGGAGTACAGAAGTGTGGAGGAAAGGAGAGCAGACGGTACTAAAGGGTATGATCGAGGGGCTGTGTGTGCAGAAGAGGAGACTAGCTAATTGAGTTCAGGAACTGCTGTCTCAGTAACGCCCTCCATAATCAAATTGGGGGTTACCTTTTTTCTTCTTCAGTCCACTATTATGCCGCGTACACATGATCATTTTTCCCGTTGGGAAAAATTTAATTTTTTCCTTTGGACGAGAAAAAACGATCGTCTGTGGGCTTTTCGCCGTTTTTCCCGACGGGTAAAACGGCATTAATCACGACGAGAAAAATTAGAACATGCTCTAATTTTTCTTGTCGTGATTCCTGTCATTTTTTTCCGCGCCAGTTTTCCCATAGGGAAACACTGCCGCGGAGCCTACACACGGTCGTTTTTCTCATCAAGAGAAAAAATGACGGGAAAAACGGCCGTGTGTGGGGGAACAAGCCGTTCCCTAGTTTTTCCTGTCGTGATTCACGGCGGTGTTTTCACCGCCCTGAATCACGATCGTGTGTACGCGGCATTAGCTTTTCCTAAAGGGCTATTTGTGTTAGGGTACTGTATGAAAGAAACAATAAAATATAAACCAATGACAGTACATAAAAGAGTTCTGGTTCCTCTATTGCATCAGGCTTTGGGGAAAAGGGGGGGGGAGGTGGGGTTGTCGACTCTGGGGATTGTGATGTAAGGAGTTGGGGGACTCTGGGGAACCTTATATAAGGGGGAAACTCTGGGGACCCCAATGAAGGGATAAAGTACTATAGGGCCCCCAATGTAATGGAGGACTCTGGGGACCCTGATTAAATTGGAAGGGGTTCTGGGAACCCTCAAGGGCACACTCTGGGGATCCTAATGATAGGGTGGAATCTGGGGACCATGATGTAAGTAGGGACTCTGGGAACCCTGATGTAAGGGGGGAACTCTGGGAACCTTCATTTAACAGAAGAATTTTGGAAACCCTGATGTGCACCTTTGGATGCCTTGATGTAAGGGGGAACTCTGGGGATGCTAATGTAAAAGGGGGACTCTGAGGACCCTGATATAAGAGGGGGACTCTGAGGACCCTGATGTAAAAGGGGGAAGATACGGGCCCTGATAAAAGGGCGCAAATTTGGGGACCCTATTGTAAAGGGAGCTCTGGGAACCCTGATGTAAGGAAGGGTGCTCTAGGGACTAAGGAGGGGGGCCTGGGGGGCCTAATGTAAAGGGGTGACTCTGGTGACTGTGGTGTAAGGAGGAAAACTCTAATAACTCTGATGGGCAGCACAGTGGTGTAATGGTTAGCACTTTCACCTAGCAGTAAAAAGGTTTGCTGGTCTGTATCCCAACCACAACACCACCTGCCTGGAGTTTGCATGTTCTCCCTGTGCCTGCGTGGGTTTCCTCTAGGTACTCCGGTTTCCTCCCACACTCCAAAGACATGCTGGTAGGTTAATTGGATCCTGTCTAAAAATAGGCCCTACTATGTAGATGTATGAATGTGAGTTAGGGACCTTAGATTGTAAGCTCCTTGAGGGTAGGGACTGATGTGAATGTATAATATATATATATATATGTAAAGCGCTGCTTAATTTGATGGTGCTATATACGTACCTGAAATAATAATAATAATGTAAGGGGGAACTTTGATGTAAGGGGAGGGGACACAAGATATATGGCGGGGACTCTTGAAATAAGGAGGGACTCTGATGGGGAGAAAATTTGATGTGGATGGGGGGGCTTGCCCTGACTTCTGCACTCTGTGTTATTTTGCATTTTACGTACTCCTAACCCCTACATCTACATTATGCTGTACATTACATAGTCCTGACCGAAATGTTCATTGTCCCAACAGTTGCTGACAAAGTGAAATCTTTTTGTTTGCCGGAAATCATATGTAAGGATGTAATTAAAAAAATATGTGTTATTTGTTTTGAGGTTTATGTGTATGTCACTTGTGACATAGATCTGTGTTATATGTGTGGTGTATTCATTCACTAGGCACAGATTATGTATAATCAGCCCCCTTTAAGCCCCTAACAGTGTTAGGTGAATTCTGGTCATGCCCACCATTCACTATTCACTGTGGTTGGCAATGCATGCCACAAAACTTGTTTTCCTGCTGTTTCCCGGGATGCTCCAGATCATTTATTGGCCTAGTAATGCTCATATTTTGTCACACAGTTTTGACTTTTTTATATGTAAAACCAAGCAGATTGATTGTTGTGGGTATTGTCAATATTTACACATTGTTTATGCTGTTTAAATATTGTTTATCTTAGTATATAATAGGAGTTGCTTTGATATTTTAGGTTGTCAGTGTAAATGTCAGTATTTTTTTTCATGTTTTGTCAGTAAAAAAAGTTGTGGAGGGTTGGCAACCCTGTATAAAATTCTTGTTTTCACCTTTTTTATCTTTTGTTGGATCTCAGTGCTGCTGATCTCTTGCAGCCTCTGTCTAGAACAGTAGTTCTCAAACTTTGCGAGACCGGTGCCTGGTAAATTCTTTCAAAAAGCTTCCATAGCCCAACATTTAAAAAAAAAAAAAGAAGAAGGTCATACACCTAGATTCTATAAGATTATGTAAATAGAGCGCAGGGGGAAAAGGGGAAAACAGTCAGTGCCAGCGCACATAAAAAAATCCCTGCCAGCTTTTGAAATACACTGTTACTATTGTTAAGCCAACAGTTGAGAAACACGAATCTAAAGGCACTCCAGTGATAGCTGCTTTCCTGATGTTGACAAGAATAGACTATATAGTATGTGCAATAGTGTATGTTGAAATCTCTACTTGTAGCCTCCTTTAGAAGCTCATGTGACCGGATGACAATGCAGGAACACAATTGGGAGACAAGGACAAAGTGTTGTCATCCTATAGCAGGAGATGCTTGAACAAAGACCTTCACAGCAGAATAACCAAATAACATTATAATACGTAATATATAGATTTAAAAGTAATAAAGATAACTTTTTAAATAATATTAACAGGTCAAGGCCTTATTGCAAACTTTTAGGCCCCTTTTACACTGGCAGAGTATCTGCCTGCTCAGCTGGGGATCTCTCTGCTGATCCTCACTGAGCAGGCGGATGACAGGTCCATGTCCGCTCTGCATCAGATACAGCCAGCCTTCCTCTATGGGCTGTTGGATGGAAACAGACCTCCTGTCTGTTTCCATCTGACTGGTATCCGATCTGATCCACCAGATGGTTGGGGAACGGATCCCCCATCCATATGGTTTTAGCGGACAGGATCAGATCGGATGTCACCAGGTGTCAATGGCACATGTCCGTTGACATCGGCCGCTCCATGAAAGGCAATGGATGGTCCGAAAAAAAACGACAGACAGACCTGATCAGTTTGCCTGTGTGAAAGGCACCTTAAAGACTTGCAAAATAACTTACAATTCTTTATTAGGCACAGCTAATAACCAATTGTTAGAAGGAACAATTACATAGTCACATAGTTAGTCAGGTTGAAAAAATACACAAGTCCATCTAGTTCAACCATAAAAAATAAATAAAAAAATGTAAAATAATAATATACAATCCCATATACACAATCCTATACTCACAGTTGATCCAGAGGAAGGCAAAAAACCCCAGCAGAGCATGATCCAATTTGCTCCAGCTGGGGAATTTTTTTTCTTCCTGATCCCCCGAGAGGCAATCGGATATTCCCCGGATCAACTTTACCTATAAATGTTAGTACTCAGTTACAGTATATTATGTACATTTAAGAAAGAATCCAGGCCTTTCCTAAAGCAATCTACTGAGCTGGCCAGAACCACCTCCGGAGGGAGTCTATTCCACATTTTCACAGGTCTTACCATGAAGAAACCTTTCCGTATTTGGAGATGAAATCTCTTTTCCTCTAGGCATAAAGAGTCCCTCCCTTGTCCTCTGTGTTGACCGTAAAGTGAATAACTCAACACCAAGTTCACTATATGGACCCCTTATATATTTGTACATGTTGATCATATCCCCCCTTAATCTCCTCTTCTCAAGAGAGAATAAATTCAGTTCCTCTAATCTTTCCTCATAGCTGAGCTCCTCCATGCCTCTTATCAGTTTGGTTGCCCTTCTCTGCACTTTCTCCAGTTCTCCGATATCCTTTTTGAGAACTGGTGCCCAAAACTGAACTGCATATTCCAGATGAGGTCTTACTAATGATTTGTACAGGGGCAAAATGATATCTCTCTCTCTGGAGTCCATACCTCTCTTAATACAAGAAAGGACTTTGCTCGCTTTGGAAACCACAGTTTGGCATTGCATGTTATTATTTAGCTTATGATCTACCAAAACACCCAGATCCTTCTCCACCATTCATTCCCCAGTTCTACTCCCCCTAGTATGTATGATGCATGCATGTTTTTAGCCCCCAAGTGCAAAACTTTACATTTATCAACATTAAACCTCATCTGCCACATAGTCGCCCAATTAGACAGAGCATTGAGGTCGGCTTGTAATTTGAGCAAGAAACAAGTAAATAAAGGCTTGTAATAGACACATAAAAGAACAGAGAAAACACTCCTTTCAATGTAATGGTGTCTAGTTATTTTAACAAATACTTGTTGCTAATTTGTAACCAAATTAAGATTAGAGGATATGGCTGGACAGAGAAATCACTATTCTCAATCAGTTATATACAGTATGCATATTTCACATAATAAACAATCAAGAGAAGACTTTGCCAGAGTGAATACAGAGGGTTCACCACAAGATGTAAACCATTGGTGAGCCTCAAAAACAGGAAAACCAGATTAGAGTTTGCCAAA
The DNA here is from genome assembly GCA_029206835.1 of Rana muscosa. Lineage (NCBI taxonomy): Eukaryota > Metazoa > Chordata > Amphibia > Anura > Ranidae > Rana > Rana muscosa. Next base: position 920,901,156 of record CM055118.1, read on the forward strand.
CAACATCTAAAAAAGCCTTCAAAGTCCCTCTGTCCCTCTTTCCTCCTCCCCATTTTGGTCTGATCTAAATAATTGTATATAAAATTTACTTTTTATCTTTCAAAAAGTGCTAAACCTTTCATCTAATTTCTAAATTGCCGCATTTGTAAATTTTAAAAGTAAGTATGAATGAATAGTAGTTGTAAAAAAAGCACTTGTGGGTTTAACTAATAATTTCATTGTATAATTCTCCTTTAAGGGGACATGGCAGGGGGTGTGTCCTATGTCTACAAACTTTTGCTCATAGGTGCCCGTTGTTCTCATCTGAAAAAGTTTGGAGGTATGTAAATAAGCAAGTGCAGTTTTGGAGTAGGAAATAGCACCTCACAGATATGTAGTCTTTATTCAATAAGGAAAATAGCAACATAAACATTTCACCAACCACAAAGCTGATTAGAATATCTTTCTTGCTCCCTCCAATGAGATCCTAGGGAATACAAAGCAGCCTAAATCTTGTGAGAAGACACTTTTTTTCAATGGACTGGATTTTTGCTTACTCTGGATTTCCCAGGAGTCTTCCTGGAGAGATGGTGACATCATGCACAGTGATGCCTGCAACAGGGTGTTAGGACTCTATTGCATGCATCCAGTCCAAGGGCTCAGATGAGCAAGGAACCTGAATAATATAGTGAACCAAAAGGATGATTGCTGGGGTTTGAGACCTGTGCCATCACTGAAAGTTTTAACCACTTACGGACCAGCTTACGCCGATATACGTCGGCATTTTGAAGAGGGATATCTTTGTTATGGCAGCAGCTAGCTGCCATAACCCAGATATCCTCTTCTTCAGTGAGTGGTCTTCTTTCAGATAAAAGTGGTCTCTGCGGCGGATTCGCCGCAAGATCACTTTTAACACTGGCGGGAGAGGGCCCCCCCTCCCGCCGCTCTCCGGTGCCCTCCGCCGCTTTCCGGAGCTGTCGGCAGCGGCAGAGGCGATCGGATCTTCTCTGCTGCTTGGTATGGAGACAAGTGAGGGGAAGATGGCCCCCACCCGTCTCCATACCATTGCAGGGCAGAAGCGACGTCAGATCTCATATTTAAGAGGTCCTGTCATGCTTTTTTCTATTACAAGGGATGTGTACATTACTTGTAATAGGAATAAAAGTGACACAATTTTTTAAAAGAACAGTGTAAATATAAAAAATAAACGTTAAGAAGTGAACACATACGTGAGCAGCGCCTGTATATGAAAACGGTGTTCAAAACACACATGAGAGGTATCGCCGTGATCGGTAGAGCGAGAGCAATAATTCTAGCCCTATACCTCCTCTGTAACTCAAAACATGCAACCTGTAGAATTTTTTAAACGTCGCCTATGGAGATTTTTAAGGGTTAAAGTTTATCGCGATTCCACGAGCGGATGCAATTTTGAAGCGTAACATGTTGGGTATCAATTTACTCAGTGTAACATTGTCTTTCACAATGTAAAAAAAAATTGGGCTAACTTTACTGTTGTCCTATTTTTTAATGCAAAAAAGTGTATTTTTTCTAAAAAAATGTGCTCTTGTAAGACCGCTGCGCAAATACGGCGTGACAGAAAGTATTGCAACGACCGCCATTTTAATCTCTAGGGTGTTAGAAAAAAAAGTATAATGTTTGGCGGTTCTAAGTAATTTTCTAGCAAAAAACCCTTTTTGTAAACAACAAATCTCAGAAAGAGGCTCGGTCCTTAAGTGGTTAATGTAGGCCTCATCACAGGAACTGCCTTAACAACCAGTGGCAAGTAAGGATGAGCTCCGGCGTGTTCGCATAGTACACATGCAGAGCCTGCCAGGAAGTTGGCTCCGCGCTGCGCTAATGACAGGCAGGGAGACATTTCCCGATGCTCGGCTGCAGAGATCTGGAAATGTCTCCCTGACCGTGATTAGCGCAGCGCGGTGCCGACTTCCTGGCGGGCTCTGCACGTGTACTATGCGAACACGCCGGAGCTCATCATTAGTGGCAATTGAGCACTACATGCGAAAGATGGGAATAAGATAAGAATAAATCTTACTTTTTTTTATTTACAGATACCTTTTGCACTTACTAACTTTGAGTGATTTCTAAAGGGGGAGGGGACCCAGGTAGTGTGTGCAGGCAGTATAATAATTATACTATTAGAAGTGTTTAATTATATCTGTTTGAAAAGAACAACAAATAGCTATTGACCCTGCCAGAAATTTTGTGATGTCCTTTGTCAAGTGTTATTTCAATCAGCGTTATCAGCTCTGCCCTGGTTTCCTCTGCCAACCAGAGAACACCTCCTCCTTACATTATTCTGGCAGGATCGCCTGGTGAAAATGAAGAGAAACGCCTAAAAAAAAAAAAAAAAACGACTGCAGCCACCACGTCTAAAGACTGGTATTCTGCAAAATAATAACATTTTTGTTCTTAGGTTCAGGCCTCATTCACACAGACGCTTACACTTTTAGTTTGTGAATCGGCCATGTCTTTGAGTCATTGGAGCAACCAGGTGCTGAAAGCAGACAGAGGCTGCATGGACACAGCTGCTTGTCCCAATTTGGCAGCTGTGTGTTTGGGGCTATTCACCCACACATAGGGTTGCCACCTTTTCTTCAAGACAAATCCGAACACTTTAGCTGTCTGGGGTAACCTTGGGTGCCCCAGGGAGAGTAGTAATGCAGTGCGCACAGCGTGCTGCAGCGAACAGTGGGTGTGGCCAAATTGCTCTTGCTGACATCATCTAGTGTAAGGTGACCAGATTTTTTAAATGAAATCCGGGGACAAATTTTTTTTTACTAGTAATAGCGGCAATCAGCAACTCTCAGCCCGTCGCCGCCGCCGCCCGCCTCACAGCATGTCAAGTCTTACGCTCCAGACCCCGGCTACTACTGGGTGGGGAGCGGAGGAAGATCACTCCGCCAGGGAAGGCAAGGAGATAAGCAGGCAGGCGGCTGGCCGGGACTTGTGCCAAGGCAGAAGAACATGCGAGCGGAGCTAAATGGGCATGCACCTGAAACTGAAGAAATATTCCCTCTGCTCCGACCAGCACATGATCATCAGAAAAGGGGCACAGATAATGGAAAAAAATAGGCACCCCCCCCCCCCAAGCTAGTAGGAGCGGCGGAGCGGAGGTGTGTAATTCAGATTTTTTTTTATTAATTCTGCACTGACTGTCTTTGAAATTGGATTTGAACAGGGGCTGGGGCAATCAGGGGACAAAACCGGGGACAGACTTGGTCCAGGGACAGTGTCCTCAATCCGGGGACAGTCCCCGGAAACCGGGGATGTCTGGTCACCCTACCCTAGTGATGGCGAACCTGTCCCCAGACAGTCACCCACAGCTCCGGGACAGCAACAGATTTGTGGTTGGCTATCTTGGTTACTTGGGGAGCCACAGCCCGGTATGAATTATGCGTCTGGGTTTTAGTCTACCTGAAACCCGGACACATGATTTAAAACCTGGACTGTCTGGGTAAATCCCGGACAGGTGGCAACCCTACCCACAAGCCCAAATTTCGATCAGCGTGCAAACTACTAAGAAAATAACTCCTAGGTAAACTTTACAATAATGCCTTAGGCCCCTTTCACACGTATGTTTACGGATGAAAAATGGACATACATTGGTCCCTATGAGATCGCGGGTGTCAGCGGACGAAACATCCGATCTCCTCCGTGTCCGCAATGCTCCGTTTTGCGGGATAGAAAAATTCCTATTTTTCTATCCGTCTGCGGAGCAGATTGGATGAACACGGACAGATGGTCCGTGATCATCCGATCCCCCCGTAGGGGAGAGCGGAGATCTGACAGGGTGGTCCCTGCACAGTGTGCGGGGACCGCCCTGTTATCCGCCGGCTCAGCGGGGATCAACGGAGCGATCCCCGCTGAGCAAGCAGAGGTTCACGAGGCGGATCATTACTGATCCGTCCCATGTGAAAGGGGCCTTAAAGTACGTACTGTATGTAATTACTGAAAATAAACTGTAGTTCTTAAATCACAACAGATTTTAATAATAAAATCTAAACTGGCAGGTTTTTCGAAGGGTACATTCTTGATTTATAGTATCATTTATAGTATTTGCAAATAATATAATTTTCCAGCAATTTTATGTAAAGTAAGTTTTCAAAAGGGTTAACAGAGCTGGAGCTGCAAAATGGATCACTTCAGCTAGGTTGGCCCCTCTGCTTGTACAGAGACATTTAACAGTCAGACAATATCGCATTACTCAGATTGTATAAATAGTATGAATGATTTCCGCTTGCAGATATATAATGCAGGTATCTCTTTACAAAGTCCTTACTTCAGGCCAGCTGAATGCCTTAACAGTGCCTAGAAATCCTGCAGCCTTAATCCCTTAAGCAACAAAGATCTGTTTCTTTGCTTAACATGCAGTAGGCCTCAGAGGCCTGTGTGTGCCTTGGCTTGAAGGCCAAAAGCCTCCTGTTTACAATTTCCCCATTCCTGTTTTTAATGTTGTTCTGAGACCAAGCACAAAGGACTAGTTTTGTCCTGGAGAAACAGGGGAGCTATTAGACGAGGACAGGAGGAAGGAAGGGGAATCCGATGGGAGAAGCCCAGGAGGGATTAACATGCACAGCTGTTCCCTCAGGGACGGCAGCTTTATGCTTTTATAATTTCCTCCTCACTTCAAAATTTTAATGTCTTATTTCCTCTTGTTCTACTGTTTTCTCGTTTTCCACTTTTACCTGTAAATTTAATGGAGGTGGTGAACAAGTAAGCCTTACCTTTATGAAGGAATTTTTTAAACAGCATTTCATTACCACTTAGGCATGTTTTATATGTGAACATAAATGAATTGCCATGCATATTCAGTGTTCCATTTTCAGTTCCCATTTTATTGATAAGCACATGGCAATATATTTAATTTGGGAACAGTTTGAACAAATACACGAGCAGAGACCTGGCCTAAAATTACCATGTTTAGACAATAACCATACTTGATATAAAGAAAACCACAAACTAAATCTAGAAATTCTAAAAGGTGAAGTCCACAAGTTAATTTTCTTTCATACATGTATGGCTGCTTTCACACTGAGCAGCGTTAGCGGTAAACGAGCGTTAGCGTTAAAGCAGTGCTTTTGCACCGCTTTTCGGCCGCTAGCGGGGCACTTTTAACCAGAAAAAACTCCTGTGTTGTGGCGCTTCCGAACCGCTTTTCAGGCGCTTCAGTAGCGCTGCCCATTTATTGCAATGGACAGGGGCGTTTGCTGTATACAGCGCTCCCAAACTGCCCCAAAGATGCTCCTTGTAGGACTTTTCCGAACGTCCCGCAAGCGCACCACCCGGGTGTGAAAGCACCCATTGCAGAGACTGGGAGGCAGTTTTCAGGCGCTTTACAGGCACTATTTCTAGCGCTAAAAACTGCCACAGTGTGAAAAGGGTCTAAGGGTTCATGTTGACGGGTGTTCTCATCAAATGCTACATTTGCTATTCATGTTCATGCAGCTGCATTCAAATGGAAAATGCAGCGTTTGAAAAGAAAAGGCGGCATTTGACCTGCTTGCAGCTATTAGTTTTCAAAAGCTGGTACTGGGAGGTTCCTTCTTATACCTTTATGTCTTTTTTTTTTTTTTATTACAGCAATTTTTATTACAGCACAAGATAAAGACATGATAACAGTATAACACATGTTACTTATAAAGAGAAATGTATGTAAGGTACAAAGTGTCGGGTACCAGTGACGGCCACTCCATAAGGGGCGCAGGGGCGCCGCCCCTCTATCCATGCGTCCGACCCCCTAATAAAAAATCATGTGATTAGAGCCTGAGGCTCTAATTGGTTTAAAAAAAGGGTGGGCTTGTGGCGGAGAGGACTGCGCCCTGAGCCCACCCAGTTGTGTGACAATATGGGAATATTCGCTATTGTCACACTGATTCTCCTCCCGGCCAAATCAGGAAGCGGGTCTTTTTTTTTTTTTTTCTTTCTTTTCTTTCTTTTTTTTTTTTCCCCACTCTAAATGAGCTCCTGCCTGCCATCTTCCCACCTAGGAAGATGACCAAGTCATCAAATGGTGGCAGCACCTGCATAGAGCAGCACTGCCAACAGGAGTCCGAATGAGACAAGAACCCTAAAATTCATCATCATGGAAAGTGTGTTTGGACACTTTCGAGCACATTTCACCCTTTGAATCCTACAGAAATGATCCCTGAAAAGTATAGTCCTGAGACCCGTTTCCTGATTGGCCGAAAGGAGGAGCAATCCGATTGGCCTAGGAGGAGAAGGGAGGAGACGCACGGCCGGAGGAGACGCAGGGAAAGCCTGAACAACCCACCAGTCGCCACGCTGTGAGCCGCACTAATCTCTGCCAGGAGTGACAAACACAGGAGCCCAGACACACTGAAGGAGAACATAAATCCATGGGGGATTACGTCTGCAAGGATTGTACGGCCAAGTGAGCCTGAGAGACAGTCCAACTGTGAGGAGCCCCTCCTGGAGGCTGACAATGGGGCAGACCTCCATTTCTACAGTGGTGAGTACATGTGTGCCGTGAAGGACCGACTTCTATCTGTCTGTACTATGAGGAGAGTGTCTGTAGTAAGGGGGGGTGCAGATGACCCAACAAACCAGGGGGGGTGGCTATGGGTGCATTGTTTGCACCCCCCCAACAAAAAAACACCAGCTGCCACTGTCGGGTACCATGACTAAACAGATTTACTGCTACAAGGCAGCCCTCCTGTGCAAAGTCATGTATATATTTGATTCTATCCTGCCCACACCTAACAACTGTACTTTTATTTTTCTCCATCAGCTCATCACTCACAGTTAACACCTTTTGTATCACTTGACCCTCCCTTTTAGATTGTAAGCTCTAATGAGCAGGGCCCCCTGACTCCTCCTGTATTGAATTGTATTGTAACTGTACTGTCTGCCCTCATGTTGTACAGTGCTGTTGGTGCTAAATCAATCCTGTATAATAATAATAATAATAATTCTGCACTTCCACCTACAGGGGGCAAACACGTGCTTCCAGCATGCCGATCTGCGCTTTCTGGGCACTGAATGTCTGCCAGAACCCGCTGATCGTCAGTAAAACACACAGAAAGGGGATCTGCCTATGTAAACAAGACAGATTTCCATTCTAACAGGGGGGAAGGGATGAAGTCTGTGTTCCTGCAAAGCAGGGAATAAAATCTATCTCTTTCCCTAGTAAAAACAGCACATACAGTACACAAAAACACTTGCTAGGCACACAGTTAACCCTTTGATTGCCCTAGATGTTAAACCCCTTCCCAGCTAGTGTCATTAGTACACTGACAGTGCATATTTGTAGCATTGATCACTGTATTTGTGTCACTGGCAAATTGTCAAAAGTGTCATTTAGTGTTCGATTGCTCGCTGCAATATTGCAGTCCCGCTATAAGCCGCCATTACTGGCATGAAAAATAAAGAAATATTCCATAAATATCTACCATAGTTTGAAGATGCTATAGCGTTTGTGCAAACCAATCAATATACGCTTATTGGGATTTTATTTTACCAATAACATAACAAGAAATTTGATATTTTTTTATTTTTTATTTATTGGATATGTTTTATAGCAGAAAGTAAAAAGGAAGAGGGTGTCCTCAGTTGACAGTCCTATCCTGGATGCCGTCCTGCACATCACCAGCATTCCAGGCCTCGTTCTGAGCTCCTCTCCACCGCGGCCGGCTCCCACTACAGCGGAGCAGCAGTGAGTGGCAAACAAGAGCAAACAACGCTTCCCATCCGGGATAGGACCATCAACTGAGGACACCTTCTTCTACTCCCCACTGTGGGACTAATTATATGCCTGCTTTTTACCTCCTAAATGTGAGTTGTTCAGCTTTAGTGCTATTAAAACTTATAAGGCTCCATGTACACAGAAGCTGATGAACTGCAGTTTATTGGCGTTTTGGCGGTTTTTTAAAAAGCCCATTAACTGCACTCTATGTTAGCCTATGTGTTCATGTACACATACCGTTTTTTAGCTTTAATGAGCAGTGGAGTTAATGGGCTTTTTTCTGAACGCAAGAAATTTGCGTTCAAAGTGCCGTTTTTTGGCCGAAAAAACGCAAAACGCCGAAAAACACTCATAAACGCTCAAAAACGTTTTTTTAGTAATTTTTGATCCATTGAAAAAAAAAAAAGCTAAAAAACGCTACACTGAAAAACGCTAATAAAAGCTAGGAAAAAAACGCTGATAAAAGCTAGCTTTTTCTGCTGCTTTAACCACTTAACGACCGCCCACCGCCGATTTACGTCGGCAGAATGGCACCGACAGGCAGAATCACGTAGATCTACGTGATCGCCTTTGTGCAGTTGGGGGGTCCATCCAGACCCCCCTTCACTGCAGTGAGCGGCCGTTAAGTGTTCGGGAGCGATCAGGCATGAGGGGGCGGCCGCTCGATTCCGCCCCCCCCTCGCGATCGCTCCCAGCCAATGAAAATGCTTCCTCCGCCATGTGATGTAAACAGAGGCTGGAGGAAGTGATGTCATCTCCCTCGCCGCGGTCTTTTCGTTCCCGGCGCCGAGGAGAGAAGACAGAGGTTAGTGCTCCAACAGTCCACTGACACATAGGCACACAAATCACCCCCCAGTCACCCCCAGATCACCCCCCAGGTCACCCCAAAGCCCCCAATCACAGTGTCACTGATTGCAGTGATCATTTATTTTACTGATCACTGCATTTAGTGTCATCTGTGATTGTAAAAAGTTGCAGGGCAGTTAGGATTAGGCCCCTTTAGGTCCAGGGTAGCCCCCTAACCCCCCCCTAATAAAGGTTTAACCCCTTGATCACCCCCCAGGTAACCCTTTCACCCCCTAACTTCAGCGTCACTAAGCGATTGTTTTTCCGATCGCTGTATTCGTGTCGCTGGTGTTTTAGATAGGCAGTTATTTTTTTTTAGGTTCGCCGCAGGTTTTTATTAGTGTCAGGTACCCCCATATATTATTTTAACCCCCTGATTGCCCCTAGAGTTAACCCTTTCACCAGTGATCGCCGTATAAGCGTCACTGGTGTCACTGGTTAGCCAGTAAGTTATTTAGTTATTTAGGTTACCCGTCAGGTTTTTATATAGCGTCGGGTACCCCCATATTTAACCTAATAAAGGTTTTAACCCCCTGATTGCCCCTAGTTAACCCTTTCACCAGTGATCACCATATAAAGGTTACGGGTGACGCTGGTTGATTAGTTTGCTTTTTATAGCATCAGGGCACCCGCCGTATATAACCCAATAAAGGTTTAACCCCCCTGATCGCCCGGCGGGTGAGATCAATTAGGTTTTAGCGCCAGAGAGGGTCTGCGTCGCCCCAGGCAGTGTTAGGTTAGTGCCAGTAACGCTAACACCCACGCGCAAAGCATACACCCCCCTTAGTGGTATAGTATCTGATCAGATCTATACTAGCATCCCCAGCGGTTTAGGGTTCCCAAAAACGCAGTGTTAGCGGGATCAGCCCAGATACCTGCTAGCGCCTGCGTTTAGCCCCTCCGCCCAGCCCAGCCCACCCAAGTGCAGTATCGATCGATCACTGTCACTTACCAAACACAACACACATAACTGCAGCGTTCGCAGAGACAGGCCTGATCCCTGCGATCCCTAACAGTTTTTTTGTAGCGTTTGATATATTTGCTGACGACAGTTAGGTGCTTTTTTTCCTGTGAATCTTACTAGTGTACCCCTAAATTTAGAGCCCAAAATGGCAAGACGAAGGTACACTAGTAAAGAGGCCTACGAGATTCTGAGCATGACAGATAGTGAAGAGGAGGTCACGTATCTGTCAGATTCAGGCTCAGAATATCTTCCCGTAGAAGACAGTGACGTCAGCGGCCCCACGTCAGATAGCTCTGACGACGAAGTTGAGGTCCCTGCTAAGGTCAGGTGTACCCGATCCCGATCTTCTGAGGTTGTTGAGGAGCAAGAACCGCAGGTCTCTCGTATCATGGAGCAGAGTAGTACTAGCGCCGCTATTCCTTCTGGTGAACTGGCAAGCACCAGCGGCCTAGTACAGCCTGGACGTACATCCAGCACTGCAGTAACACTTGGTGACGTGGCGAGTCCCATAAGTGCAGTTCAAGCTGGCGAGGTGGCAAGCACAAGTAGTGTCCCGCTGCCACCAAGAAGACAAAGGCAGGCCCGTCGTGCCCATACTGCCCTTCCTGCAGAATTCGCCTATCCTGATTGGGTCCCCACCACTTCTGCAGAACCCGTACTTCCCCCATTCACTGCCCAACCCGGTATTCAGGTGGAAACAGCTGATTTTATTCCAATTGATTTTTATTCGCTGTTTTTCACGGAAGATCTCTATAGATCTATTGTGGACCAGAGTAATTTATATGCTGGTCAATTTATCGCCGCTAACCCCCAGTTGCCTAAAATTGCCAGAAATTGGAAACCAATTACGGTTTCCGAATTTAAGACCTTTCTGGGCCTTTCCCTCAACATGGGCACACATAAATTTCCGTCATTGCGTGCTTATTGGTCCACGCACCCAATTGACCACATGCCCGTGTTCTCTGCCTCCATGTCCAGGGCACGATACGAGCATATTTTGCGGTTCATGCACTTCAACGACAATGAACTTTGTCGTCCACGTGGGGACCCTGAATACGACCGGCTCTATAAAATTCGGCCCCTCATAAACCACTTCAACGAACGTTTTGCAGCCTTGTTTACTCCCGATCAAGTTGTCTGCGTTGATGAGTCCCTGATTTAATTTTCTGGCCGCTTGTCTTTCAAGCAGTACCTTCCCAGCAAGCGTGCCAGATACGGGGTCAAGCTCTACAAGTTCTGTGACAGGGCAACAGGCTATGTAGTGAACTTTACGGTTTATGAGGGAAAAGATAGTCAGATTGAGTCGGTCAACTGCCCGGATTACATAGGGAGCGCTGGCAAGATAGTGTGGAACTTGGTGTCACCCTTATTCGGAAAGGGGTACCACTTGTATGTGGACAATTATTACACGAGCGTGCCACTGTTTAGTCACTTGTTTGATCATCAGATTGGAGCATGTGGCACCGTGCGACCTAATCGCCGGGGCTTTCCCCAGCGGCTTGTAGATGCCCGTCTTAGGCTGGGGGAGAGAGCCTGCTTGAAGTGTAATAACTTGCTCGCTATGAAGTGGAGGGACAATAAGAATGTTTTCCTTCTTACCTCCCTTCATGCAGACACGACAGTCCAAATTCGTACGGCGACTGGTGTTGTGGAGAAACCCCTCTGTGTCCACGAATATAACCAAAATATGGGAGGGGTGGACCTCAACGACCAGTTGATGGCGCCGTATCTAATTGACCGTAAGGTGAGACGCTGGTACAAAAAAGTGTCTCTATCATTATTCCAATTGGCTTTGCTGAACGCTCATGTGCTATACAGAGCTTCAGGCGGGACGTTATCTCTTCTAAAATTCCAGAATGAGATAGTCACAGAACTCCTGTATCCAGGCGGTTCTGCACCTCACCATCCCCAACCAAATGCAGTAAGCCGGCTGCATGAGAGGCATTATTCGTATGTCCTCCCGAGTACCCCTACCCAAAGCCACCCCCAAAAAAGATGTCGTGTCTGTAGCAAGCGCGGATTTAGGCGTGACACCCGTAGTTTTTGTCCACTCTGTCCTGACAAGCCTGGTCTTTGCCAAGGTGAATGTTTTGAACGCTACCACTCAAAAGTGAAGTTTTAGCGTAGGGTACAGCATTTCACAGACAAGGACACACTTACACAGGGTCTCCCAAGATGCCATTACATTTTGAGAGACCCGAACCATTACAGTTGTAAAGTTACAAAAAAAAGTGTAAAAAAGAAAAAAAAAAAACGTAAAAAACAAAGCACAAAAAAAATATAAAATAAAAAAACCAAAAATAGTTGTCGTTTTATTGTTCTCTCTCTCTCTATTTTCTCTCTATTGTTCTGCTCTTTTTTACTGTATTCTATTCTGCAATGTTTTATCATGCTTGCTTTTCAGGTATGTAATTTTTTGTTTTCAGGTGCGCCATTCAACTGCAGCGCGGATCTATTTATCTTGACAGCAACAGCGTTTGCTCCCACGATACATAAAGCCGTGACTCCAACGCTGTAGGAGGTGATTTCACCACCACAGTTAAAAAAAAGAGCATATATGCCGAAGCATGGGGGCAGCAGGGGCGGAGGAGCGATTTTGCTCCTAATGCCGCGTACATACGGTCGAAATTCCGACGGAGGCCTGCCCGTGGAAAATTCCGACCGTGTGTACGCAGCATAACTTTTTTGCGGGAGGATGCCCCCATGCTTCGGCATATATATATTTTAGGCACAGGTTGCGTTAAAACATTTTTTTATTTTTTACTAGGTTTTGTTTTGGTATTTGCTTTGCAGGTATGGCATGGTAAGGTCTTACTGTTGTACTGTAATGTTACTTTGTTTTAATGTTAACCACCATTTGCTTAGCAGGTACGCCATTCAGTTGCAGCGCGGATCTATTTATCTTGACAGCAACAGCGTTTGCTCCCACGATACATAAAGCCGTGACTCCAACGCTGTAGGAGGTGATTTCACCACCACAGTTAAAAAAAAGAGCATATATGCCGAAGCATGGGGGCAGCAGGGGCGGAGGAGCGATTTTGCTCCTAATGCCGCGTATATACGGTCGAAATTCCAACGGAGGCTTGCCCGTGGAAAAGTCTGACCGTGTGTACGCGGCATAACCTTTTATGCCGCGTACATACGGTCGAAATTCCGACGAAGGCTTGACCGTGTGTACGCGGCATAACTTTTTTGCGGGAGGATGCCCCCATGCTTCGGCATATATGCCCATCATTAGAAGTGGGTGGATGAAGGGAGGTATTCTAATGGTGGGCATACCCACCAATCAATCTCTTTTTTTCGTTCAGCCAATAGGCTGTATGAAAAAAAAGATTACAATACATGTCCAACAAGGACCAGCAACGTACTGGTATGTTGCTGGACTTTGAATGTTTATACCAGAATGATGCCTGCAGGTTTAGGTATCATCTTGGTATCATTCTTTTCAGCCAGCAGCCGGCTTTCATGTAAAAGCAATTCTAGCAGATAATTAGCCTCTAGACTGCTTTTACAAGCAGTGGGAGGGAATGTCCCCCCCCGGATATAAAAAGCGCCATTGGGAAATTGGGAAAGCATTTTATCACACCGATCTTGGTGTGGTCAGATGCTTTGAGGGCAGAGGAAAGATCTAGGGTCTAACCCCCCAATTTTTTTCAAAAAAAGAGTACCTGTCACTACTTATTGCTATCATAGGGGATATTTACATTCCCTGAGATAACGATAAAAATGGTAAAAAAATTAAATATGGAAGGCACAGTTTAAAAATAAAATAAAAAAGCCAAATAAATAATAAAAAAAAAAAAAAAAAAAAAAGCACCGCTGTCCCCCCCTGCTCTTGCGCAAAGGCGAACGCAAGCGTCGGTCTAGCGTCATATGTAAACAGCAATTGCATCATGCATGTGAGGTATCACCGCGAAGGTCAGATCGAGGGCAGTCATTTTAGCAGTAGACCTCCTCTGTAAATCTAACGTGGTAACCTGTAAAGGCTTTTAAATGCTTTTAAAAATGAATGTAGTTTGTCGCCGCTGCGCGTTTGTGCGCAATTTTAAAGCATGTCGTGTTTGGTATCCATGTACTCGGCCTATGATCATCTTTTTTATTTCATCAAACATTTGGGCAATATAGTGTTTTTTAGTGCATTAAAAATAAAAAAAGTGTGTTTTTCCCCCAAAAAATGCGTTTGAAAAATCGCTGCGCAAATACTGTGTGGAAAAAAAAATGCAACACCCACTATTTTAATCTGTAGGGCCTTTGCTTTAAAAAAATATATAATGTTTGGGGGTTCAACATAATTTTCTTGCAAAACATTTTTTTTTTCATGTAAACAAAAAGTGTCAGAAAGGGCTTTGTCTTCAAGTGGTTAGAAGAGTGGATGATGTGTGACATAAGCTTCCTAATGTTGTGCATAAAATGCCAGGACAGTTCAAAACCCCCCCAAATGACCCCATTTTGTAAAGTAGACACCTCAAGCTATTTGCTGAGAGGCATGTTGAGCCCATTGAATATTTTTTTTTTTTGTCCCAAGTGATTGAATAATGACCAAAAAAAAAAATGTACAAAAAGTTGTCACTAAATTATATATTGCTCAAACATGCCATGGGCATATGTGGAATTACACCCCAAAATACATTCTGTTGCTTCTCCTGAGTACGGAGATACCACATGTGTGGGACTTTTTGGGAGCCTAGTCGCGTACGGGACCCCAAAAACCAAGCACCGCCTTCAGGATTTCTATGGGTGTAAATTTTTGATTTCACTCCTCACTGCCTATCACAGTTTCGGAGGCCATGGAATGCCCAGATGGCACAAAACCCCCACAAATGACCCCATTTTGGAAAGTAGACACCCCAAGCTATTTGCTGAGAGGTATGTTGAGTATTTTGCAGATCTCGCTTTTTGTCACAAAGTTTTGAAAATGTAAAAAAAGAAAAAAAAAAAGAAAAAAAAATGTCTTTCTTAATTTTCAAAAACAAATGAGAGCTGTAAAATACTCACCATGCCTCTCAGCAAATAGCTTGGGGTGTCTACTTTCCAAAATGGGGTCATTTGTGGGGGTTTTGGGCTATTTTGACATTTTATGGCCTTTAAAACTGTGATAGGTAGTGAGGAGTGAAATCAAAAATTTATGCCCTTAGAAACCTTGAAGGCGGTGCTTGGTTTTTGGGGTCCTGTACGCGGCTAGGCTCCCAAAAAGTCCCACACATGTGGTATCCCCGTACTCAGGAGAAGCAGCAGAATGTATTTTGGGGTGTAATTTCACATATAACCATGGCATGTGTGAGCAATATATCATTTAGTGACAACTTTTTGTACATTTTTTTTTTCTTTTTGTCATTATTCAATCATTTGGGACAAAAAAAAATATTCAATGGGCTCAACATGCCTCTCAGCAAATAGCTTGGGGTGTCTACTTTCCAAAATGGGGTCATTTGGGGGGGTTTTGTGCCATCTTGGCATTTTATGGCCTTCAAAACTGTGATAGGTAGTGAGGAGCGAAATCAAAAATTTATGCCCTTAGAAACCTTGAAGGCGGTGCTTGGTTTTTGGGGTCCCGTACGCGGCTAGGCTCCCAAAAAGTCCCACACATGTGGTATCCCCGTACTCAGGAGAAGCAGCAGAATGTATTTTGGGGTGTAATTTCACATATGCCCATGGCATGTGTGAGCAATATATCATTTAGTGACAACTTTGTGCAAAAAAAAAAAGTTTGTCATATTCCCGCAACTTGTGGCAAAATATAAAATATTCCATGGACTGAACATGCCTCTCAGTAAATAGCTTGGGGTGTCTACTTTCCAAAATGGGGTCATTTGGGGGGGGTTTTGTGCTATTTTGGCATTTTATGGCCTTCGAAACTGTGATAGGTAGTGAGGAGTGAAATCAAAAATTTGCGCCCTTAGAAATCCTGAAGGCGGTGCTTGGTTTCCGGGGTCCCGTACGTGGCTAGGCTCCTAAAAAGTCCCACACATGTGGTATCCCCGTACTCAGGAGAAGCAGCAGAATGTATTTTGGGGTGCAATTCCACATATAACCATGGCATGTGTGAGCAATATATCATTTAGTGACAACTTTTTGTAATTTTTTTTTGTCATTATTCAATCACTTGGGACAAAAAAAAATATTCAATGGGCTCAACATGCCTCTCAGCAATTTCCTTGGGGTGTCTACTTTCCAAAATGGGGTCATTTGGGGGGGTTTTGTACTGCCCTGCCATTTTAGCACCTCAAGAAATGAGATAGGCAGTCATAAATTTAAAGCTGTGTAAATTTCAGAAAATGTACCCTAGTTTGTAAACGCTATAACTTTTGCGCAAACCAATAAATATACGCTTATTGACATTTTTTTTACTAAAGATATGTGGCTGAATACATTTTGGCCTAAATGTATGACTAAAATTGAGTTTATTCGATTTTTCTTATAACAAAAAGTAGAAAATATCATTTTTTTTTCAAAATTTTCGGTCTTTTTCTGTTTATATCGCAAAAAATAAAAATCGCAGAGGCAATCAAATACCATTAAAAGAAAGCTCTATTTGTAGGAAGAAAAGGACGCAAATTTCATTTGGGTACAACATTGCATGTTCGCACAATTTACAGTTAAAGCAGCGCAGTGCCGAATCCCAAAAACAGGCCTGGTCCTAATGGCCCGAAATGGTCCGGGGCTTAAGTGGTTAAAAACGACTGTTTTTGAGCTTATGTGTACATGGAGCCTAATACTTCTGCACCCACACCCAGAGGCGCCTCTCCCTTTGTTTATTTAGATTATACATCGCTCAAAGTAATAGGGTAAAATCAACAAGAAGTCCAATTTTTGCTAAACTATGTGAATGGTATCAAAAATTGTGTGATGAATATTCTCCATCAGCTTGATGGCTTCCATCCTCTGAGTAACCTGAGACCATGAGATCGAGGGAGAGCACCAATTGAAGGCGATAGCCCAAAAAATAGCACTAGATATTGTGTAAGTAAGTGTCAGGGAGGGTTTAGAAATTTCAGACTTAAAAACAAAAAAAAGAAGGAAACTTTGGACTTAAAAAAAGAGGCATATTAAGGCAGTTAGGGAACTCTGTGCACCGGTAATTTGCGTAACTTTTCCGGCAGCATTACGCCAGATGTGTCGGAGAGCTTTGCAGCTCCAAAATATATGCAAGCACGTGCCTCTATCCCAGGACATCTAAAGAGCCCAACAGGGGTATAATACCATTTTGTATGCAATTTTAGTATTGTTTATTTTATGGTGACTGATCTGGTGCATTTATGCATGTTGGAGAGCATCTCTAGCCAGTCCTAATCTTTATGGTCCTCCCCCAGTTCTGTTTCTCACTGTAACATTGAGGAGGTTTTATCTGTACAGTATAGGAAACTCCATTAAGGATACGGTATACAGTAGAGATGGTGCCTCTATCCCCAGAGGAATGAAGACAAATTCTTTAAAACTCTGTGTAAGGTACTGCCATGAGACACCTATAAAAGGTACCTATAAAATTCCCCTCTGAGAAAACCCATATGTCGTTGTAGATATGAAAAGGAGACACAATTGAAATTGTCTGTCAACATTTTAAGTGATACCAGATCTTTCTCTAGCCAGAAAGAGAATGTGGATCTAGTATAAAACGATTTAGGGAAGGCAGGGCCTCCGAGAAAGGAGGCTAAAGGAGGAGTAGAAGAGAAGAGGCCAATTTAAATTTGCCCTGATATAGATGCCATAAATGAAGGGTTTGCCCAACTATTTAGGGGAGTGGGAACACCTCATAATGACTACAACAAGTAAGAAGACAGAAACTTAAAGTGATTGTAAACGATCACTTTGTAAAACAACCCATTCAGTTTAAAATAGAAGTGTAAGACAAAACATTTTTGTATAGATATAAAAAAACATTATAACTACCTTTTTTTCCACTTGTGATCACATTCCCTCTGTTCTCAGCTGCATAAGAGATGGGGAGAGGAGAAGCAGCAGCACACTCAGCTTCCCAGTGAATGGATGTGCAGCAGGGGGCGTGTCAGAGCAAGCCTGATCATTGGAGGAGAGCACACTGAGTTCCCAGCATAGCTAGAGAACTGACCATGCTGCGGTCTTCTGCTTAGTGTAGTTCGTTTTTAATAGGAAAGCAGAGGGACTGTCAGGAAACACCAGGGATTTCACACAAAGGAAACAATACGGAGAACACAGGATACTTTTTCATACAAGTACATGGTACAGCAGGCACATATCAGGAATATGACGTGTTGGGGTGACAAACGCTTTAAGCATAAATATCTCACTAACAAAAAGGCTGGTGGTTTATCGTAGCATATTCCAAAAAAAAATAAAAAAATCAGTGGACTAAACCTTAATTTAAAAATGTGCATCAATAAATACTAAACAAATCAAATACTATAGAACACACAGACAGTCATTCATTTTTCTCTCTTGAAGCTGTCGTGAATAGAGTTGAGCGGACACCTGGATGTTCGGGTTCGACGGGTTCGGCCGAACTTTGGAAAAAAGTTCGGCTTCGGGACCGAACTTTAACCCGAACCCGGACCCGAACCCCATTGAAGTCAATGGGGACCCGGACTTCTAAGGACTAAAAAGGCTCTAAAAAAGTAATGGAAAGGGCTAGAGGGCTGAAAATGGCAGCAAAATGTTGTTAAGATCATGGCAAGTGCTCTGCAAACAAATGTGGATAGGGAAATAACTTAAAATAACATAAAAAAAATAAAAATAAAAAATAATAATCTTGACCTAGGAGGACGAGGTCCATATGGAGTAGGAGGTTGAGGTGGCGGTGGATGTGGCTGTGTAGGTGGAAGCGGCGGTGGAGGAGGACGAGGTAGCCAACACTGGTTCAAAAATACAACAATGGCTGGGTAAGGCCGGTGATGTGTCGAATTCTGTCCCCCGTCAAATAGTGTCCACCCTGTACTGCGCTTGCTCAGTATGTAGGACAAGGGGATTTCGAAAATCTCCCAAGACGAACGGCGCCTGCGTGGTGAGTTCAGGTGAAGGCCACACCAGGTGAAGGCCACACCATCCGTGGTTCAAGCCGAGCCAAGTGAGGCCGTGCCCGAAGCGTGGCGATCGAACCGAGCCCGTGAGGGGCCCTGTTACTATGTGCTACCGTATGTCCACTTGGATGGTGGGGCTTGAACCTGCACTCACAGCGCAGGCGCCGTTCATCTTCGGAGATTTTGTGAATCTCCTTGTCCTCTGTACTGCGCAAGCGCTGCGCCTTCGCAGTATGGGCCGGACACAATCCGATGGCCGGACAGTTTTTGTCACAACACCGGTATACATGTCTATTCTGCACAAGGTACGGACAAGTCCTGTGGGATCCATGCCTGGTTCATTTTAATGAACGTGAGCTTGTCCACATTGGCTCTGGACAGGCGGCTGCGCTTGTCTGTGATAACGCCCCCTGCCGTGCTAAATACACGTTCAGATAATACACTGGCTGCAGGGCAGGCCAGCACCTCCAAGGCATAAAGGGCAAGCTCAGGCCATGTGCCCAATTTGGAGACCCAGAAGTTAAAGGGGGCAGACCCGTCATCCAGTACGTGTAGGCCTGTGGACACATACTGCTCAACCATGTTGGTGAAATGCTGCCTCCTGCTAAGACGTTCCATCTCAGCTGGTGGTGCTGGTTGTTGTGGCGTGCTGACAAAGCTTTTCCACATTTCAGCCATGCTAACCCTGCCTTCTGAGGTGCTGCCGGTGCCCCGGCTGCGTTGGCGACCTCTTCCTCCTCCTCTGCCTTCGCCTTGTGCTTCCACCGTACGCCCGCTGTCAGGTGGGAATGCCACCAGCAGCGTGTCTACCAGCGTGCGCTTGTACTCGCGCATCTTACGATCCCGCTCCAGTGAGGGAATTAAGGACGGTACGTTGTCCTTGTAACGGGGATCCAGCAGGGTGGCCACCCAGTAATCAGCACCAGTTAAAATGTGGGCAACTCGGCGGTCATTGCGGAAACACTGCAGCATGTAATCGCTCATGTGTGCCAGGCTGCCCAGAGGCAAAGAAAAGCTGTCCTCTGTGGGAGGTGTATCGTCTGTGTCCTCTGTATCCCCCCAGCCACGCACCAGTGATGGCCACGAGCTGGTCTGGGTGCCACCCTGCTGTGAAAATGGCTCCTCCTCCTCCTCCTCCTCCTCCATCTCCTCCTCCACCTCGTCATCCTCCAGAACTGTGCCCTTTCTGCCGGACAATTGTGTACCTGGCGTTTGTTGGTGCAGGAACCCACCCTCGTTGCCACTTGTGAAAGACTGCCCTGAAAGCCTTTGAAATGATCCCGCTTCCTCCTCCTCCTCCTCCTCCTCATCCTCCTGTGCCACATCCTCTTCCATCATCGCCCAAAGCGTTTTTTCAAGGAGGCATAGAACTGGGATAGTAACGCTAAGAACGGCGTCATTGGCACTGGACATGTTGGTGGAGTACTCGAAACAGCGCAACAAGGCACACAGGTCTCGCATGGAGGCCCAGTTATTGGTGGTGAAGTGGTGCTGTTCCGCAGAGCGACTCACGCGTGATTGCTGCAGCTGAAACTCCACTATCGCCTGCTGCTGTTCGCACAGTCTGGCCAGCAAGTGCACGGTGCAGTTCCACCTTGTGGTCACGTCACATATGAGGCGGTGAGCGGGAAGGCCGAAGTTACGCTGCAGCGCTGACAGGCGAGCAGCAGCAGGGTGAGAACGCCGAAAGTGCGCACACACAGCCCGCACTTTCTGCAGCAGCTCTGGCATATTGGGGTAATTTTTAAGGAACCTCTGGACCACCAAGTTCAGCACATGCGCCAGGCAAGGGATGTGCGTCAAACCGGCTAGGCCCAGAGCTGCTACGAGATTTCGCCCATTATCGCACACCACCAGGCCGGGCTTGAGGCTCACTGACAGCAACCACTCATTGGTCTGTTGTTCCATGTCCCTCCACAACTCCTGCACGGTGTGGGGTTTTTCCCCCAAACAGGAAAGTTTTAAAACTGCCTGCTGTCGTTTACCCCTGGCTGTGCTGAAGTTGGTGGTGAAGGTGTTACGCTGACCGGATGAGGAGGCGGTAGAGGATGAGGAAGCGGAGTAGGAGGAGTTAGCAACAGGAGGCAAAATGAAGCGCCCTGCAATCCTCGGTGGTGGAAGGACATGCGCCAAACTGCTATCTGCCTCAGGCCCAGCCGCCACTGCATTTACCCAGTGTGCTGTTAGGGAGATATAACATCCCTGACCGTGCTTACTGGTCCACGCATCCGTAGTTAGGTGGACCTTGCCACAGATGGCGTTGCGCAGTGCACACCTGATTTTGTCCCCCACTTGGTTGTGCAGGGAAGGGATAGCTCGCCTGGAAAAATAGTGGCGGCTGGGCACAACGTACTGTGGGACAGCCAATGCCATCAGGCTTTTAAAACTCTGCGTCTCCACCATACGGAATGACAGCATTTCAAAGGCCAGGAGTTTTGAAATGCTGGCATTCAGGGCCAGGGATCGCGGGTGGCTAGGGGGGTACTTCCTCTTCCGCTCCAATGTTTGGGAGATAGAGAGCTGAACGCTTCCATGGGACATTGTGGAGATGGTCGGTGACCCAGGTGGTAGTGTTGCTGGCAGATCCTCTGTTTGCGGGGTGGCAGGTGCCACTGTCACTGCAGAGGTGGATGAAGAGGCCGAGACTGCAGCAGAAGAGGAAGCAGGAGGAGCCAGAGACCTTTCTTGGTTTTTGAGGTGTCTACTCCACTGCAGCTCGTGCTTTGCACTTAGATGCCTGGTCATGCAGGTTGTGCTCAGGTTGAGAACGTTTATGCCTCGCTTCAGCCTCTGATTGCACAGCCTGCAAACCACTCGTGTCTTGTCATCAGCACATTGTGTGAAGAACTGCCACGCTAGGGAACTCCTTGGACCTGGCTTTGGTGTGCTCGGTCCCTTGCTGCGTTGGGCAGTAGCAGACATACTGTCTAGCGGATGGGCGCTCCGCTTTTGCACCCTGCTCCCTCTTCTGCTGTGCTGGTGGCTCTGTGCGACCACCGCCTCTTCCTCCAAACTACACTGGTCACCTGCATAACGTTCATTCCATGTGGGGTCGAGGTCCTCATCGTCCTCCACATCATCTTCCACCCAGTCTTCACCCCTGCCCTCCTTGTCTGTCTGCACAATTGCAAAAGCAGCAGCAGTTGGCACCTGTGTTTCGTCATCATCCGAGACGTACTGCGATGGTCCTCCCATGTACTCATCATGAAACATAAGTGGTTGGGCATCGGTGCACTCAATCTCTTCCACTTCTGGGGCAGGGCTAGGTGGATGGCCCTGGGAAACCCTGCTAACAGAGTCATCGAAAAGCAGAAGAGACTGCTGCATGATTTGGGGCTCAGACTGCTTGGCTGATTTGCAAGGGGGTGAGGTGAAAGACTGATGGACATGAGTTTCAGGTGCCAACTCTGATCTTTCATCAGAAGAGTGGGTGGGAGACAATGTGAAGGAACCCGAGGCACTGTCAGCAACCCAATCTATTATCGCCTGTACTTGTCCTGGCCTAAACATTCGTACAGCCTCATTAGGCGCGACAAAATACCGCCGCAGGCTCGGTCGCCTACTCACACCTGAGGAAGGTGTTTCACTTGTGCGAGTATCTGGCACAGATCCACCACGTCCTCTCCCTGCAACAGGAGCTCCACCAGCAGCACCACGACCGGGGCCACCACGTCCCTTTGACCTTCTCCTCATATTTTCCAAATTTAGGATGTTGCCCTAAATGGGTGTTTTTGGAAGAGCAGAACACACCCACAGTATGTAACCGCTGAATCGCACAGCTACAGAACTGCAGAAAATGCTATTCAAAAAAAATGTTGTTTTTTTAGTATAGCACAGTAGAAGAAAACTATTTAGAAATTGTTTATTTCACACACCTCCAAATATGTATAACACACTGCAAACTATTTTTTGTGCCCCTAAAAGGCGTTTTTTCGAAGAGCAGAACACAGTACGTAACCGCTGAATTGCACAGCTACAGAACTGCAGAAAATGCTATTCAAAAAAAATGTTGTTTTTTCTTTCTCGTACATCACGGGACACAGAGCGACATAGTCATTACTAATGGGTTATATAGATACCGTCAGGTGCTGGCACTGGCAACTTCCAAAACCGGAAGTACCCTCCCCTATATAAGCCCCTCCCATCCGGGAGCACCTCAGTTTTTTGCCAGTGTCTAAGGTGTTGGCCAAGAAGAAACATGTGTTTTTCACTGAGCTTGCGTACAGGTTCTTTTGGGCCTCAGTAAGCTATTCCGGATCCGACCAAAAAAGCTTCATAGCTAAACGGTCGGTACCCGGGCCTTGCAGAGAAGAGCAAGGTTTTGCCTGTAATGCTTCTCTTAGGAGAGCTGGACCCTGGGATCCAGAGCTCTGGTCATACCCACGACCAAGATGTTTTCTGTGCAGGGTGCTATACAGGTCCAGGGGAGTGGAATCCTTGGGAACCCGGTCCCTGAAGGTTTGATTACAATGCCTGCCGTGATAGGTGAAGTTTGGGCTTCTGTGGACCAAACAAAGTCCTGCGGCGAGGAAAAGGTAAGTGGGGGCCCTCAGGAACTTGGTTCTATTGAGGGACCCCCAAGCCTATTTTGTCTTTCTGCCTGTTACCTAAGGTATTCCCGCTAATATTCTGTGTATGCCTGTTACTACTGAGAAAATGTAAAAATTTTAATAGTAGGCAAGAAAAAAAAAATAAAAAAAATGTAAGACCGCGGTACCTGTGTTAGACACTAGAGGCCGCTATGGTTCTTTTTCTTGTAATGTGGATTTTTTTCTTCCAGAATCAAATCCAGGCAGTTGGTATGTTCTCTGCTGGGAAGCTGTCTCCTCTGCCCTGTTGCTGCGCTCATCCATCCCCGGGCCCTGCGGCAAAGGGGGCCCTGGCTCCCGTCTAGCTCCTTATTGTTTTTAAAAAAGGGCGCCGAAGGCGCACGTGCCCGCGCGCGTGCGCGTGCATGCGCCTCTATTCATAGAGGCGATCTGAAAAAAGGGGCGGAGCGGGTGGATGACGCTCAGGTGTGCGCCGCGGCGCAACTGCGCATGTGCGGGCGTCCAGCGTGTTTTAAAGCACATTATAGCTGGCTATTGAATGCACAGACAGAGCTAGCAACAGATAAAGGCACACAGAGGCGGTTGATGCAGGCATCCCCTAGAAAGGCACTTTAGTAGACACCAACTGTGATATAGCAGCAATTGTGCTAGACTATTCTCAG
This sequence comes from Rana muscosa, assembly GCA_029206835.1. NCBI lineage: Eukaryota > Metazoa > Chordata > Amphibia > Anura > Ranidae > Rana > Rana muscosa. The sequence continues at coordinate 920,924,870 of CM055118.1, forward strand.
TAAAAGTGGTGTATTACGGCTGGAATACCTCAGCTTTAGGCTTAAGAATATGCCGTCCAGAAGCTCCGGAACTGAATCTTCCAGGAAGCGAAGGGGGTCTCATCGGGCTCTGAGGTGGGCATGCTTCTGCTGCACCAGTCTCCCCTGAAGTTCAGAGGTAAGTGACCATAGAGACCCCGCAGGGGTACTTGGTACTGTGGCTGTCCTCAGTCACCTGCTCCTGTGTATGTAACAGAGGAGGTTTTTTCCTCAGCTCTGGGAGGATTAGAGAGAGATTGTCAACATTGATCGCTGCCTCCCTGTCAGGGAAAGCACGCCGATCTCCGTCTCCTCCTTCAGAGTGCCTGTTAGCAGAGCAACAGTCCCATACAGGGATCGACCTGCCTGAAGGGGATCAGGATGAGGTTGATTCTGTTATAGAGGAATCAACAGTGGAGGAACCTTTCTCAGCAGCTCAAGCTGAAAGATTATGGGTTCAGTCTCTGACTAACATGGTCCGATCGGCATTAAAAATGCACCTTGCGGAACCATCAACCACTACTGTATCCTCGTTGGGGTCGCTAGAAGCCCCCAGACTGTCTGTTCTTTTCCACTTCACCCTTTTACTGAAAGGGCTTATTTACCAGGATTGGGAACGTCCTGAGAAAATATTATTCCCCCAAGAGATTTCCGGTGGTCTATCCCATGGAGGATAAGTTCATCAAAAAAAAAAAAATGGAAGGTCCCTACAGTGGACGCAGCCATCTCTTGTATGTATAAATCACTGACATGTCCAGTGGATAATGTCCAAATGTTCAAGAACCCAATAGATAAAAGATTGGAGTCCTTATGAAAGTCTGCTTCTTTCTACAGCAAGCTTGGTGACACAACCAGCAGTAGCAGCTATTGGGGTCTGCTAAGCAGTGAAGGATCAGTTAAAACAGGTCTTGAGGGACTTGACAGATCAGCAGGCCTTGCCCTAGCTGATCTACCTAGAGCCTTAGGCTTTGCGGTTGACGCCATAAAGGATTCAGTCCATCAGGCCTCCCGCCTTACGCTGTCTAGAGTACATATGCGTAGGCTTCTATGGCTCAAAAACTGGTCTGCTGAAGCTCCCTGTAAGGAATGGCTGGTTAGCGTCCCATTTCATGGTGAACGCTTATTCAGGGAAAACCTGGACAAATATATCCAGAAAATTTCCAGCGGTAAAAATACGCTCTTGCCGGTTAAAAACAGAGTTAGAGGTCCCTCTTTAAGAGGCCTGCTTCTCCAGTCCCTGGGGCATCGGCTGTGTAACAGTTCCGACGGCCTCCTCGGTCAATTCCCGGGGGTAAAAAACAGGGACAATAGCAGGGTAATGAGAAACCCTGGGTCAGGGGAGGTACAAAACCTCCCCCAAAGTTAAATTCATTGAAGGGTTGCCCCCACTCAGTCGGGTGGGGGGAGGACTCCAGTTGTTCACAAGAGACCTGGCGGGACGCGATCAAGACAGATAGGTGCTCTCCGCAGTATGTTGGGGATACAGATTGGAGTTAAGAGACTCTCCTCCTTCCCATTTTTGAGGTCAAACGTGCCAAGGGATCCCCGGAAGAGAGGATCCCTCCTGTTGGCACTAGAACAACTATTGCTCCAAGGAGTAATTATGGAGGTTCCCCTGGAAGAATGAGGGTTCGGGTTTTACTCAAACCTCTCTACAGTCCCGAAGCAAACGCGGACGGGAGGCCCATATTAATTCTAAAAGGGCTATACAAATTCCTGTATATCAGGACTTTCCGATGAAGTCGATCCGATCGGTGGCCACTGCCCTACAAGGGGAGGATTGGTTAGCCGCGATCGACATCAAAGATGCTTATCTGCACATTCCCATCTTTCCAGTCTACCAAAAGTTTCTACGCTTTGCAGTAGAAGGGCGCCATTTTCAGTTCAGAGCCTTACCCTTCGGTTTGGCCACAGCACCACGAGTGTTTACAAAAATTCTGGCCCTTTATTGGCCAATCTAAGAACACAAGGTGTAATGATAATGGCATATCTAGATGACTTGTTGCTGATAGACCACTCAGTGAAAAAACTAGAAGTGGTCGTTCACAAGACAATCAAGTATCTGGAATCTCACGGTTGGATTATCAACCGAGAAAAGTCAGCCCTAAAAACCAGTCAAAAGTCTGGAATACTTGGGGCTAAGGTTGGATTCAGGCCAGAGAAAAATATTCTTGCCTCGAGGAAAGGTGTTGTCTTTGAAAGATTTGATCCACTTAGTGGGTACAAAAAAGACAGCCGTCCATACGCCTGTGCATAAGGCTGCTGGGAAAAATGGTGGCATCATTCGAAGCAGTACCCTACGGTCAATTCCATTCAAGGAATTTGCAGGGGGCCATACTGTCAGCCTGGAACAAAAAAGTTCAGGCCCTAGACTTACAATGTCCTTGTCCCCTTCCGTTCGCAAGAGCCTCCGTTAGTGGTTGGTTCCCCAGAATCTGGAAAAAGGGAAATCCTTCAGTCTGATTTCTTGGAAGGTGGTCACTACAGATGCCAGCCTTATAGGCTGGGGAGCAGTACTGGAGCAATAGTCTCTCCAGGGCAGATGGTCGGATGCAGAAAAGGCCCTGCCCATCAATCTCTTAGAGATACGAGCAGCCCGGTATGCCCTAGTAGCATGGACATCCAAACTCCAAGGGTCCCCTGTCAGAATTCAATCAGACAATGCCACAGCAGTGGCATATATCAATCATCAGGGGGGCACCAGGAGTCGTGCAGCCCAGAGGGAAGTAAATTACATCCTGAAATGGGCAGAAAAATATGTCCCAGCCATATCTGCGGTATTCATTCCAGGAGTGGAGAATTGGAAGGCGGACTTTCTAAGTCGCCAGCAATTAGGCCCAGAGGAAGGGTCCTTTCACCCCGAGGTTTTCTGGACAATATGTCAGCGGTGGGGAACATCGGATGTAGATCTTCTAGCATCCAGATTCAACGCAAAGGGGGACAGGTTTGTCTCTCGGACAAGGGATCCCCTAGCTTGCGGCTCGGATGCCCTAGTGTTCCCTTGGGATCAGTTCAAGCTGATATATGCATTCACACCGCCACAATGGTTACCTCGATTACTCCGCAGAATCAGGGTAGAAAAGAAACCAGTGATTCCGGTGGCTCCAGCGTGGCCCCGAAGAGCGTGGTACGCGGAGATTGTAAAATTTCAGTGGGGAGTCCTTGGACTCTCCCACGTCGTCCGGACCTGCTTTCGCAAGGACCGATATACCACCCTTCCTTACCAGCCCTAGGTTTGACGACCTGGCTATGGAAGCCCACATTCTAAAAAAGAGAGGGCTCTCTAATCCTGTGGTATCTACCATGATCAATGCCAGGAAGCCGGTATCCAGGCAGATCTAATATAGAATCTGGAAGGCGTACATCGCGTGGTGTGAGGCCAAGAAATGGCATCCACATAAGTACGTAATAGGTAGGATTCTGGACTTCCTACAATGGGCTGTAGATAGGAAGCTTGCCTTGAGTACTATCAAGGGTCAGATTTCGGCCTTGTCAATATTTTTTCAAAGGCCCTTGGCTTCGCATTCACTAGTCAAAGCCTTTATACAAGGAGTGATGCGTATTAGTCCTCCGGTTAATATTCCCATATGTCCATGGGATCTAAACTTGGTTCTGTCGGTTCTACAGAAACAACCATTTGAACCATTACAGCATATTTCTTTGGTGCTTCTCACCAGGAAATTGATTTTTCTAGTAGCCATTTGTTCGGCTAAAAGAGTGTCGGAATTAGCAGCTATGTCCTGTAAGGAGCCATATCTGGTTATCCATAAGGATAGAGTAGTGTTACGTCCTCATCCAGCCTTTCTTCCTAGGGTGGTATCGAGGTTTCATTTGAACCAAGATGTGGTTCTTCCTTCTTTTTTCCCCAAACCTACTTCGGTAGAGGAAAAGTTATTGCATTCTTTGGATGTAGTAAGAGCAGTTAAAGCTTATCTAAAGGCCACTGCTCAGATTCGCAGAACGGATACTTTGGTTATTCTGCCGGAAGGCCCCAGAAAGGGTCAGGCAGCGTCAAAATCTACTTTAGCCAAGTGGATTCGACAGGTCATAATACAAGCCTATGGCTTGAGAAGGAGACCGCCTCCGTTCAAAGTTAGAGCGCACTCCACGAGAGCAGTTGGAACTTCATGGGCAGTGCATCACCAGGCCTCCCTGGCTCAAATCTGTAAGGCCGCAACATGGTCTTCAGTACACACGTTTACTAGGTTCTACCAGGTGGACGTTAGAAGTCAGGAGGATGTCGCCTTTGGGCGCAGTGTGTTGCAGGCCGCAAAAGATCCTCATGTCTGATAGCGCTCAGCTTATATATGGTGTATCCCCCCCCCTCATTGGGCATTGCTTTAGGACATCCCATTAGTAATGACTATGTCGCTCTGTGTCCCGTGATGTACGAGAAAGAAAATAGGATTTTTATAACAGCTTACCTGTAAAATCCTTTTCTTGGAGTACATCACGGGACACAGAGCTCCCGCCCCTCTTTGGGGACACTTATTGCTTTGCTACAAAACTGAGGTGCTCCCGGATGGGAGGGGCTTATATAGGGGAGGGTACTTCCGGTTTTGGAAGTTGCCAGTGCCAGCACCTGACGGTATCTATATAACCCATTAGTAATGACTATGTCGCTCTGTGTCCCGTGATGTACTCCAAGAAAAGGATTTTACAGGTAAGCTGTTATAAAAATCCTATTTTTAGTATAGCACAGTAGAAGAAAACTATTTAGAAATTGTTTATTTCACACACCTCCAAATATGTATAACACACTGCAAACTATTTTTTGTGCCCCTTAAAGGCGTTTTTTGGAAGAGCAGAACACACCCACAGTACGTAACCGCTGAATCGCACAGCTACAGAACTGCAGAAAATGCTATTCAAAAAAAATTTTGTTTTTTTAGTATAGCACAGTAGAAGAAAACTATTTAGAAATTGTTTATTTCACACACCTCCACATATGTATAACACACTGCAAACTATTTTTTGTGCCCCTAAACTGCGTTTTTTGGAAGAGCAGAACACACCCACAGTACGTAACCGCTGAATCGCACAGCTACAGAACTGCAGAAAATGCTATTCAAAAAAAATGTTGTTTTTTTAGTATAGCACAGTAGGAGAAAACTATATAGAAATTGTTTATTTCACACACCTCCACATATGTATAACACACTGCAAACTATTTTTTGTGGCCCTGAATGGCTCTTTTTGCAAGCGTACATTAAAGTGCAAATTTTTTTTAATTTTTTTTTTCCCCAAACGGGTCTTTTTTTGCAGGAGCAAAATAAAATGCAAATTTTTTATTTTTTTTTGCCCTAAGGGTCTTTTGGAAAAGAGCACAATAAAGTGCCTTTTTTTTTCCCCTAAAAGTTAGATTTTCTCTGACACTGGGCTCATGGCAGTGTAAAAAGACTGCACTGCAACACAAACAGGTAAACCTATGCAGATCGCTGATTTTAATCTCTGAATCTGGACTCCTATATAATATTCTCTCTCCCTGAAACCACCAACACAGGAACCTGGCCCTACACTACACTATCTCTCTATCTTTTCCCTCAGATTGCAGAATCAGGACTACCTCATGTATTTTTCTATCTCTCCCTAAAAGCAGCAGCAGCAGACTAGATCCTCTCCCTATCTATTCTGAAGCAGAGTGACGTGTGTTCTGTGTGCCTCTAGCTTATATAGAAGCTGGGTCACATGTTGCACTGACCAATCACAGCCATGCCATTAGTAGGCATGGCTATGATGGCCTCTAAGGGCACACCAGCTAATCAAAAGGTGATTGGCTGGCCCCTGAAGCATTTCTAAATGCGTAATTAGATTGCCGAACCCAAACCCGAACGCAAAGTCCGGGTTCGGGTTCGGGTTCGGGAAAAAGCTAAAGTTCGGTACGGACCCGAATCAACACTAGTCGTGAATATGTTGATATGGTATAAGAACTTGTAATTCCAAACACCAAAAGTATCACCATATGAGAATTTCTAAAGCCTGGAAATACATTCTTAGTCTTGTATGACAGATGAGAAGCATGGTACAATGCTTATAGATGATTCATAGGACAACAAGGAATTTAGGAATCTTGTCCTTCTTATGTTCATGTAACACAGATGAGCAAAACATCTGTACTGAGTATGTGCACATCCTGCGTGGAGAGGACACACTACAGAATTAGTAAGGAGTTGTATATTAGTCATAGGTGCAAATGTATGTGACACAGTGGAAGTGAACTTACATTAGGTCTAATATTTTTAAACCATATTCAATAAGCTGTCATCATACCAAAGTATTGACTAAGCTAAAAAAATGATATCAAGTTTGGACATACTACCTGCCAATTAAAGAGGACCTCCATTCAAGTAAAAAATTATCCCAGTTAACTGTGTTTTAACCACTTAAGGACAGGAAGGATTTGCCCCCTTAATGACCAGGCCATTTTTTGCGATACGGCACTGCGTTGCTTTAACTGACAATTGCGCGGTCGTGCGACGCTGTACCCAAGCAAAATTGACGTCCTTTTTTCCCCACAAATAGAGCTTTCTTTTGGTGATATTTGAACACCTCTGCGGTTTTTATTGCGCTATAAACGAAAAAAGAGCGACAATTTTGAAAATAAAATAATATTTTGGACTTTTTGCTATACATTTTTTTTAAAACTAATTTCTTCCTCAGTTTAGGTCGATATATATTTTTCTACATATTTTTGGTTAAAAAAAAAATCACAATAAGCGTATATTGATTGGTTTGCGCAAAAGTTAAAGCATCTACAAAATAGGGAATAGATTTATGGCCTTTTTATTATTCTTTTTTTTTTTTTATTAGTAATGGCTGTGATTTTTTATCAGGACTGCAACATTGTGGCGGACAGATCGGACACTTTTGACACTGTGTTGGGACCATTGACATTTATACAGCGATCATAGCTAAAAATAGCCACTGATTACTGTATAAATGTCATTGGCAGGGAAGGGGGTTAACTCTAGGGGGCGACCGAGGGGTTAAATGTGTGTCCTAGGGAGTGATTCTAACTGTGGGGGGGATGGGATTGACTTGGGGGAGGAGACCGATCATTGTTTCTAAGCATTAAGACTCCTGACAGAACGGAGATCTGTCTGTTTACATTGACAGTCCTCCGTTCTGTCTCTCTCGGGAGTGATCACGGGTGCACGGTGTACATCGCGGTCGCCGGGCACGTGCATCCATCGTTGCGCCACAGGCGTGCATGCGCCCCCTAGTGCTCTCAAAGTGTCCGACGTACAGCTACGATGGCTCGCCCAGAGGAGCCAACCTGCCGCAGCATAACTGCGGCGGCTGGTCCTCAAGTCATTAAAGATGCACTATGGAAATACCTAAAAGGATTGAAAAGATGCTGTCCTGAGCTGGTTTTTTTCCCTATTAAATTTACCTATGCATTACCCCATTCCTTTACCAATTCTTAAGGGTGATGGGCTGGTGTTCATGAAGTCAATTCCTTAAGTATTAAGCCAAGTTAGAAAATGTTTTGGCAAACCATAACATATGTTCATAAATAAATACTGTGTGTGTGTGTAACCGTACCCTCTTGAGGGCTGCTGAGTGTTATAGTCCGTCTGTCACCCTGCCCAGCCAGGCACACAGTTCTCATTCACCCTCAGGCAAAAAAACAGTCCTTGAACTTTGTTTTGTATTATTATTGAGGGGATTCAACTTGGATAGGGATGGGATTTTCATGAGATGCCCAAACTGATTTGCAGAACAATATATATGGGACGTGTTTAATACACCTCCGGTATATACAACTCCAATCTTCAACTCCAGCACAACACTTGCTTGCAGACTATCTCTCCTCAACACCTCCAGCACAACACTTGCTTGCAGACTATCTCTCCTCAACACCTCCAGCACAACACTTGCTTGCACTTCCCAGACCAGCTAGCACTGGTTTGCATTAAGATAAAAAACCTTCCGTGTGTAGCAGCCTCCCCAGCACCCCCTAATTACTTACCTGAGCCCCATCTCTCTTCAGCGATGTCCACGAGTGTCTTAACCGCCCAGGACTCTCTTCCTGATTGGCTGAGACACAGAAATGGCGTCATTGGCTCCCACGGCTGTCAATCAAAGTCAGTTAGCCAATCAAGGGAGAGAGGGGGCGGGGCCGGCTCTGAGCTCTGTGTCTGAATGGACATACGGAGCTGTGACTCGGCTCGGTGCCCCCATAGCAAGCTGCTTGCTGTGGTGGCCCTCAACAGGAGGGAGGGGCCAGGAGCAGCGAAGAGAGACCCGAGAAGAGGAGGATCCAGGCTGCTCTGTGCAAAACCAACTGCACAGAGGAGGTAAGTATAACATGTTACAATCACTTTAAGGACAGCTGTATATTCTGGTAACAAACATATATTTAGAGAACATAACAGAAAAATTCCTAACATACACTGGAAGAATACAACAAGACAAAGAAGTTTAAAGCTGGCCATATATGGTTATTTTTTAATAGGCTGAAATAAAAAAAAACAGATTCTTCCATTCACACAAACAAGGTTAATAGAGGACATTGTATTCTGACAGCAAGACCTGTCGCTGTCAAAAACACTGATCAGCAGCTGCAGCCAATTGGCTGCAGCTGCTAATCAACAACAGTTTTCCAACTTATCTATTCGGAAGTAGTCGATCTAACGAACAGGAAGGGCCACGCACTGAGCAAAGTTTATCTGGTTCAGCAGGGATGGGTTTTGATTTCTCTATGGCTAGCTTAAGCCCATGAACTATAGGTGATATTTCCTGGTACTTTCAAATGGCCACTACACTCACCTTCAACTGGCCTTTGCATCAAGGAGCACATGGAAGGGCAATGCATGCAAAACAAAACCAAGAAAATTACTGGCTCAACTTACCGACCAGCCTGCTAACCAACCGAATTGTCCTGTCTAACAGTATGCGTTAAAAACAGGGGTTTAGTTTGCACTCATTTGAAAATACATGCGTAAGGTGAGCCTGGAGGGAGCCCACCTCTCCTCAAAGGCACAGGGGCGCACTGGACGCCCAGCAATGAGCATGATGGCAGCAAAGGTGTACAGTGCAGGCCCTCATACTTTTAGACCATAGCCATTTGTACTATTCAAATATTGGTGAGGGGACGCACTGGACATCTTTGCTGCCATAGTGCTATATGCTGGGTGTCCAGTGCGCCCCTGTGCCTATAAGGATGGGTGGGCTCCCTCCAGGTTCACCTATCCCATTATAATGCATGTGCTTCCACTATGGGGGCTCTCAAAATTTAGAGTTAAGACTGCAGAAAACACTGGGGTGCCTTGACATGGCTCTGTAGCCTACGCATTTATTTGCAAATATGTGCAAACAAAACCCCTGTTTTAACGCATACTGTTAGACAGGATAATTTGGTTAGTTAGCAAGCTGGTCGGTAAGTTGAGCTGGGATTTTCTTTGATATTTCCTGGTAGCCTGTCCTCCAAACCTTCTTTACTACCCTAGGTCCTGAGCAAAATAATATAAACCAGTTATGGCACTAGGAAGATAAAAAACCTATTTACTGTATGTGGCAAATAAACCCCCCAAAAGGTATGCAGACCACTGGCGTAGCGTGGGGGATGCGGGGGGCCGTGGCACTGGGCGCAAAATTTAGGGGGGCGCAGCGCAGCATCCGATGCCAGTGTCACTCCATCCTATGGACGGTGTCACTTGCTGCGCTCCAGCCGCCATGTTGTGGCTCAGGGATTGGCAGCGGCTGCCTGGTGATTGGACGAACGGGTGTAATGTGCGGTGGCAGGGGCTGGGTTTCTCTGGTAGTCCCGCCTCTGCCTCGCTGTGTGAGCCGCCGCTGTCATCTTCTCCTCCTCCGCGCCAGACTGGATCTTCCCTTTCCTCAATGTGGCAGCCAGTCTGGGACTGGTGCGGCGGCGCCTGCTTTACCCCACGGGGCAGCACATGTGATGAAATGACATTTCCAGGGATCTTCCATCCTGACCAAGTGAACTGTGGTATGTGACAGTGACACAGATGTACAGTACAGTCACACAGTGTACACTACTACACACATACACAGAGCATCACCATCTCCCCCAATGTCCCTCCTGTCCCCCCAATTATCCTCAATGTTCCTCCTGTCCCCCCAATTATCCCCAATGTGCCTCCTGACCCCCTAATATTCCTCCTGTCCCCCCACTTATCCCAAATGTTCCTCCTGTCCTCTCAATGTTCCTCCTGTCCCCCCACTTATCCCTAATGTCCCTCCTGTCCCCCCAATGTTCCTCCTACCACCCCACTTATCCGCAATGTCCCTCCTGTCCCCCCAATGCTCCTCCTGTCCCCCCACTTATACCCAATGTCCCTCCTGTCCCCCCACTTATCCCCAATGTCCCTCCTGCCCCCTCAATGTTTCTCCTGTCCCCCCACTTATACCCAATGTTCCTCCTGTCCTCTCAATGTTCTTCCTGTCCCCCCACTTATCCCCAATGTCCCTCCTGTCCCCCCAATGTTCCTCCTGCCACCCCACTTATCCGCAATGTCCCTCCTGTCCCCCCAATGCTCCTCCTATCTCCCCAATTATACCCTATGTCCCTCCTGTCCCCCACTTATACCCAATGTCCCTCCTGTCCCCCCATTTATCCCCAATGTCCCTCCTGCCCCCCAATGCTCCTCCTGTCCCCCCACTTATACCCAATGTTCCTCCTGTCCCCCTAATGTTACTCCTGTCCCCCACTGTTCCTCCTGCCACCCCACTTATCTGCAATGTCCCTCCTGTCCCCCCACTTATACCCAATGTCCCTCCTGTCCCCCCAATTATCCCCAATGTCCCTCCTGTCCCCCCACTTATCCCCAATGTTCCTCCTGTCCCTCAACGTTCCTCCTGCCCCCCCCACTTATCCTCAATGTCCCTCCTATCCTCTCAATGTTTGTTCCTCCTGGCCCCCCACTTATCCCCAATGTTCCTCCTGTCCTCCCAATATTCCTCCTGTCCTCCCACTTATCCGCAATGTTCCTCCTGTCCCCACAATGTTCCTCTTGTCCCCCAATGTTCCTCCTGCCACCCCACTTATCTGCAATGTCCCTCCTGTCCCCCCACTTATACCCAATGTCCCTCCTGCCCCCCCAATTATCCCCAATGTTCCTCCTGTCCCTTCAATGTTCCTCCTGTCCCCCCACTTATCCCCAATGTTCCTCCTGTACCTCAACGTTCCTCCTGCCCCCCCACTTATCCTCAATGTCCCTCCTGTCCTCTCAATGTTTGTTCCTCCTGGCCCCCCACTTATCCCCAATGTTCCTCCTGTCCTCCCAATATTCCTCCTGTCCTCCCACTTATCTGCAATGTCCCTCCTGTCCCCCCAATGCTCCTCATGTTGCCCCCACTTATACCCAATGTCCCTCCTGTCCCCCCACTTATCCCCAATGTCCCTCCTGCCCCCCCCAATGCTCCTCCTGTCCCCCCACTTATACCCAATGTTCCTCCTGTCCCCCAATGTTCCTCCTGTCCCCCCACTTATACCCAATGTCCCTCCTGTCCCCCCAATTATCCCCAATGTTCCTCCTGTCCCTCCAGTGTCCCTCCTGTCCCCCCACTTATCCCCAATGTCCCTCCTGTCCTCTCAATGTTTGTTCCTCCTGGCCCCCCACATATCCCCAATGTTCCTCCTTTCCTCCCAATATTCCTCCTGTCCTCCCACTTATCCGCAATGTCCCTCCTGTCCCCCCAATGCTCCTCCTGTCCTCCCACTTATACCCAATGTCCCTCCTGTCCCCCCACTTATCCCCAATGTCCCTCCTGCCCCCCCAATGCTCCTCCTGTCCCCCCACTTATACCCAATGTTCCTCCTGGCCCCCAATGTTCCTTCTGGCCCCCCACTTATACCCAATGTCCCTCCTGTCCCCCCAATTATCCCCAATGCTCCTCCTGTCCCTCCAATGTCCCTCCTGTCCCCCCACTTATCCCCAGTGTCTCTCCTGTCCCCCCAATGTTCCTCCTGTCCCTCAACGTTCCTCCTGCCCCCCCCCCCACTTATCCGCAATGTCCCTCCTGTCCTCTCAATGTTTGTTCCTCCTGTCCCCCCACTTATCCCCGATGTCCTTTCCATCCTCCCAATGTTCCTCCTGCCCCCCCACTTATCCCCATTATCCCACTTATCCTAAATGTCCACCCTCTCCCCCCACTTATCCCAAATGTCCTCCCTCTCCTCCCACTTATTCCCAATGCCCCTCCTTTACTCTCACATATCCCAAATGTTCCTCTCCCCTCCCCCCACTTATCCCCACTGTCCCACTGCTTATCCCAAATGTTTCTCCTATCTTCCCATGTATCCCTAATATCCCCCACTTATCCAAAGGTGTCCCCCTCTCCCCCCACTTATCCCAAACATCCCCCCACTTAGCACCAATGTTCCAACTCTCCCCCAAGTTAGAAATTAGCACATTGCCAACCCCCCATTTAAAACCAATGCCCCATTAACTTGGCACTAATATCATCGCCTATTCCTCCTCTTTGCACTAATGCCCCCTATCCCCACCTAACATTGCACTCCTACTGTAAGTTGTAGCTGCTCTTCTGTAGCAGCCCCTCTCTCTGATACTTTGTAGGTGGGGAAGAGAGGATTTGGGGGTGAGAGAAGAGCTCTTACTGGAAGGGGGGTTGTAAACTGTCCTGTGAGACATGCATTCTTGAGCCCTGCAATCTGCTTTCTCTACGCAGTGCACTTCTAAACTCTGCTCACTCTGCATAGCGCACTTCCTAACTCTGTGCACTCTTGAGCTCCTCACTCTGTATATAGTGCACTCCTGAACCCTGCACTCTGTACCTAGCGCTCTCCTGAACTTTGCACTCTGTACGTAGTAGAATCTTAATCTTTTCCCTTTGTGTATAGCACACTCCTAATCTTTGCAATCTGTACGCAGCACACCTCTGAAGTCTGCACAGTGTATGCACTGCACTCCTGAACTCTGTTTGCAGTGCACTCTTTGGCTCTTCACTTCGTATTAAGTGCACTCTGAACTATGTACCTAGCACTCTCCTAAACTTTACACTCTGTACTTAGCTTACTCCTGATCTTTGCACTCTGTCTGCAGTACACTCATGAACTCTGTATGTACTGCACTCCTGAATGCTGCACTCTGTGCAGAATCCACCACTAGTATTTAACAATGCCCCATTAAGACTCTCCCACTGTTAGGCGGTGGTGGTGTGGTTAAGGTTCTGCACTTATTCTCTGAGAAAAAACGCCCTGCCTATAGTATGTCTGCAGTCTCTGACCATTTCCTGTAGTGTGTCTGCAGTCTCTGAACGTCTCCTGTACTATGTTACTATATCTGCAGTCTTTGACCATCTCCTGTACTATGTCTGCAGTCTCTGACCATCTCCTGTAGTGTGTCTGCAGTCTCTGATCATCTCCTGTAGTGTGTCTGCAGTCTCTGATCATCTCCTGTACTATGTCTGCAGTCTCTGACCATCTCCTGTACGATGTCTGCAGTCTCTGACCATCTCCTGTACTATGTCTGTAGTCTCTGATCATCTCCTGTACTATGTCTGCAGTCTCTGACCATCTCATGTACTATGTCTGCAGTCTCTGACCATCTCCTGTACTATGTCTGCAGTCTCTTACTGTCTACTGTAGAATCTCTGCAGTCTCTGATCATCTTCTATAGTATGCTTGCAGTTTCTGACTGTTTCCTGTAGTATATCTATCACTAAATAATATGCACAACCCTTATGTCTGGTTTATTTTTGGCTGCCTGCTCTGCTGTATATAGGTGTTCCTCGTTATTTGCAACCTAAGCCTCTGATTGGCTGCCCGCAGCCTTTTATTATTGGTTGATACTGAGAAGATATCTCTTTGACTACTGTAATCAAAGAGATAGCTCAGATCTGACCAATAATAAAAGGCTGCAGGCAGCCAATCAGAGGCTCAGGCTGTGAGTGGAGGAACCTGGGCCCCCATTCTTGGGTGCTAAAAGTCCACAGGTTAGGGGGCGCAAATTACTTGCCTTGCCCCGAGTGCTGACAACCTACGCTACGCCACTGCAGACAAAAAAATTATGATGATGATGGCAACATATAAAGCATTGTGCTTGTGTAAAGATTTCATCAATATTGCATACTTTTTTCTCAGCATATTTAGAAGCCAGACCAAGGAGTCAGTTGAAGACCAGGACGTTAAAAATTTTGTCCAATAACATCTCCTTGTTAGATGCTGCCTGGAACAAATTTAGGAAGATGTTTGTAGTGATGTTGTTTCTGCGTTGGCTACCATAGAAATATCTGTCAAAGTTTGTGTGAAACTGAGAAGCAGGTGAGAAATATTTGATGTTCAATAAGCAAAAAAAAGTTAAAAGGAAGCAAAGGTTCTGTTAAATATTGACTCTTCTCTGCGTTTTGATCTCATCATGGAACTCAAAGTGCAGAAAAGTTTAAGATGCTTTGCCTTAGCATTAGGATAGATATTGTCACATAATAACCAAACCATCTTGCAGCTAAAAATTCCTGATACTGTACTGTCATTGAAATACAAAATGACATCAGGAAAATCATTGGAAACACCTACACAATGTATTAGCTACAAGTACAGTTATTTACTTACCCATAACGAAGATGAAATTATTTAAAAATTATAGCTAGAATCAGTGGCATATCTAAAACCTTCAGGGCCCCGATGCAAGAAACCATGAAGGCCCCCCCTGATCCCCGGACAGGGCTCTTTTCTCCGAGCACGGTGGCGGAACAACAGGGCCCGGTCACAAGTGGGTGGCTGCATATAAGGGAATCAGCGGCTTCAGGAGGAAAATGGAGAGATCGGTTCCTCTGTCGGTGTTTCTCAATCTTTTTCCAGTCAGGGTAGCCTTGAAGTATACCCCTAGGTGAATGGGGCTACACTGCAACCACCCTGCAACTGTGTGCCTTGCATGCAGTTGCAGCATAGTGATTATGCATTTAAGGGGTTAAAACAGGCGGTCAGTAGGCAACATATTGCCCCTTTACCGGATGTCAAATGCCTCTGAAAAGCGCTCTGAGTACTTTGCTGGTACTATAAACAAGCAAAAAAAAAAAGGTTCTGATTGTACACATGTAGGGGGTCAGGATTAAAAGCGCATACATAAAATGTGCATACATACATGTAAACACATACACACATATGTAAACACACACACACATAATACACACACATATACTGTATATATACATACACACACATATAAAAACACACACATATATATAAATGCACATATGCATGCACATATAAACCAGTGGCGGCTGGTGCCTTAAAATTTTTAGGTGGGGCGCAAGCAAACTGAAAAATTCTGAAAAAAAACATCAATTGCAGCCACTGTGCCCATCAATTGCAGCCACTGTGCCCATCAAAAGCTGCCACTGTGCCCATCAAACACCGCCGCCACTGTGCCATCAAATGCTACCACTGTGTCCATCAAACGCCGCCACTGTGCCAGCAAATGCCGCCACTGTGCAATCAAATGCCGCCACTGTGCCCATCAAATGCTGCCACTGTGCCCATCAAACTCTGCCACTGTGCCATCAAATGCCGCCAGTGTGCCCATCAAATGCTGCCAGTGTGCCCATTAAATGCTGCCAGTGTGCCATCAAACGCTGCCACTTTGCCCATCAAATGCTGCCACTGTGCCATCAAATGCCACCACTGTGCCCATCAAACTCTGCCACTGTGCCCATCAAACTCTGCCACTGTGCCCATCAAATGCCGCCAGTGTGCCCATCAAATGCTGCCAGTGTGCCCAGTAAATGTTGCCAGTGTGCCATCAAACGCTGCCACTTTGCCCATCAAATGCTGCCACTGTGCCATCAAATGCCACCACTGTGCCATCAAATGCCACCACTGTGCCCATCAAACTCTGCCACTGTGCCCATCAAACTCTGCCACTGTGCTAGCAAATTCCGCCACTGTGCCCATCAAATGCTGCCACTGTGCCCATCAAATTCTGCCAGTGTGCCCATTAAATGCTGCCACTGTGCCATCAAATGCTGCAACTGTGCCAACGAATGCCGCCACTGTGAATCCCCCCCGCCCGCTCGCCGTCTGACCGGCACTTACCCCATCTCCTGCCGTTCTCATGTCCTGTCCTCTCCTCCTGATAGTCGTCCAATAGCCGCGCCTATCATTTCAGCCAATCAGGTGACAGGTAACAGACCCGCACACCTGATTGGTGAAGAGGTGGTTCAGTGTTAGGAAAGTGAATATTAATTTGCTTTTCGAACACACCTGGGTGGACTGTGAGCGCCAAGCAGGGCGCTCGCAGTTCACTTATTGTGAAGCCTATTATAGCCTATGGCTCTAATCAGGTGCTTCAAAAACACCCCCCGCGGTTGTAATTCAGGCGCCCGAAAAGGGGCCCAACACCTAAATATGGGGGTGGCAGTGGTGGCCATGGATAGATTCATGCTATGCATGAATCTATCCATTGGTCATAGAGGGGGTGGCTGGAGAGAGGGGGCGGTGTCCGTGCACCTTTATGGACGCACCGCAACTGATAAACACATGCACATACATGCACACTCACATACATACATATGCACACACACATACATACATACACATACATACATGCGCACACACACACATACATGCACACACATATAAACACACATACAGTAGATAGATAGTCTTATTAAAAAATGGCAGACATTTACCTTAGCTTAGCTCTTCCTGCCTGGTACTGCACTGTAGGGGGAGACAAAGAGCACAACACTGTGCTTTCACTTTGACAAGCTCCCTGCACAGTGCCGCAGATTACAGTTCGGCTGACGATCGGGGAGCTCGTCTCAGCCGCCCCTCCTATCAAAGAGTACAGGGGGCCGCAGCAAGGGGCCAGGTCGCCATGGCATACTCAGCGACCCTAATAATTCCGCCACTGGCTAGAATGGTATACTGTGGTTTATATCAACTGAGAATATAGAAAAAACTTTTTTCCTCATAAATTTTGGCAAATTTGCTACATTTCTTTGGTGAAAAAAAAGCAGTGTACATTATTTAATCTGTGTAAAAGATATAAAGCCTACATCTCTTTCATAGGTGTGCACAGCCTATTGCATTAGGGTGTGCACCCCAAAGCTCAAACACACACTACCGATCACTCACCATGTTCATTCAGAAAGGGAAGGGGCTGATAAATACATATTTACCAGCCCCTTCCCTCACTCATCCTAAAACATCCCCGCAACAACAGCCGACAGGAGAGGGAAGGAGGGAAGCTGGTAGTGCTGCAGAGGGAAGGAGGGGGGAGCCAGGGTATTAGGGGGAATCTGTTCTGCACAGGGTTATTAGGGTGTACCTGGGCACACCCGGCACACCCTGTGCACACGCCTATGATCTCTTTTATATATATATATATATATATTGTGACAGCGGGCAGGTAAAATTACCAGGTTGCATCCAGGATGGTAGATATGTATGCCCTAGATTCAGGCTTTATGCAGATTCATACCACTAGGGGGAGTGCTGGGAGTCTTGCGGGGGAAGAGTTAATGAGCCCAGCTGAATCAAGTGGCTCATTAAGGCCTCTACAAGAACTCCCAGCATGCTAAGGGAGATGCTCCAACCTGGAACCAGTTCTGTGTTGTGCAAGACTGGGGAGTGTGTTTCTGTCCTGTGCGGTGAGACAAAGCCTGTGTGGCTAAAACCTTAAAAAAAACAGGGAGATAGGGGCTGGGGCAGCACAAGGCTGCACCTAGTTGTCAGACAGGGAACCTACGTGTGTAGTAAGCGGTCAAGCTGACCAGGATTTCTTTTTGTATGTTTCTTTTTGTTTTGCTGTTTTTCCCCTGTAAATAGTTTAAATAAACCGCACCTTTTGTTTTTGTAACTACAAACTCTGTCTGCTGTGCCTGTTTTTGTGTGGTGAACCCATCCAGGGGGTCACACACACCCGCTGCCGAGCTAACCCCCTCACAATATATATATATATATATATATATATATATATATACAGTATATACACACACAATATATAAAAAAAATGGTCAATCCTGATGTACTGACTGCCTATTTAAATTTTGGAGGCCCTAAAATGCTTTGACAGTACAAATACCCCCAAATTACCCCTTTTTGGAAAGTAGACAGTCCAAGGTATTTAGTAAGAGAGATGGTGAGTTTTATGAAGTTTAGTCACAATTTATGAAATTGTTGACACCCCAGAAATTTTTCCAGAAAATCAAGTATTTCTCACAGAAAAGTATTGCAGTAACACATGTTTTGCTATACACATGTTTATTCCCTTTATGTGTATTGGAACAAATCAAAAAAAGGGAGGAAAAAAAGCAAATTGGACATTAATGTCACACAAAACTTCAAAAATGGGCTGCTCAGAATTCTTGGCACCCTTTAAAAATTGGGGATAAATAAGATTGTTTCAAGCATGTGATGCTCCTTTAAACTCACCTGGGGCAAGTAACAGGTGTGGGCAATATAAAAATCACACCTGAAAGCAGATAAAAAGGAGAGAAGTTCACTAAGAGCCGGTTCACACCAGGGCGACTCAGGATCCGACTTCAGGTCGCCCCGAGACGCCCCAAGTTGCCCGAAGTCGCGCTGTAATGTTAGTCTATGGAGCGTCTTTATGCACACTACTGAAGTCGCTCCGACTTCAGAAAAGGTTCCTGTACTACTTCAAGGCGACTTCTAGGCGACTTGTACCCATTGATTTCAATGGAAGTCGCCTCCAAAGTCGGATCAGTGTCTTAACTGAAGCAACTTTACAGGAAGAGAAAATAGTTTTCTCAGGCAAACCCCTCCCTCCCACAGAGCTGATTATTGTTTGATTGACCACTGGCAAAGTCGCCTGTCCTGGAGGAAACTTGAAGTTGCCTCGAAGTTGCCTTGAAG
Source organism: Rana muscosa (assembly GCA_029206835.1). Classification (NCBI taxonomy): domain Eukaryota; kingdom Metazoa; phylum Chordata; class Amphibia; order Anura; family Ranidae; genus Rana; species Rana muscosa. The sequence goes on from CM055118.1 coordinate 920,943,699, forward strand.
TTGCCTCGAAGTTGCCTTGAAGTTGCCTTGTAAAGTCGCGCTGGAAGTCGTGTTGCCCCAGTGTGAACCGGCTCTTAGTCTTTGCATTGTGTGTCTGTGTGTGCCACACTAAGCATGGACAACAGAAAGATAAAAAGAGAACTGTCTGAGGACTCGAGAACCAAAATTGTGAAAAAATATCAACAATCTCAAGGTTACAAGTCCAACCCCAGAGATCTAGATTTACCTTTGTCCACAGTGCGCAACATTATCAAGAAGTTTGCAACCCATGGCACTGTAGCTAATCTCTCTGGGCGTGGACGGAAGAGAACAATTGATGAAAGCTTGCAATGCAGGATAGTCCGGATGGTGGATAAGCAGCCCCAAACAAGTTCCAAAGAAGTTCAAGCTGTCCTGCAGGCTCAGGGAGCATCAGTGTCAGCGCAAACTATCCGTCGACATTTAAATGAAATGACAGGCTATGGCAGGAGACCCAGGAGGACCCCACTGCTGACACAGAGACATAAAAAAGCAAGACTACAGTTTGTCAAAATGTACTTGCCAAAATCTTTCTGGGAAAACGTCTTGTGGACAGATGAGACCAAGATAGAGCTTTTTGGTAAAGCACATCATTCTACTGTTTACCAAAAACGGAATGAGGCCTACAAAGAAAAGAACACAGTACCTACTGAGAAATATGGTGGAAGTTCATTGAAGTTTTGGGGTTGTTTTGCTGCCTCTGCCACTGGGTGCCTTGAATGTGTGCAAGGCATCATGAAATCTGAGGATTAATAAAGGATTTTGGGTCGCACTATAGAGCCCAGTGTCAGAAAGCTGGGTTTGCGTCCGAGATCTTGGGTCTTCCAGCAGGAAAATGACCCCAAACATATGTCAAAAAGCACCCAGAAATGGATGGCAACAAAGCGATGGAGAGCTCTAAAGTGGCCAGCAATGAGTCCAGATCTAAATCCCATTGAACACCTGTGGAGAGATCTTAAAATTGCTGTTGGGAAAAGGCACCCTTCCAATAAGAGAGACCTGGAGCAGTTTGCAAAGGAAGAGTGGTCCAAAATTCCGGGTGAGAGGTGTAAGAAGCTTATTGATGGTTATAGGAAGCGACTGATTTCAGTTATTTTTTGCAAAGGGTGTGCAACCAAATATTAAGTTAAGGGTGCCAAGAATTTTGAGCAGCCCATTATTGAAGTTTTGTGTGACATTATGTCCAATTTGCTTTTTTTCCTCCCTTTTTTTGATTTGTTCCAATACACACAAAGGGAATAAACATGTGTATAGCAAAACATGTGTTACTGCAATACTTTTCTGTGAGAAATACTTGATTTTCTGGAAAAATTTCTGGGGCGCCAACAATTTCGAGCATGACTGTACATTCCTTTTTTGCAGGCATCTTTTTTAAGGTCAGATTCAGGGATGAGCCGAACACCCCCCTGTTCGGTTCGCACCAGAACCTGCGAACAGACAGAATGTTCGCGTGAACTTTAGAACCCTATTAAATACAATGGACTCGAACGTTCGAAATCTAAAGTGCTAATTATAAAGGCTAATATGCAATTTATTGTCCTAAAAAGTGTTTGGGGACCCGGGTCCTGCCCCAGGGGACATGTATCAATGCAAAAAAAGGTTTAAAAAATAGACGTTTTTACGGGAGCGGTGATCGTACCTGGGGGGTGTGTATGATATGCATGTGAAGTGGCGCATGTTTCCCGTGCTTAGAACTGTCCCTGCACAAAGTGTCATTTTTGAAGGAAAAAAAGTCATTTAAAACTCACTCGCGGCTATTAATAAATTGTCGGCTTTTATCAATACATAGAAAAGTCATTGATAAAAAAAAAAAAAAAGCGTGGGGGTCCCCCCAAATTCAATTACCAGGCCCTTCAGGTCTGGAATGGATATTAAGGGGAACCCCGCCGCAAATTTAAAAAAAAATGGCGTGCGGTTCCCCCTAAATATCCATACCAGGCCCTTCAGATCTGGCATGGATTTTAAGGGGAACTCCACCCCAAATTTTTAAAAAAATGGCGTGGAGTCCCCCCAAAAATCCATACCAGACCCTTATCCGAGCACGCAACCTGGCCGGCCGCAGGGGAAGAGGGGGGACGAGAGAGCGCCCCCCCTCCCTCCTGAACCGTACCCGACCACATGCCCTCAACATGGGGAGGATGTCCCCATGTTGATGGGGACAAGGGCCTCATCCCCACAACCCTTGCCCGGTGGTTGTGGGGGTCTGCGGGCGGGGGGCTTATCGGAATCTGGAAGACCCCTTTAACAAAGGGGACCCCCAGATCCCGGCCCCCCTATGTGAATTGGTAAGGGGTACATTGCACCCCTACCATTTCACGAAGAAAGTGTCAAAAAATGTAAATAAAAACACACAAACACCTTGGAAAAGTCCTTTATTAAAAAAAAACCAAAAAAACATTCCAGCGATGAAATCCAGTGTCCCGCGGCGATCCCGATGTCCAGCGCTGTCCGTCATTGGTTGTGCCTGAGCGGACCTGATGGGGAACTTCCTCCGCAGTGTTTTAAATGTATAGCCCCGCCCCTTCTAAAGTTCCCCATCAGGTCCGCTCAGCGGACCAGATGCGGAACGCGAGAAGGGGCGGGTCTATTCATGTATTACACAGCGAACAAAGTTCCCCATCAGGTCCGCCCCCTCGGTATGTCCGACCCCGCCTACGTCATTGGCCTGAGCGGGGAACTTCCTTCACTGTGTAATTTAAATTTACACAGTGAAGGAAGTTTCCCGCTCAGGCCAATGACGTAGGCGGGGTCTGACATACCGAGAGGGCGGACCTGATGAGGAACTTCTCGCACTTTGTAATACATGTATAGACCCGCCCCTTCTCAAGTTCCCCATCAGGTCCGCTCCAGATTCCGATAAGCCCCCCGCCCGCAGACCCCCACAACCACCGGGCAAGGATTGTGGGGATGAGGCCCTTGTCCCCATCAACATGGGGACATCCTCCCCATGTTGAGGGCATGTGGCCTGGTACGGTTCACGAGGGAGTGGGGGCCGCTCTCTCGTCCCCCCCTCTTCCCCTGCGGCCGGCCAGGTTGCGTGCTCGGATAAGGGTCTGGTATGGATTTTTGGGGGGACTCCATGCCATTTTTTTTTAATTTGGGGTGGAGTTCCCCTTAAAATCCATGCCAGATCTGAAGGGCCTGGTATGGATATTTAGGGGGAACCGCACGCCATTTTTTTTTAAATTTGCGGCGGGGTTCCCCTTAATATCCATTCCAGACCTGAAGGGCCTGGTAATTGAATTTGGGGGAACCCCCCACGCTTTTTTTTTATTTTTATCAATGACTTTTCTATGTATTGATAAAAGCCGACAATTCATTAATAGCCGCGAGTGAGTTTTAAATGACTTTTTTTCCTTCAAAAATGTCATTTTCTGCAGAGACAGTTCTAAGCACGGGAAACATGCGCTACTTTACATGCATATCATACACACCCCCCAGGTACGAAATTTAAAGGAATATTTCACTTTTATTGTTTCACTTTAAGCATTATTAAAATCACTGCTCCTAAAAAAACGGCCGTTTTTAAAACTTTTTTTTGCATTGATACATGTCCCCTGGGGCAGGACCCGGGTCCCCAAACACTTTTTAGGACAATAACTTGCATATAAGCCTTTATAATTAGCACTTTAGATTTCTCCCATAGACTTTTCGAATTTGCCGCGAACACCCCAAATTGTTCGTTGTTCGGCGAACGGGCGAACAGGCAATGTTCGAGTCGAACATGAGTTCGGCTCGAACTCGAAGCTCATTCCTAGTCAGATTGCATCATGGGTCTGTTTCCTCTACTTCCTTCTCTAGCAGTGGTCAATCCTTACTCCTGCATGTATCTGTTCTCAGAAGCAGACGCTCTGTGATGGACAGCACTGGAGAATAGGCGAGTTTAATATTGAAAGCTTCTTTTAATATTTTAAGAAGTACTTGACAATTGCTTTTCTTTTTTCTTTTATTTTTTATTAACCTGTAGCTGGGCTTTAAAAAAAAAAAGGCCTGTGCAACTGTAACAATTTAGGACTGAATATTCACATTCCCACATTAGAAGCAAGAAGACAGCCGGTTGGGCAGTATAATTGCAACAAAAGGTGGGGAGGGTGGGACTTTAAATGAAGCCCATGGTGACAAAATAAAACAAAAATGGTGGATAATAAAATATTTAATAATACATAGATACATGTTACAATACATTGAATTACATAAACAATATAAAGAATTGCACACTGGTTAGTGCCAGTTCCTAACACGGTAATGCCAGGCAGCAACATGTCTGGAAACACATACACATGATAAGATTAGAGGGTCCACCAATGTTCATGATTGGGTAAACAAATTAGAAGTATGAAATCTGCACAGTCTAATGTCTTACCACAGTCCTTGCCATTGTGCCATCTATGGCACATACATATGTAAGTGATACCCTTCCATCAGTGGGATGGCTGCTTGATTGCACCCATCCCTCCTCATACTGATTTAAGCCAGTTCACTTAGCAATTTTACTTTTTCATTGCAGAAACTTCATATACCTTTCTCCTGAAGAGCAGCTTAAAGCCGCAAAATGTGTCAAGCTACCCGCCTACCATGTTATGTGCTAACCTACATTTACAGGGATTAGTAAGACATTAGACCGTGCAGATTTCATACTTCTAATTTGTTTACTCAATCATGAACATTGGTGGACCATCTAATCTTATCATGTGTACATTGTTTACAGACATGTTGCTGCCTGGCATTACCGTGTTAGGAACTGGCACTAACCAGTGTGCAATTCTTTACATTGTTTATGTAATTCAATGTATTGTAATATGTATCTATGTATTATTAAATATTTTATTATCCACCATTTTGTTCTATTTTGTCACCATGGGCTTCATTTAAAGTCCCCCCCTCCCCCCCCCCTTTTGTTGCAATTATGCTGCCCAACCGGCTGTCTTCTTGCTTCTTTTTTTCTCAATATGACAGGGATGGAGGTGCTTGGCCCTACCCGGTCATTACCTCTCGCAAAGTCCCAACTCCCCTTCCCCCTTATTCAACATTCCCACATTAGTTAAACTGTCCCTGCTTCCCTCAGGCTCTATTCACACTAATGCGTTTTTTGTTGCATTCTGAATTTTGCAGAAATGCAGGGAAATTTTTTAACATGGGTTCCTATGGAACATGTTCACATCAATGCATTTTTGTGCCTCTGCGTTTTTGGGAAGGGTCAGGGACTTTCTTTCCCGCAAAATGCAGCGTTTTGCATGTAATAGACTTGAATGGACCCGCATCCAAAACGCAAGTACCGCTCTTTTACTGCAATTTTGCTGCTATTTGCATTTTTTTACACTGTATATAGCTGGTTGCTAAGGAGGGGGCCGGGAAGCCGGCCGCCGCGTCTTTAACAACCGATGAGTCATCTGCTGTCAGCGGGCTTCCCGCTGAATGTAGGAAAAAAAAGAATTGAAAAGAAAAAAAACAGTGTGGAGTCCCTCCCCCAGGCCCATACCAGGCCCTTGGGTCTAGTATAGATTCTGGGGGGACTCCCCCATGCCCAAATAAAAAAAAAAATGGTGTGGATGTTCCCCCCCAAAATCCATACCAGACCCTTATCCGAGCATGCAGCCCGGCAGGTCAGGAAAGGGAGGGGACGAGCGAGCGTCCCCCCTGAACCATACCAGGCCGCATGCCCTCAACATGGGGGGAATGGGTGCTTTGGGGCAGGGGGGGCTCTGCGCCCCCCCTCAAAGCACCTTGCCCCCATGTTGATGGGGACAAGGGCCTCTTCCCGACAACCCTTGCCTGATGGTTGTCGGGGTCTGCGGGCGGGGGGGCTTATCAGAATCTGGAAGCCCCCTTTAGCAAGGGGGCCCCCAGATTCCGCCCCCCCTATATGAATGAGTATGGGGTACATTGTACCCCTACCCATTGACCAAAAAAAGTAGTGTAGTGTTAAATAATACAGTAGACAGTTTTTGACAAGTCTTTTATTAAAAATATCTTCTTCTTCTTCTCCGCTTCTTCCTCCATCTTCTCCCACATCTTCATCCTCCGGTCTGCTCCTTCTCCCCCTGCTTCTTCTTCCGCTCTAGACAAATTTCTTGCTTCTTGTATTCCTCAACATTTTTGGAGACCACTATATTAGAAGTGCTGCTAAGATGCTTTCCCACAATTTTTGTTAACCATTTTTCTATTTAAAGTGTCACGGTTTAGCCTGCAGTTTCCTGCCTGTGACATTCTTACTTCCTTGCTGTGTTGATTCTGCTAGACCTGTGATTCATTTCACATGTGTTGTTTGGCTTCTATGCTCACCTATGGGTGTCTGTGTTTCGTGTATTCAGCACCTGATTTCCTGTGTACCGACCCCGGCTTCATCTTCCGTTTGTGCTTCTCTGCTGCTTACCCTGACTTCAGCTTCCTTCTATCTGTACTCTGCATACCAGCGTGGTCCCTGTATCTGTGCGTACCTGGGGGCCAAGACCTTATTCCATCTTGCTGCAAGTCCATCCCCACCATAATGGGCCCTGGTGAAGAAGCAGGCTGCGCTCACTGCCACAGAAACCTGACATAAAGTAAATGCATCATCGGGTCACATTCAAGACCCTCTGCCTCACCCACAAGTGCACACAAGGAAACGCACCTCAATATTTATGCGAGAAAATAAAACACTACTCCCCCAAACGCATTCTCCGGTCAACCAATCAAAACCTCCTTCACATCCCCAAATCCCGCTACAAATGGAAGGGAGAACGAAGATTTGCAGTCCAAGGACCACGGCTATGGAATGCTCAACCCACGGACATCCGCATGGCAGAAAACCATCGGGCCTTCAGGAAAAAACTTAAGACCCACCTCTTCTGATGGATAAGGACGTCACTGGATGCCAAGCGCCTTGAGGCGATTCAGTTTGCATTTGTAGCGCTATACAAGTTATCACTCACTCACTCACTCAAGAGAAAAACCAGGGCGGCAGGGTAGCTTCCATGTTTTTTTCTTTTTTGCAGAGCCTATTGCTTACTATTAAAGCCCATTGCATATGGGGCTGTCCAGCTGCAGTTTTTTACCTCTTTTTTGCTATACAGGGACTGAACAGGATTTGCTATTGCTAATTAATTTAAAATGTTATCTGTTACCAAGTTATATTCTGTCTTTCCTTGTTTTTGTTGCCCAGTGTAATTTGGACATTGTCACCTGCAAACACAACTAAGGGTCAAGTTTATGATGTATTACATACTGGGGGCCAGGATAGGAAAAGGAAGAAAATGGACAAAATAGGGACAAAAAAAAAGGATTAACAAAAGTTCTCTGATTGCTTTATGTGTGCTTCTAAAACCCAGAAAGTCAAAGCGTGTACGTTGTTTGTAAAATAATCAATAGTTGGACATACTACACGTATTATAATTTAACAGGTAGCAATATCAAAAGTATTTTTGTTGCAGTATCAGAATTCAAGTCCATATATGACTAGTCATTTAACCACTTACCTACCGGACCCAGAGGCGTAACTAGAAACCTCTGGGCCCCGGTGCAAGAAATCACGAAGGGCCCCCCCCGAAAAAGCATGATTTTGATACTTTTTTTTGAGGGGGGTGGCAACGGCGGCGGTAGTTGAGGGGGGTGGCTGCAGTGGTACTTGAGGGGGGGGTGGCTGCGGTGGCAGTGGTGGTGCCATCCTCTCCCACCACCACCTGTGCCTCTTACTGATCCCATCCTCCCACCACTGATTTCATCCCTATCCCCCCCCATCACCTCTGTTATAGAAGTAATGGGGGGATAGGGATGAGATCAGTGGTGGGGGGATGGGATCAGTAAGAGGCACAGGTGGTGGAGGTTGGCATCGATTGCTCAGCTCTGCAAAATGTCACTTACCGTCAATCAATCGATTCCCCGGGAATTCCGTTCGATCGGTCACGGTGCCTTCTAATCTCCCGCCAGGATGCCTTCTTGCCTCATGGGTAGACGGTAAAGGTATTCCACGCAGAGAGGAAAGCTTCTCCCTCGCCTTCTCTCATTGGTGTCAGCATGTCTGCTGACTTAATTTTTCAGTGTCTGCCCCCAGACTCAGCGCTGCCTCTGCCCAGGCCCAGATTTACTCCCTTTGTCGCCCCAAGGCCAGGTCCTTCAATACCGCCCCCCCCACACATGCCATCACATAGTGGGACTCCCCAGAGAGCCCCTCTTACATCAGGGCCCCCAGAGAGCCCTCCCTACTTACATCAGGGTCCCCAGAGAGCCTCCCCCTACATCAGGGTCCCCAGAGAGCCTCCCCTTACATCCGGGTCCCCAGAGAGCCTCCCCTTACATCCGGGTCCCCAGAGAGCCTCCCCTTACATCAGGGTCCCCAGAGAGCCTCCCCTTACATCAGGGTCCCCAGAGAGCCTCCCCTTACATCAGGGTCCCCAGAGAGCCTCCCCTTACATCAGGGTCCCCAGAGAGCCTCCCCTTACATCAGGGTCCCCAGAGAGCCTCCCCTTACACCAGGGTCCCCAGAGAGCCTCCCCTCTTACATTAGTGTCCCCAGAGAGCCCCTCCTTACATCAGGGTTGCCAGAGAGCCCCTCCTTACATCAGGGTCGCCAGAGAGCCCCTCCTTACACCAGGGTCCCCAGAGAGCCCCCCCCTTACACCAGGGTGCCCAGAGAGCCCCCCCTTACACCAGGGTGCCCAGAGAGCCCCCCCTTACACCAGGGTCCCCAGAGAGCCTCCCCTTACATCAGGGTCCCCAGAGAGCCTCCCCTTACACCAGGGTCCCCAGAGAGCCTCTCCTTACACCAGGGTCCCCAGAGAGCCTCCCCTCTTACATTAGTGTCCCCAGAGAGCCTCCCCTTACACCAGGGTCCCCAGAGAGCCTCCCCCTTACACCAGGGTCGCCAGAGAGCCCCTCCTTACACCAGGGTCCCCAGAGAGCCCCCCCTTACACCAGGGTCCCCAGAGAGCCTCCCCCTTACACCAGGGTCCCCAGAGAGCTCCCCTTTACACCAGGGTCCCCAGAGAGCTTCCCTTACACCAGGGTCTCCAGAGAGCCCCCCCTTACACCAGGGTCCTCAGAGAGCCCCCCTTACACCAGGGTCCCCAGAGAGCCTCCCCCTTACACCAGGGTCCACATAGAGCCCCCCTTACACCAGGGTCCCCAGTGAGCCCCCCTTACACCAGGGTCCCCAGAGAGCCCCCTTACACCAGGGTCCCCAGAGAGCCCCCCCTTACACCAGGGTCCACATAGAGCTCCCCCACTTACACCAGGATCACCCTTCCTTACATTAGTGTCCCCAGAAAGACCCCCCCCTCTTACATCAGGGTCCCCAAACAGCTGACTCCCCCCTTGCAGGGGTTCCCCTGTACCTGGCTGGTGAAGGTGGGAGGTGGCGATCGGCAGCTCTATGGTGTCCACAGGCAGTGGGGTCTTGCTGGGGCTAGTAGTTCGATCTATACAGCAGAGGGGGGAGGGGCCTCTGACCCGGGCATCAGCAATATTGTACAAGCAGTGTGAAAGTGAAACTAATACCTGCCCGGGTCAGAGGCTCCTCCCCTTCCCTCCCCTCTCCTCTGTATACACACTGACACGAGAGAGAGAGAGAGAGAGAGAGTACTACAAGCCCCAGGGAGATCTCTGGCCACACAGGCACCATAGAGCTGCCGATCGCAGCCTTCCACCTCCTATGACATCTCCCCACTGCACTCTAAACGGGCAGCCAGAGGTGCAGGTAGGGGAGATGTCTTGGGAGTCTTGGGGGGTTGCCGCGGTGCCGCCGCTGCATCCAGCGGTGGGCGGGCCTCTCACACGGGCGGCGGGCGGGCCCCAGGGACTTCATAGAACTACAGGGCCCAGTCGCAACTGTGACTGCTGCGACCCTGAAAATTCCGCCACTGACCGGACCTTTGGCACTTCTCTCCTTCATGTAAAAATCATAATTTTTTTTCTAGAAAATTACTCAGAACCCCCAAACAATATATATATATATATATATATATATATATATATATATATATATGTATATATATATATATATTTTAGCAGACACCCTAGGGAATAAAGTGGCGGTCATTGCAACTTTTTATCTTGCACGGTATTTGCGCAATAATTTTTCAAACGCATTTTTTGGGGGAAAAAACGGTTTCATGACATAAAAAAAAACAAAACAGTAAAGTTAGCCCAATTTTTTTGTATAATGTGAAAGAGGATGTTAGCCGAGTAAATAGATACCTAACGTGTCACGCTTTAAAATTGCGCACACTCATGGAATGGCGCTAAACTTCGGTACTTAAAAATCACCATAGGCAACGCTTCAATTTTTTTTTACAGATTACCAGTTCAGAGTTACAGGGGAGGTCTAGTGCTAGAATTGTTGCACACGCTCTAACACACGTGGCGATACCTCACATGTGTGGTTTGGACGAAGTTTACATATGTGGGCGGGACTTACGTGTGTGTTCGCTTCTGAGCGCAAACTACCGGGGACAGGGGCGTTTTAAATGTTTTTTTTTTTTATTTCTTTTTTTACTTAATTTTTTTTTATTTTTACACCTTTTTTTTCATTTTTGTTTTTTCTTATCACTTTTATTCCTATTACAAGGAATGTAAACATACCTTTTAATAGGAATCATTGTGACAGGTCCTCTTTATGGAGAGATGCGGGGTCAATAAGACCCCACATCTCTCCTCCAGGCTTGAAAGCATGAGATTGTGAAAAAAAATTCACCGATCTCATGCCGACAGCCGCGATTGCGGGTACCCGGGCGTGACGTCATAACGTCGCGCCCGGGCCTCCGGCGGTCATAGAGATGACCGGCGACCATCTGATCACCGTAAATCTCTATCATTGCGAGCCGGCGCCGGCCGATTCGTTCTCTGGGCCCCCGATGGCACGGGAGAGCCCGGAGAAGCACCGGATGGCGGCAGGAGGAGGGGGCGTCCCCTCCCGTCGCCTATAAGAATGATCAAGCGGTGGAACTGCCGCTATGATTGTTCTTATGGTGCTCAAAAATCGCTGGCTGAAAAGAAGGATATCTGAATGATGCCTGTAGCTGCAGGCATCATTCAAATATCCCTACCTCAATACCAGGACGTCATATGACGGCGTGCGGTATTGAGGTGGTTAAAGTGGAAGTAAACCCATTGATTTAACAGTTTAAAAAAACTGTTAAATTCCCGGCATGCCGGAAATGCTAACTGCCACATTGATTGTGCTCTCAACCAAACTGTCAAACCATCCAATGGTTGGTGTCATAACTGATCACATGTGCAGCATCACAGCAGTTGAACATTAAACAGAGGCCAAGATGGCAGCTTCCTTGCCTGAAAATGAAAGGAGGGTTTACTTCCACTTTAAGAAAGACAAAAAGATAAAAATATTATACAGTACTATGTAAGTTGATACTGGGTAAGGATATGTGTTCATTCAGCAATGTCGTTTGAAAAAAGCAAAAAAAAACAAAAAAGAAAGAAAAAAGCATTTCCTATGAATGTACTGACAGACTGTATACAATAATGCACTGTTTCAGAGAAATGTAGATAGCAAGGCATTTTTCTTCAATTCCAGCGCAAACAATTATAGGTTGTTATGCTGTTGCTTTCTGCACAAAGAAAAGGCTCTAATTATCATGAATTACATTGTTTAATTAAAGTATTACCTGTGGAAACTAAGCAGTTAATCAACCCAAAACTGATATTTTGTTTTTTCATGCCAGAGAGTTAAACCACCTGACTTTTTTGTCATGTCTATGGGATTTTATTTGGGAGATCTCTACACTTCCCAGGTGTGCACACCTGCTGTGGCCATAATGACAGGTCCCATTCTCCTAGCAGGCATTTTAATTTATTTTATATTATGAAAAATGCATCAGGAGCTGCTGAAACAAGAAAAAGTGGGTGGAAATGCTGACGTACTCCCAGGTGGACAGGAACAGGGCAGTAGTTATAGCGAGAGAGATTTTCCTGCCATAATTTGATGTGAATTTTTCCACGTATAGTATATTATGCTCTGGGAAGTTCCTAACAATACTAAACTGCAGTATAACGAAGGAGTGTAAAAAAAAAATAGCAAATTCAATGCTAGGGCATGTAAAGCCCATTTTGCTCATGAGGTGTCACACAAGTTAAAGAGGAACTATAGTCATGTTTTAAAAAGAAAATAAAAGTCAGCATCTACAAATACTGTAGCTGCTGACTTTTAATAAACAGACACTTACAAGCCCAGGAATCCAGTGCTGTCTTCACCCGGGCTAGTCTGTTACTGGTCTCCGGGTCCTTAACGCCTCCATCTTGAATGTAACTTCCTACTGTTTCATAGCTGGCTCCCCACTGTGCACAATTGTAAGGCCCGTACACACGATCAGAAAAAGGTACAAAAAAATACCGCTTTCGAAGCGATCATACGATAATCCGATCGTTAGTGCATAGCTTTCGTCCAAAATTATCCAAGAAGACAAACATGAAAATTTTTCTCGTACGATACCACATCGTATGATTTTCATTCCAGTATAGTTGTCCTCTGAAAATCCAATTCAAATACAATACAACACATTACATCACTTCCAAATTTCTTTCTCATACGAGAATTTGCAAACCTTAGTAACCCCTGCATTTTGGATATGCAGACTAGCATGCAAAAAAAAAACAGACGATCATTTGTCTGATAATCTCATTGTGTGTACAAGGCTTTAGAATGGTCATATGTCCCAAGAGGCTGCGGGTGGGGAGGGCGAATGTCTGCTATTCCTTCATAGAAGTGGGAGCGGGTACAGAAAAAGTTACCTCTACCAAAAAAAAAAGAGAAAAAAAAATGTTCCAACAGTGGTGGTGAGAGGGGGAGGCGGTAGGATAAGCAGAACTTTCACTTTTAACCAATTCCTTACCGCGCACCGTGATTTGATGGCGGCAGGAACCTTTGTCCCTCCGGGCCGCCGTCATATGACGTCTTTTTTACCCGAGCCTCTAGGGGGCGCGTGCGCGCCCCCGCCGCGTCACTCGGCACTGCGATGTCCGCCGGGCACCCGCGATTACCTGTGAATACGGCAGGACCGTGGATCTGTGTGTGTAAACACACAGATCCATGTCCTGTCAGAGGAGAGGAGACCGATGTGTGTTCCCAGTACAGAGGAACACCGATCGGTCTCCTCCCCTTGTGAGTCCCCTCCCCCTACAGTTAGAATTACTCCCTAGGATACACAGTTAACCAGTTAACCCCTTCCTCGCCCCCTAGTGTTAACCCCTTCCCTGCCAAACACATTTATACAGTAATCAGTGCATTTTTATAGCACGGATCGCTGTATAAATGTGAATGGTCCCAAAATAGTGTCAAAAGTGTCCGAAGTGTCCGCCGCAATATCGCAGTCAAGATAAAAATCGCAGATCGCCGTCATTACTAGTAAAAAAATTAAAAATAACAATAAAAATGCCATAAATGTATCCCCTATTTTGTAGACACTATAACTTTTGAGTAAACCAATCGATATACGCTTATTGCGATTTTTTTACCAAACATATGTAGAAGAATACGTATCGGCCTAAACTGAGAAAAAAAAAATGTTAAAATATTTTTTGGGGATATTTATTATAGCAAAAAGTAAAAAATGTTGTGTTTTTTTTTTCAAAATTGTCGCTCTTTTATTGTTTATAGCGCAAAAAATAAAAACCGCAGAGGTGATCAAATACCACCAAAAGAAAGCTCTATTTGTGGGGAAAAAAATTATTCATATGGGTATAGTGTTGCATGACTGCGCAATTGTCATTCAAAATGTAACAGCGTTGAAAGCTGAAAATTGGTCTGGGCAGGAAGGGGGTGAAAATGCTAGGTATTGAAGTGGTTAATTGAAGCTCCACTCTAATAAAGCTTCCTCTAAATGTAAGAGCAGTAAAAAGGCTTCTTCTTCAAGGCTCACCATGAATACCCATTATGGTATGTAGCGGGGTCTCTAAATTTAGGTGGGACACTCAGGTGTGTAAGTATGGGAATAGTGGACCATTTGTGTTCGTGGAGGATTGGATGCTGTAATAATCTCCTTGGCCTCTGGGTGGCGGGGTACCTGGAGGCTCAAGGTAGATTTGCCATTACAGTGCTACCCTTTTTGTCCCTTTCCGAAGATGGTACGGCGAGGGCGGGGAACCTGCCGTGGTGTCGATGGGAGGAGATAAAAGGGGGAGACGCCCTAACCACGAGGTCTTGAGGAGGATCTTCTTCACGCGCCCAGGCACCTTAGGCCTGGGTGCGGGCGTTTCCGGAATCCGGCCCAGGCGCCCTAGGCCTGACCGGAATGGAGTTGGAGTCCATCCCAGGCACCTTCAGCCTGGGGTGAGGTACTAAACTAGGAGGCCTGGGGTCCAGTGACTTCAACTGGATCCCGCGAGGGTGGAGAAGTCCGAGGGTCCCTGAGGTGGATGGGGCCCATGTCTGAGGTGAGGAGGCCGGGGAGGTTACCCGTCCGGAGAGTCTGGAGCAGCATCAACCCAGTGACGGATGGGCCTCTGGTAACTCCCTTGGAGGGACATCTTCCCCTGATAGGGGCCGCAGCGCAGCAAAGGTACTCCTGTCTACGTTCTCTTGAGTCGCTGGTAGAGACTCTCAAGTTCTAAGTCCTTTCTAGCTAATGCTATAGTAACCGCTGGCGAGATCGCAGTGGTTTAGCTGATAACCAGGATAGTGCCTCGACCTGCTCATTCCCCATATCAAAATGTTATCAAGTCGCAACCAGTTGGCTACTGAAGCACTGTTTATTGTGAGTTATGCAATAAAAACAAGAGTTGGACTGTGATCGGTGTGTGGAACTCTGGTTAATGGGAGCAGAGGGAAGTGTTGACACAGCGGGACTTGATTCTAGACAAAAGCACATAGGCCCAAGGAAATATCTGGTACTGGCCTTCACCTCACCCACAGCTATGGAGAGGACATGGGCCGTAGTGCATCTCACCCTGTCGTGTGACATACCCCTAGACAAAGGGGATGGGGTGAGGCCGCTGCAGGTATTAATAATAATATTTTTTAAATAATGGGGTTGTATCACTAAAATTGGGGAATGCTAAATTTGGTTCAGCAATGCATGCTAGCCAATCAGTTTCTAGCTTCAGCTTGTTGAATTAAGCTTTGACCAAAAAAAACTGGAAGCTGATTGGTTTCTTTGCAGAGCTGAATCAGATTTTGCACTCTCCAGCTTTAGTAAGGCTGGCTTCACACTGAGGCGGTTTTCAGGTGTTTTAGCGCTAGAAATAGCCTCTAAATAATGCCTTAAAACCGCTTCCCATTCATTTCAGTGTGACTTTTCACACTGGGGCGGTAAGCTTGCGGGACCTTAGGAAAAGTCCTGTAAGTAGCATCTTTGGGGCGGTTTGGGAGCACTGTATAGTAGCCTAAATCAACCCCAAAACATAGTTAAATAGTTGGTAAGGCTGAATAATGACACCAGTAGTCCATCCAGTTCAACCTGGGTGTGTGTGTGTGTAATATGTCTCTTCCACTTCCCATATCCCTGTATATTGTGTTCAATAAGATACCCATCTAAGCGTTTTTTTAAATTAGCAACATTTCCCACTGAAACTACCGATTGTGGTGGGGAGCTCTAAGGCCCCTTTCACACTGAGGCGTTTTTACCGCGTTTTCGCGGTAAAAATAGCGCTGTAATAACGCCTGAAATAATCCTGCCCCAGCATTCTCAATGTGAAATCTCTGAGGGCTTTCACATTGAGGCGTTGTGCTGGCTGGGCGTTGAAAAAAATCCTGCAAACTGCTTTTTTAGAGCAACTTTAGGGCGCATAAAATAGCGCTGTAAAAATGCCTATCCCCATTGAAATGAATGGGAACCGCGGTAAAAACATGGTAAAAACGCATAGGCATAAGCGTTATTTAAAAAAATAACGCTAACGCGTATGCGTTTTTACCACATTTTTACCGCGTTCGCGCTATTTTTAGCGCGAATGTGGTAAAAACGCGGTAAAAACGCATACGCGTTAGCGCTATTTTTACCGCGATCGCGGTAAAAACGCGGAAAAATCGCTGTAAAATCGCGGTACAAAATCTCATATTTTTTTTGCGTTTTTTCAACGCCTCAGTGTGAAAGGGGCCTAACAGTAAAAAAAAAACTCTTACGCAGTTTAAGGTTGAACCACTGCTCGTCCAACTTTATTGAGTGTCTCCTCGAGTGACCCGAGACTGAATAATTTCCTCCAAATGCTGGAATCATCATTAACATAGGCGTGCGCACAGGGTGTGCCTGGTGTGCCCAGGCACACACTAATCACCCCATGTGCATTAGTGTTATTGCTCTGTGTAGCAACAGGAAGATGGGAAAGATCTCCCTCTTACCGGCTCTGCCATAAGAGAAGTGTTTATGCTCTTCTCTTTCACTGTACCGGCAGGGGTCATATATGTAGACACATGCATGTGTGTTTGAGCTTAAAGGTGCACACCCTAATGCAATAGGCTGCGCACACCTATGATCATTAAGATATTTTTATAATGCTATCATACCCCCTTTTAAGTGTCTCTTCTCCTGGAAGAATACGTTTAATGCTTGTAATCATTCCTCATAACTAATATCCTCCAGCCCTCTTATTAGTTTAGTTTTGTTGCTCTTCTCTGAACTCTGTCCAGTTCCAGCACATCCCTTCTGAGGTCTAGAGACCAGAAATGGACGGCATACTCAAGGTGTGGCAGAACTAGAATTTTGTAATGTGGTAGAACAATAGTTATGACTCTTGAGTTAAATGCCCTTCTTAATGGATACTAATATTCTACTGGCCTTGCTTGTTGCAGCTTTGTATCATCAGCAAACACTGAGAACTATTTATCCCAATATCCATATCATTTATGAACAAGTTAAACAGAATTGGTCCCAGGACAGAGCCCTGTGGTGCCCTGTGGTACCCCATTTATAACTGGAGACCATTCAGAGGATACGCTTTATCGGCACCCTCTGAACACACCCCTGTAACCAGTTTTCTATACATGTACATATACTATCGTCAATGGCAATTAGACATGTGCATTTGTTATCGTCTGAATTTCTGGATTTTCTTGTTAGTTTTAACAAAATGAAAACGACCGTGCAGAATCCGAAAGATGCAAAATAAAAAAAATTATTTATTTTCGTATCTATTATATTTTCATTGCGACAACAGTTCAATATAGATATGTAGATAGGAGATTTGACATGACGGTGACAATAGCGATCTGTGTCTATCGAACCTGCGGTCGAATGTGCCTAACCTAACTCTATTAGTCCAAGATTATTCGAAATAGAGAGAAAATAGAAAATATTCGACATAGAGAGAAAAGATTGGACATTATAGAGACATGAAGATTAGATGAAGCAGCTAAAAACATACGATCGCCTAGAGCGGACATTTGCAGTCAAATGCTCCGCCCATAGGCTATAGAAGAACGCTAATGTTGTTTGACTAGTAATAATAATCAATAAATATAATTATTACTAGTCAAACAACATTAGAATTTTACTATAGCTTGTGGGCGGAACATTCGTCCAGAAATGTACGATCGCGGTGTCGTGCAGTTTAGTTGCATCGTCTAATCTTCTTAGAACATCCGACAGATACCATAAGCCTTCAATTGACAGATTCGACCTTAATTAATTCGGATTTTCGTACAAATGAAATTTTTAACTAAACAAAATAAATAAAAACTAATTTCGGGAGTAACGAAACAAATGTGTTTTTCGGAGCAAACCGAAAGTCCAAAAAAATAAATTTCAGTGTGCACATGTCTAATGCCAATAGACCTCAATTTGTGGATTAAGTGTTTATGGGGTGCTGTGTCAAATGCTTTGGTGAAGTCTAGATACCCTACATCAACAGGCCTTCCTTTATCCAGATTACAGATCACTTCCCTATTGAATGTTATTACAGTGCAATGAAAAAGTATTCATACCCCTTGAAATTTTCCACATTTTGTCATGTTACAACCAAAAACTTAAATGTGCTTTATTTGGATTTTATGTGATAGACCAATACAAATTGGCACATAATTGGAAGGAAAATGACAAATGGTTTTTAACATTTTTTACAAATAAATATCTGAAAAGTGTGCGGCGCCGGCGCGCCCAATGTGCCCATCATAGTCATAGAGATGCAGCCAGAGGAGGAGCTGAGGAGGAGAGGAGAGCCGCCGAACCGAGTGCCGAGCAGGGAGCGGGGATGTGGCGTGGCGCGGCGGGCGGCATTGTAATTCCCGCCTTCTGGAGCTTGCAGCACCTATGATGGATTTCATATGTCCCGCGGTCCCGGCATTGGACCAGTGGGATGTCCATGACAGGCTCCAGAAGGCGGGACCTGCTATGTCTCTTGGGCCACACTAGGCCACACTCAGCAGCGCTCGGCGGCTGTCGGAATCAGAATGGTCCCTGCTCGGCGGCGCTCTGGGCTAATAATTAAATACCGAATGCCCTGAGACTCTGGGCTTTTCGGGGACCCATTCGGGGCTCCAGCCTCCCCAGCCCACCCCTAACGACACCCCTGGGTATGAATACTTTTTTAAGGCACTGTAATTGCCCTGTGATCGCTTTTTTGTTATCCCTTACTTCCTCATCTGCTATCAGCTCTGGGTTGTTTATGATTAGCAGTCCTGGGAGAGCCTTGTT
This sequence comes from Rana muscosa, assembly GCA_029206835.1. Taxonomy (NCBI): domain Eukaryota; kingdom Metazoa; phylum Chordata; class Amphibia; order Anura; family Ranidae; genus Rana; species Rana muscosa. The sequence continues at coordinate 920,962,268 of CM055118.1, forward strand.
TCTAGTTGGGGCTTCCACCAACAGACACATCATTTTTTTCCCCTGCAAGACATGTAAGAGTGCTAAGCCTTAGAAGAATGAACAGTTCCATGTGCCCAGTCAATATCTGGATAATTAAAGTCCCACATGATGATTACTTTGGCCTGCCTTGCCACCATTTCTAACTGTGAAAGGACATCAGTCTCTTCTTCATCTTTCAGGGTAGGGGGCCTGTAGCATATCCCCATTATTAGTTTGCCATTTGTTCCAGCCACAAGAATTCCACCACTTCCATTGCCACATTAGTAATGTCATCCCTCGTATTCACCAGCAAATCACCTCTTCTACCTCTTCCTCTACATGTGCTGTAAAACTAAGTCTCTGTTAGGCCCCATGTACACTGCTGCTGCTAAACAGGCGTTCAGAGGCAGTTGGACACTTTTTTCAACTGCCCCTGAACTCATTTAATTTTATCTTATGTGTACATGTACACAGGTTCGTTTACTGACGTTTTTAGGCAGTTGCATTTATAGGCCTTTCTTTGAAGGCAAAAAAATGAGTTCAGGCGCCAAAGTTTCCGACGTTTCAGATGCCAAACGCTTCTAAACGCGGCAACCCGCGTTTATCAGCGTTTCGTTTATAGGTGTTTTTTGTTTTTGCCCATTTTAAAAAATAAAAAATAATTATTTTTTTTAAACGCTTCTTAACGCAAACACGGCATGTAAACGTGGCAAAACTGACGTTTTAAACGTGGGTTACTATCTGTCAAGGTAAATCGTTCAGGAGAGGTTGTAAAAACATCCCATGTACATGAAGCCTTACTCCAAGTTTCAGTTCCACCATTTTGTTCAACAAACTTCTATTAGTGAACATGCCTTTTAGTTTTGTACAGCCATATGCTATTTTATCCCTGTTCGTTCTGAAGCTGCAGTAGGATTCTGCCAGCCCACACATGCTGAACTTATGTACTCCAGTTACATTGACCGCCATCGTATTTTCTGCCCTTCCTTTACTAGCTGGAAAAGCTTCCCCTGATCCTTCCCCCTCATCACCTAGTTTAAATGTTCCTGTAACTTTTTATTAGTTATTATCTAAACATTATTACTTTTATTTTTAAGGAACCCCCACATTACATGGAGTCTACATTAATTTTTCTTTTACAGATATATTAAATACAGAGACCTCCGAGGCAATTATAATCACAAAAGGAAAAGGCTGAAATTCATCTGGAATACCACATACTGTATATCAAAGTGTGTTAAATTCCAGCCTCAAAAAGAACAATTTTGGTAGGGAAAATACATGTTTTTAATAAATATAACAAACAGATAAGCTTTGCCACGAATGATGAATTAATATATAAACAGCAATTATGAGCAATCATTTTGCTATTTAAAAAGTTTCCAGGAAAGCCATACTTGTAAAAGAAGAAGGTAAATACTTTTCCTACTGTCACACTGCCAAACTGTGCTGATGCTGTGAAATGGTCCCCCAAATTCTACAGGCAAGCTAGCACTTTCAGGAGTGTCACTCTCCTGGGTCCCCTGCTGCTCTCTGTGGATCCTCCTACTAACCTCCATGTCACTACTGTTTCCTGTAATTTATGAAGGCCAGAGGGAGGAACCACTTGAGCTGCAGGTGATCCATTTGTTCCAGCCACAAGAATTCCACCACTTCCATTGCCCCATTAGTAATGTCATCCCTCGTATTCACCTTGGACCTGCCCAATATACAATATTCTAAAGTGTGCTTATTGGGTTTGGTGGAGGATCTCCAGCTTACTTCACATTCTATGACATTTTTAAAGCTTCTATTTTTCTGTGAAAAATTCTGACCTGAAACAGATCTTCTTCTCCAGCTCATTCCAAGTGAAAAAAATTATAATTCTTCCCTTCCTCGTACCAACTTACATTGGTTGTGCTAGAAGAACACTTAAAGGAGAAGTATGGCCAAGGCTTTTTTGGCCATACTTCTGGGGATCACAGGAGAGCATTTAGTTCTGCACTCCTGTGTGTCAGATTCAGCTGATTGCGGGCTAAAGTCTGCTGTTGGCTGACATCACAGAGCCAGTCCAATCATTTTGGGATCTGCAAGAAGCTAATTCAGCCTCTCAGTACGCTGCTGACAGCCCGAGCCAGCCGCTCCCAATCCCTCCACTGCCCACTGCTCTAGTGATCGCTGGAGGGATAGAGCAGAGAGGCGGTGATTGACACTCACTGGCTCTCTGCTAACGGAAGACCAGGAACTATGCAAATAGTATGTTTGTTTTTTGTAAACCCGTACTTCTCTTTTAATTGTCTACATATGCTGTTATGTATTTTGTTCTGCTGTACTGTTTTCACTATGGCTATTAATCTTGTTGTTACTTCTTTGAAGGAGAAAAGTTTGTCAAAAGGTGTTCACTGTAATTGTTTTATTTTATCTGTTTGAATATCTAAAACTAGCTGTTAGCTGCCTTTAGTTTGCCTTATCCTAAACTTTGGTACGAATGCCTTATTACTGCTTTCTACCCTACGTTGCTTAACGATATTTTTGTGAAAGTGCTTCTCTAGGATGTAATAACATAGCAAACTTTCAACCTAGCCACTCACCAATCAATAAAAAGAGTAAGGACCACACTCCATATTCCATATTACGTATGTCAAAAGCCCAAAACGAATAACTCCATCTAGGTTGTACATTGTTTTTTGCATTTTTTTTGTGAATATATAAAGCATATTTCAATATATAAAGATAAAGTATATCAAGCAGGAATTATAAATAATTATTATAATGGAATCTACACTTTCTAAATGCAGAAAAGAGTCATATTATGCTACATTTTAGCAATACTGATGATCAGAGATACTGCCATATTCAAAACCCAGGACTACAAAAATTGAAAAACAGTTGCATGTAATGAAGGCCCTTAAGCCTCTGGTAAAAGGGAGTCTTAAATGATGGAAGCATGGCTCAGTAAATTGGCATTAACATATGAAGGAAAGGTAAAAGTAGCTCCAGGGTGATTGGCTACCTAGGCATTGGGTGATAGGACAGGGCCTGAAATCCAGCAAAAGGCTACACTCAGAGAGGCACACACTGCTGACTTGAAGAACTTCATCACTCAGATAAGTTAACAGCTCGCCTTCCCATTTTGAGGATGTCTGTCAGAGTTTTATTGATTTATGTTGCTTTATTGGGTTATGTCCTTGAGTGGAAGTTTGCCAGCCTGTCTGACACTCATGGTAAAGACAGGCCTTTTAGACTATGTCAAGTTACTGGCATTGGTGATAAAATTCAGTTTTTCTTTAAAGTGACCCTGTCAGAACTAAAATAAATCAGCAAATACAAGACCCCTTATTCACTCCCCTCCGACAGCCTACATCTCCTACCTTTCCTCCATTCCAGCACTGCAGCCTCTGGAAGGGTTCCTACAGCAGATACAGACAAGGTCTTTACGTTCACAGGGGTGTGGACATTTTTTTAAAACTACTTGTCCAAGGGACTAAATTGGTGTCCCAATCTACTTGTCCCTCATGGCAATCTACTTGTCCTGATAAAAAATAAATAATTGTAATCAAAACCATATTTAAATAAGGTCTTTTAATAACAATGAGACAACTTTCTTATTCAGTTATTATACTACCTAAAGCATTTGTTACCCCAACACTTCATATTCCTGATATGTGCCTGCAGTACCATGTACTTGTATAAGAAAGTATCCTATCCTCTTTGTATTGCTTCCTTTGCGTGAAATCACTGGTCTTCCTGCTAGTCCCTTTGCTTCCCTACTAAAAACTGACCACACTAAGCAGGAGAACACACTTTGGTCAGTCCTCTAGCTATGTTGGGAATTCAGCCTGCTCCACTCCAATGATCTGACTTGTCCTGACGCACCCCTGCTGCACAGCCATTCATTGGGAAACTCAGTGTGCTGCTGCTTCTCCTCCCCAAGCTCTTATGCAGCTGAGAACAGAGGGAATGTGATCACTTATAAAAAAGGAAAAACATTTATTTATAATGTATCTTTATATCTATACAAAAATGTTTTGCCTTTCTTTTCTATTTTAAACTGAATGGGTTGTTTTACAAGGTGATCGTTTACAATCACTTTAAGTTGTTCTGTTGGAAGTTGGAAATTTTCAATAAAATTGTGGCCTTATTTTCCAACTTAATGTCCATGTCATCTTTGGGCAGGGTTACTTTTTAGATATGGTTATGGCTTTTGGCCTATACATCGCAGAAGTTTCGAGACAGGGTTATTTTAAAGATTTTTCGGAGTCAGCTACATGTGGGGAGTAAAGAGTGCCAAGGCCTCTCGGGGGATCAGGAAATAATTTTTTTCCCCTGCTGTAGCAAATTGGATCGTGCTTTTCTGGGGTTTTTCGCCTTCCTCTGGATCAACTGTCGGTATAGGATTGTGTATATGGGATTGTATGATATAATTATTTTTTTATTTATTTTTATGGTTGAACTAGATGGACTTGTGTCCTTTTTCAACCTGACTAACTATGCATACTAGCTCATTTCGCTTTTTTCTTGCAGGTTTTTTTTTTGGATGTTTACAACCTCTTTAAAATTTGACTTATTAGTATCTATTCATTTTAGGTAGGTATAAATAACAAATACATACACATTAACATACCTCCCAACAGGCACGGATTCTGCGGGTTTTTCCTGCATAGCCCCCTCCTTCCCGTATTCCCGCGAGAGTTTAACAATTTCTCCCGCACAGCAGGAAGTGGAGGAACGAGCCAGTGGAAGCCCGGTAAGACCCCCCCCCCCCCCGCGATCGTTAAATGTTCGTTAAAAAAAGATTGTTAAAAAAAGTTAAATGTCCCACTCCCCCCCAGCCCAACAACTTTTGTTGCCAGGGAAGAAATTTTTTTTAAATGTCCAATGGCTCCACCCCCGCCACCCCCCCTGCTTTAGTTTCCAGGGTAGAACATTGAACTGAATGTTCCACGGTGGGACTTTTAAAGAGGTATGACATTACACTCATGTCAAGCAAAACATTTTTTCAAGTGTTTCAAAACAGGAAGTTTAGCATGTGTCTGGATCATAAACAGTTTTTATAACTTATCCACAGATATGAGGAGAATATTTACATTGAAGCAGGAACCTGCATGAGGATTTAAACAGGATGTTTAACTTGTCAATGTACATCTGTAAGCAAATTTGAGTAAAAAAGTATAAACAGCACTCAAATGAAGTATTAGCATCTGCCAAAACCATATAAATACAAATTTATTAAAGGGACACAGCTGAATTACAGAGGCAAAAAACCCTAAAGCAACAGGTTTTCTTGACTACATAACTTCTCTTATAACATTAATATTAAACTTCTCTTTAGGATCAGCTATTGACTTAAAAATGAATTTAATTAAATCTGTCAAAAGTTTTACTCAAATATTAATTGTCGATATGACAGATGCAAAAAAAAAGAAAAAAAAGTGTGGGCTGGAGGGTAGTCTTTTCCCTCATTCAGGATAAACTTCCTTTGGAAGAGGCTAATTCAAGCCCTGAAGGAAAGGATGCGGCTTTCAATGAAAATAACACAGCAATTGTCACTTTGCTCAAAGGGGAACCAAAGTCAGGGACATTCCTGTGACTAAGACACTTCCTGTCTCTTCATGAGGCTTGCTCTGGCGTGGAGGAATGAAAACAAAAATCACTAGTACATGAGAACTATGCAAAAAAATAGATAGCGAGAAACAATGAAGAGCTAGTGAGGTTTGGGACGTATATTGAAAAGGAGGGGGTGGAAGGCTGAAAATGGTGCTGTTTTCTCAGGTGTATCTCCTTTACTAAAAAATAAAATACATCGACAGCGCCTTTATTCTGTGCCAACATGAACTTTTATAATCATTTTTTTAAAGTATATTTTATTTATGTACATCTAACTAGTCTAAGTGCTCTTCACTTCAAATTTAAATGCAGCATTATTTAACCTACAGAAAGAGAATGTGTAGTGTGTTTTCAGGGAACACATATTTTGAGTTATTATTGCAGTTTTTACATTGGACCTTGCTTTGTGCACTGGTCCAAATAATTTGGAGGGGGGGGGGGGGGTATGGTGTGGGGTTGTTTTTCAGAGGTTGGACTTGGCCCCTTAGTTCCAGTGAAGGGAACTCTAATGCCCTGTACACACAATCGGATTTCCATCGGAATTCCGATGAAGCTGACTTTCATCAGTCTTGCCTACACACCATCAGACTAAATTCCGACCGTCCAAAACGCAGTGATGTAAAACACTCAGACGAGCCGAGAAAAAATGAAATTCAATGCTTCTGAGCATGCGTCGACTTGATTCTGAGCATGCGTGGGTTTTTTCTCCGTTGGAGTTCCACACAGACGATCAGAATTTCCTATTGTTTTTTTTCCATCTGAAAATTTTTAAACATGTTCTATTTTTTAACACCGATGGAAAAATCTGACTTTTTGAATCAGAAACACCGACCGTGGGTACAGGGCAATAAGGTGTCAGCATACCAAAACATTATGGACAATTTCAATCTTCCAACTTTGTGGGAACAGTTTGGGGATGGCCCCTTCCTGTTCCAACATGACTGCGCACCAGTGCACAAAGCAAGGTCCATAAAGACATGGATGAGTCCTGACCTCAACCCAAAAGAACACCTTTGGGATAAATTAGAGTGGAGACTGCAAGCCAGGCCTTCATGTCCAACATCAGTGCCTGACCTCACAAATAGAAGGATGGTCAAACTTTCTCATAGACACACGCCTAAACCTTGTGGACAGCCTTCCCAGGAGAGTTGAAGCTGTTATAGCCGAAAAAGGTGAGCCAACTCAATATTGAGCCCTATGGACTAAGACTAGGATGACATACAAGAAAAAAAAAACAGCATTTTTTCTTGCACATTATTGGATGATGGAAGTCAGCAGAGCTCCCCCTAATTTACTAAGCTCTGGAGCAGCTGCACGTGCAAAACTGCACACTCTATTTGCCTTTATTAAATTCATGGCACAGTGTCCCTAATCACCGCCACACTAGTCCCAGTGTCCCTGATCATGGCTACACCAGTCACAGCGTCCTTGATCACCGCCACACCAGTCCCAGTGTCCCTGATCACCACTACACCAGTCCCAGTGTCCCTGATCACCACTACACCAGTCACAGTGTTTGTAATCACCGCCACACCAGTCACAGTGTTCCTGATCTCCGCCACACTGGTCCCAGTGTCCCTGATCACCAGTGTCCCAGTGTCTCTAACCATCACACCAGACACTGCCTCTATAGCTAAAAGGGGTAGCAATTGGGCTGCATTTTTACTGCCCTCTCAACCTCACGTGTAAATACGACCTAATGGTGCAGCCAGTCATAGGATCTCCGATCACCACCACACCACATTCACAGTGTCACCAAAGCAGTGTAGCTAGAATTTGTTTTCCTGATTGCCACCACACCAGACCTTTGCAGCCAGCAACAGTTTTCCTAATCCCTGCCACACTAGACCCAGTGGCACCATACTAGTGTATGCTAGCAACAGGGTTCCTTATCGCCGCCACACCAGTCGCAGTGTCACCAAACCAATGTAAGCCAGCAATGCTGTCCCTGATTGTCACCACACCAGTCCGTCACCAGACCAGTGTAAGCCAACAGCAGTGTTCCTGATCACTGCCACACCAGTGCAGCATTGCCTCTGGCTGCCGTCTGTACTGACCCTGGCCTGTTTACTGACCATGTTTCTGCCTGTTGCCTGGAACAATCCTTTGCCTATTTGCTTACTGTGTCTCTACCTGCCTGCTGAAATGACTCATCTGCATGTGCTACTGACTACGTTCCTGCAAAACACATCCTCTGCAGACAACTCCTGGAGTCGCAGAAACTCTTATTTTCTTCCTTTCTTCAGCCTCCTGTACTTCCTTGCCAGTGAACATGGCACTCCTGAGGGCAGCCACATACATTTTGGCCCAAATTTAAGAAGAAATTTTATTTATTTACAAAGTTTTATAACAGAAACTAGTAAAAACAAAATGGTCTTTACTTCCTTTATATAGCAAAAAATTAACCACTTGAGACCCGCGCTATAGCCGAAAGACGGCTGCAGCGCGGCTCTCAAGTGCCGAGAGGACGTCCCCAGGACGTCCTTCTCTGTTTACATCCCGCCGCGCGCCGCCGAGGGCGCGCGGCGGGGAACAGCTGTGCGGCGCGCATCACGTGATGCCGAGGAGCGTGCCTGGCGGCCGCGATGTCCGCCAGGTACATTCGATCGGCAGTTACAGAAGCAGGATGTGGATCTCTGTGTGTAAACACAGAGATCCATGTCCTGTCAGGGAGAGAGGAGACCGATGCTGTGTCCCTTGTACATAGGGACACAGATCGGTCTCCTCCCCCAGTCAGTCCCCTCCCCCCACAGTAAGAATCACAAATAGGGAACATAGTTAACCCCTTCCCCGCCCCCTAGTGTTAACCCCTTCCCTGCCAGTCACATTTATACAGTAATCAGTGCATTTTTATAGCACTGTTCGCTGTATAAATGTGAATGGTCCCAAAATGGTGTCAAAAGTGTCCGATGTGTCCGCCATAATGTCGCAGTCACGATAAAAATTGCTGATCGCCGCCATTACTAGTAAAAAAAAAATATTAATAAAAATGCTTTAAAACTATCCCCTATTTTGTAGACGCTATAACTTTTGCGCAAAACAATCAATAAACGCTAATTGCGATTTTTTTTGACCAAAAATATGTAGAAGAATACGTATCGGACTAAACTGAGAAAAAAAAACTTTTAAAAAAAAATTGGGATATTTATTATAGCAAAAAGTAATAAATAGTGTTTTTTTTTCAAAATCGTCGCACTTTTTTTGTTTATAGCGCAAAAAATAAAAACCGCAGAGGTGATCAAATACCACCAAAAGAAAGCTCTATTTGTGGGAAAAAAAGGACGTCAATTTTGTTTGGGAGCCACGTCGCACGACCGCGCAATTGTCATTCAAAGCGACGCAGTGCCGAAAGCTGAAATTTCGCCTGGGCAGGAAGGGGGTTATGTGCCCAGTAAGCAAGTGGTTAAAAACCCAATGGGGAACCACCAAAAGTAAGCTTTTGTCTCAAAAACGTGATATAAAATTCAGTTGGGCACAGTGTTGTCATTTAAAGTGTAACAACCTTGAAAACTGAAATATGGCCTGGGCAGGAAAGGCGTGAAACATTCTGGTCTTGAAGTGGTTAATTAGGAATGATATGCTAATGGTAATTTTTGTTACAGATTTGCTTTGTACTGATGAATGCCTGTTTCTCGGAAAAACATATATTTTAAAGTGGAACTTTACCCATAACAACTTGATTAAAAATAATGTTCTTTAGCAAAGAACATACATTCCACATTATTGTGTGTTGTAAATAGCCTCCAGAATTGTTCCTGTTTCTTCTTGCTGGAGGCTGCCATTTTATTGAAGCCCAGAGCCTCTGAGCAGCAGTAAATGTTCAGGCCTCTGCAACTTGGTCATTACATTTTTGGCACAGTACTTGAAATTAGAGAGCAATTGAACATGTGCAGTGCATGGTGAGACAGGATATTACTGGATTTTAAACAGTATAGGCACTTATTTTTAATGTTTCACATTGCTATAACTGCATAAGGGGCATAGTATGAAGTGATCTAGCAGGACTTAATTTTCTGACTTAAGTTCCACTTTAAGTATAGATCCACCTTAAGATCTCAGGCCCATTGTTTTCAGTTAGTCAGCCAAATCAAATACTTGCATGGTAAGAAGGAGAAATATGCACAACCATTTCAAAGCACCATAAAGCAGGAAGTACAATCTGCATATGTAGTGAGTAAAGCTATATAAACACTAGTAGAATTTTGTTCTAAATTTTTTCTGTTTTAAGAACATTTATTTGATTTTCTAATGAGGTGAAATTAATGTTTTTTGCAACCGCAGTGATGAGAAAATGTGAAGGAGTAGGATGGAAATTTTTTCTCAAACGAGTTTCTAACACTGTATGTGATTTTCACTCTAAAATCTAATGTTAGAAGCAAACAACATTTTTAATTACTTTCACATGACATTTGTCAAGCTGTTGAATGCTATATATCTGTGGAAAAATACAAAAATTCACTACTAAGACACCTTATTATAGCCGCGAGGGCGTGTGTCCCTGTCCTGTGTGTAGCGGGGTCTCTAAATTTAGGTGGGGTACACCTGGGTGGAAGTTCAGGTGTGTAAGTATGGGAGTAATGACCATTTGTATTCGTGGAGGATTGGGCGGTGTAATAATATCCTTGGCCTGTGGGTGGCAGGTGCCCGCTGGCTCAAGGTAGATTCGCTGCCACAGAGCTGTTCTTTTTGTCCCTTCTCGGAGATGGTACAGCGAGGGCGGGGAACCTGCCGTGGCGTCATTGGAGGGGATAAAAGGGGAGACGCCCTGGTCACGAGGTCTTGCTCTTCTGGAGGTTCATCACCACGCGCCCAGGCACCTTCAGCCTGGGGTGAGGTACTAAACCAGGAGGCCTGGGGCCCAGTGACTTCGACTGGGTCCCGCGAGGGTGGAGAAGTCTGAGGGTCCCTGAAGTGGATGGGGCCCATGTCTGAGGCGAGGAGGCCGGGGAGGTTACCCATTCAGAGAGTCTGGAGCAGCATCAACCCAGCTATCAATGTTCTCTTGAGTCGCTGGTAGAGACTCTCAAGTTCTAAGTCCTTTCTAGCCAAGGCTATAGTAACCGCTGGTGAAATCACAGAGGTTTAGTTGACAATCAGGACAGTGCCTAGACCTGCTCATCCCCCGTATCAAACTGTTATCAAGTCTCAACCAGTTGGCTACTGAAGCACTGTTTATTGTGAGATATGCAATAAAACAAGAGTTGGACTGTGATCGGTGAGTGGAACTCTGGTTAATGGGAGCAAAGGGAAGTGTTGGCACAGCAGGACTTAGTTCTTTACAGAAGCACACAGGCCCAAGGAAATATCTGATACTGGCCTTCACCTCACCCACAGCTATGGGGAGGACATGGGCCGTAGCGCATCTCACCCTGTCGTGTGTGATACCCCTAGACAAAAGAGATGGGGTGAGGCCGCTACACGTGGGGGCTCGTGAGTCCGGGATGATGTGTGTTTTGACTTTGGAAGTAAGAATGGCTGTGTCTGGACTTTGCTGCCCGGAGGAGTTCCGAGCAGGTCGGCCATGTGATCGGCCAAAGTGCATCCCTGCTCAAAGTCGTGGAAATGACCCTAAGACGGGAAAGGCCCATGCAGAGGAGCGAGAAGAGGGAGAAGTCCAGCCATGTGAAGTACTACATGTGGGGGCTTTTACTGCACTGCGCCATGAGGCAACCCGTGACTACACAGTTCGTGGGCGGAGCTTGATGGAAGCCCGCGAAAACGTGCAAGTCATGGGAGGAGTCTGGCCATGTGGAGGAACTCACGTGGAGACTTTGGCGCGTGGTCAGTGCGTGATGGAGCAGCAGATAGTCGGGATGGCCTCAAGCTCCCCGTGGATTCCGGTTCCCTACCCCACGAAGATGACTACCTTTGCTGCTCCCCTTACAGACACGGGGATAAGACTCAGGCCCCGAGGACAGTTGGCTCTGTACACCTGCAGAGACACGGAGGCCCTCAGTGTGATCTGTCCTGGATGCTCGGGACTGGTGGTTCACCTGAAGCCATTCGGGCGTTGCGAAGCATGCAAAGAGTTCTTGTTCGAGGTGGAGCCATCCACAGTAAGGCCCCGGGCCCTTCGCCTCAACAGCCTCACAGGTACCGCTACTCCGGAAGGGGAGATCCAGGCCTTTGCGGTTTTAACAAACGAAAACGAAAATGCAGAATCCGAAAACCGAAAGATCCGACATAAACAAATGCTTAATTTTCGTTTTCGTTGCAACAACAGTTCGATATAGATAGGAGATTCGACATGAGGCTGACAATAACAATCTGTGTCCATCGAACCTGTGGTTGAATGTGCCTAACCTTAACTCTATTAGTCCAAGATTATTCTACATAGAGAGAAAAGATTCGACATTATAGAGAGAAAAGATTCGACATAGAGAGAAAAGATTTGACATTATAGAGAGAAAAGATTCACATAGTTACAATTTACATAGTTAGTCAGGTTGAAAAAAGACACAAGTCCATCCAGTTCAACCGTAAAAAAAGAAATAAAAAAAATAAAATAAACATATATCATACAATCCCATATACCCAATTCTATACCCACAGTTGATCCAGAGGAAGGCAAAAAAAAACCAGAAGAGCATGATCCAATTTGCTACAGCAGGGGAAAAAATTCCTTCCTGATCCCCCGAGAGGCAATCGGATATTCCCTGGATCAACTTTACCTATAAATGTCAGTACCCAGTTATATTATGTACATTTAAGAAACATTATAGAGAGAAAAGATTCGACATAGAGAGAAAAGATCACTGCTGGAATTGGGTGGGGGAAGTAAAATAAAAAAATGATGATGATGAATGTTATTGGCTGATTGTAACCAAAGAGGAGGAGCAGTAAAATAGCTAGAACTAACTTGACAATTCGACATGAACGACGAAGATTCAACGAAGCATCGAAAAACATACAAACGTCGAATCTGTCATTGAAGGCTTATGGTGTCTGGAGCAGATAAACTGTACGACGCTGCAATCGTACATTTCCGGTCAAATGCTCGGCCCATAGGCTATAGAAGAATTCTAATGTTGGTTGTCTAATGTTGGTTGACTAGTAGGGATGAGCTTCGAGTTCGAGTCGAACTCATGTTCGACTCGAACATTGCCTGTTCTCCCGTTCGCCGAACAGCGAACAAATTGGAGTGTTCGCGGCAAATTCGAAAAATCTATGGGAGAAATCTAAAGTGCTAATTATAAAGGCTTATATGCAAGTTATTGTCCTAAAAAGTGTTTGGGGACCTGGGTCCTGCCCCAGGGGACATGTATCAATGCAAAAAAAAGTTTTAAAAACGGCCGTTTTTTCGGGAGCAGTGATTTTAATAATGCTTAAAATGAAAAAATAAAAGTGAAATTTTCCTTTAAATTTCGTACCTGGGGGGTGTGTATGATATGCATGTGAAGTGGCGCATGTTTCCCGTGCTTAGAACTGTCCCTGCAAATAATGTCATTTTTGAAAGAAAAAAAGTCATTTAAAACTCATTCGCGGCTATTAATGAATTGTCGGCTCCCGGCAATACATACAAAAGTCATTGATAAAAAAAAAAAAAAAAAAGCGTGGGGGTTCCCCAGAATTCAATTACCAGGCCCTTCAGGTCTGGAATGGATATTAAGGGGAACCCCGCCGCAAATTTAAAAAAAATTGACGTGGGGTTCCCCCAAATATCCATTCCAGGCCTTTCAGATCTGGCATGGATTTTAAGGGGAACTCCACCCCAAATTAAAAAAAAAATGGCGTGGAGTCCCCCTAAAAATCTATACCAGACCCCTTATCCGAGCACGCAACCTGGCCGGCCTCAGGGGAAAAGGGGGGACGAGAGAGCGGCCCCCCCTCCCTCCTGAACCGTACCAGGCCACATGCCCTCAACATGGGGAGGATGTCCCCATGTTGATGGGGACAAGGGCCTCATCCCCACAACCCTTGCCCGGTGGTTGTGGGGGTCTGCGGGCGGGGGGCTTATCGGAATCTGGAAGACCCCTTTAACAAAGGGGACCCCCAGATCCCGGCCCCCCCCTATGTGAATTGGTAAGGGGTACATTGTACCCCTACCATTTCACGAAGAAAGCGTAAAAAAATGTTTTAAAAAACACACAAACACCTTGAAAAAGTCCTTTATTTAAAAAAAAACAAAAAACATTCCAGCGGTGAAATCCAGTGTCCCGCAGCGATCCCGATGTCCAGCGCTGTCCTTCATTGGTTGTGCCTGAGCGGACCTGATAGGGAACTCCCTCTCAGTATTTTAAATGTATAGACCCGCCCCTTCTAAAGTTCCCCATCAGGTCCGCTCAGTGGACCAGATGCGGAACATGAGAAGGGGCGGGTCTATACATGTATTACCAAAGTGAGAGCAGTTCCCCATCAGGTCCGCCCCCTCGGTATGTTGGACCCGCCTACGTCATTGGCTTGAGCGGGGAACTTCCTTCACTGTGTAATTTAAATTTACATAGTGAAGGAAGTTCCCCTCTTCCCCTGCGGCCGGCCAGGTTGCGTGCTCGGATAAGGGGTCTAGTATGGATTTTTAGGGGGGCTCCACGCCATTTTTTTTTTAATTTGGGGTGGAGTTCCCCTTAAAATCCATGCCAGATCTGAAGGGCCTGGAATGGATATTTGGGGGAACCCCACGTCAATTTTTTTTTTAAATTTGCGGCGGGGTTCCCCTTAATATCCATTCCAGACCTGAAGGGCCTGGTAATGGAATTCTGGGGAACCCCCACGCTTTTTTTTTTTTTTTTTTTTTATCAATGACTTTTGTATGTATTGCCGGGAGCCGACAATTCATTAATAGCCGCGAGTCAGTTTTAAATGACTTTTTTTCTTTCAAAAATGACATTTTTTGCAGGGACAGTTCTAAGCACGGGAAACATGCGCCACTTTACATGCATATCATACACACCCCCCAGGTACGAAATTTAAAGGAATATTTCACTTTTATTTTTTCATTTTAAGCATTATTAAAATCACTGCTCCCGAAAAAACGGCCGTTTTTAAAACTTTTTTTTGCATTGATACATGTCCCCTGGAGCAGGACCCAGGTCCCCAAACACTTTTTTGGACAATAACTTGCATATTAGCCTTTATAATTAACACTTTAGATTTCGAATGTTCGAGTCCATTGTATTTAATAGGGTTCTAAAGTTCACACGAACATTTTGTCTGTTCGCAGGTTCTGGTGCGAACCAAACAGGGGGGTGTTCGGCTCATCCCTGTTGACTAGTAATAGTAATTAAAAAATATAATTATTACTAGTCATACAATAGAATTCATCTATAGCTTGTAGGCGGAACATTCGACCGGAAATGTACGATTGCAGCGTTGTACAGTTTCGCTGCTCCGTCGAATCTTCTTTGAACATTCGACAGACACCATAAGCCTTCAATGACAGATTCGACCTTAATTAATTCAGATTTTCGGACGAATGCAATTTCTAACGAAAAACGAAATAAATAAAAACTAATTTTGGGAGTAACTAAATAAATTTATTTTTCTAACGAAAACGAAATTCCGAAACGAAATATTTCAGTGTGCACATGTCTAATACGCACTGACCAGGGCGATGTGACTGCCCAATCAGAGACTGAGAAAGAAAAATCAGAGGATGCTGCTTCGGTCACCACAGATTCTCTGCTCCCACCTCCGAAGAGGAAAGTCGGCCTGGTGCAGGCCTCCTATGGTCGTGGAAGAGCTTCACCCCGTCACTTGCCTGGCCTGGATGGATCCGGTTGGAAGAGTCCTGGACATCCCAGTTCTACAAAAGGTCAAGGTGAGCCAGGGGCTGGGACTGTGGTGGTGGTTGGAGGTGTTGGGGGTCCACAGTCGGTGGAGACCGCTAGGGAGGGTAGTTCCACGTCTACTAGAGACTACCTTCCCGCGGAAATGTATGACACCTCCGACCTAGAGTCACTGTCGGATTGTGGAGATGACGGTGAGATTGATGAACTGTTTCACCAGAAGGGCTGTAACAAACGCCCATTACCTATGCTACGTGCACCCCAAGATTCGCTTATGTCCATAGGAGACAGCACACCCCGGGCAGAAGCCCCGGAGTCTACGAGGAAGCCTAGTCCTCCAACTGCTCTTCCACAATCCACAGCATTACCCGTTTTGTTGGCGGGGAAACAGCGAGCATCACTACGGGCCCCGAGAGAAAAGCCATCAGAGGTAGTGAAAGTACCTCGGCACCCGGAGGCCATCGTTCAACCAGGAGAAGGTGAGCGGGCCACAATGCCTCCTTTAGCCCGATTGCAACGACTCTTTTCTCAGAGTGTCGCTGACGAGTATGGATGGGAGTATCCGTACTTGCCCAGAGACTTGTTGTTTGAGGTTGAAGTTCTGCGACAGCGATGGTACGATGAGTTCGTTTGGGAGAAACTTAAAGTGCCTCATGCTCAGCGATACTTGTCCTGTTCGCCACCCGTGTCGAAAAAGTTTAGGGACTGCAGAGCAGACTGGATGTGGGGCCGCCATATCCATGCAGACAAGGTACGCATCTGCAGGAAAGATGGAGAGGACGCTGACTATTCGATTGAGGTTTTCGATAAACATCTGAAGCCCTTGTTCTTGCCTGACCCAAAGTTTTATTTGTGAGAAGAGACTCACTTGTTTTCCTGTGACGAATTTCTGGAAGTGTTCTTGCCAGAGCATCGAACTGTACCCTAGTTTTTTATTTGGGTTTTTGTTTTTTTTCTACTCTTTTGGAGGAATGAGAGCTGTTTGTTTGTTCTCTCTTCTTCACAGTTCAAAGACAGAGACTTTGGGGGTAGAATCAGAGTAGGGACGCAGGAAGACTGAAGATTTTACCAAGTGTCATCACCGTGGCATCGTCACCAGGTGGCGGTGTCGCGCAACGGCTGTTGCTTGTACATTTGCATCATTTACTTATTGGAGCGAGTGGGTCTCTCGGCTGATAGACCCACTCATTCCAAATGAACACAGAATGTCAGGATGTGGTTTTTCTTGCGTGTTGTTTTTTTTTCTTTCTTTGCCTCTGCAGGAGATTCGTCTGTCAAGACCACTGAGTATGGGGTGGTTCTTAGATAGTAAAGGGAGGGATTGTATACGTGTACATACAGATGGTTTTATAAAAAAAATTTCCCCTCCCCTTTGAGCAGGTCTTGGTATGAGTAAGGTTAAAATTTTTAGGGATGCTTCTGGGGTCAGATTTATGTCACCACCTTTGGGAGACATGGGTTTGCACCAGACGCTGGGGACCAGCGTCAAATCACAGGGGGAGTGTGTAGCGGGGTCTCTAAATTTAGGTGGGGTACACCTGGGTGGAAGTTCAGGTGTGTAAGTATGGGAGTAATGACCATTTGTATTCGTGGAGGATTGGGCAGTGTAATAATCTCCTTGGCCTGTGGGTGGCAGGTGCCCGCAGGCTCAAGGTAGATTCGCTGCCACAGAGCTGTTCTTTTTGTCCCTTCTCGGAGATTGTACGGCGAGGGCGGGGATAAAAGGGGGAGACGCCCTGGTCACAAGGTCTTGCTCTTCTGGAGGTTCTTCACCACGTGCCCAGGCACCTTAGGCCTGGGTGCGGGCGGGTCCGCATTCCGGTTCAGGTGCCCTAGGCCTGATCGGAATGGAGTTGGAGTCCATCCCAGGCACCTTCAGCCTGGGGTGAGGTACTAAACCAGGAGGCCTGGGGCCCAGTGACTTCGACAGGGTCCCGCGAGGGTGGAGAAGTCCGAGGGTCCCTGAAGTGGATGGGGCCCATGTCTGAGGCGAGGAGGCCGGGGAGGTTACCCATTCGGAGAGTCTGGAGCAGCATCAACCCAGTGACGGATGGGCCTCTGGTAACTCCCTTGGAGGGACATCTTCCCCTGACAGGGGCCGCAACGCAGCGAAGGTACTCCTATCTATGTTCTCTTGAGTCGCTGGTAGAGACTCTCAAGTTCTAAGTCCTTTCTAGCCAAGGCTATAGTAACCGCTGGTGAAATCACAGTGGTTTAGTTGACAATCAGGACAGTGCCTCGACCTGCTCATCCCCCGTATCAAACTGTTATCAAGTCTCAACCAGTTGGCTACTGAAGCACTGTTTATTGTGAGATATGCAATAAAACAAGAGTTGGACTGTGATCGGTGTGTGGAACTCTGGTTAATGGGAGCAAAGTGAAGTGTTGGCACAGCAGGACTTAGTTCTTTACAGAAGCACACAGGCCAGAGGAAATATCTTATACTGGCCTTCACCTCACCCACAGCTATGGGGAGGACATGGGCCGTAGCGCATCTCACCCTGTCGTGTGTGATACCCCTAGACAAAAGAGATGAGGTGAGGCCGCTACATGTGGAAAAAGGAGAGTCCATCAACTAGAGCACAATGGTTCGCTAGAATTGCAGAGATTCAACAGATAGAGAACCTCACAATGGCAATGAAAGATCAAGATGGGAGATACCGGACGATATGGGCACCCTACTTGAAATATAGGGAGGAGCGGGGAGGGGGTGGGGATCGGGGAGAGGAGAAGAGAGGGTGGGAGGATGTAATTTCTCCCGTCCTCTTTTTTTTCCCTTTTTTTTTTTGTGTTTGGTTGGGGGAGGGAGGGGGGGCTTCACGGAAAAGAAAGGCAGAGGTTAAAGAGGAAAAGAGAAGTCACATTGAATTAATGAAGCATAAAGGAGGTGGGAGAATACAAGATTGTAAAATACTCTTTTTTTGTGTTTGATTTTTGATTGATATAAGCAGATGGTATAAAACGTGAAAACTTGTAATGTGAAATCTATGTGTAGCGGGTATGTACTTTTAAATCTGGTGAGGACACCAGTGATGTATAGTTCCCTGCGGCCCAGCAGGTGGCGCTGTCACTTTGGGCTGGGGTTGAACCATCGCTGTAGTGCCGTACCCTTTGTGACCTCTCGCAGCGGTTGTACGGCGGGGCGGGGAACCCGCCGTGCTTGCTGGGAGAGGGTATAAAGGGGGCGGACATCTTCGCCACGAGGTTCAAGTCCCAGGCACCTTCAGCCTGAGGGCTGCTGTGCGGTTGGTGTCCAGGCGGCCTAGGCCTGGACACTTGGAGTTCGTGTTCCATCCCAGACACATTCAGTCTGGGGTGAGGTGCTCAGCCGGAGGCCTGGGGCCCAGTACCTTCCGCTGGGTCCCGCGAGGGAGGGATTGTCCTAGGGGCCCCCGGGAGTGGGGCACCCGAATCCAGAGGCGTAAGGGACCGGAGGAGGGACTCACGCGAAGACCTGGTGTAGCAGATTGCCAGTGCCGGGTGAACCTCTGGAGACCGCCCGGAGGGATATCTCCCCAAACAGGGGCCAAGGTCAGAGAGGAAATTCAGTCCATGTTCAATGACCGGTGGCAGCGGTCCAACTATTCCATTCAGGTCAGTGGCAGAGACCTGCTATTAGGCCTGTGGCAGGGGCTTTAACAGTTCATCCGGTCGGTGGCAGCGACCAAAACTCGCGGTCGGTGGCAGAGACCGTGCGCCAGGCCTATTCGCTAGCAAAGGAATAGGAGAGTTCAGTTGTGCCTGGGCCTACTCATACCCACACCCCCTTGTTTGTCTGTTATTGGAAGTTCAACTGATTGTGTTCACTGTATCGTATGAGAAATAAAGGAGTGTTGGACTTTCGATTGGTGTGGGGCTCTATTATTGGCAGACACATCTCCACAGAACAACTAAGGCTTCGTATGCAGTGGACAGACCCGGATGTAATTGAACTAACTCTGCTTAAACCTCATACACATACGAGGGGAGAGCTTGGCGTAGTGTTCCTGCACTCTCCTCTCCCAGGTACCCCTAGACACAAGTCCCTCACACGAGGAAACACAGAGAGGGAGAGTGAGGCTCTGCTACACGTGGGGGCTCTGGTCCGGGATGTGTTCGTGCTACAATGGAGCTGGAGTTGTTGGAATTTGAAAGTGTCTGCCCGAAAGAGTTCCGAGTAGGTCGGCCATATTGGCCACTGCGCCATCAGGCACACCCTCCCTGCTCAGTTCGTGGGCGTGACCCAGGGAAGGAGAAAGCCCGCGAACTGGAGCGCAAGAGGGGAGGAGTCCAATCGTGTGAAGGACTACACGTGGGGACATTGGCGCCAACAAGGCAGTGCGCAATGGATCAGCAGAGAGTCGCCATGATCACCAATGCATCGTGGATTCCTATTCATCCCACTACCACGAGTCTGACTACCGCTGCTCCAATAACGGATACGGGGCATCGTCTAAAGCACCGGGGACGATTTGCCCTGTACTCATGCATGGACGTTGAGACCCTGGGTTTGATTTGTCCCGGCTGTTCGGGACTGGTGTGTCAGCTGAAGCCATTCGGGCGCTGCGAGGCCTATAAAGAGTTCCTATTTGAGGTGGAACCAACCATTGAAAAACCCAGAACCATCCACTTCAACCGCGCAACAGGCCATACCACTCAAGAAGGAGGAATCGCTGCTTTTACAGCCATCCCTGTGCGCACTGCAGTGACCGCAGGGGAGGTCGCAATCACTGAGATACAGGAGAAATCTGAGGACGCTGACTCGGTCACCACTGTTTCCCAGCATCCACCAGCAAAGAGGAAGACCGGCTTGGTTGCCTAGTCCAGCGGTTGCGGTGGATCACCCTGCTCGCCTACGCCCGCCCCGGATGGATCCGGTCAGAAGAGTCCCGGACATCCCTTCTCTACTTTGGGCCGAGGTAAGCCGGGCAAAGGGACTTGGTGTTGGGGCGGAGGTGTCGGGGAGTCACGGCCCTGTGTGCCCGCGGGGGGTAGAAATTCAGCCTCTACTACAGGCTACCTCCCCGCGGAGGAGTGTGACACCTCCGACCTAGAGTCGTTCTCCGATCCGGGAGACAATGTCATCATAGATGAACTTTTTGCAAAGAAGGGCTGGGACAAGATGCCTCTCTCCTCGTCCCGCAGAGTCAGGGATCCACCCATGTCTACAGAGGATAGTGCACCCCGGGTGGAGGCACCAGCGCCTGAGGAGGGATCCCGTCCCCAGTCTGCCGTTCTACCTCCGGTGCCTCCTGCATCTGGCACCGGGGAAAAGAGACTGTTGTTGCGGCCACCTATGCCTAGAGTGGAGGTCTACCGGGTGAGGGAGACCAGGCCACTATGCCTCCGCTGGCGAGACTACAGCGTCTCTTTGGCCAAAAAGTTGCTACAGAGTACAGATGGGAGTAACTTGCGGAACTTGCAGGCGCTTGAGAGTCTGATCGGATGGTAGTTGCGGAAATTGCGGGCGCCTGAGAGTCTGAGCGGGCGGCTCCACGGGCGGGTGACAGCGTGGGCTGCCGGGTGCCTCGGTGTGTGGGCGGGCGGCGAGTGAGTCAGAGAGTAGGCACGTCAGCTGGTCGGCCCTGTGGGTGAGCGGGCGGCTGGCCAATCAACAAGCCGGCGGCCGGGGGAGCAGAGAGATGATATCATCTTTCACCGCCCCGCGCCCGCCCTGCATCCTGGCCTGCAGTAACTTCCGCCCTCACTATGCAGGCAGCAGAGAGATTACATCATCTCTCTGCTGCCTGACATGCAAAACACCACCTTAGCAAGTGACAATCCGCAAGGTGTGGCAGGTGAGGTGGCAAGTGACAATCTGCATCTGGTGACAGGCAAGTGACATTCCGCAACTTGTGGCGTGTGTCAAGCCACAACATGTGGCAAGTGACAATCCGCAACTTGTGGCAGGTGACGTGGCAAGTGACAATCGGCAACATGTGGCAGGTGACGTGGCAAGTGACAATATGCATCTGGTGGCAGGCAAGTGACATTCCGCAACATGTGGCAGGTGATGTGGCAAGTAACAATCCGCAAGGTGTGGCAAGTGACAATCCGCAACGTGTGGCAGGTGACGTGGCAAGTGACAATCCGCAACGTGTGGCAGGTGACGTGGCAAGTGACAAGCTGCATCTGGTGGCAGGTGACACACTCGGGGCACCTACTGATTCAGCATTATGGTGAGTTGAACCATTTTATTTTATATTACAATGTAATAATATAAATAATGCGCTTCAATCATCCTGATACCATAACAACCTTGGTGCCGTGATAATTGAAGCGCCAACATCAACCATTGCCCTGATAAATTGCCCCCCAACAGAAAAAAAAATTCTGGTAGTGCCCCTTCCGAGACTAGACTCTGGATCCGCCCCTGGCTTCATCCATTGGAAATCTCACATTGTGGTTGATTTATTAAAGGGGTTTAGACCGTTCACTTAGCAAATCGAATCTCCAATTTGCAAGATAACTTTTTTCTTTGCTTAGTCAATGTAGTGAAAATTCCCTTTGCAAAGAATACTAAATCATGTCCAAGGAAATCTAAGAAAAAAAAAACAGGATTTTCACTTCTACATGATTGAATGGTTGAAATCAGTGGAGCTTACTTTATTCCCTAAACTAAGTGAAAATTTCTTTGCAAAGTGAAAACTCAATTTGCTAACTAAACAGCCTATACTCCTTTAGTAAATCAAACTCTGTATCTGTGATAAGGTCATCAGGACATTCATTCAATTTAGCTTAATCTTAGTTTTATGAAATCTACTACAGAAAATATTTTCATAGACCATCTAACAGGGTCAGTAGGAAGACAGTAGTACCGTATTGTAATTCCAGATAAGTGTGCTGTGTAATTTCCTCTCTCTTGGTTTATCCTTGTCACATTCAAAGTTCTGTAAATTGGATTAGTGACTGGGTGAAAATTGGTATCACAGGTCTCCTTTTAACATCAGGTTTTCTATATGTGAGAGGTGGCAGTGATTCCATTATCTCATGTAGTTTGAAGATAACCAGGTTACTGACAAATAGTACCAGACCTCAAAAATTCTGCACATTTTTGATGAAAATTTGAAGTATTATGCAGGTAGGATGTTCTGGCTGTGAATATCACAAGTATACACTTTTAAATATGATAGCAGTGTAGTGTTAAAGTGTAGTGTTTTGAAAATCATGATTGTTAACAATTATTAGCACAATAAATATAGATGAGTTTATCCTGTGAATTTTTTTTCCCCCTATAATTTGAAGAGACAAATTATGTATATTACATATTACAATTGGGTATAGAAAAGAATCACCCCCTTTAAAATAATCACATGTTGTTGCTTTGCAGCCTGAAATGAAGACAGGCACAGTTTTTGTTTTACACAGCTATATTTACTCAGTGAAACCTATAACATCCAAATGATTTTATATATATATATATATATATATATATATATATATATATATATATATATATATATATATTTATGGTCGGAGCCCTCTGTCCGAAGAGATATGGATCACATAAACACGTCACAAGACTAACAACACAAATAAGACCTGAAGTGTGGCCTGGCCTTTTGTACGGTATGCCAAAGAAAGGGGCCATACCTGAATAGAAGTGATAGATAATTCTGCTGAGAATTGGTTGTAGAGGAGTGCCCTAGAAAAGGGAGATATGGGTGGGTGGGTACCGCGCACTACAGCCGACGCTGACCCTCGTGGATGGTCTGTATAAGTACCCCTCGAACTCCTCCCATAATTTCAGGCCAGCATACTAGCCTTCCTATTTATGGTCGGAGCCCTCTGTCCGAAGAGATATGGATCACATAAACACGTCACAAGACTAACAACACAAATAAGACCTGAAGTGTGGCCTGGCCTTTTGTACGGTATGCCAAAGAAAGGGGCCAAAAAGTCACACAAGGTTAGGAAGGAATTGATCTATTATGTCAGGTAAACCACTATAGAGCGAGACTGTTAAAGGCTCGTGATATTTCTGACTGAGGATCGGGGACGTGTCGGGCGAAACACAAGGATTCCCACCTGCCCATCTTCCTTATTGCGTGGTCAGGAACTCTGTTTCGTGATGTTGCTGGGGCTGCTCTAATGCGAAAGCGAGTCCTGAGTAACATCCTGGGTCAAGGCCCGAGATGCTCAGGAGTGTTCTGACGTGGCTGACGAACTGGTTCCCGCTTAGGGGTTCAGTTGGGAAAGGTAGTAGAGGGCTGTCCTCAGATGGCTCGGACAGCAGAGTTTACCAATTACCGTAGAACGGCCATGGCGTTGTGTGTCTGGAAAGGTTTAATGTCTACTCCGGGACCGGGTTGTATCATTTCCGATACCGTCGGGTGTAGGATGAAATGACTTTGGTGGCGAGTCGGGTGGTGCCCGAGTAGCACTCGGCATTTAGGGCTGCTGATAGTAATTTGCCGGGCCGTAAAATCGTAAAAGGCTAGGTAAATGGCTGCTTGAACTACCGGGCTGGGCCATAGACCGAAGGGAGAACGTGAAAGGATAGCAGACATGTCCCGGAGTATGGCGCTGGTCACTGGTAAGCGTTTGGTACTAGAGTGTGGTTGCCGCCACCTGTAGTGTGTTGGCGGATCAGGATGCATTGATGAGGGAGGTAGCACCATGGAGGTGCTATCCGATTCCAGAGTTGGTTGCGACTAATGTGGGACGCCGGACATGGTCGAGTCGGCTCCGGCTTCTGTGAAAGGATGTGGCATGGTCAAGCGGGATAGCGCGTCGGCCGAGGTGTTGCATTAACCGGGGGTGTGGACACTGAGGCTACTGAGCTGATGTTGTAGGGAAAGTAGCAACAGCCTGCGTGGGAGGGACATGATGGACAACGATTTATTGACCTGCCTTTGTTAACGACTGTGGCTGTAGCCTGGTTGTCTGTGGCGAACGTGGCGGTCTGTCCTGCCCGGGGCTGCCCCGTACTTGAGTTGCTGCGACTATGGCGTAGATCTCAAATAGAGAGGAGGACTGACTAAAAGCGGAATTGTGAGCATCTCTGATGGATCGGATCTCCTGAAACCGATGATGGCCAAAAGTTGCAGCGAAGCTTGTGGAAGCTGCTACGTCCGTGATTATCTGAGGTGACGAAGAGAATGCTGATGGGATAAACAAGGGTCTACCTATCCGGTCTCAAGGAATTGGTCCCCCATGGCCAGATCCTGCTACGGAGGCTGCGTCTAGCTTAATGACTTGGTCAGGGTCTTGTGCCTGGGAGAGGAACACTAAGAAGCGTGCGATAAAGGATCGCCCTTGAGAGACGATCCTCATCGTGGTTTGAGCATGCCCAGTAGGGATTGTAGCTGTGGGTTAGTGCACCCTTGCGTGTCGGTAGACGTATGGATGACTGTCCTGATGCGGGTCAATCTACCGAGAGGTGGGCTGGCCCGCATGGCGCGTTTGTCTAGAATGATTACCAGGAAGGAGATGAACTGTGCCGGTCTTTCTACTTTCTTCACGGTTGTGGGCACGTCAAGGTTTTAAAGACCTCTCTTGGATTTCTTAGATCTCACAAGAATCCTAAACCATCAGGAGAACTCCTGTGAGGGTATGCAGGAGTTTGACTGGGTAGTTTTGGAATGAGTCAGGCAGTGTAATGAGTCCGGTGTGGAACCCTGTAGTGTCCCCTGTACTAGAAAGGCTGCTAGAGAGGAAGTTGGATGTGAGGAGAGAAAGTCGAGCCGCCCGAAGTGCATGTGGCCTGGTCTGGCTGGACTCTGCTGCTTGGCGCCGCAGGTATTTCTAGGGAGAGCCTTCTGGCACAGGAGGCGGATGTGCAGAAGTTTGCGGTGGGGTAAAAGCAACCCTTGAAATTAAGTTGCTGGAGATGGCTGCGCCCCCCGGTGCTCAAATTGGACATCCTAGTCTGACTGGGAGGACTGGTTACATCTCTAAGGCTTCCAGAGGCTACCACAAAACTCGTCGCTTTCGAGTTTGCGAGCGAGCCTGGGGTCCTTGGCCATTTAGGATGACTGAGACGTCCCCCTAGGCACGCGGCTTGTTCCCTGTTATGACCTGTGCCGAAGATGCGTGGGGACGCTAGGTTCGCATCCTAGCGCTTAGGATGTCCTTCCTGATGCCCACTGGGACCAGGTGCGAAGAAAAAGGGGTGCAAGCGTCGGGCGTACCTGCAGTGGGGGGTTCGGTAACGACGGTGGAGACTGGGGCTGATAGGGGCGCGGCTGACCGTGTTTCCAGGGCCCCTACTCTGGCTTGGACGTCGGTGACTGCGGTTGCCAGTGTGGTCACCAAGGCGTGTAGCTGAGTAATGCCGAGGATATCGACTGCAGCGGAATTTGTCTGGTAGAGTTGCCGCTGGTTATGGAACAGCAGCCTAACAGCTTGGTTTTCCTGGCCGTGGCCGGGTAGGGGATGCCCCTACGGCGTAGTTCGGCTGTAAGCCTGGGGATGGTCCAGCCCTGAGGGACTGTGTGGAGTCGTCCGCTGAACCCAAACGTGGTGACGGTGGGACGAAGGTAAAGTCACTGCAGTCGGTCTGCGACATGTTGGGGGTTGGAGAAAAACGAGAAAGAAAAAGGGGGGGGGAATGTATGTTTATAGAGTGAGATGCCAGGTATGGAGTGGATAGAGGAGGTACGAAAGTGGGTAGGGAGAAGGAAGGGAGGATGGACAGAATAAGGAATGACAGGCGCAGAGGATAGCCAAGGTTTGCGTACGAGCGCTTGTTGAGTGTAATTTGGAAAACTCAAAAGAGTGCGTGGCAACCGAGGTGAGCCAGGAGGTGACTGGCTAGGTAACCGATAGCTCGGGTGCCGTCTGTGCTTGGCACAGACTGATGAACCAGAGCCCCCAGGGCGTACTGGGGCGGGTAGCTGGAGTCTGGTATACTAAGTAGGAATGTTTCGATCTGTAGTTCAATGACGTGTGGTCGGTCTGCCAACTCCTGCACTGCCAGCAAGGTGATGTTGGCGACCTTGTCTGCGTAGTAAAGGATCTCGGATCGGCTTCGAAAACAGAGTGTCATGCGTAGAAGTATGTGGCAGTTGCTAGCGCCTGGTGAGCGGTCGAATTGTGTATGTGAAGACAAATATGTCGTGAAAGAGTGCGGAGAGAAAGCAAGGAGGGGCCTTGCGTTTACGCACCTGACTTGAGCCCTGTCTTGGTTGAGGTCGAGACATGGGTCGACCGGGACCTGTGAGGAGGGTGACATGGAGATATATACATATATATTTCTTTATTTTTATTTTTTTATTTTTTTGTAGGCGTGAAGAGTTGTGGGAGCGGTAGGTAGCTCCGGGTGAAGAAGTGTGTAAGACCCCCTGCCCCTTTTTTTTTTCTTTTTTTCTTTTTTTTTTTTTTGTTGTTTTTAATTTTTTTTTTTATTATTATTTATTTATTTATTTATTTATTTTTTGGGAAATATCGTCCGACCTGGATTTCAGGGTGGACGGGATGGAAACTCGATCTAAACTGACGTGTGTGGTGGAAAGGGATAGAGAAATCGGTGAGTAGCCGTTTGACTACTGGAGGAGGTGAGTGGCTGGTGTGCAACCACTCGTCGAACGCTCGCAGCGCTTGCGAGGAACAAATGCCTTAAGGAGACGAAAGAAGAAGAGTTTGTGACTTTCGAGTGTGTGGGGATGGCCGTTTCGTGATGAAACGGGAGTGGTAAGTAATGCGTGTGTATAGCGGCTTGGGGTTCGAATCATTGTGGCCGATGCTACGGCTGGATTCGTAACGTTCTGAGACGTTCGACGTTGTATCGGAGGTATGGGTCGGAGCTGCTTAGAGCCGGGTATGTGACAGCGAACGAATTGGTTGTTTCAGCCGAGGATCCGAAACTTGGAGCCGATGCTACGACTGGATTCGGATCGGTTAAAGAAGTTTACTGCTGAAGATCGGAGCGGTATGCGCCGGTGGTGCGACTGTGACTCGACCGATTGAAAATGCCATAGAGCCGAAAAATTGAGCCGCTGCTACGACTGAATTCGGATCAGCTCGAAAGTTCGATGTTTGTGGACCCGAGCCGACGAGCCGGTGGTGCGACTGGGCCCAGATCGGCCATGTTAGCGGAGGATCCGAACCTTTGAGCCGATGCTACGACTGGGTTCGGATCGGATAGGAGGGTCTGTTGCTAGAGATCCGAGTCGATTGAGCCGGTGAAGCGACTGGACTCGGATCGCTTGGGAATGCCATTGGTTGGAAAGTTTGAGCCTATGCTACGACTGAATTCGGATGGTTTAGCGGTTCGATGTTTGTAGGTCCGAGCCGATGAGCCGGTGGTGCGACCGTGCTCGGAACCAACGTGGATGCCAGAGATCCGAAGCCGATGCTGTGCCTGTATACGGGCTGATAACGGGTGCAAGGCGGGGACTTGAATTTCCCGGGTCCGAATCGTAGCGCCGGAGATACGGCTGGACTCGGACGGGTGTTCGTTGTTTCGAAGTTGAAGGGGCTTGTGATTGTCGAGGGTCCGGCCTGTAGTGCCGATTGTTAGCGACAAGAGCCGGCCCAGACTGTTTGGTGTATGGTGTAAGTAGGAGGTGTGGGGCATCAGTAAGGTGAAGGGAGAGTATCGTAGGAGGTGTAGGGCATCAGTGACTAGGGATAAGGAAGTGCAGTGTGGGATACCAGTCCGACGACTGGGTATCGGATGTGCGACTGAGGCGAGAGCCTTGCGAGCTGTGAGTAATTCGTACAACAGCTCTGAGAGCCGTAGTGTCTGGACGGACCGTTACCGGTAGCAACGTGGGTGTGACAGGGTACGAAAGACAACTGGACTGGTCGATAAACATACGATGCAGACGGAAAACACGGGGTTATGAACCGTGTGATTTTGAAAAAGAAGAAACGTGTACCAGCGCTACGATTCGTACGAACGGTAACGGCCGGTCCTACCTGCGACCGCGAGCGGGGATACGATCAACTGCGAGCGAAGCTGGAAGGTACGAAAGCAACTACACGGACGTTGCGAGTCGTAAGGCGTCGGCTGATGACGACGAATACCGCGCACTACAGCCGACGCTGACCCTCGTGGATGGTCTGTATAAGTACCCCTCGAACTCCTCCCATAATTTCAGGCCAGCATACTAGCCTTCCTATATATATAAATATATAACACCAACATGTCAGAAAAAAAATAGAAAATAAAAAAACAGAATCACTGAGTTGGAAAAAGGATCACCCTCCTCCTAAAGATTCAAAACACAATAATCCAGCGCTCAATGGGTTGGAGAAGCAGGTAGTCCCACAACAGATGAAGGATATTAAATACATGTATTTAATCATTGTAATGATAATAAAAACCAGTCCTGTGTTAAAACATGGGAAATGGAAAAAGGAAGCTTATGGTGTCACCAAGAGTCCACTGAGCAACGAGGAGCCGATAGTTGCTCAGCGGACTCTTGGTGACACCGTAAGCTTCCTTTTTCTATTTCCCTTGTTTTAACACAGGACTGGTTTTTATTATCATTACAACGATTGAATTAATTTATTTAATATCCTTCATCTGTTGTGGGACTACCTGCTTCTCCAACCCATTGAGCGCTGGATTATTGTGTTTTGACTGTTTTGAGCCGTATCCTCTAGCTACGGCTATCATCCAGCTGCACTGGGCTCAGACCCCTCTTCATTGACTATTATCTCCACCCCCCCCCCCCTCCTCATTTTCACTCTTGTCTACATTTCAGCGCTGGTGGCCTTTTTGTCTTTATCTCCTCCTAAAGATGTGTAAACCTAATCAGGTGTAGCTAATCACCTTTTCAATGACACATAAAGCCATTTGACTGTGATCAGCTGTGGTCATTTTGATTAGTTCAGCATGGACATAGCTTTCCTGGAGCATTTCAGTCCCTGATAATGTCACTGAAGCAAACATACAACTATGGGTGGCAAGGCACCGGCAAAAGATCGCTAGGATAAAGGTGTGGACAGACACATGTCAGAAGATGGATACAAAAATGTTTTTATCAATGCACAGTGAAGTTTATTATTAAGAAGTGGAAGGTATTTGCTACAACACAGATCCTCCCCGGATCAGGGCGTCACTTCAAACTGGATGAAAGAGCCAGGAGAATACTGGCCAGAGAGGCTACCAAGAGGCCTACAGCAACTCTGAAACAGTTGCAAGGATTTATGACAAAGAGTGGTCGTTGTGTGCACGTGACAACAATATCACAAAATCCCCACAAATGTGGCTTGTATTGGAGGGTTGAAAAAAAAAGACACTCCTCAAGAAACGTCACATGACTGAGCATTTCTAAAACTCACCTTGAAGATTTTGAGGTCACATGGAAAAAGGTGTTATGGTCAGATGAGACTAATATTGAATTATTTGGCCTCAACACCAAATGATATGTCTGGCGGAAATCTAATACAGCTCACCTTCCAAATAACAACATTCTTACAGTAAAGCACTGAGGTGGTAATATCCTGTTATGGGGGGTTTCTCTGCAGCAGGGACTGGAGCACTTGTCAGGATAGAAGAAAAAATGGATGAGGCAAAATGCAGGCCCATTTTTGAGGAAAATTTGCTGCCCTCTATCGGAAAGTTGTCAATGAGAAGAAGGTTTGAGCACACAGTAGTTAAAGGATTAAACTGTCCTTTCATGGCCTTGTCAGAGTCCAGACTTAAACCCCATTGAAAATCTGTGGAATGACTTGCAGTCCACAAACAGTCACCATCAAATTTAACTAAAATTGAGCAGTTCTGCAAAGAGTGGCCAAATATTGCAAAGTCTAGATGTGAAATATTTGTAGAGACATATCCAAACAGACTAAAGGCTGTAAATAAAGAGAAAGGTGGTTCAACAAAATACTGACACAAGGGGGTGATCCTTTTTCCAACTCAGTGATTCTGTTTTTGCATTAGATTTTTTTTTTTTTCTAACATGTTGGTGTTATATTTCATTTGGATGTTATAAGTTGCACTGAGCAAATGCAGCTGGATAAACCAAAAACCGTATCTGTCTTCATTTTAGGCTGCAAAGCAACAAAATGTGATTATTTTAAAGGGGGGTGATTCTTTCCTTTACCATTTGTCAGTGCCATATTAGTGCAATCATTAAATGTATTTTTGAAATTCAAGCAGTGGAAGCACCTATATTTGACCTGGTATCAGCCTCTTGCAGTCCCTGAACAGCAGGACTTGAATGTGAGGAAGAAGCAGCACAATTAGCCAATCAAGTAAGGGCTCTTTCACACAGGGGTCCGTTCAGGTCCGCCTGTCAGTTTTTTAGGCGGACTTGAAACGGATCCTCCATGCACCCCTATGGAAGCACGGATGTCAGCGGTGACATGTCCGCTGACATCAGCTCCGCTCCGAAAAAGTGTGACGGAGGAAAATCCTATTTTTCCTTCCGTCTGCGGAGCGGATCGGATGACAACGGACTCTACGGTCCGTCGTCATCCGATTCCCCATAGGGGAGAGCGGCGCTCTGACAGGGCGGTCCCTGCACAGTGTGCGGGGACCGCCCAGTCATCCGTCGGCTCAGCGGGGATCAACGGAGCGATCCCCGCTGAGCAAGCGGAGCTTCACGGGGCGGATCTGCACGGATTCGCCCCGTGTGAAAGAGGCCTTATACTGTATGCTGATAAGAAGCATTAATATATGAAGATTATGCAGAGTGATATAGAGATTAGCTCATCACTGTGCTACTATTAATTACACTGTCTGGTCACAGGCTGGAGCTGGTCCAGAAGGACCTGGGTTCAGAAGTAGTGGTTAAATGATGTCAGCCTTCAGATTAAGGACATCTAGCAGCAGAGAAAAGGTACTCAGGGAAAGTAAATTGACAAATGTCATTCAAAAGTACTTTAAAATTTATTTACATCAATTTTGGGATGAATGGTCTTTCCTGAATGAAAACCACATATAATGTTAGAAATCTATTCACTGGAGAAAAATTTTCATCCTGCTTCTTCAAATTTTCTCTTCTTTTTGTGGTCAAAAATGAATGTCAATTTGACCCCACTAATGATTAGAAAATCATACAAACATTTTTAAACGAAAAATGTTGAATTCAATTCTACTAATGTATGACACTCCAGCTTAAGGAAGGCAGAGTACATATGAATAAAACATTTTGGTTCAAGTATCTGTATACCAGAAAACACCTATACTACTGTATTAGGGTGCATTCACACTTGCGGTTGCACCCGCACTGCGATTAAATGGGAGAACTCTGTGATCGCTGAATGAGAGATTACATGCGAGTGGCACCCTCCCATTGTTTTCAGTGGAGCTGCCTTTCTCTGGTGTTTCGGTTTCTTTTTTGGGGGGGAGCGGGTACCGTATTTTCCGGCGTATAAGGCGACTGGGCGTATAAGACGACCCCCTAATTTTCCAGATAAAATTTGGGTTTTGGGATATACTCGCCGTATAAGACGACCCCCTTCCGACTAGCCATACCTCACCATACCTCACCATACCTCACTGTGCCCCTGCATGCCTCACTGTTCTATTGCATATCTCACTGTTCCCCCCGCATGCCTCACTGTTCACCCCGCATACCTCACTGTTCACCCCGCATACCTCACTGTTCCCCCCGCATACCTCACTGTTCACCCCGCATACCTCACTGTTCACCCCGCATACCTCACTGTTCACCCCGCATACCTCACTGTTCCCCCCGCATACCTCACTGTTCTCCCTGCATACCTCACTGTTCCCCCCGCATACCTCACTGTGCCCCCTCGATGATCACTTACCTTATCCCTGATGTAGAATCTCCAGTCAGACCGCGGCCGTCCAGTTTTCAAAAGCCGCGCCTCCTCCTCATGCTGTTCTGTGATAGGTGGAACACTCAGCTTCCCAACAGACACTGTGTTCAGTGTTCCGCCTATCACAGATGCCCTCTCATCCGAGGCAGAGGATGAGAGGGCATCCGTGATAGGCGGAACACTAAACAGAGGCTCTGCTGGGAAGCTGAGTGTTCCGCCTATCACGGAACAGCATGAGGAGGAGGCGCGGCTTTTGAAAATGGACGGCCGCGGTCTGAGATTATAAGGTAAGGTCAGGTACCGGCGTATAAGACGACCCCCGACTTTTGAGAGGATTTTTAGGGGTTAAAAAGTCGTCTTATATGCCGGAAAATACGGTACCTTTTTCTTTAAGTACCCACTCCTGCTTTCACAATTCTCACCTAGGCGAGAATTATGTCAGCTTGGACTGCCCCTCTGACTGCCTGCAGCCTCCTGGAACATGTGACATGTCCCAGGAGACTATGGGACCAGTATGAAAGCACAGTGAGATCTTGCGCATTCGCAGCTTTGAAACAGCTGCAATTTACAGCAGGCTCCCACATCCAAGATGGCGAAAGCCTGGCCAAGAATTAGCTCCAAAGAGGAGAGTGCTGGACTTGATTAAACACTAGTACAGTGTGAAACGTGTCAGCTTGACCAGTGTGCTGTGATCTGCAGTGTGGTTTTTGGATTTTGGATTTTACCAATAAAGGCAATTTTATTCAGAGTGCTGCTGTCCAGAAGATTTGTTCTTTTGCTTTGTCTGAGAGTGCTGGACTTCTGGGCTTATAATTGTCTGTTTGTTTACTTTTTTTAAAACAGGAAGTTCCACTTTTGCTAAACTGTTTGCTTTATTAAAGCGGAGGTCCACACAAAAAGTGAACCTCCGCTATTCGGACCCCTCCCCCCCCCCCCGGTGTCACATTTGGCACCTTTCAGGGGGAGGGGGTGCAGATACCTGTATAATACAGGTATTTGCACCCACTTCCAGGAATAGACTCCCACGGGAGTCACTCCACTTCCCATCCCCCCCGCTGCCTTCTGGGAAACACACCGGTCCCAGGAGACAGCAGGGACCGCTGAGA
Source organism: Rana muscosa (assembly GCA_029206835.1). Classification (NCBI taxonomy): domain Eukaryota; kingdom Metazoa; phylum Chordata; class Amphibia; order Anura; family Ranidae; genus Rana; species Rana muscosa. The sequence goes on from CM055118.1 coordinate 920,995,350, forward strand.
ACGCGCCGCGCTACTCGCGCATGTGCAGTAGGGAACCGGGCAGTGAAGCTGCAACGCATCACTTCCTGATTCCCTCACAGAGGATGGCGTCCGGGGCAGCCAAGAGACAAGCGATTGCTCTGCTTCGGCTGCCAACATCGCGGGCACCCTGGACAGGTAAGTGTCCATTTATTAAAAGGCAGCAGCTGCAGTATTTGTAGCTGCTGGCTTTCAATATTATTTTTTTTGGGGTGGACCTCCGCTTTAAGCAATTACAAACATACAGGTTGCCAAATTAACAGTGCATTAAAAATAAAAACTGGTATGTAAGTTCACAGAAGTACAATTAACACCATAGCACAGAGTAGTTATGTTAGCCAGAGCTTTCACCAGGCCATCAGGGCCCAGGGATCCCACAAATATGCTGCAGCGTACATTTAAATACCTTTAGGTGTTTTTTTTTTATTAAGCATGGTGTAATGATTTTGGTCATTTGTCTGCCCTTTGTGTTAATCGTGTTGGGTAGATTGCTGGTAAGCGTTATTTGTGAAACTCTGACAAATGAATGCAGCGGCAACCTCTCTATGGCCCTAAAGCACTTGTTATTGCTGGAATCATCTTTCAGCATCCTATTTAAGGCAGGAAGTGTCCCATGTCACAACCCATTTTGTTCTCTTGCAGGTTAATATCAAAGGAAGAGAGTCGCAGGGCTGTGATCAGGGGAGATGAGGGTTTGGTTCTCATCTTGTTCTAATCTCAATTGGAATCACCTGTAATAATTACAGCCTTGCCTTGTTGCCAAATATGAAACAAAAAGCAGCTTCATAAGACACTGCCACCACTGTAATGCCATCCGGTCATTACATCTCAGGGCTCACCTTTGATGTCTAAGCCAGACAGTGATGATGGGGAAAGGATAAGTGAACGGGGCTATAGCCTCGTACACACGGCCGAGATTCTCGTTGAAAAAAACATGTCGTTTTTTTCGACGAGATTCTTGGACAAGAAACTTGTCCCGGCCGAGTGTACACACGCTCGATTCAAAGAACCCGCGGTTCTTTGAATGGAGCGAACGCGGTGACGTCATCGAATACGACGAGCATGCGCTCGTCACATTCGATGCCGTCGCCGCCATCTTGGTATACCCTACCTATGCCTAGGAAGCTACCACGCATGCGTCGAATTCATTTCGAACATGCGTGGGCTTCCGGGAGGACAGGTAAGTGTACACACACTCACTTTTCTCGTCGAGAAACATGCCGACGAGAATCTCGACGAGAAAATAGAGAGCAGGATCTCTATTTTCTCGTCGAGATTACTTGTCGGTTTTCTTGACGAGAAACCATACACACGAACGAGTTTCTCGGCAAGACATCTCTGCCAGCAAGTTTCTTGCTGGTTCTTGCCGAGAAACTCGGTCATGTGTACGAGGCATATCTCTAAAGAGGTTTCCAGTATGGGTGTGATCTGCACAGATGACATTTAAACAACCTCTAATACTTCTTTAAACATTGTAGACCAAGCGCATTACAAACTAATGTTGCATTTGTGCATCTGTTCTGCATTGTTTTTTTAATGAGTTTATTTATTTTAAAAATATTATATTATAATACATTTTAAAAACATTAATAAAGAAACATACAACATACAACATACATACACGCAAAGGTTTTAAGCAGTTGTGAAAAATGTTGTACATTAAGAATCTTTTTAGAAATAGAAGTGTTATTAGTTTATTTTTATCAACAAATTGGAAAGTAAGAATAGAAGAAAAATCCAAATCAAATCAATATTTGGGGTGACCACCCTTTGCTTTCAAAACTGCATACATTTTTCATTTCTTCTAGGTACACTTAAGCCTCGTACACACGGTCGGACTTTCATCTGACTTTTCCGTGGATTTTTTGTCCGAACGGAGTTGGCCGGGAACACCCATAGCATACATACCACAGGACTTTTCTGCAAACTTTCCCAAAACTTTTTCCAACATCACGTGGTTTTTCTGCTCTTTTCTTCTCTTTTCTGCCACCCTTTGGTCAACTTCTGCTATTGTTGGTTGATTTTAACATTATTTGTTTTGTCCATCGGACAAAAGTCCGATGGTTTTCTGTACACACGGTCGGACTTTGCTCCATCGGACTTTTGTTGGTCAAAAGTTTGTCCGTTTGCAGACCGAACTTTTGTCCGATGAAAACCAAAAAAGTTTGTCCGATGGAGCGTACACACGGTCGGATTTTTTGTCAAACTTGCTCAAAATGAAGTTTGTTGGCAAAAAGTCTGACCGTGTGTACGGGGCTTTACACACAGTTTTTGGAGGAACTCGGCAGGTAGGTTGTTCCAAACATCTTGGAGAACTAACCACAGATCTTCTGTGGATGTAGGCTGCCTCAAATCTTTCTGTCTCTCTATGTGATCTCAAACAGAATCCATGATGTTGAGATCAGGGCTCTGTGTGGGCCAAACCATTACTTCCAGGACTCCTTGTTCTTCTTTGTTCTTCTTTACACCGAAGATAGTTCTTAATGGCTTTGGCTGTATGTTTGAGGTCATTGTCCTGCTGCAGAATAAATGTGGGGCCAATCACATGCCTTCCTGATGGTATGGCATGATGGATAAGTATCTGTCTGTATTTCTTAAAATAGGACACCATTGAAAGCTCTAAACTTTCCAGGAAACTCCACCACGCTTCACTGTTGCCTGCAGACACTCATTATTGTATCGCTCTCCAGCCCTTCAGTGAACAAACTGCCTCCTGCTTCAGCCAAATATTTAAATTTTGATTCATCAGTCCAGGGCACCTGCTGCCATTTTTCTGTACCCCAGTTCCTATGTTTTCATGCATAGGACATTGAAACAAGGCGACTCAACTATGCAATAATACATAGGAACTGGTGTGCGGAAAAACGTCAGCCAAATTTTGAAATATTTGGCTATAGTAGGAGGCAGTTTGTTCCCCGAGGGGCTGGAGTGTCTGCAGGCAACAGTGAAGCATAATGGAGGTTCCTTGCAAGTTTGGGGCTGCATTTCTGCAAATGGAGTTGGAGATTTGGTCAGGTTCAATAGTATCCACAAAGCTGAGAAATACAGGCAGATAAATATCCATCATGCCAAGCCCCAAATTTGTTCTGCAGCAGGACAATGACCCCAAACATACAGCCAATGTCATTAAGAACTATCTTCAGTGTAAAGAAGAACAAGGAGTCCTGGAAGTGATGGATTGGCCCCCACAGAGCCCTGATCTTAACGTCATTGAGTCTGTCTGGGATTACATGAAGAGGCAGAATGATTTGAAGCAGCCCACAGCCACAGACGATCTGTGGTTAGTTCTGAACAAACTACGTGCGGAGTTCCTTCAAAAACTGTGTGCAAGTGTCCCTTGGAGAATTGAAGAATTGTTGCTGTTTTAAAGGCAAAGGGTGGTCACACCAAAATGTTGATTTGATTTCCCTTTTGTCCATTTGCTTTCTATTTTGTTAATTGCCCCTGCTGGGATGACAGAACTCCTGCGCATGTAGGGGAATGATAAATAAATTTGTGATACTCTTGCGCTGTTAATTGAGACTAGGGATGAGCTTGGTGTTCGAGTCGAACATATGTTCGACTCGAACATCGGCTGTTCGATCGTTCGACGAAGATCGAACTATTTGGGCCGTTCGCGCCAAATTCGAGTGACGCGAACGGCCCACAATACACTGCGCCATCGCAGTGTAATCCCGGCGCTGTGATTGGCCAAGCATGCACTGTGACCCCGCATGCTTGGCCAATCACAGCGCCGGCAGTTAGGAGAGCCATCATTGGTCACAGGCAGGTTGCCTGTGGCCAATTATAGCTCAGGGGGTTTAGCACACGCCCCACACTATAAAAGGCCGCCAGCGCGGCGGCCTTGTGTAGTGTGTTCCGGCGCAGGGAAAGAGAAGGATAGGCGGGGACAGTGTCATTGTGCTATTCTTTGTGCTATTCTTGTGTGTAGGGAGAGAGAAGGATAGGCAGGGAGAGTGTCAGTGTCATATTCTTTGCTAAACCTCGTGTGCAGGGAGAGAGAAGGATAGGCAAGGGACAGCGTCAGTGTCATATTATTTGCTAAACCTTGTGTGCAGGGAGAGAGAAGGATAGGCAGTGAGAGTGTCAGTGTCATATTCTTTGCTAAACCTTGTGTGCAGGGAGAGAGAAGGATAGGCAGGGAGAGTGTCAGTGTCATATTTTTTAATAAACCTTGTGTGCAGGGAGAGAGAAGGATAGGCAGGGGACAGTGTCAGTGTCATTGTTGCTAAGCCTCCTGCACAGTATACACCTGAAGCTAGCCCGTATTGCTGTGTTTTCCTGGTGTGTTACACTAACAGGCATTTGCAGCACTTACAGCGGGCAGAGTGTGCTTCCTGCTAAATATACACCTGAAGCTAGCCCGTATTGCTGTGTTTTCCTGGTGTGTTACACTAACAGGCATTTGCAGCACTTACAGCGGGCGGAGTGTGCTTCCTGCTAAATATACACCTGAGGCTAGCCCGTATTGCTGTGTTTTCCTGGTGTGTTACACTAACAGGCATTTGCAGCACTTACAGTGGGCGGAGTGTGCTTCCTGCTATATATACACCTGAAGCTAGCCCGTATTGCTGTGTTTTCCTGGTGTGTTACACTAACAGGCATTTGCAGCACTTACAGCGGGCGGAGTGTGCCTCCTGCACATTATACACCTGAAGCTAGCCCGTATTGCTGTGTTTTCCTGGTGTGTTACACTAACAGGCATTTGCAGCACTTACAGCGGGCGGAGTGTGCTTCCTGCTAAATATACACCTGAAGCTAGCCCGTATTGCTGTGTTTTCCTGGTGTGTTACACTAACAGGCATTTGCAGCACTTACAGCGGGCGGAGTGTGCCTCCTGCACATTATACACCTGAAGCTAGCCCTTATTGCTGGAGCTTTTTTTCTTTTGTGTTACACTAACAGGCATTTGCAGCACTTACAGCGGGCGGAGTGTGCCTCCTGCAAAATAAACACCTGAAGCTAGCCCATATTGCTGTTTTTTCCTGTTGTGTAACACAGGCAGTCATCTGCAGCACTTACAGCAGGCGTTGTGTGCTTCCTGCAAAATATACACCTGAAGCTACCCCTTATTGCAGGTTTTCCCATCTCCCTGCAGGCCATTGCTATGTCTGGAAGGCCAACAAAGAGAGGCAGACAGTCACGAGCCAATAAAAGAGGGCAAGCAGGCTATGTGTCTGGGGGCAACAGTGCTGGTCGTGGACGCGGTGCATTGTCATCAGCACATGGCCATGGGACACGCTTGTCCTTCTTTTCGGCAGCTGGACGTGTTGAGCCCCATCATGCCGAAGACTTGGTAGAGTGGATGACCAAGCCCTCCTCATCCTCCTTATCCTCTCTCACCCAGGCTCAGGGTACTGGCAAAGCAGCTGCCAAAGCATCCTCTTCCCTGGTATCAATGTCATCATCAGTCACTCCTTCCCTAGACCCACCATGTCCTCCTGAGGAGTCCCCCGAACTGTTTGAGCACAGTGTTGGGTACATGCTCCAGGAGGATGCCCAGCGTTTCGAAGGGTCTGATGATGATACCCAGCTAGAGGAAGGCAGTAGCGTAAGAGCAGAGAGAGGGGATGCTCAAGAAGGACATAATCTGGCAGTCATGTTCCAGCAGCTGCAGCATACTGCCAGATTGGCTCCAGTGATGAGGAGGGAGGGGATGATGAGGTCACTGACTCCACGTGGGTGCCTAATAGGAGAGAGGAGGAAGAGGAGGATGAGGAGGAGACACATCTCCAACGAGGCAGGATTCCCTCGGGGGGCCAGCGTAAGGGCAGCACACCGACTGAATCACACCGCAGAGCTCCGCCTGTGCAGGGCGCTGCCTCTGCCCGTTATTCAAAAAGTTCTTTGGTGTGGGCCTTTTTTGAGTCGAGTGTATCAGATCGCACAGCTGCTGTTTGCAACATATGTCTCAAGCGTATATCGTGTGGCCAAAACATCAGCCGCTTGGGCACCACATGCTTGACCAGACATATGTTGACCTGCCATGCAGCTCGTTAGCAAGCCTATCTCAAAGACCCACACCAAAGAACAAAGCGGACCTCTCCTTGCACCACATTAGCTGGGATCTCCAACCCCACTAGCTGGGATCTCCAACCCCACTATACCTTAAGTCCTCTCTGAAACCTGCTCTGAGAGGAATGAAGGTGTAGAATTAGGTGTGTCACAGCCAAGTACTTGCGGGCACTCTGCTAGCAGTACACCGACGTCCGATTCTAGCAGGCAAATTTCCCTGCCCCAGCTGCTGGAACGTCGAAAGAAGTTCACTCCCTGCCATCCACATGCCCAGCGGTTGAATGCTAGCTTGGCTAAATTGCTAGCGCTTCAACTGCTGCCTTTTCAGTTGGTAGACTCGGCCCCCTTCCGTGAGTTTGTGCAATGTGCGGTTCCTCAGTGGCAGGTTCCCAAACGCCACTTTTTCTCACGGAAGGCGATTCCGGCTCTCTACCGGCATGTGGAAGGCAATGTCTTGGCCTCGCTGGACAGGGCGGTCAGCGGTAAGGTGCATATAATCGCTGACTCATGGTCCAGCAGGCATGGACAGGTACGTTACCTTTCTTTCACGGCCCATTGGGTCACTCTTTTGGCAGCTGGGAAGGATGCAGGACAAGGTGCAGTAGTGTTGGAGGTTGTTCCGCCGCCACGCCTCCAAAATGCTACTACTGGTTGTGACACACCTCTCTCCTCCACCCCCTCCTCTTCTTCTTCCTCCATGGCCTCTTCCTGTGCTTTGTCCTCGGAACCAGCGGTGCTCCGTAGGCGTTCAAGGGGCTATGCAAGTACGCAGGCAAAAAGATGCCATGCCGTGCTTGCGCTGGTGTGTTTGGGGGACAGGAGCCACACTGGGGCAGAGGTTCTGTCAGCTCTGCAGGGACAGGCCGAGAGGTGGTTGACGCCACGCCAGCTTAAGCCAGGAATGGTGGTTTGCGACAATGGCACCAACCTCCTCTCCGCCCTCCGACAGGGACAATTGACCCATGTGCCCTGTGTGGCTCACGTCCTTAACCTGGTGGTGCAGCGGTTCTTGGGCAGGTACCCGGGCTTACAGGATGTCCTGAGGCAGGCCAGGAAAGTCTGTGTGCATTTCCGCAGATCTTATAATGGCAGTGCTCGCCTGGCTGAGCTGCAAAAGGAGTTGAACCTGCCCAAGAACCGCCTTATATGTGACATGCCCACCAGGTGGAACTCAACGTTGGCCATGCTGCAGCGGCTGCACACGCAGCAGAGGGCCATCAATGAGTACCTGTGCGACTACGGCACCAGGACCGGGTCAGGGGAGCTCGGGTTTTTTTCACCACGCCAGTGGGGCATGATCAGGGATGCATGCACTGTCCTGGCACCATTTGAGGAGGTCACGAGGATGGTGAGCAGTGACAGTGCATGCATCAGTGACACTGTACCTCTTGTCCACCTGTTGGAACATACGCTGCGTGGAATAATGGACATGGCACTTGAGGCAGAACAGAGGCAGGAAGAGGAGGACTTCCTTGCCTCTCAAGGCCCCCTTTACCCAGACAGTGTTCCTTCTGTCCCACCCATCGCACAGGGAGAGGAGGAGGAGGAGGAGGAGGATTGTGTCAGCATGGAGGTGGAGCCTGGCACTCAGCATCATCAGCAGCAGTCTTTTAGGGATGATTTACAGTCCCAAGAAACCCGTGGACTTGTACGTGGCTGGGAGGAGGTGGCTGCGGATCATGTCGTCCTTAGTGACCCAGAGGACTCCAGACCGAATGCCTCAGCTAACCTACGCTGCATGGCCTCCCTGATCCTGCAAAGTCTGCGGAAGGATCCTCGTATTCTTCGGATCAAGGAGAGGGACCATTACTGGCTGGCCACTCTCCTTGATCCACGGTACAAGGGTAAGGTTGCGGACCTTATCTTACCGTCGCAGAGGGAGCAGAGGATGAGACAACTCCGGGAGGCCTTGCAGAAAGGTCTGTGCAACGCGTTCCCAGAGACTGGGAGGTTACAAACTCCTGGTCCTGAACAATGAGTTGCTGAGGCTTCGGTCAGTCAAAGAAGGAGCGGTTGGGAAGGTGGCCGTCTGACCGATGCGTTCAGACAATTCTTTAGTCCGCAGCCCCAAGGTATGATCGGTTCCAGCAACCATCGCCAGCGTCTGATATACATGGTGCAGGAATACCTAGGGGCAAGGTCAGACTTGGACACCTTCCCCACCGAAAATCCTCTGGCTTACTGGGTCTTGAGGATGGATCACTGGCCAGAGCTTGCACAGTATGCAATTGAACTACTGGCCTGTCCTGCATCCAGCGTTCTTTCAGACTGATGCTGATGCTGAGTGACTGTCCTGTTATGTTGACTGACTATCCTCCTCCTCCTCAATGATCCGATTCATGATGATAGCTTGGAAGAACATTTTTGTTTCTGGGTGCCGCCACCAGTGGCTAAGGCCCAATTTTTCAGCCCCTGTTTAACAGGGGCATGTAATTACAATTTTTGATGCAATACTTTGCAACAGGGCTCATTGCTGTGCTCCAAGTACAGTATCTGTGAGGGGTTGCAGTGTTGTGGCACCAGTGCCTAAGGCCCAATTTTTCTGCCCCTGTTTAACAGGGGCATGTAATTACAATTCTTGATCTAATAATTCACAGCAGGGCCCATTCCTGCGCCCACCAAGAGTAACTGTGAGGCCTTACAGTGTTGTGTCAACACCACCACCACCACCACCAAAGGCCCAATTTTTCAGCCCCTGTTCAACAGGGGCATGCAATTACAATTCTTGATCTAATAATTCACAGAAGGGCCCATTCATGCGCCCACCAAGAGTAACTGTGAGGGCTTACAGTGTTGTGGCAACACCAACATGTAAGGGGCAAATTTCAGCAGAGTATATACAGTAGGCCCCTACTTTCAAACATCCACCTTACAAACGACCCCTACTTGCAAACGAAAGGAGACAACAGGAAGTGAGAGGAAATCTACCCCTAGGAAGGGAAATTCTCTCCTGTAAGAGTTAATATGGGAAAAAGGTGTCTCCTCTCTACTGATGCTTTATCACCAATCCTTGTTTCTATAAAAAAAACACTTTTCAAAAACATTTGTCATTGGGACGGAAAGTGAGGTGAAAGGTTCTGAACAGGGGCACAGACAGCAAAACAAATGTTACAGGGGTGATAACCCTTCCCTATGTTTTCCAAAAAGCTTAAAAATAGATTTTTTTGGCTTGAGCTACACTTAAACAATGTACCTGTTCAAAATTACAAACAGATTCTACATAAGAACAAACCTACAGTCCCTGTCTTGTATGCACCGCCTGTATACGGCTGTTCAGAGTATATAGGGCCTTTTTTATTTTGTGTGCGGGGTTCCCCTTAATATCCATACAAGACCCAAAGGGGCTGGTAATGGGCTGGGGAAGGGGGTGGGGGGGATGATGGGGTAGCTATGCCATTTTTCTCAAAGATTTTTATCCATATTACCGGGACCAGACATTACATTAAAGCCGCAAGCAGTTTTAAATGGCTTTTTTTTCCTTTAGAATTGTCATTTTGTGCAGGGACAGTTCTAAACACGGGAAACACGTGGCACTTCACAGGCATACTTTAGACACCCCCCAGGTACGATATTTAAAGGAATATTTGACTTTTTTTTTCACTTTATGCATCATTAAAATGACTGCTCCCGAAAAAACGTCTGTTTTTAAAACTTATTTTTGCATTGATACATGTCCCCTGGTGCAGAACCCGGGTTCCCAAACCCTTTTTAGGACAATAACATGCATATTAGTCGTTATAATTAGCACTTTAGATTTCGAACGTTCGCATCCATTGTATTTAATAGGGTTCTAACGTTCGTGCGAACTTTCGGTCTGTTCACGGGTTCTGGTGCGAACCGAACCCGGGGGTGTTCGCCTCATCCCTAATTGAGACTAGATACAATATAAAACAACCAACTGCTGCAAATACCGTTCAGCTAATCCATGGCAGATGAAAATAAAAGTGTAATACTAGTGGTGCTGCGCTGTTGAATACAAGATAGTATGTAATAGATGAAAAACTTCTGCTTAAAGTGCAAGTGCAAAGAGCATCAATAAATGCAAGTGTATAAATGATCCCACAATAAACTTGTGGAAACAAATTGTATATGTAGCGCTACCCCCAGTTAAGAAAGCCGCTGGTTTGTTTTCTCGGGCCCTGTATACAGCACCACCAACCCCCGGCAATCTGACTCGACCCACTCTGGCACAGTTAGTCTAGGGTTAACTTCTTATCACTCTCTGGTGTATAATACTCAACAGTTTCTAAATAGGCAGACAACACTCTGAAGCAAGAGTATAAATAAGTAATAGCTTTACTGTAAAATGGTGGCATAAAACATGGCATGTAACACATACATGGGCCTGCAGAGCCCTGCATTAATCAGCGTATCAGAAGCAGCACTATAATATGGCGCCGCGCAGTATCCACCGCGCGGAGCTATTATGGTGTGCGCGCCCTATGGCAAAGTAACACAAACTTTATAACTTTCCCCCACCTATGTCAGGCCTGACAGTGTATGACAGTGTTTCTCAACTCCAGTCCTCAAGGCGCCCCAACAGGTCATGTTTTCAGGATTTCCATCAGATGAAACAGCTGTGGTAATTACAAGGCAGTGAAACTGATCAAATCACCTGTGCAAAATAATGGAAAGCCTGAAAACATGACCTGTTGGGGTGCCTTGAGGACTGGAGTTGAGAAACCCTGGTGTATGAGATAGTCCCCTTTCCCTAAGGAAGTAAGGTTTTCTTCACCGGCCAGCTTTCGCTGGTGCACTTGGAGAAAATGACCAAATTGTAATCCGAAGGGTGGTAACTTGTAACAACAGTATGCAAACGGGGGGGGGGTAGGCACTTCAGCTCTGTCCCAACTACCGGACCCCCTAAGGAAACACGGGTGAGCGAACAGTGGGCCTAGGCAGTCTACAGGCCTGAATACAGCTCAGTCTATGGATATGGGCAGGTGCCCGCTCACCGCTCCAGGCGCGATCCCAGCCTGGGTCTTCCACCGCGTGTGTCCGTCGCACACGGCGTCTGCAACCGATCGGGTCCCTGATCCAACTGGAGTCCTACACCGACGATCCAGGATCCACCCAGGCTCCGCAGGATGGTGGAAGACTCTTCAGACTTCAGGTAAGGCCTAAGGCTTCAGGCCTTACCCCGCAGCGGATCCGCGCAGGATGACTGGTTGCTTGAAGCGCAGCGTCCAAAGAGAGCGAGCCCCGCCTCGCCTCTCGCTTAAATAGGCCCTCCCATCAGTCTTTGCGGCGGAACTTCCGCCCTGGGGCTGAATGGGGTTCTGGGTAACGTAGTCCTGGGGCCTTAAGAGAGACCCCGCTACACATACTGTATGTGATTCAAGGTAAATTGGTGAAAAACATGGTATAAATGTGTAAAAACAGCAGGTACAGTGGATATAAAAAGTCTACACACCCCTGTTAAAATGTCAGGTTTCTGTAATGTAAAAAAATTAGACAAAAATAAATAGTTTCAGAACTTTTTCCCCCTTTAATGTGACCTATAAACTGTACAACTCAATTGAAAAACAAACTGAAATCTTTTAAGGGGGGGGGGGGGGTAAAAATAAAAAAATAAAATAATGTGGTTGCATAAGTATGCACACCCTCTTATAACTGGTGATGTAGCTGTGTTCAGAATTAAGCAATCACATTCAAACTTATGTTAAATAGGAGTCAGTACACACCTGCCATCATTTAAAGTGCCTCTGATTAACCCCAAATAAAGTTCAGCTGTTCTATTAGGTCTTTCCTGACATTTTCTTAGTCACATCCTACAGAAAAAGCCACGGTCCGCAGAGAGCTTCCAAAGCATCAGAGGGAAGGGTAAAAAAGAATTTCCAAGGTATTAGATATACCATGGAACACAGTGAAGACAGTCATCATCAAGTGGAGAAAATATGGCACAACAGTGACATTACCAAGAACTGGATGTCCCTCGAGAATTGATGAAAAGACAAGAAGAAAACTGGTCAGGGAGGCTGCCAAGAGGCCAACAACATGAGGCTCGGTTCACACTTGTGCTTTGCGTTTTTGAGCTCCGGTTTCCTAGCCAAGATAACAATCAGTTGTTCAGCGGTTCCTCAGCATTTTAGCTGTGGATCAGCTGCGAATTTTGAGGTATCATGTCAGATGTATACTCAGAGCTGTGTTTTTTGTGCAGGCCAATCGTTGTTAGCTGTGTTTGTGATGCTGCTAATAAAAGGGAGCGACCTTTCTGGACACTTCCTGGTTGTCCAGCAGTCTGTATTGTGTGAATTTGGACTTTTTGAAAAATGTGTGCTGCTCTGCCCATGATCTTGCCAACAGTTGTTGCTGCAACAGCAGCAATCTTGCTGGAAGTTGAGAGGAGGAGAAGGAGGAGGAGAAGAAGTAGATACTGGATTCATCCCATAATCGCAAATAGGGAGGAGAGAGGGCAGTTCATGATACTGTATGAAGACCTCCGTGGGCATGAAGAGAAATTTTTCAACTACATGGTCATTTTTTTGGTCATTTTTTTTGGTGCCTTGCAATACATATTTTTCATCCATTGTTCCATAGTTACATAGTAGGTAAGGTTGGAAAAAGACACAAGTCCATCAAGTCCAACCTATGTGTGTGATTATATGTCATTATAAAATCGGTTTTAAAACGGTGTGGGGTACCCCACCAAAATCCATACCAGCCCCTTATCCGAGCATGCAGCCTGGCTGGACCATACCAGGCCGTATGCCCTTAACATGGGGAGTGTGCTTTGGGTTCCCCCCAAAGCACCTTGTCCCCAAGTTGATGGGGACAAGGTGCTTTGGGGGGGGACCCCACACCGTTTTGGGGTCAAGTTTGGGGCCGGGCAATTGTTATTGTTAAATTCAGCTGCCTGTAGGTAAATACATGTCCAAATGATGTCACAACTAGAAATGACATTGCATATTTTTTTGGAGGCCACTCCTTTACCATTTATTTTTTTATTTTTGCTTAAGGATGCAGGCAAAACACCTTCTTTTGTTACAAAATACTAATGTTATGAACCACTGCCCTTCCTAATTTTTTTTCTGAATGTCAAAATGGCTTTCAGACATGTATCTACTAAAAGACTTTTTTAAATTCAGTTTTGACAAATTGCTTGGACTAATCTACCCTCGTTTGGAGCGACAGAACACATGCTACAGACCAAGTATACAGCCTGCAGAAAGATTACTTATCACATTAAGGTACTTTTTACCACTGATGTCCTTTGTCATTGTTAATTGGGAGTAGGAATGAGCCGAACACCCCCCGGTTTGGTTTGCGGCAGAACCTGTGAACGGACCAAAAGTTTGCGTGAACTTTCGAACACCGTTAAAGTCTATGGGAACGCCAAAAATCAAAAGTGTGAATTTTAAAGGCTAATATGCAAGTTATTGTCCTAAAAAGTGTTTGGGGACCCGGGTCCTGCCCCAGGGGACATGTATCAATGCAAAAGAAAAGTTTTAAAAACTGCAGTTTTTTCGGGAGCAGTGATTTTAATAATGCTTAAAGTGAAAAAATAAAAGTAAAATATTCCTTTAAATATCGTACCTGGGGGTGTCTATAGTATGCTTGTAAAGTGGTGCGTGTTTCCCATGTTTAGAACAGTCCCTGCACAAAATGACATTTCTAAAGGAATAAAAGTCATTTAAAACTGCTTGCGGCTGTAATGTAATGTCTGGTCCTGGCAATATGGATGAAAATTATTGAGAAAAACGGCATGGGTACCCACCCAGCCCATTACCAGGCCCTTTGGGTCTTGTATGGATATTAAGGGGAACCCCGCACCCAAATTAAAAAAAGAAAAGGCGTTGGGCCCTATATACTCTGAACAGCAGCATACAGGCGATCCAAACAAGACAGGGGCTGTAGGTTTGTTCTTAAGTTGAATCTGTTTATAATTTGGAACAGGTACATTTTGTAAGTGTAGCTCCAGCCAAAAAATCTATTTTCTCTTTTCGTCCATGGATGGACACAGCTCCTTAAATCTTGACAAAGTGGGTTATGTTCCGTCTATTAGGAGAGGACTAGGCAGAACATGTTAGTTATCTTAAAACATGTAACTTTAACAGAGATGAACAGCCCAGCCCAGGGGGCGGTCCCTCCGGTCATAACCCCTCACCCTGCAGCATGCAGCTCAGTTTTTTTCTGCCTAGTAGAGCAGATGGACCTGGCTCCACCTTGGGCCCAGAGTCCTACAGAAACTTTTACTTTTTATTATTATTTTTTGGATCCTGTGATCTTCTATCAAGTGCCGGCTGGGTGACAAGCTGGATATTATAGATCCTGGTAGTCTCCCCAGTCTGGCCATCGAGCGTGAGCAGACCTTAGCTTAGCGCTGGGTCGGGAACGACATGCCCCATTGCTCCAGGGGTGGCCGATGATTTTTTTGCTCCGGGGCCCACATATGGCTGACCTACTCGGGGTTCAGTCACAGTGAGCCATGGTCGACAGCCACTCTGTATGTCCGGCGGTGAGTCTGTCTGGAATGCACCAGCATGTCCACGCGTGGACGGGTAAGTACAGTTCCTCCTATTTTGTGTCCGTTTGGAACAGCTGGGCTTCCTAGAGGGTCATTGGGGAGTCCCCTGTCCTCCCTTTCCCTCCCTCTGTCCCCCTCCTCTTTCCTCCTCCCCAGTGCGGAGCCTACTGCATCGGCGGGGTGTACCTGTAGACTCCGTAACCAGTTGGGGGCTGTAGAGATGTCAGGGTCCGCTTCTGTGAGGGTGCCATGCTTTCTGGGGGGCCTCCGTTAGGTGTTCCTGCGGCCTTCTCGTCCACCTCATGCTCGGGCGCCATTTTTGGTAGCTCCGGCGCCATTTTCTGTTGGTTTTCATTTAACATTGTAGTGGCCACACTGTGGCGCAGGTCTTCATTGCGGGCGGCCATTTTCTTGTGGCCCGCGCCCTTTTTTCTCTCTGAGGAGTCCGGCGGCCATTTTGGATGTGGTTTTCACTGTATGGCTTAGCCTCTAGTGCTGGAGGCTCCCTGAACAGCGCGAATAGCGCTATTTACCTCACTGAACACCTCAGTCACATGCAGTGTGTGAGGCAGGCGGACAAGCGGCGCTGAGCAGTCTCTGGCTGGGTGGTGAGTCCCTGGGTAACCCCCCCCGGTCAGCGCAGCTAGGAGGGTGGACTTTTTTTTGTCACAAGTGTCTTGACTTAGTCCCTAAGGACTGTCAGTGGGTCAGAATGGAGTCTGAAGCTGGTATTTCTTCCCCAGACATTCCGGTGGCAGCAACTGGTGCCCCTGCACCTGCGGTTACCATGGACAATTTGTCAGTCCTGGAGTCATTTGTTGCCAGAGTGGAAGTGGCATGCGGGCGTATAGGGGGTAAAAAGCGCCCCCTCCCCCCCGCCATCTCCTGGGGAATGCTCTGACTCTGACTCGGGCCTGGCTGCAGCACAGCACTCCTGTTCTGAGGCGTCAGAGGACGTGGACCAGGACCGTCCGGGCACTGAGGAGGACTCCTCGTCCGGGTCAGTGCAGGACAGAGCACTTGTGGGAGCACTTATCAATGCAGTAAGGGGCACCCTTAAGCTTGAAGATGCTGCTGGGACATCCACTGGGGTGTCAGTCCCTTTTGAGTCACACAAAACGACCCGCTCTGTAAAGGTTTTTCCTTATGTTGATTTCTTTGACAGATTCATAGATAAGGAATGGGAACGACCGCAGAGGTCCTTTGTGGTCCCTCAGCGCATGGCGGTCCGTTACCCCTTTGAAGAGAGCCTTTTGAAAAAATGGGCTTCTCCCCCTGTTGTTGACCCCCCGGTATCGAGGTTGAACAAAGTAACCACTATCCCGGTGGAGGGGACCTCTGCCCTTAAGGACCCTACTGATAGGAGATCCGAAGCGGTGACTCGGACCGTGTTCGCCATGCTGGGGTCAGCATTGCGGCCGTTAGTGGCTGCAACTTTGGTGTCTCAGACACTCACTGAATGGGCTAAACTTTTGCATCTGGCAGTAGAGGAGCATCAGCTCCCACAAGAAATTGTTACACTGGCCGACCAGCAGGTGCAGGGTCTGGTGTATGTATGTGATGCCATTCTGTATGCGACTCCCTTAATCTCCAGGGCCTCTGTATCCGTGATGGTTTTGCGCCGCCTGATATGGCTAAAATGCTGGTCCGTGGACCAAGCTTCTAAGTAAGCTCTGACAGATTTGCCTTTCAAAGGTGGGAGGCTCTTTGGCGCCTCACTGGATGACATTATTAAGAATGTCACTGGAGGTAAGAGCACACTTCTACCTCAGTCCACCAAGGGTAAAGGGCCACCCCGTAAACAGGGGCCTTCCTTTCCCACGCAAAAGCGCTATTTTCGTCAGTCGTGCCCACTAGCAGACCCTTCCAAGCCGATAAAGCTTCAGCTGGGGGACAGAAGTGTCCCTGGGTGCGCAAGCAATCCAAGCCAACAAACAAGTCCGCTTCCGCATGAAGTCTTGCCCCCACCAGATATTTGGGTGGCGGGACATCTTCGCAAGTTCACAGCTCGCTGGACCTCCCTGCTTTCCGACCAGTGGGTTTGTGAAGTGATCTCTTCAGGGTACAAGATCAAGTTTCTTTCTTGTCCACCAAACAGATTCTTTCCCTCAAATCTTCCTCTCCTACCATTTCGGTGGGCTGCCCTGACTGGTGCAGTTCAAGACTTGTTAAGGCGCGGGGTAATCATACCCGTACCGTGGCAGGACAGGTTTCAGGGATTCTACTTGAATCTGTTAGTGGTCCCAAAGGTGGACGGAGTTCGTCCAATCCTAAACCTCAAGGCCCTCAATGCCTTTGTGATGGTTTGGAAATTCAGGATGGAATCAATTCGCTCGGTGGTAGCTGCACTCCATCCTGGGGACTTTCTGGCTTCCCTGGACATCAAGGACACGTACTTGCATGTCCCCATATGCGACAGACACCAGAGGTTTCTGCGTTTTGCGGTCGGGGAGGGCCACTATCAGTTCGCGGCTCTCCCCTTTGGCCTGGCGTCAGCACCAAGAGTTTTCACCAAGGTGCTCGCCCCGATTCTAGCTTTGCTCAGACAGTGAGGCATTGCCGTCATAGGTTACTTAGACGATCTTCTTCTGAGAGCTGCTTCCAGCTCAGAATTAGAGGAGGACGTGTCTATAGCCACTCAGACTCTCCAAGACTTTGGATGGATACTGAACCACCAGGAGTCGGTGTTGGCTCCGACTCAGCGCCTAGAATACCTGGGGCTGATTCTGGACTCATCGGAGGCGAGAGTTTTTCTCCTTCCAGAGAAGTTGCAGATGCTCCAGACTGCAGTAAGGTTGTTGACATCCCGCAAATGGTCGTCCCTCCGTTTCTGCATAAGAGTCCTGGGCCTCATGGTAGCCTCCTTCGAGGCAGTACCGTATGCCCAATCCCATACTCGGGTGCTGCAGAAGGAGATTCTGTCCAAATGGAACAAATCCCCATTGTCCCTGGATCATCAGATTCAGGTAAGTCACCTAATCAGGGCCTCTCTGACTTGGTGGCTGACATCCCCGACACTTCAGTCTGGGAAGTCTTTCCTTCCCTTCCACTGGACGGTGATCACGACGGACGCCAGCTTGACCGGTTGGGGGGGAGTCTGGGGGGTTCACACTCTCTCTCAAGCCCTGTACACACGATAGGATAACCTATGGATTTTCGTCTGATGGATTTGTCCATCGGAAATCCGATGAAACTGTTTTTCATCAGTCTTGGCCACACACCATCAGTTCCAAAACTGATGGCAGCAAAACGAGGGCACGTACAACACGTACAACGGCGCTATAAAAGGGAAGAACAAATCTAATGGCGCCACCCCTTGGGCTGCTTTTGCTGATTTCGTGTTACCGCGTGTTAGTAAAAGTTTGGTGAGAGCCAATTCGCGCTTTTCAGTCTCCGTGCTTTGCAGATCGTTTCCTGGTGTTCAGTTTGTGTTTGTGGGTTTGTATTTGTTATTCAGTGCGTGCAGTCAGGTCATTACTGCCTTGCAGTGCCTTCTTGGCCGTTCGTTTACTGTTTTTCTTCTCAGGCCTTGCTGTTCCACGGTGCGTTCTGTTTGAGTTCGTTCTGACCAGTCGACCAGTTTAAGACCATGTTTGAAGTGCGTTCTCGTGCTCGTGCTGGCTTTGGACTTGGTGTTGCAGTTAACACTGTAACCCGAGTTCAGTCTGTGAACAGGGTGAGGAGGAGTTGATGGACTAAGAATTGGTTGCTCCAGCGGGACAAATTCTCTCATATGCCTCTGCTGCGTGAAATCCATGAGAATAATCCTGATGATTTCAGGAATTATCTCAGGATGACGGACCCCGTTTTTCACCGTCTGTTGGATTTGCTGTCCCCCTATATAACGAGGCAGGACACTGTGATGCGCCAGGCCATCACTGCCGAGCAGAGGCTTATTGCCACGTTGAGATACCTGGCGACTGGGAGAAGCTTGCAGGACCTCAAGTTCACAACAGGCATCTCCCCCCAGGCTCTCGGGATCATTATCCCTGAGACGTGTTCGGCCATTATTCAGGTCCTGCAGAAGGACTATATGAAGGTAAGTTTGCTCCTTTAACATCACATTATATGTTTGGATTGTTTGATAATGTTATTCATTTTTATCCTCCTTCACAAATTTGCCTGTTTGTAATATCCTGATAACGTCCCCATTTTCCCCATGCATCTTTTTACCTGTAATGGCCTTTTTTCCGGCCTACATGCCTATTTCCCTTCACTAACCTCTCCAGCATGCTATCCTGGGCCCAAACACAGCTATCCTTCTTTTTTCCTTTTTAAATTTTTTGGGTCAGTGCCCTCGTAGTTTGACAACCCTCCCTCTCCCCCTAAAAATGTTAAAATAGTTTTAGTTCTCAATCAAGATCAGCAGAGTGGTAGAGCCTTTATTTGGATCCCCCACAATCACCTCAAACCCCCCCCCTTAGATTATTTTAGAATGTCCACTCAGCGGGGGTGAGGCATCTGCTAAGTGGGCCTTTGTTTTTTGTTAGGAAATACTCCCTTAAATAATAATGTTAGAATGATGTTGGTCAACAATGTCTTTGTGTGTAATCTGCTTGCACTGTAAACAGAAAACGTACTAATGTCTTCTTTTTGTTTGACTCCACAGTTCCCTAGCACACCACAGGAATGGCTGACTGTGGCCTCCCAATTTGCCCAGCGGTGGGATTTCCCCAACTGCGGAGGGGCAATTGATGGGAAGCACGTCCACATAGTGCCGCCACCCCGTTCGGGGTCATACTATTTTAACTATAAAGGTTTTAATAGCATAGTGTTAATGGTGGTGGTGTCGGCACGGTACGAGTTCCTGTATGTGGACGTGGGGAAGAACGTCCGGATGTCCGATGGCGGAGTATTCGCAGAGACGGAGTTTGCTCACCGTCTGCAGGCTGGGGGTCTTGCACCGCCTCCAGATGCAGACAATGTGGAAGGACTACCGTTCGTTTTCATCGCGGATGAAGCTTTTGGACTTGGACCACACTTCATGCGGCCGTTTCCCCAACGCACCCTCACCCCGGAGAGGAGGGTTTTTAATTACTTCATATGGGCATGCCTTTTGGGTGAGAGGAGGAGTGACCTGTGGTGGGTGGAGCTCTAGATTGATGACCACTCACACCCACTTACACATGGCTTTAAGAGTCCAGAGAGGGGTCCAGATACTATCACTTTTTGGCTCTGAGGAAGAGGGTTCGCCTTCGCAACGCGTCAGCCGTAGCTGTTACACCTGTCATCTGGACTCTCTGGTGTCTGGTTCCAGCAGGAGGCAATTCCCATTGATGGAATGTTATACGTGCCTATTTTCATAGTTGCTTTGTGAGTATTTGTAATCTTTTTATATATTTTTAATAAACCTAGCCACTGGTTATGCACTAGGTCGGTGCGCCCTCTTTTTTTCCTTTTACTTTTTAGTCTTAAAGAATACCAATTATTCTGAAGAGGGCAGCAAGATCCCTGGTCATTTCCTTCCCTACGGAACACTCTGGTTGTGTCACTAAGAGACCAAACTTCCAAGCGCAGGAGATTGTTTGTGTGTCTTTTAATTACCGGCTGGCCAGAGCCCAGAGAGTTGTGGAGAATGCCTTCGGGATAATGGCCAGCCGGTTCCACCTGTTTCAGACAGCTATACATTTGGCGGAATACAAGCTGAACCACATTGTGTACTGCTGCTGCATATTGCACAACTTTCTAAGACAATTATCATCTACATATGTGTCATCAGTTGGGCCTGAGGCCGGTCCATCCCAAATGACCATTCTGACTGGCCTCAACACTGCCCGTACTGGCTTGGCCCCCCAAAGTGCCCGTGAAGTACGTGAGAAATACGTTGAGTACTTCACGGGTAGGGGGGCCATCGCAATGCCAGACCACATCTGACCTTTAGCTTTTTGCTAATAAAAATTTGTTTTATATTTACTACAAACTTGTTTTGTCATTCTTGTATTTTGGGTTTATGTGTCTCCCAGGTTCTAGTAGTGCCAAGTGTATTTGTCCTTAGTAAATAGCCTCAATTCTCTCTGGTAAAAACCTTGATTTTGCATCTTCAGGACTGCTATTGAGCATAGAAAGAACAAGCCACACCTTTTTTAGACTTCCAAAATCTTTTTACTTTGTGCACCACATTTTTTTTGTGGTTTTCTAGATTAAACAATGTTTTGTTTTTGTTTTTTGAGGATTTTTTTGCAGGAACATGCATGGGTCAAAATCCCAAACTTAAAAAAAAAAAAGTAAAAAAATAACACAGTGAAAAAGAAAAACATGAATGGGGTGATGTCACCCCTGATCCATCCCAAATGTGAAGAACCACACTTTCTTTTTGGGGCTCAAATGGGTATCTTCAACATGATCCCATGGCTAAGGTAAACATGTGCTATCTGCCATCATGGGGGATCAATGGACGTGCTTTGGGGGTGAAAACCCTTCTTCTCACCTCATTGAGTAGGGAGGAAGAGGTTGCACCCCCAAAACAGGGACATAGATATCCTGTGACGGAAGATAGCACATGTTGAGTCACTGTGTGCATCTTCACATTTGGGCAGGTTGAAATACCGTTGCACATTTTGGATGCCAAATAGCACACTTAAAAAGGGGGGGGTTCAGACTATTCGCCCCAAAATATCGATAATATTTTTATATTTCTGCTCAATCACATTCATTCGAGTTCGCATAATGTCCATTTCGCTACTACATTCCATTATTTCCTGAATGATTATTTTGGCGCTAGCACTCGAGAATGGAGGATTTGGAGTTCCTGACACACCACCACGTTCAGCCCCTAAAAAAAAATAAAAAAATTAGAACTATGCAGGTCTACATCTGTATTTACCTTGAAGTTGTGGTGACAGACGCTGACCTGTTGTGCTGATAAGCTCCACCTCTCCTTCCTCCACCTCCCCTTCCTCCACCTCCACTTCCTCCACCTCCGCTTCCTGAACATGCTGATCTTGGTCTGCTTTGTGATCTTCGGGGAGTTTCTGTGGTCTTTGGTTCTTCGTCTCCTCAGCTTGGTGTCCTCCCAGTCTCCTCTCCCCTATGGGAATGTCAAAAATAATGTATCCTTTAGCACACAGAGATTTTAGGCCTGAAAATGGATTCATTGTTTTGAAGTGGGGTACAATTGATATTTGGGCCTGAGTTCCAAGATGAACATATGAGATCTTGCGAACTCTACAAAGCAGCATGTTATTTTTTAGGACACTCACAAATACACTTGGATAACCACCAAGGTATCCACTGGACCACCTGTGTGTGACCCCGTTTATAAATTTGGTCATGTGGCCCAGACTATAGTATCTTGCTCCAGAAAAAAAAGCTGAGTACACAACTGCTGGAGTGTCATCTCCTTTACCCAGAATCCAGTTTAGCCTTTCATTCACATTCTAGTTTTACTTACAACACATCATCTAGCCAACAATGTGTAGATAAACATTGTTTAATTAAAATGAGGCATGCCCACATGTAGTTTACGTGGATATGTGCCAAACATGTTGTGGGGAAGACGATCAAGTGGTTTTTTTTACGACACATTTACCAAATAAGTGGACTCTCAACTTAACATAAAAGTTGTCATTTTAAAATGTGAAACCAGTCAAGCCAAGCACATGGTACAAAACATGGAAGAATACATATTACAATGTGAAAGAACACAGTAAAAAAAAAAAGCTTACTTTTTTCTATGCTTTTTTGAAGCCTCCTATACTGCTCCGGCTCCCTCAGCTTTAGGTCAGACCACCTTTTACGGAGTTGTTCCTTGAATCTCCTGACCACATATTTTTTATAGAGAGTCCTCACCACTTTGTCCATAATTTGAGACTTCCGGAGATTAGGGGTGTCGTATGGGCCATGCTTGCCGTCGCAATCCTTCCTCCGCAGATTGTCCACCATCTCCGCCATCTCAGCAAATGACATATTAGTCGCCTTGTATCTTTTTTTTCTGGATCGGGACGTTTCCGCCTCCGGGCTTTCCTCGTCGGTAATTTCTAATAAAGAAGCCACCTGTGTCTGCGACATGTCGCCGTCTCACACTGTGCGCCGATCGTTAAGGGGCGGGGAAAAGCAGGAAAAGACCGTCATGGGCGGGCGACGAGGGCGGAGTTACACGCATGCGCAAGGTATAAAAAGGGGAAAGAAGTTATTAGGGATGCGCGGAGTAAGGACGACCGGAAGTGCACAAACAAACTCAACTAAGGTAAGAAGGGAACTGGGGCCTGCAGTGGCCTATAATGGTTCATGATTGTAAAGGGCAATATTGTGATAAGTTGAGGAGAATCAAATCTGATCTGTCTTTTTTGATCCTTGGTTTTTAACTTGCAGATAAAAAAATATGCATAAACTACGTGAGCCGGATGTCATGTTGATTTTTATTGAGAAATATAAAGAACTGCGCAACCTGTGGGAACTGAAACATCCAGCGTACCACAAGAGTGATGTACGTCGGGCAACTATTACCAAATTAGCAGATGATATGAAGCCATGGATCCCAGATGCAGACTACATTATGATAAATAATAAAATCAACAACCTGCGTAATTCCTATAAAAAAAATACAAAGAAGTGCGCGAGTCGAAGAGATCAGGAGCAGCAGCCGACGATGTAGTACAGCCCAAGCTGTGGTACTACAAACATCTTAAATTTCTGGATGACCAGATCGAGGCCAGGGAATCTATTTCCAGCCTTCCCTCAACCCTTCCTTCCACCCTTCCCTCCAGCGTTCCTTCCACCCTTCCCTCCACCCCTGCAGAGGGGGAGGAGGAGCCACCTGAACTTGAAGAGCCAGATCTTCGCATCTTCAGCCAGGTATAGTATTTTTGCACATAATTATTGCCCTCTAAGTAATATTGTGATGAAATTTTTGGATTAGCCCAAAATGATAACACCCCCCCCCCCAAAAAAAAAATATGCACCAGTCATGATATCCAAATTGTGTGTGATAGATTCCCCAAAAAATCTAACTATGTTTTTTTTATTTAAAAACAGGATGAGGCAAGCCAGGAGGAAGAGGCTCAGGAATGTGGCAGGCAGGAGGAGGCAGGGCCAAGTGGGACTCAGCAGGTCCCCAGGCCTAGTGGCAGCACCTTCTCACAAGTGGCTCCCCTCCACGTCAGACCGCCAAAACATTGGCGGATGACACAAGTGGAGGAGGAGTCACAAAAGATGATCCGTGAGGCTGCTGCCATCTTTAGGGCCCCCCTCAACACTACGGAGGGTTTCAGTAGTTATCTGGCAGATAAGTTGCTCCAAATGGAGGCGGGACAACGGGCCCTCTGTGAGCACATTATCTATATGGCAGTTAACATGGGGGTGAGGGGGCAGCTGACTGAGGCCACCCATATCTCTCATCAGGCCAATCCTTCTCCTCCTTCTCCTCCTCCTCCTGCCACATTACCACCCACAGTGGCCCGGCCTGCAAGGGTGCGTGGACGGGGCCGTGGAGAGAACGCTGCAGGGAAGCGTGGAAGGAAGGCTACAGCGAAGAGCAGGAGGTGATTTTCTAGCCTTGAGCTGCTCCTACAGAAGTTGCAGTTTGATGGAGTACCACAGCTTGGGATGATGTATGTCTTTGGCTGCTGCTCCTGATTTCATGCTGTTGTTTCTCTTTATGTTCATCGTAGTCATGTCTGCATTTGGGGTCCAATGACTTCATATTTTCTGCTAATTTCTGAATTGTTGCCCTTCGTTTTTTGTTAGCTTTTTTGCAAAAATAAATGGAGATTTGATTTCAGCCAACATACATGCCTGATGTGGGTTTTTTTATGAGTAGCAATAAGATTTCATAAATACAATGTGTAATTAATAACAAGGGACACCAACCTCCATGAGGAAATGTTAAAATATAAAATGTTGTGAGAAATTGACACACCAAAAAATGCACAACAAATAAAAAAAAAAAAAAAGGTTTGGTGTAATTTGTGAGGTCGGCCTTTAAGAATTAAACTAATTATTCATAAGATCACAAGAAAGAAGAAAGACATAAGTTTGTCAGAACTCGTGATAAAGATCTGCAGCAAAAACAACATTTTAAACACAATTCTAAAGCAAAAAACCATGCGCTGCATTAAACGAGGCAATAACTTGCAGAATGACGAATGTGCTCTCTCCATTAGGAACGCTAGTTTTACCAGAACAAGCGCTCCCATCTCCTAATTCAGTCTGAGCATGCGTGGGTTTTTTAACCGATGGACTTGCTCATAGACGATCGGAATTTACCATCGGTTTTTGATCCATCGGAAAATTTTAAAACAAGTTCTATTTTTAAAAACCGATGGAAAAAAGACCGATGGGTACCATACACGATCGGTTTGTCTGATGAAAACAATCCATCGGACGGTTTTCATCGGTAAAACCGATCGTGTGTACAGGGCTTGAGTCAACGCCAGCAACACACTACACAGGGCCGACATGCAGGCGGCCTTATATAGTGTGGGGCGTGGACTTAACCCCCTGAGGCATTATTGGCCAAAGGCACCCTGCCGTTGGCCAATTATGGCTCTCTTTGCTGACGGCGCTGTGATTGGCCAAAGCATGTGGGTCATAGTGCATGCTTGGCCAATCATCAGACAGCAATGCACTGCGATGTCGCAGTGCATTATGGGGCGTTTCGCGCCACTCGAATTTGGCGCGAACGCCCCATAATGTTAGTTGTTCGATGAACGGGCGAACAGCCAATGTTCGAGTCAAACTCGTGTTCTACCCAAACATAAAGATCATCCCTAATTGGGAGGATGCAATATTAACTGTGTTGAACTTTTCAAACATGTGTAATTAAAAATTTGGAAACAGACAAAAATTTACAACATAATGATTTATTCAAGTGTCATCAAAGCTTAAATTCCAAAAATAATTGCTCATTTAGCCAACATAAAATAAAAATTGTAATATAAAAAATATAAACAGGGCTCTCAAGTAGACCTCTTGAACAAACGTTAACAAAAATGTGCCCGTATGGTCTTCAACGCTGGACAGACCTCAAAAATCACAGATTGTGATATGTTCTTTGTAAAGGGGCCTCATTGGAGTAGTGACTGGCGAAAGCTGGTTCATCACTGGCAGTGCTGGGAGCACGCCTAGGCTTGCCATGTTGATGTGGCCCATACATCCCCGGATTTGGGGGGGGGGCCTGATTGAATGCGACTGTGTGGTGCAACATATATTGAAGCTGCCTGTTCAAAGCTAGAAGGATAGGATGGGGGAATATAGGGGTACTTTGTGGTTCAGGGTACTGGCCGGACCTGGAGTAGTGAAGGTGAGGTCTTGCTTGTGGTCTTGCTTGTCTTTGAAATTAAGCTTCCTCACGTGGCTGTGAGAAGGATTGCAGCACTTGTTTGACTGTGCTTTGCATTTCAAAGTATCGTTTTGGTTTGACATTTTTGATAAGAGGGACAAAACTGAGCGCCAGTATAGTATCAGGACATAAAAAAGCATCCACCTTTTCAGCCATGATTTTCAACATTTCAAGTAGACGCTCACTTATGTCAGGTTACGATACAGGTGCTCACCTACGCGGCACTTTGGCTGGCCGACTAATGTTTGCAGGAGCAGAGGAGGGCTCAGGGATATCCTCTGTCACTGCAGATTCCTCTTCTGTGTTTGATGGCCACATATTTGAGGCTATTTGGATTTGTGCTATATCATCAGTGCTTTCCTGTAAAACAATCTGTTCTTGGGCCTCCGATTGTGCCTCAGAATGGCCCTCCAGTTGGTCCTCTAAAACATCTAGTTCCTCCCAACTAGCTTGTGTCCTGTTAAAAAAAAAAGAGTGTAAGTTAACAAGGCCGAAACAAAGCTAAGAATTTACCCGATACATTGATGATATAGCTGAAAACGTACTCCCTCAATTCTATAATGGGTTTAAGAAATTCTAAGTCCCCGGCAAACATAAAGGGTGCCCTAGCTGGTGCCCCCGTGCCACTCTTCACTTCTTTGACGTGGCGATTATATTTTCTGAAGGCATCCTGATGCGCCACCTTGTCTTTAAGTAGTGGAATTTATGAAGAACGGGATATGGGACTTTAAAGGTGCTAATATATCAGTGGATACGACAAAATATTTATAAAAAAATATAGAAATGTATTGATCACATAAAAAAAACTGATATACACATTTCACTAACCGTTACAGGTATACATCTACTACCTAACATGTAACAGAAAAGAATTGTATATAGTTGACAATAACATCCATTTGTGTTCAACAGTTTCGCCTGTAAGGCTTCATCAGGACTGGACGTTGAAGAATATTTTAATGAATTGTTGAAATAGAAAATTCCCACTCAAGATGATATAGAGAATACTAAATGGAGTCAGCACCCTCCAAGTGTGCATGCGCAGATGTCACTCCGCTCCGCTCAGGGAATGTCATAGGTTCCCGTTAATGGGGGAATGATGTATAGACATTCTGATCAAGAATTCATAAAATGCCTTCCTCAATTCATATAATAAGAACCAGAAGAGGGAGCTCCATGGGAACCGGGATTGGAGAGGTAACTAATCTTCATGCACATGCTCTATCTTGCTGTGCCCAAGGGTATGTTCTGTTAAGGATCGTAGAATTAACCCCTCCTGGGGCTAAGAAAGGCTTCCTGCCTCAGAGTGGGCCTTTATTTAACAGAGTCCAAACGTCCACAACGGTGGACAACAAGGGATAAAGATTCCTCCTGTAATGCAGATCCCGGTCCGGCGTGGGTTCCCTGTATAATCCCCATAGGGGGTCCCCCAAATTCCATACCAGGCTCTTCAGTTCTGGTATGGATATTAAGGGGAACCCTGCGCCAAATAAAAAAAAATGGTGTAGGGGTTCCCCTCAAAATCCATACCAGACCCTTCAGGAAATATATTGATGAATATTAGATAATGGAGTAAATGTTGGACGAACAATGCTATAGTAATTCACGGCAGAACTCTATAAAAACGGCTTAAAGCTAAAGGCATCGTTTAAACCAGGGTGCCTAAGAGCTGATAACCTATGGATCCATCTGGCCTCTTTCTGCAGTAGAATTTTATCAAAATTCCCTCCTCTCTCCCCTGGGGGAATGTGTTCTAAGGCGGAAAAATGCATTACTGCACTATCAAATTGATGAAACAGACCTACATGCCGGCTAATTGGGGTTTCCATTTTCTTTTTCCTTATCAGAGAAACATGGTCTCTGACACGGTGAAAGAAGGGCCTTTTGGTCTTGCCGACATAGAATGCATCACATTGGCATTGCATTAAGTATACTATACCAATGGATTGGCACGTGACTGAAAACATAGGTCTGTGTACTTGTCCGTCCGGAAGAGTAACCGTGGAGGAGGAATGTAAATATCTGCAGAATTTACATTTATGACAAGGCCTAGTGCCCCTAAACGGGATGGGATTAGACGGCGATGAAGAAAAGTGGCTATGGACCAGAGTGTCTCGTAGAGATCGCGCTCTCTTGTAGGTGATCTGTGGATACGGTTTGATAAATTTAGAAATTTGATCATCGCTGGTTAGTAGGTACCAGTATTTTTGTAGGATGAGGCGCACCTGTTGGTGTTGGTTTGAAAATGTAGTTATCAACCTAACACCCGGGTCAGATTTTGTTTTCTTGGGACCATGCAGAAGAGCACTTCTATTTTGTTTTTTGGTTCTAGCATAAGCCTTTTTAAGGCACTTGTTGCTGTAACCTCGTTCTAAAAAACGGGCCCTCAATAGTTTAGCCTCATGTTCAAAGTCCTTTGAACTGCTACAGTTCCGCCGCAATCTCAAATATTGCCCATAGGGCACACTTGAGATCAGAGGTTTGGGATGGGCACTCCCTGCATGCAGCAGGGAGTTTCCAGCCGAAGATTTACGATAAAGGGAGGTGCTGATGGTACCATCAGTTTTGATGTTGATTTTGAGATCCAGAAAGGTCAACTCCCTTTGGCTAATTTCAAAAGTGAATTTGAGATTAAAGTTATTGATCTTTAAGGAATCAAGGAAAGTGGTAAGGGCATCTCTGGGGCCGGTCCAAATAAAGAAAATATCGTCAATGAATCGTCGCCATATTGGGATAAAATCCAAATGGCTCTGTAAATCCTCTCTAAAAAAGAGGTTTCTCTCCCACCCCCCCAGATACAGGTTCGCGTAGGAGGGGGCACACTTGGTCCCCATTGCCACCCCCTGTATCTGGAGGTAGTGGGAGTCTCCAAACAAAAAAATATTGTTAGATAAAATGAATTCGAGAAGGTTCAAAATGAACGAGATATAGGCCCGAGAGATGCCCCTATCCTCGGTGATGAAGCCCTCCACAACCTCCACACCAAGTTGGTGTGGTATGGAGTTGTAGAGGGCCTCAACATCAAGTGCCACCAACCAAGATCCCTCAGGCACAGAAATGCCATCTAAGGTTCTTAAAGGGTCAGTTGTATCCTGTAGATACAATACCAGCCCTTCAACATGAGGTCTGAGAAAGTCATCAATCAGTTGACTAGCCGTCTCTGTCAGGGAACCATTGCCCGAGACAATAGGACGTCCCGGGGGAGAGGACAAGTTCTTGTGAACTTTAGGTAATGCATAGAGAGTGGGGGTTCTAGGATTGGTGACACTGAGAAATTCCCAAGTTTTTTTGGTGATTAAACCATCATGATATGCACTGCCGATCAAATGTCTGTACCGTTCAGTAACCAGATGCAGATGAGCACTAGATACTTTCCGGTACCAACTCTTGTTGGTCAGTAGGTTCATGACCATTTGCTCATAGTCACAACAGTTCATAACCACCAAGTTGCCCCCCTTGTCGGAGGGCTTGATGATAATCTCTTTGTTGAGCTGTAGAGATCGCAATGCCTCACGTTGAGAATCACTAAGATTGGAATCGGCCTGTGATTTCCAGTTTGACTGGTTTATCTCCAACGTCACCTGTTTTGTGAAAGCCCAAATATTAGGATTTCCCTGTAGTAATGGGAATGAATTGGATTTGGGTTTGTATTCCCGTTGAACAGATTTTATTACCAAAGGATTAGAGGAGGATGGGGCCTGGGGGGGAGGGGAGGGCAACGTTGACATACACTGTTCCTCTAGAGCCCGTGCCTCATCAAGGTCCGTGAGGTCAACGTTGCCCTCCTCCCATAGCTCCATGAGTTCCTCAAGAGCCTTTAAGTCCTCAATGTTCATTTCCTGCCATAAAGGATTGGCCAGAGTGGTAGTCTGAGACTGATCTTCGGGTTTGTCATAAAGAACTCGGAATAGTAATTTCCTGGAAAATAGATTTAAATCTTTGATGAGTTCGAACTTATCAATTTGGTGAGTAGGGCAAAAAGTAAGTCCCAGTTTTAAAACTGAGATCTGATCAGGGGTCAATGCATATGAGGACAAACTGATTACCTCAAGTTCGTTTTCGAGAATTTTTGATTCTGTGGATCTGAATTTACCTGCTTCCTTGGGTCTAGTGCCAACGACGGAGCTGGCTGAGCCAGCCGAAAATCCGCCTGATTGGAAAGACAAGGGTGCGCAGAATTGCTTACCTATGCCGCAAGTGAGGAAGTGAGGGCTGAGGTGGAGATGGGAGTGATGAGTGGTTGGATAGAATGTGTCATCGCAGTGCCGGAAGTTGAGGAGATTTTGGCCGAGGTTGCCCTGGTCGTGATGGGTGCCCGAGACGAGGCAGTGCGCTGAGAAGGGAAAGATTTAGTGGATGTCTTACCATTACGGGCCTGAAAAAAGCCGTGAGTTTTAGGCATAGGGAGTGCCTCTGGTGCCTGTGAGGAAGAAAAAGAGGAAGCAGAAGAGTCAGATTCACTAGGATCATGGTATGATTCATTTGATTGACGTTTAGTATTTTGAAAACGTCTGCGGCTTTTGAAACTCGTGCCCCAATTGTAGGCCTGAATATTATCGTATGCCAATTTGTCCCTGACAAACTTTTTTTCTTTGGTTTTAAGAATATTGGAGACAAACACCTCCAAATCAGCTTTTAAGGAAGTTTCTCTGACTATAAACGATTCATCAGAGACGATGGTTTCATTGGCTTTATAGAGGTCTTCAATTTCTCTATCAATAGCAATCAAATCAGAAGCGTATTGTTTATTCAATAGTTCCATCATGTGGATGGAACAGGTTTGGAGGTTAATTTCCCATTCTGCTTTCCTTGATTCCTTAAAGATCAATAACTTTAATCTCAAATTCACTTTTGAAATTAGCCAAAGGGAGTTGACCTTTCTGGATCTCAAAATCAACATCAAAACTGATGGTACCATCAGCACCTCCCTTTATCGTAAATCTTCGGCTGGAAACTCCCTGCTGCATGCAGGGAGTGCCCATCCCAAACCTCTGATCTCAAGTGTGCCCTATGGGCAATATTTGAGATTGCGGCGGAACTGTAGCAGTTCAAAGGACTTTGAACATGAGGCTAAACTATTGAGGGCCCGTTTTTTAGAACGAGGTTACAGCAACAAGTGCCTTAAAAAGGCTTATGCTAGAACCAAAAAACAAAATAGAAGTGCTCTTCTGCATGGTCCCAAGAAAACAAAATCTGACCCGGGTGTTAGGTTGATAACTACATTTTCAAACCAACACCAACAGGTGCGCCTCATCCTACAAAAATACTGGTACCTACTAACCAGCGATGATCAAATTTCTAAATTTATCAAACCGTATCCACAGATCACCTACAAGAGAGCGCGATCTCTACGAGACACTCTGGTCCATAGCCACTTTTCTTCATCGCCGTCTAATCCCATCCCGTTTAGGGGCACTAGGCCTTGTCATAAATGTAAATTCTGCAGATATTTACATTCCTCCTCCACGGTTACTCTTCCGGACGGACAAGTACACAGACCTATGTTTTCAGTCACGTGCCAATCCATTGGTATAGTATACTTAATGCAATGCCAATGTGATGCATTCTATGTCGGCAAGACCAAAAGGCCCTTCTTTCACCGTGTCAGAGACCATGTTTCTCTGATAAGGAAAAAGAAAATGGAAACCCCAATTAGCCGGCATGTAGGTCTGTTTCATCAATTTGATAGTGCAGTAATGCATTTTTCCGCCTTAGAACACATTCCCCCAGGGGAGAGAGGAGGGAATTTTGATAAAATTCTACTGCAGAAAGAGGCCAGATGGATCCATAGGTTATCAGCTCTTAGGCACCCTGGTTTAAACGATGCCTTTTAGCTTTAAGCCGTTTTTATAGAGTTCTGCCGTGAATTACTATAGCATTGTTCGTCCAACATTTACTCCATTATCTAATATTCATCAATATATTTTTTTAATTTTTTGCTATATTGTTATAAATTCAAATTGAGTCCAGTTATCATTTTTTCATTTCATATTATTTTATCTTCAATCTTTTTTCATTTCTTTATCTCACTTAGATTCATCCTTTGCAACACTTTGCATTCCTCATATATTAACACATGTTTCCTAAGTTGGGAAGTTTAACTTACAATGTATTTTTCATGATTCATGTAATCCGTCATACTGTATGTTCATGTTCCATCCTGAGCTTCACCAGTTCCGCCCATTTGCTTTACTTCAGACCCTTGCTACAAATTGGGTTTACTCTTTGTGAAGAATTGGCATTCTAGTTATTATCTAATTTCGATTATTTATCTACTTGGGTGACACAATGTGTCCCTGTATAATAATAAAAAAATTTTCATACCAAATTTATTTTCTCTATATTGCATCTGGTATTTGCTGACTGGCTCAATTCATGATTCACCCCGGGCAACCATACGGACGCCCGGGGGCCCCCTGCTTTGATATACTCGTGATGCCAGTCGAGCTTTCAATGGGGTGCCCCAAATTGATGATCAATGTTGACAGTCATTCTGTGAGTTCCACCTGCGCTGCTTCAATATAGATTTTGATTATTAATGTCATTACACCATATATATTCTTGTTCCCACTCTCTCAATGACGCTGGGTTCATTTACTATTATCTATATATTCTGTTTTCCCTTATTCAAGATGGCGCGGCTGGCCTCAGCAGCGTCCAGCTGACTGACACACACCTCGCTTGGTGTGTGACACGCCACGTTGGCTGCTGTCTCAATGACGCTCACGCCAGTCCAACTCTTGGACGGCGGTGCGCGTCATCATTGATCCACCAATGTACGTCCGCATCGCGGCGATGACGTCAGACGCCGCCGCGATGGGGGTATTTTAAATGCGGCTCCGGTCCGCCAACAGTCTGCGAGGATCTTTCGCCGCCCTGGGGCTTGGAGATATACCTGCTCCAGCCGGACGGATTCTGACCCCTTTTCAACTTGCCCAGGTAGGCTGCTGTTATGGACAATCGCTTGTCCGCTGTGTTGATAACTTTCTCCTCGCAGTGGCCGAGGTTGCTCATCACTTTGTCTGCTATATTTTTTTATTTACAGCTGGTGACCAGCTCATCCATCCCACCCAACCATCTTGAGTGCAATGTAACCAGTGAAGTTATTTTTTCACTATGTGTTTCCAATCATTCAGCCCGAGGGTTTGTCTCTCTTAGCACAAATAGACACTTTGTGCTCTATAAGGATTTTTACAACTCCCTATTGGCATACTGCTGACTTTGGATCTAGTGACCCATACTAACAACCTCTCAAGGTAAGAGGTTGTCTTTCCATCCATTTCAGGATGAATTATGTTGAATTTGCTAGATTTAACATCTATTCACTATATACCTTTTGTATGCTTTCTATTTCCAGTCTTCAATAGATTTTCTTTACCCTTGTGGTTGCTAACCCTATGGGTTGTTTCAGTGGATTGGGCAAACCGGTCAACTAATACCAGTGGAAATGCCATTTGTTCTTCCAGTTTGTAGCTACACATGTAAGTCGGTGAGTGTATACATATGTGTTTGTATGATGCTCAGCATGGGCCATCACCATTTCAGTGTGAACGGATCTATTGTGTTAATGATCTACCCTTATGAACTACTTAACCATTAGCGTGCTTTGGGCACGTCAATTTATCAATTTTTCTGAAATGTTCAACATTAAAGTCTTACATACTTTTAACCATTCTATGTTGCTAATTGTTGTACATCCTGTATTCACAGTTTAAACCTGCTATTACTCTATTACACTCCTGAAGAAGCTCCGCTGGGAGCGAAACTAGTTGAGTGGAAATCAAGCAGTGAATTGCATCTTTTTGAAAACTGACCTACATATCTTGAAGGATGGTTAATAATTTTGTGTATTGTTTTTATGCTTCATGTAATAAAATTTAATCTTTTATTGATTTTGACAATTGTGTTTATCTCTATCAAGCACCGTGTTTTCAAAAAATCCCTGGGTACTGAGTATACCCGCTGTCCCCCCTTTTTCTCATGGGGAGGATGTCCCCATGTTGATGGGGACAAGGGCCTCATCCCCACAACCCTTGCCCGGTGGTTGTGGGGGTCTGCGGGCAGGGGGGCTTATTGGAATCTGGAAGCCCCCTTTAACAAAGGGGACCCCAAGATCCCGGCCAACCTATGTGAATTGGTAATAGGGTACATTGTACCCCTACCATTTCACCCAAAAAAGTGACAAAAATGGTAAAAAAAAACAGACACAGCTTGGGACTAGTCCTTTAATAAAAACCAGCGATGTAATCCTTCCATGACCCGATGATACACGCCGCCACAATCGATTCCGCCTCCATGGGAGATGCCCGTCGAATTACGCGAGACGCAACGGGGGTTTCCGGCGGTTTCCCGGTGGAGTCACGGGTGACCCCGCCCCCCTCTGACGCCACTGGAAACTCCCGTGGCGTCAGAGGGGGTGGGTCCCCCCTGAAACACCACGGGGAAACCGCCGGAAACCCCGTTGCGTCAGAGGGGGCAGGGTCACCCATGCACATCACAGGTGGCCCCGCCCTCGGCTATATAAGAGCTTTCACGGCGGGTCTCGCATCATTCGGTGGTCATCTCCCATGGAGGCGGAATAAATCGTGATGGCGTGTATTGTCGGGTCGTGGAAGGATTACATCGCTGCAATTTTTTTTTCTTTTTTATTAAAGGACTTGTTCCAAGCTGTGTCTGTGTTTTTTTTACCATTTTTGACACTTTTTTGGGTGAAATGGTAGTGGTACAATGTACCCCGTTATCAATTCACATAGTGGGGGCGGGATTTGGGGGTCCCCTTTGTTAAAGGGGGCTTCCAGATTCGGATAAGCCCCCCACCCGCAGACCCCCACAACCACCGGACAAGGGTTGTGGGGATGAGGCCCTTGTCCCCATCAACATGGGAACATCCTCCCCATGTTGAGGGCATGTGGCCTGGTACGTTTTTTTTATTTTGGCGCTCTCTTGTCCCTCCATTTTTTTTATTTTGGTGCAGGGTTCCCCTTAAAAAATACATACCAGACCTGAAGGGCCTGGTATGGAATTTGGGGGACTCCCACAATTTTTTTTTTAAATTTTGGTTCTGGGTTCCCCTTAATTTTCATACCAGACCCGAAGGGCCTGGTAATGGATTGGGGGGGGAACCCATGCTGTTTTTTTTCAATGACTTTTATCTGTATTGCCAGAACCGAGAGTAGTTTTAAATGACTTTTTTTCCTTTAGAAATGTAATTTTGTGCAGGGACTGTTCTAAACACTGGAAAAATGCGCCACTTTGCAGGCATACTATAGACACCCCCCAGGTACGAAATTTAAAGGAATATTTAACTTTTATTGTTTCCCTTTAAGCATTATTAAAATCACTGCTCCCGAAAAAACGGTTGTTTTTAAAACTTTCTTTTTGCATTGATACATGTCCCCTGGGGCAGGACCCAGGTCCCCAAACCCTTTTTATGACAATAACTTGCATATTAACTTTTAAAATTAGCACTTTTGATTTTTCACGTTCGTGTCCCATAGACTTTAACGGTGTTCGTGTGAATTTTTTTGCCTGTTCGCATGTTCTGCGGCGAACCGAACCGAGGGGTGTTCGGCTCTTCCCTAGTCTGCACTATGAATACAAGGTTGGGAAATCAACTATAATGCCGCGTACACACGATCATTTTTCCCGTCGGGAAAAATGACATTTTTTCCTTTGGACGAGAAAAACGATCGTCTGTGGGCTTTTTGCCGTTTTTCCCGACGGGAAAAACGGCATTAATCACGATGAGAAAAATTAGAACATGTTCTAATTTTTCTCATCGTTTTTTCCAGCATTTTTTTCCGCGGCAGTTTTCCCATAGGGAAACACTGCCACGGAGCCCACACACGGTCGTTTTTCTCGACAAAGAAAAAAATGACGGGAAAAACGGTCGTGTGTGGGGGAACATGCCGTTCCCTCGTTTTTCATTTTTTTTCATGTCGTGATTCACGGCGGTGTTTTCACCGCCGTGAATCACGATCGTGTGTACGCGGCATAAGTGTCATTAGTCAAACGTGCATAGTCATATGGGAAGAACTGAAGAATTTGGTGATGAAGAAGCCAAAAAAACAAGATTGGTTGAAGGTAGCCGAGCTATTCTGGGAGCATTGCAACTTTCCAAACTGTCTGGGAGCCATCGATGGGAAGCACATCTGCATCCTCAAACCATTTTCTAGTGGGAGCCAATTTTTTAATTATAAAAAATATTTCTCTCTGGTCTTAATGGCAGTGGCAGACGCCAATTATAAATTTATTTATATAGATGTCGGTGCTTATGGCAGCAGCTCCGATTCAAGTGTATTTGCACATTCCTCATTTGGGCGAATGCTGAGGGAGAATACACTTGACTTACCAAATGATTCTTCCTTGTCCAGAACAACTGAGCCTTCCCTCCCACGTGTTTTTGTAGGCGATGCGGCTTTTGCCCTTGGAGAACACATGCTCAGACCTTTTTCAAGGCGATTGCTGACCATCTAAAAAAGAGTCTTCAATTATCGGCTCACTAGGGCACGCAGAGTAGTGGAATGTGCATTTGGGATCCTCTGCAATAAGTGGCGATTCATGCATACTGCCATAAACCTGAGTCTTGATCATGCTATCTCTGCTGTTAAAACAGCCTGTGCACTGCACAGCTATGTGCGTGAATGTGACAGCTATGTTTTTGATGATTCCCTGAGCCATAAAATGGAGGCGGCACAGTAGAATATTACTAGGTGTCAGGGTCACCTGTGGCCAGGTGACAGATGCACACCGTAGGGGGACAGGAGTGCACCGCGAGGTAGTGAACCCTATGGCTGGCTTCTGCGGATAGGAAACTGGGTGGTTGTGGAAAGCGGGACCAGAGGAGCACAACCGGGATCCTAACGGGAGCTAGAGCCAAGATTCCCCAGGGCGCGGAGTCTAAGACCCAGCTGGTCTTCTCCAGGGCCTCTAGTGGTGAGGATGTTAGCTGCAGGCTGGGACCAGGTCGCGGCCCCTGGAGTTTCCTAGCTCACGCCCCGTAGGATAAGGGGAAAAGAGGGGAAGCAGCAGCACACGATAAGAGAGAACCGAATAACAAGCTGAAGGTCAGGGGCCACAAGCAGACCAGGATAACGAAGAACGAGCCGAAGGTCAAGGGTCACGAGCAGACAGGGATAGTCGGGGACAAGCCAATAACGTAACAGAGAGACAGACGTAGCACACGGCAGGCAGGAACCCAAACACACAATGCCTAACAAACACGTTGATCAGCAAAGCAGGCTTGCAGTGCACAGGTTAATATAGTGTTCTGTGATAGGGCCTGGGGTGGAGTCAGGCTGGGAGGAGATTATAAAGGAAGCCAGGTGAAGGAGGTCTGGTCTCTAGATGAACACATGAGGAGGAAGGTAAGATGGCAGACAGACATTAATGCATATCCATGACAGTACCCTCCCTCTTACGAGGCCTCCCCCTTCCCCGCCTGGGCCCAGGTTTAGAGGGAAACTTCAGATGAAACTCCTTTAACAGACGAGGTGCAAAGACCTCAGATGCAGTGATCCAAGACCTCTCCTCAGGACCAAACCCTTTCCAATGAACGAGGTACTGAAGAACGCCTTTACAGAGTCGGGAGTCCAGAATTTGACTGATCTCGTACTCCTGATTATCCTCAGAGACAGGCGCCATGGTAGGGAGAGGACGAGAGAATTTATTGAGGACTAAAGGCTTTAGAAGAGCAACATGAAAGGAGTTAGTGATTTTAAGGCTCTTAGGAATCTGGAGTTTGAAACAAACCGGATTCAGTTTAGCAGTTACCGTGTATGGACCGATGAATCGTGGAGCAAACTTCAGAGAAGGAACTCGGAGCTTGATGTTCCTGGTAGAGAGCCAGACTTTGTCCCCTGGCTGAAGAGAAGGCGATTTACGCCTGCGGCGGTCGGCAAAGCCTTTGAATTTTTCAGCAGCTGCCCGGAGGGAATCATGAACGTGACCCCAAACGGAATTGAGAGACTCCTGAACCGAAGCCAAAGCTGGAATGTCTGGAGAACAGATCATGGGAAGAGGAAGTTGAGGGTGTTTTCCATAAACTGTGAAAAAGGGTGTCTTCTGCGAACTGGTATTCACATGATTGTTATGGGAGAATTCTGCCCACGGGAGTAGAGAGGACCAATCGTCATGGTGAGAAGACACAAAGGTGCGAAGAAAGACCTCTAACTCCTGATTAACCCTCTCAGTCTGTCCATTGGATTGGGGATGGTAAGAAGAAGAAAAATCCAAGACAATATTGAGGGATTTGCAAAAGGCTCTCCAAAAACGAGACGTGAATTGGACTCCCCTGTCGGAAACAATATGAGAAGGGACCCCATGTAGGCGGAGAATTTCCCGAATGAAAATGGGAACCAAGGCAGGGGCAGAAGGAAGACCAGGAAGAGGAACAAAATGAGCCATCTTGGAGAATCGATCGATTACCACCCAAATGACAGTATTATTCTCAGACAGTGGGAGATCGGTGATAAAATCCATGGCAATATGGGCCCAGGGTTCCTTAGGAATGGGCAAGGGCATGAGGAGACCAGCAGGAGCTTGTGTGGAGGATTTGGACTGAGCACAGACATGACAAGCTTTAACGTAGTCTTTGACGTCTGAGCGGAGATTAGGCCACCAGTAGTGACGACTGATGAGTAGGAAGGATCGGAGGAATCCAGAATGCCCTGCCACCTTGGAATCATGTCCCCAACGAAGGATCTTAGCTCTTAGCTCAGTGGGGACAAAGGTCTTACCAGGCGGAATTTTTGACTTCAGGGTGGTAGAGTGGGCAACAATGCATGAGGTGGGAATGATCGGCTCAGGTTCAGGGGCGGACTCCTCGTCCAAAGTGTCAAATGACCTAGAGAGCGCATCAGCCCGACCGTTGCAGGAACCAGGTTTGTAGGTAATCGTGAAATTAAAACGGGCAAAGAAGAGACTCCACCTGGCCTGTCTAGGATTCAGACGTTTAGCATTCTGTAGATACTGTAAATTCTTGTGATCGGTAAAGATCGTTATGGAGTGAGGGGAACCCTCCAAGAGATGACGCCACTCCTCTAACGCCAATTTAATTGCGAGAAGTTCCCGATCACCGATGGCATAATTCCTCTCTGCCTGAGAATTTTTTTTGGAGAAGAACGCACATGGTTGGCGTCTCTTCTCAAAGATTTGAAGAAGCACAGCTCCCACCCCCATTGAGGAAGCGTCCACTTCAATAAAAAATGCATTCCCAGGATTTGGTCTCCTCAAGAGGGGGCCAGAAACAAAGGCCTGTTTCAGGTTGTGAAATGCAGAGACAGCTTCGGGAGGCCAGTCTCTGGCATTCACACCCTTCTTGGTCAAAGCGATAATAGGCGCGGCAATGGAAGAGTAATTCCTTATGAACTGCCTATAATAATTAGTGAAGCCAAGAAAGCGCTGTGTGGCCTTGAGGCTAGCAGGAAGAGGCCAGTTGGTGATAGCCAAGACCTTCCCAGGGTCCATACGAAGACCCGAACATGAGACGAAGCACCCCAAAAACAGGACCTCAGAACATTCAAAGGAACATTTCTCCAGCTTGGCATAGAGATTGTTCTCTCTAAGACGTTGAAGTACAGTGCGGACATGGTTTCTGTGGACGAGCAGATTTTCAGAAAAGATCAGAATGTCATCCAGATAGATGACAACAAACTGGTACAGCAGATCTCTGAAGATTTCATTGACAACGTTTTGAAACACGGCTGGAGCATTACACAGACCAAAAGGCATCACCATATATTCGTAATGCCCGTCTCTAGTGTTGAATGCAGTCTTCCATTCGTCACCCTCCCGTATTCGAATGAGATTGTACGCGCCTCTGAGATCCAACTTGGTGAAAATGGAGGCACCCTTCAACCTATCGAATAGCTCAGATATTAAGGGTAAGGGGTATCGATTTTTAATAGTAACCGCATTTAAACCCCGATAATCGATGCAGGGTCTTAAGGTACCATCCTTTTTGGCAACAAAAAAGAACCCTGCCCCTGCAGGCGATGAGGATTTCCGGATGAAACCTCTGTCCAGATTCTCTGCGACATACTCCGACATGGCCTGGGTCTCTGGGATGGACAGAGGGTAGGTACGACCCCTGGGTAGAGTTGCTCCGGGGACAAGATCAATAGCACAGTCAAAAGACCTGTGGGGAGGAAGCACCTCAGCTGATTTCTTACAGAACACATCCCGGTAATCGCTGTATGCAGCAGGAAGATCCGAAGAAACAGAAGTGGCAGCAACCGGAAGGCTCTCCTTGGGGGTCACCTTGAGAAGACACGACGAGAAACATGAGGAACCCCAGGCCAGAATCTGCCCAGAGACCCAGTCCACATGTGGAGAGTGGAGCTGTAGCCAAGGGAGGCCCAATACAACTGGGGTAGAGGCCTTGGGTAGAATAAGAAAGGATATCCACTCCTGGTGGAGAATCCCTACCGACATCCTAATGGGTAGTGTCTGGAAGCGAATAGGGTCCCCTGGGAGAACAGTGCCATCAATTGCCGAGACTACCAATGGGGTAGTGAGAGGTGAAAGGGTAAGCTTCATAGAAGAAGCAGTTCTCCAATCCATAAAATTTCCGGCAGCCCCGGAATCCAGGTATGCAAGGGTTGACTGAGGAGAAGTGCCTACATGAAGGAACACCGGCAAGAGCAGGCGAGAAGGTGATGTTTCTGGGTCCAATACTCCACCTTCCAAATGTATTAGACCCGAGCGTTTCCCAGACGAAGCGAGCAGGAGTCACGAAAATGACCCTTGCCCCCACAATAGAGGCACAAGCCCAGAGTTCTGCGCCTAGCACGTTCTTCGGGGGTTAGTCTGGTCCGGCCCAGCTGCATAGGTTCTTCAGCAGGTAGAGGATGCTCCACGGAATGAAGGGAGGGGAGCTCAGACTGGCTAGGACCCAGAGAGTGCTGGCGTCTTTTTTCTAAGGACCTCTCTTGAAAACGAATGTCGATCTGGTTGCATAATGAAATTACATCGTCCAGACCGACGGGAATGGCTCTTCCCGCTAATTCGTCTTTCACTCGGTCAGAGAGGCCATGTAAAAAGGTAGCGACCAGGGCCTCATTATTCCAGCTCAATTCAGCTGTGTGGATACGGAACTGAAGAGCATATTGCCCCACTGAACTAGATTCTTGGCGAAGACGTAAGACAGCACTAGCCGCTGAAGAAGCCCGAGCCGGCTCTTCGAAGATATTACGAAAGAGCTTCAAGAAATCGGACAGACTGGAAACCACCGGATCGTTCCTCTCCCACAGGGGGGCAGCCCAGGCCAAAGCTTCACCGGAGAGGAGGGAAATGATATAGGCTACCTTAGCCCGGTCAGACAGGAAGCTTTGAGACTGAAGCTCAAAATGAATTGTGCATTGGCTGAGAAACCCCCTGCAGGCCTTGGAGTCCCCAGAGAAACGGAACGGAGCTGGCAATCTTAGTGAGTGTGAGGCTGCGACTGGTGCGATAGGTACAGCCGCTGGTTGTACTTGGGGTTGCGGATTCGGGGTTCCCAAGGAGACCTGAAGCTGCTCGAATCGAGAAGCCAGATCCTGGAGGAATCGCATCACCTGAGTCTGATTTGATTCCTGGG
Source organism: Rana muscosa (assembly GCA_029206835.1). Taxonomy (NCBI): domain Eukaryota; kingdom Metazoa; phylum Chordata; class Amphibia; order Anura; family Ranidae; genus Rana; species Rana muscosa. Next base: position 921,036,705 of record CM055118.1, read on the forward strand.
TCTCAAGTCTGCGAACTATGCCCTGCAATGGATCATCCGCGGGAAGCGGGATGTCAGCCGGGTTCATGGCTGATCAAACTGTCAGGGTCACCTGTGGCCAGGTGACAGATGCACACCGTAGGGGGACAGGAGTGCACCGCGAGGTAGTGAACCCTATGGCTGGCTTCTGCGGATAGGAAACTGGGTGGTTGTGGAAAGCGGGACCAGAGGAGCACAACCGGGATCCTAACGGGAGCTAGAGCCAAGATTCCCCAGGGCGCGGAGTCTAAGACCCAGCTGGTCTTCTCCAGGGCCTCTAGTGGTGAGGATGTTAGCTGCAGGCTGGGACCAGGTCGCGGCCCCTGGAGTTTCCTAGCTCACGCCCCATAGGATAAGGGGAAAAGAGGGGAAGCAGCAGCACACGATAAGAGAGAACCGAATAACAAGCTGAAGGTCAGGGGCCACAAGCAGACAAGGATAACGAAGAACGAGCCGAAGGTCAAGGGTCACGAGTAGACAGGGATAGTTGGGGACAAGCCAATAACGTATCTCTGCTGTTAAAACAGCCTGTGCACTGCACAGCTATGTGCGTGAATGTGACAGCTATGTTTTTGATGATTCCCTGAGCCATAAAATGGAGGCGGCACAGTAGAATATTACTAGGTGTCAGGTCAAGGGTCACGAGCAGACAGGGATAGTCGGGGACAAGCCAAATATGTAACAGAGAGACAGACGTAGCACACGGCAGGCAGGAACCCAAACACACAATGCCTAACAAACACGTTGATCAGCAAAGCAGGCTTGCAGTGCACAGGTTAATATAGTGTTCAGTGATAGGGCCTGGGGTGGAGTCAGGCTGGGAGGAGATTATAAAGGAAGCCAGGTGAAGGAGGTCTGGTCTCTAGATGAACACATGAGGAGGAAGGTAAGATGGCAGACAGACATTAATGCATATCCATGACACTAGGGGCACTACCAGTGGCAAAATTATTTGTGAGCAATTCCAAACATTCTTTATGTCACCAGCTGGTGAGGTACCTTGGCAGATGGATTCAATATAATATGACATTTCCCTTTTTTTGGATCCTAAATAATTATCCATGACTTTACAAAGTGGAAAGTGGGATATTCCAAATAATGTAATTGTTTGTCATTTTTTTTGGAAAAAAAAAAAAAAGGTTGTTGACATTGTTGGTTTATATTATTTGGCACACCTAAGCTAAGCTTAGCTTCATAACTGTGCTTAATTCATGTCCTCTTCCGTCGTTGTCTGATGCCGTTATGTATGTTCTGTTGTGGGTCCTTTAAAAAAACACAAGGGGCGTGGCCAACTTTCAAGGTCATTTGTCAAGGCCGTCTCCTTATGACGTCTTTATCCGGGCATCATGTGTCATAGCGTAACAAGGGGCTGACAACAACAGATGGCCACTCCCCCTAGGATCTGGGAACCACCTTGTTAAAGGGAGCTTCCAGATTCATTAAAGTCCCACGCATGCAGACACCTACAACCTTATATTTAGGATCCCGGGTGTCGTAGATCATAGGTTTGTCCCTGACAAGTAGGATCAGCTCCTCACAATCCACAGATTCTTTTCGACATGCCTGCTCACATCAGCAGCATCAAACAGACAGGGGAGGAACTGGTAGAAGGGGGAGGTGGAGGAGGAGGGGAGAGAACTTCCGTTCACACTACAACAAATCCACGAATCAGATGCATGCCCATAAAAGATAATGGGCCTGAATTCGCACCTGAGCCGGAACGCAACGCAGATAAAAAGGCACACATTTTTTCAGCACTGCAGTGCGAATTGCCCGCAGATATGTGAACCAGCCTCATACAAATGTATGTATTTTAAAATGTCATGCGAATTGGATGCGGTGTAAACCGCATCCAATTCGCATAGGTGTGAACCGAGCCTGAAAGGAGCTGCAGTAATATCTGGAAAGTACTGGCTGTGTGGTACATGTGACAACAATCTCCTGTATTCTTCATATGTCTGGGCTATGGGGTAGAGTGGCAAGACGGAAGCCTTTTCTCACAAAGAAAAACATCCAAGTCCGGCTAAAGTTTACAAAAACACATCTGAAGTCTCCCAAAAGCATGTGGGAAAATGTGTTATGGTCTGATGAAACCAAGGTTGAACTTTTTGGCCATAATTCCAAAAGATAACAACACTGCACATCACCAAAAGAACACCATACCCACTGTAAAGCATGATAGCGGCAGCATCATGCTTTGGGGCTGTTTTTCTTAAGCTGGAACAGGGGCCTTAGTCAAGGTAGAGGGAACTATGAATAGTTCCAAATACCAGTCAATATTGGCACAAAACCTTCAGGCTTCTGCTAGAAAGCTGAACATGAAGAGGAACTTCATCTTTCAGCATGACAACGACACAAAGCATACATCCAAATCAACAAAGGAATAGTTTCACCAGAAGAAGATTAAAGTTTAGGAATAGCCCAGCCAGAAGCCAGACCTGAATCCGATTGAAAATCTGTTGGGTGATCTAAAGAGGGCTGTGCACAGGAGATGCCCTCGCAATCTAACATATTTGGAGTGTTTTTGCAAAGAGTGGGCAAATATTTCCAACTCAAGATGTGCCATGCTGATAGACTCATACCCAAAAAGACTGAGCGCTGTAATAAAATCGCTTCAACAAAGTATTAGTTTAGGGGTGTGCACACATATGTAACCATATTATTTTATTTTTACTTCCCTTCACCTAAAAGATTTCAGTTTGTTCTTCCACATATACCACTGATATCAAGGATACCATAGAGGAGGCACCATTCACCATAAGGAACCACCGGGACGCCGTTTGAAGCACTTGGCTAAGATTTTTCATGCTGTTACCTTCCAGCAGTAAGGTGAGAGGCTAGTGCACACAGAGGTGTCATCACATTGGATTGGCAAGGCATCAGCCATTCATTCACTGTTCTTGGTGAAGGGATTCATCACTTACCCATCAACTTTTGATTGACTTATGAATTACTATTTTGTTTGTTGACATTTTGTGCATAGAGTGTCACACGGGACATTTTATTTTATTGCACTTTATCTATTTATTCATCTACCTGATGTTTTTACACATCTATACCATGTTTGTCACCAATGTACCTTGAATCACATTTACACTTTGTTTGCACACGTTTATTGTGGGTTTATTTATACACTTGCATTTATTGATGCTCTTTGCACTTTACACTTTAAGCACCACTAGTAGGGATGAGCTTCGTGTTCGAGTCGAACATACGTTCGACTCGAACATCGGCTGTTCGATCGTTCGACGAAGATCGAACGATTTGGGCCGTTCGCGCCAAATTCGAGTGACGCGAACGGCCCACAATGCACTACGCCATCGCAGTGTCATCCAGGCGCTGTGATTGGCCAAGCATGCACTGTGACCCCGCATGCTTGGCCAATCACAGCGCCGGCAGCGAGGAGAGCAATGATTGGCCACAGGCAGGATGCCTGTGGCCAATTATTGCTGAGGGTGTTTAGTACACGCCCCACACTATAAAAGGCCGCCAGCACGGCGGCCTAGTGTAGTGTGTTCCGGAGCAGGGATAGAGCAGCATAGGCAGGGACAGTGACTGTTATTTCTTTCTTGCTTAACCTGGATTCCTTTCGTTTAGGGAAAGAGAAGGATAGGTAGGGAGAGTGTCAGTGTGTTTTGTGCTTGTGCTATAGTGTGCTTAAAAAAAACATTTATTCTAGGGACAGAAAACTGTAGGTAGGGACAGTGTCAGTTTCTTTCACTCTGCAAGTCCTTGTTTCCAGGGACCTGGAAGGACAGTGAGTGAATTGTCCTTGTGCTATATTGTGCTTAAAAAAACATTTATTCTAGGGACAGAAAACTGTAGGTAGGGAGAGTGTCAGTTTCTTTCACTCTGCAAGTCCTTGTTTCCAGGGACCTGGAAGGACAGTGAGTGAATTGTCCTTGTGCTATATTGTGCTTAAAAAAAAACATTTTTTCTAGGGACAGAAAACTGTAGGTAGGGAGAGTGTTTTTTTTTTTTCACTCTGCAAGTCCTTGTTTCCAGGGACCTGTAAGGACAGTGAGTGAATTGTCCTTGTGCTATATTGTGCTTAAAAAAAACATTTATTCTAGGGACAGAAAACTGTAGGTAGGGAGAGTGTCAGTTTATTTCACTCTGCAAGTCCTTGTTTCCAGGGACCTGTAAGGACAGTGAGTGAATTGTCCTTGTGCTATATTGTGATTAAAAAAAACATTTTTTCTAGGGACAGAAAACTGTAGGTAGGGAGAGTGTTTTTTTTCTTTCACTCTGCAAGTCCTTGTTTCCAGGGACCTGTAAGGACAGTGAGTGAATTGTCCTTGTGCTATATTGTGATTAAAAAAAACATTTTTTCTAGGGACAGAAAACTGTAGGTAGGGAGAGTGTTTTTTTCTTTCACTCTGCAAGTCCTTGTTTCCAGGGACCTGTAAGGACAGTGAGTGAATTGTCCTTGTGCTATATTGTGATTAAAAAAAACATTTATTCTAGGGACAGAAAACTGTAGGTAGGGAGAGTGTCAGTTTATTTCACTCTGCAAGTCCTTGTTTCCAGGGACCTGTAAGGACAGTGAGTGAATTGTCCTTGTGCTATATTGTGATTAAAAAAAACATTTTTTCTAGGGACAGAAAACTGTAGGTAGGGAGAGTGTTTTTTTTCTTTCACTCTGCAAGTCCTTGTTTCCAGGGACCTGTAAGGACAGTGAGTGAATTGTCCTTGTGCTATATTGTGATTAAAAAAAACATTTTTTCTAGGGACAGAAAACTGTAGGTAGGGAGAGTGTTTTTTTTCTTTCACTCTGCAAGTCCTTGTTTCCAGGGACCTGTAAGGACAGTGAGTGAATTGTCCTTGTGCTATATTGTGCTTAAAAAAAACATTTATTCTAGGGACAGAAAACTGTAGGTAGGGAGAGTGTCAGTTTATTTCACTCTGCAAGTCCTTGTTTCCAGGGACCTGTAAGGACAGTGAGTGAATTGTTCTTGTGCTATATTGTGATTAAAAAAAACATTTTTTCTAGGGACAGAAAACTGTAGGTAGGGAGAGTGTCAGTTTATTTCACTCTGCAAGTCCTTGTTTCCAGGGACCTGTAAGGACAGTGAGTGAATTGTTCTTGTGCTATATTGTGATTAAAAAAAACATTTTTTCTAGGGACAGAAAACTGTAGGTAGGGAGAGTGTTTTTTTTCTTTCACTCTGCAAGTCCTTGTTTCCAGGGACCTGTAAGGACAGTGAGTGAATTGTCCTTGTGCTATATTGTGCTTAAAAAAAACATTTATTCTAGGGACAGAAAACTGTAGGTAGGGAGAGTGTCAGTTTCTTTCACTGTGAAAGTCCTTGTTTCAAGGGACAGAGAAGGACACCTGAAGGTAGCCCTTATTGCTTTTTTCCCATCTCCCTGCAGGCCATCTATTAGAATGTCTGGAAGGCAAACAAGGAGAGGCAGACAGTCAGGAGGCAATAAAAGAGGGCAAGCAGGCTCTGTGTCTGGGGGCAACAGTGCTGGTCGTGGACGCGGTGCATTGTCATCAGCACATGGCCATGGGACACGCTTGTCCTTCTTTTCGGCAGCTGGACATGTTGAGCCACATCATGCCGAAGACTTGGTAGAGTGGATGACCAAGCCCTCCTCCTCCTCCTCATCCTCTCTCACCCAGGCTCAGGGTACTGGAAAAGCAGCTGCCAAAGCGTCGTCTTCCCTGGTATCAATGTCAGACAAATCATCAGTCACTCCTTCCCTAGACCCACCATGTCCTCCTCCTGAGGAGTCCCCCGAACTGTTTCAGCACAGTGTTGGGTACATGCTCCAGGAGGATGCCCAGCGTTTCGAAGGGTCTGATGATGAAACCCAGCTAGAGGAAGGCAGTAGCGTGAGAGCAGACAGAGGGGATGCTCAAGAAGGACACCAATCTGGCAGTCATGTTCCAGCAGCTGCAGCATACTGCCAGATTGGCTCCAGTGATGAGGAGGGAGGGGATGATGAGGTCACTGACTCCACGTGGGTGCCTAATAGGAGAGAGGAGGAGGAGGAGGATGAGGAGGAGGCACATCTCCAACGAGGCAGGATGCCCTTTGGTGGCCAGCGTAAGGGCAGTACACCGACGGAATCACACCGCAGAGCTCCGCCTGTGCAGGGCGCTGCCTCTGCCCGTCATTCAAAAAGTTCTTTGGTGTGGGCCTTTTTTGAGGCTAGTGCATCAGATCGCACAGCTGCTGTTTGCAACATATGTCTCAAGCGTATATCGCGTGGCCAAAACATCAGCCGCTTGGGTACCACATGCCTGACCAGACATATGTTGACCTGCCATGCAGCTCGTTGGCAAGCCTACCTCAAAGACCCACACCAAAGAACAAAGCGGACCTCTCCTTGCACCGCATCAGCTGGGATCTCCAACCCCACTATAACTTCAGTCCTCTCTGAAACATGCACTGAGAGGAATGAAGGTGTAGAATTAGGTGTGTCACAGCCAAGTACTTGCGGCCACTCTGCTAGCAGTACACCGACGTCCGATTCTAGCAGGCAAATTTCCCTGCCCCAGCTGCTGGACCGTCGAAAGAAGTTCACTCCCAGCCATCCACATGCCCAGCGGTTGAATGCTAGCTTGGCTAAATTGCTAGCGCTTCAACTGCTGCCTTTTCAGTTGGTAGACTCGGCCCCCTTCCGTGAGTTTGTGCAATGTGCGGTTCCTCAGTGGCAGGTTCCCAAACGCCACTTTTTCTCACGGAAGGCTATTCCGGCTCTCTACCGGCATGTGGAAGGCAATGTCTTGGCCTCGCTGGACAGGGCGGTCAGCGGTAAGGTGCATATTACCGCTGACTCATGGTCCAGCAGGCATGGACAGGGACGTTACCTTTCTTTCACGGCCCATTGGGTCACTCTTTTGGCAGCTGGGAAGGATGCAGGACAAGGTGCAGTAGTGTTGGAGGTTGTCCCACCGCCACGCCTCCAAAATGCTACTACTGGTTGTGACACACCTCTCTCCTCCACCCCCTCCTCTTCTTCTTCCTCCATGGCCTCTTCCTGTGGTTTGTCCTATGAACCAGCGGTGCTCCGTAGCCGTTCACGGGGCTACGCAAGTACGCAGGCAAAAAGATGCCATGCCATGCTTGCGCTGGTGTGTTTGGGGGACAGAAGCCACACTGGGGCAGAGGTCCTGTCTGCTCTGCAGGGCCAGGCCGAGAGTTGGTTGACGCCACGCCAGCTTAAGCCAGGAATGGTGGTTTGCGACAATGGCACCAACCTCCTCTCCGCCCTCCGACAGGGACAACTGACCCATGTGCCCTGTGTGGCTCACGTCCTTAACCTGGTGGTGCAGCGGTTCTTGGGCAGGTACCCGGGCTTACAGGATGTCCTGAGGCAGGCCAGGAAAGTCTGTGTGCATTTCCGCAGATCTTATAATGCCAGTGCTCGCCTGGCTGAGCTGCAAAAGGAGTTGAACCTGCCCAAGAACCGCCTTATATGTGACATGCCCACCAGGTGGAACTCAACGTTGGCCATGCTGCAGCGGCTGCACACGCAGCAGAGGGCCATCAATGAGTACCTGTGCGACTACGGCACCAGGACAGGGTCAGGGGAGCTTGGTTTTTTTTCTCCACGCCAGTGGGGCATGATCAGGGATGCATGCACTGTCCTGGCACCATTTGAGGAGGCCACGAGGATGGTGAGCAGTGACAGTGCATGCATCAGTGACACTGTACCTCTTGTCCACCTGTTGGAGCACACGCTGCGTGGAATAATGGACAGGGCACTTGAGGCAGAACAGAGGCAGGAAGAGGAGGACTTCCTTGCCTCTCAAGGCCTCCTTTACCCAGACAGTGTTCCTTCTGTCCCACCCATCGCACAGGAAGAGGAGGAGGAGGAGGAGGAGGAGGAGGAGGATTGTGTCAGCATGGAGGTGGAGGCTGGCACTCAGCATCATCAGCAGCAGTCTTTTAGGGATGATTTACAGTCCCAAGAAACCAGTGGACTTGTACGTGGCTGGGAGGAGGTGGCTGCGGATCATGTCGTCCTTAGTGACCCAGAGGACTCCGGAGCGAATGCCTCAGCAAACCTACGCTGCATGGCCTCCCTGATCCTGCAAAGTCTGCGGAAGGATCCTCGTATTCTTCGGATCAAGGAGAGGGACCATTACTGGCTGGCCACTCTCCTTGATCCACGGTACAAGGGTAAGGTTGCGGACCTTATGTTACCGTCGCAGAGGGAGCAGAGGATGAGACAACTCCGGGAGGCCTTGCAGAAAGGTCTGTGCAACGCGTTCCCAGAGACTGGGAGGTTACAAACTCCTGGTCCTGGACAACGAGTTGCTGAGGCTTCGGCCAGTCAAAGAAGGAGCGGTGGGGAAGGTGGCCGTCTGACCGATGCGTTCAGACAATTCTTTAGTCCGCAGCCCCAAAGTATGATCGGTTCCAGCAACCATCGCCAGCGTCTGATAAACATGGTGCAGGAATATCTAGGGGCAAGGTCAGACTTGGACACCTTTCCCACCGAAAATCCTCTGGCTTACTGGGTCTTGAGGATGGATCACTGGCCAGAGCTTGCACAGTATGCAATTGAGCTACTGGCCTGTCCTGCATCCAGCGTTCTTTCGGAACGCACATTCAGTGCTGCTGGAGGATTTGTCACGGATCACAGGGTGCGCCTGTCCACCGACTCGGTTGATCGACTGACTTTCATCAAGATGAACCAGTCTTGGATCACCACCAGCTACCACACACCTGATGCTGATATAACAGACTAATTGATTTTAACATGTCACATCCCTTCAAGACTGATGCTGATGCTGAGTGCCTGTGCTGTTATGTTGACTGGCTATCCTCCTCCTCCGAGTCCTCAATGATACGATTGATGATGATAGCTTGGAAGATCATTTTTGTTTATGGGTGCCGCCACCAGTGGCTAAGGCCCAATTTTTCAGCCCCTGTTTTACAGGGGCGTGTAATTACAATTTTTTTAGCAATAATTTGCCATAGGGCTCATTGCTGTGCTCCAAGTACAGTATCTGTGAGGGGTTGGAGTGTTGTGGCACCAGTGCCTAAGGCCCAATTTTTCAGCCCCTGTTTAACAGGGGCGTGTCATTACAATTTTTGAAGCAATACTTTGCAACAGGGCTCATTGCTGTGCTCCAAGTACAGTATCTGTGAGGGGTTGTAGTGTTGTGCCACCAGTGCCTAAGGCCCAATTTTTCAGCCCCTGTTCAACAGGGGCATGCAATTACAATTCTTGATCTAATAATTCACAGCAGGGTCCATTGCTGCACCCACCAAGAGTAACTCTGAGGGCTTACAGTCTTGTGGCAACGCCACCACCACCACCACCACGAAAGGCCCAATTTTTCAGCCCCTGTTCAAAAGGGGCATGTAATTACAATTCTTGATCTAATAATTCACAGCAGGGCCCATTGCTGCACCCACCAAGAGTAACTGTCAGGGCTTACAGTGTTGTGGCACCAGCACCACCATCAAAGCCCCAATTTTTACTACCACTGTTCAACAATTATATGTAATTAAAATTCCTGATATAATAGTTGACAGCAGGGCGTTCCAGCACCAACCAAGAGTAACTGAGTGCTTACAGTGTTGTGCCAACACCAACAACTAAGGGGCCTATTTCTGCAGAGTATATACGGCAGGTCCCTACTTTCAAACATCCAACTTACAAACGACTCCTACTTGCAAACGAAAGAAGACAACAGGAAGTGAGAGGAAATCTACCCCTAGAAAGGAAAATTCTCTCCTGTAAGAATAAATATGGGAGAAAGGGGTCTCATCTGTACTGATGCTTTATCAGCAATCCTTGTTTCAAGAAAAACACCACATTTCAAAAACAGTTGTCATTGGGACGGAAAGTGAGGTGAAATGTTCTGAACAGGGGCACAGACAGCAAAACAAATGTTACAGGGGTGATAACCCTTACCTATGTTTCCCAAAAAGTTTAAAAATAGATTTTTGGGCTGGAGCTACACTTCAACAATGTACCTGTTCAAAATTACAAACACATTCTACATAAGAACAAACCTACAGTCCCTGTCTTGTATGCACCGCCTGTATACGGCTGTTCAGAGTATATAGGGCCTTTTTTATTTTATGTGCGGGGTTCCCCTTAATATCCATACAAGACCCAAAGGGGCTGGTAATGGGCTGGGGTAGGGGGGGGGTCATGGGGTAGCTATGCCATTTTTCTTAAAGAATTTCATCCATATTACCGGGACCAGACATTACATTAAAGCCGCAAGCAGTTTTAAATGGCTTTTTTTTCCTTTAGAAGTGTCATTTTGTGCAGGGACAGTTCTAAACACGGGAAACACGTGGCACTTCACAGGCATACTTTAGACACCCCCCAGGTACGATATTTAAAGGAATATTTGACTTTTTTTTTTTCACTTTATGCATCATTAAAATGACTGCTCCCGAAAAACGACCGTTTTTAAAACTTCTTTTTGCATTGATACATGTCCCCTGGTGCACAACCCGGGTTCCCAAACCCTATTTATGACAATAACATGCATAATAGTTGTTATAATTAGCACTTTAGAATTCGAACGTTCGCATCCATTGTATTTAATAGGGTTCTAATGTTCGTTCGAACTTTCGGTCCGTTCGCGGGTTCTGGTGCGAACCGAACCCGGGGGTGTTCGGCTCATCACTAACCACTAGTATTACACTGTAGGGGAATGATGTCATCCCACATTGGCCAATTGAGACAGCCGAAGGCCTCCACCTGAAATAGGCATGGGAAAAGATGCAGGCACCAGCAAGAGACTTCATTGGCATCAGACCATTCGAGCATAGGTGAGTATTTGTGCCTTTAATACTGCTTTAACAGTCAAGGAGGGTATTGCCAGACTCCTGGAAATAGTGCTTCCATTAGTGCAAGGTCTATAAAGTGAATACAATTCTACTGAATGAAAGTTCAGTTTGCTAAAACACTATGGGGCTGATTTACTAATAACAGTGCGCTGCGCTGGTTGATCCCTTAATTGGTGCGCCGGATAACTCCTTCATTGGGCGCAGGAACCAGCGGCGCACTGTTATAGTAAATACAAATGTCAGCGGTGCTCTATTGAAAATGAATGGTTCCCTATAGGAGCCCATTGATTTGAATAGAGGTCGCCCGGGAAGTCGGATGAAGCCGATCCGACTCGCGGGGCGACTCGTGTGCCGGCTGACACAGGGACAGCGCGACTTTGTGAGGCAACTTGGACACGACCTGAGCATGAAGCAGCCGCTCAAGTCGTGTCCTAGAGGCGACTAGCTGGCCGAGAATGTCTCCAGCGCGATGGCATCGCGCTGGTTCTCGGCAGCCTCGCTGTCCAATGTTTGGTATGAATCATGAAGGGGAACTCCAGGCCAAATTTTAATGAAAAAACCAGCATGGGTTCCCCTCCAGGAGCATACCAGGCCCTTAGGTCTGGTATGGATTTTAAGGGGAACCATCTAACCCGAAAAAACGGCGTGGGGGTTCCCCCAAAATCCATACCAGACCCTTATCCGAGCACGCAACCTGGCAGGCCGCAGGGGAAGAGGGGGGACGAGAGCGCCCCCCCTCCCTCCAGAACCGTACCAGGCTGCATGCCCTCAACATGGGGGGGTGGGTGCTTTGGGGCAGGGGGGCGACCTGCGGCCCCCCCACCCCAAAGCACCCTGCTCCCCATGTTGATGGGGACAAGGGCCTTCTTCCTGGCAACCCTGGCCGTTGGTTGTCGGGGTCTGCGGGCGGCGGGCTTTTCGGAATCCGGGAGCCCCCTTTAATAAGAGGGCCCCCAGATCCCGGCCCCCCACCCTATGTGAATGAGTATGGGGTACATCATACCCCTACCCATTCACTTGGTGGCAAAAAAAGTCAATAAAAAACACAACACAGGTTTTTAAAGTAATTTATTAGGCAGCTCCGGGGGTCTTCCTGCCGGGCGCCCCGCTATCTTCTTCCAGCTCTTTTGCTAGCGGGGTCCCGGGCTTCCTCGTCGTCTTCTTCCGACTTCGGGGGTCTTCCTGCCGGGCGCCCCGCTATCTTCTTCAAGCTCTTTTGCTAGCGGGTCTCGGGCTTCCTCGTCGTCTTCTTCCGACTTCGGGGGTCTCTTGATCTGTTCTCCAGTGTCGTCTCCGCGCTCTCCGGTTCTTCTCCCGCTCTCCGGTGCCTTCTCCATGATCTCCGGTTCTTTCTGCCTTCTGCTTGGCGCCCCGCTATCTTCTTCCAGCTCTTTTGCTAGCGGGGTCCCGGGCTTCAGCATCGTCTTCTTCCCTCTTCTCTCCGCCCGATGTTGCCTCGTCGCTGTCCGCCATTACAATGCTCTGGCCGCGGAGCGCACCCACTTATATTGGCATGGGGCGTGGTCACCGGGTGATGCCACCGCTGACCCCGCCCCCGTATGATGTCACAGTCCCGGGAAATGATGGGACTGTGACGTGATACGGGGGCGGGGTCAGCAAAAAATTGCCGCAAATACGCGGTACTTGCATTTTGGATGCGGGTCCATTGATTTCTCTTACATCCAACACACTATTTTTGGCCTGGCAAAAAAAATCTGCAGTTGCGTTTAAACTCGTTTTTCACAAAGCCTAAAAATGCCTTCAGAAGCCAAAGATTTCCATGTTTCAGACGCGGTCCCGGCGTTTAGCCGCATTTTAGTTTAGAAGCGTTTTTAAAGGTGACCTATGTTTTTACATTGATAAACTCCAAAATTATGGCAATTTAGGAAAAACCATTAAAAATATATATATCTATCAAAAAATAAATGAAATTGCTTCCATTGCATTGTGGACAATCCACAACTTGGGGCAGCTGACGTGGCAAGTGAACAATCCACAACTTGGGGCAGCTGACGTGGCAAGTGGACAATCCACAACTTGGGGCAGCTGACGTGGCAAGTGAACAATCCACAACTTGGGGCAGCTGACGTGGCAAGTGGACAATTCACAACTTGGGGCAGCTGACGTGGCAAGTGAACAATCCACAACTTGGGGCAGCTGACGTGGCAAGTGGACAATCCACAACTTGGGGCAGCTGACGTGGCAAGTGAACAATCCACAACTTGGGGCAGCTGACGTGGCAAGTGGACAATCCACAACTTGGGGCAACTGACGTGGCAAGTAACACGCTAAATACAACTACACTGCTGCTCTCTCAGCTGCTGATACTCACTCTGGTCTCACAAAATAGCTGAAATCGTTAATAATACAGTTTTTGGAGCTTAGGGCGGCTCCTTATGTTTCCTAACTAAACGCATATAGACGCAAATGTGGTAAAACGCGGCATGCAAACGCGACAAAACGCGTCTTTCTAAACGCCGCTTTCAACCTTAGTTCTGAACACTTTGCACCAGCGTCCCGTGTACATGGGGCCTAAAAACGGCTATGCCATTTACAGCTCAAAAACGCCATGGTGGCCATGAGGCCATAGGCTAACATGGAGAGGCGTTTTTAAGCTGCAAAAAACGCTCAAACAAGCGGCTGGAAAAACGTCCGTGTGCATGTAGCCTTATATTAACCACTTGCTTACTGGCCACTTAAACCCCCTTCCTGCCCAGACCAATGTTCACATTTCAGCGCTGATGCACTTTGAATGACAATTACGCGCTCATACAGCACTGTAACCCAATGAAAATGTATTATTTTTTTGGCACACAAATAGAGCTTTCTTTTGGTGCTATTCGATCTCCTCTGCGTTTTTTTTTTTTTATATAAATACAAAAGACCGAGTTAAAAAAAAAAATTGATATTTTAACCACTTCAGCACTGGGCCTATTCTGACACTTCTCTCCTTCATGTAAAAATCATACATTTATGGCTATAAAATTACTTCAAAACCCCAAACATTATATATGTTGTTTTTAGCAGATACCCTAGGGAATAAGATGGTGGTCATTGCAAATTTTGATCTCGCTCGGTATTTGCGCAATAAATTTTCAAACGCCTTTTTTTTGGTAAAAAAATGGTTTCATGAATGTAAAAAAATTACAAAACAGTAAAGTTAGCCCAATTTTGGGGGATAATGTGAAAGATGTTGTTATGCTGAGTAAATAGATACCTAATATGTCACGCTTTAAAATTGCGCACACTCATGGAATGACACCAAACTTCAGTACTTAAAAATCTCTCTAGGCAATGCTTTAAATTTTTTTACACGTTACCATTTTCTCATTACAGAGGAGGTCTAGTGCTAGAATTGTTGCACTCGTTCTAACGCACGCAGCAATACCTCACATGTGTGGTTTGACCGGCGTTTACATATGTGGGCGGGACTTACGTGTGTGTTCGCTTCTGAGCGTGAGCTACCGGGCACATGGGCGTTTTTTCTTTATTTTGATTTTTTTTTTTTTTTTTTTTACTTTTTTGTATTTCTTACTCTTTTTTTTACTTTTTTGTTTTTTGGATCACTTTTATTCCTATTACAAGGAATGTAAACATCCCTTATAATAGGAATCTATTGTGACAGGTCCTCTTTATGGAGAGATGCAGGGTCAATAAGACCCCACATCTCTCCTCCAGGCTGGAAAGCATGAGATCGGTCAAAAAAATTCACCAATCTCATGCTGACAGCCGAGATCACGGCTTGGTTTACACACGGGAACCCGGCGTGATGTCATAACGTCGCGCCCGGGCCTCCGACGGTCATAGAGATGACTGGTGACCATCTGGTCACCAGTCATCTCTATGCTTCCCATCCGGCGCCGGCCAAATCGTTCTCTGAGCCCAAGATGGCACGGGAGAGCCCGGAGAAGCACCAGATGGCGGCGGGAGGGGGCGAACCTCCCCTCCCGCCGCCTATAAGAACAATCAAGCGGCGGAACTGCCGCTATGATCATTTTTAGCGTGCACAGAATCGCCGGCTGAAAAGAATGATATCTGAATGATGCCTGCAACTGCAGGCATCATTCAGATGTCACCACACAAAGCCGAGGACGTCATTTGACGGTGGGCGGTAGGAAAGTGGTTAATATTTCAAAAATTTAGACAAAAGGTAATTTTTCGCCTTCATTGATGTACACTGATGAGACTGCACTGATGGGCTGCACTGATGGGCACTGATAAGGTGGCAAGGGTGGGCACTGAGAGGTGGCATTGCTAGTTGGCACTGGTGGGCATTGAGAAGTGGCACTGCTAGGTGGCAGTGATAGTTGGCAGTGATGGGCACTGATAGGCAGCACTGCTAGGTGGCACTGATTGGCACCAGTGGTGGGCATTGATAGGTGGCACTGGCAGGGGCTACTGATTGTCACAGATGACGCAGAATTGCCTCTTCCTCTTCGGGCCCGATGTCCCTTGCACATAAGCCGGTGATTGCCTTTTTTTATGCTCACGCTGTCAGCACAAGGAGAAAACAAAAACCATTACCCAGCTTTTGTTTACATCACGTGATCAGCTGTCATTGGCTGACAGCTGATCACATGGTAAAGGGCAGGTATCGGCCCCTTACTTGGATCTGTCATCACCCGAGTCTCAGTGACTCGGTGACCACAGCGTGCGCGCGCGAAGAGGAGGACGTTTATTGACGGACTCCCGGCAATTGAGGACCATGCTGTGGCTGTCGATCAGTTATAGCGCTGATCTCAAGTGATTAAAGAGGGTCTAAATGGGCCATTGACATGCATCACAATTCAACTTAGGAATGTGTCTTTGCAAAGTTAAACTAAATGAAATCCTTTCTTATTTTTGCTTGGGGATAGAGTGCAGAGGGATTACAAGTCTAGACAGTTTTTGGGGATGTCTGCACCCCTGATAGGGTGAAGACAACTCCCAAATTTGGCCAATTTATCCTTCCAAATAATTCACTTCCTGTCACATAGCCACACAGGAAGTGAGGGGAAATCCCTACCAATGTCTTTCCTTGGGGACACACAGGTCAATCTAAATACTTTCCCCATTATGTACATTGCACTCCAGCATTTTGCGGGTTACACCCCAAATTATTAGGTATTTTGGACTTTGGGGTTTATTTACTAAAGGCAAATCTACTTTGCACTACAAGTGCACTTGCTGGATATCCGAGGGGGACATGCAAGCAAACAAAAAAAACACCATCTTTGCTTTTACATGATTGGATGTTACAATCACCAGTGATCCCTCAGATTTTCAGCAGCTACACTTTTACTGCAGAGTGGATTTGTCTTTACTAAACCCCAAACTACCCAATGATTTGGGGTGTACACAACAAAGTGCTAGATTGCAATTTGATTAATGGGGACACTAGTTAGATTGATCTGTGTGTCCCCAAGAAAAGACATTGGTAGGGTTTTACCTTCACTTCCTGTTTAGCTGTGTGACAGGAAGTGAAGCCAATTTTACTAAAAGGGGACACAAAGCCCAACCTACAAAAAAAACACAAGCAGGGGTTCTAACACTTACTTTGTTTCCCTCAAAATGCCCACAATTAGAATTGTATTGCCTTGAGCTATTTTTAAGTGCAGTGCTCTAAATCCGTGTTTCTCAAGGTTTTCCTTCATCTTGCACATGTGCTTTAAATCACAGTCAATGGTTTGGTATTTTGGACAGCAATTCTCCATAAGATAAATTCACAAAACATGTCCTGTTGGGGGTACTTGAGGACTGAGGCTGAGAACCACTGCAGTAAAAAAGGAAAATTGAATACTTACCGCTCTGTATTTTTCATTTCCTGGTGATTTTCCATGGCAGCACACAATACATGCATATGCTAGCATGAAGGCACCAGGGTAGACAAATCACACCTGTTGTTTTGACATGCCAATCAGCTGTCAGATTTTTTGCAAAGAGAACGCAAAACAAACCTCAAAACTTTGCATCAAATTTTATTGGTCAACAAAACAAAGAATAATAAAAATAAATAAATAAAAAAATAAAAAAACAGGGTCAATTTGAAACAGTTACAGACTCACAACATCTTGAGAAAGATTTGGCTAAATAATGCAGCACAGACAATTAAATCAAAGTGAACAAACGACAAACATTAACAACATCAAAATTATTTCAGGGGAGCATTTCCCCCACACAAAAAACACAATCCACAAAAGTAAACCAAACATCTGTTTTGCAAAGACATAACAAATAAAATACATGTGTTACAAACTTGATAAGGACACCAAAATGTACATTTTGCAGGACGGACACACACACACGCTTGCCTCTTTTCAGGGCAAGGTGGAGAATGCTATCTGTGAGCTTTATATAACATAGGTTTGTGTGCTAATGAGGCAATTGAAAACACATGTACAGTCCATGGAACACCCAAAATGCAAGTTCACCCAATGTAGAGACTGAACTTCAAAGTGGCTACACCTGTTAAGGATGTCTTTCAATTACTAACCCATAAAAACACTCTCTGAGCATGCCCAGAAATGTCCAGGTGCTGTTCACACACAAAAAGCACCAAAAAAAAATCTAACAGGCTGGGCATGATCAGAAGAACTCAAATGCAGCTAGCAGAAAATAACCCCCCCCCCCCTGTCCAAAATTAAGCACATCATCCAGCATGCTACAAAATTAGAGATGGGACAATCACCCCCCTCCCCCACCAACAAATACTATTGCAGTCTATGGGAACTGACATGGTAATTTTGCTAGTCCCCACTTGGCTGGCTTATCTTCTAGTTATTGGCCTTAAAATGGGGGCCCAGGTCCCACCCTAAGGGACATATATCAATGTCAACAATTTGGACAACACCAAAAACAAAACAAGGAGAAGTGCCTTTAAATATGCCAAATTGCTTAAGGGCCATTTCACACCACATGCAGTCCATTGCGTTTTTTTATGCATCAAAAATGCATGGAAAGTTGGTTATATGGTTCTAAATGGCAGTGTTTGTTCCAGTGTGTTCCAGTTCCACCAAAAAAGTAGAACATGCTGCATTTTACCTGCACTGGACTGTACTGGAATGCAGCAAAACGCATCATAAACGCACTGAAACGCACAGGAACACACCTAAATGCACCAAAAACGCACTGGAACACACTTGGCCTTATCTATGGTTAATAAAAAAGAGGGGTGAAAAAAAAACACTGGACTGCATCAAAAACGTACCAAAAATGCACTGGAACGCATGAAAAACGTGCATACAGCAAAGCACCTGGAACGCATCCGGATTGCGTTTCTATGGTGTGAACTGGCCCTAGTTCACACCATAGAAATGCAGTCTGGATGCGTTCCAGGTGCTTTTCTGCATGCGCGTTTTTGACACGTTCCAGTGCATTTTTGATGCGTTTTTGATGCAGTGTTTTTTCCCCCTCTTTTCACTTAGGACAAGTGTGTTGCAGTGCGTCTTTGGTGCATTTAGGTGCGTTCCCGTGCATTCCAGTGCATTTTTGGTACGTTCTGTTGCGTTTTTGATGTGTTTTACTGCGGTCCAGTACAGTTCTGTACCTAAAAAATGCAGCATGAATTGGAGGTTCCCGCTGTGCGACGCTTCAGTTCTTCAGTTCTCCTCTGGGTCCGCTGCCACCCGGTGACCCCACCCCCCTCTGACGCACATGGATTTCACAGGGACTTTCCCCGTGGTGTCAGAGGGGGGCGGAAACCACCGGGTGGCAGCGGACCAAGAGGAGAACTGAATCGTCACACAGCGGGAACCTCCAATTCAAACGGAGCGGCCGAAGAAGAAAGAAGAAGCCGGAGCAAGATGCGGACGAGAAGACCGAAGGAAGAAGGAAGATGAAGATGAAGATAAAGAGGAAGATGAAGATGAAGAACAAGATGGAGGAAGAAACCCGAATGGAGAAAAGAAGAAGTTGGAAGAAGATGGAAGAAAGGAGAAGACATTAATAAAGGAATTGTCAAAAACCGGCTCTTGTCATTTTAAATTTTTTTTATACTTTCTTTGTGAAATGATAGGGGTACATTTGTACCCCATTACCATTTCACATAGGGGGGCTGGGATCTGGGGGTCCCCTTTGTTAAAGGGGTCTTCCAGATTCCGATAAGCCTCCCGCCCGCAGACCCCCACAACCACCGGGCAAGAGTTGTGGGGATGAGGCCCTTGTCCCCATCAACATGGGGACATCCTCCCCATGTTGAGGGCATGTGGCCTGGTACGGTTCAGGGGGAGGGGGGGGCGCTCTCTCGTCCCCCCCCTCTTTTCCTGTAGCCTGCCAGGTTGTGTGCTCAAATAAGGGTCTGGTATGGATTTTTGGAGGGACTCCACGCCATTTTTTTTTATTTGGGGTGAAGTTCCCCTTAAAATCCACACCAGATCTGAAGGGCCTGGTATGGATAATTGGGGGGAACCGCACGCATTTTTTTTTTAAATTGCGGCAGAGTTCCCCTTAATATCCATTCCAGACCTGAAGGGCCTGATAATGGAATTTGGGGGGACCCCCATG
Organism: Rana muscosa; assembly: GCA_029206835.1. Classification (NCBI taxonomy): domain Eukaryota; kingdom Metazoa; phylum Chordata; class Amphibia; order Anura; family Ranidae; genus Rana; species Rana muscosa. The sequence goes on from CM055118.1 coordinate 921,055,982, forward strand.
CTTTTTTTTTTTGTTATCAAAGACTTTCAATGACTTTTCTCTATATTGCCGGGAGCCAACAATTCATTATAGCCGCGGGTGCTTTTAAATGCCTTTTTTTTCCTTTAGAAATGTAATTTTGCTGGCGCACTGGCAAGTTCAGAGCTGCGCCTGTTCAACTTATGCAAATTGATTTACGTGGCTTGACATTTACTAAGATTTTGCCTGCGCAGTGTGTTGGCGCAAGGAAACAAGGAAAATTCCCGCGCTGAGCTCAAAAAAACCTCCCGCAGCTCGAATCGTACTTGCCGGCGCAGCAGGCTGGTTTTGAAAAAGTTACTTTCTCACTCTATTTTGGGCATATTAGTTATTTGGGTAGGTGTCCCTACACTTCCTCACATCACCCCACATCACCCCCATTATATTCTCACTTCCAGCTTCTTTATATTTAGATTTTAACATGCCGTGCGTCAGGTCCATAGTGGTGCACTGAGCGCCTCCTCCCGTCCGCCGACAACACTATAGTAAATGGGAAATAGGGCTGCGCTACCGGTGCTAATGTTTTGTAAATACCAAAACAGCCATTGCGCGCGCAGATGCGCCGATACTCATGGCGCAAACGTTTTGTAAATCAGCCCCTATGTATTATAAACAACTGAACAAAAATTAAATACAGTTTTCAACTTTTCTTTTTAATTTTTTGTTCCATCTCAGTACTGCTCATCCCCTGCACTCCAGCAACTGCTAAATGTTATTTCTCAGGGTGAGTTTTTGGATGGTGACAACAGTGGACCATGCCTGTGCAATGTGTGTTGAAACAGCCACTTGTATTCATCAGGCCGCTCATGTAAGAACACAGGAGCACAATAGGAAAACAAGGATAGCGTGTTGTCAATCCACAACAGAAAGTTCCACGATTTTCATGGCAGGATCACCTGGTATTATCTTTTAAAAAACTGCTATTTTAAAAATATTAGACATTAATTTTGAAAATACATTACGAAAACGTATATGAACTTGTAGAAATTGGGTTTACATTTACTTTGAGAAGTGTGCTGTGTCCTGGAACTAACACTGCTTCCAGGTGTCAGGAAACAACAGCCTTCCATTTTGTATTGGATTTTCTGACTTATGACAGGCATTCGCCTTGGAGGAGACATGTAATACATAAGAAGTACGCAGATAGCCATTTCTGACCCTTCATCAAATGTATTGGTGCTCTGGTTTTCATGCTGATCCAATGGCTTAAATACTTTCTAATTTACTGACAAGTATACACTCTGACTTTCCTGATCTGCATGCTTGCTCCAGGTAAGCCTTTAAAGCAGGGGTCCCCAACCCCTGGGTCGTGGACCGGTGCTGGTCCATAGCCTGTTGATGACCGGGCCGCACAGCATGCCTGGCGACCGTGGTCCACACAGGGCTATCACAGACCATAGACGCTGCTCACGTCCTGCTGTGCGGCCATGCCCGTGTGTCCTCTCCCAGCTCTTCCACCCGCCCAGCCAAGGCAGGGGCTGGGAGGACCTGCAGATAAGAATAGAGAGCTCCTCCCGCCCACTGCCCTGCTGATAGGATGACATTGGGAGAGGACATACGGACTGTGATCACAGCCTCTGCCCTGCTAAAGGTAGGAGTCCCGTGCAGTGGGGACAGAGACTGATATTAGAAAAGGAAAGGAATGGAGGGGAGGGGACAGACTGCAGGAGCAGTGTAATTTAAAGGGGGGCACTGTACTACAAAGGGGACTGCAATTCAAAGGGGGCACTGTTACAGCCCCCCATTACAGTGCAGTCCCCTTTATATCACAGTGCCCCCTTTACATCACAGCCCCTGATTTACATTACAGTGCCCCATTTACAGTGCAGTCCCCTTTACATCACAGAACCCCTTTACAATACTGTGCCTCCTTTACAGAGCAGTCCCTGTTACATTAAACGTAAACTTTACATGTAAAGGGGACTGCACTGTAAAGGGGCACTGTAATGTAAAGGGGAGCTGTGATGTGAAGGGGAACTGAGGACACTGTGGGATTGCTTTAAAGGGGGAACTGTGATATAAAGGGGGACTGTGGACACTAATATAAAGGGGGGGTTGTCTATGCTGTAAAGGGGGGGTTTGGTGTGAAGGGGGCTGAGGACAGACTTTGTGAATATCCCATCCCTGTTCCATCCACCACAACCTCCATCCTCCCCCAGGAGGGGGAGTGCAAGACCCCCGGTCCGTAGGAGAGTTGGCTGCTATGAAACCGGTTTCTGAAGCCAAATAGGTTGGGGACCGCTGATTTAAAGCATTAAAGTCAGATTCAGCCAGGCAACCAGTATTTTAAGGAGCAGGTCAGCAATGGCAGCCACTTTATTTCTCTCAGTACAGGCTTTCTTTTAAGTTAGCCTTTCAGAGTAACATATGTACAAAAAGAACTTTGTCAGCTGCTAATTTAGCACCATTAGTAATGTGTGCTCAGCAGTGGAGTGTAAATGAAACCTGAACATGCTATGTTTGAAAACAGTAGAGATTGTTTGCTGATGGATGGAAGGCACAAGGTGGTGTTATGTGAGTTACGTGCTTAGGAAAGAACAGATGAATGGATGGGAACAACATTGGCCTGATGTATACTGACTTGGTAAACCTTATATAAACCAAAACAAAGAAATGCATCACTGTAAACTTGTAACGCAGCATGTTTAATATCTACAAAAAAAGTTTAGCGTTTCCAAAATCCTGTAGCAAGCTGTCACTTTTCAGTCACTTACCTTTAGGACCCATTCACACCAGAACAGAGTGTGGGAAACCTGCGTTTCGTGTGCATTTCCAACACAGCATTTAAAACGCACTACAGTTGCGATCTGCAGCAGGCATCAATATTAACATAATGACACCCCCAATGCAGGTTGCAAACACAGTACCTTTGCCTGCAATAGATCGCATGGTACAGAAGTGTCATGCAATCCAGTTGCAGTGAGCTTCCAAAAGTAGTACATGCACTACTTTTGGTACAGTGCGATCTGAGCCCATTCAAAGTGATTGAGCTCAAATTGTACCGCACTGAACCACATGGAACCTAGTTGCTTCAGGGTAACTGGTCCATATTCACTTAATTTGCTTTCAGTCTCTGTCCATTTCCAAGTGGCTATATGCAGTAGTGTATTTAGGTTTTGTGCTGCCCTAGGCCTGACTAAACTCATGCACCCCCTAATTTAAATATGACCCACCCCTTCCTGTCAAAGCCGCACCCTTTTCTGTTTAAGACCCGCCCTGAAATTTTCGAGTGGGGACACTAGTTCTGAGAGCCTGGAGGCGGGGGGGGGGGTGGATTCCCTTAATGTGCAAAGATTTCCTCTCACTTCCTGTTTGGCTATGGGGCAGGAAGTGACGGAAAATCTCTGCAATGGGACAGGGATGGTAAAAAATAAATTAACAGGGACTATAACCCTGCCTTACTCTATCCAAAATGAAAAAAAAAAGTGTTGCCTATAGCAGGGCTCAAAATTTCAAATCCTGAGCTACTAGCCAGACCTCAAGGGTTACTTGCCACCAGTTGCCGGGCCCAACCCCTACCATGCCCCGCCCCTAAACACTCCCTCAAATTATCTCATGAAATGACACTTAAATGTTTTATGCAGAATTAAGTTTTAAAAAATAAATATTAACAACAACTTTGTCCAAAACTGCAGCCTGCCCGTGTTCGCCAATACAGCCTGTGTCCACCAGTGCAGCCTGTGACGCCAATGCAGCCATCTGTCCCCAAATGCAGCCATCTGTCCCCAAATGCAGCCTTGTGTAGCCACGTGTCCCCAAATGCAGCCTTGTGTCCACAAATACAGCCATGTGTCTCCAAATGCAGCCATGTGTCCCCAAATGCAGCCTTGTGTCCCGAAATGCAGCCTTGTGTAGCCATGTGTCCCCAAGTGCAGCCATATGTCCCCAAATGCAGCCTTGTGTCCCCAAATGCAGCCATATGTCCCCAAATGCAGCCTTGTGTCCCCAAATGCAGCCATATGTCCCCAAATGCAGCCATATGTCCTGAAATGCAGCCATGTCCCCAAATGCAGCCATATGTCCTGAAATGAAGCCATGTCCCCAAATGCAGCCATATGTCCTGAAATGCAGGAATGTCCTGAAATGCAGCCATGTCCCCAAATGCAGCCATATGTCCTGAAATGCAGCCATGTCCCCAAATGCAGCCATATGTCCTGAAATATTATAAAAGGCAATCAGCGCACAAATGACTAAGAGAACTACTGCAGCTGGACACCAACAGGTATATCACACAATGACCCAAACAGATAATATAAAGAAATAACAGTGCAGCGCAATAAATTTCCATATACAGTGAACAATGATGAAAAAGATGTACTGAAGAGATCTGGGTGTAGGCTTCTTCATACAGTATATAACTTGTGTATCCAATGTAAGGAAAATCTGCTTACCAGACCAGATGGACCTTTTGAATGAACAAGAGGTCAAAAACGCTTGTTTTCCACCATGAGGGGAAGATGGTCTCAGATGAAGCGGTGATCCAGCAAGATGGTAGGCACAGCATCAGATGTAGAGATGATATATAAAAAAAGGGATGTGGAAACGTTCTAAGTGTAGACTGTTTTAATCCAAAAATATAGTGTATAAAAAATACATACAAGTAAAATTCAGACAAAGTCCAAAAAAGTACAGCAAAAGCCACTGGGCGCTGATGTTCTATGATGGAGAAGTCCAAAATGTAAAACAGCTGCTATAGTGACCAAGTCTCTTGTACTTATAATAATAAATGAACCATCATACACATGATAAACGCTTTTAGTTTATAAGGACGGAGGGTGACGCCGTAAGCCCCACCCACCGCTGACGAAGTCCTATTGGACGCAACGTACGTACGGGGGAGGAGCTTACTCGGTGACGTCACCCGCGTCTGTCCCAGGCTGTGCTCGCGGCTTGCATTGCCGCTTACTACTGATTCATCTCAGGCTGAGTTTACGGCGTTCATCGCCGCTTACACTCTCTTCACCTGCCTGCTGTTCACTCTGGTGGATCTCTCACTGTTAGTCATCTGGTGCTGCATATGCCTATTTTTGTTGCTATTAGCACAATCTTTTGCCAGTTTTCAGCATATGATTTTTACTTGTGACCTCCACCAGCTGTGTATCATGGTTCATTTATTATTATAAGTACAAGAGACTTGGTCACTATAGCAGCTGTTTTACATTTTGGACTTCTCCATCATAGAACATCAGCGCCCAGTGGCTTTTGCTGTACTTTTTTGGACTTTGTCTGAATTTTACTTGTATGTATTTTTTATACACTATATTTTTGGATTAAAACAGTCTACACTTAGAACGTTTCCACATCCCTTTTTTTATATATCATCTCTACATCTGATGCTGTGCCTACCATCTTGCTGGATCACCGCTTCATCTGAGACCATCTTCCCCTCATGGTGGAAAACAAGCGTTTTTGACCTCTTGTTCATTCAAAAGGTCCATCTGGTCTGGTAAGCAGATTTTCCTTACATTGGATACACAAGTTATATACTGTATGAAGAAGCCTACACCCAGATCTCTTCAGTACATCTTTTTCATCATTGTTCATTGTTTATGGACATTTATTGCGCTGCACTGTTATTTCTTTATATTATCTGTTTGGGTCATTGTGTGATATACCTGTTGGTGTCCAGCTGCAGTAGTTCTCTTAGTCATTTGTGCGCTGATTGCCTTTTATAATACTTTTGTTAGTTATCACATTTCTTTTAGCTGCACATATGGATGTTTTTCAGTTTTTGGAACATAGAGAGGTTAAACTTAGTGAAGTGTTCTCAGATACACCCACACCTACCTATCCGGATGACTTATCCGTATGTTTCAAAAAATTGGGCTTTGCCTTTGAAAAGAAAATTAAGGCATGGTGGGACATTGCTTCATTTGAGCAATACACTAAGAATAAACTTATCCCTAGACGTTTAAGGTGGGATATCCCACCTAATGATGGCCTTTTGGATGAGGAATCCATGCGAGAATGGCAAAATTTCTTTTGTCAAAAAGGACAAGAGTTAATTGACCTCCTTCTCATTAGGAAACATAGGAAAATGAAGATTCTTGATAAACAAATAGGAGAGCTTAAAGTTAAAATTGAGCCGTTTCAAGAATCTTCAGATTTCTCAAAGCTATCAGGTGAACTTAAAAATAAGATGTCTAAGTGGGATAAGGAATCACAGGAGAAAAAGAAAACTAAGTACCTTAGGGACTCTGGTGATTTTGCTAGGGGCAAAATTTTTAAATGGCAATCTAGGGTACCCAACCCTGATACGGGACCTACTAATGTGAGGCGCCCTTCCACCCCGCATATTTCCACCATTTCCACTCCTGTCATTCCTAGAAACCCACCTGCCAGGGGTCCACCAACTCGAGGTGGGGGACGCCCCAACGGCAGGGGTCACCCTAACAGAGGGGGGAGGGGTAAAGGTACTCCTTACCATCACCCACCCCCTTATGAACATAAAATTGGCGGGACCATGGTTCCAACAGGGACAATGTCCCTAATGCTCCCCCCAATAGAGATGACATGTATTATCAGAACCCTTATGGTAGGCATCCAGACCATGTGAGGAATAATGACCCATACATCGATCATGACCAGCTTCCTATTCACAATCGCTTTGCTCCATTATCTCATGAAACCAACCCTCCAAATGAAAGTTTTTTAGGCCAACGCCAACTACATTGGGAGGAGCCTTGGGGTCATACCCCCCCAGGAACCAAACAAGGGGGGAAAAGACGACTAAGAGAGGAAGAAGAGCCGGAAGAAGAGCTAAAAAGACAAAGGCGATAATAGGAGCAGGAGTATTTAACATCAGTGGTGTGGAATTGTCAGAGGAGGAACTTAGAGTGCTTGATAAAGGACTCAAGTTCGCTCCAGTTCGGAATTTTAATAAATTCCAAACTTATATTAGCCTGCAAAAGTTTGTAAGAACGCTTAATATCAAACGACATTTCCTTTCTAAATCAGGAGCCACCACTTCCACTTCAGTTCCTGTAGTACCTCTAGAATTTCACTCACAGCTTGCTAACAAATCTACCTTTAACCCTCCCAAACATGACCATAAGCATATTGAAGTTTTCAAAAACATGGTCACCACCGACCTAGACCGCATGAAGATCAAGAAAGTGAGAGATCCTCACTATCTCAAAATGGGCATTGCCACATTAGATAAAAATAAAAATGTTGTAGTTAGACCAGCGGATAAGGGGGGTGGATTGGTTGTTATGAGTAAGGTCTTTTATGACAATGAGATGAATAGATTATTGTCAGACCATTCTACATATCAACTTATGACCAAGGACCCTGTTTTTGAGTATCAAAATGAACTTCAAGCTCTTGTTGAGCAAGGTAAAATGTGTGGTGTTCTTACCAAAAAAGAGGCTTTATATTTGGATCCCAGTGCGTGCAGGAGACCAATCATATATTTCCTACCAAAGGTACATAAAGATGCCCAGTTTCCACCTGGGAGACCTATTGTTAACGGAATTGATTCGGTCACTGCACGCCTGGGCCAATACATTGACCACTTTCTCAAACCATTGGTTTGTTCAACCACCGCTTATCTTAAAGACACCCGACATGCTATACAGGTGGTTGAGTCCACGCCCACCAGTGACAACACTTTGTTGGTAACCGCGGACGTGGGGTCATTGTACACCATCATAGGCCATCAGGATGCTATTAGGGCAGTTAAATGGGCATTAGATGCCTCTAATCTTCCTCCCCTGCTGATCGATTTTCTTGTGGATGCACTTTCTTTTTGTTTAGCCAGGAATTATTTCTGGTATGATCATAGATTTTTTCTTCAAACCCTTGGAGTTGCCATGGGAGCACGGTTTGCGCCCAGTGTGGCAAACTTGTTTATGTCACTTTGGGAAGAAGAAACTATCTTTAATGACAGACCAATACAACTAAAGTGCTATTATCGCTACATAGACGATCTGATCATTATCTGGGAGGGTAACATGACTAGCCTGCAATTATTTATGTCCAAGCTGAATGGCAACACCAAAAATATTAGACTCACCTGGAATGCTGATTCTTCCAGTATAACATTTTTAGATCTGGAAATTTTCAGAGATGGACCTGTCTTCAAAACGAAAAACCATTTTAAGCAGACAGACAGCAATGGGTATATACCCCTTGACAGTTGCCATCACAAAACATGGCTATGCAACATCCCTAGGGGCCAGTTCATTCGTTTAAGGCGTAATTGCACGTCTGAGGCAGACTTTGTATTGCAATCAGATGTCCTTGCTAAAAGATTTATCCAAAAAGGCTATAATAAGGAGGATATCTCCAGTGAAATTCAAAAGGTCGGAAAGCTAGATAGAACTTCTTTGGTGGCGGGTTCTCGACCCAAGACACCTAATCCAGCTAACACGGAACTCAGAATAATTTTGGATTTCAATATTCAACACAGGAAATTCGAAAAAATAATCATGAAACACTGGGACATCTTGAAAAAGGATAGAATAATGGGAGCCATTATTCCGTCTCGTCCCAGATTCATTTATAGAAAGGCACCTACACTGAGGGACGTATTGGCCCCAAGTGTGGTCGACCCTCCAGTAGTAAGGGAGAGTCATATTTTTCCTCTTATGACTGGCTTTTACGCATGTGGTAGGTGTCCATCATGTAAAAAATGCAAACGTAAGATTAAACGAAGAAAAGAGTTTACTGCTCCTACTACATGTAAAACTTATTCAATCAAAAATCTTATTACATGTAACACCATGGGGGTGGTCTACTGCCTTGAATGTGACTGTGGATTACACTACATTGGTAGAACCTCCAGACCGCTTCATGTGCGTATGGGAGAACATGTGAATAACATTATCAACGGTGTCAGAACTCATAATGTCTCCAAACACTTTCGTCATTTTCATAACCGAGACCCCAAATGTCTTAAATTTTGGGGCATAGAAAGGGTTAGACCCCACTGGAGAGGTGGTAACTTCATCAGACAACTTAGTCGGCGTGAGTCCTTCTGGATACACGAGACCCAGGTGCTCGTGCCAGGAGGCCTCAACGTCGACTTTGACCTTAATTGTTTCATCTCTGACAAATAAGCCAGTTTAGTATACCAATGTCGGTAGATGTGGTATTTTTAGTTAATATTTTTTATTTTATTTTTTTTATTTTTTTTATTATTTATTATTTTTTATTTTATTTATTTTTTTGCATTGCATAATAGAGGAGGTCCCCCTCTTATATTTGTAATTTGCTTTACACATGTTTTTTATATTTTATTTAAATATTTTTTTTTTATTTTTTTTATTTTTTTTTCAAATTTTTCTTTATTATTTTAAAGAATACATTTTTTCATATATAACTTTCACTGCTGTGGAGTTATACTGTGAGGCATGGGACAGCCGTGGGTGTTTGTCACTTTAAAAGAAATCAAATATATTTTGTATGCACTATACAGGCTTTCCTGTCTATGTGTCATTTTTTATTAGCCGCTGCCTAGCCAAATTACATTGGCTGATTACATAGCATGGGGATTCTGTGTTCGGGGCTGGTTACCGGCCGTCCCGCCCCCACTATGCTCTCCATGGCAACGCTTTTAGTTTATAAGGACGGAGGGTGACGCCGTAAGCCCCACCCACCGCTGACGAAGTCCTATTGGACGCAACGTACGTACGGGGGAGGAGCTTACTCGGTGACGTCACCAGCGTCTGTCCCAGGCTGTGCTCGCGGCTTGCATTGCCGCTTACTACTGATTCATCTCAGGCTGAGTTTACGGCGTTCATCGCCGCTTACACTCTCTTCACCTGCCTGCTGTTCACTCTGGTGGATCTCTCACTGTTAGTCATCTGGTGCTGCATATGCCTATTTTTGTTGCTATTAGCACAATCTTTTGCCAGTTTTCAGCATATGATTTTTACTTGTGACCTCCACCAGCTGTGTATCATGGTTCATTTATTATTATAAGTACAAGAGACTTGGTCACTATAGCAGCTGTTTTACATTTTGGACTTCTCCATCATAGAACATCAGCTCCCAGTGGCTTTTGCTGTACTTTTTTGGATTTTGTCTGAATTTTACTTGTATGTATTTTTTATACACTATATTTTTGGATTAAAACAGTCTACACTTAGAACGTTTCCACATCCCTTTTTTTATATATCATCTCTACATCTGATGCTGTGCCTACCATCTTGCTGGATCACCGCTTCATCTGAGACCATCTTCTCCTCATGGTGGAAAACAAGCGTTTTTGACCTCTTGTTCATTCAAAAGGTCCATCTGGTCTGGTAAGCAGATTTTCCTTACATTGGATACACAAGTTATATACTGTATGAAGAAGCCTACACCCAGATCTCTTCAGTACATCTTTTTCATCATTGTTCACTGTACAGGTCCTTCTCAAAAAATTAGCATATTGTGATAAAGTTCATTATTTTCTGTAATGTACTGATAAACATTAGACTTTCATATAATTTAGATTCATTACACACAACTGAAGTAGTTCAAGCCTTTTCTTGTTTTAATATTGATGATTTTGGCATACAGCTCATGAAAACCCCAAAATTCCTATCTCAAAAAATTAGCATATCATGAAAAGGTTCTCTAAACGAGCTATTAACCTAATCATCTGAATCAACTAATTAACTCTAAACACCTGCAAAAGATTCCTGAGGCTTTTAAAAACTCCCAGCCTGGTTCATTACTCAAAACCGCAATCATGGGTAAGACTGCCGACCTGACTGCTGTCCAGAAGGCCATCATTGACACCCTCAAGCAAGAGGGTAAGACACAGAAAGAAATTTCTGAACGAATAGGCTGTTCCCAGAGTGCTGTATCAAGGCACCTCAGTGGGAAGTCTGTGGGAAGGAAAAAGTGTGGCAGAAAACGCTACACAACGAGAAGAGGTGACCGGACCCTGAAGAAGATTGTGGAGAAGGACCGATTCCAGACCTTGGAGGACCTGCGGAAGCAGTGGACTGAGTCTGGAGTAGAAACATCCAGAGCCACCGTGAACAGGCGTGTGCAGGAAATGGGCTACAGGTGCCGCATTCCCCAGGTCAAGCCACTTTTGAACCAGAAACAGCGGCAGAAGCGCCTGACCTGGGCTACAGAGAAGCAGCACTGGACTGTTGCCCAGTGGTCCAAAGTACTTTTTTCGGATGAAAGCAAATTTTGCATGTCATTCGGAAATCAAGGTGCCAGAGTCTGGAGGAAGACTGGGGAGAGGGAAATGCCAAAATGCCTGAAGCCCAGTGTCAAGTACCCACAGTCAGTGATGGTCTGGGGTGCCATGTCAGCTGCTGGTTTTGGTCCACTGTGTTTTATCAAGGGCAGGGTCAATGCAGCTAGCTATCAGGAGATTTTGGAGCACTTTATGCTTCCATCTGCTGAAAAGCTTTATGGAGATGAAGATTTCATTTTTCAGCACGACCTGGCACCTGCTCACAGTGCCAAAACCACTGGTAAATGGTTTACTGACCATGGTATTACTGTGCTCAATTGGCCTGCCAACTCTCCTGACCTGAACCCCATAGAGAATCTGTGGGATATTGGGAAGAGAAAGTTGAGAGACGCAAGACCCAACACTCTGGATGAGCTTAAGGCCGCTATCGAAGCATCCTGGGCCTCCATAACACCTCAGCAGTGCCACAGGCTGGTTGCCTCCATGCCACGCCGCATTGAAGCAGTCATTTCTGCAAAAGGATTCCCGACCAAGTATTGAGTGCATAACTGAACATAATTATTTGAAGGTTGACTTTTTTTGTATTAAAAACACTTTTCTTTTATTGGTCGGATGAAATATGCTAATTTTTTGAGATAGGAATTTTGGGTTGTCATGAGCTGTATGCCAAAATCATCAATATTAAAACAAGAAAAGGCTTGAACTACTTCAGTTGTGTGTAATGAATCTAAAATATATGAAAGTCTAATGTTTATCAGTACATTACAGAAAATAATGAACTTTATCACAATATGCTAATTTTTTGAGAAGGACCTGTATATCGACATTTATTGCGCTGCACTGTTATTTCTTTATATTATATGTCCTGAAATGCAGCCATATGTCCTGGAATGCAGCCATGTCCCCAAATGCAGCCATGTCGCCAAATGCAGCCATGTGTAGGTCCCCAGTGGCCTACCTGTGTAAGAGAGAGCCCTGCCACCGCCACCGATGTCTGGTTGATCAGCGTGGGGGGGGGGGGCGGTCGTGGGGCAAGAGAGAGGAGAGGAGAGGAGGAGCTGTTGCCGCCACCGCATTGATCAGCGTGCGGGGAACGTAACAGCTTTCATTTCAATAGCTGTGTGTTCCACGCCGCGTGTGCCATCACAGCCCCTCCCCCTTTTCCCGGCACTTTGATAGACAGATCACCTGCCCAATCCTGGGGCGGGTGATCTGTCTATCAAAGTGCCCGGACAAGGGGGAGGGGCTATATATGAAGACGGGGAACACACAGCTATTGAAATGAAAGCTGTTATGTTCCGGGCGCGCTGATCAATGCGGTGGCGGCAGCGGTGGCAGCATCACCTCCTCTCCTCTCCCTTGCCCCACGACCGCCCCCAGGAAGCCCACACTCGCCCAGCCCTCAAAATCCACTCACAAAATGCGAGCAGGCGAGTGGAAATTTTGAGGGCTGGCCTATAGTTCTACTTTAAGCACAAATTTATGATAATTTTATGGAGAGGACATAGAAGATGTAACCATGCCAAAAAACATACAGCACAGTGAGGAAGGTTTGTGGTCCAGGATGACAGGACAGTCAAAATTAGAAGCAGCGCCCCCACAGTTGCGGAATGACAGCCTTGCGCATACTGGAAGCAGTGCGGCCACTTTATGGGGGTGCTAGACTAATTTGCCTCTCAGCCCAGTCCGCCCCATCAGACTGGCACTACACTAACAGTGTAGCACATGCCGGCGGGGACTCTTTCCGTGCTGCCCCCCTGCAAAGTGCTGCCCTAGGCCTGGGCCTTGTTGGCCTAGGCCAGGATACAGCGTTGGCTATATGTTTAAGTGTATCTAAACCCAATAACAAAACGGTGATATATTGCAGCTTACAAGTACATAAAAATACCTGTTGATCTTGAAAGAATCCAGTATCCTTGTAACTTCCTGTGTACTGAACTGTAATGTAAGTGTTATATTATTAGCTTTCCCAACTTTCTTCTGTGAGCTGAGTTACAAAACACACTAATGCCGCGTACACACGATCGGAATTTCCGACAACAAAACCGTGGATTTTTTTCCGACGGATGTTGGCTCAAACTTGTCTTGCATACACACGGTCGCACAAATGTTGCTCGGAAATTCCGAACGTCAAGAACGCGGTGACGTACAACACTAGGACAAGCCGAGAAAGATTAAGTACAATGATTCCAAGCATGCGTAGAACTTTTGTGCGTCGGAATTGGATACACACGATCGGAATTTCCGACCACAACTTTTGTTGTCTGAAAAATGGAGAACCAGCACTCAATCATTTGTTGTCGGAAATTCCGACAGCAAATGTCCGATGGAGCCTACACACGGTCAGAATATCTGACCAAAAGCTCACATCGAACATTTGTTGTCGGAAGGTCTGATCGTGTCTACGCGGCATTAGGTTTATTTAATGAAGATGAACAAAGGGGTAGGTTTGTAGTCCAAATCGAGAGCAACCAGAGAGACAATGCTGGTCCTCCACAAATACAGAGAAGCGAGTGAGCATTGTTATCCTAGAAAAGGAAAGGTGCTTTCACACAGGTGTACATTGTACAGGCACAAGGAGAACATGCAAACACCAGGCAGGTAGTGCTGTGGTTGGGATTCAAACCGATAATTCTAGTACTGCCAGGCAGAATTCAAGTGATATTAACCACTTGCCGACCAGCCACTGTATATATACAGTGGCAGGTCAGCTTGATAGCGCAAACCGCCACACCCATACACAACTGCACGGCTCGTTGTTTGCGTACAACGTCGCGCGACGGCGCAATTGTCAGTCAAAATAACGCAGTGCCTGAAAGGTGCAATTACACCTTTAACCACTAGTCCTGACTATTATCTTTTTATCTTATTATAATTACCTTATCGACCATTTTGTTGCTCTCATACCCAAATATATATCTATGCATAGGGGGACAGCATATATGAATAATTGACACAGCACAGTTGCTTCATACACTGTTCGACTTTTTTCTGGCTGAGACAAAGTGTTAAGTATGGATGAAAGGTAGGCCTTACCGACCATCTTCCACCAATATGGGCTACATATTCAAATGACACATTTCCTTTTACCATACAATCAACCAATCATAGTCATTAACTCTTTATCTAAGCAAACTCATCATGTCACATTCAGTGTCAATTTTGTTGACTAAAACCGACTAAAACATTTCAGTCGACTAACTTAATACCACTTTAGTCGACTAAAATACGACTAAAACTAAAACAATTGAGAGGACTAAAATACGACTAAAACTAGAATGCCATTTTAGTCAAAAGACTGAAGCCTCGTACACACGACCGAGTTTCTCGGCAAGAACCAGCAAGAAACTTGCTGGCAGAGCTTTCTTGCCGAGTAAATCGGTCGTGTGTACGCGGCTATCATGTTTCTCGTCAAGAAAACCAACAAGAATCTCGAACCTGCTCTCTTTTTTCTCGTTGAGATTCTTGTCAGCATGTTTCTCGACGAGAAAAGTGTAGGTGTGTACACTTACCTGTCCTCCGGGAAGCCCGCGCATGCTCGAAATTACTTTGACACATGCGCGGTAGCTTCCTAGGCATAGGTAGGGTGTAGCAAGATGGCGGCGACGGCATCGAATGTGACGAGCGCACGCTCGTCGTAGTCGATTACGTCACCGCGTTCGCTCCATTCAAAGAACCGCGGGTTCTTTGAAAGGAGCGTGTGTACACTCGGCCGGGACAATTTTTTTGTCCAAGAATCTCGTCAAGAAAAACGACGTGTTTTTTCTTGACGAGATTCTCGGTCGTGTGTACGAGGCTTAAGACTAAAACAAATTGAAATTTGACGTAAAAATTAACACTGGTCTGTAGTGCATGTTCATACCTCAATACCATAAATAATAACATATTTGATTTTTTACTCCAGCAGTATATAATACGTTTGGAAATTGTAGAGAAATGCTTAAATAATGCATTACAATGTCAAATCGCATGTCAAAACACACCAAAATGAACCAGGGCTTGGAACCACGTTCATTTTATTTGCATCTTTGAACAGTCCCTATTCCTTTAGTAAATACTTGCAAAGAATTTTAATTAAACAAAGCCATCAAACTTTTTGCTTTCACCATAATAAATCAGCTCTGCTGCCTTTAGTGGTAATATTATTTATAAATGCTGTATACATGTAAATTATGTATGGTAGGCCTATGAACTAGAATGTCTTATTGGCACCATTTACATTGTATTTTCTCTCCTAAGAGCGGAAAGAAAAAAACCTTTGTAGTCCTAAGTAAAACATTCTAATCTTTGTCCTACATTACAGATGAGGGTTCGACGCTGCGCTCATTACAGAATGTTAATGATGTTAGCGTACTATCAGATGCCATGTCGTATTTCCTCCTGTTTATCCCCCTGTGGACGTCCTGTTTTTGCCACTTTATCACAAAATGCTCGACTGTAGCAAAGCATTGCTTCATTTCCATTGAGAAGGAAGTGTTCCATATGGCGAATGCTCCAGGGGATTTTCTGTCTTCCTTTTTGGAGGCTAATCAGACTACATAATCAAACCTTTATTTAAGAGTCTCCTCCATGGCAGAATTTTCATGAGGGAGGATGTGGTAGCAGGATCTGCTGAAAATAAACACTGTAGCACTTTTTTTATTCTTCCCCTTCTCCCTGGAGAAATAAATTCATTGATACTTTAACCCCTGGACTGTTTTCTCATGCAGCGTCTTGTATTAATATCAAATTAATGTGTTTTGAGATCTAAGCCACACAGCATTAATAGATATGACTATTGAGTACTTTGTCAGCACTTAAAATCAATTAGCCCTGGTTCAAACCAATGCGACGTGTCATGAAACTTGACGGTTCAAAGTCGCACGACAAGTCGTACCCCATATGCAGTAATGGGACCATTTAAATCGCTGCGACTTGACGATGAAAATTGCAATTTCAGTGCGACTTGCATTGACATCTGTTAACCCCCTTAGCGGTAATCCCGAGTGGGGCTCGGGGTGAATTTTCCATACCAAAAGCGGTAACCCCGAGCCAGACTCGGGATCGCATCCCAGGATCCAGGCAAAGTTACTTACCTTGTCCCCTGGATCCTGCAATGTCTCCCCGCTGTGTGTGCGAGCTGTCTCCTCCTCCGCTCGATTCACAGCGCCGAGCTCTGTTCCCTGCGAGCGTTGCGACGCACGAGGATGGAGCACGGCGCCAAATTCAAAAAGTTAAAAACACAGTTTACAGATTACAGTACTGTATCAGATAATTACACATCCCCTTTGTCCCTAGTGGTCTGTCCAGTGCCCTGCATGCACTTTTATATTATAAATACTTTTCTTTCTGCCTGGAAACTGGAGATTGTCCATAGCAACCAAAAAGTGTCCCTTTACGTCAAAAGTGGTTTTAGACCAGCTAGAAAACAGTGATAATAAATTAGAATCACTTGCAGAATTGAGCGATAGCGATTTGTGGGGAAATTCGTCATCAAATACTGAAAGTAATGACAGCGACAATTCTGCAACTGAGCAAATTTCAGTGTTTTTGATTTGATTACATTATTGAATAATTTTTATTATTATTATATTATTATTTGTTATAATTATTTATAGTTATTTATTATATTATAATTTATGATTTTGAGTTTCAAACTTTATCATACCCGGGATGTCTACTAGACTCTTGTTTGGACAGATTTAAGTGTGTTATTTCTAAGAATTGCAGGCCTACAATATAAAACGCCAAATTTCCATGCAAAATATTATACTGCTTTGAGCATCAAAAATCTGACATAATCATACCGCCAGGGAGGTTAAACAAAGTCGCACAGGTGTCAGCAAGCCACACATGAAATCGCACTGAGGCTTCAAAGTCTAGCTGAAGTAGTGCAACTTCAAAGCCACACTGGTGTAAACCAGGGCTTAACCTCCCTGGCGGTAATCCCGAGTGTGGCTCGGGGTTAAATTTCAGTACCATTAGCGGTAACCCTGAGCCAGACTCGGAATCGCATCTCAGGATCCTGGTCTAGGTTACTCACCCAGTCCCCAGGATCCTGCGCTGTGTCTGCGGACTGTGTACTCCGCCTGATGCTCTGTGTGCCGGGCTCCGTTGCCTGCGAGCGTCGAGATGCATATATAACATTCTAAATACCTTTTTTCCCTTTTTAATAAATGATCACATTACCTCTGTTCTCATCTGCATAAGACCCCTTTCACACTGGGGCGGGAGTGGCGGTGGCGGTAAAGCGCCGCTATTTTTTTAGCGGTGCTTTACCGCTAATTTCACGGCAGTATTCCGTCGCTAGCGGTGCGGTTTACCCCCCCTAACGGCCGAAAAAGGGTTAAAAACCACTGCATAGCGCCTCTGCTGGCGGTATAGCCGCTGTGTCCCATTGCTTTCAATGGGCAGGAGCGGTGGAGGAGCGGTAAACACACCGCTCCTTCACCGCTCCAAAGATGGGCTTTCACACTGGAGAAACAGCAGCCGCTGTTTCAGGTCGGTTTGCAGGCGATATTTTTAGCACAATAGCGCCTGCAAACCGCCCCAGTGTGAAAGGGGTCTAAGAGCTGGGGGGAGGAGAAGCAGCACCACACAGAGCTTCCCACTGAATGGCTGTGCAGCAGGGGATGTGTTAGGATAAGTCTGATCATTGGAGAAGAGCACACTGTGTTCCCAGCACAGCTAGAGAACTGACCACAGTGTGCTCTCCTGCTTAGTGTTGTCAGTTTTTTTTTTGTGTTGTCAGTTTTTTTTTATAGAAAAGCAAGGGGACTGGCAGGAACACAAGGGATTTGACATACAGGAAACAATACAAAGAGAACAGGATATTTTCTCATACAAGTACATGGTACAGCAGGCACATATCAGGAATTTGAAGTGTTGGGGTCAACAAACGCTTTAAGTAGTGAATGTGTATGGATTATTTTTGAAAAATAAGGATATCCTTAACCTGTGTTGACTTCAGACACTCAGTTCTGGAGTAAAATTAAAAGCTGGATATGTGCAAATCACTAATTATAACCAAATTCTACTTTCCCCTAAATTACTTGCATAGAGCAGCCAATGTTTAAAGTTAGTGCTT
The DNA here is from genome assembly GCA_029206835.1 of Rana muscosa. Taxonomy (NCBI): domain Eukaryota; kingdom Metazoa; phylum Chordata; class Amphibia; order Anura; family Ranidae; genus Rana; species Rana muscosa. The sequence goes on from CM055118.1 coordinate 921,074,212, forward strand.
TGTGCCCTTGCTAGCTACTCTAATAAGGAATACTTTTTCGTTATTTAACCCAGTGAACCTGTGTTAATTGAAACTGTTTATAATGCCCAGGCCCGCTACACTAAATATCATTTAGTATGTGCAAAAGGTACATGTAAGTAAAAAGTCTAGATTTATACTCATCTTACCCCAGTCTTCTGCATTGCTGGGTGTGATGTTATCATAGGTGTGCGCAGCCTATTGCATTAGGGTGTACGCCCCAAAGCTCAAACACACATGGGTGTCTGTGTATGTTTATACATACTGACAGTGTCAGTAGGGCAGTGGACGGTGTCAGTAGGGCAGTGGATGGTGTCAGTAGGGCAGTGGACGATGTCAGTAGGGCAGTGGACGGTGTCAGTAGGGCAGTGGACGGTGTCAGTAGCGCAGTGGATGGTGTCAGTAGGGCAATGGACGGTGTCAGTAGGGCAGTGGACGGTGTCAGTAGGGCAATGGACGGTGTCAGTAGGGCAATGGACGGTGTCAGTAGGGCAATGGACGGTGTCAGTAGGGCAATTTTACAATTTTTGTCTTTTAATTATTGTTTTTTTGTTTTCAATTTTTTTTAGGAGCCCCGTTAGGGGGCTTTGATGAAATATCAGGGGTCAAAACAGGGGGAATGTGCACCACATGGGGTGATAAGTGTGTGCCCAGACACCCCTGGCACACCCTGTGCACACACCTATTGATATCATCATTCTTTGGGGAAGATTTCTAGGGAATACAGAGCAGGTCAAAGCTCAACCATTCTAAATAACGTCTTCACCCTGGGGCAGGAAGGCTGTTAAGACTACATAACACCGCCCTCTTTTCTCCATAACTGGGGAGGTGTTTTGTAGTCCGTGCAGATAGCAGGGAACAATGCTAAATGATAACAGTCCACAGGCAGAGAGCACAGGAAGTTATTCGTTTACAAGATTTCTGGCTGGATGAAAAGCTATTTATTACAGATATAATAAAACACTTTCAATGGTATATTTAACAGATCACAATGAATGAAATAGGGGGAAACATATTGCTAGAGTTTACATACACTTAAAACAAATCCTGTCATGAAAGAATCATGGAGACTGTCAGTGTGAAGTCCAAATCCCTGATCAGCATAAAAATAAGAATTGAATTTACTGCATACGTCTGGCATACTTCTAGGTCAGTGACATATTGAAGCCAGATACATTAGGAAAACTTGCATTTGCATGCAGAGATTAGCAATGGCAGCCTCCATTTTTCACTGATGACAGGTGTACTTTAAGTGCTGGTTCCCACCACAATTTCTGCGTTCCAGAGGCATTTTTGCATATATACATATATACATTTTTGCATATATACATATATACATTTTTGCATATATATACATATATACATTTTTGCATATATACTGTGACAGCAGGCAGGTAAAATCACCAGGTTGCATCCAGGATGGTAGATATGTATGCCCTAGATTCAGGCTTTATGCAGATTCATACCACTAGGGGGAGTGCTGGGAGTCTTGCAGGGGAAGAGTTAATAAGCCCAGCTGAATCAAGTGGCTCATTAAGGCCTCTACAAGAACTCCCAGCATGCTAAGGGAGATGCTCCATCCAGGAACCAGTTCTGTGTTGTGCAAGACTGGGGAGTGTGTTTCTGTCCTGTGCGGTGAGACAAAGCCTGTGTGGCTAAAACCTTAAAAAAAACAGGGAGATAGGGGCTGGGGCAGCACAAGGCAGCACCTAGTTGTCAGACAGGGAACCTACGTGTGTAGTAAGCGGTCAAGCTGGCCAGGATTTCTTTTTGTATGTTTCTTTTTGTTTTGCTGTTTTTCCCCTGTAAATAGTTTAAATAAACTGCACATTTTGTTTTTGCAACTACAAACTCTGTCTGCTGTGCCTGTTTTTGTGTGGTGAACCCATCCGGGGGGTCACACACACCCGCTGCCGAGCTAACCTCCTCACAGTTGGTGGAGAACCAGTGGCAGTTTTTTTTAAGGCCAGCATGGAGGAGATACTGAAACAGCTGGCCAATGCAAATGCCAATCAGCAGCAAACAAATGCAGGTTTGCAAAAGAGCCTTGCAGCTCATCAACAGAGCCTTGCAGCCCAGCAGCAGACAAATGCAATTTTGCAACAGAGCCTCGCAGCCCAGCAGCAAGCTCAGCAACAAGCCCAGCAGCAATCTGAGGCCCGCTTCATAGACCTGTTACAGAATCAAGAGCAGAGACTACAACAATTGGAAACGTTAATGCAGCAACATCCACAGACCAGTGAGGCAAGTCGTTCCACTAATACCGCGTCCTTTTGGGGTGAGTCGTTTACTGACAAAAATGACTGGAGAGGATGATCCAGAGGTGTTTTTGACCACGTTTGAAAGGACTGCTGAAAGAGAAAAGTGGCCTAAGCAGCAGTGGGCTGTACTGGTGGCTCCTCTGTTAACTGGTGAATCGCAGAAAGCTTACTATGACCTAGAGCCTGACCAAGCAAAAGACTATGTGATGCTGAAATATTGGCACGGCTGGGTGTCACCCTGGCTGTCCGGGCTCAGCGTGTGCATAACTGGACTTTCCGGCTTGGAAAACCCCCCAGGTCTCAAATGTATGATCTCATTCACCTGAGCAGGAAGTGGCTACAGCCAGAGACTTTGTCCGCACCAAAGATTGTGGAACGTGTTGTGATGGATCGTTTTTTGAGAGCTCTTCTTACTGCCATCCAAAAGTGGGTAAGCCATGGAGACCCAGAAACGGCCGATAATCTTGTGGATCGTGTAGAGAAGTACTTGGCTACGGAAAAGCTGACTGCCTCTTCCAGAGACTCACAGACTTTCCACCCTAAGACCAGACAATCCCCAGTGGCGGGTAAGATGATTCCAAGGGGTGAGGGTGGAGAGAGTGAGAGGGTGGGAGTTCTACCCAAAGTTTGGCGAGAACAGCCTGGGAAGTCAGGGGTTCAAGAGGCAGCAAGAAGGATTGTTTGTTACCGCTGCCGACAAGAGGGACATATTGCAGCAAATTGCCCGGTTGTGGATGAACCCATGCAATGTGACTTTGTAACGGACAGACGTCAGTCGCTGTTTGCGACAGTCGCATGCACTGCCATTCGGGGAACTGAGAAACATTTATGCAAAATGTGTGTTAATGGTAGAAATGTTGTTGTATTGCTGGATTCAGGTAGCCTCGTGACACTGATAAAGGCTGAATTAGTTACTACAGAGGTTTCTGGGAATAGCAAGGTAGCGGTTATTTGTGTGCACGGGGACACCCGAAAGTATCCGGTGACTACAGTGTGTTTTGAGACCCCAAAGGTACCCTCTCTCATCGGGTGGGATTAGTGTCTCACTTGCCTCATGATGCCATTGTGGGAAGGGATTTTCCAAAGTTCTGGGAACTATGGGATTGTCCTGAGCCCCCCACTGGTGCCCATATATACCAGGAATGTGATAGGCAGAATTCCTCGGAGAGTGGTGAGGACTCTCCAGAATTCCCCTTGTCGGTATTGGCAGGGGAGACTCGAGAAACTGGGGAGGAGCCAACATCCTCAGACGAAAACATGCCGTCTGTGCAGTTTTCTGATCTCGAGGTTCACAAGGAAAATTTTGCCACAGAACAGTTAAAAGACCCCACCCAGATGAGACCTGCACTTACCCATACTTCATTGTGGAAAAGGACCTACTGCATCGGGTGGCTAAAAGGGCAGAAGAAACCATTGAGTAGCTTGTGGTGCCCAAACCTTACAGGAAGTTGGTGTTAGAGTTGGCCCATGGGCACATTCTTGGAGGTCATCTGGGGACAGAGAAAACCAGAGAGAGAGTATTGCAGAGATTCTATTGGCCTGGGGTCATGAAGGAAACAGAAAATTATTGTTCCTCCTGCCCTGTGTGTCAGAGGTCGGCACCGATGCCACATTTCCGTAACCCGCTGGTACCTCTTCCCATCATTGAGGTCCCCTTTGAGAGGATCACAATGGATTTGGTAGGTCCGATAATGAAGTCCGCTAGGGGGCACCAGTACATCTTGGTTATAATGGACTATGCCACCCGTTATCCGGAAGCGATTCCTCTCCGAAATACCTCGGCCAAAACCATAGCCAAAGAGCTATCTCTTGTTTTTAGCCGTGTGGGTATTTGTAAAGAACTGCTTACAGACCAAGGTACTGTGAGGGGGTTAGCTCGGCAGCGGGTGTGTGTGACCCCCGGGATGGGCTCCCCACACAAAACAGGCCCAGCAAACGGAGGTTGTGGTTTTCAAAATCAAAAAGGTGCGGTTTATTTTCTATTTACAGTGACAAAACACAGCAAAGCAAAAGAAACATAACCAAAATAAATCCTGGTCAAGTTGACCTCTGACTAAACATACAGGTTTCCTAACTAACAACTGGGATCAGCCTAGTGCTGTCCTAGTCCCTAAGTCCCTGGTTTTAAATGTCCAAGCAAATAGCCACACAGGCTTTGTCTCACCGCACAGGGGTTCACTCTCCCTAGACAGTCCACACAGGTCTGGTTCCAGGCATGAGCTAACATCTAATGAAGCTGGGAGTTCTTATAGAGGCCTAAATGAGCTGACAAGCTTCAGCTGGTCTCATCAACTCCCTGTCTGCACGACGCCCAGCACTCTCCCTAGAGGTATGAGTCATCCATGAGCCCACTAGCCTTAGCTGGGCTTATACAACTCTCCACCTAGTTGTATAAGTCGGCGTAAAGCCTGAATCTGGGCGAAATATATCTACCCCCCTGGATGCAACCAGGTGACTTTACCTTCCTGCTGTCACATACCCCCCCCTCTTGTTTTAACCTCGGGGTTGGAACACCAGCAATCAGGCATTCATGTACTCGAGACAAAGCATCCACATTCCCCATTTGAACGCCAGGGCGATGCTTTACTGTGAAGTTGAATTCCTGGAGGGCCAGGAACCACCTATTCACTCTTCTATTTGTTTCCTTGTTTTGAGCCATCCACTTTAACGGAGCGTGATCCGTAACCATGTCAAAGTGCCTACCTAGCAGGTAGTACCGAAGGGAATCTAGAGCCCACTTCACCGCTAAACACTCCTTTTCAACGGTGGCGTAATTTACCTCATGGGACTTCAACTTCCTGCTGAGGTAAATGACTGGGTGCTCTTCCCCGTTCCAGACCTGGGACAATACTGCTCCTAACCCCACATCTGACGCATCACTTTGTACGACAAAGTCTTTAGAGAAGTCGGGTGAGTACAACACTGGCTGGCTACATAAGGCTTGTTTCAAGAATTGGAATGCTGCCTCAGCCTCGGGGGTCCATTTAATCATGACCGACCCTTTCCCCTTCGTCAGGTTGGTTAGGGGCACAGCCTTAGAAGCAAAGTGGGGAATGAATCGCCGATAATACCCAGCGATTCCCAGAAAGGCTCGTACCTGCTTCTTGCTGTTGGGACGTGGCCAACTCTGGATGGCCTCGACTTTGTTGAGTTGGGGTTTTATTACTCCCCTCCCAATGGTGTACCCAAGATATTTGGCCTCCTCCTGCCCAATGGTACACTTCTTGGGGTTAGCCGTAAACCCCGCTTCCCGAACAGAGTCCAGGACTGCTTGCACTTTTGGCAGATGTGAGGCCCAATCTGTGCTATGGACAATTACGTCATCCAGGTAAGCCGCAGCATACTTCCGATGGGGCCTCAGCATCTGGTCCATTTTCAGCTGGAATGTGGCCGGCGCATTCTGTAACCCGAACGGCATTCTTTTATATTGGAACGCCCCGTCTGGGGTTACAAATGCGGTTTTCTCTTTGGCCGACTTGGCCAGGGGGATTTGCCAATACCCTTTTGTGAGGTCAAGAGTCGTCATGTATCGGGCTGTTCCCAGCCGGTCGATCAACTCATCTATACGTGGCATGGGGTAGGTGTCAAATTTTGTAACTTTGTTCAACTGACGAAAATCGTTACAAAATCGCCAGCTCCCATCCGGTTTAGGCACCAACACGATGGGACTAGACCAATCACTTTGGGACTCCTCTATCACCCCTAAGTTCAGCATTTTCTGTACTTCCTCCCGTATTGCCTCCCGTCGAGCCTCTGGGATCCGATAGGGTTTTAACTTCACCCTTTCACCGGGCGGGGTAATGATGTCATGCTCTACCCCAGATGTTTGTCCCGGCAGCTCAGAGAATACCTCCTTGTTGCGAAGCACAAACTCCTTAACCTCCTGTTGTTGGGGTTGTGACAAGGTGGCTGCTATTCCAACCTCAGGAATCACGCAACCAGTTTGAGCTGGTGACCAAGTGTCTGCGACTAGGGACTCTCTATCCCTCCAGGCTTTCAACAGATTAACGTGATAGATCTGTTCGGGCTTTCGCCTTCCTGGTTGTCTGACCTTGTAATTCACTTCGCTCACTTTTTCCATTATCTCGTAGGGGCCTTGCCATTTGGCAAGGAATTTACTTTCAACCGTAGGGACAAGTACCAATATCCTATCCCCCGGGGAAAAGGTACGGGTCTTGGCTCCACGGTTGTACACTCTCTGCTGTGCCAACTGCGCTTGGGCCAAATGTTCCTTCACGATGGGCATTACCTGTGCAATTCGATCTTGCATCAGGGCGACATGCTCAATCACACTCCTGTGGGGAGAACTCTCACTTTCCCAAGTTTCCTTGGCAATATCCAACAGCCCTCTTGGGTGTCTCCCATACAGTAACTCAAAGGGGGAGAATCCCGTAGAGGATTGGGGCACCTCCCTAATAGCAAACATCAAATAAGGAAGTAAACAGTCCCAATCCTTTCCATCTCTATCCACCACTTTCTTCAACATTTGTTTTAGGGTTTTGTTGAATCTTTCAACCAGCCCATCGGTTTGGGGGTGATACACAGACGTACGCAATTGCGTCACTTTGAACAATTTACACAGCTCTTTCATAACCCGGGACATAAAGGGTGTACCTTGGTCCGTAAGCAGTTCTTTACAAATACCCACCCGGCTAAAAACAAGAGATAGCTCTTTGGCTATGGTTTTGGCCGAGGTATTTCGGAGAGGGATCGCTTCTGGATAACGGGTGGCATAGTCCATTATAACTAATATGTACTGGTGCCCCCTAGCGGACTTGATTATAGGACCTACCAAATCCATGGCGATCCTCTCAAACGGGACCTCAATGATGGGTAGAGGGACCAGCGGGCTACGGAAATGTGGCATCGGGGCCAACCTCTGACACACAGGGCAGGAGGAACAATAATTTTCTACGTCCTTCATCACCCCCGGCCAATAGAATCTCTGTAATACCCTCTCTCGGGTTTTCTCTGTCCCCAGATGACCTCCAAGAATGTGCCCATGGGCCAACTCCAACACCAACTTCCTGTAAGGTTTGGGCACCACAAGCTGCTCAACGGTTTCTTCTGCCCTTTTTGCCACCCGATACAGTAGGTCCTTCTCTACGCTGAAGTATGGGTAAGTGCAGGTATTATCTGGGTTCACTAACTCGCCATCTATTTTCACTACGTTTTCCCGTGCCTTTATTAGGGCGGGGTCTTTCAACTGTTCTGTGGCAAAGTTTTCCCTGTGAACCTCAAGATCAGAAAACTCCACAGACGGTAGGTTTTCGTCTGAGGAGGTGGGCTCCTCTCCAGTTTCTTGAGTCTCCCCTGCCAATACTGATAAGGGAAATTCCGGAGAGTCCTCACCACTCTCAGGGGAGTTCTGGCTATCACATTCCTGGTACATAGGGGCACCAGTGAGGGGCTCAGGATCATCCCACAGTTCCCAGAACTTCGGAAAATCCCTTCCCACAATGGCGTCATGCGGTAACTGAGATACTAAGCCCACTGGATGAGAGAGGGTACCTTTGGGGGTCTCGAAACACACTGTAGTCACTGGATACTCTCGGGTGTCCCCATGCACACAAATAACAGCTACCTTGCTATTCCCAGAGACCTCTGTTTTAACTAACTCAGCCTTTATCAGGGTCACAAGGCTACCTGAATCCAGCAATACCACAAAATTTCTACCATTAACACACATTTTGCATAAATGTTTCTCAGTTCCTCGAATGGCAGTGCATGCGACTGTCGCACACAGCGACTGACGTCTGCCCGTCAGAAAGTCACACTGCATGGGTTCCTCCACAACCGGGCAATTGGCTGCAATATGTCCCGCTTGCCGGCAGCGGTAGCAAACGATCCTTCTTGCCGCCTCTTGAGCCGCTGATTTCCCAGGCTGTTCTCACCAAACTTGGGGTAGAGCTCCCACCCTCTCACTCTCTCCACCCTCACCCCTTGGAATCCTCTTATCCGCCCCTGGGGATGGTCTGGTCTTAGGGTGGAAAGTCCGAGTGTCTCTGGAAGAGGCCGTCAGGTTCTCTGTAGCCAAGTATTTCTCCACACGATCCACAAGACCATCGGCCGTCTCTGGGTCTCCATGGCTTACCCACTTTTGGATGGCAGTAGGAAGAGCTCTCAAAAACCGATCCATTACAACACGTTCCACAATCTTTGGTGCGGACAAAGTCTCTGGCTGTAGCCACTTTCTGCTCAGGTGAATGAGATCATACATTTGAGACCTGGGGGGTTTTCCAAGCTGGAAAGTCCAGTTATGCACACGCTGAGCCCGGACAGCCTGGGTGACACCCAGCCTTGCCAAAATTTCAGCTTTTAGCATCACATAGTCTTTTGCTTGGTTAGGCTCTAGGTCATAGTAAGCTTTCTGCGATTCACCAGTTAACAGAGGAGCCACCAGTCCAGCCCACTGCTCCTCAGGCCACTTTTCTCTTTCAGCGGTCCTTTCAAATGTGGTCAAAAATACCTCTGGATCATCCTCTCCAGTCATTTTTGTCAATAAACGACTCACCCCAAAGGACGCGGTATTAGTGGGACGGCTTTCCTCACTGGTCTGCGGACGTTGCTGCATTACTGCTTCCATTTGTTGTAGTCTCTGCTCTTGCTTCTGTAACAGGTCTATGAAGCGGGCCTCAGATTGCTGCTGGGCTTGTTGCTGAGCTTCCAGACTCTGTTGGTGAGCTTGCTGCTGGGCTGCAAGGCTCTGTTGATGAGCTTGCTGCTGGGCTGCAAGGCTCCTTTGCAAACCTGCATTTGTCTGCTGTTGATTGGCATTTGCTAGAGCCAGCTGTTTCAGTATCTCCTCCATGCTGGCTTAAAAAAAAACTGCCCGCATTCTCCACCAACTGTGAGGGGGTTAGCTCGGCAGCGGGTGTGTGTGACCCCCGGGATGGGCTCCCCACACAAAACAGGCCCAGCAAACGGAGGTTGTGGTTTTCAAAATCAAAAAGGTGCGGTTTATTTTCTATTTACAGTGACAAAACACAGCAAAGCAAAAGAAACATAACCAAAATAAATCCTGGTCAAGTTGACCTCTGACTAAACATACAGGTTTCCTAACTAACAACTGGGATCAGCCTAGTGCTGTCCTAGTCCCTAAGTCCCTGGTTTTAAATGTCCAAGCAAATAGCCACACAGGCTTTGTCTCACCGCACAGGGGTTCACTCTCCCTAGACAGTCCACACAGGTCTGGTTCCAGGCATGAGCTAACATCTAATGAAGCTGGGAGTTCTTATAGAGGCCTAAATGAGCTGACAAGCTTCAGCTGGTCTCATCAACTCCCTGTCTGCACGACGCCCAGCACTCTCCCTAGAGGTATGAGTCATCCATGAGCCCACTAGCCTTAGCTGGGCTTATACAACTCTCCACCTAGTTGTATAAGTCGGCGTAAAGCCTGAATCTGGGCGAAATATATCTACCCCCCTGGATGCAACCAGGTGACTTTACCTTCCTGCTGTCACAGTACACACTTTATGTCCCGGGTTATGAAAGAGTTGTGTAAGTTGTTCAAAGTGACACAATTGCGTACATCTGTGTATCACCCCCAAACAGATGGGTTGGTTGAAAGATTCAACAAAACTATAAAACAAATGTTAAAGAAGGTGGTGGATGAAGATGGAAAGGATTGGGACTGTCTAATTCCCTATTTAATGTTTGCTATTAGGGAGGTACCACAATCCTCTACGGGTTTCTCACCCTTTGAGTTACTTTATGGGAGACACCCCAGAGGGCTGTTGGATATCACCAAGGAAACCTGGGAAAGTGAGAGTTCTCCCCACAGGAGTGTGATTGAGCATGTCGCCCTGATGCAAGATAGAATTGCACAGGTAATGCCAATCGTAAAGGAACATTTGGCCCAAGCGCAGTTGGCACAGCAGAGAGTGTACAACCGTGGAGCCAAGACCCGTACCTTGTCCCCGGGGGATAGGATATTGGTACTTGTCCCTACGGTTGAAAGCAAATTCCTCGCCACATGGCAAGGCCCCTATGAGATATTGGAAAAAGTGAGCGAAGTGAATTACAAGGTCAGACAACCAGGAAGGCGAAAGCCCGAACAGATCTATCACATTAATCTGTTGAAAGCCTGGAGGGATAGGGAATCCCTAGTCACGGAAACTTTGTCACCAGCTCACTCTGATTGCGTGATTCCTGAGGTTGGAATAGCAGTCACCTTGTCAAACTCCCAACAACAGGAGGTTAAGGAGCTTGTGCTTCGCAACAAGGAGGTTTTCTCTGAGCTGCCGGGACAAACGTCTGGGGTAGAGCATGATATTATTACCCCACCCGGTGAAAGGGTGAAACTAAAACCCTATCGGATCCCAGAGGCCCGACGGGAGGCAATACGTGAGGAAGTACAGAAAATGCTTGAGTTGGGGGTGATAGAGGAATCCCAAAGTGATTGGTCCAGTCCCATTGTGTTAGTGCCTAAACCGGATGGGAGCTGGCGATTTTGTAACGATTTTCGACAACTGAACAAAGTTACAAAATTTGACACCTACCCCATGCCACGTATAGATGAGTTCATCGACCGGCTGGGAACAGCCCGATACATGACAACTCTTGATCTCACAAAAGGGTATTGGCAAATTCCCCTGGCCAAGTCGGCCAAGGAGAAAACCGCATTTGTAACCCCAGACGGGGCGTTCCAATATAAAAGAATGCCGTTTGGGTTACAGAATGCGCCGGTCACATTCCAGCGGAAAATGGACCAGATACTGAGGCCCCATCAGAAGTATGCTGCGGCTTACCTGGATGATGTAATTATCTATAGCACAGATTGGGCCTCACATCTGCCAAAAGTACAAGCAGTCCTAGACTCTATCCGGGAAGCTGGGTTTACGGCCAACCCCAAGAAGTGTACCATTGGGCAGGAGGAGGCCAAATATCTTGGGTACACCATTGGGAGGGGAATAATAAAACGCCAAGTCAACAAAGTCAAGGCCATACAGAATTGGCCACGTCCCAACAGCAAGAAGCAAGTATGAGCCTTTCTGGGAATCGCTGGTTATTATCAGCGATTCATTCCCCACTTTGCTTCTCAGGCTGTCCCCCTAACCAACTTGACAAAAGGGAAAGAGTCGGTCATGGTTAAATGGACCCCAGAGGCTGAGGCAGCATTCCAATTCTTAAAAAAAGCCTTATGTAGCCAGCCAGTGTTGTACTCACCAGACTTCTCTAGGGACTTTGTCGTACAAAGTGATGCATCAGACGTAGGGTTAGGAGCAGTATTGTCCCAGGTCTGGAACGGGGAAGAGCACCCAGTCATTTACCTCAGCAGGAAATTGAAGTCCCATGAGGTAAATTATGCCACGATTGAGAAGGAGTGTTTAGCGGTGAAGTGGGCTCTAGATTCCCTTCGGTACTATCTGCTAGGTAGGCACTTTGACATGATTACTGATCACGCTCCTTTAAAGTGGATGGCTCAAAACAAAGAGACAAATAGAAGAGTGAATAGGTGGTTCCTGGCCTTACAGGAATTCAACTTTACAGTAAAGCATCGCCCTGGCGTTCAAATGGGGAATGTGGATGCTTTGTCTCGAGTACATGCATGCCTGGTTGCTTGTGTTCCAACCCCAAGGTTTAAACAAGAGGGGGGGGGGTGTATGTGACAGCAGGCAGGTAAAATCACCAGGTTGCATCCAGGATGGTAGATATGTATGCCCTAGATTCAGGCTTTATGCAGATTCATACCACTAGGGGGAGTGCTGGGAGTCTTGCGGGGGAAGAGTTAATGAGCCCAGCTGAATCAAGTGGCTCATTAAGGCCTCTACAAGAACTCCCAGCATGCTAAGGGAGATGCTCCATCCTGGAACCAGTTCTGTGTTGTGCAAGACTGGGGAGTGTGTTTCTGTCCTGTGCGGTGAGACAAAGCCTGTGTGGCTAAAACCTTAAAAAAACAGGGAGATAGGGGCTGGGGCAGCACAAGGCTGCACCTAGTTGTCAGACAGGGAACCTACGTGTGTAGTAAGCGGTCAAGCTGACCAGGATTTATTTTTGTATGTTTCTTTTTGTTTTGCTGTTTTTCCCTTGTAAATAGTTCAAATAAACCGCACCTTTTGTTTTTGCAACTACAAAGTCTGTCTGCTGTGCCTGTTTTTGTGTGGTGAACCCATCCAGGGGGTCACACACACCCGCTGCCGAGCTAACCCCCTCACAATACATATATACATTTTTAAGCTTTTTTGTTGCGTTTTCTATTCGTTCTTGTGCATTTTTTTCTCAATTTTTTTATTTATTTTTGGCACTTGAAAAATCTCAGGACAATGTGTGTTCCCCTGCATTTTTTGGTGTGTTTACATGCGTTTTGCTGCATTCCAGATGCGTTCTATACAGAAAAGAAATGCTGCAGTTTTGTGAACTAGGGCCACTGGAATATAAGGAAGACACTGTGCATGTGTTTTTGATGCAGTTTAAAAAAGCACTGGACTGCATCTGGTGTGAAGTAACCCTGAGGGCCAGTTCACACAAAAGAAATGCAGTCCGGATGCGTTCGAATGCGTTCCAGATGCTTTTTTTGCATGCACGTTTTTGATGCATTTTTGATGCACTCCAGTGCGGTTTTGATGCGTTTTTGGTGCAGTTCAGTGCATTTTCCCCCTCTTTTTTCATGACATGTGTGTTACAGTGCATTTCTAGTGCGTTTAGGTGCGTATTTGATGCGTTTTACAGCATTACTTTTCTTTTTCCTGAACTGGAAAACGCTGGAACTGCAAGCACTGGTGTGACCTATGCCATTGAAAAACCACATTACCTACCTTCCAGGCATTTTTGATGCAGAAGAAAAACACACTGGACTGCATGTTGTGTGAACTGGCCTTGAGAGTAATGGCACGTACACACAATCTGAAAATCGGACAAAAAATATTATTATTATTGTACAGGATTTATATAGCGCCAACAGTTTACACAGCGCTTTACAACTTGAGGGTAGACAGTACAAATACAATACACTTTAATACAGTAGGAATCAGAGGACCCTGCTTCTTAGAGCTTACAGCGATCGTATGATAATCAGATCATTAGTACAGAGCTTTCGAGAGCCGATCACGACAGTTCATCCGATATTATTAGATCGGACAAACACAAAAAATGTTCTCATACGATACCAGATCGTAAATTTTTTGTTTAATCAGTACAGTTGTCATACAAAAATACAATAGAAATACACTACAACCATGGGTGTCCGCTGAAATTTTTTCAGGGGGGGGGGCGCTTCAGCAGCGGCGATACATAGTCGCATTTTACCCTTTCTTCGACCGCTAGCGGGGGTTAAAAGCGACCCCCCCCACGTTAAAATGTAAAAACACCCCACTGTGCCCCCTGCATCTTTAAATATCTCTTTGTCACTACTGTGTACCCCCTCTCCACAACTGCACCTCTGGACCCCTTTACATTACACAGCACCCCACAGCTCTGGACCCCTTTACATTACACAGCACCCTGTATCACTGGACCCCTTTACATTACACAGCACCCTGCATCAATGGACCCCTTTACATTACACAGCACTCTGCATCACTGGACCCCTTTACATTACACAGCACCCTGCATCACTGGACCCCTTTACATTACACAGCACCCTGCACCCCTTTACATTACACAGCACCCTGCATCAATGGACCCCTTTACATTACACAGCACCCTACAGCTCTGGACCCCTTTACATTACACAGCACCCTGCATCACTGGACCCCTTTACATTACACAGCACCCTGCATCACTGGACCCCTTTACATTACACAGCACCCTGTATCACTGGACCCCTTTACATTACACAGCACCCTGCATCAATGGACCCCTTTACATTACACAGCACTCTGCATCACTGGACCCCTTTACATTACACAGCACCCTGCATCACTGGACCCCTTTACATTACACAGCACCCTGCACCCCTTTACATTACACAGCACCCTGCATCAATGGACCCCTTTACATTACACAGCACCCTACAGCTCTGGACCCCTTTACATTACACAGCACCCTGCATCACTGGACCCCTTTACATTACACAGCACCCTGCATCACTGGACCCCTTTACATTACACAGCACCCTGAACCACTGGACCCCTTTACATTACACAGCACCCTGCATCACTGGACCCCTTTACATTACACAGCACCCTGCATCACTGGACCCCTTTACATTACACAGCACCCTCCACCCCTTTACATTACACAGCAGTACCCTGCACCTCTGGACACTACACTCTGACCACTACACTACACACTGACTACTGACCACTACACTGCACACTGACCACACTGACCATATGTATGACGTTGTGTCTCTGCAGACACACACACGTGTTGTAGGACATCTCCTCCTCCCTCCATACCGCACACACACCCCGGCTCTCCTTCCTTCTCACCTTCAGCAGGTCCAGCGGGTGTGTGCAGCAGGCCGCCCTGCAGGAGGCCAGGCCCCCGAGGTACCACCACCACCGACTCGAGACACCCTCTGCTCCCCCATCTCCCCCCAGCTCTTTTTCTTCTCTCCCCGGCGCGCTGCACAGTCCAAGGGCCAGGGGTGGAGCCGGCCTGTGCCCGGGAGTACGAGAAGAGCCGGGGCCAATTGGGTTGCAGCGCGAGACCCCGCACAGCCAGCGCTGCCAAACCATGAGATGTGGCCGCCTTAAAGCGGCGACGGGGAGGTGTGGTGGGCCCGGGGGGTGGAGGAGGGAGTACATGTGCTGCAGGGCAGATCTGTGCGAGGCTGGAAGTGGGTGTAAGGGCGCCGGAGGGTGTAGAACACTGCCAATTTGGCCAACACCTTCTCGATTCCAGGGGGGGCAAACGACCCCCCCTTGCCCTATGGAGCGGATGCCCATGACTACAACACGTGACATCACTTCCGATTTTTTATTCTGTTGTACAGAAATTTTTGTCGCTTTAGTAACCTCTCTATTTTCGATATGTGACTAGCATGCAAAAAATAAATAAAAAATGAACGATCTGTCGTCTGATTTTCGGATCATGTGTACGGGCCATTAGAGAGTCTTTGGCATTTTCCTAGGTTAGAATTCAGCCACATCTGTTCCTCTTGACAACACAGTTGCAAACTGACCGTGATCATCAGATCAAGGTGTCAATCAGATCAAAGTGACCTGGCCAATCAGATCACATGGATTGCATTAGTTATTGCAGCAAAGGCAGCTGCAATCCTGTGATAACTCCAAATGGATCTTGTAAAAATGTGTTTTTAGTCGTCTACCTATTATGGCCAGATTGATTCAAATAAAAATAAAAAAAATATTAAAAATAAATAAAAATTGGAAAAAAATTAAAAAACGTTGTAATGGCGAAAAATGTATTGATTGGCTTTACCCAAAATAATGATTGTTTTATATTGCATATAATTTTAGATTTTTCCCTTTAATAATGCCAAGACTTCTGTTCTGATAAGAATCCTCTGTGTGAAAGCTTAGCAGAGTTCTTGTCGCCACTATGTGAGTGCTGTGCTTTTATTTACATAACCTTACACAGATGGCAAACAGGGGTTAGTGCTGCTTTTCCACCAGGCACCAGAAAAACATCCTCTACTGAATAATGTTGTGTACACAGCGATACAGAACACTTCTTCTGTGTCAACATGTGACATATTAATAATCACTTATACAGATCTCCAATGCAGCACTGTGCAATAAAGACACACAAAGATGAAATGATACATGACTTGTAACAAAACCCTGACATATGGTAATCAGTCAGTGAAAAAGAAGGTAAGCTTAAAGTGGAACTTCACTCAACCCAATCAACATTGATTATTTTTAATCCTCATGCTGCTAGCATTGGTAAATATAATGGAAAGTATATCATATTCATTTGTTTTAAACTTTTTCTTTTTACATTTCTTCAGTTACTTCCTGATTTCTTGCCTAGGCAAATGATGTCATACATCCCAGGAGTCTTCAGGAGGGGAGAACCGCTCCTCCCCTCCTGAAGACTCCTGGGATGTATGACATCATTTGCCTAGGCAAGAAATCTGGAAGTAACTGAAGAAATGTAAAAAGAAAAAGGGGTTTTCTCAGATAAGCACACTCTTCGGCATGCATGCTTGAGCAAAGGGCAGATGGATTCCAGAAAGTAAATGCTACATGAATCATCTGCCCTTACTCAAGATGGCCATGGCCAGAAATGCAAGGGGGTGTTTTTCAAAGTAATTTCTCAACAAAATAAATGATAAAAATGAATTAAATAGTTCTTTTGGTTTGTGTTGCTCAGATGCAGTGTATTTCCGCTTTAAAGTGATTGTAACTGATCACCTTGTAACAACCCATTCAGTTTAAAAATGAAATGAAAGGCAAAACATTTGTGTATAGATATAAGAAAAACATCATAAATCCTTTTTTTTCTTTATTATAAATGCTCACATTCCCTCTTTTCTCAGCTGCATAAGAATTAGGGGTGGAGGAGAAGCAGCATTACACTGAGCTTCCCAGTAAGACGCCTTTCACACTGGGGCGGTTTGCAGGCGCTATTGTGCTAAAAAGAGCGCCTGCAAACCGAGCCTAAACAGCGGCTGCTGTCTCTCCAATGTGAAAGCCCCAAGGGCTTTCACACTGGAGCGGTGCGCTAGCAGGACGGTAAAAAAAGTCCTGCTAGCCGCATCTTTGGAGCAGAGAGAGGAGCGGTGTGTTTACCGCTTCTCCACCGCTCCTTCCCATTGAAATGAATGGGACACCGCGGTAATACCGCCCGCAAACCGCGGCTGTAGCGACGGTTTGCGGGTGGTATTAACCCTTTTTCGGCCGCTAGCGGGGGTTAAAACCGCACCGCTAGCGGCCGAATACCTCAGCAATTCCGACGGTATAGCGCCGCTAAAAATAGCGGCGCTATACCGCCACCGCACCCAGCGCCCCAGTGTGAAACCGCTCTAAAAGGCTGTGAGGGGGGGGGGTGTCAGGACAAGTCAGATCATTGGAGGAGAGCAGCCTGAGTTCCTAGCACGGCTAGAGAACTGACCACAGTGTGCTCTTCTGCCTAGTGTGGTCAGTTTTTAATCAGAAAGCAAGAAGGCTGTCAGGAACAACAGGGATTTTAAACACAGGAAGCAATACAAAGAGAAAAGGATTTTTTCTCATACAAGTACATGGTACTGCAGGCACTTATCAGGAATAGGAAATGTTAGGGTAACAAACTCTTTTGGCCCCTTTCACACTACCGCAACTTCAAAGTCACATGATTTTTCCGTGATTTTACCACGATTTTACCGCAATTTTAGGGAATGCCTGTGTAAACTTGAGGTCTATGGACGTTAATTGCACCCCATCAAGTGTTTACAGTGCGCTGCATTGCTCCTGAGTTCTAAATACACCTTTTTTTGTGTATGAAGTGCAGTGACTGGCAACTTATTTAACAGGCTGCCTAATGCAAACAACGCTGGTTCCTTAAAAAAATATGTACACCCAATCTCTAAAATCTCATATAAGATCTAACATGTTAACGAAATGTTAAAAGTTATTTTCACAATTTTTTTATGTCTGCAGATATTCTTAAAAAAAATTCCGGTGATCCTTCCATGACAATTCTTGACTCTTTCTGCCACAGGGATAAAATGTGCTGTCCCTGTTTCCCGACTGTGCTGCTTTGTTGTCCCCCTGTCACAGGCGTTTCCGAAGGAGGTGGAAAGTGGTCATTTCAATTGTAGCACTAAAAGCAAAAGTGGAGCCACTCAACTTCTGAACGTCCAAAATATGTTTATTCATTTTATGTAATACAAGGAAAATCCACCGGCTTGGCTTATGCATTCACTCCATCAGGCGCTTAAAGCAGACCTCCACCCAAAAGGGGAAGTTCCACTTCAAGGCCTCCTCCCCCCCTCCTCTTCACCAAATGGCCTTCTTTTGGGGGGGGGGGAGTGGGTACGTGGTTTTGACAGGTACCCGCTGCCACTTCTGCTCGGATTGCCTAGGCGATCCAAGCAGAAGTTCTCCTCTCCCCCTCCCTCCCTGCAGTCATCTGGGACACGTCACAAGTCCCAGAAGACTGCAGGACCATTCATAAGGCACAGCGTGGCTTGCGCATGCGCAGTGGACACCTGGCTGTGAAGCTGCAAGCTATCATAGTCGGGTACCCACAGTTGCCAGGGACAGAAGGTGGAGGGATGGCTTGGGAGAGCACATCGCTGGATCCAGGGACAGGCGAGTGGCTGTTTTTTAAAAGTCAGCAGCTACAGTTTTTATAGCTGCTGACTTTTATTAAACACATAAATGACTGTTTAATCATAGAGTCATAGGCAATTGCTAGCAGATCACGGAATGCTTGGAGCTGGCATCCTTCAGTTCATGTAGTAGTGGTGGTAGCAGGTTAAATGTTATAAAATGACTCGAGTGTGTGGATGAGGGAATCCCTCCCAATGTGCTATTGTATTCTTACAGCGGGGACACTATGCCACCATCAGAATACACTAATCAGCGCATATCGAGAGAAAATTTCCCAACAGGCTGGTTGATCCCGCTAAACCCGATGAATTTCAATCCATGTTCAGCTGGTTTTAGAGAGGAGTGGTTTTTAGACTGTTTTTTCCTGCAAGTTGATATTTCAACACACAATATGCTGGCATAGTCCCATAGGTGTGCGCACAGGGTGTGCCAGGTGTGCCTGGGCACACCCTAATCACCCTGTGTGGTGAAGATTCCCCCTGTTAATACCCCTGATATTTCACCAAAGTCCTCTAACGGAGCTCCTAAAAGAATTGTAAACAATAAAAATGAAAACTACTGACACTGTCCACTGCCTTACTGACACCAATCTCTGCCCTACTGACACTGTCCACTGCCTTACTGACACCAATCTCTGCCCTACTGACACTGTCAGTATATATACACATGCACACACACGCTTATGTGTTTGCGCTTTGGGGTGCACACACTAATGCAAAAGGCTAGGCACATCTCATCAGGAGAAATTTCCTAAGAAATGCTATGCAGCTATCACTGGAATGCATGTTTGTAGACAGTTTCTATTTGCTGCAAAAACATTACAGTTGATTAGCAGCAGTGAGATATCAACAAAAGATGAATATTTTATTAAAAAAACAATATCAATTTATGATACATCGTGCCTTAGCGAACTATAGGGTTGATTTACTAAAGGCAAATGTGCTGTTGCAGTCTGCAAGTGCAGTTACTCCAGAGCTTAGTAAATGAAGTAAAGCTTCACTTTTTAAATAATACCCAATCATGTGCAAGAAAAAAAAAAAAACTGCATTTTTGCTTGCACATGATTGGATGATGAAAGTCAGCAGCGCTTCTATTCATTTAATAAGCTCTGAAGCAACTTCTCTTACAGAGTGCAACTGCACTTTGCAAAGTGTACAGTCTATTTGCCTTTAGTAAATCAACCCCTAAATGTCATTCAGCTAGGATTTCTATCTACTTTAAATAGGAAATATTGCATGCGAATATTACATATTTACCATGTCTAAACAGCAGGTGGGACCATGCTTATTTTCACATGCATGCTACATTCATTTTAACTGCTTTGCTGCAATAGAGCCTGTTTACAGAGGTCAGTAGCTCAAGATTAAACACACAGCAGAACAAGTTAGGCAAATGACTTACAGCAAAGCTTTATTCACACATGTGTTTGGGGTCAACTACAATTTCTAGCGGGGTTTCCTGCTGACAGCCCCATACAAAGCAATAAGGGTCTGACAGCTCTCACAACCAGCCCTTCGTGGCTGATTGCATGTAATCAGTAATTGGACATGCAATGCCTACCTGTGAATGATCGTCCCCAGATGCAAACTGTTTGCATCCAAGGTTGATCATCCACAGGTAGGCATTGCATGTACAATTACTTATGAACAGCTGTGAGTGCTACCAGCCTATCATTGCTTTGTATCGGGCTTTCCACCAGCAGCTGTTTACAGTATACCTCCCTGAGTCTCCCGAAGGAAATCATAGTCAGGCCTAAATTTAAGTGTGAATGAGGTCTCTGTACGACACCTTACAGACTTTCAACCAGAGAGAGACTGTCTGACAGATAATAGCTTCTGTTGTGATTTCTCTTTAGAAGTCCTTAATGCTGTTTCATACTAGTATCATGGATGCACTCTGTACCAAATGCTTATTAGTTATAAGGCCTCATGCACACTGAGCTTAACCACTTGCCGACTGCCCCACGTACATGTACTGTGGAGCGGCGGCTCCTACAGGCAGAATCACGCACCTGTACATCTTTACCACTTCCGGGTTTGCGGCGCGCACCCGCACCGCCGGTGGCCAGCTCCCACTGTGATTGGACACAGTGGGAGCCAATTAGTGGGTTGTTCCCAACAGGGGCAGAACAGCAGTCTGCCTCTGTAAACAAGGCAGGTTGTCGTTCTGTGACAAGTGAAGACAAAGATCCTGTGTTTCTGCTGAGCAGGAACACATATCTCTGTCTTCCCACACTAGAAGCACCCCCCACACAGTTAGAAAGCACTCCCTAGGGACTCATTTAACCCTTTGATCGCCCCTAATGTTAACCCCTTCCCTGCCAGTGTACAGTGACAGTGCATATTTTTTTTAGCACTGATTACTGTACAGTATTGGTGTCACTGGTCCCCAAAAAGTGTCACTTAGTGTCTGATTTGTCCGCCACAATGTCGCAGACCTGCCATAAGGCGCTGGTCACCGCCATTACTATAAAAATAAATAAATAAATACAAATTGCATAAAAATATCCCATAGTTTGTAGACGCTATAACTTTTGCGCAAACCAATCAATATATGCTACCAAAAACATGTAACATTTTTGTTAGTTTTGCATATAATAGGAAGGGTTAGAAACTTAGCTGTGAATTCATTACTATTTTTGTCTTGATTTCTATTCAAACCTTCTCATCAAACATAAGAGGAAGTAAATGGAAATTTGGCAAAGATTGTAGTTGTCGGAAGAAGTAACAGAAAACCTCTTCAACAGAAACACAGACATTTAAAGGATAAGTTCACTTTTTGGAACATGTTACATGATGTTCCATCCGTATTTAGGGTGGGTGGGAACATCTTCCTACTTCTGCAGCCACCGCCCGTTCCTCAGAGTCCTGTAAATGGGAAACTACAAGTACCAACATCCTTTGTGGTTGTCAGCCTGTAGTTCTCAATGAACTACCCTGGCGCTGTTGAGAGCTCTGGTAGTTCATTGGCTCTTCCTGTCAGTGAGTATCTGCCTGTCTTTGCAAGGTATGAGTAGACAGATACACTAACAAGTCCGCAGGAGACCTGCATGGCACCTGCAATCTGCTGTTCATGGGTCCAATGCTTTACAGGCTTCAAGTAAAAAATAAAAAAAAATGCAATTTTTTTTACCAGCAAAAAGACGTGCATTAAATTTTTTTTAAAAGGTGAACTTATCCTTTAAAACTTTATAGACTCATGCTAATTGTGAAGAAGGCTCCTCCCTTCTCAATGTTATAGTGTACTGTCATGCTTTTATCACATTCTTGTACTGTTTTTCTATTACTGTGAAAACTAATAAAACAGTTATTTGAAGAAAAAAAAAAACTTGATAGACGTTCTATACTTTCTCCAGTCCAAAAGAAAAAATAAGGTTGGGCTGTACTTTGACATTAACTGTTAGGGTTAAGAGGTTAAGTGCTAAGAGATAAGTTAAAGCACAGGCTCTTAAAGCTGAACTCCAGGACTCTTGCAGTGGGGCAGCCAGCTCAATTTGTCTATGGATACAGGAAATAGCAGCTATACTTTCCTAATTCCCTGCTCTCCTGACAGCTGGTGCTCTCCTCCATTCTCTGATGTTCTGGGATGTATGCAAGCCCTCCTTGTCATTTAGTGTGTAGCAATACCCCCAAAGAAGTAGCTTTGTAATTTGGGTCCTCTGTTCTGCGCCTCGACTACAAGAACAACCTCATCCCCTCTGACACACCTGGTTGAATGAAAGTCACTGCAAGCACTTATAAACACACAAGTACATATACCTTTAACTTGGTGGTTAGCTAATATCAGGAAATAGACACAAGACCGCTTAGTGGTAACTTAACTCAATGTATTGGTGCAATTTAGGGTAGATGATGGTACAAGCATAAATGAGCACACAGCAAATAGATTCAAACACTAGACAAAGTAGTTACTATGCCAAAGTATCTTGAATAGAGTTCTGTACCATTAGATTGGGATCAACTAAAAAAATCTAAAAATTCTGCGACAAAACAATTCACATAGGTATCAACTGCAATGTGAATAGTAATTCTATAACTAGACTGGGACTCACTCTAGAGGTAGTTAGACTATAGCCCAGGTCTACTGCATAATTATTCCTATTCCTAAAGGCAATACTAGGAGTCCTGGTAGAGCAGCTTATCTGAGTGGACAGTCCTACACCCTTCCCTCCAGCTGGCTAGTGTTGGGGCCCATCTTGCTGTTGGTGCACAAAGACATAGTCCCAATGGAGGCTTGTATGCAGTATTATACGCTATTGGGTAAGTGTCTAATCCTTTTAAGCTGTGGCCACTCAGCCCTCTCACCAGTCCAGTGATACAGCCACGGAAGTGTAGGGGGCCGTCTGTTTTCCTGGCGGTACAGCTCCAGCATCGATGCAGTGCAGGGCTTCCTCTATTAATGACACTGTCCCGGGCCCTGCACTCCCCGATCCTCTCTAGTCTCCCAGCTGTAATCCTGAGGCCTCTGATCCAGCTACCGGCAAGTCCAGATTGGGGATGTGCTCTCACTGAATTCCTGCAGCAGATAGACCACACTATTCATATGGCAGCTCTTTTTTCCTCTCCTGTCCCGGCCTCTCCTGGGAGCTGTAATCCATTGAGTAATGGAAGTCCACAATAACTCTCCCTCCCTGGACTTCAATTCCCACACTCTGTTGAGGTCAGCTTCAGAGTCTATGGGGCGCTATAGATTTACCCGCTCCCCCTTCTGATGGAAGGCGGCGGTGCACTGAAGTCCAGCCTGTCTGTTTGACCACAGCTAAAGTGCACTGCAGACAGTGTTACGGCTTGCTCCTACAGCTAAGAACTTGGCTACATATGCAATGCAGGATTGCTAGTATGTTGTGACATTGAAGAGCCTGGGACAGAGGGAGGGGTGAAGGGAAGTGACTTCAGGGGACTTGTTGTACAGCACAGAGGAGGCCTGCAGGAAACTAAAAGCATTTAACCTTGCAGTGCAAGAAAGAGGCCCTGCTGTAAGGGTCATTTTTAAACGTTTTTTAGATTACATACTCCAATGGATTGGCCAAAAGTCCCCATTCACCCTTTCCCATACTGTCAGAATAATCATTACCAGTCCCGTTGGGTACCAGTATGACTTCAAAAGACATATATAGTTTACGTATGAAATGCTAGGAAGGGGAAGAGATGAACGAAAATCTTAAAGCGGTTGTATACCCTCGGAATTTTTTTTTTTACCCCTGTAAGGCAAAAGGCATAATGAGCTAGTATGCACCGCATACTAGCTCATTATGAAATACTTACCTTAGAACGAGGTGTCGGTAACTCACCTGATCCACGCCGAGGGAGATGACATTTTGCCTCGGCGTGTCTTCCGGGTATCGCGGCTCCAGCCCTCTGAGTGGCTGTAGCCGCGATGTTGTCGCATGCGTGTGGGAGACTTCTTTCCTGCAAGGTCCGGCGTCTGCCGGGCTTTCAGCCGAGAATCCCCTGTGCGCATGCACCGCTGCAGTCAGCGGCTCATTGCGAGGGGAATATCTCCTAAACCATACAGGTTTAGGAGATATTTTTTTTACCTACAGGTAAGCCTTATTATATGCTTACCTGTAGGTAAAAGTTAAACAACTGACTATACAACCACTTTAAGGAAATGATCTTATCTATATAGAAATGGCAAATCACAAATACTAGCTACAACCATTAAGGATTTTTCTACATTCATAACACGGAATTGAGATACTGAGGATGTTTTTTGCATGTCATTTGAAAAAATTAAGTCATAATCTTCACTTTCATGTGCAGTAGTGCACAGAATCCTGTTTTATAAATGTTTTTAGTTATTCAGAGTCAGCCCTATACTCCGTCATTTGCTTCATATACTACCAAGGGATATCAATACCCCTGGAAATGAACTCCTGTGATAGATAATAAGTGTGTTTACATGATATGAGCTCACTTTAAGCTTAGTACAAATTATAAAAAAATGGACGAACAATCATTCAATTTTTTTTTTTTCAGAAAGACTTTTGTAGCGGTACCCTCACTCTCCCTCTTTCCTATGGTGAATGGCTTGCGTCTAGGGGTACATGGGAGAGGAGAGTGCAGGGACACTACGCCAAGCTCTTCCCTCGTGTGTATAAGAGGGTCAAGCAAAGTTATTTGAATTACCCCCCGGGTCTATCCACTGCATACGAAGCCTCAGTTCTTCCCTGGAAGCGTGTCTGCCAATAATAGAGTCCCACACCAATCGAAAGTCCAACACTCCTTTATTTCTCATACAGTACGGTGAACACACTCAGTTGAATCTTCAATAACAGATGAACATGAGGGTGTGGGAACGAGTAGGCCCAGGCACAACTAAGCTCTCTTATTCCTTTTTAGCGAATAGGCCTAGTGCACGGTCTCTGCCACAGACCGGATGAACTGTTGAGGCCCCTGCCACAGGCCTAATAGAAGGCCCCTGCCACTGACCTGGTAGAAATAGTTGGACCGCTGCCATCGGTCATTGAACGTGGACTGAACTTCCTCTTAGAATTTAGGCCCCTGTTCAGGAAAGATATCCCTCCGGGTAGTCTCCAGAGGTACACCCGGCACTGGCAATCTGCTGCACCAGGTCTACCCCTCTGGATTTGGGTGCCCCACTCTCGGGGCCCCCTAGGATGATCCCTCCCTCGTGGGACCCAGCGGAAGGTACTGGGCCCCAGGCCTCCGGCCGAGTACCTCACCCCAGACTGAAGGTGTCTGGGATGGAACACGAACCCCAGGTGTCCAGGCCTAGGCCGCCTGCACACCGACCGCAACCACAGCCCTCAGGCTGAAGGTGCCCAGAA
The DNA here is from genome assembly GCA_029206835.1 of Rana muscosa. Classification (NCBI taxonomy): domain Eukaryota; kingdom Metazoa; phylum Chordata; class Amphibia; order Anura; family Ranidae; genus Rana; species Rana muscosa. The sequence continues at coordinate 921,099,447 of CM055118.1, forward strand.
CTCGAACCTCGTGGCGAAGATGTCCGCCCCCTTTATACCCTCCCCCAGGATGCACGGCGGGTTCCCCGCCCCGCCGTACAACCGCTGCGAGAGGTCACAAAGGGTACGGCACTGCAGCGATGGTTCAACCCCAGCCCAAAGTGACAGCACCACCTGCTGGGCCGCAGGGAACTATGCATCACTGGTGTCCTCACCAGATTTAAAAATATATACCCGCTATACTCTCCCCCCTGTTATTTGACACTGGTCCACAGTGTCTGGAGCAAATCATGCCCAAAAAGGGTCATCATGACCCGATCCAGAGACCGACTAACAAATCTCAATATATAAAAGAAAATGTCTTTCTGAAGCTAACCAACAGTTGTGCCTGAACCTGAAAGGGAAGGGAAGGGAACAAACAACACATAAACACATTATCAGAATCACATATTCACAACAACATTCCCTTAAGCCCATCCTGACTAAGACCCACCCCATTCTCAGTGGTCTTGATGAGATGTTCTCCTGCAGAGGGGTAAAGAATGTTACACACATATCCCTGACACATATGTTTGTGTAAGAATTAAAGAACCTCTCCGTAGAGAAACTTTTCCTTCTTTAAGTGTGTGAGTGAACAGTGAATATCGATGCGCAACACTGCCACCTGGTGACAGTGTCACGGTAACTGCACTGGTTGAAGATCTTCTCTCTTTGAACTTTCTAACTTCCCCAAAGTCCATGATCACTTTGCGGGAAGGAAGAATGAAGAACAAACAACGATAACAGTCCTTCGATTCCTCCAGAGAGCACAAACACCCATAACACGGGTACAGTCACTGGGTTTTCCCGGGAAACAACCCCGGAAAGTTCAGCAGCAACAAAACACTAGGCAAGGAGTCTTTTCTCCTACAGGTAGAACCTGGGATGCGGCAAGTCAAGGGGCTTGAAATGCTTATCCACAGTCTCTATGTGATATTCGACATCCTCCCCTTCTTTCCGTCGAATCAACACTTTGTCAGCATGGATGTGCCGACCCAACATCCACTCTGCTTTACAGTCCTTGAACCGTTGAGAGGCTTTGGGTGAACACGCTAGGTACCTGCGGGCATGTGGGACCTGAAGGTGCGTCCACACAAATTCGTTGTACCAGCGGTCCCGGCAGACTTCCACTTCATACAAAAGCTCTTTGGGTAAGTACGGGTACTCCCACCCGTACTCGGTAGCAACTTTTTGTCCGAAAAGACGCTGTAGTCTCGCCAGCGGAGGCATAGTGGCTCGATCTCCCTCACCCGGTTGAACGATGGCGTCCGGATGACGAGGTGCCTTGACCACCTCCACTCTAGGCATAGGCGGCCGCAACATCAGTCTCTTTTCCCCGGTGCCAGATGCAGGAGGCACCGGAGGTAGAAGGGCAGACTGGGGACGGGATCCCTCCTCAGGCGCTGGTGCCTCCACCCGGGGTGTACTATCCCCTGTAGACATGGGTGGATCCCTGACTTTGCGGGACGAGGAGAGAGGCATCTTGTCCCAGCCCTTCTTAGCAAAAAGTTCATCAATGATGACATCGTCTCCCGGATCGGAGAGCAATTCTAGGTCGGAGGTGTCACACTCCTCCACGGGCAAGTAGCCTGTAGTGGAGACTGAATTGCTGACTCCCGCGGGCACACAGGGCCGTGACTCCCCGACACCTCCGTCCCAACACCAAGTCCCTTTGTCCGGCTTACCTTGGCCCAAAGTTGAGAAGGGATGTCCGGAACTCTTCCTACCGGATCCATCCGGGGCGGGCATAGGCAAGCAGGGTGATCCACCGCGACCGCTGGACGGGGCAACCAAGCCGGTCTTCCTCTTTGGCGGTGGACGTTGGGAAGCAGTGGCGACCGAGTCAGCATCCTCAGATTTCTCCCGTACCTCAGTGATTGCGACCTCCCCTGCGGTCGCTACAGTGCGCACAGGGATGGCTGTAAAAGCAGCGATTCCTCCTTCATGAGTGGTGTGGCCCGTAACGCGGTTGAGGTAGATGGTTCTGGGTTTTTCAATGGTTGGCTCCACCTCAAATAAGAACTCTCCGCAGGCCTCGCAGCGTCCAAATGGCTTTAGCTGGCACACCAGTGCCGAACATCCGGGACAAATCAAACCCAGGGCCTCAACGTCCATGCATGAGTACAGGGCGAATCGTCCCCGGGGCTTTAGCCGTATCCCCGTATCCGTTATTGGAGCAGCGGTAGTCAGATTTGTGGTAGTGGGATAAATAGGAATCCACGATGCGTTAGTGAACATGGCGACTCTCTGCTGATCCATTGCGCACTGACTTGTTGGCGCCAAGGTCTCCACGTGTAATCCTTCACACGATTGGACTCCTCCCTTCTTGTACTCCAGTTTGCGGGCTTTCTCCTTCCCTGGGTCACGCCCATGAACTGAGCAGGGAGGGGGTGCCTGATGGCGCCGTGGCCAACATGGCCGACCTACTCAGTACTGTTTCGGGCAGACACTTTCAAATTCCAACAACTGAGCTCCATTGTAGCACAAACACATCCCGGACCAGAGCCCCCACGTGTAGCGGTACCCTCACTCTCCCTTTTTCCTATGGTGAATGGCTTGCGTCTAGGGGTACCTGGGAGAGGAGAGTGCAGGGACACTACGCCAAGCTCTTCCCTCGTGTGTATAAGAGGGTCGAGCAAAGTTATTTGAATTACCTCCGGGTCTGTCCACTGCATACGAAGCCTCAGTTCTTCCCTAGAAGCGTGTCTGCCAATAATAGAGTCCCACACTAATCGAAAGTCCAACACTCCTTTATTTCTCATACAGTACGGTGAACACACTCAGTTGAACCTTCAATAACAGATGAACATGAGGGTGTTGGAACGAGTAGGCCCAGGCACAACTAAGCTCTCCTATTCCTTTTTAGCGAATAGGCCTGGCACACAGTCTCTGCCACCGACCATGAGGTTGGTCTCTGCCACAGACCTGATGAACTGTTGAGGCCCCTGCCACAGGCCTAATAGCAGGCCCCTGCCACTGACCTGGTTGAAATAGTTGGACCGCTGCCACCGGTCATTGAACGTGGACTGAACTTCCTCTTAGAATTTAGGCCCCTGTTCGGAAAAGATATCCCTCCGGGCGGTCTCCAGAGGTACACCCGGCACTGGCAATCTGCTGTACCAGGTCTTCGGGTGAGTCCCTCCTCCGGTCCCTTACGCCTCTGGATTCGGGTGCCCCACTCCCGGGGCCCCCTAGGATGATCCCTCCCTCGCGGGACCCAGCGGAAGGTACTGGGCCCCAGGCCTCCGGCCGAGTACCTCACCCCAGACTGAAGGTGTCTGGGATGGAACACGAACTCCAGGTGTCTAGGCCGCCTGGACACCGACCGCAACCACAGCCCTCAGGCTGAAGGTGCCCGGGACTCGAACCTCGTGGCGAAGATGTCCGCCCCCTTTATACCCTCCCCCAGGATGCACGGCGGGTTCCCCGCCCCGCCGTACAACCGCTGCGAGAGGTCACAAAGGGTACGGCACTGCAGCAATGGTTCAACCCCAGCCCAAAGTGACAGCACCACCTGCTGGGCCGCAGGGAACTATGCATCACTGGTGTCCTCACCAGATTTAAAAATATATACCCGCTACACTTTATTACAATTTTCATGAAAAATAATTACAACACAAAAAGACAGAAACAAATAGTTCAGCCAATAGTATAAGCCTACAATAAAAACTGATATGACAATATTCCCAACAATTGTTAATTTTTTTCTGACTGTTCGTACCATGTTGAAAACAAGAATGCCATTAATGGTACCAAAATTCTCGAATGACACGGGAAGACTTACCCCATATGTAGCTACAGCGTAGAAGTGTAGCCTAGAGTCGGAAGTGATGTAATGTGCACGTGACCCTTACAATCATAGTACTAATAATAATAATAATAGAAATAATATTATTGATTAAAATCAAATATAGTATAAAAATTTATAATAATACTAACTATTAAGCATAACTTATTTGAAGTCCAAGAGATTATCTGTATACTGGTAAACTGTATACTGCTTTTCCCTTCTCACTATCACAGAAATCTATTTTATTATCCTGTATTAGATTATTCTTTTGTGTTTACGAAAATTATTTTTATTGCCATCTTTTTTCAGGTCATACTTTGTTTCCGATCATGCACAGTCTTGTGTATTCAATTTATTAAGGACAAAGACTGTACTAATTAAATGCAAATAATTTATTCTGGTAACTAACGAGAATAATGTCTTTGATCCTTTACATAGAAGTACATCAGTGGTGTGAATATTGACTGAACATTCTGTTTCGGGTGGAGCACATTGAAATTTCTAAAATGAATAATCTTTGTAACATTATTATTATAATTTTTTTTATTATTACAGAATAATGAATGTTCTTGTATGTGCTTTTGGCTGGGGACATGGGTCTACATGGGCACCCTGATTAGTCTGTGGCAACACAGCCCTATGTGTAACAAACTGTAAAGCACTTAGTGTTCTGGCACCTTTCTATTGTAGCATTAACATTTTCAGCAATTTGAGCTACAGTAGCTTTTCAATTGGATCAGACTACATGAACCAGTCTTCACTCCTCACGTACATCAATGAGCCTTGACCCTGTTGCTGGTTCGCTGGTTTACCTTCCTTGAGCCATGTTTGGTAAGTCCTGACCACTGCAGACCAGGAACTTTCCATAAGAGCTGCAGTTTTAGAGTTGCTAAGGCCCAGCCATCTAGCCATTACAATTTGGCCCTTGTCAAAGTCGTTCAAAACGCTCAACCCATCAACTTTAGGGACAACATGTTCACTTGGTGCTTAACCTCCCTGGTGGTATGATTCTGTCTGGAATTATGTACCAAAAGCGGTACAATTATTTTGCCTGGAAATTTGGTGTTATGTATTGTAGGCCTGCAATTCTTAGTAATTACCGTATTTATCGGCGTATAACACGCACTTTTTTCCCCTTAAAATCAGGGGAAAATCGTGGGTGCGTGTTATACGCCGATACTCTGTCGAATTCCCCTGCTGAAACGAGCGAAAGAGCGAGCGGAGCCGAAGCCGAAGTACACTCGGCTTTACTCGGCTCCTCTCGCAGTCCCGCCCATCTCTGACTGCGCCGCTGACATAGAGAAAGCCGAGTGTACTTCGGCTAGTCTCGGCTCCTCTCGCAGTCCTGCCCCTGACTGTGAGCAGAGCCGAGTCTAGCCGAAGTACACTCGGCTTTCTCCGTCAGCGGCGCAGTCAGTGGAGATGGGCGGGACTGCGAGAGAAGCCGAGTCTAGCCGAAGTACACTCGGCCCCGTTCGCTCCTCTCCACAGAAATCGGCGCCAAATTTAAAAAAACGCAGAGACTGACAAGATTGCAAAGGCACTGGGCAAGGCTGCAGATGGACAGATGGACACTGGGCAAGGCTGCAGATGGACAGATGGACACTGGGCAAGGCTGCAGATGGACAGATGGACACTGGGCAAGGCTGCAGATGGACAGATGGACACTGGGCAAGGCTGCAGATGGACACTGGGCAAGGCTGCATGCTGCATTTAAATGTAAGTTTTTTTTCCTTGAATTTCCCTCCTAAAAGTTTTTTTCCTTAAAATTCCCTCCTAAACTTGGGGTGCGTGTTATACGCCGGTGCGTGTTATACGTCGATAAATACGGTATTTACTTAAACCTGACCAAACAAGAGTCTAGTAGACATCCCGGGTATGATAAAGTTTGAAACACAAAATCATGAATTATAATATAATAAATAACTATAAATAATTATAACAAATAGTAATGTAATTATAATAAAAATTATTCAATAATGTAATCAAATCAAAAACACTGAAATTTGCTCAGTTGCAGAATTGTCGCTGTCATTAGATTTAGTGTTTGATGACGAATTTCCCCACAAATCGCTATCGCTCAATTCTGCAAGTGATTCTAATTTATTATCGCTGTTTTTTAGCTGGTCTAAAACCACTTTTGACATAAAGGGACACTTTTTGGTTGCTATGGACAATCTCCAGTTTCCAGGCAGAAAGAAACGTTTTTATAATATAAAAGTGCATGCAGGACACTGGACAGACCACTAGGGACAAAGGGGGTGTGTAATTATTTGATACAGTACTGTAATCAGTAAGATTACAGTATACTGTATGTATTGTGTGTTTTTTATTTTTTGAATTTGGCGCCGAACTCCGTCCCCATGCGCCGCAACGTCGCAGGGAACGAAGCTCGGCACTCGGCAGTGTGAATCGAGCGAGACATGGCTCGCACACACTGCAGAGAGACATCGCAGGATCCAGGGGACAAGGTAAGTAACTTCCCCTGGATACTGCAATGCAGCCCGAGTCTGGCTCGGGGTTAGCGCTCTTAGCATTAAAAACTCACCCCGAGCCAGACTCGGGAATACCGCCAAGGGGGTTAATATATCCCACCCAATTTCAGGTGCCATTGTAATGAGAGAAAAATGTTATTCACTTTACCTTATATGCTATGCTTATATGCTTTTCATAATGCTGTGGTTGATTGGTGTAAACATCAACAATGTGTAGGTTGCAGTGCAGGTGCAAAATGACTGCATTTATACATCTCATCTCAACTCTACGTGGACATGAAGTATGATGCACTACAGACCACTTTTTAAGCATTAACTTATTGCCAGCTTTCTGCCAAAAAGATCCTACCTAAAATTCTATGGCAGCGTGCAAGAAACCTAAAACTGCTAAAAAATTGTGGTGCCATAAAAGAAAAAAACAACAAAGTTTAACGTTCTATTTTGGTCTTTTGCCAACAGTACAGAACTTACATATGAATCAAAGAAATTATAAGTCAAAAAGGCATACATACTATCATGCGTGAATCTGAGCCTTACAAGCACCACATTTTGTTCCAGTACAGCCTGAGAAAGTCTCAAACCTATGTTAATTATGAAATGTTAAATTAAAACCTTGAGTTAACACAAACTTCAAACAAAATCCAGCTCACATTACTAAACATAAAAAATCCGTGGATATGGAGGTGCCTGATGGAACATGGTAAGCGTTATCTTTGGCTAACGAACAGGAAGGAGACAAACACTCAACCAAGCAATTGGTATAAATGGTACCAATGTCAACAGGGCCCTGAATATGATCCAGGATCTTATGGAAAGTTGTTGGAATAGGGGCACCAAAAAGCACAAAGATCCCCTATTACTGCTTTTCACACGTCGTTCTTACACTGGAGCGTGTTTATTGCAGGCTCATAAATATAATCTATTCTTGCTACAGCTTTACTCCATTAACTGAATCGAACAATGATTCTTTTACAAATGTCATTACGTTTGCTAAAACAGACTCCGTTTTGAAAGCATTTTAATGTTTGGTGGGACACAGTGACTTGATTTATCAGTTGTCTGTTGGTTCCTAGGCAGGTTGCTAGTACCTTTGTGTTGCCAAAGAAGACAAGAACACTCGTCATGTATTAATTTACCTAATAAAGACTTTTGGCCAGATATTAAACTATTGGTATTAGGGCCCCTTTTCATACTGTATGTGCAGTGCATTAACATTGAAATCAATGGGCTGCCAATGCAATAAAATGACCCAAAAGTCAAAAATGTTACACAATCTGTAACACAACTCACCATAACGCACTATAGTGCATTGCCATGTGCTGTGGTATGCTACAACGCACGTGCATTGTCTTCGTTTATTGGGTGCCATTTAAAATTAAAAAGAAATGGAAGCCCATGGCATTCAAGTGGGCCCAAAATATGGTACAATGGAGATAGCGGGGTGACCATAACTGTCGACAGATATCCTGCATGAGAGGGCTTCTCACTTTTTTAATGAAAGTTTTTATATTATTTTGGAAGGATAGTACTAAGCTCTAGCTGTGTAATGTTTTATTAGGGCTCTAGGAGGACAGGTTGTGAAAGCACTTTTACAGACCTGTGGATGGGGCCAGCTGATTGGTACCCAAGTAAAGGCACGCAGAGATCAAGAAAATTGTCACTGTTATTATTTGGTAAATTTAAAGTAACATAACATGTGGAAGACAGCAGCAAGGTGCTTACTCAACAGTCCAAAACAATATATCTTGACACCACAGGCAAATCGACTACAACAGTTCTCAGCATGTGGGTGGTACTTTAACACAGTCCAGGCACTTGAGATGATACTTTAACAAGATGTATTTTACCAGAACAGCATCTAATTGAAGGGGGTGGCTGATAGGTAGAGCAGCGGTGCAGGTGCACTTGGTAGACTGATAGAGCAATCCTTGCCCCAGATCTCTAGAGTTTCCAGATAGCAGAGCCAGAAGTGATATCCCTGCTCTGTCCCTCCTTGACAGGAACTTCTCCCTATCACTAAATACACTGTCCTAACTAGCGTGCATCCTGTCCCTACTGTATCCACAAATGCGTGCCAACTGTAGTAAGGCAGTGCTATTTTTTAGATGGCGTTGCAACATCCAATCGGACAGCTGCTCCCCTGATGACACCTATGAAAGCTGCAGAGGAACAAAGCTCCTCTCAACTTCAATTCCTTCTGTACAGAGGCCAGTTATACAGTGCCACCTACAAAGGGGAGGATACCCTGCACTTGCCTACAGACCAAATCTTGCATGTGTCTCTTTTTTCTATAATTTTGGTGTGGATATTGAGGTGCATCTAGTACAAAAGTTCTTATCACTTAAAGATTGTCTTGAAACTTTTATTGGTTAAAGCGGAGCTCCACCCTATTTGAATACATAAGCTCAATTGTATTGCAGCCTCTAATGCAGTTAAAAACTGAACTGTTTTTTTTTTTTTTGGTACAGTACCTTTTGTTTTCTTCATCTTTTACTCAGCTTTCTGTCTGTCTAATGTGCGGGTAGTGCGTAATTTCCTTTACCCGCACTGTCTCCTGGGAGCTTTTGTCATTGCTCCCAGGAGTCATTGCGGAGGATTGCTGCTAGTTATCGTGGGATTTCGTACGGCTTAAGTGATGCGATTACACGCTTGTTGTGATGGCAACCCTCAGTGTTTATGGCGTCACTCGCTGTAAACACTGGGCATGCGCAGGAACGAGCGGTGAATGCTGGGAGCACAGCATTCACCGCATAGCGGAAATCAATGCTTGTGGCTTTCACATGCCCACAAGCAAAATGGGAACGGCCAGGATAGCATTATATAAAATCTTCTTTGCCACGAAAACGGACAGAAGCTGAATAGAAAGGCACAAAAAGTGAGTACTATTTTATGAGTGGGTATGTGTCTGTATGTTTTAAAAAAAAAGGGTCGCCGAACCTCCGCTTTAAGAGTGTAACCTGAACTGTAGTTAATTAATGCTTTTTTTGTTGCTGCTGTATTAGCCTCCTGCAGTGTGGACATGGTTAAACTGAATGTTCATTCATACAGAAGTGTAGCAACCATCTTTAAGGAGACCACTTTGCAATGCTTAATGGAGTGTCTTAAGGTCAGGGGACAGTCATCTTGAATGTTTTGTTCCTAGAGATGATTGGCTGATGTAAAGGAGAAAGAAGAGGGGGGTCTGCAGGCTAGTGATGAAAAAGGAGAGGACTGTCTTGAAGCAAGCATGTGTGTGGGGAAAAGTCTGAGCTGCTGCTGCTAGCTGTACAGATCACTGCCATAGCTTACCACAATCAGGTAAGAACTCAAAAAGAGAGAAGTAAAGATACTGAGAACCTTCTCCCTGGAAGGATGTGATGTGTGATTTGGACACCTGGTGAGATTAGACTGTACTGGAGGGTGCTCTTGTCACTCATGAGGAAGGAAATGGGGCTGTGTCAGTGAGATTGAAAGAGAGACATCATAGTAATTCCTAGCCCTGTCTTGAGAACTTGAACTGAGCCTGAGCATGTGTCCGGAGACCCAGAGCGGGCCCCCTGGTTCTAGTAAGAGACTAACATTCTAAGTTAATCTGTTGTCCGCTGGCAATTACTGTGCTTTCTTCAAGAGCCCCAACTTTGCCAGCCAATGGAATGTTAAGCACCTTCACTTGGCCTAATAAATTCTTTGAAATACCTCAAGATGTGTCGTGAAGTGCTGGGTGAGTGAGGTGTGTCATCTTTAGGTGTGCAGAGAAATCACAAAACAATTCAGTGGCTCCTCAGGGGGTAGCAATAGAAGAGCATGAAATACAGCCAACTAATTTTGGGGAGAAGTCCTCCCTCTTCCTCAGGGCTTGAGCAGTGGATGTTATTAGAATCACGATGAGATGCAATTGGTGGCCTATGCTAGGGCTTGATAAAGTCTGTCATATGTATCCTACGGCACTATAAACTGTTGGCTGAGTCTCTATAATATCCCTAGATTCCAACGCACTATTCCCAACGCACACATTCCTGTAGAAATGGCTGTGCCTATAAGTGGGCGCTGAAGCGACCATCAGCTGGAACCGTGACTACTCGGCGCAAGAGAATGTCACCAGCACACCAAGGATCTCCAGATCAAGGCCAAAGCTTTATTCAGCGATCACATTGCTACATCAGATTGCAATGTTTTGGAACCATGCAGGACTTTTTCATCAAGCATGTGACCACATGCCTGATGAAGGGGTCCTGCGTGGCTCCAAATCGCTGCAATCTGCTGTAACAATGTGATCACTGAAATAAAGCTTTGGACTCACTCCGTAGATCCTTGGGGTGCTGGTCACATTATCTGGCTCTATAATATCCCTAGCCTCAATCAAATACATAGTGTGAATATCACTCCATCTCTCAAGAAGTTAGGTTTAAATGCAAAAAGACTTGCTTATGACAACCTCTCCAATGTTGTCAAACTCAAGAGTCCCCACTTTCCACAACCCCTACCCAACTGTTTTAATGGTTCATGGTGGGTTGAAGTCCAGTGGTTTGGACACAATTGTTTTCTCATGGAACCACCGTATCTATTAGTTTTGCTATAATCTATATAGTCTTGCTACAGTTCAATATAAAAATCAAAGCTTTAGGTAAAAGCTGTATTTGCAGCTTCTGCTCACTGTAAAACTCAATTGATATGAAAGTTCTTTGTCACTAATTTAACTGCTTGACCATGGCTGCACATAATAGCCTGGTTGCAACAAAGATACAGTACACATGAATAAGTATGGACCTTCAGCACATGCTCTTATGATGTGTGTTCATACACAGGTGGCATTGATGCACACAGGTTAAACAATTAAAAATAATTTGTGTATTTCCAGCCTGGAAATGCACAGCAAATTAAAAAATGACATGTAGTTTGGCCGATTGCTAAGGAGACAGCTAGAGGTACCTTTTATCAGACATGAAAGTCAGCAGTGCTATAATATAACTACAAGGTAAGCATGACATAAGCACCTGAAGGTGGAAAACCATGGCTTATTTCATTACTTGTAAAAATTTCTCAGTGGCAGCTCTTTATACTGGATGGAATATGGGAATTTGTATTGCCAAATTTTGCATTCCCATCATCCTCCATTTAGTCCTTATCGGATGTCTGGCAGTGCACAACTGGACTGTAGCCAGTAAAAGAAGCTTATAAAAGACCTCAGTCTACTGCTGTTCACTTACAACTTAAAAGGTCAAAGTGATGGGCACATTTCTAGTTTTCATGGGCTAGCTGCAAAGCATCTGAGGAACTGTGCTGTTGTCCAACAAAATATTATCTCAATCACTGCAATGCACTGCTGTCACTTTGGGTGACATTGCTGTGCTCATTGAAATATAATAGGGAAGTTAAAAAAGGTATCGGTAAGGCCCCTTTCACACGAATGCACCGTCTATCCGTTTTCTTCCATCCGTAAATGGCTGACAATGCATTCCTATGGGCAAACGGATGACCATCCGTTACCATCCGTTAACCTCCGTTTTTTTTTTTTTTTTAACGTACAAGGCTACATCGAGATCCATGAAAAGGGATATTAACTGACGTTAATGGACAATGTCCGTCAACGTCCTACCAGTTAAGATCTGTTTTGAAGAAATATTTTTTTTTTTTGTTTATCTGTGAACTCAACCTATGACCCAGGCAGTAGTTGGACAATAGGAAGTACATTGGAAGTACATCCCCAAGGAGAAACATGGCCAGAGATGTCTCCCAGGAGGAACTAATAAACCTGGTGCAAGAAAGGCCAAGCTTGTGGGAGTCAACCTGTCGGGACCACAGTGACAGAGTAAGAACACAGCAACTATGGGAAGAAATCTCTAAGCTTGTGACTCCAAATTGGTCCACAATGACTCCCAAACAGCGTGATCAACTTGGTAAGTGATAAAGGAATCCTCCACCCAGCCCTGGGTCTCTGCACTCTGATGTGTGACCCAGGGCTGGGGAAATAGCCCCAAGTGTGTACGATCTCCTTAAAAAGAGATCTCGCCTTCTGGTAAGCGGCAGTATAACATTGGTGGAGGATTCCTTTATCACACTATCGTCACTTCTTCTTGGGTGCTTATTGTGATCACCTGTGGAATTTGGGTGGAAGGACTCTACATCTTCTGAACTTTCACTAGGAATCATATGGTGACATTTTCAGATGTGGGGAAGGTTCATCTAGTCCAGGGGTACTGAATTAAAATTCACGGGGGTCCGGTCGGAAAAATTTTGTTCCAGCGGAGGTCCGAATGCCATATTGGTGCTATGACTCCACATGATGTCCTCCACTTCACAGCGCCCCCCACCACCACACACATGCACACACCTTTACGATCCACACACATCACAATTTGTGCTTTTTTTCCTTTCAACTTTATTGAAATGTCAAAATACATTTAATTCATTTTTATGCACCACAGCTCAGTTGCGGTGCATAGAAACAGTATGCATTTTGCACCACACTGCTCAGTACGCAGGGGCGCTGTTTCTGTGTGAACAGGACACATAGAAAACAATTGTTTTCTATTGCCCTTGCAGAGACGTGTTTTGCTAGTGCAGAAATTAGACCTCCTTTTACATTAGTGTCTTCAGTCCCCCACTTCACATCACAGCCCCCCTTTACATCAGTGTCCTCAGCCCCCACTTACGTCACATCCCCCCTGCCTCATCACAAACCCCCCATCACAGACTGACCGCCCAAATCACAGACTGACCCCCCATCACAGACCCCTCATCACAGACTGACCCCCCATCACAGACCCCTCATCACAGACTGACCCCCCATTACAGACTGGCCCCCCATCACAGACCCCTTATTACAGACTGAGCCCCCATCACAGACCCCTCATCACAGACTGACCCCCCCATCACAGACCCCTCATCACAGACCCCTTATTACAGACTGACCCCCCATCACAGACCCCTCATCACAGACTGACCCCCCATCACAGTCCCCTCATCACAGACTGACCCCCCATCACAGACCCCTTATTACAGACTGACCCCCCCATCACAGACCCCTCATCACAGACTGACCCCCCATCACAGACCCCTCATCACAGACTGACCCCCCATCACAGACCCCTCATCACAGACTGACCCCCCATCACAGACCCCTTATTACAGACTGACCCCCCCATCACAGACCCCTCATCACAGACTGACCCCCCGTCACAGTCCCCTCATCACAGACTGACCCCCCATCACAGTCCCCTCATCACAGACTGACCCCCCATCACAGTCCCCTCATCACAGACTGACCCCCCATCACAGACCCCTTATTACAGACTGACCCCCCCATCACAGTCCCCTCATCACAGACTGACCCCCCATCACAGTCCCCTCATCACAGACTGACCCCCCATCACAGTCCCCTCATCACAGACTGACCCCCCATCACAGACCCCTTATTACAGACTGACCCCCCCCCCATCACAGACCCCTCATCACAGACTGACTCCCCATCACAGACCCCTCATCACAGACTGACCCCCCATCACAGACCCCTTATTACAGACTGACCCCCCCATCACAGTCCCCTCATCACAGACTGACCCCCCATCACAGACCCCTCATCACAGACTGACCCCCCATCACAGACCCCTTATTACAGACTGACCCCCCATCACAGTCCCCTCATCACAGACTGACCCCCTATCACAGACCCCTTATTACAGACTGACCCCCCCCATCACAGACCCCTCATCACAGACTGACCCCCCATCACAGACCTCTCTCGATATCAAAAACCACTGTCCTTTACAGCACAGCACAGCACTTCTCCCCTCCCCACAAAACCCTACCTTTTTCACACAGGACATGAAGCGTGGGCGCTCTGGACCATGGGCGGGACTTTTCACGTTAAAAGTGAGTGATTTATTGCTGGGACCGCCCCGCTGCCTAGCAACCAATCACCCACTTTTTAAGTTAAAAGTCCCGCCCTTTGTCCAGAGCGGCCGCGCCTCATGTTTTGTGTGATTTTAGACAGGCAGTATGAGGAGGGGCAGTGCAGAGATATTAAAGAAGGCACGGACCCGCCGCGCCTGCCATGCTGTGTATATAGCAGCATCGGCAGCGGCAGGCGGGCGAGCCGGGTGAGCCGGCGACAGGGAGAGGACGCTACTTGGCGAGGCTGCGGTCCGGACAGAATGGCCACTGGGGCCGGATCCGGCCCGCGGTCCGCCATTTAGTGACGCCCGATCTAGTCCTTCCTTTATTTAACATCAGAAAGAGACTTTGTAACAGAAGTACTCAATTGGTCATCTATTTTTCATTAAGTTGGAACGTTTCATAACAGTTTTCTTTTTCCACATTGTTTGTATATTTATCACCTAGCAGAGAGGGGTTACAGCCTCTCTGTATGTGTACAATATTCTATAGATATTAGTTTTATTTATTTGCATTTGCGCAGCTTATTACTTTTAAATTTATGCTATATTGTGTGTGTCTCACAGAATAAGTTGCAGCAAATTTTTTATTATTTTGTTTCACATATTAAGGACTAGCGCAGTAATTCACCTTTTACACTTATAATATTGTGAATAGGCAAGGGCATGCTGACTCCTCCACATACTATGGAGTCCTATTGGTTATAGGTTTTTTTCTTAGCCACTTTACTCAAAATCAAAATCTTTACTCAAATTCTTTCTCAATGTGTGTTTACAGGATTCAAAATTAACAGAAGGTGGCGTTCTCTGAGAGACCATTTTAGAAGAAATTTGAATGATGAGGCAAGAGTGTGCAAGCGGTTTCGGAGCTACCACAAAGAAAAAATAGGTCTTCTTCGAAATGTTGTCCTTCCTAAGGAAAGTCATGGATGTTAGATCGTAAGTGACGTTTGGATGTTCCAAGTGAAAAAAGTAGGTCTCCATAGAGTAAAGTTTTGTGACCAAATGTTCCTCCTTTTTATTGTAGTACATCATTAAACGTCTCAGAGTGTGAGGATAACCCTTAAAATAATGAGACAAAAGCAGTGCAGGGAGGTGAGCAAGCCACACAAGAGGGAGAAGGCCAGTCCCAGTCTGTGGATGAGACAGCACGTCCGAGTGCACGTCCAAGCCCTTCGCAAAGATCCGTACATGTAAGCATACTATTGATTACTAAGCTTTATCTGATGTACACCATGGCATCGTTGCATTTCTTAATCGGCATATTATTTTCTACAGGTTAGTCATGACAGGCCAACAACATCACGATCCTCATGGCGTGGCAAAAAGCCTAAAAATCCAGAGATGGACAAAGCCACGAGGTCCTTCATGGACAAGATGACCTCCTTTAAAAGACAGGAGAGTAAGGATCCATTCTGTGATCCAAATACCTCAAAGAGGACAATTTGACATACACTTCAAAAAGCACCAGCAGAGATGCAGATGGAGATACATATGGGTATATTTAATTATGTGGGGGGATGTATTAGAGCTGCCAAGTAGGGATGAGCCGAACATCCCCCGGTTCGGTTCACACCAGAACCTTCGAACGGACCGAAAGTTCGCACGAACGTTAGAACCCTATTAAATACAATGGACGCGAACGTTCGAAATCTAAAGTGCTAATTATAACGACTAATATGCATGTTATTGTCCTAAAAAGGGTTTGGGGACCCGGGTTCTGCCCCAAGGGGACATGTATCAATGCAAAACAAAGTTTTAAAAATGGCAGTTTTTCGGGAGCAGTCATTTTAACCACTTAACGACCACTCACTGTATATATACGTCGGCAGAATGGCACCGACAGGCAAAGTCACGTACCTGTACGTGACTGCCTTTGTATAGTTGGCGGGTCCAGTGGGACCCCCCTTCTATACAGTGAGCGGTCGTTAGTTGTTCGGGAGCGATCCGTGATGAGGGGACGGCCGTTTGATTCCGGCCACCCCCTCGTGATCGCTCCCGGCGAATGAGAATCTTCCTCTGCTGTGTAAATGTAAAACACAGGCAGAGGAAGTGATGTCATCTCCCCTCGTGGCGGTCTTTTCATCCGCAGCGCCGAGGAGAGAAGACGCAGGTTAGTGCACCAACAGCCCACTGACACGTAGGCACACATAGGCACACTTTTTACCCACCAGTCACCCCCAGATCACCCCCCAGGTCACCCCCCAGCCCCCAGGCACAGTGTCACTGATTGCAGTGATCATTTATTTTACTGATCACTGCATTTAGTGTCATCTGTGACAGTAAAAAGTTGCAGGGCAGTTAGGTTTAGGCCCCTTTAGGTCCAGGGTAGCCCCCTAGCCCCCCCTAATAAAGGTTTAACCCCAAGATCGCCCCCCAGGTAACCCTTTCACCCCCTAACTCCAGCGTCACTAAGTGATCGTTTTTCCGATCGCTGTATTTGTGTCGCTGGTGCCCTAGATAGCCAGTTATTTATTTTTAGGTTCGTCGCAGGTTTTTATAGCGTCAGGTACCCCCATATATTATTTTAACCCCCTGATTGCCCCTAGAGTTAACCCTTTCACCAGTGATCACCGTATAAGCGTCACTGGTGACACTGGTTAGCCAGTTAGTTATTTAGTTATTTAGGTTACCCGTCAGGTTTTTATATAGCGTCAGGTACCCCCATATTTAACCTAATAAAGGTTTTAACCCCCTGATTGCCCCTAGTTAACCCTTTCACCAGTGATCACCATATTAAGGTTACGGGTGACGCTGGTTGGTTAGTTTGTTTTTTATAGCATCAGGGTACCCGCCGTATATAACCCAATAAAGGTTTAACCCCCTGATCGCCCGGCAGGTGATATCAATTAGGTTTTAGCACCAGAGAGGGTCTGCATCGCCCCAGGCAGCGTTAGGTTAGTGCCAGTAACGCTAACACCCACGCGCAAAGCATACACCTCCCTTAGTGGTATAGTATCTGAACAGATCAATATCTGATCTGATCAGATCTATACTAGCGTCCCCAGCGGTTTAGGGTTCCCAAAAACGCAGTGTTAGCGGGATCAGCCCAGATACCTGCTAGCACCTGCGTTTAGCCCCTCCGCCCAGCCCAGCCCACCCAAGTGCAGTATCAATCGATCACTGTCACTTACCAAACACAAAACACATAACTGCAGCGTTCGCAGAGACCGTCCTGATCCCTGCGATCGCTAACAGTTTTTTTTTAAGCATTTGATACATTTGCTGACAGTCAGGTGCTTTTTTACCTGTGAATCTTACTAGTGTACCCATAAATTTAGAGCCCAAAATGGCAAATCGAAGGTACACTAGTAAAGAGACCTACGAGATTCTGAGCATCAGGCCTCGTACACACGACCGATTTTCTCGGCAAGAACCAGCAAGAAACTTGCTGGCAGAGAGGTCTTGCCGAGTAAATCGGTCGTGTGTACGCTGCTAGCGTGTTTCTCGTCGAGAAAACCGACAAGAAACCTCGACGAGAAAATAGAGAACCTGCTCTCTATTTTCTCGTCGAGATTCTCCTCGGCGTGTTTCTCGACGAGAAAAGTGAGTGTGTGTACACTTACCTGTCCGCCCGGAAGCCCGCGCATGTTCGAAATGAATTTGACGCATGCGCGGTAGCTTCCTAGGCATACGTAGGGTATACCAAGATGGCGGCGACGGCATCGAATGTGACGAGCGCATGCTCGACGTAGTCGATGACGTCACCGCGTACACTCCTTTCAAAGAACCGCGGGTTCTTTGAAACGAGCGTGTGTACACTCGGCCGGGACAAGTTTCTTGTCCAAGAATCTCGTCGAAAAAAACGACATGTTTTTCTCAACGAGAATCTCGGCCGTGTGTACGAGGCCTGACAGATAGTGAAGAGGAGGTCACGGATCTGTCAGATTCAGGCTCAGAATATCTTCCCGTAGAAGACAGTGAAGTCAGCGGCTCCACGCCAGATAGCTCTGACGACGAAGGTGAGGTCCCTGCTAAGGTCAGGCGTACCCGATCCCAATCTTCTGCTATTGTTGAGGAGCAAGAACCGCAGGGCTCTCGTATCATGGAGCAGAGTAGTACTAGTGCCGCTATTCCTTCTGGTGAATTGGCAAGCACCAGCGGCCTAGTACAGCCTGGGCGTACATCCAGCACTGCAGTATCACGTGGTGACGTAGCGAGTCCCATAAGTGCAGTTCAAGCTGGCGAGGTGGCAAGCACAAGTAGTGTCCCACCGCCACCAAGAAGAAGACAAAGGCAGGCCCGTCGTGCCCATAGTGCCCTTCCTGCAGAATTCGCCTATCCTGATTGGGTCCCCACCACTTCTGCAGAACCCGTACTTCCCCCATTCACTGCCCAACCCGGTATTCAGGTGGAAACAGCTGATTTTAAGCCAATTGATTTTTATTCGCTGTTTTTCACGGAAGATCTCTATAGATCTATTGTGGACCAGAGTAATTTATATGCTGGTCAATTCATCGCCGCTAGTCCCCAGTTGCCTTCCATTGCCAAAGATTGTAAACCAATTACGGTTTACGAATTTAAAACCTTTCTGGGCCTTTCCCTCAACATGGGCACACATAAATTCCCGTCATTGCGTGTTTATTGGTCCACACACCCAATTGACCACATGCCCGTGTTCTCTGCCTCCATGCCCAGTACACGATACGAGCAGATTTTGCGGTTCATGCACTTCAACGACTATGAACTTTGTCGTCCACGTGGAGACCCTGAATACGACCGGCTCTACAAAATTCGGCCTCTCATAAACCACTTCAACGAACGTTTTGCAGCTTGTTTATTCCCGATCAAGTTGTCTGCGTTGATGAGTCCCTGATTACATTTTCTGGCCGCTTGTCTTTCAAGCAGTACCTTCCCAGCAAGCGTGCCAGATATGGGGTCAAGCTCTATAAGTTCTGTGACAGGGCAACAGGCTATGTATGGAGCTTTACGGTTTATGAGGAAAAAGATAGTCAGGTTGAGCCGGTCAACTGCCCGGATTACATAGGGAGCGCTGGCAAGATAGTGTGGAACTTGGTGTCACCCTTATTCGGAAAGGGGTACCACTTGTATGTGGACAATTATTACACGAGCGTGCCACTGTTTAGTCACTTGTTTGATCATCAGATTGGAGCATGTGGCACCGTGCGACCTAATCGCCGGGGCTTTCCCCAGCGGCTTGTAGATGCCCGTCTTAGGCTTGGGGAGAGAGCCTGCGTGAAGTGTAATAACTTGCTCGCTATGAAGTGGAGGGATAATAAGAATGTTTTCCTTCTTACCTCCCTTCATGCAGACACGACAGTCCAAATTCCTACGGCGACTGGTGTTGTGGAGAAACCCCTCTGTGTCCACGAATATACCGTATATACTCGAGTATAAGCCGAGATTTTCAGCCCTTTTTTTGGGGCTGAAAGTCCCCCCCTCGGCTTATACTCGAGTCATATAAATTTTTACATTGTAAATATTACCTGTAAAGAAGTTGCGGCTGCGGCGTCCATCGTTCAAATTCCGCGGCGTCCATCGTTCAAAATTCCGCGGTCTCTTCCTGTTCCTTCCTTGATAGGCGAGTCTCAGCAGACACTCTCCGCCTATCACGAACGTTCTCTCATCCTCAGTTTTCCAGCAGACGTCTGTGATTGGCGGAATACCCAACACAGTGTCTGCTGGGAAAACTAAGGATGAGAGAATGATCGTGATAGGCGGAGAGTGTCTGCTGAGACTCGCCTATCAAGTAAGGAACAGGAAGAGACCGCGAAATTCGAACGATGGACGCCGCGGAATTCGAACGATGGACGCTGCAGCCGCAACTTCTTTACATGTAATAATTACAATGTAAAAATTTCTATTTACAGGGAACAGCGAGCTAGGGAACAGTGGGGCATCGGCTTATACTCGGGTCAGTGAGGTTTCCAGTTTTTTTGGGCAACATTAGGTACCTCGGCTTATACTCGAGTCGGCTTATACTCGAGTATATACGGTAACAAAAATATGGGAGGGGTGGACCTCAACGACCAGTTGTTGGCGCCGTATCTAATTGACCATAAGGCGAGACGCTGGTACAAAAAAAGTGTCTCTATCCTTATTCCAATTGGCTTTGCTGAACGCTCATGTGCTATACAGAGCTTCAGGCGGGACGTTATCTCTTCTAAAATTCCAGAATGAGATAGTCACAGAACTCCTGTATCCAGACGGTTCTGCACCTCACCATCCCCTACCAAATGCAGTAAGCCGGCTGCATGAGAGGCATTATCCGTATGTCCTCGAGAGTACCCCTACCCAACGAGCCCCCAAAAAAGATGTTGTGTCTGTAGCAAGCGTGGATTTAGGCGTGACACCCGTTATTTTTGTCCACTCTGTCCTGACAATCCTGGTCTTTGCATTGGTGAATGTTTTGAACGCTTCCACTCAAAAGTGAAGTTTTAACGTAGGGTACAGCATTTCACAGACTAGGACACACTTACACAGGGTCTCCCAAGATGCCATCGCATTTTGAGGACCCGAACCATTACAGTTGTTAAAGTTACAAAAAAAAGTGTAAAAATTATTATTTTTTTTAAAACAAAACACAAAAAAAATATAAAATTAAAAAACCAAAAATAGTTGTCGTTTTATTGTTCTCTCTCTCTCTCTCTATTTTCTCTCTATTGTTCTGCTCTTTTTTACTGTATTCTATTCTGCAATGTTTTATCGTGCTTGCTTTTCAGTTATGTAATTTATTGTTTTCAGGTGCGCCATTCAACTGCAGCGCAGAATTATTTATCTTGACAGCAACAGCGTTTGCTCCCACGATACATAAAGCCGTGACTCCAGTGCTGTAGGAGGTGATTTCACCACCACAGTTAAAAAAAAAAGAGCATATATGCCGAAGCATGGGGGCAGCAGGGGCGGAGGAGCGATTTTGCTCCTAATGCCGCGTACATACGGTCAAAATTGCGACGGAGGCTTGCCCGTGGAAAAGTCAGACCGGGTGTATGCGGCATAACCTTTTATGCCGCGTACATACGGTCGAAATTCCGACGGAAGCTTGCCCGTGGAAAAGTCCGACCGTGTGTACGCGGCATAACTTTTTTGCGGGAGGATGCCCCCATGCTTCGGCATATGTAAATGGTGCATGTATGCCCATCATTAGAAGTGGGTGGGCATACCCACCGATCAATCTCTTTTTTTCGTTCAGCCAACAGGCTGCATGAAAAAAAAGATAACAATACATGTCCAACAAGGACCAGCAACGTACTGGTATGTTGCTGGACTTTGAATGTTTATACCAGAATGATGCCTGCAGGTTTAGGTATCATATTGGTATCATTCTTTTCAGCCAGTGGCCGGCTTTCATGTAAAAGCAATTCTAGCAGATAATTAGCCTCCAGACTGCTTTTACAAGCAGTGGGATGGAATGTCCCCCCCCCCCCGGATATAAACAGCGCCATTGGGAAACTGGGAAAGCATTTTATCACACCGATCTTGGTGTGGTCAGATGCTTTGAGGGCAGAGGAAAGATCTAGGGTCTAACCCCCCAATTTTTTTCAAAAAAAGAGTACCTGTCACTACCTATTGCTATCATAGGGGATATTTACATTCCCTGAGGTAACAATAAAAATGGTAAAAAAATAAAAAATATGGAAGGAACAGTTTAAAAATAAAATAAAAAAGCAAAATAAATAATAAAAAAAAAAAAAAAAGCACCGCTGTCCCCCCCTGCTCTTGCACAAAGGCGAACGCAAGCATCGGTCTAGCATCATATGTAAACAGCAATTGCACCATGCATGTGAGGTATCACCGCGAAGGTCAGATCGAGGGCAGTAATTTTAGCAGTACACCTCCTATGTAAATCTAACGTAGTAACCTGTAAAGGCTTTTAAAGGCTTTTAAAAATGAATGTAGTTTGTCGCCGCATGTCGTGTTTGGTATCCCTGTACTCGGCCTAAGATCATCTTTTTTATTTCATCAAACATTTGGGCAATATAGTGTGTTTTAGTGCATTAAAAATAAAAAAGTGTGTTTTCCCCCCAAAAAATGCGTTTGAAAAATCGCTGCGAAAATACTGTGTGGAAAAAAAAAAAATGCAACACCCACTATTTTAATCTGTAGGGCCTTTGCTTTAAAAAAATATATATAATGTTTGGGGGTTCAACATAATTTTCTTGCAAAAAAAAAAATGTTTTCATTTAAACAAAAAGTGTCAGAAAGGGCTTTGTCTTCAAGTGGTTAGAAGAGTGGATGATGGATGATGTGTGACATAAGCTTCCTAATGTTGTGCATAAAATGCCAGGACAGTTCAAAACCCCCATTTTGGAAAGTAGACACCTCAAGCTATTTGCTGAGAGGCATGTTGAGCCCATTGAATATTTTTTTTTGTCCCAAGTGATTGAATAATGACAAAAAGAAAAAAAAAATGTACAAAAAGTTGTCACTAAATGATATATTGCTCAAACATGCCATGGTTATATGTGGAATTGCACCCCAAAATACATTCTGTTGCTTCTCCTCAGTACGGGGATACCAAATGTGTGAGACATTTTGGGAGCCTAGCCGCGTACAGGACCCCGAAATCCAAGCACCGCCTTCAGGATTTCTATGGGTGTAAATTTTTGATTTCACTCCTCACTGCCTATCACAGTTTCGGAGGCCATGGAATGCCCAGATGGCACAAAACCCCCCCAAATGACCCCATTTTGGAAAGTAGACACCCCAAGCTATTTGCTGAGAGGTATGTTGAGTATTTTGCAGATCTCGCTTTTTGTCACAAAGTTTTGAAAATTGAAAAAAAAAAAAAAAATGTCTTTCTTCATTTTCAAAAACAAATGAGAGCTGTAAAATACTCACCATGCCTCTCAGCAAATAGCTTGGGGTGTCTACTTTCCAAAATTGGGTCATTTGTGGGGGTTTTGTGCTATCTTGGCATTTTATGGCCTTCAAAACTGTGATAGGTAGTGAGGAGTGAAATCAAAAATTTGTGCACTTAGAAATCCTGAAGGCGGTGCTTGGTTTTCGGGGCCCCGGACGCGGCTAGGCTCTCAAAAAGTCCCACACATGTGGTATCCCCGTACTCAGGAGAAGCAGCAAAATGTATTTTGGGGTGTAATTCCACATATAACCATGGCATGTTTGAGCAATATATCATTTAGTGACAACTTTTTGTAAATTTTTTTTTCTTTTTGTCATTATTCAATCACTTGGGACAAAAAAAAAAAATATTCAATGGGCTCAACATGCCTCTCATCCATTTCCTTGGGGTGTCTATTTTTCAAAATGGGGTCATTTTGGGGGGGTTTTGTGCTATCTTGGCATTTTATGGCCTTCGAAACTGTGATAGGTAGTGAGGAGTGAAATCAAAAATGTATGCCCTTAGAAACCTTGAAGGCGGTTCTTGGTTTTTGGGGTCCCGTACGCGGCTAGGCTCCCAAAAAGTCCCACACATGTGGTATCCCCATACTCAGGAGAAGCAGCAAAATGTATTTTGGGGTGTAATTTCACATATGCCCATGGCATGTGTGAGCAATATATCATTTAGTGACAACTTTGTGCAAAGAAAAAAAAGTTTGTCATATTCCCGCAACTTGTGGCAAAATATAAAATATTCCATGGACCCAACATGCCTCTCAGTAAATAGCTTGGGGTGTCTACTTTCCAAAATGGGGTCATTTGGGGGGGTTTTGTGCTATTTTGGCATTTTGTGGCCTTCAAAACTGTGATAGGTAGTGATAGGTAGTGAGGAGTGAAATCAAAAATTTACGCCCTTAGAAATCCTGAAGGCGGTGCTTGGTTTTTGGGGCCCTGTACGCGGCTAGGCTCTCAAAAAGTCCCACACATGTGGTATCCCCGTACTCAGGAGAAGCAGCAAAATGTATTTTGGGGTTCAATTCCACATATAACCATGGCATGTGTGAGCAATATATCATTTAGTGACAACTTTTTGTACATTTTTTTTTTCTTTTTGTCATTATTCAATCATTTGGGACAAAAAAAAATATTCAATGGGCTCAACATGCCTCTCAGCAAATAGCTTGGGGTGTCTACTTTCCAAAATGGGGTCATTTGGGGGGGTTCTGTGCCATCTTGGCATTTTAAGGCCTTCAAAACTGTGATAGGTAGTGATAGGTAGTGAGGAGTGAAATCAAAAATTTATGCCCTTAGAAATCTTGAAGGCGGTGCTTGGTTTTTGGGGTCCCGTACGCGGCTAGGCTCCCAAAAAGTCCCACACATGTGGTATCCGTGTACTCAGGAGAAGCGGCAGAATGTATTTTGGGGTGTAATTTCACATATGCCCATGGCATGTGTGAGCAATATATCATTTAGTGACAACTTTGTGCAAAAAAAAAAAAAGTTTGTCATATTCCCGCAACTTGTGGCAAAATATAAAATATTCCATGGACTCAACATGCCTCTCAGTAAATAGCTTGGGGTGTCTACTTTCCGAAATGGGGTCATTTGGGGGGGTTTTGTGCTATTTTGGCATTTTATGGCCTTCGAAACTGTGATAGGTAGTGAGGAGTGAAATCAAAAATTTGCGCCCTTAGAAATCCTGAAGGCGGTGCTTGGTTTTTGGGGTCCCGTACGCGGCTAGACTCCCAAAAAGTCCCACACATGTGGTATCCCCGTACTCAGGAGAAGCAGGAGTCTGCTGAAATTTGCCCCTTAGATGTTGGTGTTGCCACAACACTGTGAGCCCTCACAGTTACTCTTGGTGAGCGCTGGAACGCCCTGCTGTGAACTATTATATCAGGAATTGTAATTACATGCCATTGTTGAACAGTGGTAGGAAAAATTGGGCATTTGGTGGTGGTGCTGGTGCTACAACACTGTCAGCCCTCACAGTTACTCTTGATGGGCGCATGAATGGGCCCTACTTTAAACTATTAGATTAAGAATTGTAATTGCATGCCCCTGTTGAAGAGGGGCAGAAAAATTGGGCCTTTGGTGGTGGTGGTGGTGTTGCCACAACACTGTAAGCCCTCACAGTTACTCTTGGTGGGCGCAGGAATGGGCCCTGCTGTGAATTATTAGATCAAGAATTGTAATTACATGCCCCTGTTAAACAGGGGCTGAAAAATTGGACCTTAGGTACTGGTGCCACAACACTGCAACCCCTCACAGATACTGTACGTGGAGCACAGCAATGAGCCGTGTTGCAAAGTATTGCATCAAAAATTTTAATTACACGCCCCTGTTAAACAAGGGCTGAAAAATTGGGCCTTAGGCACTGGTGCCACAACACTGCAACCCCTCACAGACACTGTACTTGGAGCACAGCAATGAGCCCTGTTGCAAAGTATTGCATCAAAAATTGTAATTACACGCCCCTGTTAAACAGGGGCTGAAAAATTGGGCCTAAGGCACTGGTGCCACAACACTGCAACCTCTCCCAGATACTCTAGTTGGAGTGCAGGAATGAGCCCTGCTGCAAAGCATTGCATAAAAAATTGTAATTACATGCACCTGTTAAACAGGGGCTGAAAAATTGGGCCTTAGCCACTGGTGGCGGTATCCAGAAACAAAAATGCTCTTCCAAGCTATCATCATGAATCGGATCATTGAGGAGGAGGAGGATAGTCAGTCAAAATAACAGGACAGTCACTCAGCATCAGCATACGCAGTCTTGAAGGGATGTGACATTTCAAAATAAATTATTCTGTTATATCAGCTTCAGGTGCTTGGTAGCTGGTGGTGATCGAAGACTGGTTCATCTTTATGAAGGTCAGTCGATCAACCGAGTCGGTGGACAGGCGCACCCTGTGATCCGTGACAAAGCCTCCAGCAGCACTGAATGTGCGTTCCGAAAGAACGCTGGATGCAGGACAGGCCAGTAGCTCAATTGCATACTGTGCAAGCTCTGGCCAGTGATCCATCCTCAAGACCCAGTAAGCCAGAGGATTTTCGGTGGGAAAGGTGTCCAAGTCTGACCTTGCCCCTAAGTATTCCTGCACCATGTATATCAGACACTGGCGATGGTTGCTGGAACCGATCATACCTTGGGGCTGCGGACTAAAAAATTGTCTGAACGCATCGGTCAGACGGCCACCTTCTCCACTGCTCCTTCTGCTACTGACCGAAGCCTCAGCAACTCGTTGTCCAGGACCAGGAGTTTGTAACCTCCCAGTCTCTGGGAAAGCGTTGCACAGACCTTTCTGCAAGGCCTCCCGGAGTTGTCCCATCCTCTGCTCCCTCTGCGATGGCAAGATAAGGTCCGCAACCTTACCCTTGTACCGTGGATCAAGGAGAGTGGCCAGCCAGTAATGGTCCCTCTCATTGATCCGAAGAATACGAGGATCCTTCCGCAGACTTTGCAGGATCAGGGAGGCCATGCAGCGTAGGTTAGCTGAGGCATTCGGTCCAGAGTCCTCTGGGTCACTAAGGACGACATGATCCGCAGCCACCTCCTCCCAGCCACGTACAAGTCCACGGGTTTGTTGGGACTGTAAATCACCCCTAAAAGACTGCTGCTGTTGATGCTGAGTGCCATGCTCCACCTCCATGCTGACACAATCCTCCTCCTCCTCCTCCTCGTCCTCTTCCTGTGTGATGGGTGGGACACAAGGAACACTGTCTGGGTAAAGGGGGCCTTGAGAGGCAAGGAAGTCCTCCTCTTCCTGCCTCTGTTCTGCCTCAAGTGCCCTGTCCATTATTCCATGCAGCGTATGCTCCAACAGGTGGACAAGAGGTACAGTGTCACTGATGCATGCACGGTCACTGCTCACCATCCTTGTGGCCTCCTCAAATGGTGCCAGGACAGTGCATGCATCCCTGATCATGCCCCACTGGCGTGGTGAAAAAAACCCGAGCTCCCCTGACCCTGTCCTTGTGCCGTAGTCGCACAGGTACTCATTGATGGCCCTGTGCTGAGTGTGCAGCCGCTGCAGCATGGCCAATGTTGAGTTCCACCTGGTGGGCATGTCACATATAAGGCGGTTCTTGGGCAGGTTCAACTCCTTTTGCAGCTCAGCCAGCCGAGCACTGGCATTATATGATCTGCGGAAATGCACACAGACTTTCCTGGCCTGCCTCAGGACATCCTGTAAGCCCGGGTACCTGCCCAAGAACCGCTGCACTACCAGGTTAAGGACGTGAGCCACACAGGGCACATGGGTCAGTTGTCCCTGTCGGAGGGCGGAGAGGAGGTTGGTGCCATTGTCGCAAACCACCATTCCTGGCTTAAGCTGGCGTGGCGTCAACCACCTCTCGGCCTGCATCTGCAGAGCTGACAGAACCTCTGCCCCAGTGTGGCTCCTGTCCCCCAAACACACCAGCGCAAGCACGGCATGGCATCTTTTTGCCTGCGTACTTGCGTAGCCCCTTGAACGCTTATGGAGCACCGCTGGTTCCGAGGACAAAGCACAGGAAGAGGCCATGGAGGAAGAAGAAGAGGAGGGGGTGGAGGAGAGAGGTGTGTCACAACCAGTAGTAGCATTTTGGAGGCGTGGTGGCGGAACAACCTCCAACACTACTGCACCTTGTCCTGCATCCTTCCCAGCTGCCAAAAGAGTGACCCAATGGGCCGTGAAAGAAAGGTAACGTCCCTGTCCATGCCTGCTGGACCATGAGTCAGCGGTAATATGCACCTTACCGCTGACCACCCTGTCCAGCGAGGCACGGACATTGCCTTCCACATGCCGGTAAAGAGCCGGAATCGCCTTCCGTGAGAAAAAGTGGCGTTTGGGAACCTGCCACTGAGGAACCGCACATTGCATAAACTCACGGAAGGGGGCCGAGTCTACCAACTGAAAAGGCAGCAGTTGAATTGCTAGCAATTTAGCCAAGCTAGCATTCAACCGCTGGGCATGTGGATGGCTGGGAGTGAACTTCTTTCGATGGTCCAGCAGCTGGGGCAGGGAAATTTGCCTGCTACAATCGGAAGTCGGTGTACTGCTAGCAGAGTGCCCGCAAGTACTTGGCTGTGACACACCTAATTCTACACCTTCATTCCTCTCAGTGCAGGTTTCAGAGAGGACTGAAGGTATAGTGGGGTTGGAGATCCCAGCTGATGAGGAGCAAGGAGAGGTCCGCTTTGTTCTTTGGTGTGGGTCTTTAAGGTACGCTTGCCAACGAGCTGCATGGCAGGTCATCATATGTCTAGTCAAGCAAGTGGTGCCCAAGCGGCTGATGTTTTGGCCACGCAAGATACGCTTGAGACATATGTTGCAAACAGCAGCGGTGCGATCTGATGCACTCGACTCAAAAAAGGCCCACACCAAAGAACTTTTGGAATAACGGGCAGAGGCAGCGCCCTGCACAGGCGTAGCTCTGTGGTGTGATTCAGTCGGTGTGCTGCCCTTACGCTGGCCCCCGGAGGGCATCCTGCCTCATTGGAGATGTGCCTCCTCCTCCTCGTCCTCCTCTCTCCTATCAGGCACCCACGTGGAGTCAGTGACCTCATCATCCCATCCCTCCTCATCACTGGAGCCAATCTGGCAGTATGCTGCAGCTGCTGGAACATGACTGCCAGATTGCTGTCCTTCTTGAGCATCCCCTCTCTCTGCGCTCACGCTACTGCCTTCCTCTAGCTGGGTATCATCATCAGACCCTTCGAAACGCTGGGCATCCTCCTGGAGCATGTACCCAACACTGTGCTCAAACAGTTCGTGGGACTCCTCAGGAGGACATGGTGGGTCTAGGGAAGGAGTGACTGATGATGACATTGATACGAGGGAAGAGGATGCTTTGGCAGCTGCTTTGCCAGTACCCTGAGCCTGGGTGAGAGAGGATGAGGAGGATGAGGAGGGCTTGGTCATCCACTCTACCAAGTCTTCGGCATGATGCGGCTCAACACGTCCAGCTGCCGAAAATAAGGACAAGCGTGTCCCATGGCCAAGTGCTGATGACAATGTACCGCGTCCACGACCAGCACTGTTGTCTCTAGACACAGAGCCTGCTTGCCCTCTTTTATTGGCTCGTGACTGTCTGCCTCTCTTTGTTGGCCTTCCAGACATAGTAATGGCCTGCAGGGAGATGGGAAAACCAGCAATTGGGTAGTTTATATTGTGCTGGAGGCACACAACACCCACTAACTCCAGCAGATGCCTTTATTAGAGAACAGCAATGATGGGTATATACAGGTGTATACTGTACTAGGGCACACAACACCCACTAACTCCTGCAGATGCCTGTATTAGAGAACAGCAATGACGGGTATATACAGGTATGTACTGTTTCACTAACTCCTGCAGATGCCTGTATTAGAGAACAGCAATGACGGGTATATACAGGTGTATACTGTGCCACTAACTCCTGCAGATGCCTGTATTAGAGAACAGCAATGACGGGTGTATACAGGTGTATACTGTGCCACTAACTCGTGCAGATGCCTGTATTAGAGAACAGCAATGACGGGTATATACAGGTGTATACTGTGCCACTAACTCCTGCAGATGCCTGTATTAGAGAACAGCAATGACGGGTATATACAGGTGTATACTGTGCCACTAACTCCTGCAGATGCCTGTATTAGAGAACAGCAATGACGGGTATATACAGGTGTATACTGTGCCACTAACTCCTGCAGATGCCTGTATTAGAGAACAGCAATGACGGGTATATACAGGTGTATACTGTGCCACTAACTCCTGCAGATGCCTGTATTAGAGAACAGCAATGACGTGTATATACAGGTGTACACTGTGCCACTAACTCCTGCAGATGCCTGTATTATAGAACAGCAATGACGGGTATATACAGGTGTATACTGTGCTGGGGCACACAACACCCACTAACTGCTGCAGATGCCTGAGAAAAGAACACACTGTCCCTGCCTGCCTATCTAGCTTAGAGAACAGCAATAAAGTGTAGATCCAGGTGTATACTGTGCTGGAGGCACACAACACCCACTAACTCCTGCAGATGCCTGAGAAAAGAATAGAACATAGAACACACTGTCCCTGCCTATGTATCCCTTTCCCTGCACGCTGGAACACACTGCACAAGGCCGCCGCGCTGGCAGCCTTTTATAGTGTGGGGCGTGTACTAAACCCCCCTGAGCTATGATTGGCCACAGTCATCCTGCCTGTGGCCAATTATGGCTCTCCTCGCTGCCGGCGCTGTGATTGGCCAAGCATGCGGGGTTACAGTGCATGCTTGGCCAATCACAGAGCCGGGATTGCACTGCGATGGCGCAGTGTATTGTGGGACGTTCACGTCACTCGAATTTGGCGCGAACGGCCCATAACGTTCGATCTTCGGCGAACGATCGAACAGCCGATGTTCGAGTCGAACGTATGTTCGACTCGAACACGAAGCTCATCCCTACTGCCAAGTCAAGAATGCCATTGCACACTATTAGCCTGTATGAACCCCCTCATATCTACCACCCTATCCACAGACCCCTGTGCATTCATACAACTCAATGCACAATACCCAGAGGCCTTCTTATGTAAGTTCCTCTCCTGCTCATTCCTCACAGGGAACATATCCTCCGAGTGTAAACACTAGCTCAAATTCTGCCGATGTTTCTCAAGCTAATAACTAAACCAGCTCTGGTTCTTCTTACCAAACTTCTATTTCATATTCCCCATCCCCACCTCTTTTTATCAGGATTTGTAACCTGGTTTTTATGTTAAATTAATAATTTTTGGAATTTTGCATATTATGCTGTGTAAAAACATTGACAAAAAAATAAAGTGAAAAAATCTTTATTTTAAACGGGTTATGCAGAATAATAATTATATTGTTAAGCGCTGCGTAAAGTGTTGGCGCTATATAAATCCTGCATAATAATAATAATAATAAAACAAAATTTTTTGAACATATCATGTGCTTTTGTGTCTTTTTATGCTATCAAAACACAATAAAATAACCAAAAATAGCAAACATAACACAAGTAATTTTCATATGGTATCTTAGGACATTCTTGTACAATTATTGAAATTTGCACTGCATTATTTACATATAGTGATATTGCCATGGAACATCTCCTGGTGGAGATAGAATGTAGTTGGCAAATTGTTCCCGCATGGCAATGTAGGATCTCCTTGCACGTACTCTGCTGTACTGTATGGAGGGCAGGTGGAACTCCTCTTCCTCAATGTGGATGCCCTCCTTATCCCGAACAATATTATGCAGAATGCAGCAGGCCTGAATTACTAACTCAGCATTCTCAAGACTGAGTTGCAAGGGTGTTTGGAAAACACGCCATTTACTGGACAATATGCCAAATGTATATTCAATGAGGCATCTTGCGTTGCTCAGCCGATAGTTAAAGATCCTCTTATTGTCATCCAGATTACTTCTGGCATAAGGCCCAAGCAGATATTGAGAAAGTGCGAAGGCCTCATCTGCAAAAAGCACGAAAGGCAGGTCTGGTCCTTCAGTTCCAGGCAGAGGTTGATCAGACAGTATGTTGAATCGCCCTTTTTGCAGTCTTCGACCCATTACAGACTCACAGAACACTCTGGAATCATAACTGTTGCCATATGCCCCAATGTCCACAGAGATACATTTATAATTGCTATCACAGATAGCCATTAGGACCAATGAAAAATATGTCTTGTAATTATGAAATCTGGATCCGGAACATGGAGGCTTTTGGATACGGATATGCTTTCCATCAAGGGCTTTGATACAATTTGGAAAGTTTGCTCAATTCCAAAATCCATCTACTAGTCTTCACCACATTATTCCATCTGGTAATGGCATCACTGCTGGACACAGCTCTTCCCATATGGCTAAGCAAATATCATGCACTATCTCCGAAATAGTTGAAATGCCCAGAAAAAAAAAAATGGTTTAAAGAGTTATAGGACTAGCCAGTTGCAAGAAACCTAGAAAAAATGTGAACATCTTTTTAGCTTTTTAAGTAAAACAACATTCAACTGGCACATAAATGGATACGATATTTATTATCTATACATACTGTATATATACACACACACAGTAGACCAGGGGTAGGCAACCTCGGCACTCCAGCTGTTTTGAAACTACAAATCCCATCATGCCTCTGCCTCTAGGAGTCATGCCTGTGATTGTCAGGGTCTTGCAATGTTTCATGGGACTTGTAGTTTCACCTCAGCTGGAGGGCCGAGGTTGCCAACCCCTGCAGTAGACCAACAAAAAAAATGGCATTTGATAAATTGATGACTTTTTACCTCAAAGTCACTAAGAGACATTCATCTGCAGGTACACACCTTCTAATGTTGGTATGTCTCCGCTGCAGCCGTGGGTGCAGCTGGTCCAGTAAGTAGTCAAATGTGGCTATGGTCATCCTGGTGAAGTTGAAAAACTTAGTGGGATACTGTCGGAGATGAGCATAGTGCAGAGCCACAAACCCTTCAGAAGGCCCCTTCAGTAGCATTATGTGGATCCAAAATCGACGTCTCCTAGCCACAATCTGCTTTTTCTTGCTCTCCATTCTCCTTATATAGGCAAATATGACAATGTCACGCTGTCCCAAAAATTGTTGGAATCCATTGCACAAAGCAGATAGCACACACAAGGACAAGGACAAAGGAAGGTCACAGCAAGGGCAAGTCACTCACTGAAAACTGCAATGCAGCATGGGAGGAGCAATGCTTTCTGGGTAATGTCTTCAAAGCCACAGAAACTGCTGTAAACAGATCGAACCGGATGCAAAAACGGATGTAAACGGGTAAATTAATGGATGTAAACTGATGTTAATGGAACGGAAAACGGATGAAAACGGAGATTAACGGAACAAAATACGGATGAAGACGGATGAAGCAATGGATAAGAACTGATACGTTTTTAACATGGCTAAACTGACGGTGCCCGTGTGAATGAGGCCTAATACAAAATAAAAGGAATACAATTATGTTATTATAATGTCATTGTAACAAGTGACTGTGCTCTATATATCAGGGATTTGTGAATTAGCACAACAGAGACTGTCATTGTTATTGAAAATCTACTACAGTATGCAAAAAAAATCACTGTGCTAAAGTTAATTCAATACTGATCATTTAGAATATGGTCAAACAACAAATGTGTGATCACAGACACTAAACAGATTGTGTATGTATGTATGCTTCACATATGAAAAGAAATTAAGATGCCCTAGAACAGGGCTTTCCAAACTAAGACGGTGGGCTACAAGATTTTACCCTGCCCATAGCAATTTGTCCTGTGTTTGCGTCATGCTTTTCCATGGTGCAGGTCGGCCAGCCACCAGCACCATAACAACCACTAACATTGAGCATCCAGGACACATTGGGAGAAATCCAATAAACCTGTTGTGCCACTCTTCTGGAGTTAACACCTCTTGTTAATGTGTTGCACCAAATTCATGAAGCATCTTCAACACTGTTGATTCTAACAGCAACTTGTGCGCCAAACTCAAGTAGTTCTAAAATGTGCTACTTGTACATTGTGGTGAAATGTCTGTACCAAATTAAAAAAAAAAAAAAAAAGAGTTTGTATCTTATGAAAGTAGAGTTAATAAAGACCAACTCTCTTATGGCATACAAAGAGAGACCCTGGTGCAGACAGATTTTGTGGAAGTGTCTAGAGTGCATTCTAAAAGTGCAGCATGTGCCAATTTCAAGTACGAGTTGCCGTTGACTTTTGCCAGCGGCATTGGCGACTACTCACCAAGTCACCATCCTTCCAGCAAGGTCCCAAGGAATACTGGGTAGATTCTGCAAAAAATACATTACTGTAATGAAGGCCTCTTGAGCCCCTTAGGGAAAGAGAGCCTTGACTGATGGGGGCATGGCCAGGTACAGGACAAGGTGGTGGTCACCAAGGATTGGTTGTTAGGGGGGATGGGATGGGCCTGAGCTCAGGAAAAAGTACTGCCCCAGGGAATTCTGGGTCTTTTAGGAAACGTGCTTGGAAGAGCTGCCCACCCTCCCGCCCCTTTTTTCTAAGGTATGTTACAGCTTGCTGCGGTTTTCTTGACCTTGCCAGCATAAAATGGCTGTAATTGGCCATGCCCTTGATAGAAATTGGAAGTAAGCGGCCTGTCCAGCACTTATGGTAAGGACAGGCCCCTCCCCTTTGGAATTGTGTGCTCACAGTACAACTGTGACTGGCACCGGTTGGAAAAAGTGTTCACATGTTATGTTTGGATTTAATAAAGCTGTGGCCTTGCCCTTTCCAACCTAATGGTTGCAAGTGTGTTTATTTAATAGGGTGAAGGGGCAAGGGGGAAGGGTTTTTTATATACATCTATGTTACAGTAATGGTACCTGGGCTCATTGCGCCTCAGCAGTCATGTTCTGAAGTCTCATTTTTCGAGATTTAGGCTACTCAATATACCCTTGGATGTCCTCAGAAAGGTGGTGGTGACCATACCCCCTGCAGTATGAAAGGTAAGTATATTAACCAAAAAACTTTTGTGCATTATTTTTTTTATTTTTCAGTTTAGTGTAGTGATATCTCATAGATTCATATTCATATTCATACCCCTTGAACTTTTCCACATTTTGTGCATTTGTATTCAGCTCCCCTGAGTCAATACTTTGTAGAACCACCTTTTGCTACAATTACAGCTGCAAGTCTTTTTTGGGGATGTCTCTACCAGCTTTGCACATCTAGAGAGTTACATTTTTGTCCATTCTTCTTTGCAAAATAGCTCAAGTTCTGTCAGATTGGATGGAGAGCGTCTGTGAACAGCAATTTTTAAGTCTTGCCACAGATTCTCAATTGGATTTAGGACTGGAATTTGACCGGGTCATTCTAACACATGAATGTCCTTTGATCTAAACCATTCCATTGTAGCTCTGGTTGTAGGTTTAGGGCTGTTGTCCTGCTGGAAGGTGAACCTCCACCCCAGTCTAAAGTCTTTTGCAGACTCTAACAGGTTTTCTTCTAATGCTGCGTACACACGATCGGATTTTCCATTGGAAAAACATTGGTTGTTTTTTCGGAGAGAATTCCGCTTAAGCTTGGCTTGCATACACACTGTCACACAAAAGTTCTCTGAACTTTCGACCGCCAAGAACGCGGTGACGTACAACACTACGACGAGCCGAGAAAATTAAGTTCAATGCTTCCGATCATGCGTCAAATTGTTTCCGAGCATGCGTCGGAATTTTGCGCGTCGGAATCGCTACAGACGATCGGAATTCCCGATTGGAATTTTTTCCGTCGATAAATTTGAGAACCAGCTCTCAAATTTTTGCTGGTGGAAATTCTGACGGAGCCTACACACGGTCGGAATTTCCAACCAAAAGCTCACATCGGACTTTTCTTGTCGGAATTTCCAATCGTGTGTACGCGGCATTGGATTGCCCTGTATTTGGCCAGCTGTGTTCTGACCAGCTTCCCTGTCCCTGCTGAAGAAAAGCATCCCAACAACATGATGCTGCCACCACCATGTTTCACGATGAGGATGGTGTGTTCATGGTGATATGCAGTGTTAGTGTTCCGCCACACATAGCTTTTTGCTTTTATGACAAAAAGTTCATTTTCAGTCTCATCGGACCAGAGCACCTTCTTCCACATGTTTGCTGTGTCCTCCACATGGCTTCTCGCAACCTACAAACAGGACTTCTTATGGCTTTCTTTCAACAATGGCTTTCTTCTTGCCACTCTTCCATAAAGGCCAGATTTGTGGAGTGCACGACTAATAGTTGTCCAGTGGACAGATTCTCCCTCCTGAGCTGTGGATCTCTGCAGCTCCTCCAGAGTTACCATGGGCCTCTTGGCTGCTTCTCTGATTAATGCTCTCCTTTCCCAGCCTGTCAGTTTAGGTGGACGGCCATGTCTTGGTAGGTTTGCAGCTGTGCCATATACTCTTTCCATTTAGGATGATGAATTGAACAGTGCTCCATAGGTTTTTCAAAGCTTGGGATATTTTTTATAACCTAACCCTGCTTTAAACTTCCCCACAACTTTATCCCTGACCTGTCTGTTGTGTTCCGTGGCTTGCATGATGCTGTTTGTTCACTTAGGTTCTCTAACAAACATCTGAGGGCTTCACAGAACAGCTGTATTTTGAACTGAGATTAAATTACACACAGGTGGACTCTATTTACTAATTAGGTGACTTCTGAAGGCAATTGGTTCCACTAGATTTTAGTTAGGGGTATCAGAGTAAAGGGGGCTGAATACAAATGCATGCCACACTTTTCCCATATTTATTTGTAAAACAAAATTGAAAACCATTTATCATTTTACTTCCACTTCACAATTATGTGCCACTTTGTGTTGGTCTATCACATAAAATTCCAATAAAATACATTTACGTTTTTGGTTATAACATGACAAAATGCGGAACGTTTTAAGGGGTATGATTACTTTTTTCAAGGCACTGTAAATATAGACAAATACTATTCTGCTATTCTGTAATATTTAAGATTATTTAATAAATGGAGCACATTATCCAAAAGGCCTCTCCACTTCTATGCAGTGAAGATAAGGCATGTCATCCGCCTTCATCATGCCACATAACGCTAGATACCTGGATAACCTACATGCAAACCCAGAAATGGTCAAGTGGCATCAAATAAGAAAATCAGTATTTGCACTCTTGGGTTGACAGGGCTCTGGGTAAAGCTGAAGGGGGAGAATCTAGAAGAAAATTAATATGTCTACGAGGTATACTGTCAGCCATGTCCTGCATAAAGCTGACCATAGAAGGGTAACATTTTGATCAACAATTCTTGGGAAAAGAAGGTTCTAAGAAAGTACGTTTGTTTTTCTAACAGTGTATGTGGTTTTTGTTCAGTAAAGTCCATTCATTCCAAAATCTAATGTTAAAAACAAAGAAAATCTTTCAATAGACATTCAAAGGTTCTGAGAATGTTCCTAAGAATTTTCATACCAAATTCTATCCATCTATGACCAACTTAAAGTGGTTGTTAAGTCTAGTTTTTTTCCCCATAAAAATAACAAACATGTTATACCTCACTGCTCTGTTGCATTGGATTTGCACAGAGCAGCCCAGATCCTCCTATTTTTGGGTCTCTCTTCTGTGATCCTGGCCCCTTACTCCTGTTTAGTGCCCCCACAGCAAGCAGCTTGCTATGGGGGTACCAGAGCTGAGTCAAAGCTTCTTGTGCCCATTCAGACACGGAGCCCCGACCCGGCACTGCCCCCTCTCTCCCCTGATTGGCTAGCTGACTTTGATTGACAGCAGAGACAGCCAATGGCGCCACTGCTGTGTCTCAGCCAATCAGGAGGAAGAATCTCGGACGGCTGAGACACTCCTGGACATCGCTGGACAGAGAGGGACCTCAGGTAAGTAGTAGGGGGGCTGCTGCACACAGAAGGCTTTTTATCTTAATGCATAGAATGCATTAAGATAAAAAAAAACTTCTGCCTTTACAACCTTTTTAAATAATGTCCCCAGTGTATGTGTTTTTTTTTTAAATGCCGCTGTGTACCTCATTTCATAGTGCTACTCGGCGCTTACGTGACCGCCTGCTGCTCCCTCTATTGATCTGACAGCTACAGCGGGAGGAGCTGAGAATCCCCTGCTGACATTAGCCAGGAGCAGGGCCGCACTGGGAATAAAAACCAGCCCTGGAAATAATTTCATACCAGCCCCATAGCATTATTATACCAGCCCAAGCGCATAACGTCATTATTTTCTTGTACATAAAAGGGAGAATCATGCATTTTAAAGCACATTTAAAGGGTGTATTATATATAGATAAGAGAGACATGGAATTTACAAACAGCACAAATTTTATCATTTACTGGCACAGACACATTTGCAAAAAAAAGTTGCCTAAAATGGCAGTTTTCAGTGCAAATATCAATCAATGTAGCTAAAGCTAGCAATGTGTTTAAGTTAAACAAAAGTCAAAAACCATATTTCTCCATTTACATGAAGGTCAGATTAATATAACCCGGCAGCCAGCACAGAGTTCCCCCATATATCAGGAGTCTGCAGGATTCCCCTTTACAGTGCAAGGGAACTCTGACATAAAGGGGAACATTGCAGATCATGATCTAAGTGGGAAGGCCCCTTTCACACTAGGGCGGTGGGTGCGTCGGCGATAAAGCGGCGCTAATTTTAGCGGCGCTTTACTGTCAATTTTGCTGCGCTATTCGGCCGCTAGTGAGGCACTTTTAATCCCTGCTAACAGCCGAAAAATAGTTAAAACCACCCGCAAAGCACCAGCAAAATGCGCTTTTCCGGCGGTATAGCCACGGGGCCCATTAATATCAAAAGGCAGGAGTGGTGGAGGAGCGGTATACACACACCGCTCCTCCACCGCTCCAAAGATGCTGCTAGCAGGACATTTTTTAGCGTCCTGCTAGCGCAGCGCTCCAGTGTGAAGGCCCTCTGGCTTTCACACTGGAGTGTGCGGAGCGGCTCTTATAGGGCGCTTTGCAGGCGCTATTTTTGGCTGGTGAAGTTTTAGGATGGGGGGGCGCAAGACCCCGCCCCTCCACAGTTGGCCCATCCCACTTCTCCTAAGCCACACCCCTTATAGATTCCACCCACTCCGTCCCCTGTATTCCACTCATAGTGTCAGCATTATACACCAGGCTCTGCACATCATATACCAGGCTGCACATTATACACAGGGCACTGCACATCATATACCAGGCTGTATATTATAAACAGGGCTCTGCACATAATATACCAAGCTGCACATTATACACAGGGTTCTGCACATCATATACCAGGCTGCACATTATACACAGGGTTCTGCACATCATATACCAGGCTGCACATTATACACAGGGCTCTGCACATCATATACCAGGCTGCACATTATACACCGGGCTCTGCACATCATATACCAGGCTGCACATTATACACCGGGCTCTGCACATCATATACCAGGCTGCACATTATACACAGGGCTCTGCACATCATATACCAGGCTGCACATTATACACAGGGCTCTGCACATCATATACCAGGCTGCACATTATACACCGGGCTCTGCACATCATATACCAGGCTGCAGATTATACACCGGGCTCTGCACATCATATACCAGGCTGCACATTATACACAGGGCTCTGCACATCATATACCAGGCTGCACATTATACACAGGGCTCTGCACATCATATACCAGGCTGTACATTATACACAGGGCTCTACACATCATATACCAGGCTGCACATTATACACAGGGCTCTGCACATCATATACCAGGCTGTACATTATACACAGGGCTCTGCACATCATATACCAGGCTGCACATTATACACAGGGCTCTGCACATCATATACCAGGCTGCACATTATACACAGGGCTCTGCACATCATATTCCAGGCTGTACATTATACAC
Source organism: Rana muscosa (assembly GCA_029206835.1). Taxonomy (NCBI): domain Eukaryota; kingdom Metazoa; phylum Chordata; class Amphibia; order Anura; family Ranidae; genus Rana; species Rana muscosa. The sequence continues at coordinate 921,138,741 of CM055118.1, forward strand.
CGGGCTTTGCACATCATATACCAGGCTGCACATTATACACAGGGCTCTGCACATCATTAAGGATGAGTTCTGGCGCGTTCGCATATTCCACGTGCAGAGCCCGCCAGGAAGTTGGCACGGCGCTGTGCTAATCCCGATCTCTGCAGCCGAGCATCGGGACAATGTCTCCCTGCCTGTGATTAGCGCAGCACCGTGCCGACTTCCTGGCGGGCTCTGCACGTGGAGTATGCGAACACGCCAGAGCTCCTCCCTACACATCCTATACCAGGCTGCACATTATACATAGGGCTCTGCACATCATATACCAGGCTGCACATTATACACCGACCAAGCTTCAATTTGTTTTAAAACCCAGACGATATCTGGAGATCACAGACTAGGAAATGGTTTAAAATTGCATTTTATTTTCTCATTGCATAGCCTCTCTACAACATTAAATGTTATACGACAGGGGTTGCATTTAAAAGGTAATTTCGCCTTTGATAAGAAACAAATGTAAGTACTACATTACATTTTGTATTTTTACAATTACAATTACCTATGTAGTTTCATCTGCCCGCTATGACTCATAAAACTGGCAAATGTTTAAACATGGTGTACATGTAGGGTGGTGTTTTGTACATGGTCAATGTACAGAACACCAACTGTGTTATGTAAGTTTCAATACGAGCAATAACAAGTAGGGATCTGCAATGACATTTGCCAACTTACAACCTGGAAATATGCTTTGTTTTAGGTCCAAATGCAGGCAAAAATTCGGGCCCGATTCATCCCTGAAATGAACAGGGACGCATTGGACCCCTGCTGTGAGCCTCTCTGCACAACAGCGTGAATCTAGCCTGAACGGGGTGTCAGGAAAGGCGTTTTTACAATCTGCCTGGCAACAGTGCCGCCAGGAGATCGTCTATACTCCATAGGTCCATTCCGCGCATGCGCGTGCACAATAGCGCGATCGGCGTGCGCGGGCACGCGCACGCATTTACGGGAGCGCGCGCGCGGTGACAGCATTTGGCGCCAAACAAGGTATTTAAACTATCTGCATACCTTGCTCCTTGCTGTCTGGTCTACAGCGTTCCCGAGACCCCTGCTATTGACTTCTGATTCCTGTACACCTGTTATCTGATCCGGTTTGTCTCTGTTTAACCCCGATTGCTGCCCGCCCCGACTTCGGCTTGCTCTGACAACTCTCTTGGTCATCCCTGTACCTGGTCGCTGCTGGTCCGACCCACCGGTCTGTCCGAACTACAAGGCACCTCCACCTGAACTACAGTGCATCCTGCCTGAAGCCACTGTGCATCTCTCCTGAATCATAGCACATCTCTGCCTGAACTACCCTGCACCTGTGCCTGAGCTACAGTACACCTCAGCCTGTACTACAATACACCACCTTGTTTCTGCAGTCTGATCTGGGACTTTTATACATCTGCCTGTTGTCTGCATTCTGATTGGTCCTACTGTGCACCTCCCAGCTATCTTTGGACTGTTCCAGTTTTGCCGTGCACCATCTGCTGCCGCAACTACCCAATATCCTGCTTACCTGCCAGGCACTTGTGCCCCCTGTCCTCCTGAGCCTCTGTCTGCTCTACCAGGGGCTCTCGAGCCAGGGGATTACGAGAGGCCGCTCCCTGCACGTTGGGCTCCCATCATAAGGTACGTGACAGTACCAGAGAGCCATGTCGGAGCCTACGCAGGGGGCCTCTCCCATGGAGGAACTATGCCGCCACCTGGATGGACTTACTGCTGCAGTCAGGAGTTTGCAAGAGGGATATACCCGGCTAGAGGAGCGTGTCCAGACCCTGGCTACCTCAGCACCTGTCGCATCAGGAGCTTCACTTGCACCGTCGGTTGTCATGTTGCCACCTGAACCCAGGGTCCCTACTCCGGAGAGGTTCTCTGGGGACCGCGGCAAGTACAGGGCTTTTCGTAACGCCTGCAAACTTTTCTTTGCGCTACAGCCCAGGACCTTCTCCCTTGAATCTACCAATGTGGGCTTTGTCATAGCCCTATTGTCCGGTGAACCTCAGGCCTGGGCACACCGCCTCCTGGAACAGAAAAACACCTGCCTTGACCAACTAAGTACTTTCCTCCAGGCCATGGACCCTCAACTGGCCGCTACCGCCGAAGCAGCATTATGCTCTCTCCAGCAGGGTCGCAGAGCCGCTGAAGATTATGTATCAGACTTTAGGTGCTGGAGCGCCGATACCAGCTGGAACGACGCCGCCCTGCGACACCAATTCCGGCTGGGACTATCAGAGCCCTTGAAGGACGAGCTGGCCCGGGTCGGTATACCGAACACGCTCAATGCCTTGATCCTTCAAGCTATTCAGATCGACAGGCGACTAAGGGAGCGTAGAGCTGAACGGTCAGCGGGACCATCCCGCCCAGTATGGATGCTGCCACGGGTACCCTATCCTCCTCATTCCGCTTCTTCGACCTCCCCACGCTCCGCTACCGATGCCTCTGAACCCATGCAACTGGGGTTGATCCGACCCTCGCTTACTCCTGAGGAGCGCCAGCGACGCCGGGTTCACAACCTCTGCCTCTACTGCGGGGAGTCAGGACACTACGTGAGGATGTGCCCCGCTAAATTGCGTAAGTACCACCTCTCCTCTACTGTCTCGCCTGTTCTGCTTAACCATTCCGCTCACCTGACCGTTTCCATCTCTCTACAGCTCCCAGGAAGGAACATCCGGACTTCCGCCATTATTGACTCCGGTGCTTGCAGCGGCTTCATGGACCTTTCCTTTGCTTTGAAACATCAAGTCCCTTTGAGGCCCAGACCTAAAGAACTCACGGTCCATCTTGCCGACGGATCGGCCATCAGATCTGGACCAGTGACGCAGCAGACAATTCCCCTGCGCACCACCATTGCGGACAAGCATCAAGAACTATTGTGCTTGGACATTATAGAATCCCCTCTCTTCCCAATTATCTTGGGGATACCATGGCTAAAAGCTCATAATCCTCAGATCGACTGGAACACTGGAGAGGTTCGCTTTCCATCTCTCTATTGCCGTGAACACTGTTTCCCAGCGCCATCCGACACCTCGTCCCCATTACTTTGTCTGGGGAGTGACATGGAGAACCGTCGGCTGGTCCCGGAGGCCTATCACAACTTTCTAGATGTCTTTAGCAAAAAGGGCGCGGAGACTCTACCTCCGCACAGGCCCTACGATTGCCCTATTGACCTTCTTCCGGAAGAATTTTCCCCTTATCTGAACTAGAGCTTGGAACTCTCAAGACGTATCTGGATGACAACTTAGAGAAGGGATTCATACGTCCCTCCACCTCTCCTGCAGGAGCCGGTATATTCTTTGTAGAAAAGAAGGACCACTCCCTACGCCCCTGTGTGGATTACAGAGCCCTGAATAAAGTAACTATTAAAAATAGGTATCCCCTGCCATTAGTACACAAACTTTTCCAAAGACTTGGGACAGCAGCCATTTTCACTAAATTGGACCTCCGCGGGGCCTACAACTTAGTCCGCATTCAGAGCGGTGATGAATGGAAAACAGCGTTTCGCACCAGATTCGGGCACTTTGAATACCTGGTCATGCCCTTTGGGCTATGTAATGCCCCTGCCACGTTCCAACATTTCATAAACTATATTTTTAGAGACTACCTAGATCTATTCGTCATCATCTACCTAGACGATATCCTGGTCTTCTCTTCCTCCTTATCCGACCATCGTGAACACGTCCGGAAGGTCTTGGCCCGACTTCGCCAACATGGTTTGTACGCCAAGCCCGAGAAATGTGCATTCGAACAACAAGATATTCAGTTCCTAGGGCTAATCATTTCGGTAGAGGGCATTAAGATGGACCCTCAGAAGATCACGGCCATTCTGGATTGGCCAGCCCCCAGCGATAAGAAGGGGATCCAACGCTTCGTGGGCTTTGCGAACTTCTACCGGAAATTCATTAAAGGATTCTCCTCTATCATTGCCCCCATTACCAACTTAACTAAACAAGGTAACCAGTTTCACTGGTCCCCCGAAGCTCAGGCCGCCTTCGCTAACCTTAAGAATCTGTTCATCTCGGCCTCTGTCCTAAAGCACCCCAACCCGGCCTTACCTTACATCTTGGAGGTGGATGCCTCTGAAGTGGCAGTTGGAGCAATACTTTCCCAGAGACAAGGCCCAAAGGCCGCATTGCACCCAGTAGCCTTCTTCTCCCGTAAACTAACGGAGGCCGAGAAAAACTACGATGTCGGGGACAGGGAACTTCTGGCAATAAAGTCCGCACTTGAGGAATGGCGCTACCTCCTGGAAGGAGCAGCACATCCTATCCTGATCTATACCGACCATAAAAACCTGGAATACTTAAAGATTGCCAAGAGACTGAGACCACGCCAGGCCAGGTGGGCACTCTTTTTTACCCGATTTTCGTTTCACATCACGTACCGACCCGGATCAAAGAACACCGGACGCCCTTTCCTGGATGTTTGCCGAACCTAAGGTCCTTTCCCCCCCAGATACCATTCTACCTCCCGGTAACTTCATCCTGTTACAAGAGGACCTCCTGTCCCAAATCAGACAGGCCTCCTCGGGACCATGCCCATTCTCTGGCCTTGCCCTACAGTCTAAAGACGGTCTGCTGTGGAACAAGGACAAGATTTTTGTACCTCAACAACTTCGGGTGGCCGTCTTGAAATCCTGTCATGACCACCAGTTAGCCGGCCACTTTGGTGTGTACAAAACTTCCGAACTTCTCCAGCGGACATTCTGGTGGCCACGATTATCCCAAGATTGCAAGCGCTATGTGGAATCTTGTACCACCTGCATCCAGAACAAAGACAGCAAAACCAGAACCTGGGGGTTACTAAAGCCACTACCCGTCCCGGAGAGGCCATGAAGGATGATCTCAATGGACTTTATAGTGGAACTACCTCCATCAGAAGAGTTTACGACCATCTTTGTAGTGGTTGATAGACTCTCCAAGATGACCCATTTCCTACCCATGAGGGGCATCCCCTCGGCCTCTGAGACTGCAAAAATCTTCATCAGGGAAATAGTAATGCCGCGTACACACGACCGCTTTTCTCGACGAGAAAAACTGCATTTTTTTTTTCGCCGAGAAAAACGATCGTCTGTGGGCTTTATGTCGTTTTTCTCGTCTAGAAAAACAGCATAAAAAACGACGAGAAAATTTAGAACATGTTCTAAATTTTCTCATCGTTTTTTCAAGCATTTTTTTCCGCGGCAGTTTTCCCATAGGGAAACACTGCCGCGGAGCCCACAGACGGTCGTTTTTCTCGTCAAGAGAAAAAATGACGGGAAAAACGACCGTGTGTAGGGAACCAAGCGGTTCCCTCGTTTTTCCTGTCATTATTCACGGCGGTTTTTTAACCGCCGTGAATAATGATCGTGTGTACGTGGCATAAGGCTGCTAACATTACATCTGACCGGGGGGTACAGTTTACATCAAGATTTTGGAGGGCACTATGTAAATCACTGAAGATCGATCTGTTCTTTTCCTCAGCGTACCATCCCCAAACCAATGGCCAAACAGAGCGCACCAATCAAACGCTCGAGCAGTACCTGCGCTGCTTTTCAAGCTTCTCCCAGAATGATTGGGCCCCTCTTTTGCCTCTTGCTGAGTTTGCCTACAACAACTCTGTTCATTCTGCCATCAAGCAATCCCCATTTTTCGCAAACTATGGGTTTCACCCATTATTTCTATCTAACAACATGCCCGAATGTCCGGTACCAGCCGCCCAGGAAACTTTAAATTTCTTCTCCACCAACAATAAACTTCTCCAGGAGACCATGACTAAGGCACAAAGCTACAACAAGGAAATTTTCGACAGAAAGAGGAGAGGGGAGCTCAACATGGCACCTGGGGACCAAGTTTGGCTCTCTACCCTGAATCTAAAATTGGCATGCCCATCCAAGAAGTTGGGCCCTAAATTCGTGGGTCCCTTCCCTATAACAAGGAAGATTAACGAGGTAGCTTACGAATTGAAACTGCCTGAGTCCTTCCGGATTCACCCAGTTTTTCATGTAGCCCTGCTTAGGCCCACGGTTCCTGATCCCTTTACGGATCGGGACACCAATCCTTCCGAACCCGTGCTTATCGATGGAGAAGAGGAATTTGAGGTCGAGTCCATTCTGGGTTGTAGACGAAGACGAAACCAGATCCAATACCTGGTGAAATGGAAGGGTTACGGCCCAGAAGGAAACTCATGGGAACCAGAGATGAATGTCCACGCGGAAAGGCTAATCAAGGACTTTGAGAAATCTCACCCAGACAAAGTGGCCCAGTTGGGCATCCGGAGGCTGCCCCTTGGGGGGGGCAATGTCAGGAAAGGCGTTTTTACAATCTGCCTGGCAACAGTGCCGCCAGGAGATCGTCTATACTCCATAGGTCCATTCCGCGCATGCGCGTGCACAATAGCGCAATCGGCGTGCGCGGGCGCGCGCGCGTTCGCGGGAGCGCGCGCGCGTTCGCGGGAGCGCGCGCGGTGACAGCATTTGGCACCAAACAAGGTATTTAAACTATCTGCATACCTTGCTCCTTGCTGTCTGGTCTACAGCGTTCCCGAGACCCCTGCTATTGACTTCTGATTCCTGTACACCTGTTATCTGATCCAGCTTGTCTCTGTTTAACCCCGATTGCTGCCCGCCCCGACTTCGGCTTGCTCTGACAACTCTCTTGGTCATCCCTGTACCTGGTCGCTGCTGGTCCGACCCACCGGTCTGTCCGAACTACAAGGCACCTCCACCTGAACTACAGTGCATCCTGCCTGAAGCCACTGTGCATCTCTGCCTGAATCATAGCGCATCTCTGCCTGAACTACCCTGCACCTGTGCCTGAGCTACAGTACACCTCAGCCTGTACTACAATACACCACCTTGTTTCTGCAGTCTGATCTGGGACTTTTATACATCTGCCTGTTGTCTGCATTCTGATTGGTCCTACTGTGCACCTCCCAGCTATCTTTGGACTGTTCCAGTTTTGCCCTGCACCATCTGCTGCCGCAACTACCCAATATCCTGCTTACCTGCCAGGCACTTGTGCTCCCTGTCCTCCTGAGCCTCTGTCTGCTCTACCAGGGGCTCTCGAGCCAGGGGATTACGAGAGGCCGCTCCCTGCACGTTGGGCTCCCATCATAAGGTACGTGACACGGGGCCTTAAACTTACTCTGAAGCATGAATCGGACTGATGGTATATCAAGCACAGAGACTTGTGATGATCGCTTAGGAATATTGCTACATGAGATTACAAAGGGCTTCGATTAAAGCTTAAAAAATACTGGCATTTGACATTTTTTTTCTCAGCCTGTAAAAGCACCTGTATGTTAGCTTATGTGTCCATGTGCACACAGGCGTTTACAGACATATTAGAAGCAGAGCAATTACAGTCTGAAAAAACCCCCCCATGGAAAGCACGTTTATGAGAGGAGGTGAAGCGCAGAAAAAAGCTAAACACACTGAAACGCTAGACGCATTTAGGCGCATTTGAGAGGTAATGCATTTAAATGGCCAGAACAAATAAATATTTGGCCAATAGGATACATTTACGATAAAACGCATGACGCGCCTGCAGTGGGCTTTTTTCCTGCCAGGAGTTCTGATGTTTAGAGGAGCAAAGCAAACACCCTGTGTGCATGAGGTCTATTGGGTAGATTATGAAATTTTATGGACATTAGACTATTATTAAAGAAGTAGGGAATCCGTGCTCAGGAAAACACCAGACAGAGGTTGCAGCCCCCCTAATAACTCCCTAGGGAGAATAGGATATAATATAAAAGAATGGGGTGTTGGCGCTACCTCCCACTATAGAGACCCACTGGGTCTAAGTGATCTCAAGTAAATGTATAAGGACAGGCTGTACTGAGTTCCCGGGAAGAACATAATAAACGGTGCAAACCAAATTGCACACAACATAATCCCTACGGGAGAGCCAGACTAAAGAACATCACCGTCGCCATGCATGGAGCCTTTTATATAAAATGAGTGGGAACTGCCATTAGGGTAGTTGGGGCAGCCATTTCCTAGCCTGGCTACTCCCTCTCCCTGGAGAACCAGCGCGCTTCGTTGCACCCTGGTACTCATCATCCATAGAGGATGCTGAACTGAACGAGTCCCATTCATCATCATCAGACAGTACCTTAAATTTATTTGCCAAAGGCAGAACCTTAGGACTCAAGGTAACTGTACCTCCTTTTTTTTTCTTCCTTTTGCCTCTCCTCCTTTTATCCTCCAACCACTCCATATCATCCTTGGACAACCCAGAGTCAACAGCCTCCCCACTCCTATCCTCCCCTCCACCTCCCTCCCCCCCACACTCCCTTCCCTTATCTACCACCAGGCCAACCTCTTCACCATCCTCCCCACTCCCCTGCACCCCACGATCCTTAACAGGAACTCTGCAGCGTCAAGGGAGGGGGACTGGTATCGCACTTGATGCACCTGCCTCAGCACCTCTTGCTGCCTCTGCAATTCTAGAAGACACAGAAGGATTGGACACATTCTCTGCAACTGACACCTTACCTACAGACTGGGAAGACATGGGCACACTAGGTAAACGCACAGACTGGGGAGACACGGACACTTTGGGTATTAGCACAGACTGGGGCACCACAGACTGGGGAGACACAGACACGTTGGGTATTGGTACAGACTGGTGAGACACAGACACATTGGGTGTTGGCACAGACTCAGATGGACTCACAGGCACTCCAGCTGCTGAGCTCTGAGCATCCTCCATGTCCAGGCAGAAGAACTCTCTCATGAGCTCAGGCTTGTTGTGCATTGCCTCAGGACACTGACTGTAAGGATGTCCCACCGCATTGCACAGATTACACCTTATAATATTACAGTCCTTAGCATAATGTCCTTCCTCCTGACACAGAGAGCACTTCATCACTGGACAGGAGGATGCAAAATGCCCTTTGTCTCCACATTTGTTGCACAGCTTTGGCTGGCCTGGATAAAAGATGGTCAGCCTGTCCCTCCCCAGGAAAGCTGAGGATGGCAGATGCTGAACAACATTATCAATGACCTTTAATTTTAGCTGTACAGACCACCCCCCGTCCATATTCCCTGATCGTCCAAAATCTTTTTTGGGGGGCTCAGGACGTCTCCATACCTCCTCAACCAAACACATAAATCCCCTTGTGGTATGGACTCATTGCGAACCAGAATTGTCACCATTTTAATGAGTGGCTAGCGGGATATAAGCTTTGGGTTGAGCCCTTTCCAGTCCGGCAGGCCCCTACACACGTGTTCATATTTCTCCCAAAATATGTCCAAAGACTCCGGACGGATGAAGGACAAATCATATTCATAGGAACCCGCCGGACTGATCAGGGCGAAGATATCTGCGGGCGTAAACCCCATCTGCAAGATTCTATCCACCACTGCCCTCCTATGTGGGGGAATTCCACCGCCTTCCCATTTTAACTGCACAACATTCCTCCTTTTAAATAGGGAGAAAGACAAAACATTCCCATATTCCTTCCCTGCTTGCTTCCCCTTCCCAGATCCTGCAGCAACACCAGCATAAGATTTCCTTACACCACCAGTATTTGCAGTCTTGTCCTTCACATTCAAAGCTGCTGGCATAGAGTCTAATTCAGCTGGGATAGCAGTCACTGGATTAGCAGAGGCAGGACCCGCCCTCTGCTCTGAACACACAGCTCCAATCCGGTCCACTGCAGACTCCTGGAGAGTTGTGGCACTACTACACCCAGCATCCCCTCCACCATTCACAGGAACAGCCGCTGTGCCTGGTCCAGGCAAAGTCTCTGTATTGTCCATGGACCTCTCTGCAGGCTCTTCCCCCAGAAGCTGACTATTGCTCTCACCAGACTCAGCTGAAGCTTTGTTTTCAACAGGTAAATCAGACTGCATTGTATGTTGTACATTGTGATTGGGCTGACTGCCCGTAGTACTACAACCCCCAGCAAACCCATTGTCACCAATAAAGTTCACACCATCATTCTGCACACACACTGTACCTGCTTGCTGGGTTGTTACATTTACAATGTTATGGCTGACGGTGGGATCGGACTTCCCCCCAGCTGCTTTAGATTTCATGGTGGATCTTGCTCTTGCCACAGGTTTGTCCTTCACAGGACTAGGAATGGTGTCCATCTTCTCATCACCATCCGGGGAAGCCGCATCCGGTGGGGATTCCAGCTTGGTGATGAACTTCAGCACATCAGAACCTTCACCCTCCTGAGATGTTCCACATTGCTGGGGTGTGAAGGGGACAGAGGCCTCCGCCATTGAGGACTCAGCAGATGTCTGAGGTGTTGAACAGGTGGGCTCATCCTCCAGGCCCACTTTCTCACTCTCTGCTGAGTCTGTCTGTTCCTGCATCTCCTCACTGGTCTCCTCACCCTCCATGCAGGAAGCGACTCCTATCCTCATGCGATTAAATCGTTCCTGATTTTTATATTTCTCTTTAAAAATTCCGCTATTCTCCTTCAGAGAACTCACCAAATACTTCTGTTTCCTCACAGCTTGTTCCAAGTCCTTCAACTCAGGCCTCAGAGCCGGTCTTTTCTTGCTGTACACTTTTGCACAAATCTGCTTTTTCTTTCTAAATTCATACATCAAGACCATCAATTTCTCCTCTTCCTTCTCAATCCTCTTTAGTTTGCTGACAGTCATCTGTCTAAAGGCAGATAAGGACTCATCTCTCCTTTGACTAGGCCCAGAATCTTCCACAGGCCTATCCAGGGGCCCCCTCCAGGGTCCTCCCCAGGATCCAGCATCCCTCCTGGGGCAGAGAAGCAACTCTAGCCCCTGGTCTCTGGAAGCACAGGAGCAAAGGAAGTAGCAACCGCACACCTCACTGACAAGGAGCAGAATGGCAGTTTCCCACCATCCCTGTGCTGAGTGCCCGTGTCTGTACACCTGCTGTGCCCATTATGAGGGTTCCCGCCATCCCTGTACTGAGTTCCTGGGTCTGTACACCTACTGTGCCCATTATGAGGGGTTCCCACCATCCCTGTAACGAGTTCCTGGGTCTGTACATCTGCTGTGCCCATTATGAGGGGTTCCCACCATCCCTGTGCTGAGTTCCTGGGTCTGTACACCTGCTGTGCCCATTATGAGGGGTTCCCATCATCCCTGTGCTGAGTTCCTGGGTCTGTACAACTACTGTGCCCCCCCATCTGTCTACTAATCTCTGCATTCTTATCTCCCATCAGTACAACTCTGCCCCTAACTCATCATCTGCTAACCTCTGTCCCCCAAACCCCTACTTTGCTAACCTCTGCAATTCAACCCTTCCTTCCCATCCCACTCTGCACCTCTGTACACCACCTCTGACTGCACACCTCCTCTGCTCAACTCTGCACCTCAAGCCCCCCTTTTTGATTACCTCTACATGTCCCCTATGCTCACTTGTATGCTGTCTAGGTGGGCGGCATGCAGCGGATGGGGCGTGATTTGCATATGAATCGCGGCGGCCGATTTAATTTGCATAACAATGCTCGCGCAATTTACATGTGAATAATGTTAATTTAAGAACAATGCCTTTTGTTTCTCTATAGCAGCTGAACAGGCAGGGGAGAAAAGGGAAGGTGTACAGACTTGCATTACGTGGAGAGAGGTGAAGTAAAGTTAGAGATTAAAATGCTGCTTTACAGTCTCTCAGGAGTCAGGACACAGTGATAATATCCCCTTCTGCCCCCTCCCCCCTACGGTCCTGGCATGTAGAAATGTACCTGAAGATTTTTGTGTGATCCCTCTGTGTGCACTGCTGGATGCCAAGTCTGTGTCACAGGGATGAATGGAGCTGCCTCAGCTCCCTGTCTGCCCTGACCAGTTCTCTTCTGCTTGTGATTTTCCCCTTACTTACTGAAGGAGACAGGCAGCCTGTGAGCCAATGACGCTGCAGGTCTGATTAAAGCCCCACCCTATGGACCCAATCAATTATAAGCACTGGAAACCTAATGCTAGAGCCTAGAGGTGGAGTTTTCGTGGCTACAGGCTTTGCACCCCGAACACACTCTAAACTACGCCAATAGAGCTTCTTAGCTCCAATCACGTGTTTACACACGGGTCATGCCTCCAATAGCACCCCGTGTCTGGCGCCCTTAATACACCCACTTAAAGGGACACTTCAAAATAAATATATATATATTTTTTTAATAAGTAGCTTTGGGGGGGCGGCGCCCCTGCGCCCCCTATTGATGGACCGCCACTGCTAGTGACCAGAGACCACCTTCCGCAAAAAGAAAACACTAAGGTAAGGGGGTTTACTGATATAAGGGGAAAGCTTTAGATCAGTGCCTCCTTACATTATTGTATTGACTCCCCCCTCAGACTGGCCTGGCGGCGCTGTCACTGACCTCCTCTCAGGTGCACGGTGCAGGGCTCAGTCAGTCGGCTCCAGCTTGGTGGCTCTGGATTTATCCCATAGTTTCCTCTCCACAGTCCATACATGTCTGACTTCTCCCATGACCCCCATCCTGGCGGCACTCCCACCCTTGACTCCTCTCCAGACGTGATATAAGACAAGAGATGGTCAGAGGCTGCAGATGGTACAGGGGAGGTCAGAGGCTGCGGATGGTACAGGGGAGGTCAGAGGCTGCGGATGGTACAAGAGATGGTTAGAGGCTGCAGATGGTACAGGAGAGGTCAGAGGCTGCGGATGGTACAGGGGAGGTCAGAGGCCGTGGATGGTACAGGAGAGGTCAGAGGCTGTGGATGATACAGGAGAGGTCAGAGGCTGCGGATGGTACAGGGGAGGTCAGAGGCTGCGGATGGTACATGGGAGGTCAGAGGCCGCGGATGGTACAGGGGAGGTGGGAGGCTGCGGATGGTACAGGGGAGGTCAGAGGCTGCGGATGGTACAGGGGAGGTCAGAGGCTGCGGATGGTACAAGTTCCGTTCGAATGGCGCCACCCTTCATGTTAGTAAAGTTTGTTGAGCGACGATTCGCGCTTTTCAGCCTCGTGCTTTTCAGTCCGTTACTGTGTGATGAATGTGCTAACTCCATTACGAACGCTAGTTTTACCAGAACGAGCGCTCCCATCTCATACTTGATTCTGAGAATGCGCGGTTTTTTTCACGTCGTTAAAGCATACAAACTATCGTTTTTCACGTCATTAATAAAAACGACATGAAAAACGACGTGTAAAAATAGAGCATGTTCGAAATTTTTAATGCCCGTTTTTCACGTCGTTAAAAATTCTCTGGAGCATACACACGATCGGTTTTAATGCCCATTTTTAAAAATGGCATTTTTAACGGCATGAAAAACGATCGTGTGTATGGGGCATAAGGCTTAGTCTGTTAAACCCATCTTCTTTGTAAGCCTTGAATGTCTTTCAGCAGTCAGGGGCTTTGTAAGGATATCTGCTGTCATATCCTCGGTTGGGCAATAAAGTAACTCAAGAAGACCTTGCTCTTGAAGATCCCTAAGAACTTCACATCAATGTGCTTGGTTCTTGAATTAACTCCTTCCATGTGTGCAAGTACAATGCATCCTTGATTGTCCTCATAGATTTCAGTTGGTCCCAACTGTGGTTGACCTAAGTCTGTTAATAGCTGTCTCAGCCATATAACTTCTTGGCTTGCCTGCGCTGCAGCAACGTATTCTGCTTCAGTAGACGACAGTGAAACAGAGAGTTGCTTTTTACTAGTCCAACTGATGGCACCTCCTGACAGAAAAAATAAGTAGCCACTGGTAGATTTTCTGTCACTGGTGTCTCCTGCCCAGTCAGCATCCACATATCCTGTTAAGGTGCTTTCATCACTTGGTAGTAACTTTAGCTTGTAGTGCGATGTCCCTTTAAGATAGCGAATGATTCACTTTACAGCATTCCAGTCCTTTTGACTTGGCATCGAAACCTTTCTGCATAGGATTCCGACAGTTGCTGCAATGTCCGGCCTTGTAGCAGTGGTAAGGTACAGCAATTTCCCTATTGCTTTCCTGTATTGAGTATTAGTAGGTAATGGGTTATCTTGACAATTCATCTCCTTTAGGTAGTTGGTTTCCATGGGAGATTTTACTGGTTTGGCATCTTCCATTCCAAATGTTTCAATTATTCCTTGTATTTTGTGTCTTTGGTTCAGAAGAAAGCTGCCATCTTCCTTTCTCTCGATCTGGATGCAGAGGTAATTCTTTATGTTGCAAAGATCTTTGGTGTCAAAGTGCTGATTTCGTTTTTCCAGTATTTCTGCTTCATCCCTTTCTTGCTCAAAGCAAATCAGGATATCATCCACATAGATAAGCATATAGACCCATCTGTTTGCCAATTTCTTTGTGTATAAGCAGGGGTCTGCTTTACTCCTTTGAAAGTTTTGATGTGTAAGCACTTCATTTATTTTTATATTCCATGCTCTGGCTGCTTGCTTTAGACCATATATACTCCTGTGAAGTTTGCACACTAGGTCTGACCTTTGTTCATCTTTGAAACCTGGCGGTTGTTCCATGTAAATTTCTTCTGTTAAATCGCCATGTAGAAACGCGGTTTTCACATCAAAATGTTTCACTTGCATTTTCCTTGTGACGGCTACTGTCAGTAAAGTCCGTATTGTAGTGTGCTTGACTACTGGTGCAAACGTCTCATCATAGTCCTCTCCGTATTTTTGAGAATAGCCCTTGGCTACTAGTCTTGCTTTGTACCGTTCAACTGTGCCATCTGCATTGTATTTCACTTTAAAAGTCCATTTACAGCCTATGGCTTTCCTTCCGGGTGGTAGTTCTGTAAGTGTCCATGTTTTAGTGTCATGCATGGATTTTATCTCTTCCTCAGCAGCCTTTATCCATTTAGTTGCTTCTTGTTCTGAAAGTTGAGATATGTCTTCCCAGTTTGCAGGTTCGTTGATACTGGCAGTACTTGCTTTGTATGAGAGACGTATAGGTGGTTTACCTTTGTTTTCTCTTGTTGAACGTCTCGTTTTTGTGTCTGAACCTTCTTGTGTCTGCTCTTCAGTACTGGTTGAGTCTACACTCACTTCAACTGTTTGTTCAGAAGTTACAGAGATGGGCTGGTCAATGTCAGTTTTCTCTTCTATTCTTGCTTCTACTGTTGTCATTACATTGTCTCTTAAATCTTCAACAAAAGTTATGCTGTTGCTAATGGTAACCTTGTCTGTTTTGGGATTTAGGATTCTGTAACCCTTGACATTGTCACTGTATCCAACAAAGATACCTTCAAACGCTCTGTTTTGGAGTTTAGTGCGTTTTTCTTCAGGTATGTAGATGAATGCTTTGCATCCAAAAACTCTTAGGTGTTTTACATGTAGCAGGGGTTTACATTTAGGGGGATACACCTGGGTGGTAGTATGACCCAGGTGTGTATAAATCATGAAAGGATTTAGACCATTGTTAATTCGTGGAGGACTTGGTGGTGTGTTGTTCTCCTTGGCCTGTGGGTGGCGGGGTTCCCACAGGTCTAAGGTAGATTCACTGCCGCAGTGCTGGCCTTTTTGTCCCCTGCCAGCGATGGTACGGCGAGGGCGGGGAACCCGCCGTGGCATCGCGGGAGGAGATAAAGGGGAGAGACGCCCTCACCACGAGGTCTTTTTCCTGCATCGCGTACCCAGGCACCTTCGGCCTGGGTGCGGGCGGTTCAGAGTTCCGGCCCAGGCGCCCTAGGCCTGGTCGGAGCGGAGTTGGCGTCCATCCCAGGCACCTTCAGCCTGGGGTGAGGTACTAAACTGGAGGCCTGGGGCCCAGTGACTTTGACTGGGTCCCGCAAGGGCGGAGGAGTCCGAGGGTCCCTGAGGTGGATGGGGCCCATGTCTGAGGTGAGGAGGCTGGGGAGGTCACCCGTCCAAAGAGTCCGAAACAGCATCAACCCGGTGACGGATGGGCCTCCGGTAACTCCCTTGGAGGGACATCTTCCCCCTGACAGAGGCCACAACGCAGCGAAGGTACTCCTATTTGCATTCTATTGAGTCGCTGGTAGAGACTCACAAGTTCCAAGTCCTCTCTAGCCAAGGCTATAGTAACCGCTGGTGAAACCACAGTGGTTTAGCGTACAATTAGGATAGTGCCTCGACCTGCTCACCCCACCGTATTAAACTGTTTTTGGGTCTTAACCAGTTGGCTGGCAAAGAACTGTTTAATTGTGAGTGTGACAATAAAACAAGTGTTGGACCCTAATCGGTGTGTGGTACTCTGGTTAATGGGAGCAAAGGGAAGTGTCAGCACAGCAAGACTTGGTCATTAACTGAAACGCACAGGCCCAAGGAAAATAACTGGTACTGGCCTTCACCTCACTCACTGCCATGGGGAGGACATGGGCCGTAGCGCATCTTACTCTCACATACAACATACCCCTAGACAAAACGGATGGAGTGAGGGCGCTACATACACTTGGCTTCTCATTGTGCCATAGTTCATATGGGGTTTTCTCCACTGTTCTGGAAAAAAGTCTGTTCTGCAAATATGTAGCTGTCATAGCTGCCTCACCCCAGTGTTTTTGTGGTAGTCCAGAGTCTGTCAGCATACATCTGATCATTTCAGTCAGAGTTCTATTCTTTCTTTCAGCTACTCCATTTTGTTCTGGTGTATACGGGACTGTCTTTTGATGTTCTATTCCATTCTGTTTTAGGTACTCTTGTATCTTACCTCCTGTGAATTCACCTCCATTATCGCTCCGAAGTATGAGAGGCTTCCTCTGAAACTTGTTACTTGTCTTTATTATATAGTCTTTTAATTTGTCAAAAACGTCACTCTTGTGTTGCATTAGGTAGGTGACTGTGTATCTTGAATAGTCGTCTATGAAAGTCACTATGTACCTGTTGCCTCCAGGTGTTGGTGGGTTTAGGGGACCACACACGTCACTGTGAACTAAGTCAAGTGGTCTTGAAGATCTCTTCTGACTGACTTTGGGAAGTGTTACTCTTGTAGCTTTGGATTTAATGCAACATTCACATTTAACGGTAATTGGACAAGGGGATACTATCAGATCCCTTGTCAGCTTCCTCCTCTGTAGTTCCTGTATGCATTCTGGGTGTCTGTGACCTAGACGTCTGTGCCATATTTGTATACAGTCATTGTGCTTGTGTGTACATAGTCTCACCTTTTCCTTCACTGTGTCGAGGTGATATAGATGATCATCCAGCTTGGCACTTGCTATTGTCTGTTTGCCGTTTAGAATGGAACACTTGTCACCTTGGAATTTTACAGTGAGTCCTCTGGCTGTTAGACGCTTCACAGATAAGAGTCCTCCTTCTAGATAAGGAACATAAAGCACATCTTTCACTGGTATGGCTAAATTGTGTCCCGCATCATCAGGGCATACAAGGGTTTCATGCACATATCCTTCTGCATGTATTTTGCTTCCATCTGCAAGATAAATTGTTTCTTTTTTGCTCAGATCAAGTTCTGTGAAGAAACTTCTATCACTCGTCATGTGACTGCTTGCCCCCGAATCGATGCACCAGCCTTGGCATTTATTGTTGCCTGTCGCTTTAAATGTGGCATTCCAGTTACCTTCCCTTGGATCATTGATTGTGGTTTTCAGCTTTTGTTTAGTATAAGAGGGACGCTGTCTCATTTGCTCTGCTTTCCATATAGTACAGTCTTTCTTTATGTGTCCCTGTTTGTGGCATCTGAAACACACTCTGGTCTCTTTCCTGTGTAATCTTGCGTCTGTAGCTTTAAGAGCGGTGCTGGTGTCGGTTTCTGTGGAGTCATGCACTAATTCCTTTCTTCTCTGATACTCATCTATGAGCCTGGTTTTTACAAATGCTAGCGTCAGATCTGTCTCAGGTCGTGTCTCCAGTGCATTGATTAGTGCAGTATATGTATCAGGCAAACTGCATAACAACATGGCTGCAATGTGACTGTCTGTTATATTCTCCCAGATTGATCTGAGTTGCGCAATCACTTCCAGCATTGCGTTTATATGCTCCTGCATGTCCTGTTCTCTGCCAAGTCTCATTTTGTAAAGTTTCCGCAGCAGAAAGAGCTTGCTGTTTAAACTGGATCTTTCATGCAGTCTTTTCAGTACATCCCACATGCCTTTCGCTGTGTCCTCATTGCGTATATGAATGAGCTGATCATCCTCCACTAGTAGGCTTATGGTGGCCCGTGCCTGTCTGTTTTTCTTGTCCCAGTCCTGATTATTATCCTGTGGCCTCTCTGTAGTGGTAACCTCCCACAAGTCATCTTTGGATAATAGCATTTCCACTTTAAACTTCCATAGCTGATAATTGTCATTGTTCAGCTTGGCCACTGAGAGTTTAAGCTCTGAGTTTCAGGCCATTTTATCCCTCCTTTATATATAAACAGTCTTACTTGTCTATAGGAGATGTCACTGGAAAGCTTCCTTATGTCGATCTCCGCATCAGCCACACTGTCTTCCGTTCGAGGCTTTGTTCTGCCTGGGCCGCACCTGGTCATAAGTCTTTATCCGGATACTGGGCCCATAACCTGTTGCAAAGTATGATTGATAGGTGCAGCGGAGTCAGTTCAGATCAGACATTGTGTAGTAACAGGAACTAGCTTCTTTATTGGAACATAACCACACTAGCAAAGATGTCACTTCACATTGTAAGAAGAATCACAGACAGGAAAAAGTAACCAACAAGTACATCACAGTATACAGGAAATACAACACATCATAGAGAAATACATAGCATAGCATATCACTGAGCATTAGCGACATCTTGTGTCCTTTTTCTAAACTGCAGTCAAATACAGTAAGCTAAGCTGAAAGTTTGTTGTATCTCCAACAGTTATAACATTTAGAAGCATATTTTAAGTTCAACTTTTAGAGGCAGAAAAAAACTCTTCTGGTTTGTGTTTTTGAGAGAAGTTTCCTGTCAGAAAAAAAAACGCTAAATGCTCATAAATGTTCCTAAATGCTCCTAAACACCTGTACAAAAACGTTCTATATTAGAATTTTTTTCTGCCAAAAGAACTACCATTTTATTAAGCCCGGTGTGTAAGGACCCTTAGATATACTTTAGCATGTTTTCATCTTTTGTTGCACCCACATATTGCTGATCTCCTTCTTTGGAACCACTTCCTACTTACATGCATGTACTACAGGTATTTTTAAAGGCAGATTTCCTGATTGTAACAACAGTGGACCATGGCTGTATATAGTGATGCAGCCAAATTTTGGCGGCCGAAAAATAAACGTCTGAAAGGAAAAAATTGCAGATAATGGCGTTGAAAATTGCGCATGTGCAGTAGCAGTGGGCACACAGCTGGGAGACACCACTTGCTGTATGGGTGGCGTGGCGGCATGCACGCTCCTCGTGGTTATGACGCTGGACTCGTGAGCACGTTCCCTGCGGTTGAGACGCTGGACTCGTGAGCACGTTCCCTGCGGTTAAGACGCTGGAGTTGGGAGCACTTTCCCCACGGATGGACGCTGGAGTCGAGAGCAAGTTCCTCGTGGTTGATAGGCAGTTGGGACTTGGGAGACAGGAGCATATAGGGCTGCATTGGTGAGTGGACCCTCATGGATGGCTACTCTTACTACTATTCGCCGGTGAGCATTGCTGCTGGAGATCTTTCCTCTTAACTGACAATCCAACTAGTACTATAAAAAAATAGATATTCAGTTATATATTCAGTTGTATGTAACTACTCGTATTTACTACTACTACTACTACTAAACTATATAACAGGCCAGGTAATGCATAGTGTATGCCATTTCAGTATGTTTTTGTTATATTTTTTAACTACACTGACAAGTGCATGATGAAACATGTTGCTACTAATAGTAGTAGTAGAGTACTAGTAGTAATATACTACTGAATATCTAAAAAAAATAGCATGCAATCAATCAATATATTCGTTGGTCCAATATGTAGTGCAGACATAACTACCTTGCATGGCAAGAAAGCTGCACTGTTAAAGATTGGTAAGTTTTTGTTTTTTTTTATCGCTGCCTGGGGTTTAGTTTTAAAATAGATTTTAGTCCCTTTTTTTTCCCCATCAGATTTCACTCCCGCCACTATAGATCATTCTATGCTATTCTTCTGCGCTACCAGCAAAGATGGACCATGTCTGAAGTGTGGAAATATTTTATTGTTTCTGATCAAGACCCCAAATTTGCAATCTACAGTCTTTGCTCAGCAGAAATTTCAAGAGGGGGTACAGTGCCAAGGCATTTTTCAACAACAGGTTTGATACACCACCTGAAAACACGTCATCTAGTTCAGCATACAGAATACAAGAAAGCAGTAACACTTCCAAAAAGTGCCTCAGGCTCAAGCACATTAAGTTTAACACCATCTGTGGCCACAGTCTTTGAAAAGGTTAAAAAATGTACAAGTGACAGTCCCAAAATTCGTGCCATTACAGATAAAATTATGGAATTTATTGCGTTAGACGACCAGCCATCCTCTGTTGTGGAGGACATTGGATTCCGTAGGCTCATGCAACATATTGAGCCGCGTTACTCACTACCAAGCAGACGCGACTTTGCAGATACCGGTCTACCTGAATTGTTTATAAACAACACAATATCCTGCACTTTGGGGCTTAGTCTATAGGTAAGTGGTGCAGCCAACCCTCTGGATAGACAGTAAAATGCCTTTGGTCTTGCTGCCCTCCTCAGAACAATGGGTATCCTTAGAACTGAAACATAAAAAGAGCAAAGGAGGGTGAATCGACCTTGTGCATTACCAATGATAACATTTATAAAAAACTGTAACAGCATTTATTGCTGGGGGTGCCGGAACTGTGTTCCCCTGCGTTCCCGCTGAAAAAGAGCCCTGTAAGAATTGATAGGCTGTGAGGCAGGCAGCGACGGGCAAGAGAGTCACTGATTACTAGTAAAAAAAAAAATATGTCCCCAGATTTCATTTTAAAAATCTGGTCAACTTAACATAGGGACTGTTTCATATTTGCTTACACTTACTCAGCATCCCTTTAAAAGGAAAACAACAGAAACGATTCATTCTTAAGTACAGGATGATCTGTTCAGTTCTATTTTAGAATCTATTTTTTTTAAAACCAGGATGTACCAACTCATATTCCCCTGTCAGCTTGTCCAGAGTAGCAACTATACTTCAAGGTGTCAACAGGAAAAGCTGTGACGTAAGGAGAAATCCCAGTGCATTCCGCTTCCTCATCACACATTGCATATAAAACTATGAGGAATGGATTTCAACATTATGATTTCATCAGACCTCATTGGCCGGTATTTGGCCTGCTGTGACGCAGCTACCCATACAAGAGATCAGAGCTTTTCCAGTCAATTACAGTACGCTCCTCTCCCACGCAGGGAAAACAGTTCTCACGGCTCAAACCTTTTTGCTTTAATAGTAATATTTGAATAGAATGTTATTAAACTTGCATCATGCTGCATTCACTGAATGATAATCTGGTTTTCAAGGAACGTGTAGGATGAACATTTCATCGGCATAGGGAATTGCAATGAGAGCCGTGACTCATCAGTCGGCGTTTCATGGCTACAACTGGTCTGTTTCATTTATCATAACCCATGACTAACCCTAACAAAAAAGTAGTCCAGTCTATACACTCAGCTTTTATTTTAGTTCAAGAACTATTTTTATTAATCATTTCTCAACCAGGCTCTGTACTGTATAAAACACACGCTGTAGGCAGGGCAGCCATCACAAATTTTGGGGCCCATTACACAGCTTTAGGCAGGCCCCCCCTGGAGCAGAGAACCAAGAGGGGCCTGCTGACCAAAAAAAAAACAAGTGTAATCTTTTCTCTCCTCTCTCCTGATGCAAGATGACCATCAGGCCCCTTACAGGTGTAATGCAAAAAAAAAAATGGGAGGGGGGCCGGCCAAGCCGGTAAGTGACCCTGGGGACCGTCGGGCCCCTTACAGGTGTAATGCAAAAAATAAATAAATACAAATAAAAAAATAAAATGGGAGGGGGCCAGTAGAGCCTGTAAGGGGCCCTGGGGACTATTGGGCCCCTTACAGGTGTAATGAAAAAAATAAATAAAAAAATAAAACGGGAAGGGGGCCAGCCGGACCTGTAAGGGGCCCTGGGGACCGTCGGGCCCCTTACAGGTGTAATGCTAAAAATATATATAAAAAAAAACGGGAGGGGGCCAGTCGGGCCCCTGGGGACCATCGGGCCCCTTACAGGTGTAATGCCTGTACCCCCCTGATGGCGGCCCTGGCTGTAGGACCTCAAGTATAACTAAAGGTAAACTCCAGTTTTGGATAGAGTGAAGAGGGATTAGACCCCCTGTCAGTGTTTTTATTGCTGTCAGTGCCTCCCTGTTAACCGCTTCAGCCCCGGAAGATTTGGCTGTTGAATGACCAGACCATTTTTTACGATTTGGCACTGCGTCGCTTTAACTGACAATTGCGTGGTCGTGCGACGCTGTACCCAAAACAAATTGATGTCCTTTTTTTCCCACAAATAGAGCTTTCTTTTGGTGGTATTTGATCATCTCTGCGGTTTTTATTTTTTGCGCTATAAACCAAAAATAGTGACTATTTTGAAAAAAACACAATATTTTGTACTTTTTGCTGCAATAAATATCCCCATTTTCTTTTAAAAAAAGCGATTTTTTTCTCAGTTTAGGCCGATATGTATTCTTCTACATATTATTGGTAATAAAAATCACAATAAGCGTATATTGATTGGTTTGCGCAAAAGTTATAGCGTCTACAATATAGGGGATAGATTTATGACCTTTTTATTATTATTTTATTTTTTTACTAGTAATGGCGGCGATCTGCGATTTTTATCGGGACTGCAGTGCTATAAAAATGCACTGTTTAATGTATAAATGTCACTGGCAGGGAAGGGGTTAACACTAGGGGGCGAATAAGGGGTTAAATGTGTTCCCTAGGTGTGTTTCTAACTGTGGGGGGAGGGGACTGACCTAGAGGAAATTACAGATCGTGGTTCCTAGCTATTAGGAACTCACTGAACAGAACACACACACGTCCCTGTTCTGCCTCTCGTGCCCGCGATCGCTCATGGCCGGCGGTCATCGCGCCTGCTATCTGGCTTAAAGGATCCGACGTACAGCTACGTCGGCTCGCGGGATCGTGCCGACCTGCAGCAGTATAATGACGACGGCTGGTTGGAAAGCTGTTAAGGAATTTCACCTTTCTGTCTCAAAGCAGAAAATACCAAATATTGGGTTGTCCCCAAAACAGTAATAAAGGGTAAATCTTCAAATGGGGACACTAGTTCTGTTGATTCTGGTGACAATCAGGGATTTTCTCACTTTGGAGGGACTTTTTCTCACTTCCTATTGACTTTATGGGACAGAAAGACATTGGAAATGTAACTAGTGGGGCAAAGATGGCAGCAAGAAAAGCTGACAGGGGTTATAACCAGGGATGAGCCGAACACCCCCCTGTTCGGTTCGCACCAGAACCTGCGAACAGACAAAATGTTTGTGTGAACTTTAGAACCCTATTAAATACAATGGACTCGAACGTTCGAAATCTAAAGTGTTAATTATAAAGGCTAATATGCAAGTTATTGTCCTAAAAAGTGTTTGGGGACCCGGGTCCTGCCCCAGGGGACATGTATCAATGCAAAAAGAAGTTTTAAAAACGTCAGTTTTTTCGGGAGCAGTGATTTTAATAATGCTTAAAATGAAAAAATAAAAGTGAAATATTCCTTTAAATTTCGTACCTGGGGGGTGTGTATGATATGCATGTGAAGTGGCACATGTTTCCTGTGCTTAGAACTGTCCCTGCAAAAAATGTCATTTTTGAAAGAAAAAAAGTCATTTAAAACTCACTCGCGGCTATTAATGAATTGTCGGCAATACATTCAAAAGTCATTGATTAAAAAAAAGGCGTGGGGGTTCCCCAGAATTCAATTACCAGGCCCTTGAGGTCTGGAATGGATATTAAGGGGAACCCCGCCGCAAATTTTAAAAAAAATTGACGTGGGGTTCCCCCAAATATCCATTCCAGGCCCTTCAGATCTGGCATGGATTTTAAGGGGAACTCCACCCCAAATGAAAAAAAAAATGGCGTGGAGTCCCCCTAAAAATCCATACCAGACCCCTTATCCGAGCACGCAACCTGGCCGGCCGCAGGGGAAAAGGGGGGGACGAGAGAGCGGGTGGTTGTGGGGGTCTGCGGGCGGGGGGCTTATCGGAATCTGGAAGACCCCTTTAACAAAGGGGACCCCCAGATCCAGGCCCCCCCATGTGAATTGGTAAGGGGTACATTGTACCCCTACCATTTCACGAAGAAAGCGTAAAAAAATGTTTAAAAAAACACACAAACACCTTGAAAAAGTCCTTTATTTAAAAAATAAAAATAAACATTCCAGCGGTGAAATCCAGTGTCCCGCGGCGATCCCGATGTCCAGCGCTGTCCTTCATTGGTTGTGCCTGAGCGGACCTGATGGGGAACTCCCTCTCAGTATTTTAAATGTATAGACCCGCCCCTTCTAAAGTTCCCCATCAGGTCCGTAAATTTAAATTACACAGTGAAGGAAGTTTCCCGCTCAAGCCAATGACGTAGGCGGGTCCGACATACCGAGGGGGCGGACCAGATGGGGAACTGCTCTCACTTTGGTAATACATGTATAGACCCGCCCCTTCTCATGTTCCGCATCTGGTCCGCTGAGCGGACCTGATGGGGAGCTTTAGAAGGGGCGGGTCTATACATTTAAAATACTGAGAGGGAGTTCCCCATCAGGTCCGCTCAGGCACAACCAATGAAGGACAGCGCTGGACATCGGGATCGCCGCGGGACACTGGATTTCACCGCTGGAATGTTTTTTATTTTGTTTTTTTTTAAATAAAGGACTTTTTCAAGGTGTTTGTGTGTTTTTTTAAACATTTTTTTACGCTTTCTTCGTGAAATGGTAGGGGTACAATGTACCCCTTACCAATTCACATAGGGGGGGGGCGGGATCTGGGGGTCCCCTTTGTTAAAGGGGTCTTCCAGATTCCGATAAGCCCCCCGCCCGCAGACCCCCACAACCACCGGGCAAGGGTTGTGGGGATGAGGCCCTTGTCCCCATCAACATGGGGACACCCTCCCCATGTTGAGGGCATGTGGCCTGGTACGGTTTAGGAGGGAGGGGGGCCGCTCTCTGGTCCCCCCCTTTTCCCCTGCGGCCGGCCAGGTTGCGTGCTCGGATAAGGTTTTTTTTTTAAAATTTGGGGTGGAGTTCCCCTTAAAATCCATGCCAGATCTGAAGGGCCTGGAATGGATATTTGGGGGAACCCCACGTCAATTTTTTTTTAAATTTGCGGCGGGGTTCCCCTTAATATCCATTCCAGACCTGAAGGGCCTGGTAATGGAATTCTGGGGAACCCCCAAGCTTTTTTTTTTATCAATGACTTTTGTATGTATTGCCGGGAGCCGACAATTCATTAATATACGCGAGTGAGTTTTAAATGACTTTTTTTTTTCAAAAATGACTTTTTTTGCAGGGACAGTTAGTTCTAAGCACGGGAAACATGCGCCACTTTACATGCATATCATACACACCCCCCAGGTACGAAATTTAAAGGAATATTTCACTTTTATTTTTTCATTTTAAGCATTATTAAAATCACTGCTCCCGAAAAAACTGACGTTTTTAAAACTTCTTTTTGCATTGATACATGTCCCCTGGGGCAGGACCCGGGTCCCCAAACACTTTTTAGGACAATAACTTGCATATAAGCCTTTATAATTAGCACTTTAGATTTCTCCCATAGATTTTTCGAATTTGCCGCGAACACCCCAATTTGTTCGCTGTTCGGCGAACGGCGAACAGGCAATGTTCGAGTCGAACATGAGTTCGACTCGAACTCGAAGCTCATCCCTAGTTATAACCCTTGCTTACTCTTTCCAAAATAAAAATAAAAAGCCTTGGTTCCACTTTCAGGTTATCCTAAATAATAATGTTGTGAGTCTTCCATATTGGATAAGGTAAGTGGTCCAGCTTGAACCAGAGTAAGGCCGGCCATAGATGGTTCGAAGAACTGTCCAGGATTCTAACCGTATGTGGGCACGCTGGATGTACCAAGTTGATCGATCGATCAACTTGGGTACAACCAGCCTGCTGGATTTCCTTGAGATTTACTTGTGACTTCAGTCCCAGAGAGTCACGGGGGGGAGGCCACAATGAGACTGGAGTAGAAGCGGTTTAACCTTAAACTGTGTAGGGGGTTTTTCACTGTCAGGACGATAAGGATGTAGAACTCTCTTCCACAATTGGTGGTGTCAGCAAGGAGTATTGATACTTTTAAAAGACTTTTGGACATGCATCTTAAAGAACACAATATACAGGGATATAGGAAATTATTATCGACACTGACACACATACACCTACATAGGTTAAACTGGATGGACTATTACCTACTATGTAACTATGTAACTATATGATTATCGCTAGCGGCTCCTATAGCTGCTAGCAATAATCACTGTGTTCTACCCCCATCGGGAGAACACAATGGGGTTGATTTACTAAAGGCAAATAGACTGCACTCTGAAAATGCAGTTGCTCCAGAGCTTATTAAATGAGGTAAACCTTTACTTTGCAAAGAATACCCAATCATGTGCAAGGAAAATTTAAAGGATAACTAAATTTAGTTTAAAAAAATAAATAAAAAAATGTCATACAGTTGGTTTTGCACAGAGTGGCCCCCTGATCCTCCTCTTCTGGAGTGCTTCAGCGGCACTCCTGGATCCTGCCCTTCTCAAGTGCCCCGTTGGAGAGTCGCTCTCCCACGGGGCACTCTTGCGGACCTGCTTCCACGTCATTGGATTTGACTGACAGCAGCGGGAGCCAATGGCTGCGCTGCTATTAATCTATCCAATCAGGACCCGAGACACCGACTGGAGCTGGTGTGCTCACCCCCGTCGATGGAAAGACCAGGTTCAGGCAAGTAAAAGGGGGGCTCTGGGGGGCTGCTGCATCACAGGAGGTTTTTCACCTTAAAGCATAGCATGCACTAAACCCTTTTTTTTGCTTTTTTATTAACAAACATGTCATACTTACCTCCTCTGCGCAGTTGGTTTTGCACAGAGTGGCTCCGATCCTCCTCTTCTCGGGGCCCTAAATGGCGCTTGTGGCTCCTCCTCTTCTCAAAAGCCCTGTTGGAGAAGCGCTCTCCTTTGGGACACCCGTGCGGGCGTGCTCCCAAGTCCTGCTTCTGCATCTATTGACACAGACAGCAGGACTCGGCTCCCACCTAGGGTTGCCACCTGTCCGTTTTGACCCGGACAGTCTGGGTTTGGACACATGTGCCCGGTTTTCAAGCCGCCTGAAACCTGGGCACATACTGTAACTGTTCAGCCGTCCTGTGACCAGTGGCCCCGGCCGCAACATCTAGAGCGGCACATCCCGATTCCCGTGCCCGCCGCCATCAGTGTTACACTGTCACATACAGCCTGTGCGAGCACTGGGCAGCGGGCGTCCTGTGATTGGCTGAATGGGTTACGTACAGGCGGCGGACATATGGCTCTGTGATTGGCCCTGTGGAGCTGGTGACTGGTCACATGTGGAGGCGGGGCGGGGCTGGACTGTGGGTGATCGTGGCCTCCCGGAGTCCCGCCTCCCTGCCTGGCGCGCGCTGTGTGTCTTCTCCTGAGATCTCTCTGTCATCTGCCCTTCCACCAGCCTGTCTGTCAGCGTGCCGCTCTCTGTCAGCCCACCCCTCTCTGTCATCCCGCCCCTTTCTGTAAGCAACCCCCCTCTGTCAGCCCACCCCCTCTCTGTGACCCCCTCTCTCTGTCAGCCCACCCCCCTCTCTGTAAGCAACCCCCCCTGTCAGCACCCCCTTCTGTCAGCACCCCCTCTCTGTAAGCAACTCAACTTTCTGTAAGCAACCCCCCTCTCTGTCTGCACCCCCCGTCAGCCCACCCCCTCTCTGTCAGCACCCCCCCTCTGTCAGCCCATCCCCTCTGTGTCAGCCCCCTCTGTCAGCACCCCCCCTGTTTCAGCCCCCCCTCTGTGTCAGCCCACCCCCTCTCTGTCAGCCCACACCCTCTTTGTCAGCCCACTACCTCTCTGTCAGCCCACCCCTTCTCTGTCAGCACCCTCCCTCTGTCAGCACCCCTCCTCTGTCAGCCCACCCCCTCTGTCAGCACCCCCTCCTCTGTCAGCCCCCCTCTCAGTCAGCCCCCCTCTTTGTCAGCCCACCCCTCTCTGTCAGCCCCCCCTCTGTCAGCCCACCCCCTCTTTGTCAGCCCACCCCCTCTCTCCTGCCTCCTCCCCTTTCTCTCACCCCCCCTTACCTCCTCCTATCTCACCTCTCCTTTCACACCTCCCTCCCCCCCTCAGGTGGTGGAGGCCCCATGATTCCTAACAGTGGCCCTGTGAGTGTACCAGTTCAGATGTGTCTTGCAGACACTCTGGGCACAGCGATGCAGCATCTGCCTCTACATTGCCTTATCCCCAAGCCCCCCCACACAATGGAAGGAAGGAAGGAAAATGGCACTACAGAAGAGCAGCTTCACTCCGCCCCCAAACTCTGGCTCCCACACTTCCTGGCTCTAAACAGCTCTCGGTAAGGCAGTCTAATGGGGGTCTTTATGGGCAGGGGACACTGATGGGGGGTCCCTGATCTAATAGAGATTTCTAAGGGGGGTGCTGACATGAGGGGACTCTGAGCTAATGTAGAGGGGGTGCTGACTGCTGGTGACCCATTAGATCAGCAGTCAGCACCCCCGATTAGTTCAGCCCCCCCTCTCTCCCTAGAGACCTCTACTAAATAAGGGAAACTCTCCTTATATCAGCACCCACATTAGATCAGTGTGTCCTTATATTACCTAAAAATAAATTAAAATACAGTGCAACCTCCCCCTATAATTATATTGATTTAAATCTGAAAAAATAATACTGAATGATGGTGGAAACCCCCAAGGGTAATCCAAGTACTAATACACTCCAATCTTATTTAAACATATGCCTTGCAATCTCCATACACATATAATAATGTATAAATAGTGGTGTAAATCCATTCCAAAATGTGTTGTGCTAATATCCAACAAAAGGAAATAGGATATTAGCACATTTTGGAATGGATTGGAGGTTTACACCACTATTTATACATTATTATATGTGTATGGAGATTGCACAGTATATGTTTAAATAAGATTGGAGTGTATTAGTACTTGGATTATCCTTGAGGGTTTCCACCATCATTTACAACTATTTTTTCACATATGAATATAATTATAGGGGAAGGTTGTGCTGCATTTTTTCCATTTAATTTTTTTTGGGTCTCTAAGAGGAGCACTGATATAAGGGGACTCTGATCTAATGGGAGTCCTCTATGGGGGGCCCCTAAATTATGGAGGGTTAACACTGACCCCTGTATTATGGGGGGTAACACTGACCAATAAAGCATCCCGTATTATTGCTCTCCTTAGTGCACCCAAAGGTGTCCCGGGTCTTTACAATCCTATAGTGTACATTAATTTAAATGAAAAAAAACAATTGTGAATGATGGTGGAAACCGCAAATCTTATTTAAACATATACTGTGCAATTGCCATACACATATAATAATGTATGCATAGAGGTGTAAATCCATTCCAAAATGTGTTGTGCTAATATTTGCCATGCATCTTTTTTTCCACATTTGTTTGCCATGCACCTCTAAAGTGTTCGGGTTTGGCTTGAAGAAAAGATGGCAACCCTACTCCCGCCCCCCAGCGCCCGCATCATTGGATTTGATTGACAGCAGTGGGAGCCAATGGCTGCGCTGCTATCAATCTATCCAATCAGGACACGAGACACCAGCTAGAGCTGGTGTGCTCATCCACGGGGCGATAAAGATTGGGTTCAGGTAAGTAAAACGGGGGGTCTGGGGGGCTGCTGCATGACAGAAGGTTTTTCATCTTAATACATAGAATGCATTAAGGTGAAAAAACACAAGGGTTTACAACCCCTTTAAAAAAAACAGCATTTTTGCTTGCACATGATTGGATGATGGAAGTCAGCAGAGCTTCTGCTCATTTACTAAGCTCTTGAGCAACTGCTTTTGCAAAGTGCACAGTCTTTTTGTCTTTAGTAAATCAACCCCAATGTCTCAACAGGAGGGATTTTCCTGCCAGCACTGTCTGTGTTGATGTGGGAATTGTGCGAAATGGGGGAATTGTGCGAATTTCACACGATTCCCCCAAGGACACCTTATATAATTCTCAATTAATGAATATACCTTAAATTTTTTCTTAGTGTATGCAAAGCCTTCTCTGATTGGATGAGGTGGAGATAGTGATGTCACTATCCTGCCTCACCACCTTGTCCAATCAGAGAATGCTTTGCATACACTAAGAAAAAAATGTACGGTATGCTCTGAAGGGTGTCCATGCCAAGTGAGTGACCCCCCTGTGATTACTATGGCATAGTTGGCAACTGTCCCGAATTTCCCGGGACATTCCCAGATTTAGACCCTTTTCCCAAATTTTTTACGTCCCGGGAAATGTCCCGGGAAATCCAGTTTACCATTTTTCTTGTTTTTTCCGCCGCCGCGCGGCCCGCCGCCGCTGGAGGTCCACGGCCGGCGGAGACAATGTCTCCGCGCCCGCCATTTTTAAGAAGACCAGAAGTCGTGTGGCTACAATAGAAATTAAGCTGCTGCTGCGGCCCCGCCCCGCCATGTCTGTGATCTGTTATGGAAAGGAGCGGGGCAGGGAGTGGGCAGCGGCTTAATTTATAGTGTAGCCACGCGGCCGCCATTACGGTGTAGAATGAAGATAAATAGAGGCGGAGCCGGGCGCGTGGCTACACTAGAAATTAAGCCGCTGCGGCGCCGCCCACCCCATCTGGTGGCAGGCGACGTGGCAGGTGACACGTTTAGGGCTTCCACTGATTATGCATTATGGTAAGTTGAAGAATTTCATTCTTTATTACAATGTAATAATAGAAATAATGCGCTTCAATCATCCTGACACCATAACAACCATGGTGCCGGGATGATTGAAGAGCTAACACCAGGTGTTTGGAGTATCTTTATCTGCTGATTTGTAAAAATTTCTGGAATACACATATTTCTATTGTGGTGTAGGATCTGGGCCTGCTGTCCCTCCATCCCTCTTTCTTTCTTTCTTTCTTTCTTTCTTTCTTTCTTTCTTTCTTTCTTTCTTTCTTTCTTTCTTTCTTTCTTTCTCTCTCTCTCTTTCTTTCTCTCCCTCTTTCTTTCTCTCTTTCTCTCCCTCTTTCTTTCTTTCTCTCTTTCTCTCTTTCTTTCTCTCTTTCTCTCTCTCTCTTTCTTTCTCTCCCTCTTTCTTTCTTTCTTTCTCTCTTTCTCTCCCTCTTTCTTTCTTTCTTTCTCCTTCCATCCCTCATTCATCTCAGACTCTAACCACACCCTTTCGAGCCACGCCCATTCAAGCAACACCCACTATTCTACGTAAACCACGCCCA
This sequence comes from Rana muscosa, assembly GCA_029206835.1. Classification (NCBI taxonomy): domain Eukaryota; kingdom Metazoa; phylum Chordata; class Amphibia; order Anura; family Ranidae; genus Rana; species Rana muscosa. Next base: position 921,169,959 of record CM055118.1, read on the forward strand.
TTTTTTGTCACGGCGCGCTTCGCGTGCCGCATTTTTCTCTTATTCTATGGCATGCCTACAAATGAATGCCCCGCCCCCTAATTATAGCAAGGATCCGCCTACATGCAAAAAAGTGTCCCAAATATATTTTTTGCAATGTTGGCAATGTTATGCAGCAGGGCAAGTGCTTGGCATGTGACACAAAAGACAGTGGGATATGGAATATGCATAAGCTACATGTAACTATGCAAAATAAACAATATCTGGAGTTCAGCTTGAATATTATTCAACAGATCAGCCAAGGGATTCTGACACCTGCCGCCTGCTGCAGAGAACTTTGTAAGGGCACCCTGTAGCCCAATCACTACAACAGACGAAGTGTAGATGATGGCAGCATGACAGCCAGGCAACTAGTATTTGCAGAGGGAGAAATCAAAAATAGCAGCTTCTGTGTTTCCATTAACCACTTAAGCCCCGAACCATTTTGTAGCTAAAGGACCAGAGGTGTTTTCAGAATTTTGCACTGCGCTGCTTTAACTGTAAATTGTGCGGACATGCAATGTTGTACCGAAACGAAATTTGCGTCCTTTTCTTCCCACAAATAGAGCTTTCTTTTAATGGTATTTGATTGCCTCTGTGATTTTTATTTTTTGCGATATAAACGGAAAAAGACTGAAAATTTTGAAAAAAAATGATATTTTCTACTTTTTGTTATAAGAAAAATCGAATAAACTCAATTTTAGTCATACATTTAGGCCAAAATGTATTCAGCCACATGTCTTTAGAAAAAAAAATGTCAATAAGCGTATATTTATTGACAAAATGTAGAAAAAGAAGTAAACGGGACTATAGCGGTGCTAGCGTTAGTATTTAGACAACAGTGGAAGACTCAATTCATTAGGTTAAAAAAAGGGGATTTATCCATTTATTGAACAAGTAGTACAAAATATTTAGTAAAATTACATATGTATATATAAGCGTTTTCACAAAATTTCAAAAATAGGGCATAGCTGATATGGTGGTTAATTAGATGTTAAACCAAAGAGATCATACGTGGTCCCAACATGTTTCGCCCATCGGGGCTTCATCAGGGGAAGTATGTCTCAAATGTGAGAGTACATCGAACATAGCTGTTAAAATAGACAATAGAAAGATTCATATTAGCATATTGTAAAATGGTTTATGTAGAGTTTATTGGTTTGCGCAAAAGTTATAGCGTCTACAAATTAGGGTACATTTTCTGGAATTTACACAGCTTTTAATTTATGACTGCCTATCTCATTTCTTGAGGTGCTAAAATGGCAGGGCAGTACAAAACCCCCCCAAATTACCCCATTTTGGAAAGTAGACATCCCAAGGAAATTGCTGAGAGGCATGTTGAGCCCATTGAATATTTTTTTTTTTTGACCCAAGTGATTGAATAATGACAAAAAAAAAATTACAAAAAGTTGTCACTAAATGATATATTGCTCACACATGCCATGGTTATATGTGGAATTGCACCCCAAAATACATTTTGCTGCTTCTCCTGAGTACGGGGATACCACATGTGTGGGACTTTTTGGGAGCCTAGCCGCGTACGGGCCCCCGAAAACCAAGCACCGCCTTCAGGATTTCTAAGGGCGCAAATTTTTGATTTCACTCCTCACTACCTATCACAGTTTCGAAGGCCATAAAATGCCAACATTGCACAACCCCCCCCAAATGACCCCATTTTAGAAAGTAGACACCCCAAGGAAATTGCTGAGAGGCATGTTGAGCCCATTAAATATTTTTTTTTTGTCCCAAGTGATTGAATAATGGAAAAAAAAAAAAAATTACAAAAAGTTGTCACTAAATGATATATTGCTCACACATGCCATGGTTATATGTGAAATTTCACCCCAAAATACATTTTGCTGCTTCTCCTGAGTACGGGGATACCACATGTGTGGGACTTTTTAGGAGCCTAGCCACGTACGGGACCCAGAAAACCAAGCACCGCCTTTAGGATTTCTAAGGGCACAAATTTTTGATTTCACTCCTCACTACCTATCACAGTTTCGAAGGCCATAAAATGCCAAAATAGCACAAAACCCCCCCAAATGACCACTTTTTGGAAAGTAGACACCCCAAGCTATTTGCTGAGAGGCATGGTGAGTATTTTACAGCTCTCATTTGTTTTTGAAAATGAAGAAAGAAAATATATATATATTTTTTTCAATTTTCAAAACTTTGTGACAAAAAGCGAGATCTGCAAAATACTCAGCATACCTCTCAGCAAATAGCTTGGGGTATCTACTTTCCATATTGGGGTCATTTGGGGGGGGTTTGTGCCATCTGGGCATTCCATGGCCTCTGAAACTGTGATAGGCAGTGAGGAGTGAAATCAAAATTGACACCCTTAGAAAGCCTGAAGGCGGTGCTTGGTTTTTGGGGTCCCGTACGCGGCTAGGCTCCCAAAAAGTCTCACACATGTGGTATCCCCGTACTCAGGAGAAGCAACAGAATGTATTTTGGGGTGTAATTCCACATATGCCCATGGCATGTTTGAGCAATATATAATTTAGTGACAACTTCGTGCAAAAAAAAAAAAAGAAAATTAATTTTTTCCGCAACTTGTGTCAACATATAAAATATGCAATGGACTCGACATGCCTCTCAGTATTTAGCTTGGGGTGTCTACTTTCCAAAATGGGGTAATTTGGGGGGGTTTTGAACTGTTCTGGCATTTTATACACAACATTAGGAAGCTTACATCCACTCTTCTAACCACTTATAGACAAAGCCCTTTCTGACACTTTTTGTTTACATGAAAACATATTTTTTTTTTGCAAAAAAATTATGTTGAACCCCCAAACATTATATATTTTTTTAAAGCAAAGGCCCTACAGATTAAAATGGTGGGTGTTGCATTTTTTTTTCCACACAGTATTTGCGCAGCGATTTTTCAAACGCATTTTTTTGTGAAAAAATACTTTTTTATTTTTTATTTTAATGCACTAAAACACACTATATTGCCCAAATGTTTGATGAAATAAAAAAGATGATCTTAGGCCGAGTACATAGATACCAAACACGACATGCTTTGAAATTTCGCACAAACGCGCATTGGCGACAAACTACATACATTTTTAAAAGCCTTTAAAAGCCTTTACAGGTTACCACGTTAGATTTACAGAGGAGGTCTACTGCTAAAATTACTGCCCTCGATCTGACCTTCGCTGTGATACCTCACATGCATGGTGCAATTGCTGTTTACATATGACGCCAGACTGACGCTTGCGTTCGCCATTGCGCAAGAGCAGGGCAGGACAGGTGCTTTTTTTTTTTTTTTTTTTATTAATTTTGCTTTTTTATTTTATTTTTAAACTGGTCCTTCCATATATTTTTTTTTTTTTTATCATTTTTATTGTTATCTCAGGGAATGTAAATATCCCCTATGATAGCAATAGGTAGTGACAGGTACTCTTTTAAAAAAAAACTGGGGTCTATTAGACCCTAGATCTTTCCTCTGCCCTCAAAGCATCTGACCACACCAAGATCGGTGTGATAAAATGCTTTCCCAATTTCCCAATGGCGCTTTTTATATCCGGGGGGGACATTCCCTCCCACTGCTTGTAAAAGCAGTCCAGAGGCTAATTAGCCACTAGGATTGCTTTTGCATGAAAGCCGGCCGCTGGCTGAAAAGAATGATACCAAGATGATACCTAAACCCGCAGGCATCAATCTGGTATAACCATTCAAAATCCAGCAACATGCTGGTCCTTGTTGGACATTTATTGTAATCTTTTTTTTCATGCGGCCTGTTGGCTGAACGAAAAAAGAGATTGATCGGTGGGTATGCCCACCATTAGAATACCGCCCTTCATCCACCCACTTCTAATGATGGGCATACATGCACCATTTATATATGCCGAAGCATGGGGGCATCCTCCTGCAAAAGTTATGCCGCACACACATGGTCGGACTTTTCCACAGGCATGCCTCCGTCGGAATTTCGACCGTATGTACGCGGCATTAGGAACAAAATCGCTCCTCCGCTCCTCCGCCCCTGCTGCCCCAATGCTTCGGCATATATGCTTTTTTTTTAACTGTGGTGGTGAAATCACCTCCTACAGCACTGGAGTCGCAGGGATCAGGCCTGTCTCTGCGAACGCTGCAGTTATGTGTGTTGTGTTTTGTAAGTGACAGTGATCGATCGATACTGCACTTGGGTGGCCTGGGCTGGACTAAGGGGCAAAACGCAGGTGCTATCAGGTATCTGGGCTGATCCCGCTAACACTGCGTTTTTGGGAACCCTAAATTGATGGGGACGCTAGTATAGATCTGATCAGATCAGATATTGATCTGTTCAGATACTATACCACTAAGGGGGGTGTATGCTTCACGCGTGGGTGTTAGCGCTACTGGCACTAACCTGACGCTGCCTGGGGTGTGACGCAGACCCTCTCTGATGCTAAAACCTAATTGATATCACCCGCCGGGCGATCAGGGGGTTAAACCTTTATTGGGTTATATACGGCGGGTGCCCTGACACTATAAAAAGCAAACTAACTAACCAGCGTCACCCGTAACACTTATATGGTGATCACTGGTGAAAGGGTTAACTAGGGGCAATCAGGGGGTTAAACCTTTATTAGGTAATATATGGGGGTACCCGACGCTACAAAAACCTGCGGCGAACCTAAAAAAAAATAACTGGCTACCTATCGGCATCACCGACACTAAGACAGCGATCAGAAAAACGATCGCTTAGTGACACTGGCAAAAGGGGGTGAAAGGGTTACCTGGGGGGGCGATCAAGGGGTTAAACCTTTATTAGGTAATATATGGGGGTACCCGACGCTATATAAACCTGCGGCGAACTTAAAAAAAATAACTGGCTACCTATCGGCATCACCGACACTAAGACAGTGATCAGAAAAACGATCGCTTAGTGACAGTGGTGCTAGGGGGTGAAAGGGTTACCTGGGGGGGCGATCAAGGGGTTAAACCTTTATTGGGTAATATGTGGGGGTACCCGACGCTATAAAAACCTGCGGCGAACCTAAAAAAAAATAACTGGCTACCTATCGGCATCACCGACACTAAGACAGCGATCAGAAAAACGATCGCTTAGTGACACTGGCAAAATGTGGTGAAAGGGTTACCTGGGGGGGCGATCAAGGGGTTATACCTTCAGGTAATATATGGGGGTACCCGACGCTATAAAAACCTGCGGCGAACCTAAAAAAAATAACTGGCTACCTATCGGCATCACCGACACTAAAACAGAGATCAGAAAAACGATCGCTTAGTGGCAGCGGTTCTAGGGGGTGAAAGGGTTACCTGGGGGGGCGATCAAGGGGTTAAACCTTTATTAGGTAATATATGGGGGTACCCGACGCTATAAAAACCTGCGGCGAACCTAAAAAAAATAACTGGCTACCGATCGGCATCACCGACACTAAAACAGCGATCAGAAAAACGATTGCTTAGTGACGGCGGTGCTAGGGGGTGAAAGGGTTACCTGGGGGGCGATCAAGGGGTTAAACCTTTATTAGGGGGGGGGTTAGGGGGCTACACTGGACCTAACACTAACTGTAGTGACACTTTTACAGTCACAAATGTTACTGATTGCAGTGATCAGTAAATAAATGGTCACTGCAATCAGTGACACTGTGACTGGGGGCTGGGGGGTGATCTGGGGGTGTCTGGGGGGGGCCTGGGGGGGCGATTTATGTACCTATGTGTGTGGTTTCAGTGTGCTGTTATGTGCACTAACCTGTGTGTCTTCTCTCAAGCGGCGCTCGGTATATGTGAGCGCCGCATGAGGGATGACATCACTTCATCCTGCCTGTGTAAACATTACACAGGCAGAGGAAGCATTTGATTCGCCGGGAGCGATCGCGAGGGGGTGGCCAGAATTCGAATGGCGGCCCCCTCATCACGGATCGCTCCCCAAGCGATCCCGGCCGCCCACTGTACCGGAGGGAGGTCCGATTGGACCCCCCACCCATACGAAGGCAGGCACGTACAGGTACGTGATTGTGCCTGTCCGTTCCATTCTGCCGACGTATATTTACAGTGGGCGGTCGTTAAGTGGTTAAGCAGTCCTTATCTGACCTGTGTCTATAAATGTGGCTAAAGAGACTATTCTTAAAGCGGAGTTCCACCCAATAATGGAACTTCCGCTTTACTACATTTGGCATGTCATTTTTGGGGGGTAATTTTCACAGGTACCCAGCTCCCACTTCCTCTCCTGGTGCTGCAGCGCCAAGTGGAAGTTCACCTCTCCTCCTCCCTCCCTGCAATCTTCTGGGACATGTCACATGGCTCTAATTAGGACGCCTATTAGAGCCCACGGCTCTAATCAGGCGCTTCCAAAAAAATACGCTTCTGTAATTCAGATGCCCGACGCCCGACAAGGCGCCGGACACCTGAATAGGGGGCGGCAGCGGCGACAATAGATAGATTCATGCAATGCATGAATCAATCTATTGGCGATAGACAGGTGGCAGGAGAGAGGGGGCGGCACTCCAGCGCCCTTTATGGATGCACCGCCACTGGTACAAACTCAGTAGATAATTTATAATTATTATTCACGTTATTCAATATCTCTCTTGTAATGTAATATTACTGTTTGCAATTCTTTATGTAGTTTTATCATTCTTTTAGTTTTTAAGCATACTGCCACTTCAAATTTGTAAACAATACTACTAATATTAATAAAAAAATTATAATAATTTGGTAAATAAATGTAAAATAAATACACAAACAACCAAAAATAATCATAATAGATAATAAATAAGTACAATAAATTATTGCTATGTAATAATAAATAAATAATTAACCCCTAACTTTAACCCCTTTAAAAAAAATAACACCCATCCCTAACACAAAATAAATACATTCATAATAATAATAATACATTATTATTATTATTATTATTATTATTATTATTATTAATAATAATAATATTTAAAATAATGTATTTATTTTTTTAAAGTTAGGGGTTATTTATTATTTATTTATGTATTAATACATATTAATAATTTATTTTATTTATTTTATGATGATTTTTTGTTATTTGTGTATTTATTTTACATGTATTTATGAATATATTATTACAATTTTTTTTTTTTTTTCATTTGAGCAGGAAATTTTGCAAAACGCGCAAATGCGCACAAAAATGGGACGTTTCCATTCATTTCTATGGGAATAAAAATGTGCCAAGAACACATAAATCTGCCCAATTTGAGCTACAAAAAAAGCTTCAAAAATTTTTAGAACTTCAGACATTTGGCTTTAGGAAACTTGGAGTGGAGATGTTTGCCAACTCCATTGAGAATAATAGATTTTTTTCTCCTCCAGCGTTTTGGAGCTTCAAGCTCCAAAACGCTGAGGTGTGAATGGGACCTTATGGCCAGTTTTGCTACATCCCTTAAAAGTCTTGCATATATGAAAAAGTCGTGAAAAAATTGAAAAGCTCTCACAGAGCTATAGACAGAAATAGATAAAGTGGCAACTAGAATCGGTAACTATCTTTCTTTAGTTTTAAGATTCAAAGAAGGACACTGAAAGGCTTTGTCCAGTCGGGTCTTCTTCACTGCTGTAATATTCTGGCGCCGCAGGAGTTAATAGAGTTGAGAAAATTGTGATATGCACTCAACAAGAGTGATATACTCGCCTTTTCTGACCCCCGCCTCCATTCATAGACACTGCACTATAGCTTCCATGAATGAAAAGCAATCTATAAATGAGGGGCAGGCCGATGCAAGGTTTGCCTCCTCCATTCCATGCTGTCGGTTAGTCATAGAAGATATACAGGTCCTTCTCAAAAAATTAGCATATTGTGATAAAGTTCATTATTTTCTGTAATGTACTGATAAACATTAGACTTTCATATATTTTAGATTCATTACACACAACTGAAGTAGTTCAAGCCTTTTCTTGTTTTAATATTGATGATTTTGGCATACAGCTCATGAAAACCCAAAAATCCTATCTCAAAAAATTAGCATATTTCATCCGACCAATAAAAGAAAAGTGTTTTTAATACAAAAAAAGTCAACCTTCAAATAATTATGTTCAGTTATGCACTCAATACTTGGTCGGGAATCCTTTTGCAGAAATGACTGCTTCAATGCGGCGTGGCATGGAGGCAACCAGCCTGTGGCACTGCTGAGGTGTTATGGAGGCCCAGGATGCTTCGATAGCGGCCTTAAGCTCATCCAGAGTGTTGGGTCTTGCGTCTCTCAACTTTCTCTTCCCAATATCCCACAGATTCTCTATGGGGTTCAGGTCAGGAGAGTTGGCAGGCCAATTGAGCACAGTAATACCATGGTCAGTAAACCATTTACCAGTGGTTTTGGCACTGTGAGCAGGTGCCAGGTCGTGCTGAAAAATGAAATCTTCATCTCCATAAAGCTTTTCAGCAGATGGAAGCATGAAGTACTCCAAAATCTCCTGATAGCTAGCTGCATTGACCCTGCCCTTGATAAAACACAGTGGACCAACACCAGCAGCTGACATGGCACCCCAGACCATCACTGACTGTGGGTACTTGACACTGGACTTCAGGCATTTTGGCATTTCCCTCTCCCCAGTCTTCCTCCAGACTCTGGCACCTTGATTTCCGAATGTACTTTGGACCACTGAGCAACAGTCCAGTGCTGCTTCTCTGTAGCCCAGGTCAGGCGCTTCTGCCGCTGTTTCTGGTTCAAAAGTGGCTTGACCTGGGGAATGCGGCACCTGTAGCCCATTTCCTGCACACGCCTGTTCACAGTGGCTCTCGATGTTTCTACTCCAGACTCAGTCCACTGCTTCCGCAGGTCCTCCAAGGTCTGGAATCGGTCCTTCTCCACAATCTTCTTCAGGGTCCGGTCACCTCTTCTCGTTGTGCAGCGTTTTCTGCCACACTTTTTCCTTCCCACAGACTTCCCACTGAGGTGCCTTGATACAGCACTCTGGGAACAGCCTATTCGTTCAGAAATTTCTTTCTGTGTCTTACCCTCTTGCTTGAGGGTGTCAATGATGGCCTTCTGGACAGCAGTCAGGTCGGCAGTCTTACCCATGATTGCGGTTTTGAGTAATGAACCAGGCTGGGAGTTTTTAAAAGCCTCAGGAATCTTTTGCAGGTGTTTAAAGTTAATTAGTTGATTCAGATGATTAGGTTAATAGCCCGTTTAGAGAACCTTTTCATGATATGCTAATTTTTTGAGATAGGAATTTTGGGTTGTCATGAGCTGTATGCCAAAATCATCAATATTAAAACAAGAAAAGGCTTGAACTACTTCAAGTTGTGTTTAATGAATCTAAAATATATGAAAGTCTAATGTTTATCAGTACATTACAGAAAATAATGAACTTTATCACAATATGCTAATTTTTTGAGAAGGACCTGTAGTACAGTTTCTACAAAAGGAGGAAGGGTGCGCAAAGGGAAGTCATAGTTGGCACTCTTTCTGAGTGCATATGTCAAGCCACTCTGCCCTATTAACCCATGCAGCACTAGAAGATTACTGCTGGGGGGTAACGGGGAGGTCAGCAGTGTTGCCAACCGCCCATTAATTTACGCGCAGCCCGTAAATTTCAGCCCATTTTCAAGCTGCCCGTAAATGCCCTTTACGGGCAGCGGTGCCCCGTAAAAAAGATGGCTGCGGCCTGCAACTGCAGATGCGCCGTTCCGAAGCCTGTACATGCTCGGCGGGGTCGGACCCATGCGCAGTGATGTGACGGTCCCGCCATTCTTGAATGGCAGGTGCTCATTTTTGGCGGCATCTCGCCACATTAGAGGAGGTCGATCTCTGTCTGTGCATGGATTCTGAAATGGAGCGCTGACTGTGACCATCCATCCAGGTCAGTCAGAGGTGTATTGTGCTGATCAGCCTCCCCTATACTGAGCCAAGTATGGAGGAGGAGGAAGGACAGATAGATAGAGCAGGAGCAAAGCCATTCACAGAGACAGACCCCCTCCTGTACCATGTCTGCACAGCCTCTGACCCCCAGTAGCATGTCCTCACAGCCTCTGACCCCCTGTACAATGTCCTCACAGCCTCTGACCCCCTGTACCATGTCCTCACAGCCTCTGACCTCCTGTACCATGTCCTCACAGCCTCTGACCCCCTGTAGCATGTCCTCACAGCCTCTGACCCCCTGTAGCATGTCCTCACAGCCTCTGACCCCCTGTACAATGTCCTCACAGCCTCTGACCCCCTGTACCATGTCCTCACAGCCTCTGACCTCCTGTACCATGTCCTCACAGCCTCTGACCCCCTGTAGCATGTCCTCACAGCCTCTGACCCCCTGTAGCATGTCCTCACAGCCTCTGACCTCCTGTACCATGTCCTCACAGCCTCTGACCCCCTGTACCATGTCCTCACAGCCTCTGACCTCCTGTACCATGTCCTCACAGCCTCTGACCTCCTGTACCATGTCCTCACAGCCTCTGACCCCCTGTAGCATGTCCTCACAGCCTCTGACCCCCTGTAGCATGTCCTCACAGCCTCTGACCCCCTGTAGCATGTCCTCACAGCCTCTGACCTCCTGTACCATGTCCTCACAGCCTCTGACCCCCTGTAGCATGTCCTCACAGCCTCTGACCCCCTGTAGCATGTCCTCACAGCCTCTGACCTCCTGTACCATGTCCTCACAGCCTCTGGCCCCCTGTACCATGTCCGCACAGCCTCTGACCCCCTGTACCATGTCCGCACAGCCTCTGACCCCCTGTACCATGTCCGCACAGCCTCTGACCCCCTGTACCATGTCCGCACAGCCTCTGACCCCCTGTACCATGTCCGCAAAGCCTCTGACCCCCTGTACCATGTAAATGGAGAAATATGTTTTTTTGACTGTTGTTTAACTTAAACACATTGCTAATAGCACTAGCTACATGTTCATAGTTTAAATATTGATATTTGCACTGTTTAGCACTGGAAACTGTCATTTTAGGTACTTGTTTGCAGTGGCAGTAAAAAATGTGGCTCTGTCAGTACATTTCATGATTTGTGTCAGTAAAAAAAACCTGGTGGTGTTTGTAAACTTTGGTGTCCTGACAGTAAATTTCACTTTGGGGGGGGGGGGGGGGGCTGGAAACACTGGGGGTCAGAGGAAGAAAGATGCCACTTAAAGTAGCTGCCAGCAGCACAAGGGACACATGGCATTGGCTGTAAGTAATGTCCCTTGCTCTATATTTTTTTTAAACATTTTTTGACTAAATTTAGGCTTTAATGTTTTGTTTGCATTATTCCATAGATTATTTTCTGCCTGTTTGAGGAAAAAAATTACTTGATCTGCCCACACTTGATGGTATCTTTTGCATTATGCTTTCTAAAGTCAGGTTTAAAAAAAAAAAAAATTTGCTTTGTGAGCAACTGAAAAAGACATTTTTGTTATGTCCAGGTGCCAGAATAAGGCTAAACCCTGCTTAGAGAAAACCCTTGGTCTCTGTAATTTCCCTGTTTCTCCTAAGGTTTTGTGGACAGACATAGAAAATAATCTGTAATCTAGTAGCGAGTGTCCCACGGCTGTGGTTAAGCTTTGTAGATAGAGTTGTTAATATTTAAAGCTTTTTTTGAGGCCGGATCTTGGCATATTCAGCACATTTGAGGCCTCTTGGCTGCAGCTTGTGTTTTGGTTTCTAAACGCTGGCTACAATAAAAGAAAAATCACCTTTTGAGTTAATAAAACACATAGCAGCACTAGCAAACTAACGCTTAGAGTAGGTTCAAACTAGCCAAGATTCTGAAAAGCGATCGGTGGTGTGTCACTTTTTAGAGTGTGTCTAAGCAGCTGCTGTTGGCCATTCAGGAGGAAATCCTGCTGCTTCTTGAATATTTTTTTATTTACATTTTTACAGTTTATAATGGGCAAAGACAAGTGCTTGGCTTGCAGTTGTGGCGTAGCTTGATTTACTTTAAAGGGTCATTTTGACAGATGGTGGCGCCTTATGACAGGCATTTATGAGACACAACCGTGAAGCAATTCTCTCACATCATCTAAGCACTAATCAATAAAATAGCTCCAGCTCCAGATTTGAACTAAAAAAAAAAACTACAAAGAACCACTGGGGCAAATAAAAAAGAGCATTCAGATAATTAAGTTGATTTAACAAACACACTCATATGATATTTTTACTACAATGTTTTATTATTATTTACTGTTTTTTCAATTGAAAATTACATTTTTATTTCAGTAAAGACTTTGGAACTCATAAGTTGAATTTAAAATCTTGCTGTTCGGTTAAAGACTTTTCCTGTATTTTGTCAGTAAAAGTAAAATTTTCAAGTCTTAAAACTAAACTGAAGTTAGAAATAATAAAAAAAAAACTATTAATTCAGTTATTCATTCAAACATCATATAATACATTTTGAAATGCAGAGCGGTGTATTTGACTGTGAGTTCCTCCAGTCCAAACTCATCAAACCATGTCTTTAAAGTGGTTCTAAAGGCATAATTTGTTTTTAACTTAATACATTCTATGTATAAGGTATAAAACCTTTCAGTATCAGCTCCCCCCATAAATACTTACCTGGCCCTTCTTTGCACAAGAAATTTGTAAAGCCAGCCATAGACAGTTCGAATCATGGCCAGTTCAGCAGGAACGGCCCGAGATTCGAACCATGCATGGGCAGACTGAATGTACCCAAGTTGATCGATCGGTCAACTTGGGTACAACCAGCCTGTTGGTGTTTTCATGGAATTATTGCTAGCAGTAATCATTGTGTTCTCCTGGCGGGGAGGATGGGGGGCGGGGCAGGGGGAGCTGTCCCCGCCGGGAGAACCCAATGGCTCTGCGAGAGGTATTCCCTTATCAACACTGACTGTGGTTGCAGGAAAGAAAATCACTCTGTCTATGGCTGGCTTAAGTCACATTCAGCTGGACTTGTTTTGTAATATTGAAGACATTTTGTAGTCAAGCCACTTCTTCAGTTTCAATGAGTGTCAGAAACATACCCAACATTTTTATCCACAGCTTAATACACCTTAGGGCCCTTTCGCATTGAACACAGTTGGATTCAGTTGACTACAGTTGGATGTATTTTGAACTGCACTCCAACTGCATAGACAGCCCAAAATCAAGGTAATCCTATGGGCATAGTTCACATCATTGCAGTGCATTGAAAATGAAAAGAGAAAATGGGCTGTGGGACTTTAAATGAGGCATGGATGGGCGTAGGAAAAAGTCTAGGATATCAAGAATGAGTAGACATCACTGTCCCGTTGGGGAATAGTCTGTAGCCATATATACATGCTGCATAGTCAGTCTAAAGAATGGAGATCAAGGCATGGATATAAATATAAAAATGTATTGTATCATGGTAAAAGTACACATGGATCATGCAAACAAAGGCATAGTATAAATAGGGGTTATCACAAAAACATGATCAAAATTCACTGTTGAGACATGGCTGAAGCAAGTAATGACAGTTAAATGGACATACAGAAACAGTGAAAATGATTATCCGGTTAAAAAGTCAAGAATACACTTAATAGATTCATAGTTGGGCAAGCTTTACTTGACATGCCAGAGCATGGACTCATGGATGGGCATGGGGAAAAGGGTCTAAGATATCAAAAATTGGTAAACATCACTGTCCCGTTGGGGAGTGGTCTGTAGCCAGGTATACATGCTGCATAGTCAGTCTAAAGAATGGAGATCTGTATCATGGTAAAAGTACACATAGATCATGCAAACAAAGGCATAATGTAAATAGAAGTTATCACATAGACATAATCGCAATTCATTGTTGAGACATGGCTGGAGCAAGTAGTGACAGTTAAATGGACATACAGAAACAGTGAAATTAATTATCCAATTGAAATGTCAAGAATACACTTTGTAGATTCGTAGTTGGGCAGGCTTTACTTGGCATCCCTGAGCATGGACTCGACGCGTTTCTTGGCGTTTAAAGCCAGTCATCAGGAGTGGGGTGCATGTCATTTGACTACAAGGGGAGATGGATAGACAGATCAAATAAAGTCTTGAAAAAATTATGTCATATTTGAAACAGAATAAGGTAGTCTGCTCTGGCATGTCAAGTAAAGCTTGCCCAACTATGAATCTATTAAGTGTATTCTTGACTTTTTAACCGGATAATCATTTTCACTGTTTCTGTATGTCCATTTAACTGTCATTACTTGCTTCAGCCATGTCTCAACAGTGAATTTTGATCATGTTTTTGTGATAACCCCTATTTATACTATGCCTTTGTTTGCATGATCCATGTGTACTTTTACCATGATACAATACATTTTTATATTTATATCCATGCCTTGATCTCCATTCTTTAGACTGACTATGCAGCATGTATATATGGCTACAGACTATTCCCCAACGGGACAGTGATGTCTACTCATTCTTGATATCCTAGACTTTTTCCTACGCCCATCCATGCCTCATTTAAAGTCCCACAGCCCATTTTCTCTTTTCATTTTCAATGTACCAGGGATGGAGGCATGGGTATGGCATTTATGGGTCTCAATGGATCACCTGCCTTTTCTTGACAAATTACCGGGTGGAAGACACCCATTCCCCTTTGGTGACCTATTGAGCCCTATTTCCTTTTCTTATTTGCTCAGTGATTAATTCTCTGAGACTACTTATATGTTGGCATCCTTTTTACCCAACTTTGACCATTGATATCCTTCCCCAGACTTCATTTGACAACAGGCCATTATTGTTTATCCCCCTGTTTTGATTACAACAGTCCTAATCGTGATTTTCAATGATGTATCCATCCCCATGGCTCACCCAACCCAAGCATTGGTGGGTCCCTGTTCTTTGGTCTCTTCCGCCCGGGGTTGCGATGCGCCCAGTTCCCCCTCCCCACCTGCCTTCCTTGGCGGGGGGGCGGGGCATTATCCTTGGCGCATCGGCATCATGTCAGTATGTTGCACGCACGGCACCCATAGGGACGCCTGCGTTTTCATCATAGTTTTTTCCATCTTGCATGACCCAGGGGGATGGGAGGGACCCCTCCGAGATCATTTGCATCTCGGGCGTGGCTCTTTCCATCCCCACACCTGGCTCATGCGTCACATGATGCTGGCGGAGATACGCCCCTTACTGTGGACATTTATCCGGTAGCCACCTGGGGAGCTTCACTTCACAGACATCCATCTGATGAGAGGTTCCAGTTTCTCTCTTTCTCTACACTTCAAGGTAATTTCCAATCCTTATTTCAGGATTCACATAGTATTCCTTACATATATACTCTTTTTACCTGCTTTTTTACATTTTGCTTTGCACTCTGCTCACACTGCTTCAAACATACATTTAATTTCTTCGCTATTTAGCATTTTTGGGGATCTGGTTTGGCTTTTTTTCAAACCAGATTTATTTACACCAACACTCAGTTGATTTGCCAACTTTGGCTGTTAACCCTTTCAGTCATGTTATATCATTAACCCCCTTTTTTGTTCAATTTCTCCCAGTACCCATTACACATTATTCCCATCAGGCATCCACCAGCACATCATTTACATATTCACTCCCCTCTTCCTTTGCTCCCTTTTTGTTTTTTGTTTTTCCTTCCCCTCCCTTCCCCCAATCACATTCTAATTTTGGTTCTCAAACCATTCAACCTTCTTTTTCACTCATTGCTCATTTTCATTTCTCCATCCCTTCACCAGCATTCTGCCCTTGCACCCTGTCTGTGCCTCTCCGTCAGTTTGGTGCTGTGCCGTGGCTGTCCGGGTTTCTCCTTGATGGATGTCCCATGCCATCTTCTCTTTGACTCTCCTCTTGATCGAGTGGCTGTTGAAGTGTTTATTGGGGGGCCTTCCCCGCCTCAGCCCCGGGTGAGACACTGTATCCAGGACCACCATTCTACGCCATATTTCAAATGCTTGGGACAACCCCATTCCGGGTTTTGCCATTGGTAACGTATCAGACTACCTTATTCTGTTTCAAATATGACATAATTTTTTCAAGACTTTATTTGATCTGTCTATCCATCTCCCCTTGTAGTCAAATGACATGCACCCCACTCCTGATGACTGGCTTTAAACGCCAAGAAACGCGTCGAGTCCATGCTCAGGGATGCCAAGTAAAGCCTGCCCAACTACGAATCTACAAAGTGTATTCTTGACATTTCAATTGGATAATTAATTTCACTGTTTCTGTATGTCCATTTAACTGTCACTACTTGCTCCAGCCATGTCTCAACAATGAATTGCGATTATGTCTATGTGATAACTTCTATTTACATTATGCCTTTGTTTGCATGATCTATGTGTACTTTTACCATGATACAGATCTCCATTCTTTAGACTGACTATGCAGCATGTATACCTGGCTACAGACCACTCCCCAACGGGACAGTGATGTTTACCAATTTTTGATATCTTAGACCCTTTTCCCCATGCCCATCCATGAGTCCATGCTCTGGCATGTCAAGTAAAGCTTGCCCAACTATGAATCTATTAAGTGTATTCTTGACTTTTTAACCGGATAATCATTTTCACTGTTTCTGTATGTCCATTTAACTGTCATTACTTGCTTCAGCCATGTCTCAACAGTGAATTTTGATCATGTTTTTGTGATAACCCCTATTTATACTATGCCTTTGTTTGCATGATCCATGTGTACTTTTACCATGATACAATACATTTTTATATTTATATCCATGCCTTGATCTCCATTCTTTAGACTGACTATGCAGCATGTATATATGGCTACAGACTATTCCCCAACGGGACAGTGATGTCTACTCATTCTTGATATCCTAGACTTTTTCCTACGCCCATCCATGCCTCATTTAAAGTCCCACAGCCCATTTTCTCTTTTCATTTTCAATGTACCAGGGATGGAGGCATGGGTATGGCATTTATGGGTCTCAATGGATCACCTGCCTTTTCTTGACAAATTACCGGGTGGAAGACACCCATTCCCCTTTGGTGACCTATTGAGCCCTATTTCCTTTTCTTATTTGCTCAGTGATTAATTCTCTGAGACTACTTATATGTTGGCATCCTTTTTACCCAACTTTGACCATTGATATCCTTCCCCAGACTTCATTTGACAACAGGCCATTATTGTTTATCCCCCTGTTTTGATTACAACAGTCCTAATCGTGATTTTCAATGATGTATCCATCCCCATGGCTCACCCAACCCAAGCATTGGTGGGTCCCTGTTCTTTGGTCTCTTCCGCCCGGGGTTGCGATGCGCCCAGTTCCCCCTCCCCACCTGCCTTCCTTGGCGGGGGGGCGGGGCATTATCCTTGGCGCATCGGCATCATGTCAGTATGTTGCACGCACGGCACCCATAGGGACGCCTGCGTTTTCATCATAGTTTTTTCCATCTTGCATGACCCAGGGGGATGGGAGGGACCCCTCCGAGATCATTTGCATCTCGGGCGTGGCTCTTTCCATCCCCACACCTGGCTCATGCGTCACATGATGCTGGCGGAGATACGCCCCTTACTGTGGACATTTATCCGGTAGCCACCTGGGGAGCTTCACTTCACAGACATCCATCTGATGAGAGGTTCCAGTTTCTCTCTTTCTCTACACTTCAAGGTAATTTCCAATCCTTATTTCAGGATTCACATAGTATTCCTTACATATATACTCTTTTTACCTGCTTTTTTACATTTTGCTTTGCACTCTGCTCACACTGCTTCAAACATACATTTAATTTCTTCGCTATTTAGCATTTTTGGGGATCTGGTTTGGCTTTTTTTCAAACCAGATTTATTTACACCAACACTCAGTTGATTTGCCAACTTTGGCTGTTAACCCTTTCAGTCATGTTATATCATTAACCCCCTTTTTTGTTCAATTTCTCCCAGTACCCATTACACATTATTCCCATCAGGCATCCACCAGCACATCATTTACATATTCACTCCCCTCTTCCTTTGCTCCCTTTTTGTTTTTTGTTTTTCCTTCCCCTCCCTTCCCCCAATCACATTCTAATTTTGGTTCTCAAACCATTCAACCTTCTTTTTCACTCATTGCTCATTTTCATTTCTCCATCCCTTCACCAGCATTCTGCCCTTGCACCCTGTCTGTGCCTCTCCGTCAGTTTGGTGCTGTGCCGTGGCTGTCCGGGTTTCTCCTTGATGGATGTCCCATGCCATCTTCTCTTTGACTCTCCTCTTGATCGAGTGGCCGTTGAAGTGTTTATTGGGGGGCCTTCCCCGCCTCAGCCCCGGGTGAGACACTGTATCCAGGACCACCATTCTACGCCATATTTCAAATGCTTGGGACAACCCCATTCCGGGTTTTGCCATTGGTAACGTATCAGACTACCTTATTCTGTTTCAAATATGACATAATTTTTTCAAGACTTTATTTGATCTGTCTATCCATCTCCCCTTGTAGTCAAATGACATGCACCCCACTCCTGATGACTGGCTTTAAACGCCAAGAAACGCGTCGAGTCCATGCTCAGGGATGCCAAGTAAAGCCTGCCCAACTACGAATCTACAAAGTGTATTCTTGACATTTCAATTGGATAATTAATTTCACTGTTTCTGTATGTCCATTTAACTGTCACTACTTGCTCCAGCCATGTCTCAACAATGAATTGCGATTATGTCTATGTGATAACTTCTATTTACATTATGCCTTTGTTTGCATGATCTATGTGTACTTTTACCATGATACAGATCTCCATTCTTTAGACTGACTATGCAGCATGTATACCTGGCTACAGACCACTCCCCAACGGGACAGTGATGTTTACCAATTTTTGATATCTTAGACCCTTTTCCCCATGCCCATCCATGAGTCCATGCTCTGGCATGTCAAGTAAAGCTTGCCCAACTATGAATCTATTAAGTGTATTCTTGACTTTTTAACCGGATAATCATTTTCACTGTTTCTTTATGTCCATTTAACTGTCATTACTTGCTTCAGCCATGTCTCAACAGTGAATTTTGATCATGTTTTTGTGATAACCCCTATTTATACTATGCCTTTGTTTGCATGATCCATGTGTACTTTTACCATGATACAATACATTTTTATATTTATATCCATGCCTTGATCTCCATTCTTTAGACTGACTATGCAGCATGTATATATGGCTACAGACTATTCCCCAACGGGACAGTGATGTCTACTCATTCTTGATATCCTAGACTTTTTCCTACGCCCATCCATGCCTCATTTAAAGTCCCACAGCCCATTTTCTCTTTTCATTTTCAATGTACCAGGGATGGAGGCATGGGTATGGCATTTATGGGTCTCAATGGATCACCTGCCTTTTCTTGATCATTGCAGTGCAGTTCAGCGGTAGTTAAAAAAGTAGAGCATGCTGCATTTTTCCGCACTGCAACTGCAGGGGACGTGCTACAAATGTACTGCACTGTGCCCTTTGTAGCCAAGAAAGCCAAGTCCAAAAAAGTTTAGAAAAATGCACTGCAAACACAGCGCAAAACGCACTCAAGTGTACATCAAGCGCATGTCAAGTGTGCTTTAAACGCATTTCAAATGCATGTAAACATGCAGTCAAAAACGCGCAGTTATGTGCAGTTTCTGGTGTGAATGGGCCCTTAATCCGATCACCACTGAATGTGTAGATATCGATTTTGCAAGGACAATTCATACCCTTCTACATGTAAATCAAGGAACTAACACTTGTGCAGGCTTCCTCACACCAACAATTGGATTATGTAACTAGAACTATTTCACAAAAAGCAAGGTGATTACAAAGTGCTAAAAAGTAGAGAGAATTGTGTATGCTTTGTACTGGGTCATGTATGGTTATGTTCATAAGACAGTACCTATATGGCTGGATCAAGGGCATAAGGAATATGGCTGGAGCAAGGGAAAAAGGAATGTGGATGGAGCAAGGTAATAAGGAATATGGCTGAAGCAAGGTCATAAGGAATATGGCTGGAGCAAGGGCATAAGGAATATGGCTGGAGCAATGGCATACTGAATATGTCTGGAGCAAGGCATAGGTAATATGGCTGAAGCAAGGGCATAAAGAATATGGCTGGAGCAAGGGCATAAGGAATATGGCTGGAGCAAGGGCATAAGGAATATGGCTGGAGCAAGGGCATAAGGAATATGGCTGGAGCAATGGCATACTGAATATGTCTGGAGCAAGGCATAGGCAATATGGCTGAAGCAAGGGCATAAAGAATATGGCTGGAGCAAGGGCATAAGGAATATGGCTGGAGCAAGGCATAGGGAATATATATGGCTGAAGCAAGGGCATAAAGAATATGGCTGGAGTAAGGGCATAAAGAATATGGCTGGAGCAAGGGTGTAAGGAATATGGCTGGAGCAAGGCATAGGGAATATATATGGCTGAAGCAAGGGCATAAAGAACATGGCTGAAGCAAGGGCATAAGGAATATGGCTGGAGCAAGGGAATAAGGAATATGGCTGGAGCAAGGCATAGGGAATATTTATGGATGAAGCAAGGGCATAAAGAATATGGCTGAAGCAAGGGCATAAAGAATATGGCTGGAGCAAGGGCATAAAGAATATGGCTGGAGCAAGGGCAAAGGGAATATGGCTGGAGCAGGGGCATAAAGAATAAGGCTGGAGCAGGAGCAAGGGCATAAGGAATGTGGCTGAAGCAAGGGCATAAAGAATATGGCTGGAGCAAGGGCATAAAGAATATGGCTGGAGCAAGGCATAGGGAATATATATAAGAAAAGAGGAAAGATAAAAAGAAAATCCTTCCAAGAGAAATTCTTCAAAAAGGAACTGGTGAAAATTGTATATTTATTAAACAAACCGCAATATATTAATACAAATGGAATTAGAAAACAAACACTGTTACAAAAACCTTCAACTTATTATTAAAATTAGACTAGTCTTAAAACCTAAGAACATGGGTGGCCACCCGACCAGCCATACACACCACAATCAATCTGCTATCAAATCATCCATCCAATATTGATAGATCAGTCCAAATGGTTAAATGCCCGGAGAGGATCCTCCTTCAAGTGCAATAGGCTGTCTATCATGGGAATGAAAATGGTTTTGACAAGAAATTTGATAGTTTTTAGGAAGTCAGGAAAAGATGTAAAAGTAAATAGTAGATTAAATCTGAACTTTACTGTGACCCGCGTTAATAAATGTCTGTTTTCACTGGGTTGTTTTGCACATTGCTATACACGAGATGCGGTGTTGATGATCATAAATTTGCTGACAGTACATGTAAAAAAGTAACTGATTTGGATTGATCTCACCGTTTGTAGTGTTCCACAAATGGATTTTTCTACACTCGTATCGCCTCCATCTTTCAGGTGCTCTCCTAAATGGAGACAGCGATGTTCACTTGATCTCTTCCCAAGGTTGTAGGTATGTAGGTATGTTGATCCCAGTTTTAGATCATATATAGCGGGTAGTGATGAGCCGAACACCCCCGGGTTCGGTTCGCACCAGAACCCGCGAACGGACCGGAAGTTCGAACGAACATTAGAACCCTATTAAATACAATGGATGCGAACGTTCGAATTCTAAAGTGCTAATTATAACAACTATTATGCATGTTATTGTCCTAAAAAGGGTTTGGGAACCCGGGTTCTGCACCAGGGGACATGTATCAATGCAAAAAGAAGTTTTAAAAACGGTCGTTTTTCGGGAGCAGTCATTTTAATGATGCATAAAGTGAAAAAAAAAAAGTCAAATATTCCTTTAAATATCGTACCTGGGGGGTGTCTAAAGTATGCCTGTGAAGTGCCACGTGTTTCCCGTGTTTAGAACTGTCCCTGCACAAAATGACACTTCTAAAGGAAAAAAAAGCCATTTAAAACTGCTTGCGGCTTTAATGTAATGTCTGGTCCCGGTAATATGGATGAAATTCTTTAAGAAAAATGGCATAGCTACCCCATGACCCCCCCCCCCCTACCCCAGCCCATTACCAGCCCCTTTGGGTCTTGTATGGATATTAAGGGGAACCCCGCACATAAAATAAAAAAGGCCCTATATACTCTGAACAGCCGTATACAGGCGGTGCATACAAGACAGGGACTGTAGGTTTGTTCTTATGTAGAATCTGTTTGTAATTTTGAACAGGTACATTGTTGAAGTGTAGCTCCAGCCCAAAAATCTATTTTTAAACTTTTTGGAAAACATAGGTAAGGGTTATCACCCCTGTAACATTTGTTTTGCTGTCTGTGCCCCTGTTCAGAACATTTCACCTCACTTTCCGTCCCAATGACAACTGTTTTTGAAATGTGGTGTTTTTCTTGAAACAAGGATTGCTGATAAAGCATCAGTACAGAGGAGACACCTTTCTCCCATATTTATTCTTACAGGAGAGAATTTTCCTTCCTAGTGGTAGATTTCCTCTCACTTCCTGTTGTCTTCTTGCGTTTGCAAGTAGGAGTCGTTTGTAAGTTGGATGTTTGAAAGTAGGGACCTGCCGTATATACTCTGCAGAAATAGGCCCCTTAGTTGTTGGTGTTGGCACAACACTGTAAGCACTCACAGTTACTCTTGGTTGGTGCTGGAACGCCCTGCTGTCAACTATTATATCAGGAATTTTAATTACATATAATTGTTGAACAGTGGTAGTAAAAATTGGGCCTTTGATGGTGGTGCTGGTGCCACAACACTGTAAGCCCTGACAGTTACTCTTGGTGGGTGCAGCAATGGGCCCTGCTGTGAATTATTAGATCAAGAATTGTAATTACATGCCCCTGTTGAACAGGGGCTGAAAAATTGGGCCTTAGGCACTGGTGGCACAACACTGCAACCCCTCACAGATACTGTACTTGGAGCACAGCAATGAGCCCTGTTGCAAAGTATTGCTTCAAAAATTGTAATGACACGCCCCTGTTAAACAGGGGCTGAAAAATTGGGCCTTAGGCACTGGTGGCACAACACTGCAACTCCTCACAGATACTGTACTTGGAGCACAGCAATGAGCCCTGTTGCAAAGTATTGCTTCAAAAATTGTAATTACACGCCCCTGTTAAACAGGGGCTGAAAAATTGGGCGTTAGGCACTGGTGGCGGCACCCATAAACAAAAATGATCTTCCAAGCTATCATCATCAATCGTATCATTGAGGACTCGGAGGAGGAGGATAGCCAGTCAACATAACAGCACAGGCACTCAGCATCAGCATCAGTCTTGAAGGGATGTGACATTTTAAAATCAATTAGTCTGTTATATCAGCATCAGGTGTGTGGTAGCTGGTGGTGATCCAAGACTGGTTCATCTTGATGAAAGTCAGTCGATCAACCGAGTCGGTGGACAGGCGCACCCTGTGATCCGTGACAAATCCTCCAGCAGCACTGAATGTGCGTTCCGAAAGAACGCTGGATGCAGGACAGGCCAGTAGCTCAATTGCATACTGTGCAAGCTCTGGCCAGTGATCCATCCTCAAGACCCAGTAAGCCAGAGGATTTTCGGTGGGGAAGGTGTCCAAGTCTGACCTTGCCCCTAGATATTCCTGCACCATGTTTATCAGACGCTGGCGATGGTTGCTGGAACCAATCATACTTTGGGGCTGCGGACTAAAGAATTGTCTGAACGCATCGGTCAGACGGCCACCTTCCCCACCGCTCCTTCTTTGACTGGCCGAAGCCTCAGCAACTCGTTGTCCAGGACCAGGAGTTTGCAACCTCCCAGTCTCTGGGAACGCGTTGCACAGACCTTTCTGCAAGGCCTCCCGGAGTTGTCTCATCCTCTGCTCCCTCTGCGACGGTAACATAAGGTCCGCAACCTTACCCTTGTACCGTGGATCAAGGAGAGTGGCCAGCCAGTAATGGTCCCTCTCCTTGATCCGAAGAATACGAGGATCCTTCCGCAGACTTTGCAGGATCAGGGAGGCCATGCAGCGTAGGTTTGCTGAGGCATTCGCTCCGGAGTCCTCTGGGTCACTAAGGACGACATGATCCGCAGCCACCTCCTCCCAGCCACGTACAAGTCCACTGGTTTCTTGGGACTGTAAATCATCCCTAAAAGACTGCTGCTGATGATGCTGAGTGCCAGCCTCCACCTCCATGCTGACACAATCCTCCTCCTCCTCCTCCTCCTCCTCCTCTTCCTGTGCGATGGGTGGGACAGAAGGAACACTGTCTGGGTAAAGGGGGCCTTGAGAGGCAAGGAAGTCCTCCTCTTCCTGCCTCTGTTCTGCCTCAAGTGCCCTGTCCATTATTCCACGCAGCGTGTGCTCCAACAGGTGGACAAGAGGTACAGTGTCACTGATGCATGCACTGTCACTGCTCACCATCCTCGTGGCCTCCTCAAATGGTGCCAGGACAGTGCATGCATCCCTGATCATGCCCCACTGGCGTGGAGAAAAAAAACCAAGCTCCCCTGACCCTGTCCTGGTGCCGTAGTCGCACAGGTACTCATTGATGGCCCTCTGCTGCGTGTGCAGCCGCTGCAGCATGGCCAACGTTGAGTACCACCTGGTGGGCATGTCACATATAAGGCGGTTCTTGGGCAGGTTCAACTCCTTTTGCAGCTCAGCCAGGCGAGCACTGGCATTATAAGATCTGCGGAAATGCACACAGACTTTCCTGGCCTGCCTCAGGACATCCTGTAAGCCCGGGTACCTGCCCAAGAACCGCTGCACCACCAGGTTAAGGACGTGAGCCACACAGGGCACATGGGTCAGTTGTCCCTGTCGGAGGGCGGAGAGGAGGTTGGTGCCATTGTCGCAAACCACCATTCCTGGCTTAAGCTGGCGTGGCGTCAACCACCTCTCGGCCTGGCCCTGCAGAGCAGACAGGACCTCTGCCCCAGTGTGGCTTCTGTCCCCCAAACACACCAGCGCAAGCACGGCATGGCATCTTTTTGCCTGCGTACTTGCGTAGCCCCGTGAACGGCTACGGAGCACCGCTGGTTCATAGGACAAACCACAGGAAGAGGCCATGGAGGAAGAAGAAGAGGAGGGGGTGGAGGAGAGAGGTGTGTCACAACCAGTAGTAGCATTTTGGAGGCGTGGCGGTGGGACAACCTCCAACACTACTGCACCTTGTCCTGAATCCTTCCCAGCTGCCAAAAGAGTGACCCAATGGGCCGTGAAAGAAAGGTAACGTCCCTGTCCATGCCTGCTGGACCATGAGTCAGCGGTAATATGCACCTTACCGCTGACCGCCCTGTCCAGCGAGGCCAAGACATTGCCTTCCACATGCCGGTAGAGAGCCGGAATAGCCTTCCGTGAGAAAAAGTGGCGTTTGGGAACCTGCCACTGAGGAACCGCACATTGCACAAACTCACGGAAGGGGGCCGAGTCTACCAACTGAAAAGGCAGCAGTTGAAGCGCTAGCAATTTAGCCAAGCTAGCATTCAACCGCTGGGCATGTGGATGGCTGGGAGTGAACTTCTTTCGACGGTCCAGCAGCTGGGGCAGGGAAATTTGCCTGCTAGAATCGGACGTCGGTGTACTGCTAGCAGAGTGGGCGCAAGTACTTGGCTGTGACACACCTAATTCTACACCTTCATTCCTCTCAGTGCATGTTTCAGAGAGGACTGAAGTTATAGTGGGGTTGGAGATCCCAGCTGATGCGGTGCAAGGAGAGGTCCGCTTTGTTCTTTGGTGTGGGTCTTTGAGGTAGGCTTGCCAACGAGCTGCATGGCAGGTCAACATATGTCTGGTCAGGCATGTGGTACCCAAGCGGCTGATGTTTTGGCCACGCGATATACGCTTGAGACATATGTTGCAAACAGCAGCTGTGCGATCTGATGCACTAGCCTCAAAAAAGGCCCACACCAAAGAACTTTTTGAATGACGGGCAGAGGCAGCGCCCTGCACAGGCGGAGCTCTGCGGTGTGATTCCGTTGGTGTACTGCCCTTACGCTGGCCACCAAAGGGCATCCTGCCTCGTTGGAGATGTGCCTCCTCCTCATCCTCCTCCTCCTCCTCTCTCCTATTAGGCACCCACGTGGAGTCATTGACCTCATCATCCCCTCCCTCCTCATCACTGGAGCCAATCTGGCAGTATGCTGCAGCTGCTGGAACATGACTGCCAGATTGGTGTCCTTCTTGAGCATCCCCTCTGTCTGCTCTCACGCTACTGCCTTCCTCTAGCTGGGTTTCATCATCAGACCCTTCGAAACGCTGGGCATCCTCCTGGAGCATGTACCCAACACTGTGCTGAAACAGTTCGGGGGACTCCTCAGGAGGAGGACATGGTGGGTCTAGGGAAGGAGTGACTGATGATTTGTCTGACATTGATACCAGGGAAGACGACGCTTTGGCAGCTGCTTTTCCAGTACCCTGAGCCTGGGTGAGAGAGGATGAGGAGGAGGAGGAGGGCTTGGTCATCCACTCTACCAAGTCTTCGGCATGATGTGGCTCAACATGTCCAGCTGCCGAAAAGAAGGACAAGCGTGTCCCATGGCCATGTGCTGATGACAATGCACCGCGTCCACGACCAGCACTGTTGCCCCCAGACACAGAGCCTGCTTGCCCTCTTTTATTGCCTCCTGACTGTCTGCCTCTCCTTGTTTGCCTTCCAGACATTCTAATAGATGGCCTGCAGGGAGATGGGAAAAAAGCAATAAGGGCTACCTTCAGGTGTCCTTCTCTGTCCCTGGAAACAAGGACTTGCAGAGTGAAAGAAAAAAAACACTCTCCCTACCTACAGTTTTCTGTCCCTAGAAAAAATGTTTTTTTTAATCACAATATAGCACAAGGAAAATTAACTCACTGTCCTTACAGGTCCCTGGAAACAAGGACTTGCAGAGTGAAAGAAAAAAAACACTCTCCCTACCTACAGTTTTCTGTCCCTAGAAAAAAATGTTTTTTTTAATCACAATATAGCAAAAGGACAATTCACTCACTGTCCTTCCAGGTCCCTGGAAACAAGGACTTGCAGAGTGAAAGAAACTGACACTGTCCCTACCTAGAGTTTTCTGTCCCTGGAATAAATGTTTTTTTCAGCACAATATAGCACAAGGACAATTAACTCACTGTCCTTACAGGTCCCTGGAAACAAGGACTTGCAGAGTGAAAGAAAAAAAATACTCTCCCTACCTACAGTTTTCTGTCCCTAGAAAAAAATGTTTTTTTTAATCACAATATAGCAAAAGGACAATTCACTCACTGTCCTTCCAGGTCCCTGGAAACAAGGACTTGCAGAGTGAAAGAAACTGACACTGTCCCTACCTAGAGTTTTCTGTCCCTAGAATAAATGTTTTTTTTAATCACAATATAGCACAAGGAAAATTAACTCACTGTCCTTACAGGTCCCTGGAAACAAGGACTTGCAGAGTGAAATAAAAAAAACACTCTCCCTACCTACAGTTTTCTGTCCCTAGAAAAAAATGTTTTTTTTAATCACAATATAGCAAAAGGACAATTCACTCACTGTCCTTCCAGGTCCCTGGAAACAAGGACTTGCAGAGTGAAAGAAACTGACACTGTCCCTACCTAGAGTTTTCTGTCCCTGGAATAAATGTTTTTTTCAGCACAATATAGCACAAGGACAATTAACTCACTGTCCTTACAGGTCCCTGGAAACAAGGACTTGCAGAGTGAAAGAAAAAAAATACTCTCCCTACCTACAGTTTTCTGTCCCTAGAAAAAAATGTTTTTTTTAATCACAATATAGCAAAAGGACAATTCACTCACTGTCCTTCCAGGTCCCTGGAAACAAGGACTTGCAGAGTGAAAGAAACTGACACTGTCCCTACCTAGAGTTTTCTGTCCCTGGAATAAATGTTTTTTTCAGCACAATATAGCACAAGGACAATTAACTCACTGTCCTTACAGGTCCCTGGAAACAAGGACTTGCAGAGTGAAAGAAAAAAAATACTCTCCCTACCTACAGTTTTCTGTCCCTAGAAAAAAATGTTTTTTTTAATCACAATATAGCAAAAGGACAATTCACTCACTGTCCTTCCAGGTCCCTGGAAACAAGGACTTGCAGAGTGAAAGAAACTGACACTGTCCCTACCTAGAGTTTTCTGTCCCTAGAATAAATGTTTTTTTTAATCACAATATAGCAAAAGGACAATTCACTCACTGTCCTTCCAGGTCCCTGGAAACAAGGACTTGCAGAGTGAAAGAAACTGACACTGTCCCTACCTAGAGTTTTCTGTCCCTAGAATAAATGTTTTTTTTAATCACAATATAGCACAAGGAAAATTAACTCACTGTCCTTACAGGTCCCTGGAAACAAGGACTTGCAGAGTGAAAGAAAAAAAACACTCTCCCTACCTACAGTTTTCTGTCCCTAGAAAAAAATGTTTTTTTTAATCACAATATAGCAAAAGGACAATTCACTCACTGTCCTTCCAGGTCCCTGGAAACAAGGACTTGCAGAGTGAAAGAAACTGACACTGTCCCTACCTAGAGTTTTCTGTCCCTGGAATAAATGTTTTTTTCAGCACAATATAGCACAAGGACAATTAACTCACTGTCCTTACAGGTCCCTGGAAACAAGGACTTACAGAGTGAAAGAAAAAAAATACTCTCCCTACCTACAGTTTTCTGTCCCTAGAAAAAAATGTTTTTTTTAATCACAATATAGCAAAAGGACAATTCACTCACTGTCCTTCCAGGTCCCTGGAAACAAGGACTTGCAGAGTGAAAGAAACTGACACTGTCCCTACCTAGAGTTTTCTGTCCCTAGAATAAATGTTTTTTTTAATCACAATATAGCACAAGGAAAATTAACTCACTGTCCTTACAGGTCCCTGGAAACAAGGACTTGCAGAGTGAAAGAAAAAAAACACTCTCCCTACCTACAGTTTTCTGTCCCTAGAAAAAAATGTTTTTTTTAATCACAATATAGCAAAAGGACAATTCACTCACTGTCCTTCCAGGTCCCTGGAAACAAGGACTTGCAGAGTGAAAGAAACTGACACTGTCCCTACCTAGAGTTTTCTGTCCCTGGAATAAATGTTTTTTTCAGCACAATATAGCACAAGGACAATTAACTCACTGTCCTTACAGGTCCCTGGAAACAAGGACTTGCAGAGTGAAAGAAAAAAAATACTCTCCCTACCTACAGTTTTCTGTCCCTAGAAAAAAATGTTTTTTTTAATCACAATATAGCAAAAGGACAATTCACTCACTGTCCTTCCAGGTCCCTGGAAACAAGGACTTGCAGAGTGAAAGAAACTGACACTGTCCCTACCTAGAGTTTTCTGTCCCTAGAATAAATGTTTTTTTTAATCACAATATAGCACAAGGAAAATTAACTCACTGTCCTTACAGGTCCCTGGAAACAAGGACTTGCAGAGTGAAAGAAAAAAAACACTCTCCCTACCTACAGTTTTCTGTCCCTAGAAAAAAATGTTTTTTTTAATCACAATATAGCAAAAGGACAATTCACTCACTGTCCTTCCAGGTCCCTGGAAACAAGGACTTGCAGAGTGAAAGAAACTGACACTGTCCCTACCTAGAGTTTTCTGTCCCTGGAATAAATGTTTTTTTCAGCACAATATAGCACAAGGACAATTAACTCACTGTCCTTACAGGTCCCTGGAAACAAGGACTTGCAGAGTGAAAGAAAAAAAATACTCTCCCTACCTACAGTTTTCTGTCCCTAGAAAAAAATGTTTTTTTTAATCACAATATAGCAAAAGGACAATTCACTCACTGTCCTTCCAGGTCCCTGGAAACAAGGACTTGCAGAGTGAAAGAAACTGACACTGTCCCTACCTAGAGTTTTCTGTCCCTGGAATAAATGTTTTTTTCAGCACAATATAGCACAAGGACAATTAACTCACTGTCCTTACAGGTCCCTGGAAACAAGGACTTGCAGAGTGAAAGAAAAAAAATACTCTCCCTACCTACAGTTTTCTGTCCCTAGAAAAAAATGTTTTTTTTAATCACAATATAGCAAAAGGACAATTCACTCACTGTCCTTCCAGGTCCCTGGAAACAAGGACTTGCAGAGTGAAAGAAACTGACACTGTCCCTACCTAGAGTTTTCTGTCCCTAGAATAAATGTTTTTTTTAATCACAATATAGCAAAAGGACAATTCACTCACTGTCCTTCCAGGTCCCTGGAAACAAGGACTTGCAGAGTGAAAGAAACTGACACTGTCCCTACCTAGAGTTTTCTGTCCCTAGAATAAATGTTTTTTTTAATCACAATATAGCAAAAGGACAATTCACTCACTGTCCTTCCAGGTCCCTGGAAACAAGGACTTGCAGAGTGAAAGAAACTGACACTGTCCCTACCTAGAGTTTTCTGTCCCTAGAATAAATGTTTTTTTTAATCACAATATAGCAAAAGGACAATTCACTCACTGTCCTTCCAGGTCCCTGGAAACAAGGACTTGCAGAGTGAAAGAAACTGACACTGTCCCTACCTAGAGTTTTCTGTCCCTAGAATAAATGTTTTTTTTAATCACAATATAGCAAAAGGACAATTCACTCACTGTCCTTCCAGGTCCCTGGAAACAAGGACTTGCAGAGTGAAAGAAACTGACACTGTCCCTACCTAGAGTTTTCTGTCCCTAGAATAAATGTTTTTTTTAATCACAATATAGCACAAGGAAAATTAACTCACTGTCCTTACAGGTCCCTGGAAACAAGGACTTGCAGAGTGAAAGAAAAAAAACACTCTCCCTACCTACAGTTTTCTGTCCCTAGAAAAAAATGTTTTTTTTAATCACAATATAGCAAAAGGACAATTCACTCACTGTCCTTCCAGGTCCCTGGAAACAAGGACTTGCAGAGTGAAAGAAACTGACACTGTCCCTACCTAGAGTTTTCTGTCCCTGGAATAAATGTTTTTTTCAGCACAATATAGCACAAGGACAATTAACTCACTGTCCTTACAGGTCCCTGGAAACAAGGACTTGCAGAGTGAAAGAAAAAAAATACTCTCCCTACCTACAGTTTTCTGTCCCTAGAAAAAAATTTTTTTTTAATCACAATATAGCAAAAGGACAATTCACTCACTGTCCTTCCAGGTCCCTGGAAACAAGGACTTGCAGAGTGAAAGAAACTGACACTGTCCCTACCTAGAGTTTTCTGTCCCTAGAATAAATGTTTTTTTTAATCACAATATAGCAAAAGGACAATTCACTCACTGTCCTTCCAGGTCCCTGGAAACAAGGACTTGCAGAGTGAAAGAAACTGACACTGTCCCTACCTAGAGTTTTCTGTCCCTAGAATAAATGTTTTTTTTAATCACAATATAGCAAAAGGACAATTCACTCACTGTCCTTCCAGGTCCCTGGAAACAAGGACTTGCAGAGTGAAAGAAACTGACACTGTCCCTACCTAGAGTTTTCTGTCCCTAGAATAAATGTTTTTTTTAATCACAATATAGCAAAAGGACAATTCACTCACTGTCCTTCCAGGTCCCTGGAAACAAGGACTTGCAGAGTGAAAGAAACTGACACTGTCCCTACCTAGAGTTTTCTGTCCCTAGAATAAATGTTTTTTTTTAAGCACACTATAGCAGAAGCACAAAACACACTGACACTCTCCCTACCTATCCTTCTCTTTCCCTAAACTAAAGGAATCCAGGTTAAGCAAGAAAGAAATAACAGTCACTGTCCCTGCCTATGCTACTCTATCCCTGCTCCGGAACACACTACACTAGGCCGCCGTGCTGGCGGCCTTTTATAGTGTGGGGCGTGTACTAAACACCCTCAGCAATAATTGGCCACAGGCATCCTGCCTGTGGCCAATCATTGCTCTCCTCGCTGCCGGCGCTGTGATTGGCCAAGCATGCGGGGTCACAGTGCATGCTTGGCCAATCACAGCGCCTGGATGACACTGCGATGGCGTAGTGCATTGTGGGCCGTTCGCGTCACTCGAATTTGGCGCGAACGGCCCAAATCGTTCGATCTTCGTCGAACGATCGAACAGCCAATGTTCGAGTCGAACGTATGTTCGACTCGAACACGAAGCTCATCCCTAATAGCGGGCCATATATGTTCAGCATCGAACCATCTGTCTTTTTCCTGTCTGTTTGTGATTAAGGACAGACCTGATAACAGGTGTACAGCGATCAATGTTTTTTAGTTTGATCTTTTCTCCTTCATCATTCCTTCAGAGTGGATATAGATGAAAATAGATATTTTGATCAGATGATCAGGTGGTTGGCTCCATGGGTCAGTTACTTTTTTACATGTACTGTCAGCAAATTTATGACACCGCATCTCGTGTATAGCAATTTGCAAAACAACCCAGTGAAAACAGACATTTATTAACGCGGGTCACAGTAAAGTTCAGATTTAATCTACTATTTACCTTTACATCTTTTCCTGACTTCCTAAATACGATCAAATTTCTTGTCAAAACCATTTTCATTCCCATGATAGACAGCCTATTGCACTTGAAGGAGGATCCTCTCCGGGCATTTAACCATTTGGACTGATCTATCAATATTGGATGGATGATTTGATAGCAGATTGATTGTGGTGTGTATGGCTGGTCGGGTGACCACACATGTTCTTAGGTTTTAAGACTAGTCTCATTTTAATAATAAGTTGAAGGTTTTTGTAACAGTGTTTGTTTTCTAATTCCATTTGTATTAATATATTGTGGTTTGTTTAATAAATACACAATTTTCACCAGTTCCTTTTTGAAGAATTTCTCTTGGAAGGATTTTCTTTTTATCTTTCCTCTTTTCTTATATGCTTAAATCAATTCAGAGGAACTAAAGGGGGAAGTTACCCCAATTAAGTTTATATAACTATATATATATATCGGGACTAACTCGAGAATGGGGATATAATTAATATAAGTGATTAATTTCCCTTTTAAACTAACTTTCCCCAGTGAATATAGGGGGTGAGCTCTCTTTCTCTGTATACCTAATTTTTGTTTTCTTTATAGGGAATATATATGGCTGAAGCAAGGGCATAAGGAACATGGCTGAAGCAAGGGCATAAGGAATAGTGATGAGCCGAACACCCCCGAGTTCGGTTCGCACCAGAACCCGCAAACGGACCGAAAGTTCGCGCGAACATTAGAACCCTATTAAATACAATGGATGCGAACGTTCAGATTCTAAAGTGCTAATTATAACGACTATTATCCATGTTATTGTCCGAAACAGAGTTTGGGAACCCGGCTTCTGCACCAGGGGACATGTATCAATGCAAAAAGAAGTTTTAAAAACGGACGTTTTCCGGGAGCAGTCATTTTAATGATGCATAAAGTGAAAAAAAAAAAGTCAAATATTCCTTTAAATATTGTACCTGGGGGGTGTCTAAAGTATGCCTGTGAAGTGCCATGTGTTTCCCGTGTTTAGAACTGTCCCTGCACAAAATAACATTTCTAAAGGGAAAAAAGTCATTTAAAACTGCTTGCGGCTTTAATGCAATGTCTGGTCCCGGTAATATGGATGAAAATCTTTAGGAAAAATGGCATAGCTACCCCATCAACCCCCCCCCTACCCCAGCCCATTACCAGCCCCTTTGGGTCTTGTATGGATATTAAGGGGAACCCCGCACACAAAATAAAAAAGGACCTATATACTCTGAACAGCCGTATACAGGCGGTGCATACAAGACAGGGACTGTAGGTTTGTTCTTATGTAGAATCTGTTTATAATTTTGAACAGCTGCATTGTTTAAGTGGAGCTCCATGGCAAATTCCTTTTTTTTAGTTTTTTGTAAAACATAGGGAACGGTTATCACCCCTGTCACATTTTTTTTGCTGTCTGTGCCCCTGTTCAGAACATTTCACCTCACTTTGCGTCCCAATGACAACTGTTTTTGAAATGTGGTGTTTTTATTGAAACAAGGATTGGTGATAAAGCATCAGTAGAGAGGAGACACCTTTCTCCCATATTAATTCTTACAGGAGAGAATTTTCCTTCCAAGGGGTAGATTTCCTCTCACTTCCTGTTGTCTTCTTCCGTTTGCAAGTAGTAGTAGTTTGTAAGTTGGATGTTTGAAAGTAGGGACCTTCCGTATATACTCTGCAGAAATTGGCCCCTTAGGTGTTGGTGTTGGCACAACACTGAAAGCACTCACAGTTATACTTGGTGGGTGCTGGAACGCCCTTCTGTCAAGTATAATATCAGGAATTGTAATAACATATAATTGTTGATTAGTGGTAGTAAAAATTGGCCCTTTGATGGTGGTGCTGGTGCCCCAACACTGTAAGGTCTG
The DNA here is from genome assembly GCA_029206835.1 of Rana muscosa. Taxonomy (NCBI): domain Eukaryota; kingdom Metazoa; phylum Chordata; class Amphibia; order Anura; family Ranidae; genus Rana; species Rana muscosa. Next base: position 921,203,869 of record CM055118.1, read on the forward strand.
ACAGTTACTCTTGGTGGGCGCAGCAATGGTCCCTGCTGTGAATTATTAGATCAATAATTATAATTGCATGCCCCTGTTGAACAGGGGCTGAAAAATTGTGCCTTTGGTGGTGGTGGTGGTGGTGATGGTGGTGCTGGTGCCACAACACTGTAAGGCCTGACAGTTACTCTTGGTGGGCGCAGCAATGCTCCCTGCTGTGAATTATTAGATCAATAATTATAATTGCATGCCCCTGTTGAACAGGGGCTGAAAAATTGGGCCTTTGGTGGTGGTGGTGGTGATGGTGGTGCTGGTGCCACAACACTGTAAGGCCTGACAGTTACTCTTGGTGGGCGCAGCAATGGTCCCTGCTGTGAATTATTAGATCAATAATTATAATTGCATGCCCCTGTTGAACAGGGGCTGAAAAATTGGGCCTTTGGTGGTGGTGGTGATGGTGGTGCTGGTGCCACAACACTGTAAGGCCTGACAGTTACTCTTGGTGGGTGCAGCAATGCTCCCTGCTGTGAATTATTAGATCAATAATTATAATTGCATGCCCCTGTTGAACAGGGGCTGAAAAATTGAGCCTTTGGTGGTGGTGGTGGTGGTGATGGTGGTGCTGGTGCCACAACACTGTAAGGCCTGACAGTTACTCTTGGTGGGCGCAGCAATGCTCCCTGCTGTGAATTATTAGATCAATAATTATAATTGCATGCCCCTGTTGAACAGGGGCTGAAAAATTGGGCCTTTGGTGGTGGTGGTGGTGGTGGTGATGGTGGTGCTGGTGCCACAACACTGTAAGGCCTGACAGTTACTCTTGGTGGGCGCAGCAATGCTCCCTGCTGTGAATTATTAGATCAATAATTATAATTGCATGCCCCTGTTGAACAGGGGCTGAAAAATTGGGCCTTTGGTGGTGGTGGTGGTGGTGGTGGTGGTGGTGGTGGTGGTGGTGGTGGTGATGGTGGTGCTGGTGCCACAACACTGTAAGGCCTGACAGTTACTCTTGGTGGGCGCAGCAATGCTCCCTGCTGTGAATTATTAGATCAATAATTATAATTGCATGCCCCTGTTGAACAGGGGCTGAAAAATTGGGCCTTTGGTGGTGGTGGTGGTGGTGGTGATGGTGGTGCTGGTGCCACAACACTGTAAGGCCTGACAGTTACTCTTGGTGGGCGCAGCAATGCTCCCTGCTGTGAATTATTAGATCAATAATTATAATTGCATGCCCCTGTTAAACAGGGGCTGAAAAATTGGGCCTTTGGTGGTGGTGGTGGTGGTGGTGGTGGTGATGGTGGTGCTGGTGCCACAACACTGTAAGGCCTGACAGTTACTCTTGGTGGGCGCAGCAATGCTCCCTGCTGTGAATTATTAGATCAATAATTATAATTGCATGCCCCTGTTGAACAGGGGCTGAAAAATTGGGCCTTTGGTGGTGGTGGTGATGGTGGTGCTGGTGCCACAACACTGTAAGGCCTGACAGTTACTCTTGGTGGGCGCAGCAATGCTCCCTGCTGTGAATTATTAGATCAATAATTATAATTGCATGCCCCTGTTGAACAGGGGCTGAAAAATTGGGCCTTAGGCACTGGTGGCACAACACTGCAACCCCTCACAGATACTGTACTTGGAGCACAGCAATGAGGCCTGTTGCAAAGTATTGCATCAAAAATTTTAATTACACGCCCCTGTTAAACAGGGGCTGAAAAATTGGGCCTTAGCCACTGGTGGCGTCACCCATAAACCAAAATGATCTTCCAAGCTATCATCGTTAATCGTATCATTGAGGAGGAGGAGGAGGATAGCCAGTCAACATAACAGCACAGGCACTCAGCATCAGCATCAGTCTTGAAGGGATGTGACATTTTAAAATCAATTAGTCTGTTATATCAGCATCTGGTGTGTGGTAGCTGGTGGTGATCCAAGACTGGTTCATCTTGATGAAAGTCAGTCGATCAACCGAGTCGGTGGACAGGCGCACCCTGTGATCCGTGACAAATCCTCCAGCAGCACTGAATGTGCGTTCTGAAAGAACGCTGGATGCAGGACAGGCCAGTAGCTCAATTGCATACTGTGCAAGCTCTGGCCAGTGATCCATCCTCAAGACCCAGTAAGCCAGAGGATTTTCGGTGGGGAAGGTGTCCAAGTCTGACCTTGCCCCTAGGTATTCCTGCACCATGTATATCAGACGCTGGCGATGGTTGCTGGAACCGATCATACTTTGGGGCTGCGGACTAAAGAATTGTCTGAACGCATCGGTCAGACGGCCACCTTCCCCACCGCTCCTTCTTTGACTGCCCGAAGCCTCAGCAACTCGTTGTCCAGGACCAGGAGTTTGTAACCTCCCAGTCTCTGGGAACGCGTTGCACAGACCTTTCTGCAAGGCCTCCCGGAGTTGTCTCATCCTCTGCTCCCTCTGCGACGGTACGATAAGGTCCGCAACCTTACCCTTGTACCGTGGATCAAGGAGAGTGGCCAGCCAGTAATGGTCCCTCTCCTTGATCCGAAGAATACGAGGATCCTTCCGCAGACTTTGCAGGATCAGGGAGGCCATGCAGCGTAGGTTAGCTGAGGCATTCAGTCCGGAGTCCTCTGGGTCACTAAGGACGACATGATCCGCAGCCACCTCCTCCCAGCCACGTACAAGTCCACTGGTTTCTTGGGACTGTAAATCATCCCTAAAAGACTGCTGCTGATGATGCTGAGTGCCAGCCTCCACCTCCATGCTGACACAATCCTCCTCCTCCTCCTCCTCCTCTTCCTGTGTGATGGGTGGGACAGAAGGAACACTGTCTGGGTAAAGGGGGCCTTGAGAGGCAAGGAAGTCCTCCTCTTCCTGCCTCTGTTCTGCCTCAAGTGCCCTGTCCATTATTCCACGCAGCGTGTGCTCCAACAGGTGGACAAGAGGTACAGTGTCACTGATGCATGCACTGTCACTGCTCACCATCCTCGTGGCCTCCTCAAATGGTGCCAGGACAGTGCATGCATCCCTGATAATGCCCCACTGGCGTGGTGAAAAAAACCAGAGCTCCCCTGACCCTGTCCTGGTGCCGTAGTCGCACAGGTACTCATTGATGGCCCTCTGCTGCGTGTGCAGCCGCTGCAGCATGGCCAACGTTGAGTTCCACCTGGTGGGCATGTCACATATAAGGCGGTTCTTGGGCAGGTTCAACTCCTTTTGAAGCTCAGCCAGGCGAGCACTGGCATTATAAGATCTGCGGAAATGCACACAGACTTTCCTGGCCTGCCTCAGGACATCCTGTAAGCCCGGGTACCTGCCCAAGAACCGCTGCACCACCAGGTTAAGGACGTGAGCCATACAGGGCACATGGGTCAGTTGTCCCTGTCGGAGGGCGGAGAGGAGGTTGGTGCCATTGTCGCAAACCACCATTCCTGGCTTAAGCTGGCGTGGCGTCAACCACCTCTCGGCCTGCCCCTGCAGAGCAGACAGGACCTCTGCCCCAGTGTGGCTCCTGTCCCCCAAACACACCAGCGCAAGCACGGCATGGCATCTTTTTGCCTGCGTACTTGCGTAGCCCCTTGAACACCTACGGAGCACCGCTGGTTCCGAGGACAAACCACAGGAAGAGGCCATGGAGGAAGAAGAAGAGGAGGGGGTGGAGGAGAGAGGTGTGTCACAACCAGTAGTAGCATTTTGGAGGCGTGGGGGTGGAACAACCTCCAACACTACTGCACCTTGTCCTGCAGCCTTCCCAGCTGCCAAAAGAGTGACCCAATGGGCCGTGAAAGAAAGGTAACGTCCCTGTCCATGCCTGCTGGACCATGAGTCAGCGGTAATATGCACCTTACCGCTGACCGCCCTGTCCAGCGAGGCCAAGACATTGCCTTCCACATGCCTGTAGAGAGCCGGAATAGCCTTCCGTGCGAAAAAGTGTCGTTTGGGAACCTGCCACTGAGGAACCGCACATTGCACAAACTCACGGAAGGGGGCCGAGTCTACCAACTGAAAAGGCAGCAGTTGAAGCGCTAGCAATTTAGCCAAGCTAGCATTCAACCGCTGGGCATGTGGATGGCTGGGAGTGAACTTCTTTCGACGGTCCAGCAGCTGGGGCAGGGAAATTTGCCTGCTAGAATCGGACGTTGGTGTACTGCTAGCAGAGTGCCCGCAAGTACTTGCCTGTGACACACCTAATTCTACACCTTCATTCCTCTCAGAGCAGGTTTCAGAGAGGAGTGAAGGTATAGTGGGGTTGGAGATCCCAGCTGATGTGGTGCAAGAAGAGGTCAGCTTTGTTCTTTGGTGTGGGTCTTTAAGGTAGGCTTGCCAACGAGCTGCATGGCAGGTCAACATATGTCTGATCAAGCATGTGGTGCCCAAGCGGCTGATGTTTTGGCCACGCGATATACGCTTGAGACATATGTTGCAAACAGCAGCTGTGCGATCTGATGCACTCGCCTCAAAAAAGGCCCACACCAAAGAACTTTTTGAATGACGGGCAGAGGCAGCGCCCTGCACAGGCGGAGCTCTGCGGTGTGATTCCGTCGGTGTGCTGCCCATACGCTGGCCACTCAAGGGCATCCTGCCTCGTTGGAGATGTGCCTCCTCCTCATCCTCCTCCTCCTCCTCTCTCCTATTAGGCACCCACGTGGAGTCAGTGACCTCATCATCCCCTCCCTCCTCATCACTGGAGCCAATCTGGCAGTATGCTGCAGCTGCTGGAACATGACTGCCAGATTGCTGTCCTTCTTGAGCATCCCCTCTCTCTGCTCTCACGCTGCTGCCTTCCTCTAGCTGGGTATCATCATCAGATCCTTCCAAACGCTGGGCATCCTCCTGGAGCATGTACCCAACACTGTGCTCAAACAGTTCGGGGGACTCCTCAGGAGGAGGGCATGGTGGGTCTAGGGAAGGATTGACTAATGAAGATAATGATACCAGAGAAGAGGACGCTTTGCCAGCTGCTTTGCCACTACCCTGAGCCTGGGTGAGAGAGGATGAGGAGGATGAGGTGGGCTTGGTCATCCACTCTACCAAGTCTTCGGCATGATGTGGCTCAACATGTCCAGCTGCCGAAAACAAGGACAAGCGTGTCCCATGGCCATGTGCTGATGACAATGCACCGCGTACACGACCAGCACTGTTGCCCCCAGACACAGAACCTGCTTGCCCTCTTTTTTTGCCTCCTGACTGTCTGCCTCTCCTTGGTTGCCTTCCAGACATTTTAATGGATGGCCTGCAGGGAGATGGGAAAAACAGCAATAAGGGCTACCTTCAGGTGTATATTGTGCAGGAGGCTTAGCAACAATGACACTGACACTGTCCCCTGCCTATCCTTCTCTGTCCCTAAACACAAGGATTGAAAATATGGTTCAGCAAAAAAGTTTTAGAACAGAATAGCACACTGACACTTTCCCTCACTGTCCTACTCTGTCCCTCCCTACAAACAAGATTTAGCACAGAATAGCACACTGATAATTTCTACGAGTGTCCTTCTCTGTCCCTCAACTCAGGGATTGAAAATATGGAACAGCAAAATAGTTTTAGAACAGAATAGCACACTGTCAGTTTCCCTCACTGTACCTCTCTGTCCCTCAACTCAAGGATTGAAAATATGGAACAGCAAAATTGATTTAGAACAGAATAGCACACTGTCAGTTTCACTCACTGTACCTCTCTGTCCCTCAACTCAAGGATTGAAAATATGGTTCAGCAAAATAGTTTTAGAACACAATAGCACACTGACACTTTCCCTCACTGTAGCTCTCTGTCCCTCAACTCAAGGATTGAAAATATGGTTCAGCAAAATAGTTTTAGAACACAATAGCACACTGACACTTTCCCTCACTGTAGCTCTCTGTCCCTCAACTCAAGGATTGAAAATATGGTTCAGCAAAATAGTTTTAGAACAGAATAGCACACTGTCAGTTTCACTCACTGTACCTCTCTGTCCCTCAACTCAAGGATTGAAAATATGGTTCAGCAAAATAGTTTTAGAACAGAATAGCACACTGTCAGTTTCCCTCACTGTACCTCTCTGTCCCTCAACTCAAGGATTGAAAATATGGAACAGCAAAATTGATTTAGAACAGAATAGCACACTGTCAGTTTCACTCACTGTACCTCTCTGTCCCTCAACTCAAGGATTGAAAATATGGTTCAGCAAAATAGTTTTAGAACACAATAGCACACTGACACTTTCCCTCACTGTCGCTCTCTGTCCCTCAACTCAAGGATTGAAAATATGGTTCAGCAAAATAGTTTTAGAACACAATAGCACACTGACACTTTCCCTCACTGTAGCTCTCTGTCCCTCAACTCAAGGATTGAAAATATGGAACAGCAAAATAGTTTTAGAACAGAATAGCACACTGTCAGTTTCACTCACTGTACCTCTCTGTCCCTCAACTCAAGGATTGAAAATATGGTTCAGCAAAATAGTTTTAGAACAGAATAGCACACTGTCAGTTTCCCTCACTGTACCTCTCTGTCCCTCAACTCAAGGATTGAAAATATGGAACAGCAAAATTGATTTAGAACAGAATAGCACACTGTCAGTTTCACTCACTGTACCTCTCTGTCCCTCAACTCAAGGATTGAAAATATGGTTCAGCAAAATAGTTTTAGAACACAATAGCACACTGACACTTTCCCTCACTGTAGCTCTCTGTCCCTCAACTCAAGGATTGAAAATATGGTTCAGCAAAATAGTTTTAGAACAGAATAGCACACTGTCAGTTTCCCTCACTGTACCTCTCTGTCCCTACAAACAAGGATTAGCACAGAATAGCACACTGTCACTGACACTCTCCCTACCTATCCTTATTTGTCCCTAAACACAAGGAATCCAGGATTAGTAAAGGAAAAAAATGTCACTGTCCCTGCCTATGCTTCTCTTTTCCTGCTCCGGAACACACTACACAAGGCCGCCGTGCTGGCGGCCTTTTAAAGTGTGGGGCGTGTACTAAACCCCATCAGCAATAATTGGCTACAGGCATCCTGCCTGTGGCCAATCATTGCTCTCCTCGCTGCCGGCGCTGTGATTGGCCAAGCATGCGGGGTCACAGTGCATGCTTGGCCAATCACAGCGCCTGGATGACACTGCGATGGCGTAGTGCATTGTGGGCCGTTCGCGTCACTCGAATTTGGCGCGAACGGCCCAAATCGTTCGATCTTCGTCGAACGATCGAACAGCCGATGTTCGAGTCGAACGTATGTTCGACTCGAACATGAAGCTCATCCCTAATAAGGAATATGGCTGGAGCAAGGCATAGGGAATATATATGGCTGAAGCAAGGGCATAAAGAATATGGCTGGAGCAAGGGCATAAAAAATATGGCTGGAGCAAGGCATGGGGAATATATATGGCTGAAGCAAGGGCATAAAGAATATGGCTGAAGCAAGGGAATAAAGAATATGGCTGGAACAGGGGCATAAAGAATAAGGCTGGAGCAGGAGCAAGAGCATGAGGAATGTGGCTGAAGCAAGGGCATAAAGAATATGACTGGAGCAAGGGCATAAGGAACATGGCTGGAGCAAGGTCATAAGGAATATAGCTGGAGCAAGGGGATAAGAGAGTGGTTATGATGGTTGCTTCTATACATCTTGCATTTAGGAATAGCCACACTACTTTTGTTCTCACATAGTTATACAGTAGAAACAATTTCCATAATATTTACATTGTATTCACAGGTACCTGGCCAAGGGGAAGTCCTTCACATCCCTGCACTACCAGTTTCTGATGGGAAAATACACAGTCACCAAATTGTGCAGGTCATCTGAAATGTGTTGAGCACAGAGTTTATGCCACTGCCATCTGAGAACATGTGGAAAGAAATCAGTCAAGGATTTCTGCAAACCCCAAATTTTCCTAATGGAAAAGTACTGCACTTTTCTATAGTTTTAATGGCAGTTGCACTAAGCAACTACAACTTCATTATTGTGGTAATGAGCTGTGGCTCATGGTGGAGTAGCCAATTCCTGACCAATCATCAAAAGAATAGGGGAAGGAACCTTTAATATTCCCATCTCTTAACCTGTTGCAGTAGATACGGAGCGCTTACCCTTTTGTCTTGGTTGCATATGAGGGCATTTTACTGTCCACCAATATCATGAAGTCTTAACCAATTAAAGGACTTTCCTAAGAGGGATTTTAACTACTGGCTGATCTGTGCCCAGTGTGTCATGGAGTGTACTTTTGGAATTTTGGCCAATAAATTGTGAATTTTCCACACTGTAGATGCACAAAGTAAGGGGTATACCGTATCTTTGAGGATACTCTGTCCCATGACTTAAAGCAAAACTAAAGGCAAAACTTTATTTTTATTCTGGATAGAGTATGGGAGAGTTATAACAACTGTCAGGCTTTTTGCCATCTGTATCCCATTGGGGACATTTCTCTTCCCTTCCTGTCCCATAGCCAATACAGGGAGAGAGAGGAAATCTCTCCAAAGTGTGGGAATCCTTAGTTGTCACCAGGATCACTACGAGCATTGTCCCCATTGGAAGATTTCCCTTACATTACTGTCCTGGGGACAACCCAAAGTTTGTGATTATCTTTCACTTTTACTTTTGGTGATAACAGTAAACAAGACAAATAGGGGGTGATTTACTAAAACTTGAGAGTGCAAGCTCTGGTGTAGCTGTGCATGGTATCCAATCAGCTTCTAAATTCAGCTTGTACAATTAGGCCAGGTTCACACTGGTGCGACACGACACTCGTCCTACTTTGGATCCGACTTTGCCCTGCGACTTGAAGTCAGAAATGTGTCCGACTTCAATGAACGGGGATCTGACTTGGATCCCCGCCAATGCCAGGCACTGTGTTTGGTATGAATCTTGACGCCAAACTTTAAATAAAAAAACGGCATGGGTTCCCCCTCCAAGAGCATACCAGGCCCTTCGGTCTGGTATGGATTTTAAGGGGAACCCCCTACGCCGGAAAAATGGAGTGGGGGTCCCCCCAAAATCCATACCAGACCCTTATCCGAGCACGCAGCCCGGCCGGTCAGGAAAGGGGGTGAGGACGAGCGAGCGCCCCCCTCCTGAACCGTACCAGGCCACATGCCCTCAACATGGGGGGGTGAGTGGCCCCCCCACCCCAAAGCACCTTGTCCCCATGTTGATGAGGACAAGGGCCTCTTCCCGACAACCCTGGCTGTTGGTTGTCGGGGTCTGGGGGCGGGGGGCTTTTCAGAACCGGGGCGCCGAAGGGCCTGGTATGGTCTTGGAGGGGGAACCCCATGCCGTTTTTTTTTTTATTTGGCGTGTAGTTTCCCCTAAAGATTCAAAGTCGGTTCCACAGTCGTACGACTGTCGTGCCGTACCAGTGTGAACCCGGCCTTAAAGTCCTTATAAAACTAAATGTTCATCTATAACTACTCTGTTCACAGGATGAAGCCCAGTTTCATGATCACATTTCAGAATATTACAGAATATTGAAAAATATTGTATTACAGAATATGGAAAAATATTGTGAGTCTGGCAGGATCTACAGGTAAAAACCTATGCAAGGGGAGCTTCTGTGCTAATATTAGTGACAGGCTTAAACGTATATTTAATTTTTTATGTAAAGCGGTTGTATTCCCATTCTAGGCATTTTAGAATTGTAGGTTACACTATTGTTTGCAAATCTTTAATCTATTTCTACCTGCTTGCTTTGCGAGTAATCATTAATTTTCTTTTTAATGACTTCACCGGAACATGCGCCGTTAGCCCTAATTTCCCGGAAAGCTTATGCTGCTGGAAAAATGCTGGGTCTATGCCAGGGCTGCATCCTTTCCTAGTGTCTGCATCAGCCCCGAGATCCCACAATACTCCTTAAGTAAGGCAACAACAGGATCGTCTCCGATTCACTGCACAAGGTTTCTGTAGTAACCGGAAATGAAGATGAGGCTTGGATACGGCGAGTAATGTGCATATGCGGTTTTAATGGACAGGGAAAGCTACTGAGGGTGGAAATAAAGTACTAGACAGAAGCGGAAGACCAGAGTTGCAATGGTGGCATCTAACAGCAAGCGGGAGCATTTACAAACTACATATTTATGACAGTAAGAAACATTTTGGAGTGTTTGTGGCTTGGTAATTGCAAAGGGCGCCCCCCTGCCCCAAAGCACTCACCCCCCCAAGTTGAGGGCATGCGGCCTGGTACAGTTCAGGAGGGGGGTCGCTCGCTCGTCCCCACCCCCTTTCCTGACCGGCCGGGCTGCGTGCTTGGATAAGCGTCTGGTATGGATTTTGGGGGGGACTCCCACGCTGTTTTTTCGGCGTAGGGGGGTTCCCCTTAAAATCCATACCAGACCGAAGGGCCTGGTATGCTCTTGGCGGGGGAACCCATGCCGGTTTTTTATTTAAAATTTGGCGTGGAGTTCCCCCTCAACATCATCAGAGCACAAGTCGCATGCCAAAGTCGGATCAGGCAAGACGGCGTTCCGACTTTGATCCGACTTCAACGATATTCAATGGGCTGAAGTAGGATCAAAGTCGGACCAAAGTAGTGCGGGGAGCATTTTTAAAGTCGGACCGACATGTGTCGGACCAGTTAAGGCGGCTCCCATAGGGAAACATTGATTTTCAAACGTCATGCGACATGAGCCCCCAATGTCGGAGCGTTTGTAACACCAGTGTGAACCCGGCCTTAAGCTTTGACAATAAAACCTGAAAGCTGATTGGTCTCTATGCAGAGCTGCACCAGATTTTGCACTCTTCAGTTTTAGTAAATTAATTCCATAGAAACAAATCTTATTTGTACCCATAATGCACTAATGCAGGGCCTTTGAACATGGGTCAGGTAGCTTAGAGGGTCAAAAATGGTGGCTTTGTTATGTGCCAATCCCCTCACCATATAGGATTAGCTATAGTGTCACTGTCAATATATTGTCAATATATTGGAAGCTGCTGTAGGGAAAAATAGGGAAAACTGATAAACTGCATAGGCAAGTATTAGGGTCAGTTAGCAAACTGTAATTTCATTTTGAATGCTAGCTCTTTGGGCAATCTTTGCTATGTTTCTATTATTATTATGGGTTGTCTTTAACCACTTCCTTACTGGGCACTTAAACCCCCTCCTGCCCAGACCAATTTTCAGCTTTCAGCGCTGACGCACTTTGAATGATAATTGTGCAGTCATATAACGCTGTACCCAAATGAAATGTTATCATTTTTTTCACACAAATAGAGCTTTCTTTAAGTGGTATTTAACCACTTAAGCCCCGGACCAATACGGCCATTATGACCAGGCCCCTTTTTGCGATTCGGCACTGCGTCGCTTTAACTGACAATTGCGCGGTCGTGCGACTTAGCTCCCACACAAAATTGGCGTCCTTTTTTTCCCACAAATAGAGATTTCTTTTGGTAGTATTTTATCACCTCTGCGGTTTTTATTTTTTGCGCTATAAACAAAAATAGAGCGAAAATTTTGAAAAAAATTACATATTTTTTACTTTTTGCTATAATAAATATCCCCAAAAAAGATATATAAAAAAAAAATTTTCCTCAGTTTCGGCCGATACCTATTCTTCTACATATTTTTGGTAAAAAAATCGCAATCGGCGTTTATTGATTGGTTTGCGCAAAAATTATAGCGTTTACAAAATAGGGGATAGTTTTAAGGCATTTTTCAAATTTTTTTTTTTTTCCTAGTTATGGCGGCGATCATCGATTTTTTTCATGACTGCGACATTATGGCGGACACATCGGACACTTTTGACACATTTTTGGGACCATTGTCATTTTCACAATGATCAGTGCAATAAAAATGCACTGATTACTATGAAAATGACACTGGCAGTGAACGGGTTAACCACTAGGGGCGCTGGAGGGGTTAAGTGTGCCTAGGGGCGTGTTACTAACTGAGGGGGGGCGTGGCTACGACTGACATGTCACCGATCTCCGCTCTGATTACACAGAGCGGAGATCGCTGACATTGTCAGTAGAGGAGCGGGGAGATGATGTGTTTACACACACATCTCCCCACTCTGAGCCTCCGTGAGACGATCGCGGGGATCCCCGTGGCGATCGAGCCCGCTGGACCCGCGGTCCCACTCACGGGGAAGGCAGGGGGGTCGCGAGTGCGCCGCCGCCGGCGCACGCGCGACCCCGATGTCGGCAGTTAAAGGGCCACGTACAGGTATGTGATTGTGCCTGTACGTACCATTCTGCCGACGTATATCTCCGTGAAGGGGTCGGCAAGTGGTTAATCACAGCTGCGGTTTTTATTTTTTTGCTAAACAAACAAAAAAGATGGAAAAAAAAATCATGTTTCATAGTTTGTTATAAAATTTTGCAAACAGGTAATTTTTCTCCTTCATTGATATGCGCTGATGAGGCAGCAATGGTGGGCACTGATAGGCTGCATTGCTGGGTACTGATAGGCTGCACTGATGGGCACTGATAGGCACAGATAATGCGGCACTTATTTTCACAGATAAGGTGGCACTGATGGGCACTGATGGGCACTGATAAGGCGGTACTGATGGGCACAGAAAAGGCGGCACTCGTGGCCACTGATAAGATGGCACTGATGGGCACTGATGGGTGGCACTAATGGGTGGCACTGATGGGTGGCACTAATAGGTACCACTGATAGATGGCACTGATGGGCACTGATAGGTGGCACTGATGGGCACTGGTAGGTGACACTGATGGGCACTGGTAGTTGACACTGATGGGCGGCACTGGTAGATGACACTGATTGGTGACACTGATAGGTGGCACTGATGGGTGGCACTCTGGGCACTGGTAGGTGGTGCTGGTGGGCACTGGTAGGCGGCACTGTTGTGCACTGGTAGGTGACACTGGCAGGTGGCACAGATGAGCAGGCCGCTGCTCTCCTTGATCGGGACCGATGTCCCTCTGACAGCTGCCGCTGATCAGCTTTTTTTTTCTCCTCACGCTAGGAGAAAAATAGCCGATTACCGGCTCTGTTTACATCACATGATCAGCTGTCATTGGCCGACAGCTGATTACGTGGTAAGGGGTCGGGACCGACCCCTTACTCCGGTCTGGGATCAGCTGAGTCTCTTTGACTCGCTGATCACAGAGCGTGCCGCGAGCGCCCTGCAGGGGATGCGCAGGCCACTCGAGCACGGGAGGACGTCCATGGACGCCTTTCGGCTTTTTGGCTATAGCGCGGATCTGAAGTAGTTAATTTAATTTTTTGCTTGATTTAAGATCAGTGGTCACTTGTAGCTGCTGTCCTTTTCATAACAAACTATGTTTTGCTGCAAGACTTCCCTTTAAAAAATGGGAGCTTTTGATTTGGAAGATGGACCAGAATTCTTGGGTTTTAATTTATTTTAGTTTACACTGTTTTTTTTGCAGCAAGGCTTGGCTGCCTCCCTCAGCCTTGTAAGTTACCCTCTCAATGTTAACCACTTGACAACTGGGCACTAAACCCCCTTTGTGCCCGGACCAATTTTCAGCTTTCAGCGCTGACGCATTTTGAATGACAATTGCGCGGTCATACAACGCTGTACCCAAATTATATTTTTATAATTTTTTTCCCACAAATAGAGCTTTCTTTTGGTGGTATTTGATCACCTCTGCGGTTTTTATTTTTTGCGCTATAAACAAAAAAAGACAGAAAATTTTGAAAAAAAACACAATATTTTTTTACTTTTTGCTATAATAATATCCCAATTTTTTTAAAAAAATATATTTTTTCTCAGTTTAGGCCGATACGTACTCTTCTATATATTTTTGGTAAAAAAAATTGCAATAAGCGTATAGTGATTGGTTTGCGAAAAAGTTATAGCGCCTACAAAATAGGGGATAGAATTATGACATTTTTATTATATATTTTTTACCAGTAATGGTGGCGATCTGCGATTTTTGTCAGGCCTGCAATATTGCGGCGGACATATCGGACACTTTTGACACTATTTTGGGACCATTCACATAAATATGCACTGATTACTGTATAAATGTGACTGACAGGGAAGGGGTTAACACTAGGGGGCGATCAAGGGGTTAATATGTTCCCTATTAGTGATTACTACTGTGGGGGGAGGGGAGTGACTGGAGGAGGTGACCGATCTGTGTCCCTATGTACAAGGGACACAGCATCGGTCTCCTCTCCCTGACAGGACGTGGATCTCTGTGTTTACACACAGAGATCCACGTCCTGCCTCTGTCACAGCCGATCGCCTGTACCTGGCGGACATCGCGGCCGCCAGGACCGCGCATCGGCATCACGTGACCACGGCGGGCACAGATGTTACCCGCCGCGCGCCCTCGGCGGCGCGCAGGGGGGAGAGAAACAGGAGGACGTCCATGGACGTCCACTCAGCACTTGAGAGCCACGCTGCAGACGTCTTTTGTCTATAGCGCGGGTCTCAAGTGGTTAAAGGAATGTGGCCTGGTATGGTTTAGGAGGACACAGGTTGCATGTCCCCCCCCCCCTTTCCTTGCCACTCAGCGTTGTTCACTTATGGCTACTCCCTTTTTTAACATAAGCTTGCAAATTAGCCTTGATAAAGGCCAGAAAAAAATAACATGATTTGGCTTTTATAGACCTCAGTAGGATTTGGTGCTATGCTCGGTATTTGTAAACTTCCTGCAAAGTTTGCTAAACGTTCCCAAACTTTGCCCAGATTGAGCATCACCACTAAAGAGAAACACGCCTCTCTATCTGCAGTATTTTCTACAATTCTATTTTTTTTTTTATATATATATATATATATATATTCCAAAGGCAAGGAGAAGTAAAAAAAAACATTTCCTTTCAATTTCAGCAGTGATACTACTGAAATGCCTACTGTAAGAAGTAAAAACAGTATTTTATTATAACAATGTAAGCACTAATGTGTTTTGATACTGTTATCATGTACCATAAGTAAACCAATTATCTTGACTGCTCATGCGATACTGCTGGCCAGTAACTCCCCTGATCCAGCAATTAGCTTCTCTACACAGATTCACACAGGAAAACTCTATATTGAGTTCATTTAAAGTACTTATCTTAACTAAAGCCCTGATGAAGTTTTTTTTTCTGAAACCTGAAACATGTTGGCTATTTTTTAATATAAACGAAAAAATTAATCTGGATTCTTTTATGCTTTGGTCTGGCATTCCTTCCATGAGTGCATGTTTTTTTTTTTTACAATTAAAAAAAATGTTCAATATTTTTTATAATGTTTTGCTTGTATACTACGGAATAGCAATACAAAATGCTAAAGTATTTACAAACTAACCCTTTTAAGTTTCTCATTTTTGCATCTCGGGTTTCCTCTTTTCTAGTGACATTTCGGTTCTTTCCTACCAGCTTTACTATGCTTATAAAAGTGGGTTATTGAAGAAGCAATAAGATGTACCAAACTCAAGATTAAAACTGTTTTATAACCAGTGCCCAAACCTTGTCACCCTTCCTTCCTATTACTAATATCTATTTATATTTGAAATGTAATGTTTATATTCCTGCCATCAAATGAGTTTCACTTACCATGAATCAAGCGTCTACAGCTATTATAATCTCCAAAACACAGTAGCGTGTATTACTCAACTCTAATTTGTGTATTTTTATGGTTATTGGGAAGACATTTACCACCCGCTGAGTTCTAGGAATACAATAACGTCTTAGCCGCTCATATTTCATTTCACTCCTCTGCTCCACCCTCTGTCATATGCAGTCTTCTTATTGCTTACACCAGTCTTTTCCTTTACTACATCCAAATCTTCAATTTATTCCCTTTCTTTATAAAGAAAAATCCTTTTTGGCCTAGCTACAGGTCATTCGGACCCGCAGTCAAGCTGCCCTTGTGCTAATAGCTCCACAACTTCCTTTAATGTGTGTTCTACTGCCAACTCCTGGGCTGGATTGGTTCCATTTAATTCTCTCTTTCCAAGAAGGATCAAGTAGAAACATAAATTATTTTCCCTTACTGAGGCTCCTAACAATCTACAGGCCTCAGGACCAGAGATGACAACTCCCGAGATCAAAACACCATGAAACATCTTAACTCCAGGATAAAAATGATGATATCTTGTTAGGGATGTTAGGCATTTTGCTTAAAATAAAGCTCAGTATGCCAGTAACTTCAGATTTACAATATCCTGTGCCAAATCAACTGCCAATCTGAAGAAATTGCTCATGTAGTGATTAGTCAATAGCCACTCTGAATGAGTGCTGGTACTTCTTATATAGGTGTGTGTGTGTGTGTCTATTGGTATTTATTACCGTATTTATCAGCGTATAACACGCACAGGTGTATAACACGCACCCTAACTTTAAGAAGGAAGTTTCATGAAAAAAACTTTCCACAGCCCCCTGCGTATAACACGCAGGCACACTTTACCCTCTATTTTCAGGGTAAAAAAGTGAGTGTTATACACCAGTAAATACAGTATATAGCCATTTGCTAATAATTCAAATAGTGAAAAAACTTTTTTATGTATGTGTCTGACTCTTGAGGTAGAGCAAAACTATTAAATGGTGATGATCAACTTACTAGATATAAGGGGTTTCAAGTGTGGCTCCTGACATCACCAAAGGGCCAGACATATTAGGCACACAATGCTAATGAAGACTGTTAGAGACTGTGATAGATGCAGTAGACAAAATAAGACACTGCGACTGCTTGTCATGTTATGTTAATGTAAATGACCAGAGACTGCTAACATCCTATAGTAGACAGAGACTGCAAACATGCTACAGTGGTAATCAGCTATTGTGGGCATTTCCCATGAGATGGTCATAAGTTACTGTCACTTCTATTACCATACATCCCAACTGTCCCCATGTCCCGGACTGCTTGTTCCAGCACAAACTTCCTGTTTCTGGTCATGTTATGATAACTTTACAGGGAAGCCTGGGATAAATTTCCCTTACTCTGAGGCATCATGGCCAGCACTGGTCTGAATAGGTTTTTTGGAAGGGGACACTGGAGGGGCAATTGAGTATAGCATTACTGCTGGGAGTATTTCATTGTGGAGTGATTATAGAAATAAAATCAATTACAATATCTGTAGCAGGAACAGGATTTTGTGCTGAGAACACCTCCTACCTCTACTGCATTGCCTTACGTGACAGTTTGTATTTCATTTCTGCAGAGGGGCAGCGAAATAGTGCTACAGACACCTCCAGCTTGGGCTTATCATGGGGAAAAAAAAATTGTGGGTCAGATTGCTATTTTTCCAAGAAAGTGTCCAACAGATGTTAGGTCATTGCGTACCTTTCAACTGCAGGACTGTCCGGGCATTTGAACTGAATTCCAGATTCCTGTGGACCCACCTCCTGTCCCAAAGCTGGGTGCTGGAATGCTCATTCCAGCATCTGGTACCTGTAAAAGGTCAGACCCCTGACCAGTGCGTAACTCATGCAGAACTGTGAAGATGTCTTCTATCCATTTTCTGCTTCTTGTCATGTGACAAACATATCACATGACAGTGCAGCACTTCATAGCTATGTCTGACATTGTATTGCTGCACCCAGAACCTTTATTTCGGAAGCTCCCCTGCAGCACCAACCTGTACATAATGTTTTAGGACACCTTTGCCATACACAAAGCCATCACACTGCTGTGTTTAATGGATGAAGACCCTATCATGGCTGTCCACCAGTCTTTGGCCCCTGCCTGCTTGTCTCTAGTCTCTGCACAACAACAGCATTTTGCATATCATTAATTAGACACAAATACGTTAATAGTTAATAGAGTTAATCAATCATGTGTCACATCTGTATAGCTTATTAGAAAAAGAAAAAAGGGAGCCCACTAGGTCGGACTTTGGAGGCAGATTGGAACAACAATACTGTATAATTTTTAAAACTTTGCTTTATTTAAACATTAACATATAGACATATAAAGTATAACAATTGTATAAAAAAGGTATTGTCCACTAGCGGCCAGACAGTGGCCAGGAAGAGAGGACGTTACATTTACTCAATTGAAAAAATGATGTTCAAAAGTATGACATCAGAACATGCGTGAGCCCTTGTGCATCTACGTGTTTCACTTGATAGCTTTTTCAGGACACACATCGGGGGGTATAGGAACAGGTCTCACTGATCTGGACATATGTCACTGCCTGCACAGGACTCTCCCTGGATAGGTGCCACAGCACCAAAATAACCAAAACCAGGGTCCAAACTTGAAATATACAGCTCAATAATTCAGCCTCTAGGGGCAAACAACGTCTGTAAGGTACACTTGCCATCAAACATAAATCATATACTTGCTGCACTGATATAGATGGTCACATGCACGTCGGGCAATAATTACAACCCATTTACAGCATTATAGTTGCATGGAGATCATCTAATTCATAGCTACAACTGCATTGATCCATTGAGGGCCAGTACCTGTAGATGTGCCTGTATACAGTCAGATCCATAAATATTGGGACATCGACACAATTCTAGTCTTTTTGGCTCTATACACCACTACAATGAATTTGAAATGAAACAAAAAAGATGTGCTTTAACTGCAGACTTTCAGCTTTAATTTGAGGGTATTTACATCCAAATCAGGTGAACGGTGTAGGAATTAAATCAAACTTTCACTTTTTAAAACTTGATTGCAAATCCTTTGCAGTCAATTACAGCCTGAAGTCTGGAACGCATAGACATCACCAGACGCTGTGCCTCACACTTTTTAAGGGACCAAAAGTAATGGGACAATTGGCTGCGCAGCTGTTCCATGGCCAGGTGTGTGTTATTCCCTCATTATCCCATTTACAAGGAGCAGATAAAAGGTCCAGAGTTCATTTCATATGTGCTATTTGCATTTGGAATCTGTTGCTGTCAACTCTCAATATGAGATCCAAAGAGCTGTCACTATCAGTGAAGCAAGCCATCATTAGGCTAAAAAAACAAAACAAACCCATCAGAGAGATAGCAAAAACATTAGGTGTGGCCAAATCAACTGTTTGGAACATCCTTAAAAAGAAAGAACGCACCGGTGAGCTCAGCAACACCAAAAGACCCGGAAGACCACGTAAAACAACTGTGGTGGATGACCGAAGAATTCTTTCCCTGGTGAAGAAAACACCCTTCACAACAGTTGGCCAGATCAAGAACACTCTCCAGGAGGTAGGTGCATGTGTGTCAAAGTCAACAATCAAGAGAAGACTTCACCAGAGTGAATACAGAGGGTTCACCACAAGATGTAAACCATTGGTGAGCCTCAAAAACAGGAAGGCCAGATTAGATTTTGCCAAACAACATCTAAAACAGCCTTCACAGTTCTGGAACAACATCCTATGGACAGATGAGACCAAGATCAACTTGTACCAGAGTGATGGGAAGAGAAGAGTATGGAGAAGGAAAGCAACTGCTCATGATCCAAAGCTTACCACCTCATCAGTGAAGCATGGTGGTGGTAGTGTCATGGCGTGGGCATGTATGGCTGCCAATTGAACTGGTTCTCTTGTATTTATTGATGATGTGACTGCTGACAAAAGCAGCAGGATGAATATTGAAGTGTTTCGGGCAATATTATCTGCTCATATTCAGCCAAATGCTTCAGAACTCATTGGACGGCGCTTCACAGTGCAGATGGACAATGACCCGAAGCATACTGCAAAAGCAACCAAAGAGTTTTTTAAGGGAAAGAAGTGGAATGTTATGCAATGGCCAAGTCAATCACCTGACCTGAATCCGATTGAGCATGCATTTCACTTGCTGAAGACAAAACTGAAGGGAAAATGCCCCAAGAACAAGCAAGACAGTTGCAGTAGAGGCCTGGCAGTGCATCACCAAGCATGAAACCCAGCGTCTGGTGATGTCTATGCGTTCCAGACTTCAGGCTGTAATTGACTGCAAAGGATTTGCAACCAAGTTTTAAAAAGTGAAAGTTTGATTTAATTCCTACACCGTTCACCTGATTTGGATGTAAATACCCTCAAATTAAAGCTGAAAGTCTGCAGTTAAAGCACATCTTGTTCGTTTCATTTCAAAACGATTGTGGTGGTGTATAGAGCCAAAAAGATTAGAATTGTGTCGATGTCCCAATATTTATGGACCTGACTTTTTGGACTTGCGGCCCCCCCACCCTAAAGCACCTTGTCCTCATGTTGATGAGGACAAGGGCCTCTTCCCGACAACCCTGGCCGGTAGTTGTCGGGGTCTGCGGGCGGGGGCTTATCGGAATCTGGAAGCCCCCTTTCACAAAGGGGGGCCCCAGATCCCCCCCACCCTATATAGGGTATACTGTACCCCTACCCAGTCACTTAAAAAAAGTGTCAAAAATAAAAACAGTACACAGGTTTTTGACAAAGTAATTTATTAAATCAGCTTTGGCATCTCTTCTGATTTTTTCTCCCCTCACCGGCTCTTCTTCATCCTCCAGCGATATCTTCTCCCTCTGCCGGTTCTTCTACCCTCTCCGGTTCTTCTCCTCTCTGTGCTTTCTACTCCCTCTTAACAAAAATAAAGGAGAAATGTCCCAATGGAGACACGTATTCTGGTAACAACTGTCTACAAGTGGATTTGTTTTTACTTTAGAAAGACTTCTCTCATTTCCTGTTGTGTCTTCAAAATTAAACATGAAGGTAAATCTCCCAAATGGGACAAGGGGGCAAAAAAACATTAGCCACTCTATCCAAAATTTCAGCATTCTTGCCACTTTAGCCACTTTTAAGTCAGGTTGGGTTCACTTTATTGCATAACTAAACCAAGAACAGAAATGTAATATATTAAAGCTTACTAGTAACTGTTGAAACAACAAACACTTTGATCAGGAGTATGTAACATATAAAACAGCAAGAGTATTGCAGTGGTTAATATTATACAACAGTTCTCCTAAAATTGCTGGTCAAAGGAAGGCAACAACATTCCCTTGCATGGGTCGTCAGTGGGGAAAAAATACCTTATTGTTGGTGTTCAATGCCATCAAAAATCCCAGTGTCATTGGCCAGTAGGAGAAAAACAAAATGCCCCACTGTTGGTTGTCAGTGACAGGAAAATTCCGGGCATTCATGATCAATGTGAGAAAAATGCCAGGCTAAATTGGTCAGTGGGAAAAAATGCCAGGCTAAAAAGGTCAGTGGGAGCCCCAACATAAGTGAAAGGAAAAATGGCTCTGGTGTCAGTGGGAGTAAAAATAGCCCTTGCATCAGTGGGAGGAAAATGTCTGGTGTTACTGGTCAGTGGGAGGAAAAAATTCCCTGGCATTACTGGTCCCCCTTAACATCCGGACCAGATCCTAATTGAATAGAAAGATAGATGGGATAGATACAGTAAATATGACTTAGGGTTAATTCTCATTCCCACAATGTGCAAGAGCCAGTTTTTTTTTGGTGCCCAGAGCACCGTGGAGCTGAGTACAGGCAACTATGCCAGACATCTGTGCTCCGGTCCACACACCTGCCCCTGCACACCTATTAAACTGGGAAGAGTCTGAACAGTTGGTGCATCTCGTTTGCGTAACATAACTGTCACAATAGGGAGTCAGGCTCGAAGACTAGTTACTATAGCAGTAAAAAGACTACCACTGACCAGCAGAATAGGCACACAGGCAGTCACCCTGGTGGATGACGTGGGCTCACTTGAGGTGTGGAGTCTAAATACTAACCAGTGTTCATCAGAGCTTCTGATTGGTAGAGCTGGATTTTGCTGCGTGTTAGCACCAGGTTACAGTCCTCAGGATCACCCCACCAGGAGGTGAGCAAGCTGGGGTCCAGTACCGGATAAGCAGGTAAGGATCAAACAGAAGCATAGTCAATAAACAAGCCAAAGGTCAGTAACAAGTAGTTGCAGGTGGGGGGTCAGGCAGAAGCATAGTCGAGGAACAAGCCAAGGGTCGATAACGAGCAGTAGCAAAATATGGAAGGTGGCAGGGAAGACGTGTGCGAGATACTGACTGGAGAGAGCACAATAATCTGGCAAACAGGATGTGCAGAGACATAGCTTAAATCAGGAAGTTCTTGGGAGGAGCAAATAGTTCAATGTTCCGCAGAAGTCAAGGCACAAGGAAGGCTGGTCCAATGGATCAGAAAGGATCAGCATCTCAGGTAGCTCAGCCAAGAAGAGTCATTGAAAGACACAGCAGAGGTCCCAGGTTCAGGTTCAGGTCCAGGCCCTGACACTAACAGCTTCTGCCTGCAAACAGCTCCGTGGCACTCTGGGCACATGAAAAAACATATTTTTTGCACACTGCAGGCCTGAATGAGATATTTCGATAGTGTAAAATATACAGATGTATGAGTCTTAAGCTGGCCATAGATGGAACTAAATTTGTCCGGTTTAGCCGGTGACCTCTCAAATTCCTCTAATATTCCCCATTTTGTCACACTGTCCAGTGAATGATTAACAAAAAGTTGCTGGCAAACTTGGGGCCCCCTTAAGAATGCACAACAGTTCCCAGCAGACAACAGATTACCTTGTATGATGTTAGTCTCTTACCGGACCCAGGGCACCCTTTTTTGGGTCTCTGGAAATATTCTCTGAAAACAATAAAAGTCAAGTTCAAGTCAGACAGAGATAGAAGTTGCTGTGATCTCTCTCTCTTTCAATCCTGAAGAGACAGTCCCTTTTTTCCTTCCCTACAACTGGTGGGAGTACTCTCTATTACAGTCTGATCACACCAAGCATCCAAATCACACCTCGTCTCGACTCCCACTTGTAGTCAGCTATGGCAGAGTTCTGTTCAGCCAGCAGCCTGGGATTTTTCCACTGCTGCTTTAAGACAGTTCGCCCTCCTTTCCTTTCAGTGGCCTCCAGACCACCCCTCCTTTCTCTGTTGCATCAGCCAATCACCTCCAGGATCAAATCTGAACCAAGCAAAATGGCTGTCCCCTTCACTGAAGAACTCAATAAACAAGCATTACAAGCATCATTTAGTAACACTTTAACACCTTAAAGTGTTACTAAACCCAGGACCCTGTATTCAAAATATTTGGTCTCCCACAGTACACAAAACATGGAAATGCAATTATTTTAGTAAATATAAACTGCTAAATACCTTTCTTTCTCGTACATCACGGGACACAGAGCGACATAGTCATTACTAATGGGTTATATAGATACCGTCAGGTGCTGGCACTGGCAACTTCCAAAACCGGAAGTACCCTCCCCTATATAAGCCCCTCCCATCCGGGAGCACCTCAGTTTTTTGCCAGTGTCTAAGGTGTTGGCCAAGAAGAAACATGTGTTTTTCACTGAGCTTGCGTACAGGTTCTTTTGGGCCTCAGTAAGCTATTCCGGATCCGACCAAAAAAGCTTCATAGCTAAACGGTCGGTACCCGGGCCTTGCAGAGAAGAGCAAGGTTTTGCCTGTAATGCTTCTCTTAGGAGAGCTGGACCCTGGGATCCAGAGCTCTGGTCATACCCACGACCAAGATGTTTTCTGTGCAGGGTGCTATACAGGTCCAGGGGAGTGGAATCCTTGGGAACCCGGTCCCTGAAGGTTTGATTACAATGCCTGCCGTGATAGGTGAAGTTTGGGCTTTTGTGGACCAAACAAAGTCCTGCGGCGGGGAACAGGTAAGTGGGGGCCCCCAGGAACTTGGTTCTATTGGGGGACCCCCAAGCCTAATTTGTCTTTCTGTCTGTTACCTAATGGTATTCCCGCAAAATTCTGTGCATGCCTGTAACTACTAAAAAAAAAATGTAATAATTTTTAATGGTGGTCAAGAAAAAAAAAAAAATAATTTTTATATATATATATTTAATATATTAGACTGCGGTACCTGTGTTTGTCCACTAGAGGCCGCTGTGGAATGTTTTCTTGTCATGTGGACTAGCTTCTTCTCAGCAGAGCAAAGTCCAGGCAGATGGTGAGTTCTCTTATAGGAAACTGCTTCCTCTGCCATGTTGCAGTGCTCGTCCATCCCCCGGCCTGCGGCAAAGAGGGGCCCTGGCTCCTGTCCCTTGTTACCATATTTGAAATTAGCGCCGAAGGCGCACGTGCCCGCGCGCGTGCGCGTGCACGCGCCTCTATATATAGAGGTGAGCCGGGAAAGGGGGCGGAGCCTGGGGGATGACGCTCTGTGCGCGCCGCAGCGCTTCTGCGCATGTGCAGGCGTCCCAGCAGTTTAAAAAAACCACAATATTGTAGTGAGCTGGCTATGAAGTACAGAGACAGAGCTGGCAACATTTAAAGGCATACAGCAAGCGGTTGATACAGGCATCCCCTAGAAAGGCACATTAGTAGACACCAACTGTGATATAGCAGCAATTGTGCTAGACTATTCTCAGTAAAAGTGGTGTATTACGGCTGGAATACCTCAGCTTTAGGCTTAGGAATATGCCGTCCAGAAGCTCCGGAACTGAATCTTCCAGGAAGCGAAGGGGGTCTCATCGGGCTCGGAGGATCTTGGGCATACTCCTGCTGCACCAGTCTCCCCTGAAGTTCAGAGGTAAGTGACCGTAGAGACCCCGCAGGGGTACTTGGTACTGTGGCTGTCCTCAGTCACCTGCTCCTGTGTATGTAACAGAGGAGGTTTTTTCCTCAGCTCTGGGAGGATTAGAGAGAGATTGTCAACATTTATCGCTGCCTCCCTGTCAGGGAAAGCACGCCCGATCTCCGTCTCCTCCTTCAGAGTGCCTGGCGGAACCATCAACCACTACTGTATCCTCGTTGGGGTCGCTAGAAGCCCCCAGACTGTTTGTTCTTTTCCACTTCACCCTTTACTGAAAGGGCTCATTTACCAGGATTGGGAACGTCCTGAGAAAATATTTATTCCCCCAAGAGATTTCCGGTGGTCTATCCCATAGAGGATAAGTTCATCAAAAAAAAAATGGAAGGTCCCTACAATGGACGCAGCCATCTCTTGTATGTATAAATCACTGACATGTCCAGTGGATAATGTCCAAATGTTCAAGAACCCAATAGATAAAAGATTGGAGTCCTTATGAAAATCTGCTTGGTGATACAA
This sequence comes from Rana muscosa, assembly GCA_029206835.1. Classification (NCBI taxonomy): domain Eukaryota; kingdom Metazoa; phylum Chordata; class Amphibia; order Anura; family Ranidae; genus Rana; species Rana muscosa. Next base: position 921,228,620 of record CM055118.1, read on the forward strand.
CCAGCAGTAGCAGCTATTGGGGTCTGCTAAGCAGTGAAGGATCATTTGAAACAGGTCTTGAGGGACTTGACAGATCAGCAGGCTTTGCCCTAGCTGATCTACCTAGAGCCTTAGGCTTTGCGGTTGACGCCATAGAGGATTCAGTCCATCAGGCCTCCCGCCTTACGCTGTCTATAGTACATATGCGTAGGCTCCTATGGCTCAAAAACTGGTCTGCTGAAGCTCCCTGTAAAGAATGGCTGGTTAGCGTCCCATTTCATGGTGAACGCTTATTCAGGGAAAACCTGGACAAATATATCCAGAAAATTTCCAGCGGTAAAAATACGCTCTTGCCGGTTAAAAGCAGAGTTAGAGGTCCCTCTTTAAGAGGCCTGCTTCTCCAGTCCCTGGGGCATCGGCTGTGTAACAGTTCCGACGGCCTCCTTGGTCAAATCCCGGGGGTAAAAAACAGGGACAGTAGCAGGGTAATGAGAAACCCTGGGTCAGGGGAGGTACAAAACCTCCCCCAAAGTTAAATTCATGAAGCCCCCACTCAGTCGGGTGGGGGGAGGACTCCAGTTGTTCGCAAGAGACCTGGCGGGACACGATCAAGACAGATAGGTGCTCTCCGCAGTAGGTTTGGGATACAGTTTGGAGTTAAAAGACTCTCCTCCTTCCCATTTTTGAGGTCAAACGTGCCAAGGGATCCCCGGAAGAGAGAGTCCCTCCTGTTGGCACTAGAACAACTATTGCTCCAAGGAGTAATTATGGAGGTTCCCCTGGAAGAATGAGGGTTCAGGTTTTACTCAAACCTCTTTACAGTCCCGAAGCAAACGCGGACGGGAGGCCCATATTAATTCTAAAAGGGCTATACAAATTCCTGTATATCAGGACTTTCCGATGGAGTCGATCCGATCGGTGGCCACTGCCCTACAAGGGGAGGATTGGTTAGCCACGATCGACATCAAAGATGCTTATTTGCACATTCCCATCTTTCCAGTCCACCAAAAATTTCTACGCTTTGCAGTAGAAGGGCGCCATTTTCAGTTCAGAGCCTTACCCTTCGGTTTGGCCACAGCACCACAAGTGTTTACAAAAATTCTGGCCCTTTATTGGCCAATCTAAGAACACAAGGTGTAATGATAATGGCATATCTGGATGACTTGTTGCTGATAGACCACTCAGTGAAAAAACTAGACGTGGTCGTTCACAAGACGATCAAGTATCTGGAATCTCACGGTTGGATTATCAACCGAGACAAGTCAGCCCTAAAAACCAGTCAAAAGTCTGGAATACTTGGGGCTAAGGTTGGATTCAGGCCAGAGAAAAATATTCTTGCCTCGAGGAAAGGTGTTGTCTTTGAAAGATTTGATCCACTTAGTGGGTACAAAAAAGACAGCCGTCCATACGCCTGTATATGAGGCTGCTGGGAAAAATGGTGGCATCATTCGAAGCAGTACCCTACGGTCAATTCCATTCAAGGAATTTGCAAGGGGCCATACTGTCAGCCTGGAACAAAAAAGTTCAGGCCCTAGACTTACAATGTCCTTGTCCCCTTCCGTTCGCAAGAGCCTCCATTGGTGGTTGGTTCCCCAGAATCTGGAAAAAAGGAAATCCTTCAGTCCGATTTCTTGGAAGGTGGTCACTACAGATGCCAGCCTTATAGGCTGGGGAGCAGTACTGGAGCAATAGTCTCTCCAGGGCAGATGGTCGGATGCAGAAAAGGCCCTGCCCATCAATCTCTTAGAGATACGAGCAGCCCGGTATGCCCTAGTAGCATGGACATCCAAACTCCAAGGGTCCCCTGTCAGAATGCAATCAGACAATGCCACAGCAGTGGCATATATCAATCATCAGGGGGGCACCAGGAGTCGTGCAGCCCAGAGGGAAGTAAATTACATCCTGAAATGGGCAGAAAAATATGTCCCAGCCATATCTGCGGTATTCATTCCAGGAGTGGAGAATTGGAAGGCGGACTTTCTAAGTCGCCAGCAATTAGGCCCAGAGGAAGGGTCCCTTCACCCCGAGGTTTTCTGGACAATATGTCAGCGGTGGGGAACATCGGATGTAGATCTTCTAGCATCCAGATTCAACGCAAAGGGGGACAGGTTTGTCTCTCGGACAAGGGATCCCCTAGCTTGCGGCTCGGATGCCCTAGTGTTCCCTTGGGATCAGTTCAAGCTGATATATGCATTCACACCGCCACAATGGTTACCTCGATTACTCCGCAGAATCAGGGTAGAAAAGAAACCGGTGATTCCGGTGGCTCCAGCATGGCCCCGAAGAGCGTGGTACGCGGAGATTGTAAAATTTCAGTGGGGAGTCCTTGGACTCTCCCACGTCGTCCGGCTTTCGCAAGGACCGATATACCACCCTTCCTTACCAGCCCTAGGTTTGATGGCCTGGCTATTGAAGCCCACATTCTAAAAAAGAGAGGGCTCTCTAATGCTGTGGTATCTACCATGATCAATGCCAGGAAGCCGGTATCCAGGCAGATCTACTATAGAATCTGGAAGGCGTACATCGCGTGGTGTGAGGCCAAGAAATGGCATCCACATAAGTACGTAATAGGTAGGATTCTGGACTTCCTACAGTGGGCTGTAGATAGGAAGCTTGCCTTGAGTACTATCAAGGGTCAGATTTCGGCCTTGTCAATATTTTTTCAAAGGCCCTTGGCTTCGCATTCACTAGTCAAAGCCTTTATACAAGGAGTGATGCGTATTAGTCCTCCGGTTAATATTCCCATATGTCCATGGGATCTAAACTTGGTTCTGTCGGTTCTACAGAAACAACCATTTGAACCATTACAGCATATTTCCTTGGTGCTTCTCACCAGGAAATTGATTTTTCTAGTAGCCATTTGTTCGGCTAAAAGAGTATCGGAATTAGCAGCTATGTCCTGTAAGGAGCCATATCTGGTTATCCATAAGGACAGAGTAGTGTTACGTCCTCATCCAGCCTTTCTTCCTAAGGTGGTATCGAGGTTTCATTTGAACCAAGATGTGGTTCTTCCTTCTTTTTTCCCCAAACCTACTTCGGTAGAGGAAAAGTTATTGCATTCTTTGGATGTAGTAAGAGCAGTTAAAGCTTATCTAAAAGCCACTGCTCAGATTCGCAGAACGGATACTTTGTTTATTCTGCCGGAAGGCCCCAGAAAGGGTCAGGCAGCGTCAAAATCTACTTTAGCCAAGTGGATTCGACAGGTCATTATGCAAGCTTATGGCTTGAGAAGGAGACCGCCTCCGTTCAAAGTTAGAGCGCACTCCACGAGAGCAGTTGGAACTTCATGGGCAGTGCATCACCAGGCCTCCCTGGCTCAAATCTGTAAGGCCGCAACGTGGTCTTCAGTACACACGTTTACTAGGTTCTACCAGGTGGACGTTAGAAGTCAGGAGGATGTCGCCTTTGGGCGCAGTGTGTTGCAGGCCGCAAAAGATCCTCATGTCTGATAGCGCTCAGCTTATATATGGTGTATCCCCCCCCTCATTGGGCATTGCTTTAGGACATCCCATTAGTAATGACTATGTCGCTCTGTGTCCCGTGATGTACGAGAAAGAAAATAGGATTTTTATAACAGCTTACCTGTAAAATCCTTTTCTTGGGAGTACATCACGGGACACAGAGCTCCCGCCCCTCTTTGGGGACACTTATTGCTTTGCTACAAAACTGAGGTGCTCCCGGATGGGAGGGGCTTATATAGGGGAGGGTACTTCCGGTTTTGGAAGTTGCCATTGCCAGCACCTGACGGTATCTATATAACCCATTAGTAATGACTATGTCGCTCTGTGTCCCGTGATGTACTCCCAAGAAAAGGATTTTACAGGTAAGCTGTTATAAAAATCCTATTTTTCTCATCAACAGTTTAGTGACTTCTATCAGTGTCCGGCGAAGCACTGGTTAAAGCTTGTAGGAGGAGTTTTCTGACTATCCTAGGAGACTGCAAGACCCCTGACCCTCTATCTGGACAGTGCAGATTGGCCCCGTGCTGATCCCATGCACCCTCCCAAGAAAAAAAAAACCTCTCTAGCAATACACACCAAACTGCGCATGTGCAGCCTGACTCCATAGACTCTGTGTTATCAGGAAATTATTAGGGGACAGTGCAAGGAGGGGAGGATCAGAGAAGACAGGATCAAACAGGCTTTTTACACAATGCAGAGTATTAACCCCTTAGGTTCCACAGTGAGTATAACAAGCATGCTTTACTGCATTTACAGACTGATTTTACTGTTGTGGGTTTAGTAATACTTTAAAGATGACTGATGCACTTCTGCATTAATGAATATTCAGTTTAACCCTGTTCACACTGCAAAAGGATAATACAGCAGCAACAAAGGAAGACGTTTTGCAGCAGTTATCAGCTACTGTCTAGGTTACATATGTATATATGTTTCATTGTTTCTAAGTTATATTTTAAAACAGAAGTGCTACAGGGAGGCTTGGTGGTAATGACCTCAAAATATGGCTAGTGTATGCTTTTCTGCTGCTAAGCTTTGTTTTATCACTAGTTTTAAGAACTCTCATGATCATTACAAAAATACAATATTGGTCCAGAAATGTATGTACAAATACCTTGTATTGTCTCTCCAATGAACCTTAAATGTATTTAAAAAGAAAGGTTCTTGCTTCTCTGTTCCTCCCCTGATGGAAGGCCATTTTTTGGCTATTGCTATTGCTGAGCTCAACTGCTACTGCCTCTTTGTTTAATCAGCATGTAGGCAGGTGCATTCTACTTTCTCCACTGCAGGTGGTGCTTTTCCAAAGCGGCAATGTTGGAGAGGAACTCAGAAGTAACAGGGTTCCTCTATGGTTTCCCGGGTCACTGGGGAAGTTATCCTATTGGATGCTGCCACCCTATGTGACTCTAGTAGCCATCTTGGGTCGGCAGAGTCTATTTAAGGTTCTGGCTTCCAGGTTTGGCACGCATTTTGCAGTTTGGTAGAGTAGGAACAGGTACCCCACCTGTTAGGGACAGTACTAGCATTAGGAAAAGGTTCCTGACGGGGAAGGGAAAGCGTATGGTCAAAACTCTCCTGGGCACCTTCTTGATTGGGCACTAGACGGCCAAGCCGCATTCTGCCCCTCGCAACAGACGCTGTCAATCAGGCTGGAATCTGGTAATTTTATGTTACTGGAATCCGTAAGTGCACCTGGCCGGGTAGCCTGTCCACCAGTTTATTGTAACTATTGCAGAATTATTTCAATACAAATTCTGCCCTGCTCCTGTCTGTGTGAATTATTGCCGCTGCATACGCTGTACCCCACCTACAAGTGTTTATTTCTATTACCACACTGCACAATAGAACAAGTACTTCTCTGTATATAGGCTGACAGATGTAGTGACAGCAGCATCACTACTCCTGTCCGCTAGGTGCCTGAAGCAGCTGAATATAGGATTGTGTTCAGTGGTGGCTCTAAACACTGTACCCTGAAGTGGTTCTAGCATTCTGTGTCAGCCTGCTATTGGAAGCCTCTTCCTCAGTGTCTTTTCCTCCAGCTCAGGTCACCACTCTGTATATTCTACCGATTCTATACACCCAGTCACTGGGATTTAGCTCTCCTTCACCAGTGAGTACCCTCCAGTCTACCCCTAAAACCCCATGTCACCAGTTTCTTGTGGTTTTATGGTGCTATCAGTTACTGTCCATGTCTGCTCCCTATTGTTGTGCCAGTTGTGCATACGCACAGTACCAGTGCCATGCAGTGTCTCCACTGCATAGCCAGGAGGTGCCATCAGCTGGGTGGTCAGGAGGTATGATCTGCTGGGTGGCCAGCGCTGTGGTCAAAGCATAAGGAGTGACATACACTAGCTTCAAGTTCAGAAGTAATATTGCAGCAAGTGCTCACAAGGCTTGTTTTTAAGATATATTAGAGATGCTTAAGGGCTCTTTCACACGGGGCGGATCCGTGCAGATCCGCCCCGTGAAGCTCCGCTTGCTCAGCGGGGATCGCTCCGTTGATCCCCGCTGAGCCGACGGATGACTGGGCGGTCCCCGCACACTGTGCAGGGACCGCCCTGTCAGAGCGCCGCTCTCCCCTATGGGGAATCGGATGATGACGGACCGTAGAGTCCGTTGTCATCCGATCCGCTCCGCCGACGGAAGGAAAAATAGGGTTTTCCTCCGTCACACTTTGGCGGAGAAGAGTGGAGCGGATGTCAGCGGACATGTCTCCGCTGACATCCGTGCCTCCATAGGGGTGCATGGAGGATCCGTTTCAGGTCCGCCTAAAAAACTGACAGGCGGACCTGAACGGACCTCCGTGTGAAAGGGGCCTTAGAGTTGCCTCTGACTAGCTTTGTTTGCATTTACACTAACATTGATTGGGTTTATCAAACCATTAAGGTGCATTTACACCTCCGCTTTTAAGTAAAGCCAAGTAAGTGCACAGAAAAATAGGATCCACTTCAAAGAGCAGATTACGTTAAGCCTCCCCCCCCCCCGCAACAGACACTCACAACCACTGCCCAGGGTTGTGGGGAAGAGACCATTATCCCCATCAACATGTGGACAAGGTGCTTGGGGAGGGAGGGAGCCCACCTGCCCCAAAGCACCTCCCCATGTTGAGGGCATGTGGCCTGGTATGGTTCTCTTTCTGCTTTCTCATTTGATCTTTCCTTTGCCACACCAGCCAGTCCTAGGCATCTTTTCACTACATTTCCCCATAGTCTCCATGCCCCCACCATCCTTAACTCAGGTCTCTTACCTACACATAGATATACATATGCTACCGTACGCTTACTTTACTCCAATACCTCAATTGTCTAATATACATATTTACGTTTAGAGCCAATACTCCTTATGGACCCATTGAGACTTTTGGGGACACACAAATTTCATCCATGCTGTGCCTTCCTTCCGTTTGGCCCCAGTTGGGACTTCGTTTGGCTCCACCTCCTCAGCACCCTGGCGAGACACCCGCTGCTTCTGTCTGGAAGCTTCACATCCGCTGTTTTCTGGCTATGTCCAGTGGTAAAAATGCGGTTTCCCTTACCCTGTGCCTTTAATATCACTAGTATACTACACACTGAATCCTTTCATTTTAGGTACACTACATGCATCTACCCCTGAAGAGCGAGCTGGGTCTTGCAAAACGCGCCGAGTACACTTGATGCTTGTGTGTTACACGATAACTTACAGATATTTGTAACATCATTTTACCTATTTTCCTGTATCTTGTATGAATTGGCTCATGGTCATGACATTAATATATGTACCGCTTTTTACTTGAATAAATATACACTGTATTTACTCCTGCTATTTTTATTGGCTCAATAGTGCTCACCTCACTCAAAGTCCCAAGGGCGAATCTTTTTATTTTAATGGTTCAGGAGGGGGGCGCTCAATCGCCCCCCCTTTCCTGACCTGCCGGGCTGCATGCTTGGATAAGGGTCCACCGCAATATCGCAGTCTAGATATAAGTCGCTGATCGCCGCCAATACTGGTAAAATATATATATATATATTCCATAAATAGATTCCATAGTTTGTAGACGCTATAACTTTTGCGTAAACCAACGCTTTTTTTGTTTTGTTTTTTAACCAAAAACATGTAGCAGAATACATATTGGCCTAAATTGATGAAGGAATTAGATTTTTTATTTTTTATTATTATTATATATGTTTCATAGCAGAAAGTAAAAAAAAATTGTTTTGTTTTTTTTTAGTTGTCAGTCGTTTTTAGTTTTTCGAGCAAAAAATAAAAAGCACAGAGGTGATCAAATACCACCAAAAGAAAGCTCTATTTGTAAGGAAAAAAGGAACAACATTTTTATTTGGGCACAGCGTCGCACCACCGCGCAGTTGTCAGTTAAAATAACGCAGTGCCCTATCACAAAAAATGGCCCGGTCAGGAAGGGGGGTAAATCTTCCAGAGCTGAAGTGGTTAGAGAGGCTCATATGTTGAATGATGCTGCCTGCAATGTGCCATAGACAAACGGGGACGCGACCGGAAGTGCGGGTAGACACGCTAGTGACACCCACACCTCTAGGCAATTGCGACCCATTCCATGCTTTGGACAAGCCTCCTCTGCACTCCGCCCCTAGGAGTGATAGGAGGGGAGAGCGCATTCACTGTAGTGCTACCGGAAGTTGCGGGTGGAACGCAAACACACCCGCACTTCCGGCTCGGCATCCAGATCGAGGCCTGGCATTCGCCCAATCAGGCCGCACCACTGACAAACAGGAAGTGCGGGTGGAAAAGTTTGTAACACCCGCACTTCTAGTCCAAAGCTCCGAATGCGCCTCTCTCCCTTAATAGAATGTTAGGTATAGGATGCAGTGAGTGGAATCCTAGATGCATCTCTCCCACTGGCAGATCATTGGACACCTTTGCATCTACTGTTGGCCCCTGCTGCATACGGTAAGCGGTTTGTTCGGGAACAATTAGATGCTTGTTACATATCTGTTGTATACTACTAGCCTACCTGGTCACCCTGTGATGCGGGATCAGTGGGGGTTTGGGTACAAGTTTGCTAGGAGTATTTTGATCATTAGTGGCATACTGGTCCTTTGAATTTGAACCTCTATCCTCCACCACTATTCTTATGTATCTATGATGTGAAATGATTTGTTTTACTCTAGTGCACAATTGGTGTCACATAGCATGTCCAATTATTTTTAATTTCTGATTCACCCCTATGGGTTAATCATGAGACACACCTCTGGGGGTGGAGTTTGTAGGGGCGGGGCCTATTGGGGTGGGGACGATGGGTCGGGGCCTCCTTGGTGGACATGAGTGTGTGTATATCTATATGTGTGGGGTTATCCATGAGAATAGGATACCACAAGCTGTGTAGGCTCTGAAGAAAGGGGTGCACCCCGGAAACGCGTCAGCCGTCCAGCACATTTGAGGTACCATCCATCTCTCTGGTCATCGAGTTTTAACTTCAGTCGTCCTATGATTCAGGCTGGTCACTAGAAAAAGCTCATTTTAACGCTCTGCTTGTGAGTAGGACCATTGCTGTTTTTATACATTTTAATAAAGATTTTATCTGGTAATACACTAGGTCGGTGCGCCCTCCTGTTTTTTGCTTTTTTACAGTTGTATGAACACCCATAGTTCTGAGGAGGGCTGCAAGATTCCTAAAGTGTTGCCTGTTTACTGAGGAATGATCGACACGCCCCGCATACACCAAGACATCAGAGCGCAGGAGTATTGTTTTGTTGTCCTTAACATAAAACTGGCCAAAGATAAGATATAAATTTTATTTCCCATCCTAGCTCGCAAGACACCCCTAAGAAGAATGTAAATATTTATTCCCCTCTCACCCTCCTCCCTTAAAAAAGAAAAAAAAGTTTCCAAACAACAACATAAAACTGTACCATATGTGAAGCCAAAGGCTCTGTTTTACCTCACTTACAAAAGAGATATTTAAACAGCCTCCCTCCAGCTTCCTGGGTGGAAAATCACAGTCAGCATTTGTATATAAATATTATTACCCAGCTTGAGTTAACAAGCCAGGAAATAGCTTCAGCAGCAGTGCTGCGGGTTCTGTTCTAGGAAAATAACTCTTCAGAAAAATGTCATGTTTGTAGAAAGTTTATCTCTCCGCAGCTTGGTGGGACCGGTTGTAAAAGAAGGGATGATACCAATTTTGAGATCAAGTAAGCTTCAAAGGATGTCTTGTTCGCATTGCCTTGTCTAGCCGATTAGTCAGCACAAGTCTGACAGTTGGACAGTGGTGTTTTATGCACCGTCATGTATCCAATAGCAGCTCACTACTGGAAACAACAGACAGGAAAGAGATCAGAGATATCAACCAACTTAATACACTTCTATACAAAGAGCAGAAAAACCGAGTCCTGTTGGTATATTTCAGGTGAGAAGAGATGAACGTAACTGTCTCCTTTTATTTCTGCCAATAAAGTGATTCTTTAAGAAATGTATCCTCATGTGTAGACAGTATTTTACCCTTTCCTAGCTGCTAACAGACATTACATGTCTCTATAGCATGGATGTCCAACCTGTAGCCCTCCAGCTGTTGCGGAACTACAGGACCCATGAGGCATTGTAAAACTCTGCCATTCACAGACAGGACTAGGCATGATGGGAATTGTAGTTCCTGAACAGCTGGAGGGCCATAGTTTGGAGACCCCTGCTCTATAGCATGGGTGCCTAACCTGTAGCCCTCCAGCTGTTTCGGAACTACAGGACCCATGAGGCATTGTAAAACTCTGCCATTCACAGACAGGACTAGGCATGATGGGAATTGTAGTTCCTGAACAGCTGTAGGGCATAGTTTGGAGACCCCTGTTCTATAGCATGGGTGCCTAACCTGTAGCCCTCCAGCTGTTTCGGAACTACAGGACCCATGAGGCATTGTAAAACTCTGCCATTCACAGACAGGACTAGGCATGATGGGAATTGTAGTTCCTGAACAGCTGGAGGGCCATAGTTTGGAGACCCCTGCTCTATAGCATGGGTGCCTAACCTGTAGCCCTCCAGCTGTTTCGGAACTACAGGACCCATGAGGCATTGTAAAACTCTGCCATTCACAGACAGGACTAGGCATGATGGGAATTGTAGTTCCTGAACAGCTGTAGGGCATAGTTTGGAGACCCCTGTTCTATAGCATGGGTGCCTAACCTGTAGCCCTCCAGCTGTTTCGGAACTACAGGACCCATGAGGCATTGTAAAACTCTGCCATTCACAGACAGGACTAGGCATGATGGGAATTGTAGTTCCTGAACAGCTGTAGGGCATAGTTTGGAGACCCCTGTTCTATAGCATGGGTGCCTAACCTGTAGCCCTCCAGCTGTTGCGGAACTACAGGACCCATGAGGCATTGTAAAACTCTGCCATTCACAGACAGGACTAGGCATGATGGGAATTGTAGTTCCTGAACAGCTGGAGGGCCATAATTTGGAGACCCCTACTCTATAGCATGGGTGCCTAACCTGTAGCCCTCCAGCTGTTGCGGAACTACAGGACCCATGAGGCATTGTAAGGAAAGTCCTATGACTGACAGTTGCAAGCATGACTCCCAAAGGCATGATGGGACTTGTAGACATAAGAAGAGCGTGATCTGACAGCACCACCGTAACATGCCTCCATCCCTATTATACATACAAGCAAAAATTCTGGTCATGGGACTTTAAATGAGGCATATCACAAAATAAAATTACAAAAATAGAAAATGTATTATAAAGCTACGAAACGCGTAGAGTTACTATACATCAAGACAGTCTGATCCTTACATTTTATATCTATCATGCATTTGTCTATTCTATTGTACCATGTATTATTTTTTTAGGAATTTATTATAATAATCAAGTGCCATGTCAGCTTTTAATTATGTTCATCAATCAATTTTTATTCTGTATCATGTATTTTGCTAAACATGAAATGTGCTTCTACGATACTTTTTTTTTAATAAACTTTATAATAATTTTCTATTTTTGTAATTTTATTTTGTGATATGCCTCGTTTAACGTCCCATGACCAGAATTTTTGCTTGTATGATGGGACTTGTAGTTTCGCAACAGCTGGAGGGCCGCAGGTTGGACACCCATGACGTATACAGTAGGTGCCGCCGATATTGTGTCAATCTCGCCTCTTCTAGCGGCGATATTGACACCCTATGAGCTCCGTCGCGAGAGCCAGCGCCGAGCTGTCTCGTCATCGGGAAAGGAAAAAATGTTCCTTTCACGATGAGCGACACGCATTGCCGATAGACGGGGATCCGACGCGGATTCCCGCCAATACCAGGCACTGCGTTTGGTATGAATCCTGAGCGGGAACTCCACGCCAATTTTTAAAGAAAAAACCGGCGTGGGTTCCCCCTCCAGGAGCATACCAGGCCCTTGGGTCTGGTCTGGATTTGAAGGGGGAACCCTACGCCGAAAAAACGGCGTGGGGGTCCCCCTCAAGATCCAAACCAGACCCTTATCCGAGCACGCAACCTGGCAGGCCGCAGGGGAAGAGGGGGGGTCGAGAGTGGCCCCCCTCCCTCCTGAACCGTACCAGGCCACATGCCCTCAACATGGGGGTTTGGTGCTCTGGGGCAGGGGGGCGACCTGCGGCCCCCCCACCCCAGAGCACCCTGCCCCCATGTTGATGAGGACAGGGCCTCTTCCCGACAACCCTGGCCGTTGGTTGTCGGGGTCTGCGGGCGGGGGGCTTATCGGAATCCGGGAGCCCCCTTTAATAAGGGGGCCCCCAGATACCGGCCCCCCCACCCTATGTGTAGCTTTAACATTAAGGCCTCATGCACCCTGGATGTTTTTGGACGTTTTTACAGCAGCTGTTTTTGGCTTCAGACGTTTTTTTTCTACAGTCAATAAACTCCCCATCATGTTAGCCTATGTGTTCATGCACACATAGGCTGTTATCAGCAGTTTTTGGCTGGGGCGTTTTTTAGCTTTAAAAAAAATATATATATATATATATAATGGGTTCTGAGAGAAGTTTTTCAGCTGCTTTCAGCTGTAAAAGGCTCTAACTTAAAAAAACGTGAATAAACGCTCAAAAATGCGTCTCACCAGCATTTTCTGATGTTTTTGATCCATTGAAAAAAAAAAACCTGCTAACGTGGAAAAACGCTAAAAAACGCTATTGCAAAAACTTTGAAAAACATTAAAAGACTCACTGCAAAGCTACTGGCGTTTTATAACGTTATTTTAACATCCAGTGTGCATGAGGCCTAATGAGCATAATGATAAGACAGGGAGTACCTGTAACTTGTTTACTAAACAGGTGAAAAGTTAGAAGCAATAATGCAAAACAGGTTCAGGATGGCAAAGAACATGCATACACTGCAGAATAATACAAAACACATTATGAAAGCTGCACAAACATGGACTCCTCACAGCAATGTCTCTGTGACTCACCCAAGGTAACATGTGGCTGCATAGCATAGTCTCTTTACAACTCTATAACAACAGAAAGTGTAGCTGAGAATCACTAGTTCAGTTTAGAATGCAAAGAGCTACTTGTGATTATCCTCATTGACATTATCCCTTACAAAAAAGTTCAGGGTAGCTCTGGTAACACAGGTGAACAGCAGGAGGGTCCCAGGGCCTAAGGACGAAAGGCCACCCCACCGGTAGTGCAGTACCCTGGTAGCAATTGGGGAACGTGGGTAATGTGTGGGGAAATTGTCTTTTGTAGTCCCCACTGGAGACCCATTGGACAGGGTGACAACACAGGTGCACAAATGGAAGGCAGGGACAGAGCACTGTCATCCCACAACAGAAAGTGCCTAAACAAGGACCGTCATGGCAAGATCACAGTTATTATTTAACCACTTCAGCCCCCTTAATGACCAGGCCATTTTTTGCAATACGACACTGTGTCACTTTAACTGACAATTGTGCGGTCAAGCGACATTGTACCCAATCAAAATTTAGAGAAAAATCGAGATTTCTTTTGGTGGTATTTAATCACCTCTGCGGTTTTTATTTTTTGCGCTAAAAAAAAGTGTAAATTTTGAAAAAAATTTTTTTTTTTTTTACTTTCTGCTATAATACATATCGCAATAAAATATATAGGAGCCTGTCAGCCAGTCTCGGGCCAATGATTCATGGCTGGGATCTGCTGATCGGCTGTGTGCAATCATAGCCCCAAGCTCTTGTGTTGGTAAACAACACAGAGCTCTGTACAAAATGTCGACTCTCATCCCTGCAAAGCAGAGATGATTAACTGAGAGATCAGTTAGTAAAATACATATAGTTAGGCACATATTTAACCCCTTGATCGCCCTAGATGTTAACCTCTTCCCAGCCAGTGTCATTAGTACAGTGACAGTGTATATTAACACTAATCACTGTATTAACCACTTCAGCCCCGGACCATTTTGGCTGGTTAAAGACCAGGCCCCTTTTTGCGATTCGGCACTGTGTCGCTTTAACTGACTGCGCGGTCGTGCGACGTGGCTCCCAAACAAAATTGACGTATTTTTTTCCTACAAATAGAGCTTTCTTTTGGTGGTGTTTGATCACCTCTTTTTGAAAAAAATGACATATTTTTTACTTTTTGCTATAATAAATATCCCCAAAAATATATAAAAAAACTTTTATTATCCTCAGTTTAGGCCAATACGTATTCTTCTACATAATTTTGGTAAAAAAAATTGCAATAAGCGTTTATTGATTGGTTTGCGCAAAAGTTATAGTATCTACAAAATAGGGGGTAGTTTTATGGCATTTTTATTAATGATTTTTTTTTTTACTAGTAATGGCGGCGATCAGCAATTTTTTTTGTGACTGCGACATTATGGCAGACACATCGGACACTTTTGACACATTTTTGGGACCATTGTCATTTTTACAGCAATCAGTGCTATAGAAACGCACTGATTACTGTGAAAATGACACTTGCAGTGAAGGGTTTAACCTCTAGGTTGCGCTGCAGGGGTTAAGTGTGACCTAATGAGTGATTCTAACTGCAGGGGGGCGTGGCTTGGCATGTGACATCACTGATCGTCGTTCCCTATGACAGGAAACAGACGATCAGTGACACTGCCACTAGGAAGAACAGGGAAAGGTTTGTTTACACTTACCTCTCCCCGTTCTTCAGCTCTGTGACCCGATCGCGGGACACCGGCGGTGATCAGGTCCCGCGGGCGCGGTCACGGAGCTTCGGACCGGGTCGCGAGCGCGCCGCCGGCGGCACACGCGTGCGACCCACAGACAGGTTCTTAAAGGGGATGTACCTGTTGTGCCTGTCCGTGCCATTCTGTCGACGTACATCGTCGTGCGGCGGTCCTTAAGTGGTTAATGTCACTGGTGATGTCAGCGGCAGTTGGTCAGTTCCCCCTCAGTTAGTGTCAGATTGGCCGCAATATCGCAGTCCCATTATAAGTCACTGATCACCCCATTATAAAAACAAATTCCAGTTTATTATTGTAGCACTACCCCCGTAGGAGCTGCTGGTTTAGATTTTGGGCCTGTATTCTACCTATCAACACCTGTAACTTTGGCTCGATTCCCCTTGGCACAACTGGATAATAATAGCGAGAATGTGATTGTGGACCCCTAGAGGGCCACAATGATATCACAAAACAATAAATATCATTAAATATTGTTACCTCGTTGTGGTTTTCCTGCCACACAGCTGCAAAAGACAGAGTCCCATGCAAGGAGTAGTTCAACCAAGAAGGAATATTTTTCTTGGTAAAGAAATGAAAATTATACATATGACATTTGTCTCAAACAGATCCCTGAGAGAATTCACTGGCATACACACGCATAACAGTTCTAGGGCTTCTTTAAAGTCAGACCTGAAGAAGTGTAAGGTGGAGGAATCTCGCACTTGAATGGTATATACAGTGGGATACTTCTCCACCAAATCCAACCCAGCTCACTAAACAGCACAACAACAATAAGTAAATGCAACAATTTATTTATGCATGCAGATTCAACAAGCTATCTGGCTCCCCCTGGTGGGCAGCTTTACTGGTATGTGTCCTGCTGTATCAACCTAGTCAGTGAGCTGTACTGATGATTGATTCTAAAAGCCTCCAGTAATCTTCGCTAGCTTTTGTTGGTGCACTTTAGTATTTGTAATCCAGAGAAAAGGTGAAGAAGGATTAAACAGTTAACATGTGTGGTGAAAGGGACAAGTGGAATGCTGATCCTTCTCGAAGCGCTAACTCAATCCTGAGTGTAGCATGACTCTGCTTGCGGTACTGCAGTTACCAGCAAGCGTAAGTGAATAAGTAAAGTTATGGAAGTCACCTTCCTGCGATACAGTTAGTTGTATTGGTGGGCAGGCCCCGCCTTCTCTTTTAAAAGGTCCTCCCAGCAGGCAGTGCGTGGCACCACGCTCCTTCACAACACAGTGGCGTTGTGGGCCTTGTAGTCTATTTCTGACCCATAGCAATAGAGTCTCTGTCTGCACCACAAGGTCCGTCATGCATTGTCCTTACCATAGCTGAACCCAACAACTTGCAGCAGTATGGGGCAAACAGACAATAAAAAGAGCTAAGTTCTTATAGGCACAAACTGTAGTCCATAAGCTACGTGCAAAAGTAACACCTTGCTACACTATATATACCAGGGATATGCAATTAGCGGACCTCCAGCTGTTGCCAAACTACAAGTCCCATCATGCCTCTGCCTCTGGGTGTCATGCTTGCTGCTGTCAGAGTCTCGCTTTGCCTCATGGGACTTGTAGTTTGGCAACAGCTGGAGGTCCGCTAATTGCATATCCCTGATATATACCATAGTTTGTAGATGCTATACCTTTCAAGCAAACCAATCAATAAACACTTTTTGGGATTTTTTTTTAGAAAAAACATGTAGCAGAATACATTTTAGCCAGAATTTATCAAGAAATTTGATTTTTAAAAACAAATGTATTGAATTTGTTTTGTAGCAGAAAGTAAAAAATATATATATTTTTTTCAAAATGTTCGGTCATTTTTCATCTATATCGCAAAAATTTAAAACCCAGTGGTGATCGAATACAAACCATAAGAAAGCTCTATATGTGTGAAAAAAAAATTATATCAATTATGTTTGGGTACAGCGTAACATGACCACGTAATCGCCAGTTAAAGCCAAATAGCACAAATTGGCTGGCCATGAAGGGGGTAAAATCTTCCAGAGCTGAAGTGGTTAATTGATCCTTATATCGATCAAAAAGCATCAGAAAATGTACAGAAAAAAATGACCAGGCTGCCTTCATAAAGAGCGGAGGTACCCCATAAAATGTTCTCATAAAACAGCACTAAAATAAAATGGCCTCACATCTAAGAGAACCACCCATTTCACTGACATTAATCCTAAACTGTGTGGCATTTTAAGTACAATTAATGGGTTCTATACCCAAACATATGGTCCTGTAGAACTGGTGGGGTGTTTCAAGCCTCCTGTTTAGGAAGAGCAGTCTTTATATTATCTGCTTGAACTTACATGCTCCCTTTTCAGCATCCTGTGTAATGAATTTAATTATCTGAATCAACATTCCTTTGGTAATGAAATTGCCTCATCTGTAGCGCACATTTAGGGGACCACTCAAGTCAAGCATATATCATGGGCAAAAAGACATTCATCCCCACTGAGCAAACACTGCGAGTTTGAAATGGAAATCCTTGTAATATAGTATTCTGTCAGCATTTATAGAACTGAGGGCAGGTTTGAAATTTTTGACAAATAGGGGTTATTAAATAGATGGTTTCCCCCAGTTCATTTGCTTAGTACAAGATTTAGAAGGAGGTCTGCTCAAACCACTAGGTAGGCAGTGTTCCCAGAATAACCATGTCGATTTATTCACAGTGTATGGTGATCTAAGGAAAAGCTCTTTTTCCTTGCCTAGCTCATTGGTAATAATGAAACATAATATCAAGTTGGCTATCACTAATCTCCACATGTTGCAATATGTTCTAGGACAGTGATGGTGAACCCTTTTGAGCCCGAGTACCCAAACCACG
Source organism: Rana muscosa (assembly GCA_029206835.1). NCBI lineage: Eukaryota > Metazoa > Chordata > Amphibia > Anura > Ranidae > Rana > Rana muscosa. The sequence goes on from CM055118.1 coordinate 921,245,972, forward strand.
ACACAGAACCAACTTATTTCTTTCAAAGTGCCAACACAGAATTAAACCTACCAGCGGCTCTGTACAGACGATGCGACTGATCATCCCTCTGAATGAGCCCAAGAGACCAAAAATGTATGATTCTGCCAGATTCGCTCAGAATGCAGGGTTCAGGAATGCGTTGTGCTCAGAATACACTGTGCAACATACACTGACCTACCTGACACATGCACTGACCACTACACTCACCTACCTGACCATTACACTCACCTACCTGACCATTACACTCACCTACCTGACACATGCCACTCACCTACCTGACCATTACACTCACCTACCTGACACATGCACACACCTACCCAACACATGCACTCACCTACCTGACCATTACACTCACCTACCTGTTTTTTTTTTTTTTTTACAAAAACGATAAATTTAATCCAAATTTTGGGGGTCAATCTAGATCCTGACCTAGAGACAGGGCCAGGATAAAGCAAGTGAAACTGGATAGGAAGGAGTTGAAAGGGGAAGGTACCCACCAGCAGATGAGCAGCTTGAGCTTCTGCCTCTAATGCCGCGTACACACGACCGTTTTTAATGTCATTGAAAAAAACAGCATTTTTCTTGACGTGATTTTTCGAGTTTCCTCTCAAGCCTGCCTTGCCTACACACTATCGTGGAAAAAAATGTTCGAGTAAAGCACGGTGACGTACAACACGTACGACCGCACTATAAAGGGGAAGTTCCATTCGGATGGCGCCACCCTTCATGTTAGTAAAGTTTGTTGAGCGACGATTTGCGCTATTCAGCCTCGTGCTTTTCAGTCTGTTACAGCGTGACAAATGTGCTATCTCCATTACGAACGCTAGTTTTACCCGAACGAGCGCTCCCATCTCATACTTGATTCTGAGCATGCGCATTTTTTTTCACGTCGTTAACCACTTAAGCCCCGGACCATTTGGTAGCTAAAGGACCAGAGGTGATTTCAGAATTTTGCACTGCGCTGCTTTAACTGTAAATTGTGCGGACATGCAATGTTGTACCCAAACGAAATTTGCGTCCTTTTCTTCCCACAAATAGAGCTTTCTTTTAATGGTATTTGATTGCCTCTGCGATTTTTATTTTTTGCGATATAAACGGGAAAAAAAACGAAAATTTTGAAAAAAAATGATATTTTCTACTTTTTGTTATAAGAAAAATCGAATAAACTCAATTTTAGTCATACATTTAGGCCAAAATGTATTCAGCCACATGTCTTTAGTAAAATGTCAATAAGTGTATATTTATTGGTTTGCGCAAAAGTTATAGCGTCTACAAACTATGGTACATTTTCTGGAATATACACACATTTTAATTTATGACTGCCTATCTCATTTCTTGAGGTGCTAAAATGGCAGGGCAGTACAAAACCCCCCCAAATGACCCCATTTTGGAAAGTAGACACCCCAAGGAAATTGCTGAGAGGCATGTTGAGCCCATTGAATATTTTTTTTTTGTCTCAAGTGATTGAATAATGACAAAAAAAAAAAAATTACAAAAAGTTGTCACTAAATGATATATTGCTCACACATGCCATGGTTATATGTGTAATTACACCCCAAAATACATTTTGCTGCTTCTCCTGAGTACGGGGATACCACATGTGTGGGAATTTTTAGGAGCCTAGCCGCGTCATGGTTACTGTATATGTGGAATTGCACCCCAAAATACATTTTGCTGCTTCTCCTGAGTACGGGGATACCACATGTGTGGGACTTTTTAGGAGCCTAGCCGCGTACGGGACCCCGAAAACCAAGCACCGCCTTCAGGATTTCTAAGGGCGCAAATTTTTGATTTCACTCCTCACTACCTATCACAGTTTCGAAGGCCATAAAATGCCAAAATAGCACAAAACCCCCCCCAAATGACCCCATTTTGGAAAGTAGACACCCCAAGCTATTTGCTGAGAGGCATGGTGAGTATTTTACAGCTCTCATTTGTTTTTGAAAATGAAGAAAGAAAATATTTTTTTTATTTTTTTATTTTTTTCAATTTTCAAAACTTTGTGACAAAAAGATCTGCAAAATACTCACAATACCTCTCAGCAAATAGCTTGGGGTGTCTACTTTCCAAAATGGGGTCTTTTGGGGGGGTTTTGTGCCATCTGGGCATTCCATGGCCTCCGAAACTGTGATAGGCAGTGAGAAGTGAAATCAAAAATTTACACCCTTAGAAAGCCTGAAGGCGGTGCTTGGTTTTTGGGGTCCCATACGCAGCTAGGCTCCCAAAAAGTCTCACACATGTGGTATTCCCGTACTCAGGAGAAGCAACAGAATGTATTTTGGGGTGTAATTCCACATATGCCCATGGCATGTTTGAGCAATATATCATTTAGTGACAACTTTGTGCAAAAAATAAAAAATAAAATAAAAAATTGTCTTTTTTCCGCAACTTGTGTCAACATATAAAATATTCCATGGACTCGACATGCCTCTCAGTATATAGCTTGGGGTGTCTACTTTCCAAAATGGGGTCATTTGGGGGAGTTTTGAACTGTTCTGGCATTTTATACACAACATTAGGAAGCTTACATCCACTCTTCTAACCACTTGAAGACAAAGCCCTTACTGACACTTTTTGTTTACATGAAAACATTTTTTTTTTGCAAGAAAATTATGTTGAACCCCCAAACATTATATATATTTTTAAAGCAAAGGCCCTACAGATTAAAGTGGTGGGTGTTGCATTTTTTTTTTCTACACAATATTTGCACAGCGATTTTTCAAACGCATTTTTTGGGGAAAAAATACACTTTTTTTAATTTTAATGCACTAAAACACACTATATTGCCCAAATGTTTGATGAAATAAAAAAGATGATCTTAGGCCGAGTACATAGATACCAAACACGACATGCTTTAAAATTTCGCACAAACGCGCATTGGCGACAAACTACATACATTTTTAAAAGCCTTTAAAAGCCTTTACAGGTTACCCCGTTAGATTTACAGAGGAGGTCTACTGCTAAAATTACTGCCCTCGATCTGACCTTCGCGATGATACCTCACATGCATGGTGCAATTGCTGTTTACATATGACGCCAGACCGACGCTTGCGTTCGGCATTGGGCAAGAGCAGGGCAGGACAGGGGTGCTTTTTTTTTATTTTTTATTAATAATAAATAATTTGCTTTTTTATTTTATTTTTAAATTGTTCCTTCCATATTTATTTTTTTTTAATCATTTTTATTGTTATCTCAGGGAATGTAAATATCCCCTATGATAGCAATAGGTAGTGACAGGTACTCTTTTTTTGAAAAAACTGGGGTCTATTAGACCCTAGATCTTTCCTCTGCCCTCAAAGCATCTGACCACACCAAGATCGGTGTGATAAAATGCTTTCCCAATGGCGCTGTTTATATCCGGGGGGGGGGGACATTCCCTCCCACTGCTTGTAAAAGCAGTCCAGAGGCTAATTAGCCACTAGGATTGCTTTTACATGAAAGCCGGCCGCTGGTTGAAAAGAATGATAGCAAGATGATTCCTAAACCCGCAGGCATCATTCTGGTATAAACATTCAAAGTCCAGCAACATACCAGTACGTTGCTGGTCATTGTTGGACATGTATTGTAATCTTTTTTTTTCATGCAGCCAGTTGGCTGAACGAAAAAAAAGATTGATCGGTGGGTATTCCCACCATTAGAATTCCGCCCTTCATCCACCCACTTCTAATGATGGGCATACATGCACCATTTATATATGCTGAAGCATGGGGGCATGCTCCCGCAAAAAAGTTATGCCGCACACACATGGTCGGACTTTTCCACGGGCAAGCCTCCGTCGGAATTTCGACCGTATGTACGCGGCATTTGGAGCAAAATCGCTCCTCCGCCCCTGCTGCCCCAATGCTTCGGCATATATGCTTTTTTTTTTAACTGTGGTGGTGAAATTACCTCCTACAGCACTGGAGTCGCAGGGATCAGGCCTGTCTCTGCGAACGCTGCAGTTATGTGTGTTGTGTTTTGTAAGTGACAGTGATCGATCGATACTGCACTTGGGTGGCCTGGGCTGGACGGAGGGGCAAAACGCAGGTGCTAGCAGGTATCTGGGCTGATCCCACTAACACTGCGTTTTTGGGAACCCTAAACTGCTGGGGACGCTAGTATAGATCTGATCAGATCAGATATTGATCTGTTCAGATACTATACCACTAAGGGAGGTGTATGCTTCACGCGTGGGTGTTAGCGTTACTGGCACTAACCTGACGCTGCCTGGGGTGTGACGCAGACCCTCTCTGACGCTAAAACCTAATTGATATCACCCACCGGGTGATCAAGGGGTTAAACCTTTATTGGGTTATATATACGGCGGGTGCCCTGACACTATAAAAAGCAAACTAACTAACCAGCGTCACCCGTAACACTTATATGGTGATCACTGGTGAAAGGGTTAACTAGGGGCAATTAGGGGGTTAAAACCTTTATTAGATAATATATGGGGGTACCTGACGCTATAAACGCTATACCACTAAGGGAGGTGTATGCTTCACGCGTGGGTGTTAGCGTTACTGGCACTAACCTGACGCTGCCTGGGGTGTGACGCAGACCCTCTCTGACGCTAAAACCTAATTGATATCACCCACCGGGTGATCAAGGGGTTAAACCTTTATTGGGTTATATATACGGCGGGTGCCCTGACACTATAAAAAGCAAACTAACTAACCAGCGTCACCCGTAACACTTATATGGTGATCACTGGTGAAAGGGTTAACTAGGGGCAATTAGGGGGTTAAAACCTTTATTAGATAATATATGGGGGTACCTGACGCTATAAAAACCTGCGGCGAACCTAAAATAAATTACTGGCTACCGATCGGCATCACCGACAATAAGACAGCGATCAGAAAAACGATCGGTTAGCGACAGTGGTGATAGGGGGTGAAAGGGTTACCTGGGGGGCGATCAAGGGGGTTAAACCTTTATTAGATAATATATGGGGCTACCTGACGCTATAAAAACCTGCGGCGAACCTAAAAAAAAATACTGGCTACCGATCTGCATCACCGACACTAAGACAGCGATCAGAAAAATGATCGCTTAGTGACAGTGGTGATAGGGGGTGAAAGGGTTACCTGGGGGGCGATCAAGGGGGTTAAACCTTTATTAGATCATTTATGGGGGTACCTGATGCTATAAAAACCTGCGGCGAACCTAAAAAAAATTACTGGCTACCGATCTGCATCACAGACGCTAAGACAGCGATCAGAAAAATGATCGCTTAGCGACAGTGGTGATAGGGGGTGAAAGGGTTACCTGGGGGCGATCAAGGGGGTTAAACCTTTATTAGATAATTTATGGGGGTACCTGACGCTATAAAAACCTGCGGCGAACCTAAAAAAAATTACTGGCTACCGATCTGAATCACCGACGCTAAGACAGCGATCAGAAAAATGATCGCTTAGCGACGGCGGTGCTAGGGGGTGAAAGGGTTATCTGGGGGGTGATCAGGGGGTTAAACCTTTATTAGGTAATATATGGGGGTACCTGACGCTATAAAAACCTGCAGCGAACCTAAAAAAAATTACTGGCTACCGATCTGCATCACAGACGCTAAGACAGCGATCAGAATAATGATCGCTTAGCGACAGTGGTGATAGGGGGTGAAAGGGTTACCTGGGGGGGCGATCAAGGGGGTTAAACCTTTATTAGATAATTTATGGGGGTACCCGACGCTATAAAAACCTGCGGTGAACCTAAAAAAAATTACTGGCTACCGATCTGCATCACCGACGCTAAGACAGCGATCAGAAAAATGATCGCTTAGCGACGGTGGTGCTAAGGGGTGAAAGGGTTATCTGGGGGGTGATCAGGGGGTTAAACCTTTATTAGGGGGGGTTAGGGGGCTACACTGGACCTAAAAATAACTTTAGTGACACTTTTACAGTCACAAATGTCACTGATTGCAGTGATCAGTAAATAAATGGTCACTGCAATCAGTGACACTGTGACTGGGGGCTGATCTGGGGGGGCCTGGGGGGGCGATTTGTGTGCCTATGTGTCCTGGTGTCAGTGTAGTGTTTTGTGTACTGACCTGATGTCTTCTCTTGTACGGCACTCGGTATATGTGAGCGCCGCATGAGAGATGACATCACTTCCTCCTGCTTCCTCTGCCTGTGTTTACATTACACAACAGAGGGAGCATTTTCATTCGCCGGGAGCGATCGCGGGGGGGTGGCCGGAATTGAACGGCCGTCCCCTCATCTCGGATCGCTCCCCAACGAATACCGACCGCTCACTGTATAGGAGGGGGGTCCGATCGGACCCCCCAGCTGTACAAAGGCAATCACGTACACTGTACGTGATTGTGCCTGTCGGTGCCATTCTGCCGACGTACATATACAGTGAGCGGTCGTTAAGTGGTTAAAGCCCACACAAGGCCGTTTTTCGTGACGAGAAAAACAACGATGTAAAAAATGACGTGAAAAATTAGAGCATGTTCCAATTTTTTCATGGCCGTTTTTCACGTCGTGAAAAATGCTCTGAAGCCCACACACGATCATTTTTAATGACCATTTAAAAAAATTAAATTTTTCTCATCATTAAAAACGGTCGTGTGTACGCGGCATAAGAAGCGGGACACCACGGACTGATAAGATACTCAAGAAAGGTAGCTGGATGGCCGCACACCAAATTAACACCTTTATTGTGCAAAATTTTGTAAAATCCAAAACAGTCAATCCATGTACAGAAGAGGTACAAAAAGAACATAGAATCTATGATCTCTCACAAAATAAAGGGTATAATAAAAAGCGACACCTTAAGTAAAGAGTCCCAATAAGTTCATTTTACTTTACCAACCTAACAGGTCTGGTCTGCCTTTAGCTGGGCTAATGCCCCATACACACGATCATTTTTCATGCCGTTAAAAATGCCATTAAAAAAAATGGCCATTAAAAATGATCGTGTGTATGCTCCAGAGCATTTTTAACGACGTGAAAAACGGCCATTAAAAATTTCGAACATGCTCTCTTTTTTCACGTCGTTTTTCATGTCGTTTCTTTTAACGACGTGAAAAACGATAGTGTGTATGCTTTAACGACGTGAAAAAAAACGCGCATGCTCAGAATCAAGTATGAGACAGGAGCGCTCGTTCTGGTAAAACTAGCGTTCGTAATGGAGATAGCACATTCGTCACGCAGTCACGGACTGAAAAGCACGAGACTGAAAAGAGCGAATCGTCGCTCAACAAACTTTACTAACATGAAGGGTGGCGCCATTCGAACGGAACTTCCCCTTTATAGTGCCGTCGTACGTGTTGTACGTCACTGCGCTTTGCTTGATCGTTTTTTTAAATGATCGTGTGTACGCAAGACAGGCTTGAGAGGAAACATGAAAAAAAACGACGTGAAAAACGGCAAGAAAAAAAATGGCAAGAAAAACGATCGTGTGTATGGGGCATTAGAATTGACAACAATGGTGAAAAGCATTGGGTTGAAATACAAATAAATTTTAATGTTAAGGAGGTTTTGAAATAGCGAGTGTCAGCAGCTGTTCTCATCTGCTTATGAAAATGCTAGTTGCTTGGCTGTCTCTTATTTGTTCAGGTCACTGCCTAAAACAGTAATGAAGCCACAAAAAACACACTATGCTTTGTCAGTTGTACTGACTCCTGAGGAAGATAAATATTGAGCACGCAAGGTGTCTAATGGTAAAAGTTCTGTACGGCATCGAGGTATGTTTAACAAAATTCCAGTAAAATGAAACCGCTTCATTCCTTTGTTTGTCTTGCTCCACTGTAAGATTTATTGTAACAATGTACGGACTTGAACAGATAAACAGACATCGAAGAAGTAACCTTGATACATTTTACACTAAGTGCTTATTTGTAAGAATAATAAGATATATGTTTAGCTGCATGTACATACAAGCAGTGGCGCATACAGTAGGTGCTCCTACAGTTGATTTCTATGGAAACTGGTGTCAAATGATTAGCTAACGGACAGGATGGAGAAAGTACAGTAGAGGCTAAGGACTCATACACACTACTAGTCTTTTTTCATTCAACCCAGCAGCTTAGGTCAGAGCCACTGTACTAACAATCAAATGTTAGTACAGCAACCTCCCCTGCTGTCCCCCCCCCCCTCCAGAAGACTCCAGTCAGCGCTCTCAGCCATTGACTGAGAGCACTGACCGGGAGCCGATCAGCAGACCTTTTTCATTCTTGACCCTTCGAAAGAAGCCGGCCTGTCAGACCAGCTGCTGTACACATGGGCTAAATGTCGGCCGATTTATATTGAACCGGCCAATGCCGCCCCACCCGACCTGTGTGTACTAGGCTTTAGAGGACTACAAGACAACATTAGGAGACCCTAGAACAGGGGTGTCAAACTCAATTTCATCGTGGGCCGCATCAGCATTATGATTGCCCTCAAAAGGGCCGGTTGTATCTGTAAGATTAGATGTCCAGCGCATCCCCTCCCCATATATTAGATGTCAAGAGCCACCCCACCATCAGAAGTGGAGTCCCCCACTCTCCCTTACATCACAGTGCACCCCCCTTTTCTTATACTGCTGCTGGGAAGAAGCTGGATGCATTGCTTGAAAGCAGAAAGTAAGGGTCTGGAGGAGGACCAGAGGAGGGCTGGAGAGGTGCGAGGGTCACATGAAATGGCCTGGAGGGCCAGATTCGACCCGTGGGCCTTGTGTTTGACACCTGTGCCCTAGAAGATATTGTCTCAGAGCACAGAACTTCCTTTAAATGCTGTCCAACATATGTGTTTTCTCCATTCAAATTTTGCAACTTGTCTACTCACTATACCATAAAGAAGTTGTAAAGTCTTGAGGTAGAATGCATTAAAGCGGAGCTCCGCCAGGAAAAAAAATATTAAAAGCCAGCAGCTACAGCTACAGCAGCTGCTGGCTTTTAATATTTGGACACTTACCTGTCCTGGAGTCCAGCGACGTCCGCAGCAGAGGACGAGCGACCGCTCGTCGCTCTGCTGCTCCCTCCGCCATCCTCGCTGAGGGAACCAGGAAGTGAAGCCCTGCGCCGTTCTGATTGGTGCTCCTGTGTTCTGGGAGCTGAGTGTCTCCCAGAACACCAAGGGAAGTCTGCGGGAAGTGACGTAACTCCCGCAGATTCCCGGAGAGAGGACTCCCGGATGTGGGTGAAAATACCTGTCTTAGACAAAAGTTGCTATTTAGGGTGGAGCTCCACTTTAAGGTGAAAAACCTCCTGTGCTGCAGCTGCCCCCCAGAGCCCACCTTTTTTGTACCTGAACCCGATCGTTCCAGCGATGGGGATGAGCACAGCAGCTCCAGCCGCTGTCTGGGGTCCTCATTGGACAGATTGATAGCAGCAGGAGCCATTGGCTCCAGCTGCTGTCAATCAAATCCAGTGACATGGGAGCCAGGGGGCTATTGTCTGCGTCAATGCACGAAGTAGCAGGACTCGGGAGCATGCCCGGATGTGTGCCCCCAAGGCTCTCCTTGGGGGCACAAGATAAGGAGGAGGAGCCAGGGGAGCCACCGGGGAACCCAGAAAAGGAGGATCGGGCCGCTCTGTGCAAAACCCTTGCACAGAAGAGGTAAGTTTGACATGTTTGTTATTTTTATTTTAAAAACTAACCTTTACAATCACTTTAAATCCTGAAGTCTTCTGACCAGTCTAGTGACATCCTTCCATTTTTCCACTGGCAGCAGCTGTCCTTATTCCAGGACAGCAGTTACATAATGATGGTTGAGCGATGCCATGAGTGCTGTGAGGCCAGTGGGTGAAAATGTACCTCAAGGGGGCATGTTCATAAAGCCCTGGGCTCACAGGATTGGGTACGATGATGCTGGATGTCATTCTACCCAGAAGAGGACTGGATTGCAGAGCAGTGAGTTTGCAAGACACAGTGTCAGATTAGGGGTAAGTACCGTAGTGAAATCTGCCTCTTTAATTTTTTACATTGTATTTGTCACCTATAACTTACCCAGATTTGTTCACACAACAATTTTAGCTAACAAGGGTTCCCTAAGGTGCCCTGTTTCTTTTAAGAGCTAAACTCCTTTACTAATTTCATTGGTGGGGAACAAGCAATGGTTATCATGAAATGGACTCCTCACTCCTCATGCCCCAAGCTACATTTGACTTTTAACAAATGCAACCCATCATTTAACATGAAAATACTGTAAATCTCTAGCTCAGATTTTAGTTGCAAAAATAATTAAATAGATCAAGGCAGCATACCATCAAGAAGAGAATATACTGTATCTCTATATCTATACGGGGAGAATGGTGGTAGGTTGTTTTTATCTATTTGATTTTTTTTTGTGACCAAAAACTGTAGATAAACCACCTGACAGTTTATTTTACAGTATCTCTTAAGGACTCTATTGGTGATCTTCAGTTCCTGGGTCTGCGCAACTGCAGTAGCCATTATAAAAGGTTTCATATAAGAGACTAGATACTTAGTCCAAAAAAATTCTAATTATAACTGAAATATAACTTTTGGGGTGGACTTACTGTTTAAAACGTAGACCCTTAATCCCTGAACAAGAGACAAACCCTAAACTAATATCTAATGCCTATTCCACTGGCCTATCATACTTTCCCCATCAGGTGACAGAGTAGTCATTGCCACCAAATACAAAGTTATCTCTTCTACATACAGATCTAATGCCATAAATAAGATCTGAAAAAGCATATCTTGTGTATCAAAGTCCTTTAGGTACTGGACAAGTGCTTCATTTCTGTGGATTATTATAGCAACCCATTTCAAAATGAAGGATCTTTGGAAAGTAAAATTGGATAATGTCCATGAAGAATAGTCCATATCACTTACAGTGTTGTCAGGGTGAATTTTGCTCTGAACAGTCCACAACTTTAGCAAAACCAATCACGTCTAATGATAATAAACAGCCAAATGATACCTGTGACCTCAGTGGGCAGTCATCTGAAACCAGGAAGAAGATGGCAGCCTAAAGTGTTACCGTATTTGCCGGCGTATAAGGCGGCTGGGCACATTAGACGACCCCCTAATATTCAGTTTAAAACAGTGATTTTGTTCTCTACTCACCGTATAAGACGTCCCCCTTGTGCGACCCCCTTGTGCGGTAATACCATTTAAAAACGAAGCCAGCCGGGTGCTCTGTAAAGCTCTATGTAATTCAGTACATGCACCACTCCGCCAATCCCGGCGGGCGATGCACTCTGTTGATGACTATAGAGCCTGCTAAGCCTGCTCGGATTGGAGTAACAACCTCTGCCAATCCGAGCAGGCTACATAATGTAGCCTGCTCGGATTGGCAGAGGTTGTTACTCCAATCTGAGCAGGCTTAGCAGGCTCTATTCATCAACAGAGTGCATCGCCCGCCAGGATTGGCTGAGCGGCGCATGTACTGAATTACATAGAGCTTTACAGAGCAAATATCCATTGGGCAGCTGCTTCACCCAGCGTATAAGACGACCCCCGGTTTTTGGCTGTGTAATTCCGGTGTAAAAGGTCGTCTTATACGCCGGAAAATACGGTACTAAAATCACAACAGTAAAATGAGTCTGTATATGCAGTAAAGCTTGTTATATTCACTGTGGAACCTAAGGGGTTAATCCTCTGCATTGTGCATAAAGGCTGTTTGATCCTGTCTTCTCTGATCCTCCCCTTCCTGCATGTCCAGATATGACAGAGATACTGTAGGCTGCACATGCTCAGTTTTTTTTTTCTTGGGAGAGTGCATGATCAGCGCAGGGCCAATCAGCACTGTCCAGACAGAGGGTCTGGGTTCCTACAGCCTCATAAGACAGCCAGTGCAGTATGAAAACTGCTCCTACAAGCTGTAACCAGGCATTGATAGAAGTCACAAGACTGCTATATACTGCTAATGAGAAAGGGTATTTAGCAGTTTATATTTACTAAAATGATTGCATTTCCATATTCTGTGGGTAGCGGGGTCCCCAAATTTAACCCCGCTATACCTAAATTTAGGGGTGACCAGAGCAACAGTTAGCTCGGGTCTTTTGATTATTTAGACTCTGCTTTACTGCTGTGTCACCTGGTGTGCAGTTCCCCTTTGGTCGTATAGGTGGTGTTGTCACCTATGCCCATTGGTGGGCGGTTCTGGCCTGCTGTGCATGCCGGGAGAGGATATATAAGGGGCAGACGCCATTACACTGGGGCCATTTTTATGCAAGGAGGAAGCTACCCCTCAAGGGGGGGGGTGCGCCCCATCGTGATCGAGGAGTCTCAGGCACCTTTAGTTCGAAACTGCGGAGTTCCGGATGGGCTCAGTACCTTTTACTGAGTCCTGTCACTGTTCCAGCATCACGCCGGCTGCTAGTGCTATTGAGTGACTATCCGGGTGAGCTGTACCCACTCGGGATCGAGTGGCGACGAAGCCAAGAGTGTGCCTGAATCCACTTCTTTCTGCTAACCTTTTTCTTCTCACTTCAACTCTCTGGTTCCTGGAAGTAAGATAAAATAAACTCACGTTGGAGTTGATATGTTGTGTGGACATTGACCTCATTGGGGAAAGTTAAAGACTCGCCTCTATAAACATAGAGGGGAGAACTAGAAGAAGGGGACTTTTCAACTGCAGGACCCAAGTATGTAACACCGCCTGACCTTTATAACCTAGAGGACGCGGGCATGTGGCATGGTGTGTCTTCTCCCCCTGCTTGAGGAGGTAAGAGGGGGAAAAGGATCCGTGTGCTACACGTGTACTGTGGGAGACCAGAAATGGTGAATGCAGGGTCCTGGGTTTAGTAACACTTTAAGCCAGAGATGTGTCCAGTATGAGCACTGAGGATCTGCGATGGAAAAGGGCAATTAACCATAGGAGGTTAGTTAATGTTTTAAAAACTTAAATTTAATGCACAAAATGTATTTTAAGACTGCACAAAAGAGTAAAAGTTTGCTTTGCTAAGAATTAAATTAATCTTTTTATGCATTTAAATTACATTTTAGATTTGAGAAGGACCATAGTTTGGTAACTAGCAGCAGCTAAGACAAGCTACAACAAGCAAACCTGCTAATTTGCATTGAATGGGCAAAGTAGAGATTTACTTTAAGCAGACCATTGTGCAAATTTCCACATCCTTGCACATTGTAATTCATGCCTCCATAAAGAATATATAAGCACAGTTGTTTCATCACCAGAACAGACGTAAAGGTATAGCCTAGGATTTGTGTCGGTACAAGTGCAGTAACAGGGGGTCCTAAAGTATTTTTAAAACAAAAAACCTTTGGTGATAGAGAGAGGTTGTGTTTTTGGTCTTCATTGGTAAATGAGAAGATGCTGCGCATTCAGATTCTGGGGTCCCTTCCTGCCAGCCTGGGTTAGTATGACACCATTGGCTGTGCTGCTCCCAGGGGCTGTTGAGTATCCCTCCTCTGCAGACTTGAGGCACGGAGGAAAAGTCAATTGTCTTCTAAATGGAGTAGGCAGTCTGGGTGAAAACAGTTCCTGTGGTAGCTGTGATAATTATATATGTAGCGCCCACCCCCTTTTAGGGGTGCTATATATCCAAATTTAGGGGGCTGGTCTGAGTTAGTAGTTAGGCTCAGACCGTTCTCATTAATAGGTTGTGCTACTTTGTTTCACCAGGTGGTATACTGGTGTGCTGTTCCCTGTGGCCTGTAGGTGGCACTGCCATGACTGGTCAGGGTTGAACCACTGGTAATATTGCTGTGCCTTAGTGTGTCCTCTCTCGGCAGCGGTACAGTGGGCGTGGTTGGCCTGCTGTGCATGCCGGGAGAGGATACATAAGGAGCAGATGCCGCCTAGTGGGGGAGTTCTGTCTGGAGTCGGAGGCGAGGAGTCCAGGTGCGCGGCCCTCCAGGCCATGGGGGCACGTGCGCATCAGTCCCAGGCACCTTTAGCCCTGGGGCTGCAACTTCAACACTGGGCCCAGCACCTTTAGCTGGAGCCCACTTCTGGGAAGAGGAATCCCAGGGTGTCCCTTGTGAGGGAGCCCACTTCTAAGAAGAGGAGGCCGGGGGAGGACCTTTCTGAGGGACCGGTGAGAGTTCACGGTGAAGGAAGGGGCCCGGTAACTTTCTGCAGGGATTCATCTATCCACCAAGGGCCTAGTAATGTGCTGTTGCTGGCACCTATCCTTGTATTGCAAAAGCTGAGAAGTATGGTACATGATAGATTCTGTGGCAGAGGGTCTCCCGAACGTATCTAAGAAAATAACCTAATTGAGCGTCCAAGCATCACTGCGGCTGCTAGGAACCACTTTTACAGGAGACTATCCGGGTGAACTGAACCTTCTCGGGGATTGAGTGGTGATTGTAACATTTACTTGTGCCTGGACCTACCTCCCAAAACCTTGCTGTCTTGTCTCTTATCCACTCTTTCCTATCTGCGGAACATTGATAAAAAATAAACTCAACGTTGGAGTTTAGAGTGGTGTGGACATTGGAATTACTTGGGGGGAAAACAGAGACTTGTCCCTATATTCTAGGAGATGAGAACCAACCGATGGAGAACCTAGCTGTGGGACCCAAATATATGACACCGCTCAACCTCTTCAAACAAGAGGGTACGGGCATATAGTACGGTGTGCCCTTTTCCTGCAATTGAGCCAAAGGTAGGAAAAAGGGTCCGTGTGCTACACGTGGGGGCTCGAATCCGGGATTCTGCCTCTATACCCCCCCAGAGGTTGGACTTTGTTTCCCTGCGTGGTTCCGTGGAGGTCGGCCATTTTGGTGAATTTTGAACTGCGCCACTGATGACAGTAATGGAGGTACAGGCCTAAACTGTATTTCTGGCTGCGTAGTTCGTGGGCGTGTCTCAACAAGAAAAGCCCGCGAGCTGCGTGCAACAAGAAGAAAGGGGGAGGAGCCCCGGCATATCGTGAGTTGCACGTGGTGACTTTGGCGCCAAGTGGACAGTGCGTGCTGGAATAGTAAGTGAGCAACATGTCTGCTGTCCCATGGAGTTCGGTTTCTGCTTCCACCATGGACGTTGCCTCACTGGCTGCCCCTCTGACAGATACGGGGATTCGGTTGAAGCCTCTGGGCTGCTTTGTACTGTACACTTGCCGAGATGTGGAGGCCTTGGGGATGGTCTGTCCTGCGTGCCAGGGACTGGTGGTGCACTTTCGGCCCTTCGGGAGATGTACTAGATGTGGAGAGTTCCTCTTTGAGGTGGATCAGCCCACGGAAGAGCCGCCGGGCCTACCGGGCGAATTGCTTAACAGGCGCCACCACTCCAGAGGAGGAAACCTGCGTTTCCACAGCCACCCCCACGCGCACCACTGTGACTAAGAAGGAAGCCAAGCTCGAGATTCCGGTTACTGTGGACCCGGAGACAGAGAAGCCGGCGGATGCTGTCTCTGTTGCTACCGAGACTTCCCTGTCACCTCCCAAGTGGAGGGTGGGCTACGTGAAAGCCTCCCGCGGTCGAGGTACACCCCAGCACCTACCTGAGCCAGAGCTCCAACCCAGAGGGACCTCCAGGAGATCCACGGCAGGCAATGGTAAGGAGGCTGGGGACATGACAGTGAAAAGTTTGCCGGGGAAAGGGAAGAGGCTCAGTGTCCGTACTATAGGGGACGCTTGGGTGCCTGACCTGCGGGAACTTTTGAGAGACAGTGAGTCTATGTCAACTAAAAACTACCCGCCAGCAGAGGAGTATGACACCTCCGATTTGGAGTCGTCTTCCGACGTGGGAGATGATTTTGAGGTGGGTGAACTGTTTGCCAGGAAGGGATGGGACAAAACCCTGTTGTCCGCACCCCAAAGCATTAGACACGGATCGCCCATGGGTGCTGGGGAAACTACACCCCGGGTGGAGGCCCCTACATGCCAGGAAGGAGATGTTCCCGTGCCTGCATTGTCCGCACCCACATCGCCAGCGCCTGCTGCTGTGGCTGAACGTGTGCCACTGCGGGCCCCTTTGCCAAGACTTGAGGCAGTGAAAGTGCCTAGGTCCCCAGGTGCCCTTGTTTTACCGGGTGCAGGAGACCGTGCAACCCGTTCCTCCTCTTTACAAGACTGCAACGGCTCTTTAATAAGAGAGTGGCGGTCAAGTATGGCTGGGAGTATCCCTATGTTCCTAGGGACCTATTGTTTGAAGTCGAAGCATATCGTGAGAGGTGGTATGCGGACTTTGTTTGGAACCACCTAAAAGTGCCTAACGCCCGCAGATACTTTGTGTGCTCCGCTGCTATGACTGAACGGTTTAAAGGATGCAAACAGGAATGGAATTATGGCCGGCACATACATGCGGATCGGTTGGTCGTTTGTAACGGGGAGCGAGAGGATGCCGTGTGCTCTGTGGAGACCTTTGACACAAGGTGGCGACTCCTTGTTTTGCCAGATCCTCGCTTCTACCTTTAAAGACAAGACTTTGTTTTTTTTCTTTGTCATTCTGGAGGTTTGTTCCGTTGGGAACTCTGTGACTTTGCCCTTCACTGCTTGGGGTGGTCTGCTCTGCCGAGAGTCAGGAGAGCTGTTGCTGTTTCTCTCCGCTTTCAGCGTCACAGGAGAACTGAACTTTCGGGTAGATGTAGCTAGGTTCACCTTTGAGATTACCGTGTTCAAGATGGGGAATGTATAACAGTGGTACATTACTATGTTAGGTAGTGTCAAGTGCTATGACGGTCGCACTACCACCAGGTGGTGGTGATTTGCAGGACTTTTTTTATTATTATTATTATGCATCTCCCTTGTGGAACGTTACTACATATGCTAGGCCTAGTATATGCAACTTTAGTTGAAAGGAGTCATCTTTCCTCGGGAAGATAGCTCACTTCGTGTACATATAGATATCGGTAGGATGTTTATTTGTTCTGTGTATTTTCTCTCCCTATGCAGGTGGACTACTAGCAATTGCCGGAGAATGGGTGGAATAGTTAGTCTAGAGGGGTGGGATTGATAATGTATTGTGTTATGTGAATGTGACATTGAGTATGGGATGTCCATGTTTGTATTCTTGTTAATCCTTCCTTCATCTCTTTTATTCATGTCCCTTCCCCATTACGTTGGTTCCGGCACAAGGATTTCAAATTTGTACATAGTTTGGAAATAAATCTGCGCTGGCTCAGGCTTGAGGAGCGTGGGTTTATCCCAGACACTGGAGACAGCGTCTCCTTTCGAGGGGGGTGTATGTAGCGCCCACCCCCTTTTAGGGTGCTATATATCTGAATTTAGGGGGCTGGTCTGAGTTAGTAGTTAAGCTCAGACCATTCTCATTGATAGGTTGTGCTACTTTGTTTCACCAGGTGGTATACTGATGTGCTGTTCCCTGTGGCCTGTAGGTGGCACTGCCATGACTGGTCAGGGTTGAACCACTGGTAATAGTGCTGTGCCTTGGGGTGTCCTCTCTCGGCAGCGGTACAGTGGGCATGGTTGGCCTGCTGTGCATGCCGGAAGAGGATACATAAGGGGCAGACGCTGCCTAGTGGGGGAGTTCTGTCTGGAGTCGGAGGCGAGGAGTCCAGGTGCGTGGCCCTCCAGGCCATGGGGCCGCGTGCGCGTCAGTCCCAGGCACCTTTAGCCCTGGGGCTGCAACTTCAGCACTGGGCCCAGCACCTTTAGCTGGAGCCCACTTCTGGGAAGAGGAATCCCAGGGTGTCCCTTGCGAGAGAGCCCGCTTCTAAGAAGAGGAGGCTGGGGGAGGACCTTTCTAAAAGGGACCGGTGAGAGTTCACAGTGAAGGAAGGGGCCCGTTAACTTTCTGGAGGGATTCATCTATCCACCAAGGGCCTAGTAATGTGCTGTTGCTGGCACCTGTCCTTGTATTGCAAAAGCTGAGAAGTTCGGGACATGATAGACTTGTGGCAGAGGGTCTCCCGATCGTATCTAAGGAAAGAACCGAATTAAGCGTCCGAGCATCACTTCGGCTGCTAGGATCCACTTTTACAGGAGACTATCCGGGTGAACTGAACCTTCTCGGGGATTGAGTGGTGATTGTAACATTTACTTGTGCCTGGACCTACCTCCCAAAACCTTGCTGTCCTGTCTCTTATCCACCCTTTCCTATCTGCTGAATATTGAAGAAAAATAAACTCAACGTTGGAGTTTATAGTGGTGTGGACATTGGAATTACTTGGGGGGAAAACAGAGACTTGTCCCTATATCCTAGGAGATGAGAACCAACCGATGGAGAACCTAGCTGTGGGACCCAAATACATGACACCGCTCAACCTCTTCAAACAACAGGGTACGGGCATATAGTACGGTGTGCCCTTTTCCTGCAAGTGAGCCAAAGGTAGGAAAAAGGGTCCGTGTGCTACACGTGGGGGCTCGAATCCGGGATTCTGCAGCTATACCCCCCCAGAGGTTGGACTTTGTTTCCCTGCGTGGTTCCGTGGAGGTCGGCCATTTTGGTGAATTTTGAACTGCGCCACTGATGACAGTAATGGAGGTACAGGCCTAAACTGTATTTCTGGCTGCGTAGTTCGTGGGCGTGTCTCAACAAGAACAAAAGGAAAAAGGGTCCGTGTGCTACATATAAGACCAACTTAGAAAATGAGAATTACTGCGCATGATAAAAGTAACACACAGAGTGCAGGGCTCAGAAGTATTCCACAGAGTGAATGAGTTAGGAATAAGTTCAGGGGACAGGAGTATGTAACACATACAGTGCAGGGGACAGGTGTTTGTAGCATACAGTGTATAGAGGTCAGGAGTAATTAAATACACAGTCTGCAGTGGTCAGAAGTAAGTGATGTGCAGAAGTCAGGAGTAAGCAACACACAGGGTGCAAGGACCAGAGTAACCTTGAGTGTGCAGGGATCAGGAGTGAGTAAAGCAGAGCTCAGAGGTCAGGATTAAGTAACACACTGAGTGCAGAGGGTCAGTAACACACAGAATTTAAAAATCAGAAGTAGGTTACACACTGACTGTAGGGGTGAGGATTCAGTAATGCACAACTCTAGTCATATATTTCTTCACAAAAAAAAGCACACACCCAATTAAGAAAAATTAGCAGCTATTCTAATAATTAATCAATAACTATATAAAGTGCCAATTATCAAAATAGTAAAATCACATTCAGTGCTAATGTGTAAATATCTAGGGTAAAGCCTCACCCCAACTTATATGTGAAAGGTTATGAATAATGATAGCCTTATTCACCATAAAATACATCAATGTTGCACAAAAAATCCAAAATTTTAAAGTGCATCAATACTAGTGTCTACAAATAGCTATTTTTATATTAAAGCGCAAAGTGCAACAAAGGACAACTTCAATTTGTGCTCATAAGGTGCAAAATAATTCTCCAACTCCAGTCTGTGTTTATATCTTCACACTGCGTCCTTAACAACTGAAGACTCATCATAAAATGTAAACAAAAGACTGCCGGCAATAAAAAAAATTCAGGAAAAAAAACAGCGTGGGGGTCCCCCATCCCAGTCCATACCCTTTGGGGTTGAAATTGAAAAAAATTGGAAAAAAATCTGAGTGTGAATCGTTCTTAAAATGTGTTTCTAATGCCAAAAGTGTAGTAACCTTTTCCACAGTACACATTACATCTATTGGTTGTTTTGTTGAATAAATGGGTAAAAAGGTGATTTTTTTTTGTGTTTTTATGTAAGAAAATCACCTTTAGCTATTGACATGAAGTGCAGCTCAACATAATGCTGCAGCAGCCCACCAGCAGCAGCAGGATATCTGTAGCAGTAGCATTAAGTAGCAGCAACAAGTATCTGTACGAGTACAAACAAGGACTGACTCTGGGAAGCTGTGGTTCTTTTCACTATATCAGTGGCTCCTGATTTTGGACATGTAACCGCCACTGTTCGAAGGCAGGGATTAGTGACAAAATCCTTTCCCTACTGCTT
The DNA here is from genome assembly GCA_029206835.1 of Rana muscosa. Classification (NCBI taxonomy): domain Eukaryota; kingdom Metazoa; phylum Chordata; class Amphibia; order Anura; family Ranidae; genus Rana; species Rana muscosa. The sequence continues at coordinate 921,265,704 of CM055118.1, forward strand.
TCATCCCAGTGAGGCAGCAGAAGGCAAAAGGAGGAGCATGAGGAGTAGGAGGGTTGAGGTGCTGTTAATGAAAAGGAGGAAATGGGGTAGGCTTCCATGGGTACGTTTCACTCCTTGCAAACCCTGAGAGTTGTATGTGGGTGGGGTGAGATATTTGGTAACAATGTTTGTCTCAGTGACACTCAGACCACTTGGCGGAATTTCTAGATAGTGTCATGATCCCAGCTACTGCCATTTCCACTGGTCTGACATCATTACTAGGTCATGCAGCCTCTGCAGCCTTATTTCAGTTCTCCAGCACTGTAAAGGTACCACACCAAATTTTTACGCTTCTGTGCTTCAGCTGCAAAATTTCTAATATTTTCTGCAGGATATTTTCTGTGTTTAGCCTCAATATGTGCAGCCTATTCTGTGATAAAGAAGTGTAAAAGTTCCACAGCTAGGCCTCAACTGAAAAACGTATAATCTTCTCTGCAGAGTAAAGCCTAAATTGTGCCTCAATGTTTGTGGCCTATTCTTAGAGCTTGGGAAATCAAAAATATTTGTGGCTTTTGTCTCTGAAATAATACACCAATATTTATTTAATGGGCAAATGTGCTTGTCTCTCCCTTTTACATGGTGGCCTGATCAAGCTGATTACCTACTGATTACCTACTATCCAGTGAGTGTACAATTTTTCTGGATACTGTGTCTGAAATAAAACATTCTAATTGTTATTTCTTGATTAAAACCTGCCTTGTCTCTCCTTCAGAAATTGCAGCCTAATAAAGCTTACACGCAGTGCATCAACTGTGTAATATTAGTGGATATTGTTTGTGAAATAGCTTTAACTCTACCTTTTTTTATTGATAAAACATGTCTTGCCTCTCTCTCAGAATTTGTGAGTAAGAGCCGGTTCAAACAGGGGCAACACGACTTTGTGCGCGACTTGGACACGACTTGAGCGCGAACCACAGCGCGACTTGGGGCGACTTACAACACGACTTGAAGTTGCCTCCAGGACAGGGGACTTTGCCAGTGGCAAATCAAAGAATAATCAGCTCTGTGGGAGGGAGGGGTTTGCCTGAGAAAACTATTTTCTCTTCCTGTAAAGTTGCTTCAGTTAAGACAGTGATCCGACTTTGGAGGCAACTTCCATTGAAATCAATGGGTACAAGTTGCCTACAAGTTGCCTAGAAGTCGCCTTGAAGTAGTACAGGAACCTTTTCTGAAGTCGGAGCGACTTCAGTAGTGTACATTAAGTCGGCTCTCATTCACTTGAATGTAATTTGACATGTTGCGTGACTTGGGGTGACTTGGGGTGACACAAGTTGGATCCAAAGTCGCGGTAGTGTGAACCGGCTCTAAGGCTGCTCACATATTGTGCATTGACTGAAATATTTAAAGTTATTGTCTTTGGAATAATACACTCCACTACATTTTTACATAGTCAGGTTGAAAAAAGACACATCTATCTAGTTCAACCAATAAAAGGGAACAAAAAAAAATCATACAATTCAATATACACAATCCTATACCCACAGTTGATCCAGAGGAAGGCAAAAAAAAAACAGCAAAGCATGATCCAATTCGCTCCAGCAGGGGAAAAATGTCCTCCCTGATACCCTGAGAGACAATCAGATTTGCCCTGGATCAACTTTACCTATGAATTTTAGTATCCAGTTATATTATGTACACGTAGGAATGAATCCAGGCCTTTTTTAAAGCAATTTTCTGAGCCGGACAGAACCAGCTCTTGAGGGAGTCTATTCCACATTTTCCACACTAACTGTGAAGAAACCTTTCCATATTCGGAGATTAAATCTCTTTTCCTCTAGACGTAAAGAGTGCCCCCTTGTCCTCTGTGATGACCTTAAAGTGAATAACTCAACACCAAGTTCACTATATGAACCACTTATGTATTATGCATGTTGATCCTATCCCCCCTTAATCTCCTCTTCTCAAGAGAGAATAAATTCAGTTCCTCTAACCTTTCCTCATAGCTGAGCTCCTCCATGCCTCTTATGAGTTTGATTGCCCTTCTCTGCACTTTCTCCAGTTCCCCTATATCCTTTTTGTGAGCTGGTGCCCAAAACTGAACTGTATATTCCAGATTAGGTCTTACTAATGATTTGTACAGGGGCAAAATTATATATTTCTCCCTGGATTATATACCTCTGTTAATACAAGAAAGGACTTTGCTTGCTTTGGAAACCACAGCTTGGCATTGCATGCTATTATTAAGCTTATGATTTACCAAAACACCCAGATCCTTCTCTACCATTCATTCCCCTAGTTTTACTCCCCCTAGTATGTATGATGCATGCATATTCTTAGCCCCCAAGTGCAAAACTTTACATTTATCAACATTAAACCTCATTTGCCAAATAGTTGCCCAATTAAACAGTGCATTGAGGTTGGCATGTAAGGTGGAGACATCATGTAAGGTAAGGATGTTATTCCACTGCATAGCTTGATGTCATCTGCAAACACTGAAATTGTACTTTTAATCCCAGACCCTATATCATTTATAAATATATTAAAAAGTAAGGGTCCCAACACTGAACCTTGTGGTACACCACTGATACCTTAGACCATTCAGAGTAAGAATCATTAACCACTACTCTCTGAATTTGGTCTTATTTTTACTTCTTGATTACATCTTACCTTGTCTCTCCCTTAGAAATAAAGGCTCAATAAAGTAGCGTATGTACAGTTCATCAACAGTATGATAATTCTGGCTATTTTCTGTGAAATATTAGACTAATTTATATTTCTTGATTAAAACCTGTCTTGTCTCTTCCTCCTAATTTGTGTCCTAATAAAACTTAAGTCTGTACAATATTTATGACTATTGTCTCTTCTATAAAAAACTCTAATGTTTATTTTATGATAACAATCTACCTCTCTCCCTCCCAAATTGCAGTCTAATTAAGCTGCTAACATACCATGCATCAGATCATGGATGTACAAAATGTATGACTATTGTCTCTCTAAAATGATAATCCACTTTAAGTTTATTTCATGATAAAACTGGTCTCATCTCTACCGCCTCAGAAATGATTGATTTTTAAAGATTCGCCACCATACACCTTATTGGTGTTTGGATTTTGCAGTTTTCAGAATTCACAATGGGTTAGATCAGGGGTCTCCAAACTATGGCCCTGCATTCATGCATGCCTAGTCATGTCTGTGAATGTCAGAGTTTTACAATGCCTCATGCGACATGTAGTTCCGCAACAGCTCAAGGGCCGTAATTTGGAGATCCCTGGGTTAGATGAACATCCCATGAATAAAACCCAGGCTCATTTGCTCATCCCTAATTTGTGCTGATACCAGTGACCTTTGTGGAGTTGCTGTTTGGTGTGGTGTTCCCCAGAAAAGCAGTAATGTTCCCAGAAGTGCTTTGCTTTACAGGACCTTTTACAGTGCAATGTGGAGTGTTTGATATTTAAAGTAAGCCATAGTGAAAGGGTAGAGCAGTATGTACATTACAGTGTACAATGCAGAGAATGTTGAAGTATATAATGCCCAGAATGGGCTAGTGAAACATCATTTAATTTACTTAGCTCTGGAGCAACTGCACTTGCAGAGTGCAATTCCACTTGAAAACTTCACAGTAATTTTCCTTTAGTAAATTCACCCCATTGCCTTCTTAAGCCCAGTAAACACATACATACTAAAACTTTGTCATTTCAGCAGGAACCAGACAGTTTTTTGTACATGTGCACCCCTGTCTGTTCAACAGACGTTGGTCTAACAACCGGCTGCTGTCGAACAATCTTGCTGCAAAACCAGCATTTGATCAGCACTTGCAGCCAATGGCTGCAAGCGCTAATCTGTGTATTCTGTCAGAATACAATAGCACAGCGGGAAAGATCTCTGCATCACACATTGTTGTGTTAATGTGGAGATCAGTCAGTTTTCCTTTGTTCAAGCTGCTGGTTGAAAGAAAAAAACTGACTGTGTTTACCCAGCTTTACACTTCAAAAGACTGGGAAATCATCATTTGTACTGCACTTTTTTTTAAGTAAAATTGTGTTGGATTTAAAGTAACGCTAAACAAACAGTTTTTAACCCCTTCCCACCTACTGTACACATATATGCGTCCTCACCGAAGTGGATCTTTTTCTGTGGGGCCACATATATGTTTATCTCTCTGTGTGCTGGGAGTGTGCTGCACGGCGTGCTCCCAGCACAGTGACCGAACTCTCACCAAGAGCCCGGGGTCTCGTACTAATGATCGGGACCTGGGACTCCTGGTTTTTGGGCCACCTGATGGCTCTGACTGGCTATCAGTGATTGACGTAGAACGAAGACAATTTGCGGGAACGAGCCAACCTGCCGCAGTACAATGACAGTACAATGACGGCGGCTGGTCGGCAAGTGGTTAATAAAGGTCAGAAACATGACTTTAATAAATTTAAAGCATCAGGAGCAGTGATGTTTTAATAGTGACAAGAGCCAACACCAAGCCACACAAAACAGCCTTCTCCTCACAAAGCATTAGTGGTGGCAGAAATTAGAACCTAATAGATTGTAAGCTCTAATGTTGTGCTCTATATTGTTAACAATGAGTATGTGCGTAGTATAATCTACTGTAATGCACAACTTAAAATAATAGTAATGCAGAAATAAATGATGATCGTAGCACAGTGCCTAAGTAATTAGCACTTTTGAAAACAGTGGTGTGTTCTTAGGTTTGATACCAAAAAAAGGAATTGGTCCAATGCTTTCTGGTAAACACTAAAGAATATGTTGGTGCTACTTAAATAGGTAAAAAAAAGGATATATGTTCATGAATTTCAGTGGAAGGTGTTTAACACAATCTAGGTGAATTTTATAGAGGAAGCTCATAAACAGCCACATATAAAACAACGCAGTAAAAATAAAACCTAAAGTTGTAAATCTGTGGCATGTGAAATGCAGGCACTCCTGATGCCCCTTTCACAGGAAGGGCATCAAAAGCTGTATTTCTACAAGAAAAAATATTACAGAAACTAGTCCCACAATATTAAAAGTAATTCCATTTTTTTATGCCTTTAAAATCAAAAAGCATAATGAATTCATAATAGAAAGGTACATTCATGATAGTAAAAAAAAAAAAAAAAATGTAGATAACTTTCTTGGAGTTGAACACTACTTACTATAGCACAAAAAAAAGTTGTGCGAGTTAACTGCATGACTCTACACATTATATTTGTCCTGAATCAGGCTTATTATTCCCGCACCTGACTACATGCAGGCTTAATTCACAGCATTTCTGTGCAAAAAAGCAGTAATAAACCTAAAATCAAACTTGTATTTTATTGTAGCTTACCAATTCGAAAATGTGGTGGCTGCATTTGTTTTATTTTTTTAGACTTTCTTTCCTTTATTTTTACCTGGTGATCTGGCCAAGACTCCATTGCACACTAGCTTAAAATACATTCCTAGCAACAGCTTTTAAACATTTTTTTTTTTTTGCAAATAGTGTTATCCTATGTGTCCATGGACACTATTTTAGTCTAGAATCGTTATTATGGAGATGGAGTTTGGCTTCAATTTGTTAGTGTATCTAAATCTGCTAGTACACCTAACACTCCCATCCCCCAGATTAACAATTCTGCTGTCTGATGTGCCCCCTGTTTTCCTTCAACAAGAGTGGGAACACTTTAACAGAGGAAGTGTGTTACTGGCCAGATCACCAAGTGAAAACAGAGAGGAAAAGTCTAAAAAATGAAACTAATGCAGACATCACATCTAACGTTTGGTAAGCCGCAATAGATTACACTTTTGGATTTGGGTTTAATACCTCTTTAATGTGTGCTATATTGAGGAGGCCTATTCATATTTAATGGACTGGCAGCTCATTAAAGCACAGAAAATTGCAAGGCACTATATACATATGCATGGTTGGAGCGCTGCGTTGTGTGTGTGTGTGCATTGCCCACTAGTGTAACAGTGTGTTTGGGTTCTATTCAAAATCAATGCAACACAGTCTGAATGGGCCCTAATGACTGCTATAAGGAAAAATTTGTATTCTGTTAAATTTATATTATTAATACACATAATGATAATATACAGTATATGAATTCCTCTTTTTATATGACATGCCTTTCTTTAGATTTTTTTCCACATTTACATGCAGTTTACTTGCAGTGATTGTAAACCCTAGACATGAAAAATTAACAAAGCACATCCCACTATAGTGTGTACTCTCCTAAATCTAAAGCACCAAGTCTGGTTCCTCTTTTATCTCTCCTCTCTCTGCTGTCTGCATGACTCACTTCTAAATTAAACCAACACCTCAGCCTCCTGGGAGACGCACCCCGCAGCACACAGCAGGTGACTCATTTATCTTCAGCTCTATGTTTCCCTGACCTTGTGTAGAAGGGGGTTTCACTTTCCTCCAATCAGCTCTCAGAATACACTCAGCTGTGTGCTATAGCTCTGCAGTCAGTGTGACATCAGATCTCCACCCCCTGCTATCTGCTGCTGAGAAAAAAATCACTTTATCTGTATGTTACAGAAAACTGTACAGGGCAGATGGCTGCAGATAAACAGGTACAACGTATTTGTTTAATCTCTGCTTGTTAACTGAGGCTAGTTACTTCAGTAGGTATATGGAAGGGTTTACAACCACTTTATGTAACACTGCTGTGATCAGCAGCTTCGGCCATGTGGAATAGCCACCTTCATGCCAACCATCAATGAAAGGTTGTAGATGACTGCAATAAAGGCCAACAATACACTATACAATCTCTTTTAAATCTACCATCAACTATAAAATGCAGGGGCCTGCCTGATTTTATACTGTTTGAATGGATTGTTTAGGTTTATCCTCATATTACATAGTTGTGGTAAATCTAAGAGATTGTGCAATCATATTGTGTCCATGGTAAAGTTTGTGAAATGTTATATACACAAAAAAATGGCATGTGTCATGTTGTACAGTATTGCTTTTATATATACCTAGAAATGCAGTATAAAAATGTTTTCTGTTTGAGATAATATTAAAAATATATGAAAATCTGCATATACAGTACCTGTTTTTTTAAATTATATTTTATTACTGAAGTGATTCTCCATATAGTACAAAGACATAAATAAATGGTTGATATAAATACCTCTTGCATACTGCACATCCATACAGGTGACACACCTATATTTTGTTTCAGTAATTCTGCTTTATGTTTTCCCATGTCATCTCTATTTCTACTACGTGCTCAATTCACAATGAGTCAGCATTATCATCTTCATCCAATGAATAGGGAAATTACTTAGGGAAGAGTAAAGGTGACCTAGAAAACAGTATTAGTAAAACAGGAAATCCTGATTTTCACAGTGTAATCCAATAAAAGAGACTTTTAGGGCCTCATCCAAATCAACACAGAAAAAATCCATAGGTATAAAGCAGAGAAAAATCTATAGTACCCTACAAAAGCACACTATAGGGGCAACAGAATGAAGAAATAATTAAGTAAAATAACATAATCTTTATCATAAAAGGTTAAAATGAATAAAATAAGAATATCCAGCCACAGGTAAATTTGGAGAAATTATATACTTTTTTCATCAACTGTAATAAGCTCACAAATTATCCGTATAATCAGTTATGTGCATACAAGGAAATATAATCCATAGAATGATATACGGTATGTTGTAGGCTCTTGTCTGTACGGTTAACGTTTCGCCAACAGTTTGGCTTCCTCAGGACCCACAAACAGAAGCAAAATGGATTGCCAGCAAATACAGGCAGCCGATGGTGGCCTAGTGATGGCGGCCGGATGCAGATGGCTTTGTGTATACTGAAGTCACATCTCTAGCCATATGGAGGATTAGTATTAATAGCACGGAATCCTGTACATATTTAAAATGAATCAGTCTTTGTTTTGGTCCCTGTATCCAATATTCTTATTCATACTGGTCATATGGTGCTTTGATTAACATATCGATGTGGATGCCAATATTTGGTTACTCGGCACAGAAATGGACCTTCCTAGACCTTCCAGTTATTTTATTGGGCCACCTTCACCATCATTTGATGAGGGCTTCTAAGTCCAAAGCCGTTGATTTGGCTGCCTCCCCTGGATGCATTGAGTGGGCACTCACCGGCGTTACCACTATGCCTGCCTGAGGCATTTAGGGGCGAATGATCGGCTGCCTGTGTTTGCTGTCAATCTATTTTGCTTCTGTGTCTGGGTCCGGAGGAAGCCAAACTGTTGGGGAGACTATGGATTGTATTTTCTTGTATGCACATAACTGATTACTGTATATGGATCATTTGTGAGATAATTACAGTTGATGTAAAGCATATAGTTCCTCCCATTTACCTGGGGCTGGATATTCTTATTTTATTCATTTTAACCTTGTATGATAAAGATTTTGTTATTTTACTTAGTTATTTCTCCACTCCACTGTTGCCGCCATTGTCCGCTATTGTAGGGTACTGGAGATTTTTCTCCAGTTTATACCTATGGGATTTCATGATTTTAAGAGGTGTTGTATCACTGGCCAAAGAAACAGAACCCATACAAAGATAATTTTTGTTCATTCAACTTCAAAATGATCCGATTCCCACGTCCACACATTCAGGGTAGATGGAGGAAAACTTCACAATGTGGTATCGTATTCTGACAGTGGGGAGCCTTTCCCACCATCAGAATACAATGATTGGATATGTTGTATGGAGAAAACTGCGCTTAGGACTAGAACTGTTGGGCTGCTGCCCCCCCCCCCCGTATGGCCCCTGGGTACAAGGGCTAGGAAAGTGATTGGTATATGTGTGGGGTAAATGGCGCTCCCAGTAGAAGGTGTGTGTTGTATAAATTGAAAAACGTTATAACCTGGGTATTAACAGAGTGATTGATAGAGTGATTGAAAACCCAGGTTAAAAACAAAAAGACAAAGAACACACAGTAAAAATGGCAGTGGGTGGGTCAACAGTGACCACTCCCTGACCCCAAACAATTTTAGGTTGTGAAGTGGGTTAGTGCTAGTATATGGGTTCTAAAGAGCTAGGTGCATATGCGCATATTTTCCAGCCACTGTGGAAGTGACAGGGAAATGGGGGGTAAAAACTCTCGTGTGAAGTTAAATCATTAGAGAAGTGAGATATATTACACTATAGCAGTGCTAAAGGACAAAAACCAAAAACAAAACCAAGTGTGAAAGGTAGTGGACAATTTTCCAGGTGTGAGACAATTAGAGCAGTTATCCAGAGTAGTCCATCATATAAATGTATGTGGAGATCCTAAACGATATTACAGTATATAAAATTTAAAGTATATACATTTTTCAACAGTAATGACCAATCAGGAACAGTTCAACTGGTGACTTGTGTGTGAGTCCTTGCATATACTGTAGTTCAATCCAGGTGACACTTATGCTCCCCCTTAAGATACCCTACTCACCAGAAGATGAAACCCCTGCAGGGGTATACGGCATGTAGGTGAGTGGTTTCATGTCTTGGGAAGGTGCAGTAGGTTTCTCTTGGTCCTGGAATTCCTGTATGTCCCTAGGCTGGCTGCTCCGGCGTGTGGTGGTTTTCCTCAGGACAAAAGGACTGGAGCCACCATAGCGTAATCCAGTTTTATTTAAAAATAATTAATGAACATCCAAGATAAAAAAGCTACTTCCGAGATAGGTATATATTGATCCAAAAAATTAAAATAAAAAACCAAGGTACAGGTGTATTAACCTTCGCTACTGAAGGTAGAAGATGTAAAAGGTCCCGCACTAGGTCCCTGCATCTGTCAGAGCGGCGGTGTGTCTCTCTGAAAATGAAGACCAGTGGTCTGCGATTAGAGACTGGCCTTGTGGCTGCCCCTACTTTTGTGATGTCATGATGCTGCCTCTTTAAGCACCTATGTGGACCACTGTAATGGACAGCTTCATCAGCCAATGGGAAGTTTCTCTGTAATCCAGAATGTGATGTAGGCACTGCAAGAAGGTCCCTTTCACACTAAGGCCTGAACTGTCACATAAGTGGGAAAACAGGGCTTTTAGTTTAATAAAAATAAAATTAAAAATACATAGTGGGGAGTTGGTGGAGTTTTGGAGATCAACTTCAAGATCTGAAATATAAACAAAATAGTGTAAAATCAAAAAGACCCCACACAGCGGCGCTTTTTATGTCCGTAATCACTGGACTGAGGTAAAGATATTGTTCAAAATTTTTTATATATAAACACCCTGTGACATAAGTGAATAATGTGCACAAGTATAATAAAGTCCACACAAATTAAATCCAAATGCGTGAAAAAAATCTTCTTCCAGTCCTCCACCACACACAGTGTTCAGTGTTTTGTGATCCCTCTCCCGTCAGATGGACACTCACCAAAGTAAGTTGCCTCACACTCTCGTGTTTGGCATAAAAACGTGTACAAAAATCTCACAAAGCCGTGCAAACGATTCTCCAGATTCAAATCAGGTGTTTTTAAGGGAATAATCCATATGCAAATATAAAGAAAGCTCCAAATAGTGTGATAACGTAAAATCTGTTTAATTACACACCAAACACACACTCCAAATATTGCAATCACCTAAAACAGAACTCAAATAGGCGTATTTAATACCACTGCAGATCCAAAAAAAACAATGCACCGAACAGCGAGTGTATAGGTCACGGCGGACCCTCAGTAATCACAGTGAGATCTCACCACCTTCCTGCTGCCACTCACTAATCCTTCGCTGCTCAGTTTGATCCTGTGACATTGAATAATCCGTCAGACGGTTACCGCATAGCCACGCCCCGACATGTTTCGTCGAATAGACTTATTCATGGGATTGGCCGTGCGGTATACCAGCTCCACCTTTTATCTCTCCCTATTTTGGGCGGAAGTTTGATCGCTCCTCCATCCGCTTTGGGCGGATATACGTCATTCCCATATGACTTTGTCGTTCCACCCACCTTCCCAGCCCATTTGAGGGCGGAAGCTCGTCATCCGTTATTCGCACCGTGGGCGGAAGCCGGATGTAGCTCCCACTGATAAAAACGAGTGTCCCCGCTGCCCACATACACTCGCTATTGGTGTTAATCTATATTTAAAAACAAATATCCTATACCATAATAGCAATAGTGTGGTACACATATACTTAGGGATGTGATTCAGTGTTATTCAATATTAAAAACATTCATAATAATGTATATCACATATTTTAAAACACAAGTAGCACCATGAGATCCTAATATCAATCTATCTATTATTATTCTTACTACTCTCTATTTTTGTAATTCAGATATCCTCAGTGGCGGGATCAGAAACACTGAGCATTCTAAACAAAAACATAGTAGATATTAAATTTCTTATATAGAGATTAAAAAATCAATTAATATATATATATATATATATATATATATATATATACATACTGCAAATATCAAGACTCATAAGAACGTTATCCTATATCACACATAGTGTGTATATGCACCCTAATAAAAACTGATGCACCTGTATATAAATTACAGGAAACGATTTACTGGAAAACAATATGTCTGTAACATACATTCACTGATTAAATGTACTGACAGACCTAGACCGTGCTGGAAAGTTATAAAATAAATATATTGGACACCCAAATATCTAAATTATTAAAATTATTAATCTAAATGTATTAAAAATAGCTAAAATTATTTAAAATTATTTAAAAGTTATTAATAAAACAATTCAGATCCAATTCAATATTGAGGCCTCTAGGATATAGGCTCTTTAAAAGAAATATCCATTTGGTCTCTCTTTGTGATAAATCTCTAACGCGATTTGAGCCTCTCCACGATGGATGTACATAGTCTATGCCACAGAACTGTATTAAAGAGGGATCCTGCTGGTGTTTCTCCTTAAAGTGCAGCGACACACTATGGTATTTAAAGCCATTTTTTATATTAGTAAGGTGTTCGCCTATGCGTGTCTTAAGTAGTCTTTTAGTTCTACCCACGTAATAAAGCCCACAAGGGCACCACATGAGGTATACCACATAAGAAGAATTACAGGATATAAATTCCTTAATATCAAATGTTTCCTGGTCATTATTAGTAACACTCATTATCCCTCTATTTTGCACTTTTACTATTCTGCAGCATTTACATTTCCTACACGAGTAAAATCCTTTAAGCTCAAAACGCAGGATACGTTCATTTGGGGGGTCCAAAATTTTATTAACCACCCTATCACCAAAACTCGGGGCTCTTCTATATATGAATTTTGGTGTATTGGGTAGAGAGTCCCCCAAATGTCTGTCACGTCCCAAGATGTGCCAATGTTTTTTAATAATCATCTCAATCTCCTTGTATTGATGATGAAAACCTGTTATAAAGCCCCATTGATGTTGTCCATCATTAATCTGGGTTCCTTTGTTTCCAAAACATTGGCTCCTTGGGGCTTCACCTATTTCATGTATTAAATTTTGAAGTGGTTCTTCTCGATACCCTTTATGTATAAATTTTTCTTTCAACACATTCGCCTGGATCACAAAGTCCTCCTGACTAGTGCAATTACGTCGCACCCGGAGTATCTGACCTTTTGGGATATTCCGTATCCAGGCTGGGTGATGTCCACTCCTAATTGAAATATAGCTGTTTTGGTCCGTAGACTTGAAGTATACTCGGGTATTCAAACATCCTACTCCCTTCATAATGGTGACATCAAGAAAGTTTATCTCCTCATTACTGATTTGGTAATCCAACTTTATGTTATTATTATTATTATTTAATACTTCTAAGAACTCAATTACCGATTCTTTCGATCCCTCCCAAATGAATAGGAGGTCATCAATGAAACGTCGATAAAAACGTAATTGTGTTTTTTTATTCCTGAAGATATGTTTATCCTCCCACTCGGCCATAAACAGGTTGGCGAGGCTGGGGGCAAACTTAGCCCCCATAGCCACGCCAACCTGTTGTGAGAAGAAGCAGTCATGGTACCAAAAATAATTGTGGCTCATGCAAAAGTCCAATACATGTCCTAAAAAGCGTTTTTGCGTATCCGGAATATCATCTCTCTTACTTAAAGCCCAATTCAAAGCCAACGCTGCATCTTCATGCTGAATAACAGTATATAAGGCTGACACATCTGCTGTAACTAAATACGTCTCAGAATCCCTATTAATTTCCACTTTTTGTAATAGTTGTAATAGGTCAGCTGTGTCTTTCAAATAAGCCTTTGTGTCCTTCACGCTGGGTTGTAAAAATTTATCTAAATATTCTCCCAGTCTAGATGTTACAGACCCTATTCCATTCACAATTGGGCGTGCTGGAGGATTCAGAGCATTTTTATGTATTTTCGGCAGTGTGTAGATCACCGGAATTCTGCAAGCTGAGGGGACCAAATATCTATTTTCTTTCAAATTTAGGGCATTGGTCATATACCCCCATTCAACCAAGGACACCAACTGTGTTCTATATATTTCTGTTGGGTCAGATCGCAGCTTCTTATATGTGATATGGTCACCCAATAGATCCAACAGTTGTTTATGGTACATGGATTTGTCCATTACCACTGCTCCTCCCCCCTTATCCGCCGGGCGGATAATGATGTCCTTCTTTTTTTCTAGATATTTGACACCTTCTTTAATATATTCAGGGTTAATTTCTTTCTTTTTTATCGGGAGTTCTTCAATATCCTTTAAAATCATATGTTTAAAAACTTCAATAAAGTGGTTATTAGAATTTTGTGGGTTAAAAATAGATTTATTTTTAAGACCACTGTCTATTCTTTCTGACATATTATAATTTCTTATTGCAGGATTAACTGGATGACTCAAAAAGTACTTTTTCATGTTCAATTTACGAATGAACTTATGAGTATCAATATATACCTCAAATGTGTTCATGGTCTTCCTAGGGGCACACTTCAGACCCAAATTTAGAATATTCAATTCTTTCTTGTTTAGTTCTACCTTACTCAAATTGAATATTCCAACATTTAATGATTTCTCATCCTTTTCTTTGGATTGTTTGGACCTCCCTGCCCTTCGTCCCCTTCTTCTTTTTGGAAGGGCATGAGTTCCCTGTTTGGGATCTGAGGCGGTCCACTCCTGCCATTGCCTTTCTGCGTCTGGTGGTTGTTCCTCCTTGGTGTGCCCCCTCTTCCTCTCCCACCCCTCCCCCGTTGTCCTAAAAAAGCTTCCCAATGATAATTTCTATCATACTCTTCTTCCGCCAGGGATTGATATCTGTTATAGATGGGTATCGGGTTCCTAGGTTCCGGAGGGTATTCCATTGGTGGTTGATACCATCGTTGTTGTTCTTGTTGAGGCCCATACCCATAAGGGTCATTTCCCCCATATGGGTAGTTTACTCTGGGTGATTGGTAATTTCCATTATATTGGTATTCATCCCTACCATATCTATTAGGGCCCAGAGAGTATGTGTTAGCACCATATTGTCCACTTCTATTCACTTGGGGTGTACCACCCCGAGATAGATGTGCAGGAGGCTGTTCTCCTTTTTTATTATTATTGTTACTCCCTTTATTGCTTATGTTTTTCACTGTTACTTTTTTAGGGGCAACAGTTGTTTCCTTTTGGGCTTCACCACCATTCCGTGTTTGTTCATTACCTAGACTGGTATTTTGCCAAAGATATATATTATTAGTCTTAAAATCAGTGAAATCTCTATTATATTTTTTAACTTTCCTTTTTTGTGTATCACGGTCTACTTTTTCCAGTTTCTTCTTCATATTATTATTAAATTCCTTTACCATATTGGACTCATTAATGGGTTCTAATTTCTCTTGTATGTCTTTAATTTTTTCATTGAGTCTACTTAGTTTGATTTGTTTCCTTTTTAAGACCAAACCTTGCAGTTCCCTACCTACTCTATTAAAGAATTGGAGCCATTCATCCATATATTTGGGCTCACTAAGTCCATCCTGAGGTGATACCTCCCACCTCAGGCTTCTAAAGATCAAGTTCTCCCTCTCATAGTGCTCAAATGTAAACACATCCCACCATGTCTTAACCTGTTTTTCAAGCAGGTTATCCAGGTTTTTTAATAATACTGAGTAATCTTCCTCACTCTCTACCATGTCATGGTTTGCTGAGAAGATATTATCAGGATTCATCTGTCTATTAGACAGGAAATTAATAGCTTCCATAGCAGCAAGTGGTTAAATAATAATAATACTGTGAAAAAAATTGTATAAAAAAGCTATGCCCTTCCCATATATACCACCACTGCGCTTATGGGTTAAATAAACCTATAATAAATATAAAGCAGCCACTTTAAATAAATAAATATAAACAAAATAGTGTAAAATCAAAAAGACCCCACACAGCGGCGCTAGAGAGCAGTATCCTCCCCCCCCTTTTTATGTCCGTAATCACTGGACTGAGGTAAAGATATTGTTCAAAAAAATTTATATATAAACACCCTGTGACATAAGTGAATAATGTGCACAAGTATAATAAAGTCCACACAAATTAAATCCAAATGCGTGAAAAAATCTTCTTCCAGTCCTCCACCACACACAGTGTTCAGTGTTTTGTGATCCCTCTCCCATCAGATGGACACTCACCAAAGTAAGTTGCCTCACACTCTCGTGTTTGGCATAAAAACGTGTACAAAAATCTCACAAAGCCGTGCAAACGATTCTCCAGATTCAAATCTTGGACCCCCCAAATGAACGTATCCTGCGTTTTGATCTTAAAGGATTTTACTCGTGCAGGAAATGTAAATACTGCAGAACAGTAAAAGTGCAAAATAGAGGGATAATGAGTGTTACTAATAATGACCAGGAAACATTTGATATTAAGGAATTTATATCCTGTAATTCTTCTTATGTGGTATACCTCATGTGGTGCCCTTGTGGGCTTTATTACGTGGGTAGAACTAAAAGACTACTTAAGACACACATAGGCGAATACCTTACTAATATAAAAAATGGCTTTAAATACCATAGTGTGTCGCTGCACTTTAAGGAGAAACACCAGCAGGATCCCTCTTTAATACAGTTCTGTGGCATAGACTATGTACATCCATCGTGGAGAGGCTCAAATCGCGTTAGAGATTTATCACAAAGAGAGACCAAATGGATATTTCTTTTAAAGAGCCTATATCCTAGAGGCCTCAATATTGAATTGGATCTGAATTGTTTTATTAATAACTTTTAAATAATTTTAAATAATTTTAGCTATTTTTAATACATTTAGATTAATAATTTTAATAATTTAGATATTTGGGTGTCCAATATATTTATTTTATAACTTTCCAGCACGGTCTAGGTCTGTCAGTACATTTAATCAGTGAATGTATGTTACAGACATATTGTTTTCCAGTAAATCGTTTCCTGTAATTTATATACAGGTGCATCAGTTTTTATTAGGGTGCATATACACACTATGTGTGATATAGGATAACGTTTTTATGAGTCATGATATTTGCAGTATGTATATATATATATATATATATATATATATATATTAATTGATTTTTTAATCTCTATATAAGAAATTTAATATCTACTATGTTTTTGTTTAGAATGCTCAGTGTTTCTGATCCCGCCAAAAATAGAGAGTAGTAAGAATAATAATAGATAGATTGATATTAGGATCTCATGGTGCTACTTGTGTTTTAAAATGTGTGATATACATTATTATGAATGCTTTTAATATTGAATAACACTGAATCACATCCCTAAGTATATGTGTACCACACTATTGCTATTATGGTATAGGATATTTTTTTAAAATATAGATTAACACCAATAGCGAGTGTATGTGGGCAGCGGGGACACTCGTTTTTATCAGTGGGAGCTACATCCTGCTTCCGCCCACGGTGCGAATAACGGATGACGAGCTTCCGCCCTCAAATGGGCTGGGAAGGTGGCTGGAACGACAAAGTCATATGGGAATGACGTATATCCGCCCAAAGCGGATGGAGGAGCGATCAAACTTCCGCCCAAAATAGGGAGAGATAAAAGGTGGAGCTGGTATACCGCACGGCCAATCCCATGAATAAGTCTATTCGACGAAACATGTCGGGGCGTGGCTATGCGGTAACCGTCTGACGGATTATTCGATGTCACAGGATCGAACTGAGCAGCGAAGGATTAGTGAGTGGCAGCAGGAAGGTGGTGAGATCTCACTGTGATTACTGAGGGTCCGCCGTGACCTATACACTCGCTGTTCGGTGCATTGTTTTTTTTGGATCTGCAGTGGTTTTAAATACGCCTATTTGAGTTCTGTTTTAGGTGATTGCAATATTTGGAGTGTGTGTTTGGTGTGTAATTAAACAGATTTTACGTTATCACACTATTTGGGGCTTTCTTTATATTTGCATATGGATTAATCCCTTAAAAACACCTGATTTGAATCTGGAGAATCGTTTGCACGGCTTTGTGAGATTTTTGTACACGTTTTTATGCCAAACACGAGAGTGTGAGGCAACTTACTTTGGTGAGTGTCCATCTGATGGGAGAGGGATCACAAAACACTGAACACTGTGTGTGGTGGAGGACTGGAAGAAGATTTTTTTCACGCATTTGGATTTAATTTGTGTGGACTTTATTATACTTGTGCACATTATTCACTTATGTCACAGGGTGTTTATATATAAAAAAATTTGAACAATATCTTTACCTCAGTCCAGTGATTACGGACATAAAAAGGGGGGGAGGATACTGCTCTTTAGCGCCGCTGTGTGGGGTCTTTTTGATTTTACACTATTTTGTTTATATTTATTTATTTAAAGTGGCTGTTTTATATTTAG
Organism: Rana muscosa; assembly: GCA_029206835.1. NCBI lineage: Eukaryota > Metazoa > Chordata > Amphibia > Anura > Ranidae > Rana > Rana muscosa. The sequence goes on from CM055118.1 coordinate 921,283,372, forward strand.
TATAGGTTTATTTAACCCATAAGCGCACTGGTGGTATATATGGGAAGGGCATAGCTTTTTTATACCATTTTTTTCACAAGATCTGAAATATGACAAAATTTCACACATATCTCACTTAAAACGGGAACACTATTGAAACAACAATCTAATACTTTTCCTAGGAGAAACACAGCTCCTGCCAACATGCTCCTCTATAAATGTCATCTTTAAAATTTTGCATTCCAAAAACTTGTGACCCAGGCTTCAAAGTGTGAAAATCTATTCATGTCTGGTAATAAAGAAGTTGCCTTTTCACCAAACTGGTTAGACCTGCCTACTCTACTAGATGCAAAATGTTATTTTAGATCAACACAAAAGTCACTGATAACTGGGTAGATAAAGAAGATTAGCACTTCAATTATCATAAAGAACCAAGGTTATCTGTTAGGATGAGCTGTCCAACCAGATTTAGATATTTGTTTTTTATTAAGACAGTTACAGACACCGTACACCTTAAGCCGCCCATACATGGATCAAAATTCAGCCTGTTCAACAGGGGCCAGCCATATTTAGATCCATGTATGGGGATGACGATTGTGTAGAAGTAGATCTACAGATCTACTTCTGTACAACCAGCCTCACAGATAAATGCCGCTGGATTGGCTCCTCTGGCTGTAGACGTCAGCGCTGATAAGTGTAATCTGACAGCGGGGAAGTCTCCCTGCTGTCAGAAAATGATTGCTCAGTGGGAGTGATTCCCCTATCCACATCAAGTGTGTGGATGAGGGAATCAGGTTGCTTTTTTGTTTAACTGGCTGGTTAGATGAAAAAAACTAAAACATATATGGGCTACCTTAAGAATGCTACCTTTTCCAGAGGAAGGGAAATCATTGCATTAAATGGGTCATGTACCAAGATAATATATAGATGACCATTGGTGACCTTCTATTTTAAATACTAGTTGCCCAGCTGTCTCTGATTTCAATTCTTTCTGATGCACTGACCTGGAAAGTCATAGTGAGGTCAGAACGCTACTCTACAATACTGAAGCCATTGTACCAGTGAGACGGCAAGAGCTTTAGTATTTATAGAAGGAAAAGTCAGCAATGGCTTACATTTTTTAATTCAAGTAATTATAAACTGCTGACAATTTATGCAGTCCTTTCCATTTTACATTTACAATTTAGTTCCTACTCCCTATCATCAAGGAGCTTGCAATCTAAAGTTCCTAAATCACAATCATGCATACACATATGTAGCACCCTCTAGTGTAGTGTGCTAGTGTAAATACAGTAAAGGGCTTCTGCTTAATCTGACTAAGTGCCTTTCTGTCAGATTCATCAAAAAGTGTTCTCGGAAGGGCCTGTGTTGTTTTCTGCAAGCAAGTGAGTGCTGGAGGAAGAGAGGGAGGGGGGTGTATATAGACTGTATATAGAGAAGTTGTCCCTGAAAAAGTTGTTTCAAGTCAAGTGGGCACGGGACTGTTTCTTGACTCTCTGATACTGTGAAGATTTGGTGTGCCTGGCTGTGCAGGGTTGCTATCCCTCCCTATATGCTATCCCTATTCACCAGTGGCTTTTACATGGGGTGCGCTACATATAGTAGGGCCAATTTACCTACAAGCGTGTCTTCAAAGTCTTGGAAGAAACCCAGGCAAGCACAGGGAGAGCATACAACTCCATGTAGATATTGTCATAGTTGGGGTTTCACACTTGTGTGGTTTGTGTTCTACCTCCTCTTCGTTGCCTTGTGAGTTGAACTTTTGCCGTGGTGTTACACATGCCTCATAGTGCTAATACAGACCCAGGTTCCTTAGAAATACACCAAGACCCAGCATGCACTCCCTGAATAACTTCAGACCAGGCGCAAAGCAATTGAACAACTATTTATGAGAGTTCAGCAGAACATGTATAACATTGATAAACGTCCTTCTCCTAACTACACCTAACTGTGGCTGCCCCAGCGTGCCTTCAAAGGTGAAGTCCTTTTGGGAAAAGTCCAACCAATATTGGGAGAACTGGAGTAGAGGTGTCCATATTCACGGATTCCTAGATGAGTTGGCGCTCCTGAGGTGGGCCACAGGTCCCGGTAAACTTCAGCAAAGTTCCAGTTCATGTGCCCACATTCTATCCCCCGGGACCAGAACATCTTCCCTTTTATAGCACAGGGGAGGTGTCAGGGTCACCTGTGGCCAGGTGACAGATGCACACCGTAGGGGGACAGGAGTGCACCGCGAGGTAGTGAACCCTATGGCTGGCTTCTGTGGATAGGAAACTGGGTGGTTGTGGAAAGCGGGACCAGAGGAGCACAACCGGGATCCCAACGGAAGCGAGAGCCAAGATTCCCCAGGGCGTGGAGTCTAAGACCCAGCTGGTCTTCTCCAGGGCCTCTAGTGGTGAGGATGTTACGCTGCAGGCTGGGACCAGGTCGCGGCCCCTGGAGTTTCCTAGCTCACGCCCCGTAGGATAAGGGGAAGCAGCAGCACACGATAGAGAGAACCGAATAACAAGCCGAAGGTCAGGGGCCACAAGCAGACAAGGATAACGAAGAACGAGCCGAAGGTCAAGGGTCACGAGCAGACAGGGATGGTCGGGGACAAGCCAATAACGTAACAGAGAGACAGACGTAGCACACGGCAGGCAGGAACCCAAACACACAATGCCTAACAAACACGTTGATCAGCAAAGCAGGCTTGCAGTGCACAGGTTAATATAGTGTTCAGTGATAGGGCCTGGGGTGGAGTCAGGCTGGGAGGAGATTATAAAGGAAGCCAGGTGAAGGAGGTCTGGTCTCTAGATGAACACATGAGGAGGAAGGTAAGATGGCAGACAGACATTAATGCATATCCATGACAGTACCCTCCCTCTTACGAGGCCTCCCCCTTCCCCGCCTGGGCCCAGGTTTAGAGGGAAACTTCAGATGAAACTCCTTTAACAGACGAGGTGCAAAGACCTCAGATGCAGTGATCCAAGACCTCTCCTCAGGACCAAACCCTTTCCAATGAACGAGGTACTGAAGAACGCCTTTACAGAGTCGGGAGTCCAGAATTTGACTGATCTCGTACTCCTGATTATCCTCCGAGACAGGCGCCACGGTAGGAAGAGGACGAGAGAATTTATTGAGGACTAAAGGCTTTAGAAGAGCAACATGAAAGGAGTTAGTGATTTTAAGGCTCTTAGGAATCTGGAGTTTGAAACAAACCGGATTCAGTTTAGCAGTTACCGTGTATGGACCGATGAATCGTGGAGCAAACTTCAGAGAAGGAACTCGGAGCTTGATGTTCCTGGTAGAGAGCCAGACTTTGTCCCCTGGCTGAAGAGAAGGCGGTTTACGCCTGCGGCGGTCGGCAAAGCCTTTGAATTTTTCAGCAGCTGCCCGGAGGGAATCATGAACGTGACCCCAAACGGAATTGAGAGACTCCTGAACCGAAGCCAAAGCTGGAATGTCTGGAGAACAGATCATAGGAAGAGGAAGTTGAGGGTGTTTTCCATAAACTGTGAAAAAGGGTGTCTTCTGCGAACTGGTATTCACATGATTGTTATGGGAGAATTCTGCCCACGGGAGTAGAGAGGACCAATCGTCATGGTGAGAAGACACAAAGGTGCGAAGAAAGACCTCTAACTCCTGATTAACCCTCTCAGTCTGTCCATTGGATTGGGGATGGTAAGAAGAAGAAAAATCCAAGACAATATTGAGGGATTTGCAAAAGGCTCTCCAAAAACGAGACGTGAACTGGACTCCCCTGTCGGAAACAATATGAGAAGGGACCCCATGTAGGCGGAGAATTTCTCGAATGAAAATGGGAACCAAGGCAGGGGCAGAAGGAAGACCAGGAAGAGGAACAAAATGAGCCATCTTGGAGAATCGATCGATTACCACCCAAATGACTGTATTATTCTCAGACAGTGGGAGATCGGTGATAAAATCCATGGCAATATGGGCCCAGGGTTCCTTAGGAATAGGCAAGGGCATGAGGAGACCAGCAGGAGCTTGTGTGGAGGATTTGGACTGAGCACAGACATGACAAGCTTTAACGTAGTCTTTGACGTCTGAGCGGAGATTAGGCCACCAGTAGTGACGACTGATGAGTAGGAAGGATCGGAGGAATCCAGAATGCCCTGCCACCTTGGAATCATGTCCCCAACGAAGGATCTTAGCTCTTAGCTCAGTGGGGACAAAGGTCTTACCAGGCGGAATTTTAGACTTCAGGGTGGTAGAGTGGGCAACAATGCATGAGGTGGGAATGATCGGCTCAGGTTCAGGGGCGGACTCCTCGTCCAAAGTGTCAAATGACCTAGAGAGCGCATCAGCCCGACCGTTGCAGGAACCAGGTTTGTAGGTAATCGTGAAATTAAAACGGGCAAAGAAGAGACTCCACCTGGCCTGTCTAGGATTCAGACGTTTAGCATTCTGTAGATACTGTAAATTCTTGTGATCGGTAAAGATCGTTATGGAGTGAGGGGAACCCTCCAAGAGATGACGCCACTCCTCTAACGCCAATTTAATTGCGAGAAGTTCCCGATCACCGATGGCATAATTCCTCTCTGCCTGAGAAAATTTTTTGGAGAAGAACGCACATGGTTGGCGTCTCTTCTCAAAGATTTGAAGAAGCACAGCTCCCACCCCCATTGAGGAAGCGTCCACTTCAATAAAAAATGCATTCCCAGGATTTGGTCTCCTCAAGAGGGGGCCAGAAACAAAGGCCTGTTTCAGGTTGTGAAATGCAGAGACAGCTTCGGGAGGCCAGTCTCTGGCATTCACACCCTTCTTGGTCAAAGCGATAATAGGCGCGGCAATGGAAGAGTAATTCCTTATGAACTGCCTATAATAATTAGTGAAGCCAAGAAAGCGCTGTGTGGCCTTGAGGCTAGCAGGAAGAGGCCAGTTGGTGATAGCCAAGACCTTCCCAGGGTCCATACGAAGCCCCGAACATGAGACAAAGCACCCCAAAAACAGGACCTCAGAACATTCAAAGGAACATTTCTCCAGCTTGGCATAGAGATTGTTCTCTCTAAGACGTTGAAGTACAGTGCGGACATGGTTTCTGTGGACGAGCAGATTTTCAGAAAAGATCAGAATGTCATCCAGATAGATGACAACAAACTGGTACAGCAGATCTCTGAAGATTTCATTGACAAAGTTTTGAAACACGGCTGGAGCATTACACAGACCAAAAGGCATCACCAGATATTCGTAATGCCCGTCTCTAGTGTTAAATGCAGTCTTCCATTCGTCACCCTCCCGTATTCGAATGAGATTGTACGCGCCTCTGAGATCCAACTTGGTGAAAATGGAGGCACCCTTCAACCTATCGAATAGCTCAGATATTAAGGGTAAGGGGTATCGATTTTTAATAGTAACCGCATTTAAACCCCGATAATCGATGCAGGGTCTTAAGGTACCATCCTTTTTGGCAACAAAAAAGAACCCTGCCCCTGCAGGCGATGAGGATTTCCGGATGAACCCTCTCTCCAGATTCTCTGCTACATACTCCGACATGGCCTGGGTCTCTGGGATGGACAGAGGGTAGGTACGACCCCTGGGTAGAGTTGCTCCGGGGACAAGATCAATAGCACAGTCAAAAGACCTGTGGGGAGGAAGCACCTCAGCTGATTTTTTACAGAACACATCCCGGTAATCGCTGTATGCGGCGGGAAGATCAGAAGAAACAGAAGTGGCAGCAACCGGAAGACTCTCCTTGGGGGTCACCTTGAGAAGACACAACGAGAAACATGAGGAACCCCAGGCCAGGATCTGCCCAGAGACCCAGTCCACATGTGGAGAGTGGAGCTGTAGCCAAGGGAGGCCCAATACAACTGGGGTAGAGGCCTTGGGTAGAATAAGAAAGGATATCCACTCCTGGTGGAGAATCCCTACCGACATCCTAATGGGTAGCGTCTGGAAGCGAATAGGGCCCCCTGGGAGAACAGTGCCATCAATTGCCGAGACTACCAATGGGGTAGTGAGAGGTGAAAGGGTAAGCTTCATAGAAGAAGCAGTTCTCCAATCCATGAAATTGCCGGCAGCCCCGGAATCCAGGTATGCAAGGGTTGACTGAGGAGAAGTGCCTACATGAAGGGACACCGGCAAGAGCAGGCGAGAAGGTGATGTTTCTGGGTCCAATACTCCACCTTCCAAATGTATTAGACCCGAGCGTTTCCCGGACGAAGCGAGCAGGAGTCACGAAAATGACCCTTGCCCCCACAATAGAGGCACAAGCCCAGAGTTCTGCGCCTAGCACGTTCTTCGGGGGTTAGTCTGGTCCGGCCCAGCTGCATAGGTTCTTCAGCAGGTAGAGGATGCTCCACGGAATGAAGGGAGGGGAGCTCAGACTGGCTAGGACCCAGAGAGTGCTGGCGTCTTTTTTCTAAGGACCTCTCTTGAAAACGAATGTCGATCTGGTTGCATAATGAAATTACATCGTCCAGACCGACGGGAATGGCTCTTCCCGCTAATTCGTCTTTCACTCGGTCAGAGAGGCCATGTAAAAAGGTAGCGACCAGGGCCTCATTATTCCAGCTCAATTCAGCTGTGTGGATACGGAACTGAAGAGCATATTGCCCCACTGAACTAGATTCTTGGCGAAGACGTAAGACAGCACTAGCCGCTGAAGAAGCCCGAGCCGGCTCTTCGAAGATATTACGAAAGAGCTTCAAGAATTCGGACAGACTGGAAACCACCGGATCGTTCCTCTCCCACAGGGGGGCAGCCCAGGCCAAAGCTTCACCGGAGAGGAGGGAAATGATATAGGCTACCTTAGCCCGGTCAGATAGGAAGCTTTGAGGCTGAAGCTCAAAATGAATAGTGCATTGGCTGAGAAACCCCCTGCAGGCCTTGGAGTCCCCAGAGAAACGGAACGGAGCTGGCAATCTTAGTGAGTGTGAGGCTGCGACTGGTGCGATAGGTACAGCCGCTGGTTGTACTTGGGGTTGCGGATTCGGGGTTCCCAAGGAGACCTGAAGCTGCTCGAATCGAGAAGCCAGATCCTGGAGGAATCGCATCACCTGGGTCTGATTTGATTCCTGGGTCTCAAGTCTGCGAACTATGCCCTGCAATGGATCATCCGCGGGAAGCGGGATGTCAGCCGGGTTCATGGCTGATCAAACTGTCAGGGTCACCTGTGGCCAGGTGACAGATGCACACCGTAGGGGGACAGGAGTGCACCGCGAGGTAGTGAACCCTATGGCTGGCTTCTGTGGATAGGAAACTGGGTGGTTGTGGAAAGCGGGACCAGAGGAGCACAACCGGGATCCCAACGGAAGCGAGAGCCAAGATTCCCCAGGGCGCGGAGTCTAAGACCCAGCTGGTCTTCTCCAGGGCCTCTAGTGGTGAGGATGTTACGCTGCAGGCTGGGACCAGGTCGCGGCCCCTGGAGTTTCCTAGCTCACGCCCCGTAGGATAAGGGGAAGCAGCAGCACACGATAGAGAGAACCGAATAACAAGCCGAAGGTCAGGGGCCACAAGCAGACAAGGATAACGAAGAACGAGCCGAAGGTCAAGGGTCACGAGCAGACAGGGATGGTCGGGGACAAGCCAATAACGTAACAGAGAGACAGACGTAGCACACGGCAGGCAGGAACCCAAACACACAATGCCTAACAAACACGTTGATCAGCAAAGCAGGCTTGCAGTGCACAGGTTAATATAGTGTTCAGTGATAGGGCCTGGGGTGGAGTCAGGCTGGGAGGAGATTATAAAGGAAGCCAGGTGAAGGAGGTCTGGTCTCTAGATGAACACATGAGGAGGAAGGTAAGATGGCAGACAGACATTAATGCATATCCATGACAGGAGGGATGATGGACCCCAAAAAAAGCTTGCGAACATGATCAGGGAAGGCGCCAGGAAACATTAGCCCCTTCTTCCTGACCTGGACAGCCAAGTATCTAACTAAACATACAATACAGTAGGCAACCTGCCTACAAACTGATTGGCTTCACTTTCTCCTTAGAATTGCTGTTTAAACTGACTGGTTGAGGTACTTTTGAACTTCCCTTTCTGAAAATCATAATCTTTTTTTCAATAACTACAAGTGAAACTTTCAAATGTGCATTTTACCTTTTTACCAAGTTGTTATTTAGGGGTTACATAGATGACTCAGTACAGTTCCTAAAAAGTAAGTGGTAATATTTGTAAAATAAATATCTGACCGTGGAATCAGCATCCCCTTGAAGCATTTGATACTGCTTGACATTGCGTCATGGAATTATTTTTCATAAAAGAATGTTACAATCGGTCGTCTTGTCTCTTAACTTGTGGACGTTCTTGAGACATACCAAATTCATCCAGCTGGCTCAGGTGCTATTAAATAAAGGAATGTGTTCCTGCCAAATAGCTCACAACTATACAGTACATCATGCACTAAAATAATGAATTGTGAAATCCCTTTATTTATACAAAAGAGTATTATGCAGATTTTCTAAGGAGTACTAAGCTGGAGCTCACATTTAATCCTATTAATTTGCAATGGAATTATGGCATGCGAATGGATAATAGTAATTTCAAATGCTTTTTTTTTTTCATTTATTTATACGAAACCTTCACATTCTGAGCCAAAGACTGCTGTTCCCACCAATGATTAAGCTGGCTTTCCAGACTAGCAAAAATTACTTACTTTCCGGACTAGCAAGAATTGCTTTTAAAGAGACACTGTCACCTTACACATGCATGACAAAGTGAGAGGGTCTCTGCAAAGAGGTCCCTCCTAAACCACTTATACTCACCTTGCCAGCACACCTTTGTTTCTTTCCTTCTTCCATTCCTGCTAGAAGCAATACCAGTTGCTTCTGAAAATGGGGGAGCATATGACCCCCTCCACTGTAAAAGGTGCAATTGTAGCAGCCAATCACTTGGCCCAAGTATTGTCACATGACCAAGGAAATGATGTTACTGTCCCTTATTGTCTCCTCGACACCAACAATTGTAGTGTAGGCTGCACTGCCCCGCTAGGAAATCTGTTGAGATATATAGAGAAGTATAAAAAAGAGCTGCTTTTGAAGCTGCATGTCCCAAGGCTGCGATCCTCACCATTGCATCAATACTTAGAAATCCAGGAACCTGGAACTGGTTTATACATTTTATATGACATTTAATATATATATATATATATATATATATTTGTGTATTAAAAGCTACTATAGGCACACTTCCATGAACTGACATGAAAAATAAAGAGTTGAAAATGTTTGTCACCTAGGGGCGAAAAACATACATACAACCTAGGAGTAGTAAAACTGTGAACAATCAATGGTGGAAAAGGATCTGGGAATACTTGTAGATTGTAGACCTAATAACAACATGAAAATATGGTTTCTAGAGCCAACCTTCCCAACCTTATTTCCCTGAAGGAATGCATAAAATAATATTTAGGTCTTAAGGAACCTCTGCTAAAAATGTTTTTTTACAGCTCCCGATTAGGGATGTGCCGAACACCCCCTGGTTCAGTTAGCACCTAATCATGTGAACAGGCAAAAAATGTGTGCAAACATGCAAACCCTATTAAAGTCTATGGAACACGAACATGGAAAATCAAAAGTGCTAATTTTAAAGGCTTATATGCAAGGTTTTGACATAAAAAGTGTATTGGGATCCGGGTACTGCCTCAGGGGACATGTATCAATGCAAAAAAAAGTTTTTAAAACAACCATTTTTTCAGGAGCAGTGATTTTAATAATGCTTGAAGTGAAACAATAAAATAAAATTTTCCTTTAAATATCGTGCCTGGGGAGTCCCCTTAAGCCCTGTACACACGATCGGTTTTACCGATGAAAACCATCCGATGGATTGTTTTCATCAGACAAACCGATCGTGTATGGGACCCATCGGTCTTTTTTCCATCGGTTTTAAAAAATAGAACATTTTTTAAATTTTTCCGATGGATAAAAAAACGATCGAAAACTCCGATCGTCTATGGGCAAGTCCATCGGATAAAAAACCCACGCATGCTCAGAATCAAGTCGACGTATGCTCAGAAGCATTGAACTTCATTTTTCTCGGCTCATCGGAGTGTTTTACGTCACCGCGTTTGGAACGGTCGGTTTTTTGACTGATGGTGTGTAGGCAAGACTGATGGAAGTCAGCTTCATCGGATTTCCGATGGACAAAACCATCGGATTAGAATCCATAGGATATCCGATCGTGTGTACGAGGCTTTAGTCTTCCTGTAAAGTGGTGCGTCTGTCTGATGTGTTTTACAGTGCCGCAGCAATATGACATTTCTAAAGGAAAAAAATTCATTTAAAATTGCTCTCGGCTGTAATGTATTGCCATCGCCCGGCAATACAGATAAAAATCATGGAAAAAAACAATGCAGGTTCCCCTCGCCCCCAGTCCATACCAGGCCCTTCATGTCTGGTGTGGATTTAAATTTTTTGTTTTTAAAACAATGTGGGGTCCCCCCAAAATCCACACCAGGCCCTTCGTGTCCCCCCCCCAAAGCACCTTGTCCCCATGTTAACCACCTGGCCTGGTGGTTGTGGGGGTTTACGGGCGGGGGGCTTATCGTAATATGAAAGCCCCCTTTAACAAGGGAGCCCCCAGATCCCGCCCCCCTATGTGAATTGGTATGGGGTTCATTATACCCCTACCCATGCACCCAAAAAAGTGTCAAAAAGTAAAAATCACAAAAGATAGTTTTTGACAATTCCTTTATTAAAAAAGGAAAGAAAAAAAAGTGTCCAGCAATGTTCATCCATTGTCAATCACGCCACCCGACTGACCCGAAAAAAGTAAAAAACAGACAAAAATACTCTGCCTCCATGGGAGGCGTCCCACCGACTGCTGTCTATTTGCTGTGACAGCTGTTATATAGGCAAGGGCAGGGCCACCCGCTGATGGCCCCACCCCCTCTGATAGCACATGATGTCAGAAGGGGCGTGGTCGCTCAGGTACGTCACTGGGTGGCCCACCCTTGCCTATATAACAGCTGTCACAGCCAAGAGATAGCAGTCGGCGGGATGCCTCCCATCGAAGCGGAGCTTTTTTTTTCGGGTCTATCGGGCAGCGTAAAGCCCCCCTAATACTTACCTGAGCTCCCTCTCGATCCAGCGATGTTCACGAGAGCTGAGCTTCTCCCGGGTCTCTCATTCCTCATTGGTTGAGATAGCAGCTCCTGCTACCCTCAATCACAGCCACCAGTGAGCCAATGAGGACAGAGCGGGGGGGCAAGGCCGAGCTGCGGCTCTGTGTGGTTTAGGGACACATAGAGCGGGGCATGGGAGCGAGCATGCACCAGTGCCCCCAGAGCAAGCGGCTTGCTATTGGGGGCACTGGCTAAAGAGGAGGAGCCAGGAGCGTCAGTGGGGGACCCGAAAAGAGGAGGATTAGGGCTGCTCTGTGCAGAATCATTGCACAAAGCAGGTAAGTAAGACATGTTTGTTTTTTTGTTTGTTTTTAAAGTGGACCTTTAATATTTAATTCTAACTGGAAATCCTAAAAAAAAAAAATTGGACTTGAAATAAAGATGACAACCATCCAGACTCTATTCAGACCTGTCACTAACTGTTCTCGAGAAATCCCCGGTTGGAAAAAGTATAGTGCTTGTATGTAGAAGGAAAGAGGTGCGTCAAAGGTGCTAAATTTACCTGGGACATACCCTCTCCGGAAAATGTTCTGTGACTGAAGAGGAGGGGAGCGAGTGGGATGATTAAAAGGAAATTTACAATCATTTCCTCCCTGGTTTGGTTACAAATCAACAACATCCTGTTCTTTTGTTGAAGGTCAGGGGCGCCTGCCAGGCTGGGAAGTGAATACACTATTAAAGAGACAACACGTGGAACAGATACATCCAGTTGTGGATTTAATCCACATGAAGAAACTGTACACCGTAGTTTGCTTATCAGTGAATCGTGTGTTTCCTCTTTTCCAATAGGAAAAATGAAGATGTGTTGTAGTGTAAATGCCATGTATTCAGTGTAAACATTTTGCCAGCAGATGCAAGGCAGTAGTTATAATAATAGCTTTACAGTAGCAGTGGTTGTGATTTATTGATGTTTATTATTAATAGGTGACAGCAGAATAGTAGTTTTATTATATTATGATTAACATTGTTAATCGTAACAACAGTGATAGTGTTCTTATCATTAGTAGCAGCAGTAGTATCAGTCATTTATATTAGCAGTATATTAATAGTACATTGTAGGAGTGGTATATTTTACCTCCAATTGTATATAATGTTATTGGAAAGTACAAGCTTTTTGTACCATAAAAATTTTAACACTGCCAATAATTGAAATGAGTAGAATGTAGAATTAAAATTTTCCTGAAATTTCAGAGAAAACAGGGAGATTTCAGCAAAAGTTTACTATTCAAATACAATATATTGAAGACAAGAGGGAAGTTGATATTGAAGTTGATGTGTAATTTGAGGTAAGGAGGCCGTCCATCTCCCGCGGCAATGGTGGTGGGGTGTTCACGGTGCTCCCTGTGTTAATGTCTGTCTCTCCTTATTGGTTTGCGACACCCCCACCCCCCCGGAATTGTCGAGCACTAGGGATGAGCCAGGCATCGTGTGTTCGCCGAGTTCAGAACATTATGTTGTGTTTGCAGGAAATTCGAGCACCTGCATCACGTGACGCTAGAGGGGGGCGGGGTCACCCATTTATGTCACCAGGTAGCCCTGCCCTCAGCTATATTCGTGTCGTCAGCACTGTGATTGAAGATAAATGGATATCGCGGGACACTTTTTTTTTTTAAAGAAAATAATTGTCCAAAACTGTCTCCTGTCATTTTTTTTTTTTACACTTTTTTTGGTGAATGTGTAGCAGTACAATGTACCCGATACCCATTCACATAAGGTGGGCTAAGATCTGGGGGCCCCCTTGTTAAAGGGGGCTTCTAGGTTCAGATAAGCCCCCCACCCGCAGACCCCGACAACCACCGGGCAAGGGCTGTGGGGAAGAGGCCCTTGTCCACAAGGTGTTTTGGGGGGGACCCCAAAGCACCCTCCCCATGTTGAGGGCATGTGGCCTGGTACAGTTCAGTAGGGGGGCACTCTCTCGTCCCCCCCTTTCCTGCAGCCTACCAGGTTTCGTGCTCGGTCAAGGATTTGGTATGGATTTTGGGCGGGACCCCCACGCCATTTTTTTTATTTTGGAGCTGGGTTCCCCTTAAAATCTATACCAGACCTGAAGGGCCTGTATTGATTTTGGGGGATCCCTACACCATCTTTTTTTTTAATTTTGGCGCGGGGTTCCCCTTGAAGTCCATACCAAACCTGAAGGGCCTGGTATGGATTTTGGAGGACCCCCACACCATTTTTTTTATTTTGGCGCGGGGTTCCCATTAAAATCCATACCAGGCCTGAAGGGCCTGGTATGGGTTTGGGGGGGACCCTCACGCCCTTTTTTTTTAATTTTGGTGCAGCGTTCCCCTTAATATCCATACCAGACCCAAAGGGCCTAGAAATGGACTGGGGGGAGCCACGCTGTTTTTTTCTTTTTTTTCAATGATTTTTATCTATATTGCCGGGATCCGACAATACATTACAGCCAAAAGCAGTTTTAAATGACATTTTTTCCTTTAGAAATGTAATTTTGCTGTGGTACTGTTATAAACATGGGGAAGATGCGCTACTTTACAGGCAGACTAAGGAGACCCCCAGGCACGGGTGTTCGGCTCATCCCTATCGAGCACCAGCCGCAACTGCTTACAGCAGTGCTGTGTCTTAGCCTAGGTCGACAAGGCCCAGGCCTAGGGCAGCACTTTGCGGGGGGGGCACAAAAAGCCACCCCCACACAAACAAAAGCCCCCCACCTCCCGTCCCCTGCACAAAGACAGTCCCCGGTGGCTTATGGGGTGGACTGGGCAGGGGCTTTTCAGACTGGCAGGGGCAGTCTCAGCTGGACTCTGCCCAGGAGGGGGCGGTCTCCGTTCGGCTAGGTTTGAGCAGAGGGGCACGTCGGCTGTGCTCAGGTGGGGGGCGGTCCCCACTTGGCTGTGCTTGGGAGGGGGCAGTCTCGGCTCACCTCAGCTGTGCTTGAGAGAGGGCGGGCTTGGGTCACCTCAGCTGTGCTTGTGAGGGGGCGAGCTCGGCTCACCTCGGCTGTGCTTGGGAGAGGGTGGGCTTGGCTCACCTTGGCTGTGCTTGGGAGAGGGCTGGCTCAGCCTGCCTTGGCTGTGCTCATGAGGGGTCGGGCTCGGCTCACCTCAGCTGTGCTTGGGCGGCGGGGCAGTCCCCACCCGGCTGTGCTTGGGAGGGGGCAGTCTCGGCTCACATCGACTGTGCTCGGGAGAGGGCAGGATTGGCTCACCTCGGCTGTGCTCGGGAGAGGTGGGCTTGGCTCACCTCAGCTGTGCCTTCGGTAGGGGACGGGCTCGGCTCACCTCAGCTGTGCTTGGGAGAGGGCAGGCTCGGCTCACCTTGGCTATGCTTGTGAGGGGGCAGGCTTGGCTCACTTCGGCTGTACTCATGAGGGGGCGGGCTTGGCTCACCTCGGCTCTATGTGCTGGGGCGGGGGCGGGGGCGGTCACAGTGATGTAATGGTAACTGGCATTATTATTACTATTAGAAGGACAATGATCATATCACAGAAGATGCTGTAATTTATCTTGCGTGTCATGTTTTGGAACTTAAGCTGTTCCCCACTGTGACTACAGTGAATGAATGGCTGGAGACTTTTCTATTCACTGTGATGACCATGGGCAGTCTCTGATCATCTCCTGTATAATGTCCGCAGTCTCTGATTGTCTCCTGTACTATGTCTGCAGTCTCTAACCCTCTCCTGTATAATGTCTGCAGTCTCTAACCCTCTCCTGTATAATGTCTGCAGTCTCTGACCCTCTCCTGTATCATGTCCGCAGTCTCTGATCGTCTCCTGTACTATGTCCGCAGTCTCTGACCCTCTCCTGTATAATGTATGCAGTCTCTAAACATCTCCTGTACTATGCCTGCAGTCTCTGACCCTCTCCTGTATAATGTCTGCAGTCTCTGACCCTCTCCTGTATCATGACCGCAGTCTCTGATCGTCTCCTGTACTATGTCCGCAGTCTCTGACCCTCTCCTGTATAATGTCTGCAGTCTCTGATCATCTCCTGTACTATGACCGCAGTCTCTGACCCTCTCCTGTATTATGTCCACAGTCTCTGACCCTCTCCTGTATCATGTCCGCAGTCTCTGACCATCTCCTGTATCATGTCCGTAGTCTCTGACCCTCTCCTGTATCATGTCCGCAGTCTCTGACTATCTCCTGTATCATGTCTGCAGTCTCTGACCATCTCTTATATCATGTCTGCAGTCTCTGACCATCTCCTGCATCATGGCTGCAGTCTCTGACCATCTCCTGTAGTATGTCTGCAGTCTCTAAACAACTATTGAGGTGGAGCGCTAATAGGAAGAGGTTGAGCCTAAAGAGAAAGGGGTGGAGTTTCTATGTGAAGGGGTTGATCCTAAAAAGGAAGGGGTGGGGCAAATTCAGATGTGGGCACCCGAATTTAGTCTTGCCTAGGGCAGCACAAAACCAAAATACACCACTGGCTTACAGTATCTGGTTCCTCTTCCCCCTCCATCAACATGCTAATGAAATTTTGAAAATAAACCTGTTCCATTTTTTTTACATACATTATAGGCAGTGCCATTGAACAAATATGCTTAGTATGTCCAAATATGGTCAATGTCATTACACGTGAGAACCTGCCGCTTTATTCATATCAGCTGTCATCCTCCAAAGCTGTCAGACGCTGGCAAATACAAGTAGGATCGTGTCGGTGGGTGGCTGTTTTCTTTCAGCGGGTATCCCTTACTTATTCACAAGGGGGATGCTGGTATCTGGGTGCCTCTTTATTGTTAAAGTACAGTTTCCAAAAAGCCCCCCTTCTGCAAACCCCCACAACCACCAGACCAGGGTTGTGGGGAAGAGGCCCTCAACTGGGGGGCAAGGCGCATTGCCAGGGGGTCCCCATGTATGACATTGTATGGTTTGGGGGGGGGGGGCGCATGTTTGTTCAGGTTGCATGCATGATAAGGGTCTGGTTTGGATTTTTGAGGGGGAGCCCATCCTTCTTTTTCTTGATTTTTGCACAGGGTTTACCCTTAAGTTCAAATATGGAATTTGGGGGGGATGCTACACAGTTTTTTTTTTACATGGGGTCTCCCTTAAAATTCGTACCAGATAGGGCCTGGCACAAGTTATGGGAGCACCCCCTGGGCCATGAAGGCAAATGGGAGGGGACGTTAATTGTTATTAAGAACTTGGCTTTGCCTACAGCTGCTGGCATCCTTATTAACCATTGACAATGGGAAGCTGTCAAGTATAATAGCAGAAGTAATACAGATATTATACATTACGTTCAATAGATTACATTATTGTAGGAGGTGTTTATTTTGGAAATAGTGTGGAAGTGTCAAAAAAGTTAGGTGTTTTCCTGGTGCTACTGTCAGTAGAGATAAGGGGCACATTTTAAATATTGACATGAAAGCTAGTCAAGAGTGCAATGTCAATGTTGTTGTGCACTTTGGCACCAATGATTTGTCCCAGAATGATTTGCTTTCTGTACAGAAGGATATTAAGAGTTTGAGCTGGAATATTCACAAGGTAGGCTGTACCCTTACCAGTCTGTAATGCACAAAAAAGGAAAGTCCTTTATACTGCAGAGCTCAATTTTTTGGTGAAAAGAAGGGCATAAAGCTGAAGGTTTTGGTTATGTTAGCTAGCAGGTGGTCTTATATTGATCTGTAAAAAAAGATGGTCTGCATCCCTCACACAAGGGTACTGAGCTTTTTAGTATGGAATTCTATTTTTTTGGACAGACATTTAAACGGAGAAATGGGGGCAGCGATTTAATGGATATGGAATATTTCTGTCCCCAGCAGGTAAAAACAGGGTTTGGCTGATGCAGTAGTTAAAGCTGAACTTCATCCTAATGGGCAAGTTCCACTTTATGTTTTATGTCCTCCTGACCATTCAGAAAGCACAGCGTGGCTCACGCATGTGCAATGTGAAGGTGGCTGCAAAGCCTTAAGGAGTCACAGCGAGCTTCCCACAGTAAACCTGTGCTAAGGATCTGAAGGCCAGCATAGAACTGGCCCAGGTAAAGATGGCACTGCATCCTTGGACAGGTAAGTGTCTATTAATTAAAAGTCAGCAGCTACAGTATTTGTAGCAGTTAAAAATTCTGGTACTAAAAATCCAGCAGTAAATGTTTTTAGTTAACATCATATTTGTGCTATAATACTCATAGTATAGTCAACATGCTTTGTAAACTCTTATGTATAGGGATATGTATAGGGTTATGTCTAGGGATAACTTGGACTTTCTTGCAGCAACAAAGACATGGTTCAGGAATTTAAATGACAGTGAAATAACTATACCAGGGTACATACTATACAGGAAAAGCAGAGTAAGAAAAATAGGAGGTGGAGTTGCCATTTATGTAAAAAATTGCATAAAACTGCCATCAATTAAAGAAACAAATTAGCTATTTAAAATGGGTCTTCCTGCAAACCAGACAGAGATTGTCCCTAATGCTGGCTATGCAATGATCAAAATTTGTCCGGTTCTTGGGAAACCAGCTAAATTTTAATCAGTGCATGGTCCTCCCTGCTCAACAGATATCGATTTGATTGACTTCTGTTGAACAGACATGTTGGCTGCATCCAATGATCAGTGTATTCTGACAGCAGTGGGTGCAACTGTCAGAATACAATGGGGTCAATTCACTAACGTGTACCGCATGCGATAATACAGTCACGTGACTGTTGCATAAATTATTGCATGCAATAAATAAAGTCCAATTCACACCAAAAAAAAACATTATGCGGTATTTACCGCAAAATGAAAAATGTGTCGGTAAATATCATTAAAAAAAATGCGGTAAGCTCCTAAGTCCTAATTCCAATTCACAAACGGACCAGAGAGTAAAAAAACAAGCAATATTTATCATCATGGTATTGCTGGCGGGATTTTTCAAAAAAGAGCGTGCGCCCCACCCAATAGCTGGTTGCTAGGGAGTGGGCATTAACAATGGATGACTCATCAGTTGTCAGCGGGTTCCTTGCTGACAGCTGAATGTAAAAAAAAACAGTATGGGGTCCCTCCCAATGCATACCAGGCCCTTTGGGTCTGGTATGGATTTTAAGGGGAACCCAACACCAAAAAAAATAACTATGTGGGGTCCCCCCAAAATCCATACCAGACCCTTATCTGAGCATTCAGCCCGGCATGTCAGGAAAGGGGGGGCGAGCGAGTGCCCCCCCTTCTGAACCATACCAGGCCACAAGCCCTCAACATGGGGGGGGTAGGTGCTGGTATGGACTGGGCGGGGGACTCCACACCATTTTTCTAAACATTTTTCTATTGTCAGTTTAATACCGCTTTGAGAATGTTTCAGGAGGGCAATATTTTTATGAAGCTAAGAACTAAAACACAAGGAAATACCTCAAACTAGCAGGAGGAATGTTCAAAACTAGCCTTAGAAAGCATTTTTTGCTGAAAGAGGAGTTGATGCTTGGAACAGATTTCTACGAGAGGCCAGTCGGTCTACGAGAGGTAGAGAAAGTCAACAGTAAGCAAACTTTAAACAAGCTTAGGACAAACATAAATCAATACTCAAACAAAGGTTGTGTAAGGCTTGTAGCGCCGCTCAAAGCTGGTGAATGAAAGTTTTCCCTGTCAGTGTTAGGATGTGGGAGCAGGCATCTATCCACTGATCCAAAAGTGTAAGGCATGTAGAAGTGAGATGCTGCTCAAGCCGACCTGGTGCTCTACGTATGTTTGTCATGGTATGTGGCCTCAGCCAGCCCACGGTGACCAAGCCCTGGTGGATGAAATGCGTCTGGAGCAGCACTACCTGAGGCCACATACCATCACAAATATTCCTACAACCTAGGCGGCATCTCACCTCTACAATACTCAAAGGAATAGATTTGATGGACCACTTGGTCTTTTTCTGCCATCACTCTCCTATGTTAATATGTTTCTACTGTAAAATTTAAAAAAAACAAGGAAAATATAAATTAAACTTACTGGGCATGCACAAAGGTTTATAAAAAACAAACAAAAAAAAAAAACTAGTTCTTGAGGGAGTCTATTCCACAATTTCACAGCTCTTACCTTGAAGAAGCCTTTCCTTATTTGGAGGTTAAAATAATGTAAAGAGTGCCGTAATGACCTGGAAGTGAATAACTCAACACCAAGTTCACTATATGGACATCCTATGTGCTCATATCCCCGCTTAATTGACTCTTCTCCAGCAGTATTTCAAAATGACATTCAGTAAGGACAAATCTAAATTAGAACTAGCTGACAAATTTCACAGCTTGGTCATCAAGACTGTAATCTATTTATAGAACTTAATCCATTTATAAATGTAATCACACAGGATATAAACAACTTTCACCCAAGGTTCTATTGAATCCGACAAGAAAAATGTTGGGTGATCGTTGTGTGACTCTTGCGTGAAAAGGTTTATAAAGGAACCCCTGGGATTTGAGATGTATATTTGATGCATTACACAGCAACAAACCTTCCTGTTTCCTGCCTGACACAGAGCTCTGCAGCTGGAGCAGTAAAGGGTTACAGGAGACAAAGGTAAATGGATACTGTAAATGGAGGAGAAGTAAAGGTAATTGGAGCTTGTCCGGGGAGATGACACTCGGAAGTCATTAGCATGGGAAGGAATGGTGAACTTTAAACAGAGTCTTTTGTAAGCAGGGGAGGATTTTAAAAGAGATCATCATAATTGCAGGAACCCCTCTAACTATGCCATTTGGTCTCTTGACGCGCTCATTGTGAACCTTGCTAATCTGTTTGCAGTTCATTGGGAAAATGCTTGACATGCTTTATAGGACAGTGACACAGCTTTACACTAGCATCATTCTTGTGTTTAGAGTGCAGCAATCAGGCTTGTAATAAATGTGTATACAGCAGCAGCCATAATAACCTCATACCGCCAAGACAGACAGGTGGGCACATACAGAAAGAGGTGAAAGAGGGGTCACAGACAGGAAAGGCACAAAGGATAAAGGACACAGACAGGACATGCCATGGAGGAGGTGTCTGCATTGTAGAAGTAATGAGGAAACAAGAAAGACAGCTCAAAAGAGAGAGAGACGCCATTCCCACCAGCAGCTAAATTGTAACTGTACTTTTAGGCCTCATGCATGCAGAGCTTAAAAAAACGCAGTTTATTATTATTGTGTAATCAATAAATATTTTTGACAGAAAAAAAAACGCAGTTTATACAGACGTTGCGTGTTTTTTTCAGCCTGTAAAGGCACCTCTTTAGAAGCCTATGTGTCAAGGCTAGGGATGAGCTTCGTGTTCGAGTCGAACATACGTTCGACTCGAACATCGGCTGTTCGATCGTTCGACGAAGATCGAACGATTTGGGCCGTTCGCGCCAAATTCGAGTGACGCGAACGGCCCACAATGCACTACGCCATCGCAGTGTCATCCAGGCGCTGTGATTGGCCAAGCATGCACTGTGACCCCGCATGCTTGGCCAATCACAGCGCCGGCAGCGAGGAGAGCAATGATTGGCCACAGGCAGGATGCCTGTGGCCAATTATTGCTGAGGGTGTTTAGTACACGCCCCACACTATAAAAGGCCGCCAGCACGGCGGCCTAGTGTAGTGTGTTCCGTAGCAGGGATAGAGCAGCATAGGCAGGGACAGTGACTTTTATTTCTTTCTTGCTTAACCTGGATTCCTTTAGTTTAGGGAAAGAGAAGGATAGGTAGGGAGAGTGTCAGTGTGTTTTGTGCTTGTGCTATAGTGTGCTTAAAAAAAACATTTTTTCTAGGGACAGAAAACTGTAGGTAGGGAGAGTGTCAGTTTCTTTCACTGTGTAAGTCCTTGTTTCTAGGGACCTGGAAGGACAGTGAGTGAATTCTCCTTGTGCTATATTGTGCTTAAAAAAAACATTTTTTCTAGGGACAGAAAACTGTAGGTAGGGAGAGTGTCAGTTTCTTTCACTGTGCAAGTCCTTGTTTCCAGGGACCTGGAAGGACAGTGAGTGAATTCTCCTTGTGCTATATTGTGCTTAAAAAAAACATTTTTTCTAGGGACAGAAAACTGTAGGTAGGGAGAGTGTCAGTTTCTTTCACTGTGCAAGTCCTTGTTTCTAGGGACCTGGAAGGACAGTGAGTGAATTCTCCTTGTGCTATATTGTGCTTAAAAAAAACATTTTTTTCTAGGGACAGAAAACTGTAGGTAGGGAGAGTGTCAGTTTCTTTCACTGTGCAAGTCCTTGTTTCCAGGGACCTGGAAGGACAGTGAGTGAATTCTCCTTGTGCTATAGTGTGCTTAAAAAAAACATTTTTTCTAGGGACAGAAAACTGTAGGTAGGGAGAGTGTCAGTTTCTTTCACTGTGCAAGTCCTTGTTTCCAGGGACCTGGAAGGACAGTGAGTGAATTCTCCTTGTGCTATATTGTGCTTAAAAAAAACATTTTTTCTAGGGACAGAAAACTGTAGGTAGGGAGAGTGTCAGTTTCTTTCACTGTGCAAGTCCTTGTTTCTAGGGACTGGGAAGGACAGTGAGTGAATTCTCCTTGTGCTATAGTGTGCTTAAAAAAAAACATTTTTTCTAGGGACAGAAAACTGTAGGTAGAGAGAGTGTCAGTTTCTTTCACTGTGCAAGTCCTTGTTTCTAGGGACTGGGAAGGACAGTGAGTGAATTCTCCTTGTGCTATAGTGTGCTTAAAAAAAACATTTTTTCTAGGGACAGAAAACTGTAGGTAGGGAGAGTGTCAGTTTCTTTCACTGTGCAAGTCCTTGTTTCTAGGGACCTGGAAGGACAGTGAGTGAATTCTCCTTGTGCTATATTGTGCTTAAAAAAAACATTTTTTCTAGGGACAGAAAACTGTAGGTAGGGAGAGTGTCAGTTTCTTTCACTGTGCAAGTCCTTGTTTCTAGGGACCTGGAAGGACAGTGAGTGAATTCTCCTTGTGCTATATTGTGCTTAAAAAAAACATTTTTTCTAGGGACAGAAAACTGTAGGTAGGGAGAGTGTCAGTTTCTTTCACTGTGCAAGTCCTTGTTTCTAGGGACCTGGAAGGACAGTGAGTGAATTCTCCTTGTGCTATATTGTGCTTAAAAAAAACATTTTTTCTAGGGACAGAAAACTGTAGGTAGGGAGAGTGTCAGTTTCTTTCACTGTGTAAGTCCTTGTTTCTAGGGACCTGGAAGGACAGTGAGTGAATTCTCCTTGTGCTATATTGTGCTTAAAAAAATTTTTTTTCTAGGGACAGAAAACTGTAGGTAGGGAGAGTGTCAGTTTCTTTCACTGTGCAAGTCCTTGTTTCCAGGGACCTGGAAGGACAGTGAGTGAATTCTCCTTGTGCTATATTGTGCTTAAAAAAAACATTTTTTCTAGGGACAGAAAACTGTAGGTAGGGAGAGTGTCAGTTTCTTTCACTGTGCAAGTCCTTGTTTCTAGGGACCTG
This sequence comes from Rana muscosa, assembly GCA_029206835.1. Classification (NCBI taxonomy): domain Eukaryota; kingdom Metazoa; phylum Chordata; class Amphibia; order Anura; family Ranidae; genus Rana; species Rana muscosa. Next base: position 921,305,726 of record CM055118.1, read on the forward strand.
GAAGGACAGTGAGTGAATTCTCCTTGTGCTATATTGTGCTTAAAAAAAACATTTTTTCTAGGGACAGAAAACTGTAGGTAGGGAGAGTGTCAGTTTCTTTCACTGTGCAAGTCCTTGTTTCTAGGGACCTGGAAGGACAGTGAGTGAATTCTCCTTGTGCTATATTGTGCTTAAAAAAAACATTTTTTCTAGGGACAGAAAACTGTAGGTAGGGAGAGTGTCAGTTTCTTTCACTGTGTAAGTCCTTGTTTCTAGGGACCTGGAAGGACAGTGAGTGAATTCTCCTTGTGCTATATTGTGCTTAAAAAAAACATTTTTTCTAGGGACAGAAAACTGTAGGTAGGGAGAGTGTCAGTTTCTTTCACTGTGCAAGTCCTTGTTTCTAGGGACCTGGAAGGACAGTGAGTGAATTCTCCTTGTGCTATATTGTGCTTAAAAAAAACATTTTTTCTAGGGACAGAAAACTGTAGGTAGGGAGAGTGTCAGTTTCTTTCACTGTGCAAGTCCTTGTTTCTAGGGACCTGGAAGGACAGTGAGTGCATTCTCCTTGTGCTATATTGTGCTTAAAAAAAACATTTTTTCTAGGGACAGAAAACTGTAGGTAGGGAGAGTGTCAGTTTCTTTCACTGTGCAAGTCCTTGTTTCTAGGGACCTGGAAGGACAGTGAGTGAATTCTCCTTGTGCTATATTGTGCTTAAAAAAAACATTTTTTCTAGGGACAGAAAACTGTAGGTAGGGAGAGTGTCAGTTTCTTTCACTGTGCAAGTCCTTGTTTCTAGGGACCTGGAAGGACAGTGAGTGAATTCTCCTTGTGCTATATTGTGCTTAAAAAAAACATTTTTTCTAGGGACAGAAAACTGTAGGTAGGGAGAGTGTCAGTTTCTTTCACTGTGCAAGTCCTTGTTTCTAGGGACCTGGAAGGACAGTGAGTGAATTCTCCTTGTGCTATATTGTGCTTAAAAAAAACATTTTTTCTAGGGACAGAAAACTGTAGGTAGGGAGAGTGTCAGTTTCTTTCACTGTGCAAGTCCTTGTTTCTAGGGACCTGGAAGGACAGTGAGTGAATTCTCCTTGTGCTATATTGTGCTTAAAAAAAACATTTTTTCTAGGGACAGAAAACTGTAGGTAGGGAGAGTGTCAGTTTCTTTCACTGTGCAAGTCCTTGTTTCTAGGGACCTGGAAGGACAGTGAGTGCATTCTCCTTGTGCTATATTGTGCTTAAAAAAAACATTTTTTCTAGGGACAGAAAACTGTAGGTAGGGAGAGTGTCAGTTTCTTTCACTGTGCAAGTCCTTGTTTCTAGGGACCTGGAAGGACAGTGAGTGAATTCTCCTTGTGCTATATTGTGCTTAAAAATTTTTTTTTTCTAGGGACAGAATACTGTAGGTAGGGAGAGTGTCAGTTTCTTTCACTGTGCAAGTCCTTGTTTCCAGGGACCTGGAAGGACAGTGAGTGAATTCTCCTTGTGCTATATTGTGCTTAAAAAAAACATTTTTTCTAGGGACAGAAAACTGTAGGTAGGGAGAGTGTCAGTTTCTTTCACTGTGCAAGTCCTTGTTTCTAGGGACCTGGAAGGACAGTGAGTGCATTCTCCTTGTGCTATATTGTGCTTAAAAAAAACATTTTTTCTAGGGACAGAAAACTGTAGGTAGGGAGAGTGTCAGTTTCTTTCACTGTGCAAGTCCTTGTTTCTAGGGACCTGGAAGGACAGTGAGTGAATTCTCCTTGTGCTATATTGTGCTTAAAAAATTTTTTTTTCTAGGGACAGAATACTGTAGGTAGGGAGAGTGTCAGTTTCTTTCACTGTGCAAGTCCTTGTTTCCAGGGACCTGGAAGGACAGTGAGTGAATTCTCCTTGTGCTATATTGTGCTTAAAAAAAACATTTTTTCTAGGGACAGAAAACTGTAGGTAGGGAGAGTGTCAGTTTCTTTCACTGTGCAAGTCCTTGTTTCTAGGGACCTGGAAGGACAGTGAGTGAATTCTCCTTGTGCTATATTGTGCTTAAAAAATTTTTTTTTCTAGGGACAGAATACTGTAGGTAGGGAGAGTGTCAGTTTCTTTCACTGTGCAAGTCCTTGTTTCCAGGGACCTGGAAGGACAGTGAGTGAATTCTCCTTGTGCTATATTGTGCTTAAAAAAAACATTTTTTCTAGGGACAGAAAACTGTAGGTAGGGAGAGTGTCAGTTTCTTTCACTGTGCAAGTCCTTGTTTCTAGGGACCTGGAAGGACAGTGAGTGCATTCTCCTTGTGCTATATTGTGCTTAAAAAAAACATTTTTTCTAGGGACAGAAAACTGTAGGTAGGGAGAGTGTCAGTTTCTTTCACTGTGCAAGTCCTTGTTTCTAGGGACCTGGAAGGACAGTGAGTGAATTCTCCTTGTGCTATATTGTGCTTAAAAAAATTTTTTTTCTAGGGACAGAATACTGTAGGTAGGGAGAGTGTCAGTTTCTTTCACTGTGCAAGTCCTTGTTTCCAGGGACCTGGAAGGACAGTGAGTGAATTCTCCTTGTGCTATATTGTGCTTAAAAAAAACATTTTTTCTAGGGACAGAAAACTGTAGGTAGGGAGAGTGTCAGTTTCTTTCACTGTGCAAGTCCTTGTTTCAAGGGACAGAGAAGGACACCTGAAGGTAGCCCTTATTGCTTTTTTCCCATCTCCCTGCAGGCCATCTATTAGAATGTCTGGAAGGCAAACAAGGAGAGGCAGACAGTCAGGAGGCAATAAAAGAGGGCAAGCAGGCTCTGTGTCTGGGGGCAACAGTGCTGGTCGTGGACGCGGTGCATTGTCATCAGCACATGGCCATGGGACACGCTTGTCCTTCTTTTCCGCAGCTGGACATGTTGAGCCACATCATGCCGAAGACTTGGTAGAGTGGATGACCAAGCCCTCCTCCTCCTCCTCATCCTCTCTCACCCAGGCTCAGGGTACTGGCAAAGCAGCTGCCAAAGCGTCCTCTTCCCTGGTATCAATGTCAGACTCATCATCAGTCACTCCTTCCCTAGACCCACCATGTCCTCCTCCTGAGGAGTCCCCCGAACTGTTTGAGCACAGTGTTGGGTACATGCTCCAGGAGGATGCCCAGCGTTTCGAAGGGTCTGATGATGAAACCCAGCTACAGGAAGGCAGTAGGGTGAGAGCAGACAGAGGGGATGCTCAAGAAGGACACCAATCTGGCAGTCATGTTCCAGCAGCTGCAGCATACTGCCAGATTGGCTCCAGTGATGAGGAGGGAGGGGATGATGAGGTCACTGACTCCACGTGGGTGCCTAATAGGAGAGAGGAGGAGGAGGATGAGGAGGAGGCACATCTCCAACGAGACAGGATGCCCTTTGGTGGCCAGCGTAAGGGCAGTACACCGACGGAATCACACCGCAGAGCTCCGCCTGTGCAGGGCGCTGCCTCTGCCCGTCATTCAAAAAGTTCCTTGGTGTGGGCCTTTTTTGAGGCTAGTGCATCAGATCGCACAGCTGCTGTTTGCAACATATGTCTCAAGCGTATATCGCGTGGCCAAAACATCAGCCGCTTGGGTACCACATGCCTGACCAGACATATGTTGACCTGCCATGCAGCTCGTTGGCAAGCCTACCTCAAAGACCCACACCAAAGAACAAAGCGGACCTCTCCTTGCACCGCATCAGCTGGGATTTCCAACCCCACTATAACTTCAGTCCTCTCTGAAACATGCACTGAGAGGAATGAAGGTGTAGAATTAGGTGTGTCACAGCCAAGTACTTGCGGCCACTCTGCTAGCAGTACACCGACGTCCGATTCTAGCAGGCAAATTTCCCTGCCCCAGCTGCTGGACCGTCGAAAGAAGTTCACTCCCAGCCATCCACATGCCCAGCGGTTGAATGCTAGCTTGGCTAAATTGCTAGCGCTTCAACTGCTGCCTTTTCAGTTGGTAGACTCGGCCCCCTTCCGTGAGTTTGTGCAATGTGCGGTTCCTCAGTGGCAGGTTCCCAAACGCCACTTTTTCTCACGGAAGGCTATTCCGGCTCTCTACCGGCATGTGGAAGGCAATGTCTTGGCCTCGCTGGACAGGGCGGTCAGCGGTAAGGTGCATATTACCGCTGACTCATGGTCCAGCAGGCATGGACAGGGACGTTACCTTTCTTTCACGGCCCATTGGGTCACTCTTTTGGCAGCTGGGAAGGATGCAGGACAAGGTGCAGTAGTGTTGGAGGTTGTCCCACCGCCACGCCTCCAAAATGCTACTACTGGTTGTGACACACCTCTCTCCTCCACCCCCTCCTCTTCTTCTTCCTCCATGGCCTCTTCCTGTGGTTTGTCCTATGAACCAGCGGTGCTCCGTAGCCGTTCACGGGGCTACGCAAGTACGCAGGCAAAAAGATGCCATGCCGTGCTTGCGCTGGTGTGTTTGGGGGACAGAAGCCACACTGGGGCAGAGGTCCTGTCTGCTCTGCAGGGCCAGGCCGAGAGGTGGTTGACGCCACGCCAGCTTAAGCCAGGAATGGTGGTTTGCGACAATGGCACCAACCTCCTCTCCGCCCTCCGACAGGGACAACTGACCCATGTGCCCTGTGTGGCTCACGTCCTTAACCTGGTGGTGCAGCGGTTCTTGGGCAGGTACCCGGGCTTACAGGATGTCCTGAGGCAGGCCAGGAAAGTCTGTGTGCATTTCCGCAGATCTTATAATGCCAGTGCTCGCCTGGCTGAGCTGCAAAAGGAGTTGAACCTGCCCAAGAACCGCCTTATATGTGACATGCCCACCAGGTGGAACTCAACGTTGGCCATGCTGCAGCGGCTGCACACGCAGCAGAGGGCCATCAATGAGTACCTGTGCGACTACGGCACCAGGACAGGGTCAGGGGAGCTTGGTTTTTTTTCTCCACGCCAGTGGGGCATGATCAGGGATGCATGCACTGTCCTGGCACCATTTGAGGAGGCCACGAGGATGGTGAGCAGTGACAGTGCATGCATCAGTGACACTGTACCTCTTGTCCACCTGTTGGAGCACACGCTGCGTGGAATAATGGACAGGGCACTTGAGGCAGAACAGAGGCAGGAAGAGGAGGACTTCCTTGCCTCTCAAGGCCCCCTTTACCCAGACAGTGTTCCTTCTGTCCCACCCATCGCACAGGAAGAGGAAGAGGAGGAGGAGGAGGAGGAGGAGGATTGTGTCAGCATGGAGGTGGAGGCTGGCACTCAGCTTCATCAGCAGCAGTCTTTTAGGGATGATTTACAGTCCCAAGAAACCAGTGGACTTGTACGTGGCTGGGAGGAGGTGACTGCGGATCATGTCGTCCTTAGTGACCCAGAGGACTCCGGAGCGAATGCCTCAGCAAACCTACGCTGCATGGCCTCCCTGATCCTGCAAAGTCTGCGGAAGGATCCTCGTATTCTTCGGATCAAGGAGAGGGACCATTACTGGCTGGCCACTCTCCTTGATCCACGGTACAAGGGTAAGGTTGCGGACCTTATGTTACCGTCGCAGAGGGAGCAGAGGATGAGACAACTCCGGGAGGCCTTGCAGAAAGATCTGTGCAACGCGTTCCCAGAGACTGGGAGGTTACAAACTCCTGGTCCAGGACAACGAGTTGCTGAGGCTTCGGCCAGTCAAAGAAGGAGCGGTGGGGAAGGTGGCCGTCTGACCGATGCGTTCAGACAATTCTTTAGTCCGCAGCCCCAAAGTATGATTGGTTCCAGCAACCATCGCCAGTGTCTGATAAACATGGTGCAGGAATATCTAGGGGCAAGGTCAGACTTGGACACCTTCCCCACCGAAAATCCTCTGGCTTACTGGGTCTTGAGGATGGATCACTGGCCAGAGCTTGCACAGTATGCAATTGAGCTACTGGCCTGTCCTGCATCCAGCGTTCTTTCGGAACGCACATTCAGTGCTGCTGGAGGATTTGTCACGGATCACAGGGTGCGCCTGTCCACCGACTCGGTTGATCGACTGACTTTCATCAAGATGAACCAGTCTTGGATCACCACCAGCTACCACACACCTGATGCTGATATAACAGACTAATTGATTTTAACATGTCACGTCCCTTCAAGACTGATGCTGATGCTGAGTGCCTGTGCTGTTATGTTGACTGGCTATCCTCCTCCTCCGAGTCCTCAATGATACGATTGATGATGATAGCTTGGAAGATCATTTTTGTTTATGGGTGCCGCCACCAGTGGCTAAGGCCCAATTTTTCAGCCCCTGTTTTACAGGGGCGTGTACTTACAATTTTTTTAGCAATAATTTGCCATAGGGCTCATTGCTGTGCTCCAAGTACAGTATCTGTGAGGGGTTGTAGTGTTGTGCCACCAGTGCCTAAGGCCCAATTTTTCAGCCCCTGTTTAACAGGGGCGTGTCATTACAATTTTTGAAGCAATACTTTGCAACAGGGCTCATTGCTGTGCTCCAAGTACAGTATCTGTGAGGGGTTGTAGTGTTGTGCCACCAGTGCCTAAGGCCCAATTTTTCAGCCCCTGTTCAACAGGGGCATGCAATTACAATTCTTGATGTAATAATTCACAGCAGGGCCCATTCCTGCACCCACCAAGAGTAAGTCTGAGGGCTTACAGTGTTGTGGCAACGCCACCACCACCACCACCACGAAAGGCCCAATTTTTCAGCCCCTGTTCAAAAGGGGCATGTAATTACAATTCTTGATCTAATAATTCACAGCAGGGCCCATTCCTGCACCCACCAAGAGTAACTCTGAGGGCTTACAGTGTTGTGGCAACACCACCACCACCACCACCACCACGAAAAGCCCAATTTTTCAGCCCCTGTTCAACAGGGGCATGCAATTACAATTCTTGATCTAATAATTCACAGCAGGGCCCATTGCTGCACCCACCAAGAGTAACTGTCAGGGCTTACAGTGTTGTGGCACCAGCACCACCATCAAAGCCCCAATTTTTACTACCACTGTTCAACAATTATATGTAATTAAAATTCCTGATATAATAGTTGACAGCAGGGCGTTCCAGCACCAACCAAGAGTAACTGTGAGTGCTTACAGTGTTGTGCCAACACCAACAACTAAGGGGCCTATTTCTGCAGAGTATATACGGCAGGTCCCTACTTTCAAACATCCAACTTACAAACGACTCCTACTTGCAAACGAAAGAAGACAACAGGAAGTGAGAGGAAATCTACCCCTAGGAAGGAAAATTCTCTCCTGTAAGAATAAATATGGGAGAAAGGTGTCTCCTCTGTACTGATGCTTTATCAGCAATCCTTGTTTCAAGAAAAACACCACATTTCAAAAACAGTTGTCATTGGGACGGAAAGTGAGGTGAAATGTTCTGAACAGGGGCACAGACAGCAAAACAAATGTTACAGGGGTGATAACCCTTACCTATGTTTCCCAAAAAGTTTAAAAATAGATTTTTGGGCTGGAGCTACAGTTCAACAATGTACCTGTTCAAAATTACAAACACATTCTACATAAGAACAAACCTACAGTCCCTGTCTTGTATGCACCGCCTGTATACGGCTGTTCAGAGTATATAGGGCCTTTTTTATTTTATGTGCGGGGTTCCCCTTAATATCCATACAAGACCCAAAGGGGCTGGTAATGGGCTGGGGTAGGGGGGGGTCATGGGGTAGCTATGCCATTTTTCTTAAAGATTTTCATCCATATTACCGGGACCAGACATTACATTAAAGCCGCAAGAAGTTTTAAATGGCTTTTTTTTCCTTTAGAAGTGTCATTTTGTGCAGGGACAGTTCTAAACACGGGAAACACGTGGCACTTCACAGGCATACTTTAGACACCCCCCAGGTACGATATTTAAAGGAATATTTGACTTTTTTTTTCACTTTATGCATCATTAAAATGACTGCTCCCAAAAAACGACCGTTTTTAAAACTTCTTTTTGCATTGATACATGTCCCCTGGTGCAGAACCCGGGTTCCCAAACCCTTTTTAGGACAATAACATGCATAATAGTTGTTATAATTAGCACTTTAGAATTCGAACGTTCGCATCCATTGTATTTAATAGGGTTCTAATGTTCGTACGAACTTTCGGTCCGTTCGCGGGTTCTGGTGCGAACCGAACCCGGGGGTGTTCGGCTCATCACTAGTCAAGGCGTATCAGAGGAGAAGTGTTTACAGGCTGAAAAGAAAACCCTCCAAAGCCGCAGTAAGTGTGATGCCGTGTACACACGACCGTTTTTAATGACGAGAAAAATGAATTTTTTTAAAATGGTCATTAAAAATGATCGTGTGTGGGCTTCAGAGCATTTTTCACGACGTGAAAAACGGGCATGAAAAAATTGGAACATGCTCTAATTTTTCACGCCGTTTTTTACATCGTCGTTTTTCTCGTCATGAAAAACGGCTGTGTGTGGGCTTTAACGACGTGAAAAAAAATGTGCATGCTCAGAATCAAGTATGAGACGGGAGCGTTTGTTCTGGTAAAACTAGCGTTCGTAATGGAGATAGCACATTCGTCGCGCTGTAACGGACTGAAAAGCACGAGGCTGAAAAGCACGAATCGTCGCTCAACAAACTTTACTAACATGAAGGGTGGCGCCATCCGAATGGAACTTCCCCTTTATAGTGCCGTCGTACGTGTTGTACGTCACCGCGCTTTACTTAAGCATTTTTTTCCACGATAGTGTGTAGGCAAGGCAGGCTTGAGAAGAATCACGTAGAGAAAAATGCATTTTTTTTCAATGACATTAAAAACGGTCGTCTGTACACGGCATAACAGAAAAAACATTAAATGTGCTTTAACACGTCTAAATGCATTTAAACCTGCATAAACACTAGATGAGCAAAGCGTATGCGTGGTAATGCCTGGAAATGCCCAGAATACATTTATATCTTGGCCAATAGAATGCATCTACACTCAAACCTGCGCCTAAATGTGCATACAATAAGCAGTTTCTAGAGTATTTTTTAAGCATTTTCCTGCCAGGAGTTCTGGCTTTTAGAGGGGCTTTGGCAGATTCCGTGTGCATGAGGCCCAAAAGGGAATCTGTTGCTAAAATAAAAATTGTCCCCTACAAAGAAAATAGGTAATGCTTACCTCTCCTGGATCCCTCAATGTAAATTTTTCATTGTATTAAAAAAAAGCCACTGCCAAAGTATGTTCAGAATACTCCCGGACTGTGGAATTCCTGCTGTGTGCTGTGGTTGCTCCTGCCACTTCTATGTCACAACAGGACACTGCAGTGACGTAGGGGTGAACGGATCAAACAATTATTTCATTGAGGGACACAATCTCATTTAAGTCGTTATAAATAATATATATATTTTTTTTACCTTAATGCAGTCTCTGCATTAAGGTAAAAAAAAAAACACTAACTGTTCCACCCACCATCCCTAAACACTTACCTGATTCCTCTCATAGCCCCAGCACCATCTTGGCTACAGCACTGCTGCTCTCTCTTCCTGATTCACAGGGGACTCAGAGCAGCGGGAGCCATAGGCACCTGCTGCTGTCAGTCAAACTCCTGTCGAAGGAGAAGGAGTGTGGGCTACCGTCACCCTGTATATCTGATGCTCATAGACCTTCTCAGGAGCATGCATGCATGGGTACCCCCTTAGCAGCTGGCTTTCTGAGGGGGCATTCATAGGAAGAAGGACTAGACAGTGCTGACACTGATACTAACAGTTAAGCCCTGTACACACGATCGGTTTTACCGATGTAAAAAGTCAGATGGACTTTTTTCATCGGACAAACCGATCGTGTGTGGGCCCCATCGGTCTTTTTTCCATCAGTGATTAAAAATAGAACATGTTGGGGGCGTGGCCAGCAGCCGGAGCGGATGGCAGCACATTGATTCAGCTTCTCACTATCCTGGGCCAATAGGGGACTTATAGCGACTATCAGCTCCGTTTTTCCTCTCCATCTCACCCCTACTCGAGCGGACTCCCTCTCGGATGCCTTCTCGGAAGAGAAAAGAATACCCGAAGCTGGGAAAGATGCCGGACTTCTTTGTACAGCCGCGTCGCCATCTCAATCAAGATGGCGCCGGTTCACACACAGGGAACACACGCGGCCTAGCACAGCAGTGCAAACCACTTCACAGTGACGAAAGCGGCAGATACAATTCTGGGACAAGAAGCACCTACTACTCCCCACCTCCATCAGCTACCTCCAGCCCAGCCAAAAGCAGGCAGAAGACCTTTGAAACATCGCCAATGCAAGGGGAGGTAAGCGGCATAAACTCATCACTAGATGACACCAGGGAGTTACAGGACTCCATCACTGACTTTCCCACACTAAATCAGCCAGTAATGGATACCACATTAAAAGATATGCTGGTATCACTAAGAACCACGTTACAAGCTGACATAATGTCCATTACCCAGCAATTCAAGTCAGAGGTGTCAGAGGTTTCAAATAGAGTGTCACACATTGAATCAAAGATGGGGGATTTTGCAGCCACGTTTAATGATATGGTGGACGCTCATAATGACAGGGACACTGAATTGCATAAAATCAATACTAAATTGGCAAATTTAGAAGATAGATCCAGACGCAATAATATTAAAATCAGAGGGATCTCTGAAGCGATCAAACCCCAGGATCTGAAAGCACGCTTTTTGAGCCTTATGAAACTGGCACTGCCTGACGCACCACTAGAAGACCTAGTAATTGACCGCATACATCGTCTCCCCCGGCCTAAACACATCCCAGCACACCTTCCCAGAGATACTATAGTCCGGATCCATTTCTACCATACCAAGGATCAGTTCATGATGTCGGTGAGAAGACGTGATGATTTGCACCCAGATTTACAAGAACTTTCCTTCTTTGCTGACCTCTCAGCTTTCACCATGCAGCAACGCAGGCAATTGGCCACCATCACTAAACCACTAAATAACCACCACATCTCATATCGATGGCTATACCCGGCTAAGCTGATGATCGTGAAAGATGGGTCCACACATGTGATAACCAGTGTTAAGGAAGGTCTCAGGCTCATGACAGAATGGCAAATATTAGATCCGAATCTACCTGAAGAAAACAGGGCACGCTCATCTTCTCACTCTCGAGCCAACTCTGATGAGGAAACAGGCTGAAACCTATAGTTTGAGTATTTTATTCAACTACTAAAGTCCCTGACAGCCCAGGAGAATGTCACAGAGTTTATTTCTGTTACCCCCCATTTATAGCGGAGTTTGACCCGCACAGATTCTTCTCAGAATCGACCTTTTTTTTTACTAACTTGTTCCACTGGTCCCTCTTTTGATCTTTTTTTTTTTTTTGTTGTTTTTTTTTTTTTTTTTTCTTTTTCTGTTTGGCTCTTTTTTTTGTTTCTTCTCCACTGTCTATCTCTCAAGCTCAGGTCCGTCATCTACCGACCGTCCACACCACCACATAACATCGCACGGGAGAATCTACACTCGCAACAACACCATCGACGACATCCTTGCCTCACCCGCCAAAGTTATCGTAAGGTACCAAGTAAGACCACTAGTTTATCCAGTTCAAAATTCGACAGGTTTCCCTTCTTGCTTTTGCAACAATGTCTTTCTCAGTTACCTCATTTAATGTGAAGGGCTTGAATAGCCCCTACAAACGCCAAATGGCTTGGAAAGAAGCATTTTGACTCAAAAGTGACATTATATGTTTCCAAGAGACTCATTTCTGCTCACAAAAGCCCCCATCATTTACCAATAGGAAATTTCCACACGTCTATATGGCGAACGGTCCCAAAAAAAAAGGGGGGGTAGCGATCGCAATTAAGGATTCTATCTCATTTAATCACTTGGAAACCCATTCGGATGAATCTGGGAGGTTCATTATTCTTATATGTGAGATAGCTACAATCCAGTACACTTTGGTTAATCTGTACCTTCCTAACACGAATCAGCTACGCTTTTTGAAAAGACTGTGGAAAAAAGTTCTGTCTTTGCAAAAGGGACATGTAGTCTTATGCGGGGATTTTAATGCGATCCCTAACACGGAATTGGACCACTCTGGCTCTCCTCAAAACCGTACACGTAGGGCCACATTGGCCCAATTCATTGCGACATCTGGTTTATTTGATGTATGGAGATGTCAACACTCCACGGAAAGGGACTATACTTTCTTTTCTAGCGTGCATCATACGTACTCGCGTATAGATCTATTTCTAGTAGATAAATTTATGTTACAGAGGATTGCCAAATCCGATATACATGTGATTACCTGGTCTGACCATGCTCCTACTTCCATATGTGTGGGGGATCGTGGCACTGAAACTGGGGCAAATAGATGGCGCAATGTCATTTACTCCCTTTCGAATCCTGAACACTCAAAACACATTAGAGAAAAATTAAAAGAATTCTTTGTCATAAATGCCACGTCGGTCGACGATCCCTTCACACTCTGGAACACCCACAAGGTATACATTAGAGGTTTACTTATTCAACTGAGCTCTAGACTCAAGAAACAAAAAACAAAGAAACTTAATGACCTACTGCATAGAATTCAGACTCTTGAATCCCTCAACAAACAACAAACCACACGTTGCATTAGGGAGTCTCTATTCTATGCTAGACAAGAACTGAGTGCACATTTGATTTCCCAGCAGAATAACGGCCTTCGTAAGTTGAAAGCAAACAATTACAGGTGTGGCAATAAGGCCGGGAAACTGCTGGCGAATCAACTGAAAGACAGAGTTATAAAACAGAAAATCCCGCATATGATCAACCCTAAAACTGGTCTTAGAGTATACAACCCTAAAGAAATTGCAGACACTTTTTGTGACTACCATGAATCGCTCTATAACCTGAAGGATGACGTAGAAACTCACCAACCTACGGACGACATAATTCTTGACTTTCTGGATTCGGTTGACCTTCCTACACTATCGCCAACAGATACAGCCTTATTGAATCTCCCCTTCACAATACACAAAATAGAAAAATTGATTAGATCACTACCACACAACAAAGCACCGGGCCCTGACGGATACTCTTCTGAGTATTACCAACTATTTAACACCGACCTATCACCATATCTAAAACAGATCTTTGATATGGCAATGTCTAAAGCATTTTTCCCACCTGAGATGCTCACAGCCACCATAGTCACATTACCCAAACCAGGCAAAGAACCCAATACTCCACAAAATTTTAGACCCATCTCCCTCTTAAATGCAGATGTCAAATTATACGCCAAACTGATTGCTGACAGATTGTCAGCTCTATTACCAAATCTTATTAACACTGATCAGGTGGGCTTTGTTCTCGGTCGTCAGGCCACAGATGCCACTAGGAGAATGATTAACCTGATTCATCTGGCAGAAACCACCAAGAGGCCTTCTTTGCTTCTCACTTTGGATGCAGAGAAGGCCTTTGATAGAGTGCACTGGGGATACTTGATCAGAGTTCTGGAAAAATTTGGACTGGTAGGCCCAATTCAAAAAGCTATTTTGGCGCTATACTCATCTCCCTCAGCTTACGTCTACACAGAAGGCATGTTCTCAAGGAACTTTCAGATTACCAATGGGACTAGACAGGGGTGTCCCCTGTCCCCACTGATATTCGCCTTGATCATGGAACCCCTAGCTGAAAAGATCAGAACTCACCCAGATATCCAGGGCATGAATTCACATTCAGTCTGCCACAAAATTTCACTTTTCGCAGATGATGTCATATTGACATTATCTGAGCCCGACACATCGCTCCCAGCAGCTCATGACACTCTTCTTCTATTTGGTAAGGTGGCCTACTATAAAATAAACGCATCCAAATCCAGTGTCCTGGGTATAGCGATAGATAAGAATACTAGGAATTCCCTTCAAAAGAAATTGCCGTATCCATGGTCTTCAGATGACATAACCTATCTGGGTGTGAAACTAACCTCCCCAAGCTCTAATCTCTATGATACTAACTACATACCCATTATTTCAGAACTACAAAAAGAAATGTCTAGAATTCAAACTCACTACGTTTCATGGTCGGGGCGGGTGGCGGCATACAAAATGCTTTTACTACCAAAACTTACCTATCTCTTTAGAGCACTCCCAATCCCCTTGCCAGCATCCTTTTTTGCCACGATACAGAAACAACTATCTAACTTTGTATGGGCCGGTAGCAGATCGAGAATCCCGCCAGTGATGCAGATGAAACACAAAAAGATGGGAGGCCTAGGTATCCCCATATTGAAAGACTACTACATGGCAGCAGTCATAGACCAACTTAGGGGTTGGTTTGCACAACCACACCACAAGCCATGGACCAAATTGGAAATGGCATGGATGTACCCTAAAACACTGCTGTCCCTGTTCCAGGCTTTCAATCTGAACCACTCACACTTAAGGTTAGATCACCCTACTATACTAGCATCACTGCAAGCCTGGACATACCTGACGGAAGTATTATCTCCTGACTTACCATGTATAGAAATACCCATTCTCCTTGAGGTACTACATTGGCTGATCTCGAATATATCCCTACACCACTGGTCACAGAAAGGGGTATCATACCTCAAGGATCTCACTGAGAGTGGCAAATTGATGTCGTTCTCTGAAATACAGAGAAAATATAACATCCCTCCATCCGAGTTTTTGACATATAACCAAATATTTTCTTTTTATCAGACTTTCAACAGAATGTACATCCAAATTCCGACACAGATGTGGAACCATCTGAATTCCTCTAACCTTAAAGTGAAGGGCATCTCTCTGATTTATAGCTTGCTTCAGTCCAAGATAACCTTCACCAAATTCAAATCAATGACAAAGTGGGAAACAGAATTAGATAGAGTCTTCTCTGAGAAACAATGGCTTTCCGCAATTAAAAATACCCTACAATTCTCACGTTGCTCAAACTATGAAGAACTAGCACAAAAATTTCTAGCTAGATGGCACTACACCCCATATATTGTAGCCAAATTTTCTGAGAATGGTTCCAATCTGTGCTGGAGGGGATGTGGGATGGTGGGAACTCTGTCCCATATGGTGTGGGCCTGTCTCCATATTCGTGGATTCTGGTCTGAAACGTTTAAAATCATTTCAAAGGTCACTGGAGTATTTATGCATCCCAAGATTGAAAAAGCTATTCTGAGCATTGATATGTCTGACTACCCAATTTCAGTTCGGTCCATAGCAATGCATATCCTTTTTGCCGCAAGGTCTGTTATGATGTGCAAATGGAAAACAAATGAGATACAGAGTAGAAGGGAACTGATTTCAAAGGTGAATGTAATTGCGGAGTTTGAAAAAATATTAGCATATAGAGATGGTTGTATTCATAAATATGAAGCAAACTGGTCATTGTGGAAATCATTCGCCTGTACAACATAAGTAGATGACGGTTCCAAATCTTTATCCTTCTCCATCACTTACTCCCCCTTCCTTTTTTTTTTTTTTTTTTTTCCTCTTCTTTCCTTCCTCTCACTTTGTGTATGTCACTATTTCCTCTCTCCTTTTCAACCCTTCTCCCCCCTCAAACATTCTGCGTTATACTGTAACCACTGTTCCAACCTTCATGGTTAAATATGAAGGCTTTCTAACTTTACTCCAATATAAAGGTGCTATTCAAAATACGTTTCTATATTGAGGCATGTACTTAATGTGCTTGAATGTGTTAACTTCAAATGGAATGACATGGTGTACTTTTCTTATGATCTTTGTATGAGCATATTGTGACAGAACATTGATTGTAATGTCAACACGTGACTAGTGGGATTCCTTTTGTTGTATTGCACCTATTTCAATAAAAAATATTATTAAAAAAAAAAAAAAAAATAGAACATGTTTTAAATTTATCCGATGGAAAAAAATAAACGATAGCAAATTCCGATCGTCTGTGTGGAACTCCATCGGAGAAAAAACCCACGCATGCTCAGAATCAAGTCGACGCATGCTCAGAAGCATTGAACTTAATTTTTCTCGGCTCGTCGGAGTGTTTTACGTCACGGCGTTTGGGACGGTCTGATTTTTGACTGATGGTGTGTAGGCAAGACTGATGGAAGTCAGCTTCATCGGAAATCCGATGGAAAAATCCATCGGATTTTATTCCATCGGAAATCCGATCGTGTGTACAGGGCTTAACTGACACACTGATTTGAGATGTTTCTGTTTTTTATTTAACTTATGAATACATTTTGGATACTTTTTGACGTTATGTTGTTTGTTTCCTGGGGTACCAATAAAGTCTAACGCTTTTTTAAGGATTGGTTCTTTATATGCACTGGGACATGGTAACCCCTTCCCTCACCCCTTACCCATTTGTATGATTTCTCTTTATCTACTGTGACAGCAGGAAGGTAAAGTCACCTGGTTGCATCCAGGGGGGTAGATATATTTCGCCCAGATTCAGGCTTTACGCCGACTTATACAACTAGGTGGAGAGTTGTATAAGCCCAGCTAAGGCTAGTGGGCTCATGGATGACTCATACCTCTAGGGAGAGTGCTGGGCGTCGTGCAGACAGGGAGTTGATGAGACCAGCTGAAGCTTGTCAGCTCATTTAGGCCTCTATAAGAACTCCCAGCTTCATTAGATGTTAGCTCATGCCTGGAACCAGACCTGTGTGGACTGTCTAGGGAGAGTGAACCCCTGTGCGGTGAGACAAAGCCTGTGTGGCTATTTGCTTGGACATTTAAAACCAGGGACTTAGGGACTAGGACAGCACTAGGCTGATCCCAGTTGTTAGTTAGGAAACCTGTATGTTTAGTCAGAGGTCAAGTTGACCAGGATTTATTTTGTTTATGTTTCTTTTGCTTTGCTGTGTTTTGTCACTGTAAACAGAAAATAAACCGCACCTTTTTGATTTTGAAAACCACAACCTCCGTTTGCTGGGCCTGTTTTGTGTGGGGAGCCCATCCCGGGGGTCACACACACCCGCTGCCGAGCTAACCCCCTCACAGTTGGTGGAGAATGCGGGCAGTTTTTTTTAAGCCAGCATGGAGGAGATACTGAAACAGCTGGCTCTAGCAAATGCCAATCAACAGCAGACAAATGCAGGTTTGCAAAGGAGCCTTGCAGCTCAGCAACAAGCCCAGCAGCAATCTGAGGCCCGCTTCATAGACCTGTTACAGAAGCAAGAGCAGAGACTACAACAAATGGAAGCAGTAATGCAGCAACGTCCGCAGACCAGTGAGGAAAGCCGTCCCACTAATACCGCGTCCTTTGGGGTGAGTCGTTTATTGACAAAAATGACTGGAGAGGATGATCCAGAGGTATTTTTGACCACATTTGAAAGGACCGCTGAAAGAGAAAAGTGGCCTGAGGAGCAGTGGGCTGGACTGGTGGCTCCTCTGTTAACTGGTGAATCGCAGAAAGCTTACTATGACCTAGAGCCTAACCAAGCAAAAGACTATGTGATGCTAAAAGCTGAAATTTTGGCAAGGCTGGGTGTCACCCAGGCTGTCCGGGCTCAGCGTGTGCATAACTGGACTTTCCAGCTTGGAAAACCCCCCAGGTCTCAAATGTATGATCTCATTCACCTGAGCAGAAAGTGGCTACAGCCAGAGACTTTGTCCGCACCAAAGATTGTGGAACGTGTTGTAATGGATCGGTTTTTGAGAGCTCTTCCTACTGCCATCCAAAAGTGGGTAAGCCATGGAGACCCAGAGACGGCCGATGGTCTTGTGGATCGTGTGGAGAAATACTTGGCTACAGAGAACCTGACGGCCTCTTCCAGAGACACTCGGACTTTCCACCCTAAGACCAGACCATCCCCAGGGGCGGATAAGAGGATTCCAAGGGGTGAGGGTGGAGAGAGTGAGAGGGTGGGAGCTCTACCCCAAGTTTGGCGAGAACAGCCTGGGAAATCAGCGGCTCAAGAGGCGGCAAGAAGGATCGTTTGCTACCGCTGCCGGCAAGCGGGACATATTGCAGCCAATTGCCCGGTTGTGGAGGAACCCATGCAGTGTGACTTTCTGACGGGCAGACGTCAGTCGCTGTGTGCGACAGTCGCATGCACTGCCATTCGAGGAACTGAGAAACATTTATGCAAAATGTGTGTTAATGGTAGAAATGTTGTGGTATTGCTGGATTCAGGTAGCCTTGTGACCCTGATAAAGGCTGAGTTAGTTAAAACAGAGGTCTTTGGGAATAGCAAGGTAGCTGTTATTTGTGTGCATGGGGACACCCGAGAGTATCCAGTGACTACAGTGTGTTTCGAGACCCCCAAAGGTACCCTCTCTCATCCAGTGGGCTTAGTATCTCAGTTACCGCATGACGCCATTGTGGGAAGGGATTTTCCGAAGTTCTGGGAACTGTGGGATGATCCTGAGCCCCCCACTGGTGCCCCTATGTACCAGGAATGTGATAGCCAGAACTCCCCTGAGAGTGGTGAGGACTCTCCGGAATTTCCCTTATCAGTATTGGCAGGGGAGACTCAAGAAACTGGAGAGGAGCCCACCTCCTCAGACGAAAACCTACCGTCTGTGGAGTTTTCTGATCTTGAGGTTCACAGGGAAAACTTTGCCACAGAACAGTTGAAAGACCCCGCCCTAATAAAGGCACGGGAAAACGTAGTGAAAATAGATGGCGAGTTAGTGAACCCAGATAATACCTGCACTTACCCATACTTCAGCGTAGAGAAGGACCTACTGTATCGGGTGGCAAAAAGGGCAGAAGAAACCGTTGAGCAGCTTGTGGTGCCCAAACCTTACAGGAAGTTGGTGTTGGAGTTGGCCCATGGGCACATTCTTGGAGGTCATCTGGGGACAGAGAAAACCTGAGAGAGGGTATTACAGAGATTCTATTGGCCGGGGGTGATGAAGGACATAGAAAATTATTGTTCCTCCTGCCCTGTGTGTCAGAGGTCGGCCCCGATGCCACATTTCCGTAGCCCGCTGGTCCCTCTACCCATCATTGAGGTCCCGTTTGAGAGGATCGCCATGGATTTGGTAGGGCCTATAATCAAGTCCGCTAGGGGGCACCAGTACATATTAGTTATAATGGACTATGCCACCCGTTATCCAGAAGCGATCCCTCTCCGAAATACCTCGGCCAAAACCATAGCCAAATAGCTATCTCTTGTGTTTAGCCGGGTGGGTATTTGTAAAGAACTGCTTACGGACCAAGGTACACCCTTTATGTCCCGGGTTATGAAGGAGCTGTGTAAATTGTTCAAAGTGACGCAATTACGTACATCTGTGTATCACCCCCAAACCGATGGGCTGGTTGAAAGATTCAACAAAACCCTAAAACAAATGTTGAAGAAAGTGGTGGCTAGAGATGGAAAGGATTGGGACTGTCTACTTCCTTATCTGATGTTTGCTATTAGGGAGGTGCCCCAATCCTCTACGGGATTCTCCCCCTTTGAGTTACTGTATGGGAGACACCCAAGAGGGCTGTTGGATATTGCCAAGGAAACTTGGGAAAGTGAGAGTTCTCCCCACAGGAGTGTGATTGAGCATGTCGCCCTGATGCAAGACCGAATTGCACAGGTAATGCCCATCGTGAAGGAACATTTGGCCCAAGCGCAGTTAGCACAGCAGAGAGTGTACAACCGTGGAGCCAAGACCCGTACCTTTTCCCCGGGGGATAGGATACTGGTACTTGTCCCTACGGTTGAAAGTAAATTCCTTGCCAAATGGCAAGGCCCCTATGAGATAATGGAAAAAGTGAGCGAAGTGAATTACAAGGTCAGACAACCAGGAAGGCGAAAGCCCGAACAGATCTATCACGTTAATCTGTTGAAAGCCTGGAGGGATAGAGAGTCCCTAGTCGCAGACACTTGGTCACCAGCTCAAACTGGTTGCGTGATTCCTGAGGTTGGAATAGCAGCCACCTTGTCACAACCCCAACAACAGGAGGTTAAGGAGTTTGTGCTTCGCAACAAGGAGGTATTCTCTGAGCTGCCGGGACAAACATCTGGGGTAGAGCATGACATCATTACCCCGCCCGGTGAAAGGGTGAAGTTAAAACCCTATCGGATCCCAGAGGCCCGACGGGAGGCAATACGGGAGGAAGTACAGAAAATGCTGAACTTAGGGGTGATAGAGGAGTCCCAAAGTGATTGGTCTAGTCCCATTGTGTTGGTGCCTAAACCGGATGGCGATTTTGTAATGATTTTCGTCAGTTGAACAAAGTTACAAAATTTGACACCTACCCCATGCCACGTATAGATGAGTTGATCGACCGGCTGGGAACAGCCCGATACATGACGACTCTTGACCTCACAAAAGGGTATTGGCAAATCCCCCTGGCCAAGTCGGCCAAAGAGAAAACCGCATTTGTAACCCCAGACGGGGCGTTCCAATATAAAAGAATGCCGTTCGGGTTACAGAATGCGCCGGCCACATTCCAGCGGAAAATGGACCAGATGCTGAGGCCCCATCGGAAGTATGCTGCGGCTTACCTGGATGACGTAATTGTCCATAGCACAGATTGGGCCTCACATCTGCCAAAAGTGCAAGCAGTCCTGGACTCTGTTCGGGAAGCGGGGTTTACGGCTAACCCCAAGAAGTGTACCATTGGGCAGGAGGAGGCCAAATATCTTGGGTACACCATTGGGAGGGGAGTAATAAAACCCCAACTCAACAAAGTCGAGGCCATCCAGAGTTGGCCACGTCCCAACAGCAAGAAGCAGGTACGAGCCTTTCTGGGAATCGCTGGGTATTATCGGCGATTCATTCCCCACTTTGCTTCTAAGGCTGTGCCCCTAACCAACCTGACGAAGGGGAAAGGGTCGGTCATGATTAAATGGACCCCCGAGGCTGAGGCAGCATTCCAATTCTTGAAACAAGCCTTATGTAGCCAGCCAGTGTTGTACTCACCCGACTTCTCTAAAGACTTTGTCGTACAAAGTGATGCGTCAGATGTGGGGTTAGGAGCAGTATTGTCCCAGGTCTGGAACGGGGAAGAGCACCCAGTCATTTACCTCAGCAGGAAGTTGAAGTCCCATGAGGTAAATTACGCCACCGTTGAAAAGGAGTGTTTAGCGGTGAAGTGGGCTCTAGATTCCCTTCGGTACTACCTGCTAGGTAGGCACTTTGACATGGTTACGGATCACGCTCCGTTAAAGTGGATGGCTCAAAACAAGGAAACAAATAGAAGAGTGAATAGGTGGTTCCTGGCCCTCCAGGAATTCAACTTCACAGTAAAGCATCGCCCTGGCGTTCAAATGGGGAATGTGGATGCTTTGTCTCGAGTACATGAATGCCTGATTGCTGGTGTTCCAACCCCGAGGTTAAAACAAGAGGGGGGGGTATGTGACAGCAGGAAGGTAAAGTCACCTGGTTGCATCCAGGGGGGTAGATATATTTCGCCCAGATTCAGGCTTTACGCCGACTTATACAACTAGGTGGAGAGTTGTATAAGCCCAGCTAAGGCTAGTGGGCTCATGGATGACTCATACCTCTAGGGAGAGTGCTGGGCGTCGTGCAGACAGGGAGTTGATGAGACCAGCTGAAGCTTGTCAGCTCATTTAGGCCTCTATAAGAACTCCCAGCTTCATTAGATGTTAGCTCATGCCTGGAACCAGACCTGTGTGGACTGTCTAGGGAGAGTGAACCCCTGTGCGGTGAGACAAAGCCTGTGTGGCTATTTGCTTGGACATTTAAAACCAGGGACTTAGGGACTAGGACAGCACTAGGCTGATCCCAGTTGTTAGTTAGGAAACCTGTATGTTTAGTCAGAGGTCAAGTTGACCAGGATTTATTTTGTTTATGTTTCTTTTGCTTTGCTGTGTTTTGTCACTGTAAACAGAAAATAAACCGCACCTTTTTGATTTTGAAAACCACAACCTCCGTTTGCTGGGCCTGTTTTGTGTGGGGAGCCCATCCCGGGGGTCACACACACCCGCTGCCGAGCTAACCCCCTCACACTACCCAGATATACAGGTACTTGTTATTCTACTCTGCAAGGGTTAAGGCTTGTTTCATCTAGGTAGGATATAGATTCTGTCAAGCTCCCCCCCCCCACTCTTTTAACAGAATAGAATGGCTTGAATTCTCAGAAAATAATACTAGGAGGTTTGTGAATGGCCCAAGGGACAGGGGGAAAGGGCAAATGGTACAACCCTTCACAGTCACAGCTTCTCATCCCTGGAAGACTGGAAGACCACCACATTGGGGAGTATGGGGCATCACCAAGGGGAAGATTATTACACTAATCAGCAGCCCCTGGGATATGCTTTATTACAGGTACATTACTAGACTGCTGCTGTATGCCCAAACATTTTTGGTACTAGAATTCTGCTTTAATCTGAATTTAGCTTTACAGAATTCTGTTTCTTATTGGAAAATTATATTCCTATAGATAAAAAAGTGAGCTCATTCTAAAGCAATGTTATCATCTGAACATGTGCAGACCTCAAAATGTACCTAGCGCAAAATGTTACTTTTTCACAAATTTCTTTGTCTCTCTGAGGGGAGAGAATGGCCTAATGACATGTTAAGTGGCCTAATTGGTCAAAGACAAATGAATGCTGAAACAGAGCCTGTTCAATCTATAAAGGGATATCCGCCTGTGGGAAATGTCCATGTGTAATATGACATAGTGCAATCCTTTTCCAAAGCAAATGCCATGTAGCCTTTTCTGGAGAGAATTGTTATTCTTGGAGATCCTGATATGGCAGAATGGAAATTCTCAGTAAAATTCAAACAAAACCGATCTTACTTGTATCATCCCAGCATGAGGAAAACAAAGCATTATTTAAATTAAATCTGAAGTTTAGGTATGGCTATTTTTTAATAGTTAAATTGGTCCAGCTTGGACCAATGCAAATATGTATATGCCATACCTGTGGGATCCTTGTGGAAGTTGGAAATCACTATAGTAGACCCTGGTGTTACTGTGTTCTCCACGAACTCCTAGTGTGCACTTCTTCGGTTTTTATATTGGAGCCTGCAAAGCATTGCAACAATGATAAGTGGATTACGGGTGCAATGCACAGGCTTCTGAAGACTATTCCTTCAGCCCTGAGTCTGTACCGAAGTAAAAACCTTCAGTTGGAGCTGGAGGAAATACCAGTGGACCACAAGTGCAGTGAAACCGCAGCACTTGTTCTCCATTGAAAACTTTGTGTCTGCCATACTTCTTGGCTGCCCCTACTTCTTCTTCTGTAATTGATCACACAATCTCCTCAGCAGGCAGAGGCCCTGGTAGATGTGGGCATCTGAGGCCCACTGCTGTTTACTTCCAGAAATCCGCGTAGCTGGCTACCCAGCATGCACCTCCCGATCCTATGCCTGTGCAGTAAAGACACTGCACAGTGTAGCTTGTTGATTACAGGTCTCCATAGCAGTGTCGGTGGAAGTTCCCACCCCATTGCTATGGCAACCTGTCAATCAGAAGTCAGAAGACAACCCGGAAGTCAGGTGCGGATGGGGAAATAACGCGAGATTTCAGTATTAGGTCCAGCCGCCTAGGCGATGTCATCATAAGGCGATTCCCTTCCCTTGGACTCCTGGGATAGATGACGATGAAATCGCCTTATTACAACATCGCCTAGGCGGCTGGATCGGAAGTGCCGCATACACCGCTAAAAATAAGGTACTGAGACATTAAAAATAAAAAAATCATTATCCTTTTAGGAATGCACTGCGGATGGGCATGTGGATGAAAGTATTTGTAAAATAGGTTGGAACTCTGCTTTAATGAGACTTTTCTTCTTGAAACTGTTCTCGAGGCAAAACAAAAATTGACATGAAATCTCTCTAAAATGAGTCGTCACCAGAACAAGTGTCCCCATCGGAAGAATTTTCCTCACCTATTACAGTTGCTGAATTTTGGCTTTTCCATCACCTAAGCCCCATACACTTGGGCCGAATTTAGTAAAAACCAAGCGACATTCGGCCGTGTGTATGCCACCCAGGCAGACAGAAAACCAGCAGCCGACCAGCTCCCGATCAGCACTGGCAGCCAATGGCTGAGAGCGCTGCTTAGAGTGTTCTGGCGGGGGCCGTCCCCCTGTCAGAGCACAACAGCTTAGCGGGGGAGATCGCTGTACTAACATTTGTTTTCGCTCAACCCGCTGGGTTGAATGGAAAAATACTAATAGTGTGTACCAGGCTTAACTGTACGGTGACAGAGGACACCAGAACAAAAAGAGAGGTGAATCTCCCAAGCAGTGACCCAAACAGTAATTAAAAGCTGATAAAGGTTATAACCCTTCCCTACTATCCATAACTAAAAAAGATTTGGCTTTAGATACATTTAATTTATTTTAGACATCTTTGAACAAAGTTTCTGCTGTCCACATAGTTGCCTGTGGCCTCGTTCACACGACCGATTTTCTCGTCCAAAACCGTCAAGAAAAGTGCCGCAAGAGCTTTTTTGTCGAGAAAAACGTTCGTGTGTATGGTTTTACGACGAGAAAATTGCCGAGAATCTCGACGAGAAAATAGAGAACCTGCTCTCTATTTTCTCGTCAGGATTCCAGATTTCCTCGTCGTGTTTCTCGTCGGGCTGTTTTGTGACGAGAAAATGGTTTGTGTGTATGCTTTTACGACTCTTCCAAAAGCGCGCATGCTCACAAGCAACTATGAGACGGGAGCGCATCTTCTGGTAAAACAAGCCTTCGTAATGGAGAGAGCACATTCGTCACGCTCAAAAATATTGCATCGTTTAAATGTTCTGCATTGAAATCTTCGTTAGAATGTTACATTAATCAAAACGAGTGACCTTCTTTTGCTGCTGATATTCACACAGAGTTATGACTTTTTTTTTTAAACCTTTTTCATGCTGCTCTTAAGAAGATTTATGTGTATTATATCGTGCAAGTTTTTAGGAATAATTTAAATGGTTATATTTTTAAAAATGATGTTAATTATAATTTCGCAATGTTTTGATAGTGATCTCCCATTTAATTTTGGAATCTATATTAGTTAAATTTCCCCCCATGTTTTTTTGCAAATCAGATTTAGTTATTCTTTTGGGGGGGTGATATCTGTCCCTTTTTTTGTCAGTCAAATGTATCTGCTTACTCCAAAGCTAGATTTTTAATTTTTACAAATACACATAGTCAAGTATGAACTTAAACAAAAATCACATTTATTCATGTTTCGAAATAAAATAAAGAGAAGGCAGCGCTGGAGAACCTGCTGCCATTTGTGCATCCCAGGGACCCCAGAGCACACAGCAACCCTGTGTGGACACTAAAATTGGGAGCTTGAGAAGGCCAACATTTCTGAACACAATCTGATGCTGGCCTCCCAGAGGTCAGGAACAGCAGCAGGTGATATATATGTCCCAAGTGTGTGGTACTACAACAGGCTGCCTTCTGTCTGACCACAATGAAGCAAGGCCATCACTTCCTCTTCTTCTTGGCAACCTTCCCTGCAACCTTCCCTGAAGCCTTCCCTGCAGCCTTCCTTCTTCGTTTGGCTGGAGGCTGGGCCACTGGAGGGGTACTCCTGTCAGGAGGAGGAGGAGGAGATGTAGCAGAAGGGGGTGGGGCAGAAGAACAAGGTGGAGGTGTAGCAGAAGGGGGTGGGGCAGAAGAAGAAGGTGGAGGTGTAGCAGAAGGGGGTGGGGCAGAAGAAGAAGGGGGAGGTGAGCAGAAGGGGGTGGGGCAGAAGAAGAAGGTGGAGGTGTAGCAGAAGGGGGTGGGGCAGAAGAAGAAGGTGGAGGTGTAGCAGAAGGGGGTGGGGCAGAAGAAGAAGGGGGAGGTGTAGCAGAAGGGGGTGGGGCAGAAGAAGAAGGTGAAGGTGTAGCAGAAGGGGGTGGGGCAGAAGAAGAAGGTGGAGGTGGAGGTTGAGGTTGGGTCAGTTGTGCCACCTCACATATGGCGGTATTGGGGGTAATTTTCTCCATCACCCCCTTGTTGAGCAAGGTGATGAGCAGGGGCTCGCATAGGAGGCGTTGCTCCATGCTCATCACCTTGAACTTAGCCTCCACTAGGCCGGCACTGGCCTCTTCAGGGGATGTGGGCTCCTGGAGGGTGGCATGGGCCTCACGAATAAGGGCCATTGCTGCCTCACTCGTGCTCCTGTCCCTCCTGCCTCTTTTGGGAAGCCGGATGGGAGGCACCTGGGATCTGGTGCTTCTCCTTTGCCCTGCCACCTCCTGTCTGCCACTGGGCCCTGCCACCTCCTGTCTGCCACTGGGCCCTGCCACCTCCTGTCTGCCACTGGGCCCTGCCACCTCCTGTCTGCCACTGGGCCCTGCCACCTCCTGTCTGCCACTGGGCCCTGCCACCTCCTTGCTGCCACTGGGCCCTTCCTCCTCCTGCCTGACAGTTTCCAGACCCTCCTCCTGGCTGATTTCATCCTGTGTATGAAAAAGGGACATAGTTTAATATGTTGGTTTAATCTTTGCATCAAACTTTGTAATCCTGATTGAAGCAATTAGAATGTAAATCCATAAATCCTTGCTTTAAATTTACCACTACATCAGATTGACTATTTAGCACCCAATTAAGTGCAGACTAATGTCTACAGATCTTGATTTCACTTGTGGAATCCAAAATATTTTATGTTTGTCATCTTGACATATTTGTCAAACATTAAGTTTATCCCAATACATTTTCAGTTAATACTATACCTGGCTCCAGATGGCCAAATCAGGATCATCCAGGATGGCTGCCTCCTCTTGCTCCAGAGAAGGCTCAGGTTGGCTGCAGGGAAGTCTGGGGGGAAGAGTGGAGAGTGATGGCCTTGTCTCAATGTGGTCATCCAGGAAGGACATCCTGTTGTAGTACCACAAAATCGGGACATAAACATCACCTGCTGCTGCTCCTAACCTCTGAGAAGCCAGCACCTTAGAGCGTTCAGTCCTGTAGGTACCTCTCAAGCTCCCAATTTTAGTGTCCACTTGTTTTGCTGTGGCTGTGGGCACCTTGGTATGCACAAATGGGAGCAGCTTCTCCAGCGCTGCTTTTCTCACCCCTCTTTTTTTGTGGATGGGGTTTTTCGTCTCCCACAGAGCCGGCAGCTCCCTTACCCGGTCAATAAATTCCGCCAGGAAATCCTTGTCGCTTATAAAGACATTCATCCTTAACATCCTAGTCACCATATATATCCTCCAACATTGTCAAGACAGTATAGGCCAACAATTTGTACAAGTCACAAAATCACATACCTTCGTTCGCACGTCCGTCACTTGAACTCCTCTCTCCGCACACTGAACGTACTATAGTCACATGTGTGTTTGCTATATACACACCACGCATGCGTCAAATTTCGAACACGTCGCTCCGCACACGTCGCCCGCCCATGACGTTCTAACTAACATCTTTTCCCCGCCCCTTCTCTTTCGGCGCGCAGACAGATATGGCAGAGTTACAGCAGGTGTCTGATAATTCCACAACTAACGAGGAGGAGACAAGCCCGGAGACCGAGGAAACATCACGATCAAGGAGAGATTCAAGGCATCGAATATGTCTTTTGCGAAGATGGCGGAGATGGTGGACATCTTGCTCAAGTCTGATTATGATGCCAAGCATGGGCCGTATAGCAAACCAAATAGAAGGAAGGCCAAAATCCTCACTAAAGTCGTGAAGAGTCTGAAGGCGAATTTCGGGGTGAAACGCTCAAATGAGCAGCTCAGAAAGAGGTGGTCAGACCTCAAACTGAGGGAGCCAGAGCAGTTGAGGAGCATAAAGAGAATGCTCGCTAAAAGTAAGTAAAATGTAGACTTTTCTGCTATTAATCTTATTCTAAACTGACATGTTGCTCTTTATTTTGGTTTCTCATATTGGACTCCCTTCCAAAATGTAATATTTTGAACTTGGTTGGGCACAGTAATCGTTCGTTACGTTACCGACACTTCGTTCGGCCACTATCCGCAGTTTTGGCTTATTTTAGAGCCACAAAAGTAATTAGACATCTGCCATTTTTGCTCAAATATTGTGGCAAAATTTTTAGTCTAGATGATGTGTTTGTAAAGAGAATGAAATGCAAACTTTTATCAGTGTAAAGGAGAGGACACTCAGCAGCTGCTTCCACATCTGTACTTTGGAGCACTATAGTGTGGGCCACCAGACCCGCCTTTTTTGGGTGTACCACACAGGTGCATCATAGAATTTTTGTGGTGCCTCCATGTCAAATAAATTACATCCAAAGGTGAATACTAAACATATTCTTGGTCATAAATAATGCATTCTTCTTTAAATTCCGCCCAAACACACACTTGTACCACACTTCCAAGCAATTTAGCCTCTTTTTACTTAAACATTGAGATTTACAGTGTGATAAATAGACCTTTTGTTTGATTCTCATAGGGGAGAGAAGACTGGGAGGAGGACACTCCAGGGAGCACATGCACCCCACAACTTCCAAGCAACCCCAAACTCCCAAAGACCCACAACCGAAAGATGTGCAGGAAGTTGAGGTGGAGGAAGGAGAAGTGCAGGAAGGAGAGGTGGATGACGTTGTGGATCTGGTCACCACAACAGGTCAGTATCTGTCACCACAGCTTCAGGTAAGAGATGTAGGCCTGCAGAGTTATAATACCTTTTTTTTTTTTTTTTTTTTAGGGGATATAAATGTTGTGAAGGATAGTACACGGTTCTCTGCTGACAGTGCCCTCCGCCTCATCCAGCAAGTGATGGAATGTAGCACGGAACTGGACCTAATTAAACAAAGAATCCATGTGATGGAACAAACATTTAAAGACATTCTCGATGTTTTGGGGAGAATTCAATAAGCCATCCAAACACATTTGTTTTTACATGTTTGTTTTTGCACCTTTTCGAATATTTTTGACAATCAAACCAGCCAAAAATTGAATCTGCACACAGTGTGTCAACATGTGCTATCTGCCATCAGGGGATATCCATGTACGTCTTTTGGGGGTGCAACCCCTTCCTCGTATCTAAAGTCGGTGAACTGAGGAAGGGGTTGCACCCCCAAAACACGTCCATTGATCACCCCTGATGGCAGATAGCACATGTTGACAATAGGGATCAGGATTGTAAACTTCCTAGATAAAAAAAAATCCCAAACGTGTGCATATTCAATTTTTGGCTGGGCAAGGGGTGGCAGGACCCCATATTAGGACGGGCATATAGAGACATAGTTTGTGTAAGTGAATGTCTCAGATTGCTCAGAGGTATCCAATGTTGTAATTTTTGGAATGCAACTGTTATTTTTGTATTTTCATAAGCAAAAAATTGGGGCCAGGCCAACCCAAAAAACAAGAAAAAACTAAAAATGGTGAGAATGTGCACAGAGTAAAATATTTGACCACAAACAATGTGTAGCTTCTTTTTATAATACCCTCTAAGCTTATTTGGTTATTTTGTAAGGTTACATAGTGAAATGGTTGTTAGTTACTAAAGTAAAATACACTTGGCACTACAAATGCACAAAGACAAACTAGGAGACAGGAAAGAACAAATAATTAAAGGTTTAAACAAGCTTTTTATTTGGATCCTTAGACATAGGCTGGCATAGGAATTGCCCCCCTACCCGTGAAATACTCCATGTATTTGTCCCGAACCTCACGGGCATTTTGGGAGGGCAAGCCAGGACGGGCAGATTCCAGGCCCGGCAGGGGATTTGCAGGGGAAAGTCCAGCCTCTGGCAAAACTGAGGCCATATAGGAATTAGATTTTTGGCTCAGAAAGTTGTGTAGCACACAGCAGCATAATACGACATAGTTTATTTTGTAGTCTGCCAAGTGTATTGAAGTCATAAAAAGGCGGAACCGGCTGGCCATTATGCCAAAGGCATTTTCGACAACTCTTCGGCCCCTGGCCAGCCGGTAATTGAACACCCTCTTGTCTGGGGTCAGGGTCCTCTGTGGAAATGGCCTCATAAGATGCCGTCCGAGTCCGAAGGCTTCATCAGCCAAAAAAACAAAGGGGAGTCCTTCAATATTCCCTGCATCCGGTGGCAATGCAAGGTCGTCACTCTGGAGACGGAGGGCAAACTCCGTCTGGATGAAGGATCGCCCATCGGACATCCGGCCATTCTTCCCTACATCAACATAGAGGAAATCATACCGTGCTGACACCACCGCCATCAGCACAATGCTATGAAACCCCTTGTAATTGTAGTAGTAGGACCCAGAACGGGGTGGCGGCACGATGCGGACGTGCTTCCCGTCTATGGCACCACCGCAGTTGGGGAAGTCCCACCGCATGGCAAACTCCGATGCCACAGTCTGCCATTCCTGTGGCGTGGAAGGAAGCTGTGGAGTGAAACAAGATGAAATAATATTAGAATACAAAAGTCAGACATTACAAGGAAATTCTCTGAAAAAACATTAGAGGCCAACATCAATCAAATTCTACGTTTATTAAGGTGTTTAACCACTTAAGCCCCGGACCATTTGGTAGCTAAAGGACCAGAGGTGAATTCAGAATTTTGCACTGCGCTGCTTTAACTGTAAATTGTGCGGACATGCAATGTTGTACTGAAACGAAATTTGCGTCCTTTTCTTCCCACAAATAGAGCTTTCTTTTAATGGTATTTGATTGCCTCTGCGATTTTTATTTTTTGCGATATAAACGGAAAAAGACCGAAAATTTTGAAAAAAAATGATATTTTCTACTTTTTGTTATAAGAAAAATCGAATAAACTCAATTGTAGTCATACATTTAGGCCAAAATGTATTCAGCCACATGTCTTTAGTAAAAAAAATGTCAATAAGCGTATATTTATTGGTTTGCGCAAAAGTTATAGCGTCTACAAACTAGGGTACATTTTCTGGAATTTACACAGCTTTTAATTTATGACTGCCTATCTCATTTCTTGAGGTGCTAAAATGGCAGGGCAGTACAAAACCCCCCCAAATGACCCCATTTTGGAAAGTAGACACCCCAGGGAAATTGCTGAGAGGCATGTTGAGCCCATTGAATATTTTTTTTTTGTCCCAAGTGATTGAATAATGACAAAAAAAAAAAAAATTACAAAAAGTTGTCACTAAATGATATATTGCTCACACATGCCATGGTTATATGTGGAATTGCACCCCAAAATACATTCTGCTGCTTCTCCTGAGTACGGGGATACCACATGTGTGGGACTTTTTGGGAGCCTAGCCGGGTACGGGGCCCCAAAAACCAAGCACCGCCTTCAGGCTTTCTAAGGGCGTAAATTTTTGATTTCACTCCTCACTACCTATCACAGTTTCGAAGGCCATAAAATGCCAAAATAGCACAAAATCCCCCCAAATGACCCCATTTTGGAAAGTAGACACCCCAAGCTATTTACTGAGAGGCATGTTCAGTCCATGGAATATTTTATATTTTGCCACAAGTTGCGGGAATATGACAAACTTTGTTTTTTTTGCACAAAGTTGTCACTAAATGATATATTGCTCACACATGCCATGGTTATATGTGGAATTGCACCCCAAAATACATTCTGCTGCTTCTCCTGAGTACGGGGATACCACATGTGTGGGACTTTTTGAGAGCCTAACCGCGTACGGGCCCCCGAAAACCAAGCACCGCCTTCAGGATTTCTAAGGGCATAAATTTTTGATTTCACTCCTCACTACCTATCACAGTTTTGAAGGCCATAAAATGCCAAGATAGCCCAAAACCCCCACAAATGACCCCATTTTGGAAAGTAGACACCCCAAGCTATTTGCCGAGAGGCATGGTGAGTATTTTACAGCTCTCATTTGTTTTTGAAAATGAAGAAAGACATATTTTTTTTTTTTTTTTTTTTTTTCAATTTTTAAAACTTTGTGACAAAAAGCGAGATCTGCAAAATACTCAACATACCTCTCAGCAAATAGCTTGGGGTGTCTACTTTCCAAAATGGGGTCATTTGGGGGGGATTTGTGCCATCTGGGCATTCCATGGCCTCCGAAACTGTGATAGGCAGTGAGGAGTAAAATCAAAAATTTACACTCATAGAAATCCTGAAGGCGGTGCTTGGTTTTCGGGGTCCTGTACGCGGCTAGGCTCCCAAAATGTCTCACACATGTGGTATCCCCGTACTCAGGAGAAGCAACAGAATGTATTTTGGGGTGCAATTCCACATATAACCATGGCATGTTTGAGCAATATATAATTTAGTGACAACTTTTTGTAAATTTTTTTTTTTTTTTGTCATTATTCAATCACTTGGGACAAAAAAAAAAAAAAATATTCAATGGGCTCAACATGCCTCTCAGCAAATAGCTTGAGGTGTCTACTTTCCAAAATGGGGTCATTTGGGGGGGTTTTGAACTGTCCTGGCATTTTATGCACAACATTAGGAAGCTTATGTCACACATCATCCACTCTTCTAACCACTTGAAGACAAAGCCCTTTCTGACACTTTTTGTTTACATGAAATACATTTTTTTTTTGCAAGAAAATTATGTTGAACCCCCAAACATTATATATATTTTTAAAGCAAAGGCCCTACAGATTAAAATAGTGGGTGTTGCATTTTTTTTTTCCACACAGTATTTGCGCAGCGATTTTTCAAACGCATTTTTTGGGGGAAAAACACACTTTTTTTATTTTTAATGCACTAAAAAACACTATATTGCCCAAATGTTCGATGAAATAAAAAAGATGATCTTAGGCCGAGTACATGGATACCAAACACGACATGCTTTAAAATTGCGCACAAACGCGCAGCGGCGAGAAACTACATTCATTTTTAAAATCATTTAAAAGCCTTTACAGGTTACCACGTTGGATTTACAGAGGAGGTCTACTGCTAAAATGTAAATATCCCCTATGATAGCAATAAGTAGTGACAGGTACTCTTTTTTTGAAAAAAAATGGGGGGTTAGACCCTAGATCTTTCCTCTGCCCTCAAAGCATCTGACCACACCAAGATCGGTGTGATAAAATGCTTTCCCAATTTCCCAATGGTGCTGTTTATATCCGGGGGGCATTCCCTCCCACTGCTTGTAAAAGCAGTCCAGAGGCTAATTAGCCACTAGGATTGCTTTTACATGAAAGCCGGCCGCTGGCTGAACAGAATGATACCCACAGGCATCAATCTGGTATAACCATTCAAAGTCCAGCAACATACCAGTACGTTGCTGGTCCTTGTTGGACATGTATTGTAATCTTTTTTTTCATGCAGCCTGTTGGCTGAACGAAAAAAAGAGATTGATCGGTGGGTATGCCCACCATTAGAATACCTCCCTTCATCCACCCACTTCTAATGATGGGCATATATGCCAAAGCATGGGGGCATCCTCCCGCAAAAAAGTTATGCCGCGTACACACGGTCTGACTTTTCCACGGGCAAGCCTTCGTCGGAATTTCGACCGTATGTACGCGGCATAAAAGGTTATGCCGCGTACACACGGTCGAACTTTTCCACGGGCAAGCCTCCATCGGAATTTCGACCGTATATACGCGGCATTAGGAGCAAAATCGCTCCTCCGCCCCTGCTGCCCCCATGCTTCGGCATATATGCTCTTTTTTTAACTGTGGTGGTGAAATCACCTCTTACAGCGTTGGAGTCACGGCTTTATGTATCGTGGGAGCAAACACTGTTGCTGTCAAGATAAATAAATCCGCGATGCAACTGAATGGCGTACCTGCTAAGCAAATGATGGTTAACATTAAAACAAAGTAACATTACAGTACAACAGTAAGACCTTACCATACCATACCTGCAAAGCAAATACCAAAACAAAACCTAGTAAAAAATAAAACATTTTTTTAACGCAACCTGTGCTTAAAATATATATATGCCGAAGCATGGGGGCATCCTCCCGCAAAAAAGTTATGCCGCGTACACACGGTCGGACTTTTCCACGGGCAAGCCTTTGTCGAAATTTCGACCGTATGTACGCGGCATAAAAGGTTATGCCGCGTACACACGGTCAAACTTTTCCACGGGCAAGCCTCCGTCGGAATTTCGACCGTATATATGCGGCATTAGGAGCAAAATCGCTCCTCCGCCCCTGCTGCCCCCATGCTTCGGCATATATGCTCTTTTTTTAACTGTGGTGGTGAAATCACCTCCTACAGCGTTGGAGTCACGGCTTTATGTATCGTGGGAGCAAACGCTGTTGCTGTCAAGATAAATAATTCCGCGCTGCAACTGAATGGCGTACCTGCTAAGCAAATGATGGTTAACATTAAAACAAAGTAACATTACAGTACAACAGTAAGACCTTACCATACCATACCTGCAAAGCAAATACCAAAACAAAACCTAGTAAAAAATAAAACATTTTTTTAACGCAACCTGTGCCTAAAATATATATATGCCGAAGCATGGGGGCATCCTCCCGCAAAAAAGTTATGCCGCGTACACGCGGTCGAACTTTTCCACGGGCAAGCCTCCGTCGGAATTTCGACCGTATATACGCGGCATTAGGAGCAAAATCGCTCCTCCGCCCCTGCTGCCCCCATGCTTCGGCATATATGCTCTTTTTTTTTAACTGTGGTGGTGAAATCACCTCCTACAGCACTGGAGTCACGGCTTTATGTATCGTGGGAGCAAACGCTGTTGCTGTCAAGATAAATAATTCCGCGCTGCAGTTGAATGGCGCACCTGAAAACAAAAAATTACATACCTGAAAAGCAAGCATGATAAAACATTGCAGAATGGAATACAGTAAAAAAGAGCAGAACAATAGAGAGAAAATAGAGAGAGAGAGAGAGAGAGAACAATAAAACTACAACTATTTTTGGTTTTTTTATTTTATATTTTTTTGTGGTTTTGTTTTTTACGTTTTTTTTTTCTTTTTTACACTTTCTTTTTAAACTTTAACAACTGTAATTGTTCGGGTCTATCAAAATGTAATGGCATCTTGGGAGACCCTGTGTAAGTGTGTCCTAGTCTGTGAAATGCTGTACCCTACGCTAAAACTTCACTTTTGAGTGGTAGCGTTCAAAACATTCACCAAGGCAAAGACCAGGTTTGTCAGGACAGAGTAGACAATAATAACGGGTGTCACGCCTAAATCCGCGCTTGCTACAGACACGACATCTTTTTTGGGGGGTTCGTTGGGTAGGGGTACTCGGGAGGAGATGCGTATAATGCCTCTCATGCAGCCGGCATTTGGTAGGGGATGGTGAGGTGCAGAACCGCCTGGATACAGGAGTTCTGTGACTATCTCATTCTGGAATTTTAGAAGAGATAAAGTCCCGCCTGAAGCTCTGTATAGCACATGAGCGTTCAGCAAAGCCAATTGAAATAAGGATAGAGACACTTTTTTGTACCAGCGTCTCGCCTTACGGTCAATTAGATACGGCGCCATCAACTGGTCGTTGAGGTCCACCCCTCCCATATTTTTGTTATATTCGTGGACACAGAGGGGTTTCTCCACAACACCAGTCGCCGTACGAATTTGGACTGTCGTGTCTGCATGAAGGGAGGTAAGAAGGAAAACATTCTTATTGTCCCTCCACTTCATAGCGAGCAAGTTATTACACTTTACGCAGGCTCTCTCCCCTAGCCTAAGACGGGCATCTACAAGCCGCTGGGGAAAGCCCCGGCGATTAGGTCGCACGGTGCCACATGCTCCAATCTGATGATCAAACAAGTGACTAAACAGTGGCACGCTCGTGTAATAATTGTCCACATACAAGTGGTACCCCTTTCCGAATAAGGGTGACACCAAGTTCCACACTATCTTGCCAGCGCTCCCTATGTAATCCGGGCAGTTGACCGGCTCAACCTGACTATCTTTTCCCTCATAAACCATAAAGCTCCATACATAGCCTGTTGCCCTGTCACAGCACTTATAGAGCTTGACCCCGTATCTGGCACGCTTGCTGGGAAGGTACTGCTTGAAAGCCAAGCGGCCAGAAAATTTAATCAGGGACTCATCAACGCAGACAGCTTGATCGGGAATAAACAAGGCTGCAAAACGTTCGTTGAAGTGGTTTATGAGGGGCCGAATTTTATAGAGCCGGTCGTATTCAGGGTCCCCACGTGGACGACAACAAAGTTCATTGTCGTTGAAGTGCATAAACCGCAAAATCTGCTCGTATCGTTTCCTGGGCATGGAGGCAGAGAACACAGGCATGTGGTCAATTGGGTGCGTGGACCAATAAGCACGCAATGACGGGAATTTATGTGTGCCCATGTTGAGGGAAAGGCCCAGAAAGGTCTTAAATTCGGAAACCGTAATTGGTTTCCAATCTTTGGCAATGGAAGGCAACTGGGGATTAGCGGCGATGAATTGACCAGCATATAAATTACTCTGGTCCACAATAGATCTATAGAGATCTTCCGTGAAAAACAGCGAATAATAATCGATTGGCATAAAATCAGCTGTTTCCACCTGAATACCGGGTTGGGCAGTGAATGGGGGAAGTACAGGTTCTGCAGAAGTGGTGGGGACCCAATCAGGATAGGCGAATTCTGCAGGAAGGGCACTATGGGCACGACGGGCCTGCCTTTGTCTTCTTATTGGTGGCAGCGGGACACTACTTGTGCTTGCCACCTCGCCAGCTTGAACTGCACTTATGGGACTCGCCACGTCACCACGTGATACTGCAGTGCTGGATGTACGCCCAGGCTGTACTAGGCCGCTGGTGCTTGCCAATTCACCAGAAGGAATAGCGGCGCTAGTACTCCTCTGCTCCATGATACGAGAGCCCTGCGGTTCTTGCTCCTCAACAACCTCAGAAGATCGGGATCGGGTACGCCTGACCTTAGCAGGGACCTCAACTTCGTCGTCAGAGCTATCTGACGTGGGGCCGCTGACGTCACTGTCTTCTACGGGAAGATATTCTGAGCCTGAATCTGACAGATACGTGACCTCCTCTTCACTATCTGTCATGCTCAGAATCTCGTAGGCCTCTTTACTAGTGTACCTTCGACTTGCCATTTTGGGCTCTAAATTTAGGGGTACACTAGTAAGATTCACAGGAAAAAAAGCACCCGACTGTCGTCAGCAAATATATCAAACGCTACAAAAAAACTGTTTGCGGTCGCAGGGATCAGGACTGTCTCTGCGAACGCTGCAGTTATGTGTTTTGTGTTTGGTAAGTGACAGTGATCGATCGATACTGCTCTTGGGTGGGCTGGGCTGGGCGGAGGGGCTAAACGCAGGTGCTAGCAGGTATCTGGGCTGATCCCGCTAACACTGCGTTTTTGGGAACCCTAAACCGCTGGGGACGCTAGTATAGATCTGATCAGATACTATACCACTAAGGGAGGTGTATGCTTTGCGCGTGGGTGTTAGCGTTACTGGCACTAACCTAACGCTGCCTGGGGCGACGCAGACCCTCTCTGGCGCTAAAACCTAATTGATCTCACCCGCCGGGCGATCAGGGGGTTAAACCTTTATTGGGTTATATACGGCGGGTGCCCTGATGTTATAAAAAGCAAACTAACCAACCAGCGTCACCCGTAACCTTTATATGGTGATCACTGGTGAAAGGGTTAACTAGGGGCAATCAGGGGGTTAAAACCTTTATTAGGTTGAATATGGGGGTAACCGACGCTATATAAAAACCTGACGGGTTACCTAAATAACTAAATAACTAACTGGGTAACCAGTGTCACCAGTGACGCTTATACGGTGATCACTGGTGAAAGGGTTAACTCTAGGGGCAATCAGGGGGTTAAAATAATATATGGGGGTATCTGACGCTAATAAAAACCTGCGGCGAACCTAAAAATAATTAACTGGCTATCTAGGGCACCACCGGCACTAAATACAGCGATCGAAAATACGATCGATTAGTGACGCTGGCGTTAGGGGGTGAAAGGGTTACCTGGGGGCGATCAAGGGGTTAAACCTTTATTAGGGGGGGGGGGTTAGGGGGCTACCCTGGACCTAAAGGGGCCTAATCCTAACTGCCCTGTAACTTTTTATTATCACAGATGACACTAAATGCAGTGATCAGTAAAATAAATGATCACTGCAATCAGTGACACTGTGATTGGGGGCTGGGGGGTGACCTGGGGGGTGATCTGGGGGTGACTGGGGGGTGAAATGTGTGCCTATGTGTACCTATGTGTCAGTGGACTGTTGGTGCACTAACCTGCTTCTTCTCTCCTCGGCGCCGGAATCGAAAAGACCGCCGCGAGGGAGATGACATCACTTCCTCCTGCCTGTGTTTACATCACATGGCAGAGGAAGCATTTTCATTGGCCGGGAGCGATCGCGAGGGGGTGGCCGAAATCTAATGGTCACCCCCTCATCTCCGAACGCTCCCCCACGATTAACGGCCGCTCACTGTATAGGAGGGGGGTCCGATCGGACCCCCCAACTATACAAAGGCGATCACGTATGCTCTACGTGATTGTGCCTGTCGGTGCCATTCTGCCGACGTATATATACAGTGAGCGGTCGTTAAGTGGTTAAAATAAGTATAATGGAAGGCTCATTTATCATATTCATCACCCCCTCTGATGGGCCATTACTAAAAAAATTTTGGGGGGGGGGAGATGTGTTTGGCCACAGGATAGCATTGCAGTGGCGGTGCGTCCAGAGTGGGCGCTGGAGCACTGCCCCCTCTCTCCTGTGCCCATCACTCAGAACAATACATAGGTTCATGCGTTGCATGAACCTATGTATTGTCTATGCCGCCCACTATTCAGGTGGATGGCCTCTTGTAAAGCAACCGACATATGAATAATTGCGGCATTTAGGGGGTTCAAATTGCATAGCAGAAACAGGTAGTAAAATAGTCTTGCACATTACAACTTGAGGGATGTAATTGGCTTCCTAAAAGTAAAATAGGGGATGCAGGGGGGGGCATTCCTTGGGGAAACACTGGCAGGCTGCTCTGCCAATCATGTTCACCAAGTCTGTTTAATGGTAACATGATTGGCTGATGCAACATCAAGGGAAGGAGAACTCATCAAGGACAGAAGAAGGATGGCGCTGACCACAAGAAGGTAAGTGCAGGGCTGGGGGGAAACTGGCTGCATTAGAGGGGACTAAATGGCTGCATTGGAGGGAACAAAATGGCTGCATTAGAGGGGACAACTGGGGGCGTTTAATAGGCACCAGAGCAAAAAAGGAGGAAGTTTATTTCCTAAATTGGTGATTGAACCCCCAAACATTTGGAGCAACAGGCGCCCCTGCTGGAAAAGTTAGTGAAGGGAAATATTTATGGAGGAGAAAAAAGGTGCAATCTAAAGCTTCCAGCATGCATGGGGACAAAGGGGACATTCTCAGCATATTACAATCATGGTAATTAGGGGAGGATGAAAGAAATACAATACATTAGCATACATGTAATACATAAAATGTGATGTTAAGGGAGAAAACTTACCCTAATATAGTCCTCCTGCAGGACTTGTATAATGGCAGAACAGGTGTCTGGGATTATGAGGCCCAGAGCCTGGGGGGAGATGCCTGTGGTGAACTTCAAGTCCTGAAGACTTCTCCCTGTCGCCAGGTAACGCAACGTGGCGATGAGCCTCTGCTCAGCACTGATGGCTTCCCGCATAACGGTGTCCTTCCTGGTAATATAGGGGGACACCAAAGCCAACAGTTCCTGAAAAACGGGGTCAGACATCCGCAGAAAATTCCTGTAGTCCTCAGGATTATTCTTGACGATCTCCCGCAGCAGAGGCATATGGCAGAATTGGTCCCGCTGGAGCAACCAATTCTTGGTCCATGAACTCCTCCTCACACCATTCATGGACTGGTCTTGGTCCAAAACAAGCAGACCAACACCAAGCGCACGCACAGCACGAACTCGACGACGAGAACGTCCAGGCAACATGGCTAAGAAACGGTCGTCTTATCAGAACGTACAGAACAGAACGCACTTTAGAACAGCAAGGCCTATGAATAACGAACTGAAAATCAGAAACGAACAGGCAAAAACGCACTGTAAAACAGATACGACCTGCCTAGACGCCCTGAAAGTCAAGATACGAACCCACAAGCACAAACTGAACCGCAGAAAACGATCTGAAAAGTACGAAGACTGAAAAGCGCGAATGGTCTCTTCCCAAACTTTTACTTCACACGCGGTAACACGAGATCAGCAAAAGCAGCCCAAGGGGTGGCGCCAAGAAAAAAGATCTTCCCCTTAATAGTGCCGTCGTACGTGCTGGACGTGAGCGCGGAGAACAACGAGGAAATTGGGAAATGTCAGTGTGTACGCATGGAAAGCTTGACGAGAAAATCGACAAGCTTAACAAGAATCTCGTCGAAAAAAACGACGGGTTTTTTACGACGAGAAAATCGGTCGTGTGTACGAGGCTTGAGTGGTGTTTTTTGTGGCCAACCTCTGACAATCTTATAACTGACATTGGTTTACAGCTGGATGGACAGACAGCTCTACTCATGTGGTGTTTCTTTGATGTCAATACTCGTTTAGTAAATTGGGAAAACCTTTTTGGAAGAATCTATTGTTAACTGGGTGTATTGACAGCAGAACAAATAATGTGATTAAGTATCTGTTTTCTTTGGTTTAACAGTATTAGCTAATTTGATCACTTCCACATCAAACTGCTGCAGGGGGTCTGTTTTAAGGATGCTGCTCACTGCACACTTTAACCCAATGATTCCGCAGACAATAAGGTTTAAATAAAAGTTTTTTTTTTTTCATTTAAAGAGTGATGAGGGGTAAGAACTACTGTCTGGTTTTATCCCCAGTAGATAGATTAAGGCCGGCCATACACAATTCAAATCTCAGCAGGTTCAGCAGGAACCGGTCGAGATTCGAACCGTTAATGGGCAGGCTGAATGTACCAAGTTGATCGATCAACTTGGGTACAACTAGCCTGCCTGATTCTCTTGCGATTATCACTGTCTTCTCCCAGCAGGGACGGGTTCCCCCGCCCCCCCCTCCCACTGGTAGAAGATAATGGCCCGGCAGAAGGGATTCCTGCATTACAAATCCGAGGTTGCAGGAAAGAAATTTGTTCCATGTATGACCGGTCCAACTCTCTAATCATCCTGATTTACCAGGGTCACCAGGAGGAAAAGTGCAGGCAAATCCAAAAATGTTCTTATCTTTTCTTAAATATCAGTGCTGTTGATCTCCTGCAGACTCCTTGCAGCCACTAACTGACTACATAAATTCACAACAGTGATGTCTGAATGACATTTTAAGAGCAGATTTCCTGGTTGTGATAACAGTGGACCATGCCTGAAACAACCATTTTAAGTCTCCATCAGAAGCCTTTGTAAGAAGGTGACAGTGCAGCAGCAGAACTCGAGAGAGGGACAGCGCTGTGACCCTTTAAAGTGGTTGTAAACCCTATAAAAAATGTTTTTTTTTAAAAAACAACCTGCAAGACAAAGGCATAATGAGCTAGTATGACTAGCATACTAGCTCATTATGCATCACTTACCTTAGATCGGGGCCCCCAAAGCCGTCCTCGTCTCCATCTCCAGCCGCAGCCATCGCTGCGGCGATAGCCGGAAGGTTACTTCCGGCTATCGCCGCTCCAGCCAATCACAGCGCCGCTCCGGCGCTGTGATTGGCCGGAGCGGCGAAGACGTGACTCCGCGCATGCGGCGGGAGCCGTCAAATCCGGCTAAGCCAGATTTGGGAATGGGATTAACCCTATCAATGCGCCGTTGTCTACGGCGCGCATGCGCCGTAGACACCGATGCATGTCATTTTTAGCAAATATCTCCTAAACCGTGTAGGTTTAGGAGATATTTCTTGCACCTACAGGTAAGCCTTAATCTAGGCTTACCTGTAAGTGCAAGTTGCATAAGTGGGTTTACAACCACTTTAACAGGATGTGCCTGAACAATGATCTTTGTCAGGATCACTAGGTGAATCCTATGTAGCTGTTCACATTGCAGGTGCACTGCACTTTAAAAATTCCTGCATGCTGAGGGGCGGAGCTAGCCGGAGATCGAGTAGGACATGCTGTAGCCGAGCTCCGGATCCAGCGGCACTATCACGGCTCACAGCGGGTAATCCAGGCACCCAAAACTTGCCAAAACACAGCGTTTTGACTCCTACTAACGGAGGGGACACCTCAGCAGTATGACGAGACGCAAGAAGGAGGGGAACCGGCCGACCAAACTTACAGCATTCTTCTCTATGGAGCCCAGGCAAGATGGCGCCGGCTCATCCTCCACGCCACAACATGGCTCATCACACTGCACACAGCAGAAGGGGACAGCGCTGAAAAGGAGTAGTCCACACAAGAGCCCACATTCCCCACTAGCTACACCAACATCTGGAAGCCCTGAGAAGGCGAGAGTCAGGATGGATGCAGTGGATGCTGGATATGAGATGAGCTCTCCCACAGACTCAGGGGATGACACAAGAGACTTGCCTGACTTCATTGATTTATTCCCCACTAATAACAAACCAGTGTTAGATACGGTACTAAAGGAAATGCTAGTGTCTCTTAGGAGCTCGCTACAGTCTGATATGATATCGTGTGTGCACAAATTTGGCGCAGATCTCAGACATGTGGCTGACAGAGTTTCACACGTAGAAAACAAGATGGGGGAGTACGCCACCACCATCAATGATCTGGTGGATGCTAGTGAGAAAACGGAAGAGGATATGGACGTTGTTAAAGCTAAGCTGGCAGAAATAGAAGACAGGTCCAGAAGGAACAACGTGAAGATTAGGGGGTCCCAGAATCCGTTAAAAACCAAGATCTGCGCAATTATGCTGCCCAATTGTTCACCTCAGTCCTCCCTGATCTGACTGCACTGGACTTTACTGTGGACAGGATTCATAGGCTTCCTAAACCAGCTTACCTTCCAGAAAATATACCTAGGGATGTAATCCTTAGGCTGCATTTTTACCACACTAAGGAGCAATTAATGGCGGCGTCGCGCCAAAAAGAGCGGATCCCTGCTCCTTATGCTGACCTCCAATTTTATGCGGACCTGTCACAGTACACGCTTCAAAAACGTAGAAACCTCAATACTGTAACGAAGGCCCTCAGGAACCACAAGTTGATCTATAAATGGGGCTTCCCGACTAAATTAATAGTCACAAAAGAGGATAAAGAGTATGTTGTGGAATCCCTAGCCAAAGGCATGGCTTTATTGCAATCTTGGGGAATTGTCCCTGACACTCAACCTCAACCCCAAAGGGGAAATACATCAAAAACCATAGAGCCTGAATGGCGCACAGTTGACCGCAGAAACGCACGCTCTCATAACTAGCCTGGAAGATACGTTAGTTTTTGACAAATGAGTGCCGCTGGGGAGATAGGGACTGAGTTCCGAACTTTCCTTCTTTCCCCACATAATTCTTGGGTGACTATGAGTCACACTCTTCTGCACTCTGTTATTTGGCAGTTAGCCTTAGTTATGTTTTTCTTTGTTTTTTTTGGACTAAACTTGTTCTATCCTATTGACCAGAGACACAGGTGTACAAACCAAGAGGAAGACGTGGCAATCAATCACAAGCACAATACACCGGATCAGTATAAGGCTTCTGCGGGAGTTCTTAACCACTTCCCGCCCCGTCAATAGCAGATTGACGTCCGGGAAGTGGTTGCGTTATCCACACTGGACGTCATATGACGTCCTGCGGGATAACAGCCGCCGCGCGCCCGGGGGGCGCGCATCGCGGTGAGCGGTGGAGCGGTGGGTCAGTCTGACCCACCGCTACACTGATCTCTGTAAAAAGCCTCCGGCGGAGGCTTTTTACCACGTGATCAGCCGTGTCCAATCACGGCTGATCACGATGTAAACAGGAAGAGCCGTTGATCGGCTCTTCCTCACTCGCGTCTGACAGACGTGAGTAGAGGAGAGCCGATCAGCGGCTCTCCTGACAGGGGGGGTTCGCGCTGATCGTTTATCAGCACAGCCCCCCCTCGGATACCCACACTAGACCACCAGGGAAGCCCCCCAGGACGCCCCAGGAAGCCCCAAGCATGTGGATGGCCCCCATGGCCATCCACATGTAATAAAATAAAAAATAAAAATAAAAAAATATGCCAATCAGTGCCCACAAATGGGCACTGACTGGCACTATGATGGCACCACCACAATGTGTGGTGGCTGGCATTGCTGGGCATCAGTGTCCATCAGTGCCACCTACTAGTGTCCATCAGCGCCACCTATCAGTGCCCATCCGTGCCCATCCGTGCCCATCTGTGCCCATAAGTGCCCAC
Organism: Rana muscosa; assembly: GCA_029206835.1. NCBI lineage: Eukaryota > Metazoa > Chordata > Amphibia > Anura > Ranidae > Rana > Rana muscosa. The sequence goes on from CM055118.1 coordinate 921,349,435, forward strand.
CTATCAGTGCCCATCCGTGCCACCTATCAGTGCCGCCTATAAGTGCCCATCAGTGCCGCCTATAAGTGCCAATCAGTGCCGCCTATGAGTGCCAATCAGTGCGCCTATGAGTGCCAATCAGTGCCGCCTATGAGTGCCAATCAGTGCCGCCTATGAGTGCCAATCAGTGCCGCATACCAGTGCCACATATCAGTGCCCATCAGTGCCGCCTATCAGTGCCCATCATCAGTGCCCATCAGTGCCACCTCATCAGTGCCACCTCATTGGTGCCACCTCATCGGTGCCCATCAGTGTCGCCTTATCAGTGCCCGTCAGTGCCGCCTTATCAGTGCCCATCATTGAAGTAGAAAAGGTACTTATTTACAAAAAAATTAACAGAAACAAAGAAAAACGTTGTTTTTTTCAAAGTTTTCGCTATTTTTTTATTTGTTGTGCAAAAAATAAAAATCGCAGAGGCGATCAAATACCACCGAAAGAAAGCTCTATTTGTGGGAACAAAATGATAAAAAATTTGTTTGGGTACAGTGTAGCATGACCGCGCAATTGTCATTCAAATTGCGACAGCGCTGAAAGCTGAAAATTGGCTTGGGCAGGAAGCTGTATAAGTGCATGGTATTGAAGTGGTTAGACAAGCTCCACTGAGTAACCCTGATATTCACATATGGCTGTAAATTTTTTGACACTGAACACTAAGGGACTAAACCACCCTGCCAAGCGGAGGTCTCTGTGGAAGGAAGCACTGCACCAAAAATGTGACATATTATGCGTCCAGGAGACCCATTTTCAACAGGATTCATCGCCCAAATGCACACATCCCCAATTTCCCCATATATTTCAAGCGAAGGCTCCCTCAAAGACAAAAGGTGTGATGATAGCGATCAGAAATTCGGTCGCTTTTCATCTTCATACTGCTATTTGTGATCCATTGGGACGCTTTGTCATACTTGTTTGTGACATCAACTCTACCACATATACAGTGGCAAATGTATATGCACCAAATCTAAGACAAATTAAATTTTTTCACAGGATTGTGAAAAAAGCGAGGTGAGTGCAAAAGGGAATGTTAGTCATGTGTGGGGACTTTAATATCACGCCTGATCTGAGTGTGGACTCTACCTCCTCCCCAAAGAGGTGTCCTCCAGCATTGAAGACATACATACAGAATCAGGAGCTATTTGACTCTTGGAGATGTTTGAACGCAAACGAAAGAGACTACACTTTTTTTTCAAACTGCCATAGGTCCTATAGTAGAATTGATTTGTTTCTAGTTGATAGATGGTTGCTGATGAAATGTAAGTCGGTCAAAATCAATAGTATCACGTGGTCGGACCATGCCTCGGTTTGTTAACGGTAGGGAATCCTTCCCTCCAAAAACCTGCATATTTGTGGAGAGCTAACCACCGTCTACTCCAGGATGCCCAGATCAGGTCATACATTAAGGGGAAACTTACTGAGTATTTTGATGTAAATCAGGGTTCAGTATCGGACCCGTTTGTTCTATGGAACGCCCACAAGGCGGTAATAAGGGGTATCATGGTACAACAAGGGGCGAGGTACAAGAGGGACATGCAGCAGCAAACAGTACAATTAATATCCAAAATAGAAGACATAGACAGGCAAAACAAAGACAGGCCTTCCCAAATGCTGTCTGATCTGGTGACACAACTGCGCACAGAATTGAGGTTAAAATTCCTAAGCGACTATGAAAGGACAGCTAGGAGACTGAAACTGACATATTACACTAGTGGTAATAGAGCAGGGAAACTACTAGCTAACAAACTAAGGGGTCACAGAGCCAAAACTCAAACTTCACATGTCATACACCCAACCACTCGGGTTAAACACACTCATCCCCAAGCAATAGCGGACGCCTTTATCCAATACTATAGCTCACTGTACAATCTTAAGGATGATCTCCTTACTATACAACCTACTAAAGACGCAATTAACGTATTCCTAGATAAACTTAACTTCCCCAAACTCACACAGGAACAACTTCAAAACCTTAATGCCCCTATTTCCATTCTGGAGGTGGAAAAGATTATAAAATCTCTCCCCACTAACAAATCCCCCGGACCAGACGGATTCACAGGGGAGTATTAGAAGACGTTCCAAGACACTTTAAGCCCACACATGACTGAAATGTTTAACTACGCTGCTGCATCTTCCTCTTTCCCTCCTGAAATGCTCACTGCAACCATTATAGCCCTGCCTAAACCGGGGAAATCACCGGATGTACCGCAAAACTTTAGGCCTATTTCATTACTAAACAATGATATCAAGATTTATGCTAAACTTCTGGCTTCCAGATTGGTAGATATACTGCCTGAAATTGTGGATATAGACCAATCCGGATTCACAAAGGGGAGACAAACAGCCGATGCCACCAGGCGATTGGTCAACCTAATACACATTGCTAATAGGAGAGGAACGCCTTCTCTGCTCCTGTCTCTAGACGCAGAGAAGGCGTTTGATAGGATACACTGGGGATTTCTTAAGGAGGTGCTGAACAGGTTTGGCTTTGAAGGCCCTATCCTTTCGGCCATATTGGCGCTATATACACACCCGTCGGCCCAGGTCTATATTGCAGGAGCTATATCAACACCTTTTAAAATAACGAATGGAACGCGTCAGGGGTGCCCCCTGTCCCCACTCATCTTTAATTTACTGATGGAACCTCTTGCCATGTACATGAGGGGACATCCACAAATTACTGGACTGCAAGTGGGCGACAGGAAACATGTCATTAGCCTATTTGCCGATGACATAATTCTGTTTTTAACTAATGTGAGCGAATCTCTGGCCAAGGTGCACGAAACACTACAGACCTTTTCCTCAGTCTCCTACTACAAGGTAAACGAAACCAAATCCTATTTAATGAGCCTGGGTATTGCTCCAGAAACTAAGGCAGATTTACAGAACAAATTCCCTTATGTTTGGACAGATGGCGGCATAGGATATTTAGGCATAACTCTAACCCCAGACACAGCTGATCTGCTCAACGCCAATTACTCACCATTTCTGAAGTCTTTCCATAGTAGACTACAAAAACTCTCTCACTCTGAATTGTCTTGGCTTGGAAGATTGGCGGCCTTTAAGATGATGATCTTACCTCAATTGTTATATTTGTTTAGAACCCTTCCGATACCTTTGCCTGGTGCATACTTTGCCTCCCTTCAGTCGATTCTCAATAATTACTTGTGGCAGGGGAAAAAGGCAAGATGTGCATTCAGTAAACTGATTAAAAATAGGTCAGCAGGGGGTATAGGTCATGTTGTACTGCAGGACTATTATTTTGCAGCAATCCTAGCTCAAGTAAAAATTTGGATAGGGCCGGTCTACAAACAACTGTGGAAGGACTTAGAAGGTAGGCAAATCCCGGGGGGTAACTTGGGAAATTTTCTGATGACAGCTCGTCACTACAGAACACTAGATAAAAATATGTCACCACCCATGCTTGCGTCTCTGAGAGCTTGGGCTCATCTCTGCACAGCACAAACATGGGAAGCAGAGACAATCTCTCTGAATCTTAACATTAAAGCAGTTCACCACATTATCCCAGATATAAATCTCAACATTTGGGAAGATCATGGTATACATCACTTAGAAGATATAATTGTAGATTCCCAACTTAAACCGTTTCATGTATTGCAACAAGAATTTAAATTACCACCAAAGGAGCAGTACAGGTATATGCAAATAAATCAGATGATAAAAAAGACTCCTCACCTATTTACCCAACTTCCGAAAAAAAATAGCTAAATTTTATCACCAAGATAATAAGAGGGACAAAGGTATATCCATCATTTATAGGGAACTACAAAACAAGGATATTCTGGTAAAATCCCCGAATATTTTAGCCTGGGAAAGAGACATAGGAATGAATGTTCCCACCTCACATTGGGAGAAAGTTATTAAAATACAACTTGCCACCACCAAAAGTACAAACTTGTGGGAAATGCACCAAAAACTACTTCTGCGCTGGTACCTTACACCACACAGACTTTTAAAGGTCTTCCCCGGCACTCCTTCGGATTGCTGGAGAATGTGCGGAGAAAGAGGCACACTCATTCATATACTATGGGAATGCCCAAAAATCAAACCGCTGTGGGAATCGGATTCATAATCTGATACATAGCTTCTATCCCATGACTATACTTCTACATCCGGGTATGGCTATACTTTCCCTGGACTTGGATTTAATGCCTGGGTCATTTAGAACTGTGATTGCACACTTAATGATGGCTACACGCCTTACCATACTCAGGCACTGGAAGAACATAGAAGCCCCAACTCTCCCAGAAGTTATAAACACAGTTCAGACACACAGCACCTATGAGATTCTCCATGCATCAGCAATAGGACAATCTGATAAAATATCCAAACTTTGGGCACCCTGGCACAATTGGTATAATGAATAGAATGAAATGACGCTGCATATTTAACGTAAGGATTACACCTCTGGTTACATCTCTGGTCAACATTATTGTTACTTTCTATATTTAAATTCATGCTATCCTTTTATTTTTCCTGATGATATAGTAATATGCATAGAGACATCATTGGGAAGGTGTCATAAATATCTGGAAATGCAGACCTCAAATGGGATTTGGAGTATTTAGAAAGATGGCCACTGTGACCATATTGAGAGATCGCTAGTGGTTGTCACAGCATGCTCCTTTGGGAGGGACTCATCAAAATCCCATCTCTACCATGTTTAGATTAATACATAGGTATATCGAATAACTGTTACATCAGGGAAATGTGTTTCTATTCCATTTCGAGCTGTCTTATATTTTATTTTGTAATATTTACGATATAATTTATTTTTCTCTACTTCTTGTATGCTGAATACTTCTTCATCTTTGTTAAATGAAAATCTCAATAAAAAATTATTGAAACTAAAAAAAAAAAAAAAAAAAAAAATCCTGCATGCTGTATCTTTGTTGCAGTTTTTCAAAAGCACACCAAAAAGGCACCTTCCATTGTAGATCAGTGGGAATGCATCAAAAGCACATGAGTGTGAAAGGGCCCTTAAGCTGCCAAAAAGTGCATCAGTGTGAAAGTTTATACAAAATTCAGGGCTCATTTATACTTATGTGTTGCTCCTGAATGGCACAGCCATGAACCTACTCTATGTGTAGTGCATTGCGGTGCCATTCATTGTGAATGGCAACCGAACGCATGATCAATCACCGCATTCCACAGTGCACATGCTGGGGTGTGCTGAAGTGTCATGTGCATTTTTTGATCCGTTGTGCTGCATTGCCAGTCCATTCATAAAAAAAGCATGTCAATGTGTGTTAATGCACTACAGAAAACCAGCGATTGGGTTTTAAGGAAACTGTTTATGATGTAGAAACAATGCAGTGTAAGCTAATGTTGTTACTAACATTTTCTTAAAATCAGGCACAACAGATCTGTAATACGAGAGACAGAATTTTACATACAATAGTATAAATAAAGTGGAACTAAAGTTCTCTATACTCATCGTACATCCAGCAAGGCAACTCCCCCGCCAGCATTAAAGGGTTAGTTCACCTGTACCAAAAAACTGCCTATGTAGATAAAAAACAAACTGTGCAGTTTTGACTAAAGTTGAATAATGCCCTTGCTATAGGTGTAGGCTATTTACATACCTCCTGAAGCCTGTCTGGAAAACTCCTAGGATATTGCTAAAGACATTGCTAAGGCCGGTTTCACACTGGGGCGGTGTGTGCGGTGGTGGTATAGCGCCGCTATTTTTAGCGGCGCTATACCGTCGGGATTGCTGAGGTATTCGGCCGCTAGTGGTGCAGTTTTAACCCCCGCTAGCGGCCGAAGAAGGGTTAATACCACCCGCAAACCACGGCTACAGCCACGGTTTTTCGGGTGGTATTACCGCGGTGTCCCATGCATTTCAATGGGAAGGAGCGGTGTAGGAGCGGTAAACACACCGCTCCTCTCACCGCTTCAAAGATGCGGTTAGCAGGACTTTTTTTACCGTCCTGCTAGCGCACCGCTCCAGTGTGAAAGCCCTCGGGGCTTTCACATTGGAGAGACAGCAGCCGCTGTTTAGGCTCGGTTTGCAGGCGCTAATTTTAGCAAAATAGCGCCTGCAAACCGCCCCAGTGTGAAAGGGACCTAAGAGATGACTAGCTGTTATGTGATAAGGAAAAAAGAGTTTGGGACTTCATATGAGGCCAAGACATAGAACGCTGAGTGCCTCCATCCCTATTTGCTACTAGCATGGGGAAATGGTTTGGGACTTTTTGTGAAGCGTGTGGCCAAATTGGCAATATGAACAATGTACTGTTCGCCTTCACCGTCACAGGAGCAAGCTCTAGAATGCTGATCTCAGAACTACTGTATCAGGTGAGAAAAAGCAGGTATCTCCTGTTATGGCAAAGATGAACAGTAACAGCTAGGCATCTCTTAGCAACGTCCTAGGAGCGAGCCCCTAATGTGCTGCCATCATTTGGTGTGTTACAAAACTAGTCTTGAAAACTTTTTGATACCACCTCATACATGTATGAATGTGAGTTAGGGACCTTAGATTGTAAGCTGCTTGAGGGAAGGGTCTGATGTGAATGTACAATATATACAGTATGTTAAGCGCTGCATAAATACATTACAAAACCTCTTCCAATATCTACTTGGAACAAGAGATAGTCTAATGTAAAATCTTATGAAGTTCTTGAAACTCTGCAATGTCTCTGGTATTGCTTATATACTGTAGCCCTGTCTCGGACTTTGATAGATTGAATGTACTGCATCTCCTAAACTGTTTATTGCCTGTTTATTGCCTCCCTTGGTTTGGTTTGAGGGCTCAGTTTTCCTTTGTGAATACTTTATTTTTGCTTGGCATATTCTTTGTAAAACAAAAATAAAGAATAAAAAAAAAATGGCCAGCCTTAGATGACGTACTTCTCATGCATGCACACTGGAATTTATTCATCCTGTCACGGTGAGAATGTGCAGTTCATTGTACCTTCTAATGAAGTTTGTAAGCAAGCACGGAAGAATCTTTTATTGCAGAAAAAGACATAGCGGCAATTTTATTTTTTAGATAAGGTTCAGTTTCGACATGCTTAAAAAAACACAATGTTTATTGCAGATATAAACCTGTCAGTTTGTTGTATCTACAAGAAAAATGATGGAACGTTCTGTTCATAACCATTAGAGTGCAAAACACAATGGTAACATGCTGTACTCTGCTCATTTCCTGTGGCTCTTATACTGAATGTTCAACTAAGATGCTTGCATTGTGTGACGGAAGGATGAAACCATGAGGCATATAACTTAAATCTGGGAACAGGTTAAGTAAACCAAGCAGGAAGATAATTGTCGATAAAGACAGCAAGAGCTATGATTGTGAGCTAGTGATCTGCTAGGCTCCACATTCCCATGCTTCCTGAATCTGTCAGCAGATGTTCTAAAATCCTTCATTTTTTTCCTGTTATGTCTGCAGAAGACCTGCCTCCCACTGAAACCCAAAAAAAATTTCGCTCCATGTTAACCACTTGAGGACCGCCTCATGTTGGCAGAATGGCACAGCTGGGCACAAGCACCTACAGGTACATCGCCTTTAAGAAGCCCAGCTGTGGGTCACGCACGCGCCGGCGGCGGCACGCTCGCGACCCGGTCCTGAGCTCTGTGACCGTGCCCGCAGGACTCGCGGACCCGATCGCCGCTGGTGTCCCTCGATCGGGTCACAGAGCGGAAGAACAGGGAGAGGTAAGTGTGAACAAACCTCTCCCCGTGCTTCCTAGTGTGAGTGTCACTGATCGTCTGTTCCCTGTTATAGGGAACAACGATCAGTGACATCACACGCCAAGCCACGCCCCCACACAGTAGTAATCACTCCCTAGGAAACACTTAACCCCCTCAGCGCCCCCTACAGGTTAACCCCTTCACTGCCAGTGTCATTTTCACAGTAATCAGTGCATTTTTATAGCACTGATCGCTGTAAAAATGACAATGGTCCCAAAATGGTGTCAAAAGTGTCCGATGTGTCCGCCAGAATGTCGCAGTCATGATAAAAATCGCTGATGGCCGCCATTACTAGTAAAAAAATATATATTAATAAAAATGCCATAAAACTATCCCCTATTTTGTAGACGCTATAACTTTTGCGCAAACCAATCAATAGACGCTTATTGCGATTTTTTTACCAAAAATATGTAGAAGAATACGTATCGGCCTAAACTGAGGAAAAAAAATGTTTTTTTATATATTTTTGGGGGATATTTATTATAGCAAAAAGTAAAAAATATTGAATTTTTTTCAAAATTGTCGCTCTATTTTTGTTTATAGCGCAAAAAATAAAAACCGCAGAGGTGATCAAATACCACCAAAAGAAAGCTCTATTTGTGGGAAAAAAGGACGTTAATTTTGTTTGGGAGCCACGTGGCACGACCATGCAATTGTCAGTTAAAGCGAAGCAGTGCTGAATCGCAAAAAGGGGCCTGGTCCTTTAGCTACAAAATGGTCCGGGGCTTAAGTTGTGACCAAATACTCCCTCAATTAATTTGTTAGAGCATCTGTTTATCGCTTGTCCCTATATCTGCCAAAGACTGTGACCCTGAAGAAGCGCATACTTCCAAATTCCATGTTCCGAATTCCAAATTCCGTATTTCAAATTCCGTATTCCAAATTCCGTGTTCCGAATTCCAAATTCCGTGTTCCGAATTCCAAATTCCGTGTTCCGAATTCCAAATTTCGTATTCCAAATTCTGTGTTCCGAATTCCAAATTCCGTGTTCCGAATTCCAAATTCCGTATTCCAAATTCTGTGTTCCAAATTCTGTATTCCGTTTTCCGAATTCCAAATTCCGTGTTACGTATTCGGAATTCCAAATTCCGTTTTCCGAATTCCAAATTCCGTGTTATGTATTCCCAATTCCAAATTCCATATTTCGATTTCCAAATTCCATGTGCCGAATTCCAAATTCCGTGTTCCAAATTCCGTATTCGAAATTCCGTATTCCAAATTCCATATTCCAAGTTTCATGTTTCCGTGTTCTGAATTCCAAATTCCATAATCCAAACTCCATGTTTCCGTGATCTGAATTCCAAATTTCGTGTTCCGTGTTCCAAGTTCCAAATTCCGTTTTCTGAATTCCAAACTCTGTGTTCCGAATTCCAAATTCCGTGTTCCGAATGCCAAATTCTGTGTTCCGTGTTCCTCATTCCAAATTTCGTGTTCCGAATTCCAAATGCAATTTTCCAAATTCCGTATTCCGTTTTCTGAATTCCAAATTCCGTGTTACGTATTCCTAATTCCTAATTCCAAATTCCGTTTTCTGAATTCCAAATTCCGTGTTACATATTCCGAATTCCAAATTCAGTTTTCAGAATTCCTAAATTCCAAGTTCTATTTTCCAAATTCCAAATTCCGAGTTCCAAATTCCGAATCCTGAATTCCAAATTCCAAGTTCCGTGTTCCGAATTTCAAATTCCAAATTCCATGTTCCATGTTATCCCGAATTCAAAATTCCAAATACCAAATTCCAAGTTCCGAATTCCAATTTCCAAGTTCCGAATTCCAAATTTCGTATTCCGTATTCTGAATTCGAAATTCCGTGCTCCATTTTCCGAATTCGAAATTCGGTGTTCCATGTACCGTATTCCAAATTCAGTGTTCCATGTTCCGAATTCCAAATTCCAAATTCCAAATTTTGTGTTCAGTGTTCTGTGTTCCAAATTCCGTATTCAGTGTTCCGAATTCCGAATTCCAAATTCAGTGTTCCATTTTCCGAATTCCAAATTCTGTATTCCAAATTCCAAATTCCTTTTTCTGTATTCTGAATTCCAAATTCCTTTTTCTGAATTCTAAATTCCAAATTCCGTGTACCATGTTCCGAATTTCAAATTCCAAATTCCGTATTCCGAATTCCGAATTCCAAATTCCGTGTTTAGTGTTCCGTGTTCCAAATTCCAAATTCCGTATTCAGTGTTCCAAATTCCAAATTCCATGTTCCAAATTGCAAATTCCATATTCCAAATTCCGTGTTACATTTTCCGAATTCCAAATTCCGTGTTCAATGTTCTGAATTTCAAATTCCGTATTCTGAATTCAAAATTCCATGTTCCATGTTCCGAATTCCGAATTCCAAATTCCGTGTTCTGTGTTCCTAATTCCAAATTCCATGTTCCTAATTCCAAATTCCATGTTCCATGTTCCGAATTCCAAATTCCGAATTCCAAATTCCGTGTTCCATTTTCCGATTTCCAAATTCAGTGTTCCGAATTCCAAGTTCCGAATTCCAAATTCCAAGTTCCGAATTCCAAATTCCAAATTCCAAATTCCAAATTCCAAATTCCGAATTCCAAATTCCAAGTTCTCTGTTTTCCGAATTCCAAATTCCGTGTTCTGTGTTCCTAATTCCAAATTCCATGTTCCTAATTCCAAATTTCATGTTCCATGTTCCGAATTCCAAATTCCGAATTCCAAATTCCGTGTTCCATTTTCCGATTTCCAAATTCAGTGTTCCGAATTCCAAGTTCCGAATTCCAAATTCCAAATTCCAAGTTCCGAATTCCAAATTCCAAATTCTGAATTCCAAATTCCGAATTCCAAATTCCAAGTTCTCTGCTTTCCGAATTCCAAATTCCGTTTTTCGTGTTCCGAATTCCAAACTTCGTATTCCGTGTTCCGTATTCTGAATTCCAAATTCCGTGTACCCTTTTCCGAATTCCAAATTCCGTGTTCCGTGTACCGAATTCCAAATTCCATGTTCCATGTTCCGAATTCCAAATTCCGTATTCTGTATTCCAAATTCCGTGTTCCATGTTCCGAATTCCAAATTCCGAATTCCAAATTCTAAATTCCGTGTTCCATGCTCCAAATTCCAAATTCCGAATTCCAAATTCTAAATTCCGTGTTCCATGCTCCAAATTCCAAATTCCTTGTTCAGTGTTCCGTGTTCCAAATTCCAAATTCCGTATTCAGTTTTCCGAATTCCAAATCCCAAATTCCGTGTTCCATGTTCCAAATTCCAAATTCCGTATTCTGAATTCCAAATCCCGTGTTCTATTTTCCAAATTCCAAACTCCGTATTCCGAATTCCAAATCCCGTGTTCCATGTTCTGAATTCCAAATTCCGTATTCTGAATTCCAAATTCCGTGTTCCATGTTCCAAATTCCAAATTCCAAATTCCGATTTCCGTGTTCAGTGTTCCGAATTCCAAATTCCGTGTTCTATGTTCCGAATTCCAAATTCCGTATTAAGAATTCCAAATTCCGTGTTCCATGTTCCGAATTCCAAATTCCAAATTCCGTGTTCCGAATTTCAAATTCCTTGTTCAGTGCTCCATGTTCCAAATTCCAGATTCCGTATTCAGTGCTCCATGTTCCAAATTCCATATTCAGTGTTCCGAATTCCAAATTCCAAATTCCGTGTTCCGAATTCCAAATTCCGTGTTCCATGTTCTGAATTCCAAAATCCGTATTCTGAAATCCAATTTCCAAAATCCAAATTTCGTGTTTCATGTTCTGAATTCCAAATTCCATGTTCCATGTTCCGAATTCCAAAATTCGTATTCCAAGTTCCAATTTCCAAATTAAAAATTCCAAATTCCGAATTCCAAATTCCGAAGTCCAAATTCCAAATTCCAAAATCCAAGTTCCGGGTTCCAAATTCCGTATTCCGTGTTCCGAATTCCAAATTTCGTATTTCGTGTTCCATATTCCGAATTCCAAATTCCGTGTTCCATATTCCGAATTCCAAATTCCGTGTTCCGTGTACCGTATTCCAAATTCCGTGTTCCATGTTCCGAATTCCAAATTCCGTATTCCGAATTCCAAATTCCAAATTTCGTGTTCCATGTTCCGAATTCCAAGTTCAGTATTCTGAATTCCAAATTCCGTGTTCCGTGTTCCGAATTTCAAATTTTGTGTTCAGTGTTCCGTGTTCCAAATTCCGTATTCCGAATTCCAAATTTTGTGTTCAGTGTTCCGTGTTCCAAATTCCAAATTCTGGGTTCCATGTTCCGAATTCTAAATTCCATATTCCGAATTCCAAATTCCGTGTTCCATGTTCCGAATTCCAAATTCCGTATTCCAAATTCCAAATTCCGTGTACCATGTTCGGAATTCCAAATTCCATAATCTGAATTCCAAATTCCGTGTTCCATGTTCTGAATTCCAAATCCAGTATTCTGAATTCCAATTTCTGTGTTCCATGTTCCAAATTCCAAATTCCATATTCAGTGTTCCGAATTCCGAATTCCAAATTCTGTGTTCCATGTTCCGAATTCCAAATTCTGTATTCCGAATTCCGAATTCCATATTCCGTGTTCCATGTTCCGAATTCCAAATTCCATATTCCAAATTCTGTGTACCATGTTCCGAATTCCAAATTCCATAATCTGAATTCCAAATTCCGTGTTCCATGTTCCGAATTCCAAATTCTGTATTCCGAATTCCAAATTCTGTGTTCAGTGTTCCGAATTCCAAATTCCGTGTTCTATGTTCTGTATTCCAAATTCCGTATTCTGAATTCCAAATTCCGTGTTCCATGTTCCGAATTCCAAATTCCATGTTCCGAATTCCAAGTTCCGAATTCCAAATTCCAAGTTCCGAATTCCAAATTCCAAATTCCAAATTCCAAATTCCAAATTCCGAATTCCAAATTCCAAGTTCTCTGTTTTCCGAATTCCAAATTCCGTGTTCTGTGTTCCTAATTCCAAATTCCATGTTCCTAATTCCAAATTTCATGTTCCATGTTCCGAATTCCAAATTCCGAATTCCAAATTCCGTGTTCCATTTTCCGATTTCCAAATTCAGTGTTCCGAATTCCAAGTTCCGAATTCCAAATTCCAAATTCCAAGTTCCGAATTCCAAATTCCAAATTCTGAATTCCAAATTCCGAATTCCAAATTCCAAGTTCTCTGCTTTCCGAATTCCAAATTCCGTTTTTCGTGTTCCGAATTCCAAACTTCGTATTCCGTGTTCCGTATTCTGAATTCCAAATTCCGTGTACCCTTTTCCGAATTCCAAATTCCGTGTTCCGTGTACCGAATTCCAAATTCCATGTTCCATGTTCCGAATTCCAAATTCCGTATTCTGTATTCCAAATTCCGTGTTCCATGTTCCGAATTCCAAATTCCGAATTCCAAATTCTAAATTCCGTGTTCCATGCTCCAAATTCCAAATTCCGAATTCCAAATTCTAAATTCCGTGTTCCATGCTCCAAATTCCAAATTCCTTGTTCAGTGTTCCGTGTTCCAAATTCCAAATTCCGTATTCAGTTTTCCGAATTCCAAATCCCAAATTCCGTGTTCCATGTTCCAAATTCCAAATTCCGTATTCTGAATTCCAAATCCCGTGTTCTATTTTCCAAATTCCAAACTCCGTATTCCGAATTCCAAATCCCGTGTTCCATGTTCTGAATTCCAAATTCCGTATTCTGAATTCCAAATTCCGTGTTCCATGTTCCAAATTCCAAATTCCAAATTCCGATTTCCGTGTTCAGTGTTCCGAATTCCAAATTCCGTGTTCCATGTTCCGAATTCCAAATTCCAAATTCCGTGTTCCGAATTTCAAATTCCTTGTTCAGTGCTCCATGTTCCAAATTCCAGATTCCGTATTCAGTGCTCCATGTTCCAAATTCCATATTCAGTGTTCCGAATTCCAAATTCCAAATTCCGTGTTCCGAATTCCAAATTCCGTGTTCCATGTTCTGAATTCCAAAATCCGTATTCTGAAATCCAATTTCCAAAATCCAAATTTCGTGTTTCATGTTCTGAATTCCAAATTCCATGTTCCATGTTCCGAATTCCAAAATTCGTATTCCAAGTTCCAATTTCCAAATTAAAAATTCCAAATTCCGAATTCCAAATTCCGAAGTCCAAATTCCAAATTCCAAAATCCAAGTTCCGGGTTCCAAATTCCGTATTCCGTGTTCCGAATTCCAAATTTCGTATTTCGTGTTCCATATTCCGAATTCCAAATTCCGTGTTCCATATTCCGAATTCCAAATTCCGTGTTCCGTGTACCGTATTCCAAATTCCGTGTTCCATGTTCCGAATTCCAAATTCCGTATTCCGAATTCCAAATTCCAAATTTCGTGTTCCATGTTCCGAATTCCAAGTTCAGTATTCTGAATTCCAAATTCCGTGTTCCGTGTTCCGAATTTCAAATTTTGTGTTCAGTGTTCCGTGTTCCAAATTCCGTATTCCGAATTCCAAATTTTGTGTTCAGTGTTCCGTGTTCCAAATTCCAAATTCTGGGTTCCATGTTCCGAATTCTAAATTCCATATTCCGAATTCCAAATTCCGTGTTCCATGTTCCGAATTCCAAATTCCGTATTCCAAATTCCAAATTCCGTGTACCATGTTCGGAATTCCAAATTCCATAATCTGAATTCCAAATTCCGTGTTCCATGTTCTGAATTCCAAATCCAGTATTCTGAATTCCAATTTCTGCGTTCCATGTTCCAAATTCCAAATTCCATATTCAGTGTTCCGAATTCCGAATTCCAAATTCTGTGTTCCGAATTCCGAATTCCATATTCCGTGTTCCATGTTCCGAATTCCAAATTCCATATTCCAAATTCTGTGTACCATGTTCCGAATTCCAAATTCCATAATCTGAATTCCAAATTCCGTGTTCCATGTTCCGAATTCCAAATTCTGTATTCCGAATTCCAAATTCTGTGTTCAGTGTTCCGAATTCCAAATTCCGTGTTCTATGTTCTGTATTCCAAATTCCGTATTCTGAATTCCAAATTCCGTGTTCCATGTTCCGAATTCCAAATTCCATGTTCCGAATTCCAAGTTCCGAATTCCAAATTCCAAGTTCCGAATTCCAAATTCCAAATTCCAAATTCCAAATTCCAAATTCCGAATTCCAAATTCCAAGTTCTCTGTTTTCCGAATTCCAAATTCCGTGTTCTGTGTTCCTAATTCCAAATTCCATGTTCCTAATTCCAAATTTCATGTTCCATGTTCCGAATTCCAAATTCCGAATTCCAAATTCCGTGTTCCATTTTCCGATTTCCAAATTCAGTGTTCCGAATTCCAAGTTCCGAATTCCAAATTCCAAATTCCAAGTTCCGAATTCCAAATTCCAAATTCTGAATTCCAAATTCCGAATTCCAAATTCCAAGTTCTCTGCTTTCCGAATTCCAAATTCCGTTTTTCGTGTTCCGAATTCCAAACTTCGTATTCCGTGTTCCGTATTCTGAATTCCAAATTCCGTGTACCCTTTTCCGAATTCCAAATTCCGTGTTCCGTGTACCGAATTCCAAATTCCATGTTCCATGTTCCGAATTCCAAATTCCGTATTCTGTATTCCAAATTCCGTGTTCCATGTTCCGAATTCCAAATTCCGAATTCCAAATTCTAAATTCCGTGTTCCATGCTCCAAATTCCAAATTCCGAATTCCAAATTCTAAATTCCGTGTTCCATGCTCCAAATTCCAAATTCCTTGTTCAGTGTTCCGTGTTCCAAATTCCAAATTCCGTATTCAGTTTTCCGAATTCCAAATCCCAAATTCCGTGTTCCATGTTCCAAATTCCAAATTCCGTATTCTGAATTCCAAATCCCGTGTTCTATTTTCCAAATTCCAAACTCCGTATTCCGAATTCCAAATCCCGTGTTCCATGTTCTGAATTCCAAATTCCGTATTCTGAATTCCAAATTCCGTGTTCCATGTTCCAAATTCCAAATTCCAAATTCCGATTTCCGTGTTCAGTGTTCCGAATTCCAAATTCCGTGTTCTATGTTCCGAATTCCAAATTCCGTATTAAGAATTCCAAATTCCGTGTTCCATGTTCCGAATTCCAAATTCCAAATTCCGTGTTCCGAATTTCAAATTCCTTGTTCAGTGCTCCATGTTCCAAATTCCAGATTCCGTATTCAGTGCTCCATGTTCCAAATTCCATATTCAGTGTTCCGAATTCCAAATTCCAAATTCCGTGTTCCGAATTCCAAATTCCGTGTTCCATGTTCTGAATTCCAAAATCCGTATTCTGAAATCCAATTTCCAAAATCCAAATTTCGTGTTTCATGTTCTGAATTCCAAATTCCATGTTCCATGTTCCGAATTCCAAAATTCGTATTCCAAGTTCCAATTTCCAAATTAAAAATTCCAAATTCCGAATTCCAAATTCCGAAGTCCAAATTCCAAATTCCAAAATCCAAGTTCCGGGTTCCAAATTCCGTATTCCGTGTTCCGAATTCCAAATTTCGTATTTCGTGTTCCATATTCCGAATTCCAAATTCCGTGTTCCATATTCCGAATTCCAAATTCCGTGTTCCGTGTACCGTATTCCAAATTCCGTGTTCCATGTTCCGAATTCCAAATTCCGTATTCCGAATTCCAAATTCCAAATTTCGTGTTCCATGTTCCGAATTCCAAGTTCAGTATTCTGAATTCCAAATTCCGTGTTCCGTGTTCCGAATTTCAAATTTTGTGTTCAGTGTTCCGTGTTCCAAATTCCGTATTCCGAATTCCAAATTTTGTGTTCAGTGTTCCGTGTTCCAAATTCCAAATTCTGGGTTCCATGTTCCGAATTCTAAATTCCATATTCCGAATTCCAAATTCCGTGTTCCATGTTCCGAATTCCAAATTCCGTATTCCAAATTCCAAATTCCGTGTACCATGTTCGGAATTCCAAATTCCATAATCTGAATTCCAAATTCCGTGTTCCATGTTCTGAATTCCAAATCCAGTATTCTGAATTCCAATTTCTGCGTTCCATGTTCCAAATTCCAAATTCCATATTCAGTGTTCCGAATTCCGAATTCCAAATTCTGTGTTCCATGTTCCGAATTCCAAATTCTGTATTCCGAATTCCGAATTCCATATTCCGTGTTCCATGTTCCGAATTCCAAATTCCATATTCCAAATTCTGTGTACCATGTTCCGAATTCCAAATTCCATAATCTGAATTCCAAATTCCGTGTTCCATGTTCCGAATTCCAAATTCTGTATTCCGAATTCCAAATTCTGTGTTCAGTGTTCCGAATTCCAAATTCCGTGTTCTATGTTCTGTATTCCAAATTCCGTATTCTGAATTCCAAATTCCGTGTTCCATGTTCCGAATTCCAAATTCCATGTTCCGAATTTCAAGTTCCTTGTTTAGTGCTCCATGTTCCAAATTCCGTATTCAGTGTTCGGAATTCCAAATTCCAAATTCCGTGTTCCGAATTCCAAATTCCGTGTTCCGTGTTCTGAATTCCAAAATCCGTATTCTGAATTCCAATTTCCAAATTTTGTGTTTCGTTTTTCTGAATTCCAAATTCTGTGTTCCATGTTCCGAATTCCAAATTCCGTATTCCACATTCCAAATTCCGTGTACCATGTTCGAAATTCCAAATTCCATAATCTGAATTCCAAATTCCGTGTTCCATGTTCCGAATTCCAAATTCCGTGTTCTATGTTCTGAATTCCAAATTCAGTATTCTGAATTCCAATTTCTGTGTTCCATGTTCCAAATTCCGTATTCCGAATTCCAAATTTTGTGTTCAGTGTTCCATGTTCCGAATTCCAAATTCCAAATTACAAATTTTGTGTTCAGTGTTCTGTGTTCCAAATTCCGTATTCAGTGTTCCGAATTCCGAATTCCAAATTCAGTGTTCCATTTTCCGAATTCCAAATTCTGTATTCCAAATTCCAAATTCCTTTTTCTGTATTCTGAATTCCAAGTTCCTTTTTCTGAATTCTAAATTCCAAATTCCGTGTACCATGTTCCGAATTTCAAATTCCAAATTCCGTATTCCGAATTCCAAATTCCGTGTTTAGTGTTCCGTGTTCCAAATTCCAAATTCCGTATTCAGTGTTCCAAATTCCAAATTCCATGTTCCAAATTGCAAATTCCATATTCCAAATTCCGTGTTACATTTTCCGAATTCCAAATTCCGTGTTCAATGTTCTGAATTTCAAATTCCGTATTCTAAATTCAAAATTCCATGTTCCATGTTCCGAATTCCGAATTCCAAATTCCGTGTTCTGTGTTCCTAATTCCAAATTCCATGTTCCTAATTCCAAATTCCGTGTTCCATTTTCCGATTTCCAAATTCAGTGTTCCGAATTCCAAGTTCCGAATTCCAAATTCCAAGTTCCGAATTCCAAATTCCAAATTCCGAATTCCAAATTCCGAATTCCAAATTCCAAGTTCTCTGTTTTCCGAATTCCAAATTCCGTTTTTCGTGTTCCGAATTCCAAACTTTGTATTCCGTGTTCCGTATTCTGAATTCCAAATTCCGTGTACCCTTTTCCGAATTCCAAATTCCGTGTTCCGTGTACCGAATTCCAAATTCCATGTTCCATGTTCCGAATTCCAAATTCCGTATTCTGTATTCCAAATTCCGTGTTCCATGTTCCGAATTCCAAATTCCGAATTCCAAATTCTAAATTCCGTGTTCCATGCTCCAAATTCCAAATTCCTTGTTCAGTGTTCCGTGTTCCAAATTCCAAATTCCGTATTCAGTTTTCCAAATTCCAAATCCCAAATTCCGTGTTCCATGTTCCAAATTCCAAATTCCGTATTCTGAATTCCAAATCCCGTGTTCTATTTTCCAAATTCCAAACTCCGTATTCCAAATTCCAAATTCTGTGTTCCATGTTCTGAATTCCAAATTCCGTATTCTGAATTCCAAATTCCGTGTTCCATGTTCCAAATTCCAAATTCCGTATTCCGATTTCCGAATTCCATGTTCAGTGTTCCGAATTCCAAATTCCGTGTTCTATGTTCCGAATTCCAAATTCCGTATTAAGAATTCCAAATTCCATGTTCCATGTTCCGAATTCCAAATTCCAAATTCCGTGTTCCGAATTTCAAATTCCTTGTTCAGTGCTCCATGTTCCAAATTCCAGATTCCGCATTCAGTGCTCCATGTTCCAAATTCCAAATTCCATATTCAGTGTTCCGAATTCCAAATTCCAAATTCCAAATTCCGAATTCCAAATTCCGTGTTCCATGTTCTGAATTCCAAAATCCGTATTCTGAATTCCAATTTCCAAAATCCAAATTTCGTGTTTCATGTTCTGAATTCCAAATTCCATGTTCCATGTTCCGAATTCCAAAATTCGTATTCCAAGTTCCAATTTCCAAATTAAAATTTCCAAATTCCAAATTCCAAATTCCGAAGTCCAAATTCCAAATTCCAAAATCCAAGTTCCGGGTTCCAAATTCCGTATTCCGTGTTCCGAATTCCAAATTTCGTATTTCGTGTTCCATATTCCGAATTCCAAATTCCGTGTTCCATATTCCGAATTCCAAATTCCGTGTTCCGTGTACCGTATTCCAAATTCCGTGTTCCATGTTCCGAATTCCAAATTCCGTATTCCGAATTCCAAATTCCAAATTTCGTGTTCCATGTTCCGAATTCCAAGTTCAGTATTCTGAATTCCAAATTCCGTGTTCCATGTTCCGAATTTCAAATTTTGTGTTCAGTGTTCCGTGTTCCAAATTCCGTATTCCGAATTCCAAATTTTGTGTTCAGTGTTCCGTGTTCCAAATTCCAAATTCTGGGTTCCATGTTCCGAATTCTAAATTCCATATTCCGAATTCCAAATTCCGTGTTCCATGTTCCGAATTCCAAATTCCGTATTCCAAATTCCAAATTCCGTGTACCATGTTCGGAATTCCAAATTCCATAATCTGAATTCCAAATTCCGTGTTCCATGTTCTGAATTCCAAATTCAGTATTCTGAATTCCAATTTCTGTGTTCCATGTACCAAATTCCGTATTCCGAATTCCAAATTTTGTGTTCAGTGTTCCATGTTCCAAATTCCAAATTCCATATTCAGTGTTCTGAATTCCGAATTCCAAATTCTGTGTTCCATGTTCCGAATTCCAAATTCTGTATTCCGAATTCCGAATTCCATATTCCGTGTTCCGTGTTCCATGTTCCGAATTCCAAATTCCATATTCCAAATTCCGTGTACCATGTTCCGAATTCCAAATTCCATAATCTGAATTCCAAATTCCGTGTTCCATGTTCCGAATTCCAAATTCCGTATTCCGAATTCCAAATTCTGTGTTCAGTGTTCCGAATTCCAAATTCCGTGTTCTATGTTCCGTATTCCAAATTCCGTATTCTGAATTCCAAATTCCGTGTTCCATGTTCCGAATTCCAAATTCCATAATCCAAATTCCGTGTTCCGAATTCCAAATTCCATATTCCAAATTCTGTGTTCCATGTTCCAAATTCCAAATTCTGTATTGTAAATTCCGTATTCAAAATGCCATGTTCCGTGCTCCGAATTCAAAATTCCGTATTCGGAATTCCAGATTCCATATTCCAAATTCAGTGTTCTGTGTTCCTAATTTCAAATTCCGTGTTCCGAATTCAAAATTTTGAATTCAGTATTGCGTGTTCCAAACTCCAAATTCCATGTTCCAAACTCCAAATTCCGTATTCCATGTTTTGAATTCCAAATTTTGGGTTCCATGTTCCAAATTGCAAATTCTGTGTTCCGTGTTCTGAATTCCGAATTCCGTGTTCCATGTTCCGAATTCCAAATTCTGTGTTCCGAATTTCAAATTCCGTGTTCCAAGTTCCGTGTTTTGAATTCCAAATTCCGTGTTCCAAATTCCAAGTTCTGTGTTCCATGTTCTGAATTCTACGCTCCATGTTCTGAATTCCAAATTCCGTGTCCTGAATTCCAAATTTCATGTTCCATGTTCCAAATTCCAAATTCCATGTTCCATGTTCCAAGTTCCGTGTTTCGAATTCCAAATTCCGTGTTCCATGTTCCGAATTCCAAATTCTGTGTTTTCCGAATTCCAAATTCCAAGTTCCGCGTTCCAAATTCCGTGTTCCATGTTCCGAATTCCAAACTCCGTGTTTTCCGAATTCCAAATTCCATGTTCCGAATTCCAAATTCCGTGTTTTCCAAATTCCAAATTCCATGTTCCGAATTCCAAATTCCAAATTTTGTGTTCCATTTTCCAAATTCCAAATTCCATGATCCAAATTCCAAATTTTGTGTTCCATTTTCCAAATTCTGTACTCAAAATTCCATATTCAAAATTCCATGTTCCGAATTCAAAATTCCGTGTTCCAAATTCCAAATTCTATGTTCCAAATTCCGTGTTCCATGTTCCAAATTCTGTGTTATGTTCCAAATTCTGTACTCAAAATTCCGTATTCAAAATTCCATGTTCCGTGTTCTGAATTCAAAATTCCGTATTCGGAATTCCAGAATTTCATATTCCAAATTCAGTATTCCGTGTTCCGAATTCAAAATTCCGTCTTCCGAACTCCAAATTCCCTGTTCCATGTTCAAAATTCCAAATTCTGTGTTCCAAGTTCTGAATTCCAAATTCCGTGTTCCAAATTCCAAATTCCAAATTCCATGTTCCATGTTCCAAGTTCCGTGTTTCGAATTCCAAATTCTGTGTTCCAAATTCCAAGTTCTGTGTTCCATGTTACAAATTCCAAGTTCCGTGTTCTGAATTCAAAATTCCTTGTCATGAATTCCAAATTCTGTGTTCCATGTTCCAAATTCCATGATCCAAATTCCGTGTTCCAAATTCCGTGTTCCAAATTCCGTGTTCCATGTTCCAAATTCCAAATTCTGTATTCAAAATTCCAAATACAATGTTCCATGTTCCGAATTCAAAATTCCGTGTTCCGAACAGCAAATTCCGTGTTTCATGTTCCAAATTCCAAATTCCGTGTTTCATGTTCCGAATTCCAAATTTCGTGTTCCATGTTCCAAATTCTGTGTTCCGTGTCCCGAATTCCAAATTCTGTGTTCCATGTTCCGAATTCCAAATTCCGTGTTTCGAATTCCAAATTCTGTGTTCCAAATTCCGTGTTC
This sequence comes from Rana muscosa, assembly GCA_029206835.1. Taxonomy (NCBI): domain Eukaryota; kingdom Metazoa; phylum Chordata; class Amphibia; order Anura; family Ranidae; genus Rana; species Rana muscosa. The sequence goes on from CM055118.1 coordinate 921,371,196, forward strand.
CGAATTCCAAATTAAGTGTTCAGTGTTCAGTGTTCCGTGTTCCAAATTCCATATTCAGTGTTCCGTGTTCCATGTTCCAAAATCCAAAATCCGTATTCCAAATTCCGTGTTCTGAATTCCAATTTCCAAAATCCAAATTCCGTGTTTCGTGTTCTGAATTCCAAGTTCTGTGTTCCAAATTCCAAATTCCGTGCTCCATGCTCCAAATTCCAAAATCCAAATTCCGTGTTCTGAATTCCAAATTCTGAATTCCAAATTCAGTGTTTCGTGTTCTGAATTCCATATTCCGTGTTCCGAGTTCTGAATTCCATATTCCTGTTCCGAATTCCAAATTCCTGTTCCGAATTCCAAATTCCATGTTCCATGTTCCAAATTCCATGATCCAAATTCCGTGTTCCGAATTCCAAATTCCGTGTTCCAAATTCCGTGTTCCATGTTCCAAATTCCAAATTCTGTATTCAAAATTCTGTATTCAAAATTCAAAATTCAGTGTTCCATGTTCCAAATTCCATGATCCAAATTCCGTGTTCCGAATTCTAAATTCCATGTTCCAAATTCCAAATTCTGCATTCAAAATTCCGTATTCAAAATTCCATGTTCCGTGCTCCGAATTCAAAATTCCATATTCGGAATTCCAGATTCCATATTCCAAATTCAGTGTTCTGTGTTCCTATCCTAATTTCAAATTCCGTGTTCCGAATACAAAATTTCTAATTCAGTATTGCGTGTTCCGAATTCAAAATGCTGTGTTCCGTGTTTTCCGAACTCCAAATTCCGTGTTCCATGTTTCGAATTCCAAATTTTGGGTTCCATGTTCCAAATTCCAAATTCTGTGTTCCGTGTTCCGAATTCCAAATTCCGTGTTCCGAATTTTAAATTCCGTGTTTCATGTTCCAAGTTCCGTGTTTCGAATTCTAGATTCCGTGTTCCGAATTCCAAGTTCTGTGTTCCATGTTCTGAATTCCACGCTCCATGTTCTGAATTCCAAATTCCATGTCCTGAATTCCAAATTCCGTGTTCCATGATCCGAATTCCAAATTCTGTGTTCTGAATTCCAAGTTCCGTGTTCCGAATTCCAAATTCCGTGCTCCATGCTCCAAATTCCAAAATCCAAATTCCGTGTTCTGAATTCCAAATTCTGAATTCCAAATTCAGTGTTTCGTGTTCTGAATTCCAAATTCCTGTTCCGAATTCCAAATTCCATGTTCCATGTTCCAAATTCCATGATCCAAATTCCGTGTTCCGAATTCCAAATTCCGTGTTCCAAATTCCGTGTTCCATGTTCCAAATTCCAAATTCTGTATTCAAAATTCCTTTTCAAAATTCAAAATTTAGTGTTCCATATTCCAAACTCCAAATTCTGTGTCCCGAATTCCAAATTCCAAGTTCCGTGTTACAAATTCCATAGAAAATAAATGATGAGCAGATATCAGCATAAGGAACTATATAGATAGAGGCACCACCATCCCTGTGTGATAAACAGAGGGGGATAGAATATGGGACTTTAAGGGTGCATATGACAATAAGAGAAATAGATTGCCAGACATGGATTTTATAATAATTGAAAAAGTATTTATTGACATATATATATATATAAAAAACGAATACATATACATGCCTATGACCTAGGTATATACCTAATACCAAAATCTAAAACAGTCATGCAGATATGTATAGTTGAAGTCAAGCGTCCATAGATTTCCTACAGTTTCGCCTATTAGGCTTCATCAGGGAATAGACGCTTATACGGTTTTTAACACATTGAAACGAAAAACTAGTAGGTATAAAGAAAAGGAGAAAACATATTAGTAACATATCACAGACATAAAGATCACTTTAAATGCGTTTGAAACTATACATGGGCACATCCCCAAATGACATGAGAAACATACAATGAAGATGTCCCTACTAATCAATAAATCCCCCATTCTGTACCTCCAACACAACCTGGTCAAAAGATGGTCATGACCAACATCATGGATTGCCCCGGAAATAGCCGCCGAACGCTGTCTCTAAGGGTCACAGTCCCGTAGGGGAGGGTGGGTTTTAAAGTTGTAGAACAAGGTTTTTATTCATTAGTGCAAATACCTATAGGTAAAAAAGAAAAGAAAGGACACAATCACATTTGAAAAACCAGCAACAGAGGGTGAGGGGGATTGCACTCCCATAAATAAATGAGAAACCCACTCACCAACCCGCTGTTTATTAATCGGTTTAGTTGAATTATAAGGTTCAAAATGCGGCGGCGAGGTATATGTATATATTCCTTCTATAGGGGCAAGTTTCCAACAGGGACCCATCTGCAAAATCAGAGGCAGCCAGACTTATTATTAATCAATGTATATAATGCATACACATTAATTAAAGAACTATAAAATAAATTGGATGCTCACCAGAAGATAAAGAACTAAATCTTGAAGTGTATGCTTCTACTGATTGAACATGGAGGTATACTCTGCTTGTATATTAATATCAACAGGGTCTACCTTAGAGATGTCATATTCATGAATTGTCCCGCAGGAAGACACAAGCCACAGGGAGCTATATGAGTAGAATGAAAGCATCAATTATTATGCTCCATCCGTAGATAACCGCCAAAAAGTAAAGTATAAAAAGATTTACCTGCCTTATACAAACGCCGCCGGTTGAAACCTCCACCAATGTTCCGGACAATTCAATGTGAATGTCCGGATTATATATCCTCCCCCGACCCGCCAGAATCTGGCGTGTGACGTCACATCACATGGTGTGCGACGTCAGGCCGCCAATGGTGAGTACACGGACGTCAATGAGGAAGATGTGAGTACGCCGGCTGACGTCCGCTAACAGGAAGTGATCATACGCGAACCTGTATCTGGGGGGGTGGGAGCGTGACCTCTTTGCGAATGATTCCAAAACCCACATAAGTAAGATCATGTCATGGCATCGTTATATTGACGACGTTTTCATGGTGTGGGCGGGACTTGAGAGTGAATTGACTGACTTCCTGGAAGGTTTACAATTGAACATGTATAATTTGAAATTTACGTATACATTTAATCGACTCAAAATTACATTCTTGGATGTAGAGATCTTTATAAATGACAAGAGAGAATTATGCTCTACTCTTTACAGGAAACCATCAGCGGGCAATAGTTTATTGCATGCTAAAAGCTCCCATCCTGAACCATTAAAGAAAAGCATTCCATACAGCCAATTCTTGAGAATCAAGAGAAACTGCACTTTGGATGCAGACTTTCAACGTGAATCCGATTCCCTTAATATACGTCTTCGGGCTAGAGGATATAGTAAAACTTGTCTTAGAAAGGCATTTAACAGGGTCAAATGCCTCAATAGACAATCACTCATTTACAAATCTAGAGAAACTAGGTCGTGCACATCAACCAGAATTATTACAAAGTTCAATCGACAGCATTCTAAGATCCGCAATGTCTATAAGAAATTCTGGTATTTACTTGAAGCAGACCAGAGAATATCGCGATTCATTAAACCTTTCCCGGAGATTACGTATAAGAGATCACAATCATTGAAAGATATCTTGGTGTCCAGTCATTTTGTCCAAACAACAACTTTCAAAAAATCAAAGCCGGGTACATATCCCTGTGGGAAATGTAATTTTTGTATGTATATTTTGACAGGTAAAAATGTAACCCTTCCCAATGACAACATCTGGACACCCAAACACAGGTGCAACTGTCAATCCATTGGGGCTGTTTACCTCATGAAATGTTTGTGCGGCGCATTCTATGTGGGCAAAACAAAACGACCATTCTTTTGTCGCATAAGGGACCATGTCTCTTTAATTGCCAAACATAGAATGGAAACTCCAATCAGCCGCCATGTAGGCATCTATCATAATTTTGATCTTAAGTTCATAAAAATTTTAGTTTTGGAACATATACCCCAGCATGAAAGAGGGGGGAGATTGACACATAACTCCTCCAGTTGGAGAGCAGGTGGATCTATCTCTTACAAGCCACTCGATTCCCTGGCCTGAATGAAGGCATTAGCTTCAAACCGTTTCTACAATGATTTTATCTAGTTGTAGAACTATTCCATTGCTGGTCCCCCCCCCCCCCAATCTATAATTACATCATAGGGACCAGGTGCCTGATTGTGTCCTGGTCACCCCTCATTCTGTGTATAATTACATCTCATGTGGGATTTAGCCTTTAGAGGGGATTTTGATCCATGGAGAACGTTCTCTTGGGGGGTGGGGGGGAGGGATTCGCATTTCCTGGGGGTTGCGTCACAAACTTTATGCCAATGTTCTTTCCCTCAATATTTTGGAGGGATTAAGATTATAATGTATATTAATTGATGTTTGCAGTATCATGTATAAGCTATACTGTTGTTTCTGTGTTTTTTATCACATTAGGCAACATGTATGTAATTGCCTATGTGACTCACATTTATACTTACTGCATATTTATGTTCTTTCTTTGAATGTGCCTGGAGAATGCATGGGTATGATAAACAAAATTACATCTTATGTTATCGTCTCCCCCTTCCCCCTTATGTTCCGTTCCTTTCACTCATGGTTTTGCCCCTGATTTGGCTGTCTACGCTGTGTCTGATTTTCACCCCGTATGGACACTCAAGGGTGCACATTAGACTGGCGTGGTTCCGGCCCGATGTCCGCCCATACCGGAGGCTCTGTGGTACATGGCATAGACTGCTCTGCAAACATCTTTGAATCTACACGCCCCTTGATTCACATCGAGTTTGGCAGTGTCAGCACAGGATGTTTCTGTGCTTGATTCTTCATAGGAAGTGTCATCACTTCCTGTTAGCGGACGTCAGCCGGCGTACTCACATCTTCCTCATTGACGTCCGTGTACTCACCATTGGCGGCCTGACGTCGCACACCATGTGATGTGACGTCACACGCCGGATTCTGGCGGGTCGGGGGAGGATATATAATCCGGACATTCACATTGAATTGTCCGGAACATTGGTGGAGGTTTCAACCGGCGGCGTTTGTATAAGGCAGGTGAATCTTTTTATACTTTACTTTTTGGCGGTTATCTACGGATGGAGCATAATAATTGATGCTTTCATTCTACTCATGTAGCTCCCTGTGGCTTGTGTCTTCCTGCGGGACAATTCATGAATATGACATCTCTAAGGTAGACCCTGTTGATATCAATATACAAGCAGAGTATACCTCCATGTTCAATCAGGAGAAGCATACACTTCAAGATTTAGTTCTTTATCTTGTTGGTGAGCATCCAATTTATTTTATAGTTCTTTAATTAATGTGTATGCATTATATACATTGATTAATAATTAGAGTTGAGCGGGTAGCTGGATATTCGGGTCCGGCGGGTTCGGCCGAACTTCGGAAAAAAGTTCGGATTCGGGACCGAACTTTAACCCGAACCCGGACCCGGACCCGGACCCCATTGAAGTCAATGGGGACCCGGACTTCTGACGACTAAAAAGGCTCTAAAAAAGTAATGGAAAGGGCTAGAGGGCTGCAAATGGCAGAAAAATGTTGTTAAGAACATGGCAAGTGCTCTGCAAACAAATGTGGATAGGAAATAACTTAAAAGAACATAAAAAAAATTAAAAAATAAAAAAATATGCTGGAGGCCCCCTTTTCAGCAGAAGAGGTACAGGAAGTCATTAAGAACCTCAGAAACTCAACGGCACGATGCCACACATATGGTGGGAATGCCCCAGAATACGCCCTTTATGGAATAAATTATTTAATTTAATGGATAAGCTAGTGGGAAAATAAAATACTTTGAAATAAAAATGTAGCGGGGTGCTAAATTTAAGGAAAGTGTTTGAGTGGTAAATAGGCTCAAATACCCTAATTCTGTAGGATTCATGGACCATTTTGTCCTCGGGGGACAGTATTGGTGTGCAGTTCCCTGCGGCCTACAGGTGGCGCCTTTTGTGTCCCCTCTTGGCAGTAGTACAGCGGGGCGGGGAACCTGCTGTGCATGCCGGGAGAGCATATAAAAGGGGCAGACCTTTGGCCTGGGGGCTGATGTCCAGTGGGGTCCGCGCCCAGGTGCCTTCGGCCTGGGTGCATGTGTTCCTGTTCCATCTCGGGCACCTTTAGCCCGGGGTGAGGTACTATCCTGGAGTTCTTGCTGCCCTGGGTATGGAGGCCTAGGGGCGGGAGTAAAGCCTGGAGTCCAGAGCCGCCTCGTGTAGGGGACCCTGTTCCAGGGAAGGGAGGATCATTCTGATGGACCGATGCGGGAGTCACGGTGAAGGAATGGTCTGTTGACTCCCTGGAGAGATGTCTTCCCCTTGATATGGGCTAGGTTCGTAGAAGGAGAAGCTCAAGGTCACCTTGACTGTATCAGAGGCCTTATTCAACCGGCCCGTGGCAGGGGCCTTATACACCCTGGTCTGTGGCTGAGACCAAAGTTCTCCAGGCCCATGGCAGGGGCCTTGTACACCCGGTCTGTGGCAGAGACCAACCTCAATGTCTGTGGCAGAGACCGTGCGCCAAAAACTGTTTGAGAAACCTAAGCAGTGAAGTGAATGTGCTACGTTTGTGCCTGGACCTCCTCCACACCTTAAGCTGTCCTGTTTCTTTGCTCTAACCTTTTCTATCTGAGTACAGTTTATTTTGCCATGAGAGAATAAGAGTTGGAGTTTCAGCTGGTGTGGGCATTGACTTTACTGGCAATTAAAGGACTTGCCTCTACCTACAGTAGAGGTGAGAATCATCCTCTGGAGGAGTTTTGACTCCGGCTGTGGACACGGCCCGTCAAGTACACCGCTCAACCTCTTTATATAGGAGGATACGGGCTGGTAGTGCGGTGTGCCTTTCTCCCTCCTGCGAAGAGCCAACAACATAAAGGCAGGTAAGGGGGAAAGGATCTGTGCGCTACAAAAAAATAAAATAAAAATTTTAATCTTGGCCTAGCAGGACGAGGTCCATATGGAGTAGGAGGTTGAGGTGGCGGTGGATGTGGCTGTGTAGGTGGAAGCGGCGGTGGAGGAGGATGAGGTAGCCAACACTGGTTCAAAAATACAACAATGGCTGGGTAAGGCCGGTGATGTGTCGAATTCTGTCCCCTGTCGAATAGTGTCCGCCCTGTACTGCGCTTGCTGAGTATGTAGGACAAGGGGATTTCAAAAATCTCCCAAGACTAACGGCGCCTGCGTGTTGAGTTCAGGTGAAGGCCACACCATCCGTGGTTCAAGCCGAGCCAAGCAAGGCCGCGATCGAAGCGAGCCCGTGAGGGGCCCTGTTACTATGTGCTACCGTATGTCCTCTTGGATGGTGGGGCTTGAACCTGCACTCACAGCGCAGGCGCCGTTCATCTTCGGAGATTTTGTGAATCTCCTTGTCCTCTGTACTGCGCAAGCGCTGCGCCTGCGCAGTACGGGCCGGGCACAATCCGATGGCCGGACAGTTTTTGTCACAACACCGGTATACATGTCTATTCTGCACAAGGTACGGACAAGTCCTGTGGGATCCATGCCTGGTTCATTTTAATGAACGTGAGCTTGTCCACATTGGCTCTGGACAGGCGGCTGCGCTTGTCTGTGATAACGCCCCCTGCCGTGCTAAATACACGTTCAGATAATACACTGGCTGCAGGGCAGGCCAGCACCTCCAAGGCATAAACGGCAAGCTCAGGCCATGTGCCCAATTTGGAGACCCAGAAGTTAAAGGGGGCAGACCCGTCATCCAGTACGTGTAGGCCTGTGGACACATACTGCTCAACCATGTTGGTGAAATGCTGCCTCCTGCTAAGACGTTCCATCTCAGCTGGTGGTGCTGGTTGTTGTGGCGTGCTGACAAAGCTTTTCCACATTTCGGCCATGCTAACCCTGCCTTCTGAGGTGCTGCCGGTGCCCCGGCTGCGTTGGCGACCTCTTCCTCCTCCTCTGCCTTCGCCTTGTGCTTCCACCGTACGCCCGCTGTCAGGTGGGAATGCCACCAGCAGCGCGTCTACCAGCGTGCGCTTGTACTCGCGCATCTTACGATCCCGCTCCAGTGAGGGAATTAAGGACGGTACGTTGTCCTTGTAACGGGGATCCAGCAGGGTGGCCACCCAGTAATCAGCACCAGTTAAAATGTGGGCAACTCGGCTGTCGTTGCGGAAACACTGCAGCATGTAATCGCTCATGTGTGCCAGGCTGCCCAGAGGCAAAGAAAAGCTGTCCTCTGTGGGAGGTGTATCGTCTGTGTCCTCTGTATCCCCCCAGCCACGCACCAGTAATGGCCACGAGCTGGTCTGAGTGCCACCCTGCTGTGAACATGGCTCCTCCTCCTCCTCCTCCTCCTCCTCCTCCATCTCCTCCTCCACCTCGTCATCCTCCAGAACTGTGCCCTTTCTGCCGGACAATTGTGTACCTGACGTTTGTTGGTGCAGGAACCCACCCTCGTAGCCACTTGTGAAAGACTGCCCTGAAAGCCTTTGAAATGATCCCGCTTCCTCCTCCTCCTCCTCATCCTCCTGTGCCACATCCTCTTCCATCATCGCACGAAGCGTTTTTTCAAGGAGGCATAGAACTGGGATAGTAACGCTGAGAACGGCGTCATTGGCACTGGCCATGTTGGTGGAGTACTCGAAACAGCGCAACAAGGCACACAGGTCTCGCATGGAGGCCCAGTTATTGGTGGTGAAGTGGTGCTGTTCCGCAGAGCGACTCACGTGTGATTACTGCAGCTGAAACTCCACTATTGCCTGCTGCTGCTCGCACAGTCTGGCCAGCATGTGCAAGGTGGAGTTCACATATGAGGCGGTGAGCGGGAAGGCCGAAGTTACGCTGCAGCGCTGACAGGCGAGCAGCAGCAGGGTGAGAACGCCGAAAGTGCGCACAGACAGCCCGCACTTTCTGCAGCAGCTCTGGCATATTGGGGTAATTTTTAAGGAACCTCTGGACCACCAAGTTCAGCACATGCGCCAGGCAAGGGATGTGCGTCAAACCGGCTAGACCCAGAGCTGCTACGAGATTTCGCCCATTATCGCACACCACCAGGCCGGGCTTGAGGCTCACTGACAGCAACCACTCATCGGTCTGTTGTTCCATGTCCCTCCACAACTCCTGCGCGGTGTGGGGATTTTCCCCCAAACAGGAAAGTTTTAAAACTGCCTGCTGTCGTTTACCCCTGGCTGTGCTGAAGTTGGTGGTGAAGGTGTTACGCTGAATGGATGAGGAGGCGGTAGAGGATGAGGAAGCGGAGAAGGAGGAGTTAGCAACAGAAGGCAAACTGAAGCGCCCTGCAATCCTCGGTGGTGGAAGGACATGCGCCAAACCGCTATCTGCCTCAGGCCCAGCCGCCACTGCATTTACCCAGTGTGCTGTTAGGGAGATATAACGTCCCTGACCGTGCTTACTGGTCCACGCATCCGTAGTTAGGTGGACCTTGCCACAGATGGCGTTGCGCAGTGCACACCTGATTTTGTCCCCCACCTGGTTGTGCAGGGAAGGGATGGCTCGCCTGGAAAAGTAGTGGCGGCTGGGCACGACGTACTACGGGACAGCCAATGCCATCAGTCTTTTAAAACTCTGCGTCTCCACCAGACGGAATGACAGCATTTCAAAGGCCAGGAATTTTGAAATGCTGGCATTCAGGGCCAGGGATCGCGGGTGGCTAGGGGGGTACTTCCTCTTCCGCTCCAATGTTTGGGAGATAGAGAGCTGAACGCTTCCATGGGACATTGTGGAGATGGTTGGTGACCCAGGTGGTAGTGTTGCTGGCAGATCCTCTGTTTGCGGGGTGACAGGTGCCACTGTCACTACAGAGGTGGATGAAGAGGCCGAGACTGCAGCAGAAGAGGAAGCAGGAGGAGCCAGAGACCTTTCTTGGTTTTTGAGGTGTCTACTCCACTGCAGCTCGTGCTTTGCACTTAGATGCCTGGTCATGCAGCTTGTGCTCAGGTTGAGAACGTTTATGCCTCGCTTCAGGCTCTGATTGCACAGCGTGCAAACCACTCGTGTCTTGTCATCAACACACTGTGTGAAGAACTGCCACGCTAGGGAAGTCCTTGGACCTGGCTTTGGTGTGCTCGGTCCCTTGCTGCGTTGGGCAGTAGCAGATGTACTGTCTAGGGGACGAATGCTCCGTTTTTGCACCCTGCTCCCTCTTCTGCTGTGCTGGTGGCTCTGTGCGACCACCGCCTCTTCCTCCGAACTACACTGGTCACCTGCATAACGTTGATTCCATGTGGGGTCGAGGACCTCATCGTCCTCCACATCATCTTCCACCCAGTCTTCACCCCTGCCCTCCATGTCTGTCTGCACAATTGCGAAAGCAGCAGCAGTTGGCACCTGTGTTTCGTCATCATCTGAGACGTGCTGCGATGGTCCTCCCATGTACCCATCATGAAACATAAGTGGTTGGGCATCGGTGCACTCAATCTCTTCCACTTCTGGGGCAGGGCTAGGTGGATGGCCCTGGGAAACCCTGCTAACAGAGTCATCGAAAAGCAGAAGAGACTGCTGCATGATTTGGGGCTCAGACTGCTTGGCTGATTTGCAAGGGGGTGAGGTGAAAGACTGATGGACATGGGCTTCAGGTGCCAACTCTGATCTTTCATCAGAAGAGTGGGTGGGAGACAATGTGAAGGAACCCGAGGCACTGTCAGCAACCCAATCTACTATCGCCTGTACTTGTCCTGGCCTAAACATTGGTACAGCCTCATTAGGCGCGACAAAATACCGCCGCAGGCTCGGTCGCCTACTCGCACCTGAGGAAGGTGTTTCACTTGTGCGTGTAGCTGGCACAGATCCACCACGTCCTCTCCCTGCAACAGGAGCTCCACCAGCAGCACCACGACCGGGGCCACCACGTCCCTTTGACCTTCCCCTCATATTTTCCAAATTTAGGATCTTGCCCTAAATGGCGTTTTTTGGAAGACCACAACACACCCACAGTACGTAATGGCTGAAACGCACAGCTACAGAACTGCAGAAAATGCTATTCAAAAAAAAAAAGGTTGTTTTTTTTAGTATAGCACAGTACAAGGAAAATATATAGAAATTGTTTATTTCACACACCTCCAGATGTGTATTTCACACTGCAAAATATTTTCTGTGGCCCTAAATGGCGTTTTTTGCCAGACCACAACACACCCACAGCACGTAACCGCTGAATCGCACAGCTACAGAAAATGCTATTCAAAAAAAAAGGTTGTTTTTTTTAGTATAGCACTGTACAAGAAGAATATATAGAAATTGTTTATTTTACACACCTCCAGATGTGTATTTCACACTGCAAAATATTTTCTGTGGCCCTAAATGGCATTTTTTGCCAGACCACAACACACCCACAGCACGTAACCGCTGAATCGCACAGCTACAGAAAATGCTATTCAAAAAAAAAGGTTGTTTTTTTTAGTATAGCACTGTACAAGAAGAATATATAGAAATTGTTTATTTTACACACCTCCAGATGTGTATTTCACACTGCAAAATATTTTCTGTGGCCCTAAATGGCATTTTTTGCCAGACCACAACACACCCACAGCACGTAACCGCTGAATCGCACAGCTACAGAAAATGCTATTCAAAAAAAAGGTTGTTTTTTTTAGTATAGCACTGTACAAGAAGAATATATAGAAATTGTTTATTTTACACACCTCCAGATGTGTATTTCACACTGCAAAATATTTTCTGTGGCCCTAAATGGCGTTTTTTGGAAGAGCACAACACACCCACAGTATTTAACCACTGAATCGCACAGCTATAGAAGTGCAGAGAATGCTATTCAAAAAAAATGTTGTTTTTTTTAGTATAGCACTGTACAATATATAGAAATTGTTTATTTTACACACCTCCACATGTGTATTTCACACTGCAATTTATTTTCTGTGGCCCTAAATGGCGTTTTTTGGAAGAGCACAACAACCCCAACAGTATATAACCGCTGAATCGCACAGCTGCAGAGGCCAGAGAATGCTATTCAAAAATAATGTTGTTTTTTCACACACCTCCAGATGTGTATTTCACACTGCAAAATATTTTCTGTGGCCCTAAATGGCGTTTTTTGCAAGAGCACAACAACCCCAACAGTATATAACCGCTGAATCGCACAGCTGCAGAGGCCAGAGAATGCTATTCAAAAATAATGTTGTTTTTTCACACACCTCCAGATGTGTATTTCACACTGCAAAATATTTTCTGTGGCCCTAAATGGCGTTTTTTGCAAGAGCACAACAAACCCAACAGTATATAACCGCTGAATCGCACAGCTGCAGAGGCCAGAGAATGCTTTTTAAAAATAATGTTGTTTTTTCACACACCTCCAGATGTGTATTTCACACTGCAAAATATTTTCTGTGGCCCTAAATGGCGTTTTTTGGAAGAGCACAACACAACCACAGTATTTAACCACTGAATCGCACAGCTATAGAAGTGCAGAGAATGCTATTCAAAAAAAATGTTGTTTTTTTTAGTATAGCACTGTACAATATATAGAAATTGTTTATTTTACACACCTCCACATGTGTATTTCACACTGCAATTTATTTTCTGTGGCCCTAAATGGCGTTTTTTGGAAGAGCACAACAACCCCAACAGTATATAACCGCTGAATCGCACAGCTGCAGAGGCCAGAGAATGCTATTCAAAAATAATGTTGTTTTTTCACACACCTCCAGATGTGTATTTCACACTGCAAAATATTTTCTGTGGCCCTAAATGGCGTTTTTTGCAAGAGCACAACAACCCCAACAGTATATAACCGCTGAATCGCACAGCTGCAGAGGCCAGAGAATGCTTTTTAAAAATAATGTTGTTTTTTCACACACCTCCAGATGTGTATTTCACACTGCAAAATATTTTCTGTGGCCCTAAATGGCGTTTTTTGGAAGAGCACAACACAACCACAGTATTTAACCACTGAATCGCACAGCTATAGAAGTGCAGAGAATGCTATTCAAAAAAAATGTTTTTTTTTTTAGTATAGCACTGTACAATATATAGAAATTGTTTATTTTACACACCTCCACATGTGTATTTCACACTGCAATTTATTTTCTGTGGCCCTAAATGGCGTTTTTTGGAAGAGCACAACAACCCCAACAGTATATAGCCGCTGAATCGCACAGCTGCAGAGGCCAGAGAATGCTATTCAAAAATAATGTTGTTTTTTCACACACCTCCAGATGTGTATTTCACACTGCAAAATATTTTCTGTGGCCCTAAATGGCATTTTTTGCAAGAGCACAACAACCCCAACAGTATATAACCGCTGAATCGCACAGCTGCAGAGGCCAGAGAATGCTTTTTAAAAATAATGTTGTTTTTTCACACACCTCCAGATGTGTATTTCACACTGCAAAATATTTTCTGTGGCCCTAAATGGCGTTTTTTGGAAGAGCACAACACAACCACAGTATTTAACCACTGAATCGCACAGCTATAGAAGTGCAGAGAATGCTATTCAAAAAAAATGTTGTTTTTTTTAGTATAGCACTGTACAATATATAGAAATTGTTTATTTTACACACCTCCACATGTGTATTTCACACTGCAATTTATTTTCTGTGGCCCTAAATGGCGTTTTTTGGAAGAGCACAACAACCCCAACAGTATATAACCGCTGAATCGCACAGCTGCAGAGGCCAGAGAATGCTATTCAAAAATAATGTTGTTTTTTCACACACCTCCAGATGTGTATTTCACACTGCAAAATATTTTCTGTGGCCCTAAATGGCGTTTTTTGCAAGAGCACAACAACCCCAACAGTATATAACCGCTGAATCGCACAGCTGCAGAGGCCAGAGAATGCTTTTTAAAAATAATGTTGTTTTTTCACACACCTCCAGATGTGTATTTCACACTGCAAAATATTTTCTGTGGCCCTAAATGGCGTTTTTTGGAAGAGCACAACACAACCACAGTATTTAACCACTGAATCGCACAGCTATAGAAGTGCAGAGAATGCTATTCAAAAAAAATGTTGTTTTTTTTAGTATAGCACTGTACAATATATAGAAATTGTTTATTTTAAACACCTCCACATGTGTATTTCACACTGCAATTTATTTTCTGTGGCCCTAAATGGCGTTTTTTTGAAGAGCACAACAACCCCAACAGTATATAACCGCTGAATCGCACAGCTGCAGAGGCCAGAGAATGCTATTCAAAAATAATGTTGTTTTTTCACACACCTCCAGATGTGTATTTCACACTGCAAAATATTTTCTGTGGCCCTAAATGGCGTTTTTTGGAAGAGCACAACAACCCCAACAGTATATAACCGCTGAATCGCACAGCTGCAGAGAATGCTATTCAAAAAAAAGGTTGTTTTTTTTTTTTAGTATAGCATAGTACAAGAAAAATATATAGAAATTGGTTATTTCACACAACTAGAGATATACACTGCAAAATATTTTTTTTGCCCAAAAATAGGTCTTTTTTGCGCACAACAAAGTGCCTTTTTTTTTTTTTGCAACAGCACAATAAAGTGCCTTTTTTTTTTGGGGGGGCCCAAAAATGGGTCTTTTTAGCAAAAGCACAATAAAGTGCCTTTTTTTTTTTTTTTTTTTTATTCTGCCCGAAATGGGTCTTTTAGCAAGAGCACAATACAGCCACAGTATGGAATAGGTGTATCACTCAACGTAATGCAGTGCTGGTGCACTGAGCTTGCAACACAAACAGATAAACCTATGCAGATCGCTGAGCTATTATATCTCTCAATCTGGACTCCTATCTAAATCTCTCTCCCTGAAAGCACAAACAGGATCCTGCCCCTACACTACACTACACTGTCTCTCTATCTTTTCTATCAGTAGATTGCAGAATCAGGACTAACTCCTATCATATAATTCTCTCCCTCACAGCAACAGCAGCCAGGATCCTTTCCCTACACTGTCTAAAAGCAGAGTGACGATCTGTGCTGTGTGCCTCTTGCTTATATAGAAGCTGGTCACATGCTGGGTCACATGTTGCACTGACCAATCACAGCCATGCCATTAGTAGGCATGGCTATGATGGCTTCTAAGGGCACACCAGCTAATCAAATGGTGATTGGCTGGCCCCTGAAGCATTTCTAACTGAGCCATTAAATTCCCGAATCCGGACCCGAACCCGGACTTTAGCGCAAAATCCGGGTCCGGGTCCGGGGTCGGGAAAACGCCAAAATTCGGTACGGACACGAACTTTACAGTTCGGGTCCGCTCAACACTATTAATAATAAGTCTGGCTGCCTCTGATTTTGCAGATGGGTCCCTGTTGGAAACTTGCCCCTATAGAAGGAATATATACATATACCTCGCCGCCGCATTTTGTATAATTCAACTAAACCGATTAATAAACAGCGGGTTGGTGAGTGGGTTTCTCATTTATTTATGGGAGTGCAATCCCCCTCACCCTCTGTTGCTGGTTTTTCAAATGTGATTGTGTCCTTTCTTTTCTTTTTTACCTATAGGTATTTGCACTAACGAATAAAAACCTTGTTCTGCAACTTTAAAACCCACCCTCCCCTACGGGACTGTGACCCTTAGAGACAGCATTCGGCAGCCATTTCCGGGGCAATCCATGATGATGGTCATGACCATCTTTTGACCAGGTTGTGTTGGAGGTACAGAATGGGGGATTTATTGATTAGTAGGGACATCTTCATTGCATGTTTCTCATGTCATTTGGGGATGTGCCCATGTATTGTTTCAAGCGCATTTAAAGTGATCTTTATGTCTGTGATATGTTACTAATATGTTTTCCCCTTTTCTTTATACCTACTAGTGTTTCGTTTCAATGTGTTAAAAACTGTATAAGCGTCTATTCCCTGATGAAGCCTAATAGGCGAAACTGTAGGAAATCTATGGACGCTTGACTTCAACTATACATATCTGCATGACTGTTTTAGATTTTGGTATTAGGCATATACTGGTGATGGTCATAGGCATGTATATGTATTCGTTTTTTATATATATATGTCAATAAATACTTTTTCTATTGTTATAAAATCCATGTCTGGCAATCTATTTCTCTTATTGTCATAAGCACCCTTAAAGTCCCATATTCTATCCCCCTCTGTTTATGTTCCAAATTCCGTGTTCCATGTTCCGAATTCCAAATTCCGGTTTTTCCGAATTCCAAATTCCATGTTCCAAATTCCAAATTCCGTGTTTTCCAAATTCTATGTTCCGAATTCCAAATTCCAAATTTTGTGTTCCATTTTCCAAATTCCAAATTCCATGATCCAAATTCCAAATTTCGCGTTCCATTTTCCAAATTCTGTACTCAAAATTCCATATTCAAAATTCCGTATTCAAAATTCCATGTTCTGTGTTCCAAATTCAAATTTCTTTGTCCCGAATTCCAAATTCCGTGTTCCATGTTCCAAATTCTGTACTCAAAATTCCATGTTCCGTGTTCTGAATTAAAAATTCCGTATTCAGAATTCCAAATTTCATATTCCAAATTCAGTGTTCCGTGTTCCGAATTTAAAAATCTGTGTTCCGAATTCAAAATTTCTAATTCAGTATTCCGTGTTCCAAATTCAAATTTCCGTTTTCCGAACTCCAAATTCCCTGTTCCATGTCCTGAATTCCAAATTTTGGGTTCCATGTTCTAAATTCCAAATTCTGTGTTCCGTGTTCTGAATTCCAAATTCCGTGTTCCATGTTCCGAATTCCAAATTCTGAGTTCCGAATTTCAAATTCCGTGTTCCAAATTTCAAATTCCGCGTTCCATGATCCAAGTTCCGTGTTTCGAATTCTAAATTCTGTGTTCCGAATTCCAAGTTCTGTGTTCCATGTTCTGAATTTCACGCTCCATGTTCTGAATTCCAAATTCCGTGTCCTGAATTCCAAATTCCGTGTTCCATGTTCCGAATTCCAAATTCTGTGTTCCGAATTCCAAGTTCTGTGTTCTGAATTCCAAATTCCGCGTTCCATGTTCCCAATTCCAAATTCTGTGTTCCGAATTCCAAATTCCAAGTTCCGTGTTCCAAATTCCATGTTCCATGTTCCGAATTCCAAATTCCGTGTTTTCCAAATTCTATGTTCCGAATTCCAAATTCCAAATTTTGTGTTCCAATTTCCAAATTCCAAATTCCATGATCCAAATTCCAAATTTCGTGTTCCATTTTCCAAATTCTGTACTCAAAATTCCGTATTCCAAATTCCGTATTCCAAATTCCATGTTCCGTGTTCCAAATTCAAATTTCTTTGTTCCAAATTCCAAATTCCGTGTTCCATGTTCCAAATTCTGTACTCAAAATTCCGTATTCAAAATTCCATGTTCCGTGTTTCGTGTTCTGAATTCTAAGTTCCGTGTTCCAAATTCCAAATTCCGTGCTCCATGCTCCAAATTCCAAAATCCAAATTCCGTGTTCTGAATTCCAAATTCAGAATTCCAAATTCAGTGTTTCGTGTTCTGAATTCCATATTCCGTGTTCCGAGTTCTGAATTCCATATTCCTGTTCCGAATTCCAAATTCCTGTTCCGAATTCCAAATTCCATGTTCCATGTTCCAAATTCCATGATCCAAATTTCGTGTTCCGTGTTCCAAATTCCATGTTCCATGTTCCAAATTCCAAATTCTGTATTCAAAATTCAAAATTCAAAATTCAGTGTTCCATGTTCCAAATTCCATGATCCAAATTCCGTGTTCCGAATTCTAAATTCCATGTTCCAAATTCCAAATTCTGTATTCAAAATTCCGTATTCAAAATTCCATGTTCCGTGCTCCGAATTCAAAATTCCATATTCGGAATTCCAGATTCCAGATTCCAAATTCAGTGTTCTGTGTTCCTATCCTAATTTCAAATTCCGTGTTCCGAATTCAAAATTTCTAATTCAGTATTGCATGTTCCGAATTCAAAATGCTGTGTTCCGTGTTTTCCGAACTCCAAATTCCGTGTTCCATGTTTCGAATTCCAAATTTTGGGTTCCATGTTCCAAATTCCAAATTCTGTGTTCCGTGTTCCGAATTCAAAATTTCGTGTTCCATGTTCCGAATTCAAAATTCCGTGTTCCGAATTTTAAATTCCGTGTTCCGAATTTCAAATTGAGTGTTCCATGTTCCAAGTTCCGTGTTTCGAATTCTAAATTCCGTGTTCCGAATTCCAAGTTCTGTGTTCCATGTTCTGAATTTCACGCTCCATGTTCTGAATTCCAAATTCCGTGTCCTGAATTCCAAATTCCGTGTTCCATGATCCGAATTCCAAATTCTGTGTTCTGAATTCCAAGTTCCGTGTTCCGAATTCCAAATTCCGTGCTCCATGCTCCAAATTCCAAAATCCAAATTCCGTGTTCTGAATTCCAAATTCTGAATTCCAAATTCAGTGTTTCGTGTTCTGAATTCCAAATTCCGTGTTCTGAGTTCTGAATTCCATATTCCTGTTCCGAATTCCAAATTCCTGTTCCGAATTCCAAATTCCATGTTCCATGTTCCAAATTCCATGATCCAAATTCCGTGTTCCGAATTTCAAATGCCGTGTTCCAAATTCCGTGTTCCATGTTCCAAATTCCAAATTCTGTATTCAAAATTCCGTATTCAAAATTCTAAATTCAGTGTTCCATGTTCCAAACTCCAAATTCTGTGTTCCGAATTCAAAATTCCAAGTTCCGTGTTCCAAATTCCATGTTCCATGTTCCGAATTCCAAATTCCGGTTTTTCCGAATTCCAAATTCCATGTTCCGAATTCCAAATTCCGTGTTTTCCAAATTCTGTGTTCCGAATTCCAAATTAAAAATTTTGTGTTCCATTTTCCAAATTCCAAATTCCATGATCCAAATTCCAAATTTCGTGTTCCATTTTCCAAATTCTGTACTCAAAATTCCGTATTCAAAATTCCGTATTCAAAATTCCATGTTCTGGGTTCCAAATTCAAATTTCTTTGTCCCGAATTCCAAATTCCGTGTTCCATGTTCCAAATTCTGTACTCAAAATTCCGTATTCAAAATTCCATGTTCCGAATTCAAAATTCCGTATTCAGAATTCCAAATTTCATATTCCAAATTCAGTGTTCCGAATTTAAAAATCTGTGTTCCGAATTCAAAATTTCTAATTCAGTATTCCGTGTTCCAAATTCAAATTTCCGTTTTCCGAACTCCAAATTCCCTGTTCCATGTCCTGAATTCCAAATTTTGGGTTCCATGTTCTAAATTCCAAATTCTGTGTTCCGTGTTCTGAATTCCAAATTCCGTGTTCCATGTTCCGAATTTCAAATTCCGTGTTCCGAATTTCAAATTCCGTGTTCCGAATTTCAAATTCCGTGTTCCATGTTCCAAGTTCCGTGTTTCGAATTCTAAATTCTGTGTTCCGAATTCCAAGTTCTGTGTTCCATGTTCTGGATTCCACGCTCCATGTTCTGAATTCCAAATTCCGTGTCCTGAATTCCAAATTCCGTGTTCCATGTTCTGAATTCCAAATTCTGTGTTCCGAATTCCAAGTTCTGTGTTCTGAATTCCAAATTCCGCGTTCCATGTTCCGAATTCCAAATTCCGTGTTCCAAATTTCAAATTCCGTGTTCTGAATTTCAAATTCCGTGTTCCATGTTCCAAGTTCCGTGTTTCGAATTCTAAATTCCATGTTCCAAATTCCACGCTCCATGTTCTGAATTCCAAATTCCATGTCCTGAATTCCAAATTCTGTGTTCCGAATTCCAAGTTCTGTGTTCTGAATTCCAAATTCCCTGTTCCATGTTCCGAATTCCAAATTCTGTGTTCCGAATTCCAAATTCCAAGTTCCGTGTTCCAAATTCCATGTTCCAAGTTCCGAATTCCAAATTCCGTGTTTTCCAAATTCTATGTTCCGAATTCCAAATTCCAAATTTTGTGTTCCAATTTCCAAATTCCAAATTCCATGATCCAAATTCCAAATTTCGCGTTCCATTTTCCAAATTCTGTACTCAAAATTCCGTATTCCAAATTCCGTATTCAAAATTCCATGTTCCTTGTTCCAAATTCAAATTTCTTCGTTCCAAATTCCAAATTCCGTGTTCCATGTTCCAAATTCTGTACTCAAAATTCCGTATTCAAAATTCCACGTTCCGTGTTCTGAATTCAAAATTCCATATTCAGAATTCTAAATTTCATATTCCAAATTCAGTGTTCCGTGTTCCGAATTTCAAAATCTGTGTTCCGAATTAAAAATTTCTAATTCAGTATTCCGTGTTCCAAATTCAAATTTCCGTTTTCCGAACTCCAAATTCCCTGTTCCATGTCCTGAATTCCACATTTTGGGTTCCATGTTCCAAATTCCAAATTCTGTGTTCCGTGTTCTGAATTCCAAATTCCGTGTTCCATGTTCCGAATTCCAAATTCCAAATTCCGTGTTCCATGTTCCAAATTCTGTGTTCCGAATTCCAAGTTCTGTTTTCCATGTTCCGAATTCCAAGTTCCGTGTTCTGAATTCCAAATTCCGTGTCATGAATTCCAAATTCCGTGTTCCATGTTCCGAATTCAAAATTTCAAATTTTGTGTTCCGAATTTCAAATTCCAAGTTCCGTGTTCCAAATTCCATATTCCATGTTCCAAATTCAAAATTCCGTGTTCCGAACTCCAAATTCCGTGTTCCATGTTCCGAATTCCATGATCCAAATTCCGTGTTCCAAATTCCAAATTCAAAATTCTGTATTCAAAATTCCGTATTCAAAATTCAAAATTCAGTGTTCCATGTTCCGAATTCAAAATTCCGTGTTCCGAACTCCAAATTCCGTGTTTCATGTTCCGAATTCAAATTTTCGTGTTCCATGTTCCAAATTCTGTGTTCTGTGTCCCGAATTCCAAATTCCGTGTTCCATGTTCCGAATTCCAAATTCCGTGTTTCTAATTCCAAATTCCGTGTTCCGAATTCCAAATTCGAGTTCAGTGTTCCAAATTCCATATTCAGTGTTCCGAATTCCAAATTCCAAGTTCCGAATTCCAAATTCCGTGTTCCATGTTCCAAAATCCAAAATCCGTATTCCGTGTTCTGAATTCCAATTTCCAAAATCCAAATTCCGTGTTTCGTGTTCTGAATTCCAAGTTCCGTGTTCCGAATTCCCAATTCCGTGCTCCATGCTCCAAATTCCAAAATCCGTATTCTGAATTCCAAATTCCGTGTTCTGAATTCCAAATTCTGAATTCCAAATTCAGTGTTTCGTGTTCTGAATTCCAAATTCCGTGTTCCGAGTTCTGATTTCCAAATTCCTGTTCCGAATTTTAAATTCCTGTTCCGAATTCCAAATTCCGTGTTCCATGTTCCGAATTCCATGATCCAAATTCCGTGTTCCGAATTCCAAATTCCGTGTTCCAAATTCCGTGTTCCATGTTCCAAATTCCAAATTCTGTATTAAAAATTCCGTATTCAAAATTCAAAATTCAGTGTTCCATGCTCCAAATTCCATGTTCCAAATTCCAAATTCTGTATTCAAAATTCTGTATTCAAAATTCTGTATTCAAAATTCCATGTTCCGTGCTCCGAATTCAAAATTCCATATTCGGAATTCCAGATTCCATATTCCAAATTCAGTGTTCCGTGTTCCTAATTTCAAATTCCGTGTTCCGAATTCAAAATGCTGTGTTCCGTGTTTTCCGAACTACAAATTCCATGTTCCATGTTTCGAATTCCAAATTTTGGGTTCCATGTGTTCCAAATTCCAAATTCTGTGTTCCGTGTTCCGAATTCCAAATTCCGTGTTCCATGTTCCGAATTCCAAATTCTGTGTTCCGAATTTCAAATTCCGTGTTCTGAATTTCAAATTCCGTATTCCATGTTCCAAGTTCCGTGTTTCGAATTCTAAATTCCGTGTTCCATGTTCTGAATTCCACACTCCATGTTCTGAATTCCAAATTCCATGTCCTGAATTCCAAATTCTGTGTTCCATGTTCCGAATTCCAAATTCTGTGTTCCAAATTCCAAGTTCGGTGTTCTGAATTCCAAATTCCGCGTTCCATGTTCCAAATTCAAAATTCTGTGTTCCGAATTCAAAATTCCAAGTTCCGTGTTCCAAATTCCGTGTTCCATGTTCCGAATTCAAAATTTCGTGTTTTCCAAATTCCATGTTCCAAATTCCGTGATTTCCAAATTCTATGTTCCGAATTCCAAATTTCAAATTTTGTGTTCCATTTTCCAAATGATAAATTCCATGATCAAAATTCCAAATTTCGTGTTCCATTTTCCAAATTCTGTACTCAAAATTCCGTATTCAAAATTCCGTATTCAAAATACCATGTTCTGTATTCAAAATTCCATGTTCCGTGTTCTAAATTCAAAATTCTGTGTTCCGAATTTCAAATTCCATGTTCCAAATTCCGTGTTCCATATTCCAAATTCTGTACTCAAAATTCCCTATTCAAAATTCCATGTTCCGTGTTCTGAATTCAAAATTCCGTATTCGGAATTCCAAATTCAGTGTTCCGTGTTCCGAATTTAAAATCCTGTGTTCCAAATTCAAAATTTCGAATTCAGTATTCCGTGTTCCAAATTCAAAATTCCATTTTCCGAACTCCAAATTCCCTGTTCTGAATTCCAAATTTTGGGTTCCATGTTCCAAATTCCAAATTCTGTGTTCCGTGTTCTGAATTCCAAATTCTGTGTTCCATGTTCCGAATTCCAAATTCCAAATTCCGTGTTCCATGTTCCAAGTTCCGTGTTTCAAATTCCAAATTCTGTGTTCCGAATTTCAAGTTCTGTGTTCCATTATACGAATTCCAAATTCCAAATTCTGTGTTACAAATTCCGTATTCCATGTTCCAAATTCCAAATTCCTTGTTCCGAACTCCAAATTCCGTGTTCCGAACTCCAAATTTCATGTTCCATGTTCCGAATTCCAAATTCCGTGTTCTAAATTCCAAATTCCGTGTTCCAAATTCCAAATTCTGTGTTCAGTGTTCCGTGTTCCGAATTCCAAATTCCAAGTTCCGAATTCCAAATTCCGTGTTCCATGTTCCAAAATCCAAAATCCATATTCCAAATTCCAAATTCCGTGTTCTGAATTCCAATTTCCAAAATACAAATTCCGTGTTTCGTGTTCTGATTCCAAGTTCCGTGTTCCGAATTCCAAGTTCCGTGTTCCATGCTCCAAATTCCAAAATCTGTATTCCGAATTCCAAATTCCGTGTTCTGAATTCCAATTTCTGAATTCCAAATTCAGTGTTTCTTGTTCTGAATTCCAAATTCTGTGTTCCGAGTTCTGAATTCAAAATTCTGTATTCAAAATTCCGTATTCAAAATTCAAAATTCAGTGTTCCGTGTTCCAAATTCCATGATCCAAATTCCGTATTCCGAATTCCAAATTCTGTGTTCAAAATTCCGTATTCCAAATTCCAAATTCAGTGTTCCGTGTTCCAAATTCCATGAACCAAATTCCGTGTTCCGAATTCCAAATTCCAAATTCTGTATTCCAAATTCCGTATTCAAAATTCCATGTTTCGTGCTCCGAATTCAAAATTCCATATTCGGAATTCCAGATTCCAGATTCAAAATTCAGTGTTCCGTGTTCCTAATTTCAAATTCCGTGTTCCGAATTCCAAATTCCATGTTTTCCAAATTCTATGTTCCATTTTCCAAATTCCATGATCCAAATTCCAAATTTCGTGTTCCATTTTCCAAATTCTGTACTCAAAATTCCGTATTCAAAATTCCGTATTCAAAATTCCATGTTCCGTGTTCCGAATTCAAAATTCTGTGTTCCGAATTCCAAATTCCATGTTCCAAATTCCGTGTTCCATGTTCCAAATTCTGTACTCAAAATTCTGTATTCAAAATTCCATGTTCCGTGTTCTGAATTCAAAATTCCGTATTCGGAATTCCAAATTTCATATTCCAAATTCAGTGTTCCGTGTTCCGAATTCTAAATTCCGAACTCCAAATTCCCTGTTCCATGTCCTGAATTCCAAATTTTGGGTTCCATGTTCCAAATTCCAAATTCTGTGTTCCGTGTTCTGAATTCCAAATTCCGTGTTCCATGTTCCGAATTCCAAATTCCAAATTCCGTGTTCCATGTTCCAAGTTCCGTGTTTCGAATTCCAAATTCTGTGTTCCGAATTCCAAGTTCTGTGTTCCATGTTACGAATTCCAAGTTCCGTGTTCTGAATTCCAAATTCCGTGTCATGAATTCCAAATTCCGTGTTCCATGTTATGAATTCCAAATTCTGTGTTCCGAATTCCAAATTCCAAGTTCCGTGTTCCAAATTCCATGTTCCATGTTCCGAATTCAAAATTCCGTGTTCCGAACTCAAAATTCCGTGTTCCATGTTCCGAATTCCAAATTTCGTGTTCCATGTTCCAAATTCTGTGTTCCGTGTTCCAAATTCCAAATTCCGTGTTCCATGTTCCAAATTCCAAATTCCCTGTTTCGAATTCCAAATTCCATGTTCCATGTTCCAAGTTCCGTGTTTCGAATTCCAAGTTCAGTGTTCTGAATTCCAAGTTCCATGTTCTGAATTCCAAATTCCGTGTTCCATGTTCCGAATTCCAAATTCTGTGTTCCGAATTCCAAATTCCAAGTTCTGTGTTCCAAATTCTGTGTTCCATGTTCCGAATTCCAAATTACGTGCTTTCCGAATTCCAAATTCCATGTTCCGAATTCCAAATTCCAAAATTCGTGTTCCATTTTCCAAATTCCAAATTCCAAATTCCAAATTCCAAATTTTGTGTTCCATTTTCCAAATTCCGTGTTCCAAATTCCAAATTTCGTGTTCCATTTTCCAAATTCCGAATTCCCAATTCCGTGTTCCGAATACTAAATTGCATGTTCCGAATGCCAAATTTTAAATTCCGTGTTCAGAATTCCAAATTCCAAATGCCAAATTCCACGTTCCATGTTCCGAATTCAAGATTCACAATTCCAAATTCCGTGTTCCATGTTCCAAATTCCGTGTTCCGAATTCTAAATTCTCTGTTCCGAATTCCTGGGCTGCTTTTATTGAGCACATATTTAACTATGAAATCCTAAAATTAAAAGCGGTAGGTAGATCTATGCCCAGTATGATTGCATGATTCTAAAATAGTTTCGACAAAAATTCAAGGCATCTGTCAAGTGGCCAGAGTTTACAGATCATTGGGCATTATGGTGGATATTGGTCAACTGCATTGTCCTTCAATTTTGATAGATACAAAGAATCTACTATAATTGTCGTATATACTCGAGTATAAGCCGAGTTTTTTAGCACATTTTTTTGAGCTGAAAATGCCCCCCCCTCGGTTTATACTCAAGTCACCTTTTTGCGCATGATCTCCCGAACTTTGGGGACCCGGTACCGGGAGGCCGTAAGTCCCTTGGACTCCAAACTTGGCACACATGTAACCCCACTCTTACTCTAGAAGTGTGCAAAGCTTGTTGTCCGGGGGACCTACGGCCGGGGAGCACCGATTTTTCAAAGCCGGACACCCCTTCCATAGACTCCAATGTTAAACGGTCATTTCTCTGGTGACTTTGGGGACCCGGTACTCCCATGTTAAACGTCAGTCTAGTCATGGACACAGTGAGGCATGGGCACAGTGAGGCATGGACACAGTGAGGCATGCACATGGACACAGTGAGGCATGGGCACAGTGAGGCATGGACACAGTGAGGCATGCACATGGACACAGTGAGGCAAAGTGAGGCATGCAGATGAACAACCTAGGCTTATACTCAAGTCAATAAGTTTTCCCAGTTTTTTTGTGGTAAAATTAGGTGCCTCAGCTTATATTCGGGTCGGCTTATACTCGAGTATATACGGTAGCTCCAGCTTTAACTGGTAGCAGTTATACCTCCCAACTTTATGAGATGGGAATGAGGAACACCTATTAGCAAATGTATGTAGGCATAGGACACACCCCCTGTCACGCCCCCTTAAGTGAGAATTATACCAAAAAAATTATTGGTTGAAACCCACAAGTGTTTTTTTTACCACTATTATTGCTTTATATTGGCATTTGAAATTTATAACTGCAGCAATTTAGAAATTGGATGAAAGGTTTATCACTGGGAAACACTATTTGAAGGATAAATTTAGCATTTTATATACAACTTTATAGATCAGATCAAAATGAGGGACAAATGAGGAGGAAAGAGGGACAGAGGGACTTTGTTCGAAATCAGGGACAGTTGGGAGCTATGGGTAGCGGTTGATTTAGTAAAGGGGTTGACAAGGGGTTTGTTTTACTAAAGGAGTATAGGTTGTTCACTCTGCAAAGTTATTGCTCTTCTTCACATAGAGAAAGGGTGACTTTATGTTCACTTCACTCATTTAATTAGGTAAAAGCCAAAACCAATTTTTCTTGCACTTGATTGAATATCAAAAGTAAACACAGCTTCATCTTTTTTTACTATGCAAAGTGAACATGCTCTGCTGCTATAGTAAGTATGCCCCATGTTCACTTTGCAAGCTAAAATGATTACTTAGCTTAGTAAATGAGATGAAGCTACAAAAATCTGGCTTTCTAATTTCGCTTGCAAGCAATTGAGTATTAAAAGTAAACATAACTTCACTGTATTCCCTAGCTAAATTTTCTGCTTGTTTAGTAAATCAACCTAACAATTTATAGATACTGTATATTTCATAGAGATATCATTTAGGCCTCATGCATATTGTGTGTCAAAGATGGCACTTTTAAGGGCGTTTGATATATTTTTTTGCTGCCTCTAAATGTGCACAGTTTAGGAGATATTTACTTTAGATGCAGCCGGTGATATCACCAGCACATGCACTTTGAAGGAACGGCATACCTATGCTCATTCTATAGAGCCATGCCGTAGACAGAGTGACGTCATCGCTGGCTCGACCATTCATATTGGCAAAGCCCATGAACCCAGAAAGAAGACTTGGTGAAGACAGAAGCGCCTTCAACAGTGACAGCGCGTCGCTGGAGGGCTTTGTTTTCAGGTAAGTCTGTCATAATGTCCTAATGTGATGCATACTAGCGCATTAAGACTTAAACTGCCCAGGGTCCAATTTCTTTTATTTTTTGCGGTTTACTACCGCTTTAATATTCTGGACAATGGAATGAATGAATGCCCAAACGCTTGAAATGCCTAAGTGCATCTGCAAAACGTAGCTTTAGGCAGAAGAAAAGACATTCAGAAGAGCTGGACAAATGCCCAGTGTGCATAAGGCCTTACGCTGGGTACACACGAGACATAAATCGGACAAAAACTGTATTTTCTGCAGGAACTGACCGACTTTCAGCCAGGTGTACAGCTCTTCATCGAACAGGCCATCATAAGAGTGGCTTTTGTCAAACAAGAATACTGCAAAACCAGCATCCTATCTGCGCTCACAGCTAATGACAGTCTCCCTGTCAGAACACAATAGCTCAGTGGGGGAGATAGTTGCACTAACATTGCATAGTTAGTATGGCGACCTCAGTTTTTTTTTGTTTTTGTTCAGCCTGCTTGGTTGAACAAAAAAAAAACGTAACTTGCACGCCAGACTTTAGGGTGTGTTTTTACAAGTAGCATATGCCCAAAATAGGGCAGTTTCTGCATACTGTTATGTAGCGATCTAAAGAGCACAATATTTGAAATGTTAGATCACCTTTGGTACAGGTACACCCTTCTCAGAGTACCTCCTTCCAAGTCTTAGACCAGCCATAGCAAAATTGCTTGATTCACCCCATCAACACTGAGTGAGTAATCCCTCCCGAGTATTCATTGTGTTGTGCATCCCCGCCATTGTGTTGTTGCGTTCCTGCCAGTAGAACATAGTGATTTTAGCTAGCGGCTTTAAGAGCTACCAGCAAAAATGAAATGTAAAATCTGACAGGCTGGTTGTACCCAAGTTGATTGATTGATCAACTTGGGTACATTCAGCCTGTCCCTACATGATTTGAATCTTGTCTGGTCCTGTTGAACCGGCCAAGATTTGAGCCGTCTCACACATCCCTGATCCAGCAAGATATTCCTGTCTAGATCACCTGGTGGTTTGTTAAGACTTCCCAGCTGTGCCCATGTGAATGCCCTGCCCAGCATATTCCTTTGGACTTCCAAATATGAGCAGTAAAACTTTACAGAAAATATGTTTTTTTAGCAGCGCAAAATACAAATGTGTGTTAGCTCTGTGTAGCTGTTACTTTGGTGCATACAGTTGCAGCATAAATAGTAATGCAGTCTGGTCTTGTGATTTTCATCATGTGTCACTTAGGGTACCAATATACAGGTCTTGCCCACATGCGTTTTTTGACCACGGTAGAGTTTTGGTGTGATGGTCTAAATGCAGCACAAATTACTTCCCTGGCTGCGTCAACTAATTTCTTGAAGGGCGATGAGGGGTGGAACATACTCTGATAGCAATGTATAATTAAAGTCTTACTAAACTCACAACAGTAAAATCAGTCTGTGTTCGCAGTAAAGCATGCTTGTTATACTCAGTGTAAAACCTAAGGCCTTTGCATTGTGTAAAAAGGCTGTTTGATCCTGTCATCTCTGATCCTCCCCTTCTTTTACTGTCCCCAATCCATCTGCTGATAGAAGAGAGCCTTGGAGTCACTCTGCACGTGCTCAATATGGTGTGTATTGCTAGAGAGTTTTTTTTTTTTGGGGGGGGTGTATGTGATCAGCAAAGGGCTGGGGTCATGCAGCCCCATAGTGCAGTCAGAGTAGAAAGAAAACTCCTCCTGCAAGCTTTAACCAGTGGTTGGCCAGACACTCACAGAAGTTACAAGACTGCTCTAACTGCTGATGAGAAAAGGTATTTAGCAATTTATATTTACTAAAATAATTGCATTTACATATTCTGTGTACTGTGGGAGACCAGATATAGTGAATGCAGGGTCCTGGGTTTAATAACACTTTAATTTTAAGTGGCCTCTTAAAAATAATAACCATAATCAATGATACCTGGAAGTCTACTACCATATAAAGTTGTATCATTTGCCATAAAATGCCCCAGAAGCTTACCATAAAACTAACCACAGATGTAGCTACACCCTTCCGATTGTCATTGCCAGCTTTGTAAAAAAAAAAAAGAAAGGGGGATTCAATGCATAAATTACGAAGAATATAAATGCCCTTATTCTTAGGATTATTGGGGTATGGCACATATCTTCATAATATTTTATGTCCCTCTGGATCTGTACTGTGAATGCTGGTTTATAATAAAATAAAAAATGTAATCAGTCAGTTTGGCCCAAGCTGTCAGAGCTGGAAAGTGCATATTGCCAGGATTTAATCTTGGCTGTTTTGCTTCCGGAACAGAGCAGGAATGTAGTTCAGGCTCGGAAGTGTTAGAAAGGTGCTTGTATTGATCTATTGTGTAATGGCTTAACTTCCAGAGCATGTTACATTAACCTCTTCCCTGTCAGGAACACAGAAAACTGTACTATAGATCTAGGCTGCCCTTGAAATATTTGTTCTAGTTAAAACCACTCAGACAGACACATGCACAATCTTTTCCTTTTAGACTATCCAACACAGAGGTCACTTTTTAGAAGATACAGATTTTCTGAAATCAGAAAAACTGGACCTTTTGGGCAGAAATTATTTCAAGTGAGTAATTTTATGGATGGGATCCCTTCCCTACTACAAAACTAGATGTTCCCATATATCATCTTATTACAGATAACACATTTAACTTTACATTTGTGTCTAGTACAAACAAGGCTTTTTAGAAGATGAGATAATATTGTAGGTGCAGTGCTTTCCCATAAACATATCAAATAGAGTCCTTTTCAATAGGATGTTAACATTTCCAAAATGTGGGATACAACCCGTATGATTTCCACACACACGAAGTGCTGTAAAGGTCCTCCACCAAGAGCAAAGTACACACTAACCCTTACCCTCAGTAGTGGACCGCTCTTTATATAGCGGTCAAACACGCTCAGTTAACCCAGCTCCGAGCCACCATATCCACAGGGACATCAGATGTCTGTAGCCAAATCGACATAAGGAACTCTACCAAAGCAAGACCTCAGATCATGAGGGGTTGAGGATAGGTAAAAAAAACTATTCATTGTGCAGTATTACTAGTCAAAATGTATTTAACATTTTGCCAAAGTATTTACAAACATAAATTGTAAAAATTGCATGTCAATCCATATTTTCTCAAGAATGTTTCCAACCATTAAGAAGGCTGACTTCCACGGCATAGCGAAGGCATGTGATCAAGCTCCCCCCAACGCATTTCATCATAAAGACATCATCAGGGGCGATTTTTACAATTTATGTTTGAGAGTATTTTGGCAAATTTTTAAATACATTTTGAGGGTAAGAGTCATTGTGTGTTTTGCTCTTGGTGGAGTTTGCATTGGTTGAATCCCACATTTTGGAACTTTTAATATCCTATTTTATATGTGTAGCGATACCTTCAGCTAAGAGGGCCGCAGATTTAGTTTGGGCCCTGAAGACAGCTCCGCCAACCCCCGGCAATTTACTCGACCCCCTTCTGGCACAGTTAGTCTAGGGTAATATATATATCTTGTGCACTATGGTTAAATTCAGACACCAATGCAGTGATAGAAGAATAACAAGTTTACTTTCTCGCTGGCAATAAAATCAACAGTTATAACAAATCACAGGAATATCTCTGCAGAGCCCTGCAGCAATAGACACACTACAACTAGTAAGAGATGGCGCACACGCGCCACGTGTAACAGTACTTCACTATGCGCCCTATGGCGCAGCAACTAAATAATCTATCTAGATGGCCAGGCCTGACCATATAACTCAGTCTCTAGGGGGGAAAAATTATTTGCATGCAGTCTTTAAACGGTGGTGCACATTTCAAGAACACATTTGTAATCCAAGGGAAAGAAAATGCCAACACAGTACACTCCACTAGAGATTCGTTTGACTCAGTTCAGCTATGGATCTCCAGGGGAGGGGAAACTGAAATAGGAACTGGTGGGCCACGGCAGTCTGTAGGCCTAACAATGGTATACAGTATTTGTGGATTGAGCATGTGCTCGCTCACATCTCCGGACACGATCCCAGTCCGGGAACTTCCACCTGCTGTGTCTCCACACACAGCATCTGCAGCGGTCTGGTCTCCGGCTCAGCAGCGGTTGAGGAAACCGAGTCAGATGCCACCCAGGCTCGCAATGGGGTGGAAGGCTCTTTTGGGTAGCAGCGCAAGGCCCCAGGCTTCAGGCCTTGCACCACAGCGGATCCGCACAGGAAGATCTCTCCACTGAAGTCTCGTGTCCCAAAGAGGCCGAGCGCAGCCTCGCCTCTTCCTTATATAACCCCACCCATGAGTCTCTGGGGTGGAAACATTGCATCCTGGGTACTGAATGGGATTCTGGGTAAGGTAGTTCTGAGAGTCTTAAAGGAGACCCCGCTACACACTCCCCCCACTTAAACTCTTTGGTCCCCAAAGATAATCCTAACATACTCTGCGTACAACCCCAGACAACGTTGCGTATGATGTTGGCATAGGGAATTCCCACCAAAACCGAGGGGTTGAATTCCCTTGCCCACAGGTCATACTATCATGAGTGGCCTGCCTAACTGTGCCAGAGAGTGAGTGGGGGTTGCCCTCCACCAAATGAACAGTGGAGGGATCTGGATTCTCTGCACTCCTCCTGGCAGTGACCACAGAATCTTCTGAGCTCTTCCCAATTTGTGGGTAGGTCAACTTTTTGGGAGGCCTTATGATTCTTCAAGCCCTTTGCTCTCTTGGGGTTTCTGGCTCTGGCACCACAGGCTCTTCTTCCGTAGCAGGTTCGGGCAATACGGCGGGCTCTGGAACAGCTGCTTCAGGGGCCGAGGGATACATAGAGTCTCTAGGGTCCTTCTCAGAGTAAGTATCACAGGCATCTTCCCAGTAATCTGATGAAGGACTAGATGGGATGAACTCAGTGGCTTCTGCATTCAGATTGGAGCTCACTGAAGATGATGGGCACCCCGTTGACTCCTTCACCGGGGCCCTCTGAAGTTTCCCGCCGGCTTGCGGTTATCTACTTTCTTCTTTTTAGGGCTGGAAAACACGGCTGCAATATGGCCAATTCCTCCACAGTTAAAGCAGACTATATCTCCCCATTCTTGTAAAGATGCGGGTGCTGAAGCAATTGGGAATAGTTCCTTCCTTGGTACTTCTCTCTTGGGGCCCTCTGGGTCTTTTGCTATCAGAGAGGTCAACATCTCTAACACCTTGGACATTTGTGATTTTAAAGTGTCTACTTCTGGGTCTCTTTCAGGGGTCATTACTGGGTTGACTAACACCTGTGCAGGGGCAACATTTGTCTTAGTCATTTGCTGGTCCTGTTGTAGTGCCTCCTCATCTCTGATGATTTTTATCAAATCAGAGTAAGTCAGTGACGTTCCTCCTCCCGAGGTTTTCAGGTGCAGCCAGACTGGATCCGAGCGCAACGCTCACTTTAAGACTTGCTTCATTCTTGCCGCATCTGTATCTTGGGGCTTCATTCCCTTCTTCAACACAATCTTGTACAGCAACCTCTTCAGTCTTCTAACATACTCTGAAAGTTTCTCCTTCGGCTGTTGGAAAGTATGTTCAAATTGGTAGACCATCTCTGTCACCTTTTCTAGCTGACCAAACTCTTCCTGGAGCATGGCTAGACAGTCTTGAGCCGTGCAGTCTGTATTTCCAAACCGGAAACTTTTCACGCTTCTGCTGCTGCGCCTTTAAGGCTTTCTATCACTCGTTGCCTCTTCTGCGCTTCAGGCACCTCCCATGCCTCCACTGCCTGCAATGCCTGTTCCACCCAAGTATCAAAGTCTTCCTCCCCTGCAGGGACAGGGAGCTTCCCTGAGAATGTCTTTAGTTTCCGGTAGCTAGTCTCTACATGCACCGTGCTTGTCTTATGACATTTGGTTAGCAGATCCCCTATTACCTTTATCAATTCTGGTGATATAGCAGTGGCAGGTGCAGGTGCCACTGGGGGCATCACCCCGTCTCCTCTTTCTGGTGAGGTACGGGCCGCAGCCTGCGGTAATCCCGTTGGTGATGGTTCCTTTTTTACAGTTACTGCGTGCGCCAACCTATAGGTTCTGTTGTCTGGTGTCCGCACACACTTGCGCTTGCAAGCCTCTGGCATCCTGTCCCCATACTCCACTAGTGCATACTGATATGAGGTGTCTGGGTCTGACTTTATCTCCGTCGCCCACGGTGTGTGATCTGGGGACACTGACTTCATTAACTCCTCTACCATCTCAGTCGACCATTCCTCCCCAGGGAGGCTGATGACTATTGAGTGGTTTGGCTCTGTCCTAGAGGCTTTGCACCACTCTTCTACTGCTTGTGGGTCCATGCTGGTACTTCTGGCGTTCACCTGCTGTATCAGGATCCCGGACGAGAACCCCCACGTGTAGCGATACCTTCAGCTAAGAGGGCCGCAAATTTAGTTTGGGCCCTGAAGACAGCTCCGCCAACCCCTGGCAGTTTACTCGACCCCCTTCTGGCACAGTTAGTCTAGGGTAATATATATATATCTTGTGCTCTATGGTTAAATTCAGACACCAATGCAGTGATAGAAGAATAATGAGTTTACTTTCTCGCTGGCAATAAAATCAACAGTTATAACAAATCACAGGAATATCTCTGCAGAGCCCTGCAGCAATAGACACACTACAACTAGTAAGAGATGGCGCACACGCGCCACGTGTAACAGTACTTCACAATGCGCCCTATGGCGCAGCAACTAAATAATCTATCTAGATGGCCAGGCCTGACCATATAACTCAGTCTTTAGGGGGGAAAAATTATTTGCATGCAGTCTTTAAACGGTGGTGCACATTTCAGGAACACATTTGTAATCCAAGGGAAAGAAAATGCCAACACAGTACACTCCACTAGAGATCCGTTTGACTCAGTTCAGCTATGGATCTCCAGGGGAGGGGAAACTGAAATAGGAACTGGTGGGCCACGGCAGTCTGTAGGCCTAACAATGGTATACAGTATGTGTGGATTGAGCATGTGCTCGCTCACCCCTCCGGACGCGATCCCAGTCCGGGAACTTCCACCTGCTGTGTCTCCACACACAGCGTCTGCAGCGGTCTGGTCTCCGGCTCAGCAGCGGTTGAGGAAACCGAGTCAGATGCCACCCTGGTTCGCGATGGGGTGGAAGGCTCTTTTGGGTAGCAGTGCAAGGCCCCAGGCTTCAGGCCTTGCACCACAGCGGATCCGCACAGGAAGATCTCTCCACTGAAGTCTCGTGTCCCAAAGAGGCCGAGCGCAGCCTCGCCTCCTCCTTATATAACCCCACCCATGAGTCTCTGGGGTGGAAACATTGCATCCTGGGTACCGAATGGGGTTCTGGGTAAGGTAGTTCTGAGAGTCTTAAAGGAGACCCCGCTACATATGTTTATGGGAAAGCACTGCACCTACAATATTTTTTAAGTTGTTTAATCACCAGTGAATTGTGCTAGCTGCTTTCTTTATTGTGTATATTTATTTTTATATATTTTCACATTATTGTAAGCGCAGGTGAAGTGTGGTTTTATATTTTCAGAAGATGGTTTGAGAATCAGTTAATTTTTCAAAACCTGGGTTCTGCAATTTCTCTTGTTTGCGCCTCAACTTTAGTAATGCCTCATTATAGGTCAATGATATGCCAAAGCTCCAAGTTTGGAAAAGTCAGCTAAAGCCAACTTTAGCAAAGTGAGTTTCTTTGGTTCAAGGGATCTCAGAGTGTTAAGAAAGGTGTTTACCTTCAATCCAAGTGGCTAAATAGAATGGAAGGGGAGCAAAGGGAAGGTAAGCATATAAAGATAGAGTGGACCAGGCATCTTAGTAAACGTATGCTTTGCCCAGCATGGCCATGTTCACTTTAAGCTCACTCTGCCCATTACCTTTAACAGAAGTGAGCTTAGTATATGTAACTTATGCTTAAATTACATTAACACCATCATCTTTTGCTGCTTTAGTTGTTTTAACCCTTAGATATGTTATCATATCAGTTTACTACATTAGTAAAGTATTTTTACACTTCTATGGGCACAGGGTCATCTAATTGTAGGATCTGGATCTAATCTTTGAATCCAAAAAAAAAGCCAGAATGTTTAAGTTTAAAACATAAAATAATAATGCCAGTCCAGTCCAGAAAAAGTTATTTTAGTTATATATATAGAGTGTGGTGGGCTGAAACAACCTCTGGCTTTTATAGGTCTTGGCTATTCCAACAGTAAGATCTTTCTGGCATAATTTCTGTCTGTTCATGTCCATCTGGGGGTTTTGAGCGTTCCTGACCATCTTTGTTCCAGCTCCC
This sequence comes from Rana muscosa, assembly GCA_029206835.1. Classification (NCBI taxonomy): domain Eukaryota; kingdom Metazoa; phylum Chordata; class Amphibia; order Anura; family Ranidae; genus Rana; species Rana muscosa. The sequence goes on from CM055118.1 coordinate 921,406,209, forward strand.
CATGCTGCATTTTCTATTATAAAAAAAAAAAAAATCCAACAGGGAGAGTAGGACACAATATGTACAGCAGATGTGCACACTCAGGGTCTCAAGTACAGTTTACCTAACAGATTTAAGAAATTGTCAGGTGGTTTAGCTCTCCAGCATGTGGCAAAAACTGTTAATTACAAATGCTGAAGACAAGAAAAGGATTAGAAAGGGAAAATGGTAAAAAATATTACCGTTTTCCAGTCGCAAAAATACTGTAGAATATCATGACTTCTATTTGAAATGGGTAAGCAGATTTTTTGACATTGGTAATGGTGCAAAATAATATTATCATGTGCAATAACCACTGAAACCAATCAGAGACCAGCTGCCATTAGTACAACTTTACTAAATTGCTCATTGGGCCTTCCTTCTTTTGTCCATGGCAATATTTTTTACTAATACTGCAGATCGTATTCTTATTCTGAGCCACTAAACTAGGGGTCTCCAAACTTTTCAAACAATGGGTCAGTTTACTGTCATTTTGATTTTAGGTGGCTGGATTGTGGCCAGTGGGAGTAGAAAATGTCCCAGGCCCAGCTTCAGTGAGAATTGCCTCAGAGTTGGTAGTCACTAGGAGGAGGAGGAGTACCCCATCATTGTTGTCAGTGGAAGGAATAGAGCCCCACCAGGAATAGTGCCCTACCATTGGTCTCAGTGCTAGGAATAGTGCCCCACCAGGAATAGTGCCCAACCATTGGTGTCAGTGGGAGGAATAGTGCTTCCAGCGCTGGATAAATAGACTATAAAAAAAACTCTCTCATTAAACAAAGTTCTTTCTTATTACTCAACTTTCTGGGGCAAACATTTTATAATGGGATACAGTAAATGTAACTCTATTTATATTCTTCTTAAAGTGGAATTTCTTAAAGGGGAATCCTCCAGAATCCTCTGATCTTTTCAAAAACTAAATGCTAATTCTAGTCATACATGGCTTAAATTTCACCTGATTCCTGCTTATTTAGACAAAATTTGAACTGTGGGTGGCCCTGTCATCTGGGTGGAAAATTGTCAGTCAAACAATGACTGCCTCCAATCAGATGCAATCACTGTTTAGGTAGTCAGAAGGCTGCATGTGAAGGCTGTCTGAATACAATGGCCTGCAGGTGGAGATTCTTCTATTACCACTATTTAGTATGGATAAGAAAGTCAAGTAATTCCTCTTGTTTAGTCCTTGAGGCTGAGAGAGACAAATCTAGCCATGTATGGATAGCTTAAGTGAGATGATCTACAACATTGCTGACCCTTTGCATATCTTTGAAAATATATCACTGAATATGACAATTTGAATACAGGGGATGCCTGTAATTTTAATTAAACCTCTGTGCAAATATTTTTTTTTTTTTTTTTTTATCTTTTAGCCAAATGTTTTGTTCTGGATAGAGCCCTTCTGGCAAATTTTTGTTTCTATGTCTCTGTTAAAAAGAAATGGGACACAGGCAAATCCAACGTACATTTTTGGAAGAGTGGGTAAGGGTTAGAACTTCTGATACTTTTGTTATTGCTTTGTGTCCCTTCCTGTCCTGATAACAACCACATCCCCCATTTTTGTACAGTTGTCACTTAGGCAGAAAAATAGGAAGAAATATCCAACGGAGTCACAGAGAGACATTAAAAATAAATTTCTAATTCTTACCCACTTGATTAAAACAAAAAATTAAATGGTTGGAATAAGGCTTAATGGTGAGACAATGGGGAAAAGGTTTTCCACCTCACTTCCACATTGCAAATTCCTAAGTCTGGCTGAGAGTGGAAGTGATATTTAGCAGCCAATATACATGAAGGTGATTGCGCTGCCCAAATAATGTGACAATTAACAAACTACAGTCAATAGAATACAAATACCATCTACCGTGTCAGATAAATAAATATTAGTGCAAAAAAGTTATCACATTATACGCCGGTATCTGACATGCAGAATCTCAGTCAGACCGCGGCTGTCCATTTTTCAAAAGCCGCGCCTCCTCCCTGTGCTGTTCCGTGAGAGGCGGAAAACTCATTTTCCCAGCAGAGCCTCTGTTCAGTGTTCCGCCTATCACAGATGTCCTCTCGTCCTCGGCCTCGGATGAGAGGGCATCTGTGATAGGCGGAACACTGAACACAGTGTCTGCTGGGAAGCTGAGTGACTGTTCCGCCTATCACAGAAAAGCACAAGGAGGAGGCGCGGCTTTTGAAAAATGGATGGCCGCGGTCTGGGTATGGGATCGTCGAGGCATGCAATGGCACAGTGAGGTATGCAATGGCACAGTGAGGTATGCAATGGAACAGTGAGGTATGCAATGGAACAGTGAGGTGTGCAATGGAACAGTGAGGTATGCAATGGAACAGTGAGGTATGCAATGGCACAGTGAGGTATGCAATGGCACAGTGAGGTATGCAATGGCACAGTGAGGCATGTAATGGCACGGTGAGGTGAGGCATGACTAGTCGGAAGAGGGTCGTCTTATATGGCGAGTATATCCCAAAACCAACATTTTAGCTGGAAAATTAGGGGGTCGTCTTATACGCCCAGTCGCCTTATACGCCGGCAAATACGGAATATTTTCCTCACAGAAGAATAACAATAATATATAAGAAATTCCTAGATCCCTTTTGTGTTCCAACAAGGCATGCACTAGTGCTCCGCCACCAGGTGAAATGGACGCTCACCTTATTACAAGACCCATAGCTGGGCCAACACAGCTTTTTAGAGGATAATGTCTCACACACCAAATGCTGATCGTCCTCTGTGGTACTCCTTAACTGCGCAAAGTGTTGTAGCATAGCTGTTAGTTGTTTCACAGTGTTTTCATATGTTTCCAGCTTTCCTGCAATCATGTTTCCCAATAAACTGTGTCTGGGAGCGCTGCTGCTGGACAACAAGGTGGCTGTCACATGTTACATGATGCGGCCTCTCCTGAAACTTCACAACATCTGACAGACAAACCTTCACCTCTTTCCCTTGCTCTGGGAAGGCTAAGAACTGCTTCTCTACCAATGACAGCATGTGTTGCCTTAACTCCATGTAAGTCATTTTATATATATATATATATATATATATATATTTAGCAGCTAATTCACGAAAGGATCTAACATTAAAAAAAATATAAATATATTTTGCAGATATTAAGAAATAAATCCAAAAAGTCTACATAATAACAGTTTGTAAAGGTAAATGTTGCTCGTAAAACACAACAGAGCAGGGACTATTTACATTCTACAACTTGGGCAAAGCTTATTACGTAACTGACCTTCAACAAACCAAACATGATTTGCTTCCTATTTGTGATAAGATATATGTTAACATTGACATAGTCCAATTCAATTCTTAATTTAATGTTCCTACAGGCCATGAAGTCCTGAAGGTCTTGTACCCAAGCTGGACTGAGTCAGACATCTGACTGTCAATCACTCTTAACCTGTCAACTCAATAAAATCCCCAATGTGTCTCAAATTGGAGCATAGTGCCTTTTACCTAAACATTTAACCATTTCATAGGAACGCTGAGCTTTGTTTTCTATTGTTATACAAGTTATTGTAGGGTTGCCAGCTGTCCCTTATCAACAGAGAAAACATTGTTAGCAAGCACTGCAGGTGGTAGCCATAGCCCTCCTCCCTGCTGTAAAAATCTTTAAAAGAGGTCAAAGCTCTCCACAACTCTGCCCCAAGTTACATTACCAACTTAGTGTCAAAAGATCACCCAAGCTATCCTCTTTGCTCCTATTCCTCTCTAACTTCCTTGTCACCTCCTCACAATCTTGTTTCCAGGATTTCTTCAAAACTTCTCACATCCTCTTGACTCCTCTACCCCAATCTCTCTAGCTATCCCCCACTCTGTTCAATGATCACTGAAAAATTATCTCATTAGGGAAGCCCTTCCTGCCTCCACTTAGAGAGGGCCCCCCCTTTTTTTCCCCGTTATTATAGAAATAGCCATCAATAAGATCCAAAACCTAAATAAGTACAACGTAGACACCCTCTGACAGAAAGTTGGATCACAGCAGGAATTTCGAGATTTGGAGGAGGCTGAGCGCATTAGAAGGTACTTTTTTGAGTTCGGAATATATACTTGAACAGATTTGTTTTTTAAACCAGTGTCACTTTAATAGGAGAAGATACTGTTGGGGTACCTCTATAGAGACTGCTCTAAAAAAAATTGTGTGTTAAGTATGTGGAAGGGGCCACTCACCCTGCACATGGGGGTACCATTTGCCCTGCATGCACTCATCATTGCCACAGGACCAGGCAGAGACTGCGGTCATGTGAAAGTCTAACATTAAGGCAGTTCCCAGACTTAGAGATGAGCCACGTCACGGTGCGCAGTAACAAAAGTGCCTTTGAAAAATGCTGTCCGGCCTAAATTTTCCTACTCTGCTAGAAAAATCTCCACTCTAGCACCTACCTAACTAGAGGGTACTACACAAAACCTCAGTTACATTTTTCCTATAAAGAAAACTGATCTAACCCCTTCATTTTGCACATTTGGCCTTTTCTAACAGGTACTTGCTCCCACTCCTTCTTCCTCGCCTAGGCAAGATGACGTCTCCTCGTTTTGGCTCCCCCATGCCCAGTCATCGTGAAGTCAAAGTTACCTCTTAAATCCAGAAACCATTGACTTTGGGTTGTAGAAAGACAGCACTTTTTGGCCTGGTAAGTATGCATTTACTAAAAGTTGGTAGCTACAGTTTTCTGTATCTGCTGACTTAGATTTTTCAGCATATTGGGTGAAATTTTCATCATTAAAATGGGTACATCCAATGTTTTATATTGTGACAGAATCAGATCATACTTTGCGCTGTGTATGATGTACAATGAAGTGTACTGTACGCCACTACATGTAAAGGGGTTTCTAGCTAGGCTAGAAACTGTGGAGCGATAGACTAAAACCAACACATTTTAAACCAAAGCACGTAACCTCAAAGAAGCCTGTATGCAAGTTGGGTAACAGTTCTATATTTAAGTAATAAATCAGCAGTTCCAAGTCTACAGTAGGTTAGCATAAAGGAATTATTTTCACGTCCCTTCGCACCATCCCAAAATAGTTTGGATATGTGACAGAAGTTATAATATAGGGATAGCTTCTTTTAAATGCAGTGGAGCATTTAAGTATTTTAGTGGACATGTTTGGTTCTTCATGGTCTAGCACATTGTAGGGTCTATTTATCAATATTTCCATGCAAGATTCCCCCATTTTCAACTTTAATATTGTGTAAAAAGGAGGGAAAGTTGTGTGCATCTTGGGTAAAAACACAGAAAAACAAAGTAGTCACAATTAACTCAGAGTACACAGGTAATAATTTCTTTGATGTTATTACTTCTGCTACCAGCTGCCTTCTTGCACACAAGCCCAGATAGCAAGGTATTTGGTTACATTGGTCCAGCTTGGTTACATCCAATTCTTCCTATATCACATCTGGAGGGCTGCAAGGGAGGCAAAAATTAATTATAGTAGTCTGTGATTTATACAGGTAACGATGGTCTCTTCAGGTTGCTGCTCACATCACTTGAACATGGGGGAGGAGGGGAGGGGGTGCTCACCAGGCACCTCCACCATTCAGAGAATGTCTTTTTTTTTCAAGGAATACAAGGCGATACAGAAGTGGAAGAGGAGGGGTGGATGATGTTATGATTTCTGCCTTATCAAATCGGTAAATACCTAGTATTCATTGAAAAAATACCAGATGTTCACTAAATGGCAGAGGTGTCAAGCGAGGGACCCCCCTGTGTTCAAAATAGAGATGGCAAGTCACTCGAGCAGCACCTAGAAAAGACCAGAGCTGACTCTATTTTGCACAGACTATTACAATGAATTTCTGCATCCCCTGAACCCCTGCAGATGTGAGATTTGAAGAATTACATGTAACCAGGCTGGACCAATGCACTTTAAACTCTCAATGCTGTCATACCTAAGAAAATATTAGTATCCTTTCTGTGGCAGATGTAAATGCTAATTATGAACAGGAAAGTTTTCCAAATTATTGAAAAACTGCTCTTTGATTAGGCTTGTTCTTTTACTCTTTAAAGAGGAGTTTTTTTGTGTTTATTAAAAGACAGTAGCTACAAAAACTGTAGCAGCTGACTTTTAAGAAACAGGCACTCACCCGAGCTGTCCCTTCCCTCCATATTCTGTCCCTGGTGCCAGCATCTCAACTGTGGGCACCTGGTTGTGACAGCTTGCGGCTCCACAGCCAGGTGCCCATTGCACATGTGTGAGCCACACTGCAGTCTTCTGGGACCTGTGACGTGTCCCAGATGACTGAGGGAGGGAGGGGGAATAGAGAACTTCCAGTTGGATCGCCTAGCCCATCCAAGCAGAAGTGGGAATGGGTACCTGTCAAAACCAGGTATCAGCTCCTCCCACCAAATTTGGGGAAAAGGAGGAAGGGAGGAGGCATTAAAGTGGAGCTTCCCCTTTTGGGTGGAGCTCCACTTTAAGGCCCAGTTCACACCTGAGTGATTTGAAGCACAGCTTGAAGCTTCATCAGAAATGCTTAAACACTCAACATTGGGATCTCCATTATTATCAATGGTGCCTGTTCACATCTGAGCATAGTGTTGCCTAGAAGTTTATCAATTGAAAAAGAACATGAGCTTCTTTAGGGGCAGAGTCACACATATTGGTGCCAATGAGCTTCACTGGGAGGCCTCAAAAAGGCTCACAATTCCACATTATGCAAATGTTTGCGTGTTTTCTTGCCTAGGTACTAGTTTTCCATTGGTTAAAAATAGAAAAAAAATGGTCAAAGACGTTCAGCTCAAGTGTGAATGGAGCCTTATGTAGAAGAGTGGAAGATAAAACTATCACATGTTCATCATCTCTTTTCTGGATGTCTTATTCAAGGACAAGTATCCAAACTTTTTCTTGGGGAGATATTAACCACTTAATATCACCTCCCAGCGGCTCTTTAGGTGGTCTATAATTCCTTGGGGGCAGTGTGTGGCTTCTGTATCATGTGACCGTTGTGACCGCTGTTACAGTGGTCACATGATCAGAAGCCCTTACCACTGGCTCCCAATCAGAAGCCTTGACCAAGCAGTTGTTGGTGACAGTTTGGTCAATGTACTTGCTGCCACATATATGCATTACACAGTTGGCAAGAGGTTAAAACAAAGGGGACACACTGGCGCCTTATTCATAAGAGTAAGCAAAATACTTGTGTACTAACATCATTAAAGTAATTGCTAGTAGCTAGGGATGGGCCCGGTGCTCGATTCGAACCCATGTTCGAATCGAGCATCGGGCGTTCGCTCGCTCGTCGAGCCCAGAACTATTTGGGCCGTTCGCATCACATTCGTGTGATGCGAGCGGCCCCGCAATGCATTGCGGCCGGCGCGGCCGGCGCAGTGCATTGCTGGCTGATGATTGGCCAAGCATGCACTGTGACCCCGCATGCTTGGCCAATCACAGCGCCCGAAACTCGGAGAGCAATAATTGGCTACAGGCAGGACGCCTGTAGCCAATTACAGCTCAGGGGCTTTAGTACACGCCCCACCATTTAAAAGGCCGCCACGCCATCGGCCCCGGTCACATGAGTTCCGGCTTTAGGAGAGATTAGTCTGCTGATTCTGTCTTTGCTTGATACTGAAAGATTTGCTCTTCTTTGCTAAACCATTGGCTATTTCTTTGCTAAACCATTGCTACCTAAGTCATTGATCGTTCATTGCTGCTGATTGCACAGTTAGTGTGTTATTAGCTGCTGCTGGGGATTAGTCTGGTGCGTGCTTACTGTTAGTACAGTATTGCAGTAGTACCAACCGCAGTGCTGTTAGCACAGCATTGCACCCCAACAGCACCCATAGGACTTCTAGTGTGTTAGTGGCAGCAAACAGAGCTCCTATATTTTCTTCTCAGCAGCACCCATAGGACTTCTAGTGTGTTAGTGGCATCACACAGAGTTCCTATATTTTCTTCTCAGCAGCACCCATAGGACTTCTAGTGTGTTAGTGGCATCACACAGAGCTCCTATATTTTCTTCTCAGCAGCACCCATAGGACTTCTAGTGTGTTAGTGGCAGCAAACAGAGCTCCTATATTTTCTTCTCAGCAGCACCCATAGGACTTCTAGTGTGTTAGTGGCAGCAAACAGAGCTCCTATATTTTCTTCTCAGCAGCACCCATAGGACTTCTAGTGTGTTAGTGGCAGCAAACAGAGCTCCTATATTTTCTTCTCAGCAGCACCCATAGGACTTCTAGTGTGTTAGTGGCAGCAAACAGAGCTCCTATATTTTCTTCTCAGCAGCACCCATAGGACTTCTAGTGTGTTAGTGGCAGCAAACAGAGCTCCTATATTTTCTTCTCAGCAGCACCCATAGGACTTCTAGTGTGTTAGTGGCAGCAAACAGAGCTCCTATATTTTCTTCTCAGCAGCACCCATAGGACTTCTAGTGTGTTAGTGGCATCACACAGAGCTCCTATATTTTCTTCTCAGCAGCACCCATAGGACTTCTAGTGTGTTAGTGGCAGCAAACAGAGCTCCTATATTTTCTGCTCAGCAGCACCCATAGGACTTCTAGTGTGTTAGTGGCATCACACAGAGCTCCTATATTTTCTTCTCAGCAGCACCCATAGGACTTCTAGTGTGTTAGTGGCAGCAAACAGAGCTCCTATATTTTCTTCTCAGCAGCACCCATAGGACTTCTAGTGTGTTAGTGGCATCACACAGAGCTCCTATATTTTCTTCTCAGCAGCACCCATAGGACTTCTAGTGTGTTAGTGGCAGCAAACAGAGCTCCTATATTTTCTTCTCAGCAGCACCCATAGGACTTCTAGTGTGTTAGTGGCAGCAAACAGAGCTCCTATATTTTCTTCTCAGCAGCACCCATAGGACTTCTAGTGTGTTAGTGGCAGCAAACAGAGCTCCTATATTTTCTTCTCAGCAGCACCCATAGGACTTCTAGTGTGTTAGTGGCAGCAAACAGAGCTCCTATATTTTCTTCTCAGCAGCACCCATAGGACTTCTAGTGTGTTAGTGGCATCACACAGAGCTCCTATATTTTCTTCTCAGCAGCACCCATAGGACTTCTAGTGTGTTAGTGGCAGCAAACAGAGCTCCTATATTTTCTGCTCAGCAGCACCCATAGGACTTCTAGTGTGTTAGTGGCATCACACAGAGCTCCTATATTTTCTTCTCAGCAGCACCCATAGGACTTCTAGTGTGTTAGTGGCAGCAAACAGAGCTCCTATATTTTCTTCTCAGCAGCACCCATAGGACTTCTAGTGTGTTAGTGGCATCACACAGAGCTCCTATATTTTCTTCTCAGCAGCACCCATAGGACTTCTAGTGTGTTAGTGGCAGCAAACAGAGCTCCTATATTTTCTTCTCAGCAGCACCCATAGGACTTCTAGTGTGTTAGTGGCAGCAAACAGAGCTCCTATATTTTCTTCTCAGCAGCACCCATAGGACTTCTAGTGTGTTAGTGGCATCACACAGAGCTCCTATATTTTCTTCTCAGCAGCACCCATAGGACTTCTAGTGTGTTAGTGGCAGCAAACAGAGCTCCTATATTTTCTGCTCAGCAGCACCCATAGGACTTCTAGTGTGTTAGTGGCATCACACAGAGCTCCTATATTTTCTTCTCAGCAGCACCCATAGGACTTCTAGTGTGTTAGTGGCAGCAAACAGAGCTCCTATATTTTCTTCTCAGCAGCACCCATAGGACTTCTAGTGTGTTAGTGGCATCACACAGAGCTCCTATATTTTCTTCTCAGCAGCACCCATAGGACTTCTAGTGTGTTAGTGGCAGCAAACAGAGCTCCTATATTTTCTTCTCAGCAGCACCCATAGGACTTCTAGTGTGTTAGTGGCAGCAAACAGAGCTCCTATATTTTCTTCTCAGCAGCACCCATAGGACTTCTAGTGTGTTAGTGGCATCACACAGAGCTCCTATATTTTCTTCTCAGCAGCACCCATAGGACTTCTAGTGTGTTAGTGGCAGCAAACAGAGCTCCTATATTTTCTTCTCAGCAGCACCCATAGGACTTCTAGTGTGTTAGTGGCAGCAAACAGAGCTCCTATATTTTCTTCTCAGCAGCACCCATAGGACTTCTAGTGTGTTAGTGGCAGCAAACAGAGCTCCTATATTTTCTTCTCAGCAGCACCCATAGGACTTCTAGTGTGTTAGTGGCATCACACAGAGCTCCTATATTTTCTTCTCAGCAGCACCCATAGGACTTCTAGTGTGTTAGTGGCAGCAAACAGAGCTCCTATATTTTCTTCTCAGCAGCACCCATAGGACTTCTAGTGTGTTAGTGGCATCACACAGAGCTCCTATATTTTCTTCTCAGCAGCACCCATAGGACTTCTAGTGTGTTAGTGGCAGCAAACAGAGCTCCTATATTTTCTTCTCAGCAGCACCCATAGGACTTCTAGTGTGTTAGTGGCATCACACAGAGCTCCTATATTTTCTTCTCAGCAGCACCCATAGGACTTCTAGTGTGTTAGTGGCAGCAAACAGAGCTCCTATATTTTCTTCTCAGCAGCACCCATAGGACTTCTAGTGTGTTAGTGGCAGCAAACAGAGCTCCTATATTTTCTTCTCAGCAGCACCCATAGGACTTCTAGTGTGTTAGTGGCATCACACAGAGCTCCTATATTTTCTTCTCAGCAGCACCCATAGGACTTCTAGTGTGTTAGTGGCAGCAAACAGAGCTCCTATATTTTCTTCTCAGCAGCACCCATAGGACTTCTAGTGTGTTAGTGGCATCACACAGAGCTCCTATATTTTCTTCTCAGCAGCACCCATAGGACTTCTAGTGTGTTAGTGGCAGCAAACAGAGCTCCTATATTTTCTTCTCAGCAGCACCCATAGGACTTCTAGTGTGTTAGTGGCAGCAAACAGAGCTCCTATATTTTCTTCTCAGCAGCACCCATAGGACTTCTAGTGTGTTAGTGGCAGCAAACAGAGCTCCTATATTTTCTTCTCAGCAGCACCCATAGGACTTCTAGTGTGTTAGTGGCATCACACAGAGCTCCTATATTTTCTTCTCAGCAGCACCCATAGGACTTCTAGTGTGTTAGTGGCAGCAAACAGAGCTCCTATATTTTCTTCTCAGCAGCACCCATAGGACTTCTAGTGTGTTAGTGGCATCACACAGAGCTCCTATATTTTCTTCTCAGCAGCACCCATAGGACTTCTAGTGTGTTAGTGGCATCACACAGAGCTCCTATATTTTCTTCTCAGCAGCACCCATAGGACTTCTAGTGTGTTAGTGGCAGCAAACAGAGCTCCTATATTTTCTTCTCAGCAGCACCCATAGGACTTCTAATGTGTTAGTGGCAGCAAACAGAGCTCCTATATTTTCTTGTCAGCAGCACACATAGTACCTATAGTGTGTTAGTGTCAGCACCCATAGGACCTACAGTGTGTTGTGAGCACACATAGGAGTTCTATTTTTTATACTATATACACTACCGACTACAATGGCTGGAAGACCGCCAAGGAGAGGCAGAGCGTGCCGAGGCAAGAACACAGGGCAGGCAGGCTCTGTTTCTAGAGACAACAGTGCTGGCCGTGGACGTGGTCGTGCATCGTCATCAGCACGTGGCCATGGGACACGCTTGTCTTTGTTTTCGGCAGCTGGACATGTGGAGCCGCATCATGCCGAAGGCTTGGTAGAATGGATGACCAAGCCCTCCTCATCCTCCTCATCCTCTCTCACCCAGGCTCAGGGTACTGGCAGAGCAGCTGCCAACGCGTACTCAATGGCATCATCAGCCACCCCTTCCCTAGACCCACCATGTCCTCCTGAGGAGTCCCCCGAACTGTTTGAGCACAGTGTTGGGTACATGCTCCAGGAGGATGCCCAACGATTCGAAGGCTCGGATGATGATACCCAGCTTGAGGAAGTCAGTAGTGTGCGCGCAGAGAAAGGGGATGCTGAAGGACAGCAATCTGGCAGTAGTGTTCCACCAGCTGCAGCTTACTGCCAGGTTTGCTCTAGTGGTGAAGAGGGAGGGGATGATGAGGTCACTGACTCCACGTGGGTGCCTGAAGGGAGAGAGGAGGAGGAGGAGGAGGATGCAGCGTCACATGTCCAACGAGGCAGGATGCCCCCTGGAGGCCAGCTAGAGGCCAGCACAGCAACTGTACCACACCGCAGAGCTCCGCCTGTGCAGGGCGCTGCCTCTGCACGTTATTACAAAAGTTCTTTGGTGTGGGCCTTTTTTGAGACGAGTGCATCAGATCGCACCACTGCTATTTGCAATATTTGTCTCAAGCGTATCTCGCGTGGCCAAAACATCAGCCGCTTGGGCACCACAAGCATGAGCAGACATATGTCGACCTGCCATGCAGCTCGTTGGCAAGCACACATAAAAGACCCACACCAAAGAACAAAGCGGACCTCTCCTTGCTCCTCATCAGCTGGGATCTCCATCCCCACTATATCTTCAGTCCTCTCTGAAAGCTGCTCTGAGAGGACTGAAGGTGTAGAATTAGGTGTGTCACAACCAAGTACTTGCAGTACACCGACGTCCGATTGTAGCAGGCAAATTTCCCTGCCCCAGGTGCTGGACCGTCGAAAGAAGTATACTCCCAGCCATCCACATGCCCAGCGGTTGAATGCTAGCTTGGCTAAATTGCTAGCACTTCAACTGCTGCCTTTTCAGTTGATAGACTCGGCCCCCTTCCGTGAGTTTGTTCAATGTGCGGTTCCTCAGTGGCAGGTTCCCAAACGCCACTTTTTCTCACGGAAGGCAATTCCGTCTCTCTACTGGCATGTGGAAGGCAATGTCCATGCCTCGCTGGACAGGGCGGTCAGCGGTAAGGTGCATATTACCGCTGACTCATGGTCCAGCAGGCATGGACAGGGACGTTATCTTTCTTTCACGGCCCATTGGGTCACTCTATTGGTAGCTGGGAGGGATGCAGGACAAGGTGCAGTAGTGTTGGAGGTTGTTCCGCCACCACGCCTCCAAAATGCTACTACTGGTTGTGACACACCTCTCTCCTCCACCCCCTCCTCTTCTTCTTCCTCCATGTCCTCTTCGAGTGCTCTGTCCTCGGAACCAGCGGTGCTCCGTAGGCGTACAAGGGGCTACGCGAGTACGCAGGCAAAAAGATGCCATGCCGTGCTTGCGCTGGTGTGTTTGGGGGACAGGAGCCACACTGGGCCAGAGGTTCTGGCAGCTCTGCAGGGGCAGGCCGAGAGGTGGTTGATGCCACGCCAGCTTAAGCCAGGAATGGTCGTTTCTGATAATGGCACCAACCTCCTCTCCGCCCTGCGACAGGGGCAGCTCACCCATGTGCCCTGTATGGCTCACGTCCTCAACCTGGTGGTGCAGCGGTTCTTGGGCAGGTTCCCAGGCTTACAGGATGTCCTGAGGCAGGCCAGGAAAGTCTGTGTGCATTTCCGCCGATCTTATAATGCCAGTGCTCGGCTGACTGAGCTGCAAAAGGAGCTGAACCTGCCCAAGAACCGCCTAATATGTGACATGCCCACCAGGTGGAACTCAACGTTGGCCATGCTGCAGCGACTGCACACGCAGCAGAGGGCCATCAATGAGTACCTTTGCGACTACGGCACCAGGACAGGGTCAGGGGAGCTTGGCTTTTTTTCCCCACGCCAGTGGAGCATGATCAGGGATGCATGCACTGTCCTCTCACCATTTGAGGAGGCCACGAGGATGGTGAGCAGTGACAGTGCATGCATCAGTGACACTGTACCTCTTGTCCACCTGTTGGAGCATACGCTGCGTGGGATAATGGACAGGGCACTTGAGGCAGAACAGAGGCAGGAAGAGGAGGACTTCCTTGTCTCTCAAGGCCCCCTTTATCCAGACAATGTTCCTTCTGTCCCACCCATCACACAGGAAGAGGAGGAGGAGGAGGAGGAGGAGGAGGATTGTGTGAGCATGGAGGTGGAGCCTGGCACTCAGCATCAGCAGCAGCAGTCTTTTAGGGATGATGTACAGTCCCAACAAACCAGTGGACTTGTACGTGGCTGGGAGGAGGTGGCTGGCGATCATGTCATCCTCAGTGACCCAGAAGACTCCGGACCGAATGCCTCAGCTAACCTACGCTGCATGGCCTCCCTGATCCTGCAAAGCCTGCGGAAGGATCCTCGTGTTCTTCGGATCAAGGAGAGTGACCATTACTGGCTGGCCACTCTCCTTGATCCACGGTACAAGGATAAGGTTGCGGACCTTATCTTGCCGTCGCAGAGGGAGCAGAGGATGAGACATCTCAGGGAGGCCTTGCAGAAAGGTCTGTGCAACGCGTTCCCAGAAACTGGGAGGTTACAAACTCCTGGTCCTGGACGACGAGTTGCTGAGGCTTCGGTCAGTAGCAGAAGGAGCGGTGGGGAAGGTGGACATCTGACCGATGCGTTCAGACAATTTTTTAGTCCGCAGCCCCAAGGTATGATCGGTTCCAGCAACCATCGCCAGCGTCTGATATACATGGTGCAGGAATACCTAGGGGCAAGGTCAGACTTGGACACCTTTCCCACCGAAAATCCTCTGGCTTACTGGGTCCTGAGGATGGATCACTGGCCAGAGCTTGCACAGTATGCAATTGAGCTACTGGCCTGTCCTGCATCCAGCGTTCTTTCCGAACGCACATTCAGTGCTGCTGGAGGATTTGTCACCGATCATAGGGTGCGCCTGTCCACCGACTCGGTTGATCGACTGACCTTCATAAAAATGAATCAGTCTTGGATCACCACCAGCTACCAGACACCTGAAGCGGATATAACGGAATAATTTATAATGTCACATCCCTTCAAGACTGCCTATGCTGATGCTGAGTGACTGTCCTGTTATGTTCACTGACTATCCTCTTCCTCCTCCTCAATGATCCATGCCACCACACCAGTGCCTAAGGCACAATTTTTCAGCCCCTGTATAACAGGGGCGTGTAATTACAATTTTTTAAAAAGATGCTTCGCAACAGGTGTGACTGCTGTGCTCAGAGTACAGTATCTGTGAGGGGTTGCAGTGTTGTGGCACCAGCACCAGTGCCTAAGGCACAATTTTTCAGCCCCTGTTGGGGCGTGTAATTACAATTTTTAGGCAATGCTTTGCAACAGGTCTCATTGCTGTGCTCAGAGTACAGTATCTGTGAGGGGTTGCAGTGTTGTGGCACCAGCACCAGTGCCTAAGGCACAATTTTTCAGCCCCTGTATAACAGGGGCGTGTAATTACAATTTTTTAAAAAGATGCTTCGCAACAGGTGTGACTGCTGTGCTCAGAGTACAGTATCTGTGAGGGGTTGCAGTGTTGTGGCACCAGCACCAGTGCCTAAGGCACAATTTTTCAGCCCCTGTTGGGGCGTGTAATTACAATTTTTAGGCAATGCTTTGCAACAGGTCTCATTGCTGTGCTCAGAGTACAGTATCTGTGAGGGGTTGCAGTGTTGTGGCACCAGCACCAGTGCCTAAGGCACAATTTTTCAGCCCCTGTATAACAGGGGCGTGTAATTACAATTTTTTAAAAAGATGCTTCGCAACAGGTGTGACTGCTGTGCTCAGAGTACAGTATCTGTGAGGGGTTGCAGTGTTGTGGCACCAGCACCAGTGCCTAAGGCACAATTTTTCAGCCCCTGTTGGGGCGTGTAATTACAATTTTTAGGCAATGCTTTGCAACAGGTCTCATTGCTGTGCTCAGAGTACAGTATCTGTGAGGGGTTGCAGTGTTGTGGCACCAGCACCAGTGCCTAAGGCACAATTTTTCAGCCCCTGTATAACAGGGGCGTGTAATTACAATTTTTTAAAAAGATGCTTCGCAACAGGTGTGACTGCTGTGCTCCAAGTACAGTATCTGTGAGGGGTTGCAGTGTTGTGGCACCAGCACCAATGCCTAAGGCACAATTTTTCAGCCCCTGTTTAACAGGGGCATGTAATTACAAATCTTGATCTAATAGTTCACAGCAGGGCCCATTCCTGCGCCCACCAAGAGTAACTATGAGGGCCTACAGTCTTGTGGCAACACCGTCCACCACCACCACCACCACCAAAGGCCCAATTTTTCTGCCCTGTTCAACAGGTGCATGCAATTACAAATCTTGATCTAATAACTCACAGCAGGGCCCATTCCTGCACCCACCAAGAGTAACTGTGAGGGCTTACAGTCTTGTGGCAACACCGTCCACCACCACCACCACCACCACCAAAGGCCCAATTTTTCTGCCCGGTTCAACAGGTGCATGCAAGTACAAATCTTGATCTATTAACTCACAGCAGGGCCCATTCCTGTGCCCACCAGTCTTGTGGCTACACCAACATCTAATAGGGCAAATTTCTGCAGAGTATATACGGCAGGCCCCTACTTTCAAACATCCAACTTACAAACGACTCCTACTTGCAAACGGCAAGAGAAAACAGGAAGTGAGAGGAAATCTACCCCTAGGAAGGAAAATTCTATCCTGTTAGATTTAATTTGGGAAAAAGGTATCTCCTCTCTACTGATGCTTTATCACCAATCCTTGTTTCAATTAAAACCCCACTTTTCCAAAAACATTTGTCATTGGGACGGAAAGTGAGGTGACATGTTCTGAACAGATGTGCAAAGACAGCAAATGTTACAGGGGTGATAACCCCTCCCTATGTTCTCCAAAAAGCTTAAAAATTGATTTTTTTGGGATGTAGCTACACTTCATAATGTACCTGTTCAGATTCTACTTAAGAACAAACCTACAGTCCATGTCTTGTTTGCACCACCTATATACTGCTGTTCAGAGTATATAGGGTTGTAGGTATAGGGTTTTATTTTGGGTGCGGGGTCCCCCTTAGTATCCATACAAGACCCAAAGGGGCTGGGGTGGGGGGGGGGGTGATGGGGTAGCCATGCCATTTTTCTCAAGGATTTTCAGCCATATGGCGGCCAGGACAAGACATGACATTAAAGCCGCAAGTGGTTTTAAATGGCTTCTTTTTTTCCTTTACAAATGTCATTTTGTGCAAGGACAGTTCTAAACACGGGAAACACATGCCACTTCACAGGCATACTTTAGACACCCCCCAGGTACCGTATTTAAAGGAAAATTTCACTTTTTTTTTTTTCACTTTATGCATCATTAAAATGACTGCTCCCGAAAAAACTTTAGTTTTTAAAATTTCTTTTTGCATTGATATATGTCCCCTGGGGCAGGACCCGGGTCCCCAAACCTGTTTTATAACATTAACATGCATATTGGCCATTGTAATTAGCAATTTTGATTTCGAACGTTCGCGTCCATTATAACGAATAGGGTTCGAAAATTCGCGCGAACTTTCGGTCCGTTCGAAGGTTCTGGTGCGAACCGAACCCGGGGGTGTTCGGCTCATCCCTACTAGTAGCTTACAACTGACAATATCCAATTTACTAGTTGTACATACAGTATGAAATCCATCTGTCGTCTAGGCCAACATTCCGCCAACTGGATGTTCTCAATAAAAATGAATAATAAGTTATAAGTAAATGACAAACAAAGTAAGTAATCCCACAGACACTGCTAACGTTGCAGTCAGACCATTATTAAAGTGAGGGGGTTTCAAGGAAACAGTTCCCACTGAATCATTCACATAAATGATGTGATTCCAAGTTTAATCAGCAAAACATACTATTAAAGAAACGTGGGAGCCAAAATGTTCAGAGACCTCCAAATATATACATCGAGTCAGCAAGCTTTGTCTTCAGCTAAAGGAAAAATAAACCCTATCAGCAGTGATTGAATAATATCCAAGAAAGTCACGTATTACTGAGTGTGAACTTCAGCTTTTTCTGTATGGGTAGCATGTGTATTTTTGATCTCCAGCCAGATATGAATAGAAAAAAATAAAAACAAAAACAATGAATTCACTTATATACGCATTAAAAATAATTAAATGTATTTTTTAATTCAACCATTGTGAGCACCTGATTTTGACTTGGCTCTGGTAATCCCATGTACACCGGCAATCAGACTGGGAAAATAGTGCCAGAACTAAGGACCAATCAGGTGTGCCATATGCACTTGTGCTAACAAGAAAAACTCTGACAGCAGAAGAAAGCAGAGTGAGCAGAGAGATGAGCTCATCTCTCTGCTGCTGGTTCTTCACTGTCTAATCACAAACTGACTGCAGGGAGGGGATCAGGCTTGTATTGTTTATCTGCAGTAAAGTCAGGTCACCAATATGCCACAATTATTTGATGAGATGCTACTGAAGACACCTGATTGGCTGGGTGAAACGCGTTGGATGAGACTTCCAGTGACGTCACTTCCAGCCCATGGAGCGCACATAGTGGTGACGCTTCCGGGTCTACAAACGTTTTTTCATTGTTTACATGTGAGTGCAATGGCAATGTAATCTTTTTTTAAATAAAGCTGTATTACACTATGGTGGTTCACCCTTCTGTCCCCTTATTATATATCTGAGAGATCCAAGTCTCCTGGAGGATCATTACCACCGCTGTAAAAAGAGGAGTGAGTGAGGGAAGGCAGGAGTAAAACCCACATATTACTCAGAACTGTTAAATTCATTTTATTAATTTCATTGGTGTTTATGTTTTTTGTATACTAAAAAGTATCACTAATTTCAAAATATTTTTTGTGACAGCGCTGTGTGCAAGTTATATATGCTGAAGGCCTATCTAATTTCTTGAGGTCGTAAAATGCCAGGACAGTACAAATACCCCCCAAATTACCCCTTTTTGGAAATTAGACAGTCTAAGGTATGGCATGGTGAGTTTTTTGAAGTTACAATTTGTTTGTCACAATATTTTTGGAAAAAAAAGAAATGATATAAAATTTGTTTTCACAATTTCTTTTACATACTGTCATCAGTGCAGTACAGCATCATCAAATGACTGGTGTTGCAGTGATCAGGGATAATGTCTGGTGGCATTATGTAAATAAAGAAAAAAATAATAATAATTTTTTATTCAATTTTTTAAACATTTTTTCTTTTTTTTCTTTTACTTTTTTTTTTCTTTTTACTAATTTTCTTTTTTAAATATTTTCATCAGAGTAGTTCAGTGTCGATAGTGACACTTTACTACTCTGAGGGGATGATCAGGGATTTTTCTTTATTTTATTCTTTTTACTGTTATTTATTTATCAGTGCCGATACCGAGTATTTTCACGAGTACTCATACTCGTGAAAATGCTCCTGATACTGAAAACGAGACTTTGCAGTGTGATTTGCATCCATAAAAAAATGAATGGGTGCAAATCTCACTGCAAAGAATCACATGCAATTTGAACAGGAATGCAGTGCAACTCTTGTCCGAATCGCATGCTATTTCTCCCACCACTCCTGTGTGTGTGAACCCAGTAAAAAAAGCGCAACAACCGTGTAGTGCAGAAATAGGCAGATTATTAAAATGTTATAACAACTCACAAAGTAAATGTGTACTCAAATCCATATCTGCAGTGTCCACGTCCCGCCGATGATAGCAAACCACGGCCACTGGAGGTGCTCACAGGGCTGGAGGAGATATCCAGAGGTCTGCCCTCAAGCTGACATCACTTTCGCCTTATACCCACAGGAGTCCCAGAAATTCTCCTCCAGCCCTGTGAGCACCTCCAGCGGTTGTGGTTTGCTATCATCAGCAAGAAGAGGACACTGCATGTATAGATTTGACTAGATATTTACTTTGTGAGTTTTTTTTATTTTATAAACTGCCATTTGCTGCACTACATGGCGCTTCGCTTTCTTTACTGGATTCACACACACACAGGAGCGGTGGGGCACATCGCATGCGATTCAGACAGGAATCGCACTGCATTCCTGTTCAAATCGCATGCAATTCTTTGCAGTGCAATTTGCGCCCATTCATTTTGTAGGGACGTAAATCGCACTGCAAAGTATCTGTACTTGTATTTGCCAATAAAAAACGGTATGATGATCGCTGTTATAAGCAATAGATAACAGTCAGGAACGGTTTTCCAGGCCATTAGGTGTGGAATGGATTTTGAGGGGAATCCCCACGCTAAAATTTGAAGAAAAAAAAATGGCGTGAGGTCCCCCAAAATTAATACCAGACCCTTATCCAAGCATGCAGCCTGGCAGGCGAGGAAAGGGGGGCGAGGGCGAGCGAGCACCCATACCAGCGCCAAACCATACCAAGCCACATGCTCTCAAAATAGGGGGGGGGAAGCACCTTGTCAAGGGCCTCTTCCCCACAATCCAGGGCGGTGGTTGTCGGGGTCTGTGGGCAGGGGGCTTATCGAAATCCAGATCCCACCCCCCCATGTGAATGAGTATGGGGTACATTGTACCCCTACTCATTCACCAAAAAAAGTGTCAAAAAGAAATGAAAACGCACACAGTTTTTGACTATTCATTTAATAAAAATAAAAAACCAATGTCCCCCGATGTAGATCCATCGTCAATCACGACACCCACTGCAATGCCAGACACTGGGGGGAAAAAAAAAGCTCCGCCCATGACGAAGGCTCCCTGCCGACTGCCTGCTCCGCTGTCTGACGGTTCTTAACCACTTGCTTACTGGGCACTTAAACCCCCTTCCTGCCCAGAGCAATTTTCAGCTTTCAGCGCTAACGCACTTTGAATGACAATTGCACGGTCATACTACACTGTACCCAAATGAAATTTTTATAATTTTTTTTCACACAAATAGAGCTTTCTTTTGGTGGTATTTAATCACCGCTGGGGGTTTTATTATTTGCTAAAAAAAAAAAAACATGGAAAATTTTGAAAAAAAAATTATGTTTCATAGTTTGTTATAAAATTTTGCAAACAGGTAATTTTTCTCCTTCATTGATATGCACTGATGAGGCGGTACTGGTGGTTACTGATAGGCTGCACTGGTGGGCACTATTAGGCTGCACTGATTGGCACAGATAAGGCGGCACTGATGGGGACAGATAAGGCGGCACTGATGGGGACAGATAAGGCGAGACTGATGGGGACAGATAAGGCGAGACTGATGGGGACAGATGAGGCGGTACTGATGGGCACAGATGAGGCGGTACTGATGGGCACAGATAAGACTGCACTGATGGGCACAGATAAGGCGGCACTGATGGGTGTTACTGATAGGTACCCCTGATTGCACTGATGGGCACTGGTAGGTGACACTTATGGGCACTGGTAGGTGACACTTATGGGCGGCACTGGTAGGTGACACTTATGGGCAGCACTGGTAGGTAGAACTGTGGGCACTGATGGGTGGCACTGTGGGCACTGATGGGTGGCGCTAGTGGGCACTGCAAGGTGGCACTGGCAGGTGGCACAGGTGGCAAAAATGAGCAGGAGGCTGCTCTCCCTGATCGGGACCGATGTCCCTCTAACAGCCGCCGGTGATCAGCTTTTTTTTTTCTCCTCACGCTATCAGCGTGAGGAGAAAAAATAGCTGACTACCGGCTCTGTTTACATCACATGATCAGCTGTCATTGGCTGACAGCTGATCACGTGATAAGGGGTCAGGATCGACCCCTTACTCCGATCTGTGATTCAGCGAGTCTCATTGACTTGCTGATCACAGAGTGCGCCGCGCGCGCCCTGCAAGGGGCGGGCAGGCCGCTCGAGCACGGGAGGATGTCCAGGGACGCCCTCCCGGCAATTCAGGTCCGCGCTCCAGCCGTCTTTCGGCTATAGCGCAGGTCTGAAGAGGTTAAATAGGTAAGGGGCGGGGCCACCTGGCGACGTCACCTGGTGGCACCGCCCCCATGTGACATCACCGACCCAGGCATTATATTTAAAGGAATTTTTCATTCTCCCCTTTTCCAATCACAGAACACCTTTTATTCAGTGAAAGGGAAACAAGACTTTATGGATGTGAGAGGTGGAGGGCGAGTGACCTACAGTATATAGCCTTGTATAGCCCTCTGAATAGTGGATTGCTTTCAGAGGGCGTTTGACAAGTATTATGGAGGTGATAAGTCCCCTCCTTTCTGCCTGTTTTAACCCCAGAAATGCATTGCACGTGGTTGGGATGCAGCCCCATTGAGTTTAGTGGGCCGTGTTTGGTAAATACAAGCTGCAGATTAAAAAGACAAAACTTAAAATGACATAGCTTATATGATATTTTAGTGTTTGGTTTACATATACTTTAAAGAATAATTAATAACACTATGAAAATAACCAAATAAAGGGTTAACTCCGTGTGAACTGTGTAATCGCTAAGTAGCATGAGATTAACCCCCTACAATGAAGACCATGTACTGCCAGTGAGGCAGTTGTCAAGAGGAGGTTAAGCTGTTGCTATGTGATTCAAAATTTCATGCGTAGTTAAATCCTTGTAGAAAATGGCATAGAGAACAGTATGGAAACTAGCAAGTGAATGGGAAGACAAAGGGTAGTGACAGCCATTCAGACACAGGAGCAGACATCCTCTGGCCCTGGCCACATAGAAATACAGACATATTGTATGTAGATTGTTTTCTGACTGTACAGTCATTAGAGGGGAAGCCGGCCATACATGGATGGAAAGTCGGCCAGTTAGATAGATGAGAATCCCTATGGGAGGTAATGGGGGAGGGCTGGATTTATTTATCACATCAAACTCATATCCTCATTACCAAATACATAACACACATACAATCTCATTACCAAATACATAACACACACAAATCTCATTATTTTGGATCCAAATGAAAGGAATATAAAATGAACTTGGCATGTTACCTGTCACCACCCGATATTAATTTTTTTTTTAATGCAACCGCTAAAATCTCATACAAGTGTTATCATGTTAATATCATTTTAAGATAAAAAAAAAAAACAATACCTTGTGATCCAGGTCCTTGGTAAGGTTCTTCATGTTGTGGGGTGACAACGCTCTGTCCATCTGCCAACCGTGCCCCTGCGTTGTCACCCTGACACACAGGGAGAGATTTACTAAAAATGGAGAGTGCAAAATCTGGTGCAGCTTTGCATAAAAACCAATCAGCTTCCAGTTTTTTTGTTTTTTTTTTGTCAAAGCTTAATTAAACAAGTTCAAGTTAGAAGCTGATTGGCTGCCATGGCCTTTCTGTTGTCACCTGGGTGCACATTGATACAGTATATGCTAATGCAATTTCAATAGTCATTGCTTTACAGATTCTTATACCTGCAGCTTTCATTAAAATAACACCTATTGTTCCTGCCATGACGGTCCTTATTCAGGTACTTGTTGTTAAGGGGTGACCACACTCTGCCCATCTCCCAACTGCGCTCCCACGTTGTCATCCTGTCACATGGTCTTTTGATAAAGACTACATCTGCAGCTTTTGTTAACCACTTATTCTCCATAAGGTTTTACCTCATGACCAGACCATTTTTTTTATTATTCTATTCGGCACTGTGCAACATTAACTAACAATTAGGTTGGGTTCACATGGAGCAGATCCGTTGGACGGACTCCACTAGCTCAGCGGGGGATCGCTGCGTTGATCCCTGCTGAGCAGGTAGATGACAGGTCCATCTCTGCTTACTGTGCAGGGATAGACCTGTCAGAGCCCCGCTTTTGCTTATAGGGAGAGCGGCTGAAAACGGACAGCCTGTCCATTTTCATTCGATCCCATCAGCGGATGCCGAATGTATCGCCATTCGTCTGTTTGAAGCTGATCTTGTTGGATCGGATGGCAGGCTGGTGTTAGCTCCGCTGACATCCGCCTGCTCATAGGAGTCAATGGGTGGCCCGCTCAAATCCGCCTGAAAAAGGTCAGGCGGATCCGAGCGGGCCGATTGTGTGAAAGGGGCCTTATTCAGTTATACAACACTGTACGCAAATGACATTTTTATTCCTTTTTTTTTCTCACACAAATAGATCTTTCTTTTCGTGGTATTTGATCACCGCTGGGTTTTTTATTATATAAAACGAAAAAAGAACGAAAATTTTGAAATAAAAACAATATTTTCTACTTTCTGTTACAAAGCATATCCAATAAAATCGAATTTCTTCATAAATTTAGACCAAAATGTATTCTGCTACATGTCCTTGGTATAACAAAAAATCCCAATAAGTGTATATTAATTGGTTTGTGTGAAAGTTATGATGTCTACTAGGGATGAGCTTCGAGTTCGAGTCAAACTCATGTTCGACTCGAACATTGCCTGTTCGCCCGTTCGCCGAACAACGAACAATTTGGGATGTTCGCGGCAAATTCGAAAAGTCTATGGGAGAAATCTAAAGTGCTAATTATAAAGGCTTATATGCAAGTTATTGTCATAAAAGTGTTTGGGGACCCGGGTCCTGCCCCAGGGGACATGTATCAATGCAAAAAAAAGTTTTAAAAACTGCCGTTTTTTTAGGAGCAGTGATTTTAATAATGCTTAAAGTGAAAAAATAAAAGTGAAATATTCCTTTAAATTTCGTACCTGGGGGATGTGTATGATATGCATGTGAAGTGGCGCATGTTTCCCGTGCTTAGAACTGTCCCTGCAAAAAATGTCATTTCTGAAGGAAAAAAAGTCATTTAAAACTCATTCGCGGCTATTAATGAATTGTCGGCTTTTATCAATATATAGAAAAGTCATTGATAAAAAAAAAAAAAAAACGTGGGGGTTCCCCCAAATTCAATTACCAGGCCCTTCAGGTCTGGAATGGATATTAAGGGGAACCCCGCCGCAAATTTTTAAAAAAATGGCGTGGGGTTCCCCCTAAATATCCATACCAGGCCCTTCAGATCTGGCATGGATTTTAAGGGGAACTCCACCCCAAATTGAAAAAAGAATGGCGTGGAGTCCCCCCAAAAATCCATACCAGACCCTTATCCGAGCACGCAACCTGGCCGGCCGCAGGGGAAAAGGGGGGGACGAGAGAGCGGCCCCCCCTCCCTCCTGAACCGTACCAGGCCACATGCCCTCAACATGGGGAGGATGTCCCCATGTTGATGGGGACAAGGGCCTCATCCCCACAACCCTTGCCCGGTGGTTGTGGGGGTCTGCGGGCGGGGGGCTTATCGGAATCTGGAAGACCCCTTTAACAAAGGGGAGCCCCAGATCCCGGCCCCCCCTATGTGAATTGGTAAGGGGTACATTGTACCCCTACCATTTCACGAAGAAAGTGTCAAAAAATGTAAATAAAAACACACAAACACCTTGGAAAAGTCCTTTATTAAAAAAAAAGAAAAAAAAGAATTAAAAAAAACATTCCAGCGATGAAATCCAGTGTCCCGCGGCGATCCCGATGTCCAGCGCTGTCCTTCATTGGTTGTGCCTGAGCGGACCTGATGGGGAACTCCCTCTCAGTATTTTAAATGTATAGACCCGCCCCTTCTAAAGTTCCCCATCAGGTCCGCTCAGCGGACCAGATGCGGAACGCGAGAAGGGGCGGGTCTATTAATGTATTACACAGCGAACGAAGTTCCCCATCAGGTCCGCCCCCTCGGTATGTCCGACCCCGCCTACGTCATTGGCCTGAGCCAATGACTTTTGTATGTATTGCCGAGACAATTAATTAATAGCCGCGAGTGAGGTTTAAATGACTTTTTTTCCTTCAAAAATGACACTTTTTGCAGGGACAGTTCTAAGCACGGGAAACATGCGCCACTTCACATGCATATCATACACACCCCCCAGGTACGAAATTTAAAGGAATATTTCACTTTTATTGTTTCATTTTAAGCATTATTAAAATCACCGCTCCCGTAAAAACGTCTATTTTTTAAACCTTTTTTTGCATTGATACATGTCCCCTGGGGCAGGACCCGGGTCCCCAAACACTTTTTAGGACAATAAATTGCATATTAGCCTTTATAATTAGCACTTTAGATTTCGAACGTTCGAGTCCATTGTATTTAATAGGGTTCTAAAGTTCACGCGAACATTCTGTCTGTTCTCAGGTTCTGGTGCGAACCGAACAGGGGGGGTGTTTGGCTCATCCCTGATGTCTACGAACTATTGTATATATACTGGAATTCACGCAGCTATAGACACTATACTATACTTATAGTGTATCTGTGATAGGGTGGCGGGCAATCTGGCACTAACACGCTGGCTGGGAGGGTGACTAACTGACACTGATGTTGCTAGTGACACTAATACAGTGATCAGTGATAATACTGTGACACTACCTGCCAGTGGCAGCTGGTGTTTTTTTTTTGGTGGGGGGGTGGCAAACAACCACCCGCTGTCTGCCGGTCGGCCCGGCACTTACCCCATCGTGGTGGGTGGCAGGCAGCATGGTGCAGTGGCTCGGCTCCGAGTCCTCTCTCTATGGCAGCTTCCAGCTCCTCCCCTCCTCCTCCTAGGCATCCAATAGGATCGCCTGTCCTTTCAGCCAATTGGGTGACCGGTGTCAAAACCTGCTCCTTGATTGATTCGCTGTTGTAAAACACCGGGGTGGACTCGGAGCGCACTCTCTGTGACCTGAGCCCACCCTATATTGAAGCCAATTAGAGCCTCTGGCCCTAATCAGTGCTTCAAAAAAACAGCCCCTCCGCATTGGAATCCATGCGCCGGTGTCCTGAAAGGGGTCAGACACATGGATAGGGGAGGAGACGATTGACGGGGGGCGGTGCCCGTGTGCCCTTAATGGACGGGCCGCCCCTGCTACCTGCACAGAGTTTGCATGTTCTCCCTGTGCCTGTGTGGGTTTCCTCCAGGTACTCCGGTTTCCTCCCACACTCCAAAAACATGCTGGTAGGTTAATTGGCTCCTGTCTATAATGGCCCTAGAATGTAAGTTAGGGACCTTAGATTGTAAGCTCCTTGAGGGTAGGGACTAATGTGAATGTACAATATACATGTAAAGCGCTGTGTAAATTGATGGCGCTATATAAGTACCTGTAATAAATAAATTATAAATACTGTAGTAATGACACTGGCTGGGAAGGGGTTAACATCTAGGGACCACCAAGGAGCTGTGTG
This sequence comes from Rana muscosa, assembly GCA_029206835.1. Classification (NCBI taxonomy): domain Eukaryota; kingdom Metazoa; phylum Chordata; class Amphibia; order Anura; family Ranidae; genus Rana; species Rana muscosa. The sequence continues at coordinate 921,432,929 of CM055118.1, forward strand.
CCTAAAGCCCCATGCACACGGTCTGACTTTTTGCCAACAAACTTCATTTTGAGCAAGTTGCTCAAAAAATCTGACCGTGTGTACGCTCTATCGGACAAACTTTTTTGGTTTTCATCAGACAAATGTTCGGTCTGCAAACGGACAAACTTTTCGCCAACAAAAGTCCGATGGAGCAAAGTCCGACCGTGTGTACAGAAAACCATCTGACTTTTGTCCGATGGACAAATAAGCATGTCCAGAACCAATGTTAAAATCAACCAACGATAGCAGAAGTTGACCAAAGGGTGGCGGTAAAGAGCAGAAAAACCACGTGATGTTGGAAAAGTTTGGGGTAAGTTTGCAGAAAAGTCCTGTGGCGTGTATGCTATGGGTGTGCCCGGCCAACTCAGTTCCGACAAAAATCCAGGGAAAAGTCCGATGGAAGTCCAACCGTGTGTACGAGGCTTAACATGTGCAGCAGGAACCGGCTGAGATTGGAACCATGTATGGGCAGGTTGATTGTGTCTAAGTTAATCGATTGATCAATTTGAGTACAACCAGCCTGCTGGATTTTACATGCGATTATTTAAGCGGCTGTTATAGCCATAAGCAATAATCACCCGCCGGGAGAATACAGTGACTCGGCAGAAGGAATTCCCCTGTAAACACCGTCTGTGTTGATGGGGGAATCAAGCAAATTTCTTTACTGCAGGAAATACGTTTGTTCTGTCTATGGCCGGCTTTACTCACAGATCTGGGCTGTTTTTTCTCCCTGCTTTTCAGGGAGAAGAAACAGCCAGATCGTTGTTCACTGTACACAGAGTCCTGTGTAGTTTGTAAACACTGAACTCTGTGTGTGATTGGACACATCAACAAAAACATCACATCAGCTGAAATCATTGGCTGCAATCTGCTGCCAAACTCGCACTGTGTCCAATCGCAGCACGGCTTGGCAGGGGTCGCATGTAGGTGCTCCCCAAACCTGGAAGCAAGCTGGCAACGTAGATGTATGTGACCTGTACCTGCCGCCCGCTTGAGCGGTTGGCAGGACGCTAACATAACACCTGTTGTTTCTGCTATGACGGTCCTTTTTCGGACACCTCTTGTTATGGGGTGACAACACCATGCCCACCCCCCCCCCCTCCCCCGCAGCTGTGCTTCTCCGTTGTCACCTAGTCTTTTGAGGTTGGCTGTTTCCATTATGCATTACACAGGGCCCACTCATGGAGAAACACCATCAGGAAGTGGCTGTAAACGGGCTACAGGAGATAAGCAGGGCTGAGATGCAACAAAGGATTAAAAAAAAAAAAAAAGAAGATGAGAGCAAAGATTTTATTTTGGATTGTGGCATAGAAATGTATTTTGCGAGGGATGTGTGCTGAATGTATATTAATAGAAGGCCGGATGGGCTCATCTGCTTTCCATATAGTTGGATGTGACTAGAAGCTTCCCTTCCCCCTCACTCCCTCCCTCCCTCCCTCTCTCCAGGGCTCGCAGTACACGCGCGGTTTATTCAGCTGTCTTCCATTCATAAAAGAACAGCTCGCTTTGCAATGAGCGCAGCAGGTTAGGTTCCGGTCCCCATTCATAAAAAAAAAAAAAAAAAGCCTCGGCTTCTGCGCGCGCGCCAGGCACCCCCCCGCTCCCACCCCCATTCATAAGAACGGCGAGGAAGGGAGGGGGTGGAGCGCGCAGGCGCGCCGGGCTCTTCCCTCCCATTCATAAGAACGGTGCGGGCAGAGCGCGCAAGCGCCGTGGGCCGCAGCCCTCCCATTCATAAAAAGCCATTTTCCCAGGGAGTTGCAACATCGAAAGCGAGCTGACAGCAGAGGAGCTATGCAGCCTGGATCGTCAGCGCTTGTACTGAGGGCTTTCCTGTGCACGGCTGGGGACGTCCTGTGATTTGTGGATTATTGGGAAATGAGCCTGGCTCCAGTCTTACAAGTAAGCCCCTGAATTGGCACGATTCATGTGTACCATGCACAGGGCACCATCCCTTCTCCTTTCTATTATTAGTAGTATTATTTGGGGACAGGGCACATGCACATCGCCTTTCTTTCTGCGATCTGTCAAAGTGGGTGCAATGCTGCAGGAGATCCCAGCTGCCTGGATTGGAGGTGCAGTGCATGCAATCTGCAGGGAGAAGGGGGGGATGGGGGGCTCCCAGCCCCCCTTGTCTCCCTCATTACAAAAGCCGATCGCTCCGATCATAAGACTCCCTGTCACTCTCTAGCAGACAGATCGGCCTGCGATCGCCTCCTGCTTTCATTTACCGATCGCTGGGGCATTGCGATGTCAGAAAATCCTCTGCTACCCATTAACATTGGGATTTGCCCCATCAGTGCTGCCTGTTGCGGTTTTGCTGGGATTTGTAGTGGCGATGACGCACTATGCCTTTAGAGTAGACTGTCATGTATGTGAAGGTCGGTGTGCACTGTGCAGAGCATGCAATGCCAGGCGTGACGTCATAGGCCAGGACAGAGCTAGGCATTTTTGGTTGGGGGGGATCCCGGGGCTGATCTGGAGGCAGCAATGCCACAATCCCGGAGATCCGGCCCAGCAATGTTCTGCAACTACGCAGACACATTGCAAACCATTCCAGCAACACTGCACCACCCCAATGGAGGATGACAATGACAGAGCATCAGGGGACAAATAAACCTGTTTATCATGGTTTATGACCCTATTATTTAGACCTGACCTACATCAGATCCGAGGGATCACCATAAATCCTTTCCTGATTGGATTATTTTCACCTGTCATACATAAAATCTAATGGTAGTGCATCCTTTCCTAGCTAGATTATGTAGACCTGTCATACCTGAAATCCATGGGAACACTATAGATCCCTTCCTAGCTAGATTATGTAGACCTGTCATACCTGAAATCTATGGGAACACTATAGATCCCATCCTATATAGATTATGTAGACCTGTCATACCTGAAATCCATGGGAACACTATAGATCCCTTCCTAGCTAGATTATGTAGACCTGTCATACCTGAAATCTATGGGAACACTATAGATCCCATCCTATATAGATTATGTAGACCTGTCATACCTGAAATCCATGGGAACACTATAGATCCCTTCCTAGCTAGATTATGTAGACCTGTCATACCTGCAATCTATGGGAACACTATAGATCCTTTCCTAGATGGATTATGTAGACCTGTCATACCTGAAATCCATGGGAACACTATAGATCCCTTCCTAGCTAGATTATGTAGACCTGTCATACCTGAAATCCATGGGAACACTATAGATCCCTTCCTAGCTAGATTATGTAGACCTGTCATACCTGAAATCCATGGGAACACTATAGATCCCTTCCTAGCTAGATTATGTAGCCCTGTCATACCTGAAATCCATGGGAACACTATAGATCCCATCCTATATTGGTTATGTAGACCTGTCATACCTGAAATCTATGGGAACACTATAGATCCCATTTTAGCTAGATTATGTAGACCTGTCATACCTGAAATCTATGGGAACACTATAGATCCTTTCCTAGCTGGATTGTGTAGACCTGTCATACCTGAAATCCATTGGAACACTATAGATCCCTTCCTAGCTGGATTATCTAGACCTGTCATACCTAAAAACCATGGGAACACTATAGATCCCTTCCTAGCTAGATTATGTAGACCTGTCATACCTGAAATCCATGGGAACACTATAGATCCCTTCCTAGCTAGATTATGTAGACCTGTCATACCTGAAATCTATGGGAACACTATAGATCCCTTCCTAGCTAGATTATGTAGACCTGTCATACCTGAAATCTATGGGAACACTATAGATCCCTTCCTAGCTAGATTATGTAGACCTGTCATACCTGAAATCTATGGGAACACTATAGATCCCTTTCTAGTCAGATTATGTTAACCTTTCATATATACAATCCATGGGACGTAGCTCCATTCCCAGCTGGATTATTTTGACCTGTTTTACATGAAATCTAATGGAAATAGATTGCTTTCAGCTAGAATATTTAGACCTGTCTTCTATGAAATCACTACAGATCCATAGATCCCTTCCTAGCTGAATTATTTAGATTTGTCATACATGAAATCTAGGGACGATAGATCCCTTGCTAGGTACATTTATACCTGTCATGCTTGAAATCCATGGGATCATTATAGATCCCTTAGCTAGATTATGTGGTCCTATCAAATATTAAATCCATGGGATGTAAATCCATTCCTAGCTGAATTATTTAGACCTGTCATACATGAAATCTAGGGATGGTAGATCCCTTGCTAGGTAGATTTATAGCTGTCATGCATGAAATCCATGAGAGGTATAGCCCTTTGCAGCTAGATTATGTAGACCTGTCATACATGAAATCCATAGGATCGCTATTGATTCCTTTCTAGCTAGATTATGTGGACCTGTCATATATAAAATCCATGGGAGGTAGATCCTTTCCTAGCTGAAATATTTAGACCTGTCATACATGAAATCCAGAAGCCGTAGATCCCTTGCTAGCTAGATTTATGCCTGTCCTACATGAAAGCCATGGGTGGTAGAGCCCTTTATAGCTAGAATATATAGACCGGTCATACGAGAAATCCATGGATTCACTATAGATCCCTTCCTAGTCATTTTATTTGGACCTGGCTGTCACATGTGAATACCAGAGGAAATCGATTCCTTGCTAGCTAGAATATTTGGACCTTTTATACATGAAATCCATGGGATCTCCGTAGATCCCTTTTTAGTTAGACCAACCTCTGGTGCAGAATTGGAGGCAGGGAGGCCACAACTGATTAATCTGACATTTGTAATGTATAATGGACCACTCACATACTTGTTCTTAAGAAGGGCCCTGTTAGATTTGTATTCTCTTTAGAGAATCCATCTGGCCTGCTATGTATGTTTTCTTTCTTACGAAATCCCTAGCAGATGTTCTGCAACACATTTTATCTTGAGTAAATGTTTAAACGTTTACAAATAGACTGCTGCACTGTACATGATTGTGAGTTGTTACTTTGTTGTTATGTTGTGTTTTTTACTTTCTTGATGTGTACAGCATATACACAAGGCGATATCTGTGCAATTGAGAACATACTATCTCTCCTTTATTGTTTCTGGTGAACTTACAATCTATTTGTTTCTACTTTATGCAGTAGACTGTCATATCCGGTAGGGTACAAGGTATAATATCATTAACACATTTTTAGATTATACACATATTTATTGACATAGGTGTAATAATAAAATATGAGCTGGTTGATTAAATTATTGTAGTTAAGTGATGAGGGTGTTGGGTTTAAACCTGAAATTTAGGGTGCTAGAATTCTTCCATATGCTGTGTCAATTGATATCAATAGGATAGCTATAGGGATAGATGTTATATCTCTTACGCAACATTTTTTGGGTGTGGACGCTATTGTGCCATTTCCAGCGTCATTATAAAAAAAAAAACAGGGGATATTTGCAAAGTGGTATAAATTTTAGTTTCTAGAACCCGTTTTCATTTTAAAGACTGCATCAGGAAAAGCTGATATAACTGGAAGTTACCCATTAATCTGAGTGGTTGGCATCAAACCCTAACCTTTTTGGTCAGTTGACCTCTTTGTATAAAAGAGGAATAATTCATTTTGATTTACTGTCACCTCCTCCCTCCTTCTTCTTATTTTGACTTTTGTATTTGCAGTAGTGTAGTAGCAAATCCATTCAGCATATAGCTAATTATAGAGCCATTCACAACATAATTTACTGCAGGCTCTTCTGCTATCATCCGTAGCAGAGATTCATTCATGGGCTTTTACTGTGTTTTTCATAGTAAGCATTTTTCCCCCGACTGTATTAAAGGCAACTGTTCGGCTTGGTAAAAATCCCTAGTAAGCGAACAGCATGAACATTTTAGCTTTTTTTTTTTTTTTCTTTTGTAAGATTTAGCAAGTGCTGTGTTTGGCCGATTGCAGTTTGAATCATATATTTGCTTATGTTTAATGGGGGATATTTTTGATTTCTGTATGGTCATAATATGTATATCATAAATAATAATTAGCCCATTTACCAGCAAGGGAACACTGACAGTCAAGATTTTCACACACATTGTGAAGAATTACAGATGACTCCTTTTTAAATATTGTACCAAAAGTTCATGGCTTAGGTGGGTCATTTGATAAAAGACAGAAGATGATGGGAGTAAGGGGAGATGAAAACATGGAATTTCATTGCTGCCTTGAGTGTTTGTTTAAAATGGAATCTGTTTTGTAAGAAAACAAATCTCTTCAGTTTTATAGAACAGTTGATGACTACCAAGTCTGATAGATTTCTTGCAGTGGTTACAGTAAGCAGAGCTGTACAAATCATAGGAGCTTTGCCACCAGTCTGCATAAAATGGTAGCTGATGGCCAACTTTTGTTGGTGGCCTTCTTAAAAGTTCTTGATGTTTCAAGCTTGGACTAATTGGTAGCTGTATAATCTATGACCTTCTGCAACCTTGTAGTGAAACTCTAACCAATTCCTAAGTCCAATAATCAAAGCCTTATGAATTAGTTGCAGCATCTACCAGAACTTCAGGTCAAGGCAGGAGAAGATTGTGTAAAATTCAGGACCAGAAGGAATTTGTAGAATGGCCCCCCAATTGTTAATCTTCAACAGTCATTTTTATAAGATTAATGGCAGTCTTGGATTTGGGATTTATTCTGCCCTTACCTAAGTGACCAAAAAGTCTTAAATACGTGCAAATGAATTGTGTCCAAATAGCAAATAAACGTTATGCGTTTTTTTTTTTTTTCCTCTCCTGGTTGCCAGTTCCTGTTTAATCCGGAGATTACATTTAATTGCTTTTGCATATTGCTTAGAAGTAACAGGAAAGTCAGGCTTCTGTATCAGGCTTGTGAAGACTGATGGTTCACAGATAGGTGCTGTGTGGTGAGTGGTACTTGAATGGGGTGATATTTTATCCTTATCAATGTCTGGCAGATTATCAGGCATCTGCTAAAAGGATGTGTAGGTGTCAGAGCTGCCACAGTCTTGCCTGATTGACCAGTGGAGAATAGGAAGTGCTCAATTAAAGTGAGTGGTTCCTTGCTAGCCTGGACAATCCTGGCTAAACTAGATTAAAACCAAGATTGTTAAAGGACCATGAATATCAGCAGCCCTTCTAACCCCAACATTGTCTACTTCCTTTCACAGTTGCAGTGGCTGCTATTTGACCTTTTTTTTTCTTTTTCTTTTTATGTACTTATATTGCCTTACAACTTGTACAAAAGAGATTATAAAAGCGTATTTACTAAGGCAGATAGCAATTTTCAGGATGCAGTTACTTCTAGCTACCAGCCCATGACTTTTATTATTCTCACTTCTCTAAGCTGATGGTAGATGCAGTTTGATTGCTATAAGTTACTGCACTTTTGTACACCATTATTGCATGGCCTTTTTCAGTAAGCCTAGTAGCTTAGAATGTATTACTCAACTCGAGTACCTATCATGACAGCTGTCCAGTATTATGGAATCCTAGCTGTGCATTTAGCATATTATGTATTTTGCTGTCTCAGTGGCAATTTAATAATTGCTAATATTTATTTAAAGCATCAAAATGTACTGCTTTATATGTAAGAGAAATGACGTCCTAACAAAATGTCATACAATTTTTAAACCCTCCAGCTAGGTCAATGAGAGTTTCCAATAATAAAAAATAAAATATTGTGCATAACTTTAAAATGTGCTGCTGTTAGCGTTAATTATACAGTGTGAAATTAATTTATTTTACAAACCGGCTCCCTTATAAAACTCTCTATGCTCAGAACCAATTAATTTGAGAGAGTTATAGCTGTTTACTGAGTAGGCTCCTTGGAAAAACCCTATTTTTTAATGAAACTAGAAAATGACCATCTTTTCATACACAAAAGGGCAGATTTACAAAAGAATTTGGGATTCTTTACACAATAAATTGTCTTGCTTTTCATTTTAGCTACCTAATCATATGCAGATAAAACAAGTGAACAGGATTTTGCTTTTCACTTGATTGGATAATTTAAGTGAATATTCACACAATTTATTGCGTGAAGATTTTCAACCTCTTTAGTAATTTAGACTCAATAACTCAGATATCCTTTTGTGGATCTGACCTGATGTCCAATTATCCATGCATCAGTATCCATACATCACGCATTTTGTCTTTCAGATTATAGTGGACATTATCTGTATTTGGAAGGTAGGAGAATTAGTATAGTAAATATAGTAAGCTGTAGTTAAGCAGCCAAGAAGTTCTCGACCTCACATTTGGGATGAATATTGAGGACAGAATTGACTGCATCAAGTTCTGTTTCAATATGTCTCCTTTTCTCCTCTCTAGGGGTAACATGTGGAAATTTGATTTGGGGGGGGGAGCAATTTGGCTGCCCTGCGCGCCCAGCTTGAACAGCTGTGACTGCAGATGTGGCTGCAGTAGAAGCATCAGATCGTAAAACTACTGAAAGTAGAATTTCTAGTCACCTGTTTTCTCATAAGCCCAGCGTGTTGCATATGTAATCTATCAGAGCATTGTTGCCCCATAAACATTATGAGAGGCGGCTTCCTGTTTATGTAGCTCAGGAAAAACCTACTGCAGTGTTGGCAAGCAAAGACAAGGGTGTTATATAGTGCTCTGGCCTGAATTTTAAAAGAAGGCTATGAAGACTGCTATTGCTGCCCTTTCTGAAATCTCTAGGTACCTGGCTATCTTGCTGATCCAATGGCTTCCATACTTTCTGAGGCATAGGCCAGGAACAAGTATGCAGATCTGGAGTTTTGACTTCACTCTTTTCTAATCTGAATGCTTGTCAGTGAGTCAGAAAGTATTAAAGCAATATATTTTAAAGGAGGCCAGCAATAGTAGCTCTTGTTTCTCTTGTTATGTGTTATAAAACAACACCAAGTGCAGCCATAGGGTTGGTTTACTAAAGACAGAGGTTGTTCACTATGCAAGGGGTTTTCCCTTGGCCTACTGAATTAGGTGAAGTTCTGTTCATTTCCATCATCCAATCATGTACAAGCAAAAGTCCTGTTTTTTTTTTTTTTCCGCATAGGATTGGGAATTCTTTGCAAAGTGAACTCTCACCACATTCACTAATGAAAAATTTCCCTTGCAAAGTGAACAGCCATTTTTGCCTTTAATAAATCAACCCCATGGACTTTGTGGCAAGACAAGGATTAATAGTTGTGCCTGCTTTAGCGCAGACCCCTTTTTCCAAAAAACTAGGCTTCATTACCAGTTGTGTAATACACACAAACCCTTAGGTAGTAAATAGGTTCCCTTATACTAATAACTTTATGGCAATGTTATAATTTGTAATTGGAAGTGTCAGTGAAAGTAAGTAAAAAACTAATAATGTTTAAATGAATGAAAAAAAAAAAGATACCAAGAAAATCATCTTTTTACCCCACCCCACAAATGGGCTGTCCTAGGCACAAACCTAAGTTGCCTATATCATTGGTAGAGATAAGCTGTCTAACTTTAAGATGAAGTTGCATATCTTTCAGTATTTATTAGTAATTTCTTGTAACAACAACCCCAATACACAACATTTAACAGATACAGATGCTTAGCAATATTCATATTTTAAATAGAGGAAACCTTCAATAAAAAAGCTTGTCGCTAGCTTATGCACCTCCTACTGTTTTATTATAGGTATGGTTAAAACCCTAAAAATCTCTTAAAGCGGTTGTATACTGCAAAACTTTTTTCTTTTTTTGGGTCAACCTGCAAGGCAAAGGTATAATGAGCTAGTATGACTAGCATACTAGCTCATTATCAATCACTTACCTTAGATCGAAGCCCCCGCAGCGGTCCTCGGACGCGTCCTCTGTCGAATCCATGATACCCGGAGTGACTTCCGGATATTGCCGCTCCGGCGCTGTGATTGGCCGGAGCGGCGATGACGTCACTCCCACACATGCGCGGGGAACGGCACGATCCCCGCGCATGCGCGAATTACCGGCAGTGTACGGCAGGCTCCCATTCAAGAGCCGCCGCGCTCAGTGCGCCTGCTCCGTTATCTACGGCGCGCATGCGCCGTAGATAGCGGTACAGTTTTTTTTGCAAATATCTCCGAGACTGTGTAGGTCTCAGAGATATTACAAGCACCTACAGGTAAGCCTTAATGTAGGCTTACCTGTAGGTGCTTGTACAAAATTTGGGTATACAACCACTTTAAGTCTCTAAAAATGTGAACTAATCAGACATACTTAATGGCATAGAACACAATGCACTAGATATAGTAAAATTAATTGAGACTGATTTACTAAAGGAGCTGAGAATCCTCACTCAATAAATTAAATATTCACATAATCAGACATACTTATTAGCTTAGTGTAAGCAGCAGGGGTGTGATGCACCATCAAAAAACTGTTTTTAGCAGCTTACAGTGAACTAACAAACATCGTCCTTTAATTCTTGAATGAGTTTTACCAGCAAATTGCTATATAATTATATAGCTGCAGGAAAACTTTAGTACTAAAGTTTTCCAACCATACCCAGGAAGCTATCAACATCCCCTTCCACAATGTGTGTAGAAAAAAAAAAAAAAACAGTTTAAATTTCTCCATAACTGATTCCGTGTTTACATAATGTTATTTAATAACACAAAGAGTTTGGTTAGTTTACACCAGTGTGAATGTGAGCCTGCATGTTCACTTCCCCTTTAAGTGATTTTCAAATAGTGCTTACAAACAAAAGGTCGCTCGACTAGGAAGCCCTACGTCTCATAGAAAACAATGTGCACTTTCTAAATTGGAGCCGGGCCGTATCCGCTCTTTGAATTAAGCTTAGTTGCTTCCTGTGCTCTTTTGACTTGCATAGCTGTTGGGTAACTGGATAGATTCCAGTTCTGAACTGCTCTCTTTCGATGAAATCAGAAACTAAAGCAACACAGCGTTTCAGCCGTTCTAGTAAAATGGGATAATTTAGGATGGTGTGAGTCAGGGCTGTGAAGATACAACTCTGTTACTCTTCGCAGACTAAAAAAAAAAAAATCGTAAGTGGACTTTGTCTGTTGAAATGTACTAGATATAGTAAAATTCATTGAGGCTGATTTACTAAAGGAGCTGAAAAACCTCACTTAATAAATTGAATATTCACTTCAGTTGTAAAATCACATGAAAAAGCAAATTCCTGTTATTTATAATAACATGTAATGTGCAAAAGAAATAGGTAAATATATATTTGCTTTAACCGTGATTGGATTACTGAAGTGAATATTCAGATTATTTATTAAGTGAAGATTATCAACTCCTTTAGTAAATCAGGCTAATTTTGTAATTGTGGATGATTAATCCTAAACTTTGTAGGTTGAAAGCTTTAATCAGAACATATTTTTTGGTTCTGCATTGTGCATTTATATTTACTTTTAACAGATAAGAAATGCATTCTTGTGTTTATTTACTAAAGTAATGCAGATTGTGGGGTAATGCATGCTGGTCTTATCCAAGGATCTCAGTGTATTCACTAGTTCATCCTTTTTTTTTTATGCTTGTTTGGGTTTTTTATTTTTGCCTTATTTTCCTCTAGAACATGACTGTTAAAAATGGGGCAACTTGGTTTCCATTTAGATTGTAATCTACTAACATGTTTTTGGACATTAGCAAACAATTAGACTTGTTTATGTTGATTGCAACTTGCAAGTCAAAAATTACAGGTGATTGTTAGTTAACTTTTCACATTGTGAGTAAATGCAGTATCATTATCACTACAACAGGGGTTGATTTACTAAAATGGAGAGTGCCAAATCTGGTGCAGCTCTGCATAGAAACCAATCAGCTTCCAAGTTTTGAAGTTCCAAGTTTTTTCAAGTTAGAAACTGATTGGTTTCTATGCACGGCTGCACCAGATTTTGCACTCTCCAGTTTTAGTAAATCAACCCCACTGAGTCTGTCCTAGGCAACAAGACAATATCATCCCCATGGTATGCAGAAAAACTGAAATCATGTTTCATAAACCATAACTCTTAATAAAATGTTTCTTCATAATGCACATTATTTTTTATTTGAAAACCTTAACCCAATTGAATCCATTTTCTTTTTTTACAGATTTTTTAAGAAGTTCTCATCACTTTCAGAGGAGGTCAATGGATTCCAGGATTCCACACAGCATAACTGTGGTACCAAGTTCAGTTATGGTGCAGCCTCTACTAGATGGCCGTGTTCCATATGGGAGATTACAACATCCGCTTACTATCCTGCCTATCGATCAGATGAAGACTACTCATCTTGAGAATGATTACATTGACAACCCAGCTCTTAGTCAGCTGACCAATCAAAAGCTCAGCAGGGGCTCACATGAACCTTTGCTCATCAATCAACATTTGCAGAGATGTGAAGCCGATATTACGCACCCTTGGATATCTTTCAGTGGGCGACCCAGCTCAATTAGCAGTAGCAGTAGCACTTCTTCAGATCAGAGACTCTTGGACCACATGGCCCCACCTCCTGTGGTTGATCAGTCTCCACCTAGGGCAGTAAGGATACAGCCTAAAGTGATTAATTGTAAGCCTCAGGATGTTAAAGGACCCTTGAATCAAGAATTGGACAAGCACTTTTTACTTTGTGAGGCCTGTGGCAGATGTAAATGCAAAGACTGTACAACTCCTCGGACCTTACCTTCTTGCTGGATTTGCAACCAGGGATGTCTGTGTTCTGCACAGAATATGGTCAACTATTCAACTTGCATGTGTCTAGTCAAGGGAGTTTTTTACCACTGCACCAACGAAGACGATGAAGGTTCCTGCGCAGATCATCCATGTTCTTGCTCTCACTCCAACTGCTGTGCTCGCTGGTCTTTCATGAGTGCCTTGTCATTGGTCCTCCCATGCTTGCTCTGCTATCTTCCTGCCACTGGCTGTGTGAAACTTTCTCAGAAATGTTATGACCAAGCGAGCCGACCAGGGTGCCGGTGCAAAAACACAAACAGTGTCATGTGCAAAGCACCGGATGCAGTCAGCAGACCAGAAAAGCCATTTTGAGAGTTGCTGTGAGGTTCTGTTTTGTGAACTGTCTTATAAGAATGCATTGTGCAGAAAGATGAAGCAAAAAAGACTCCAGACAGTATATTCTCTCCAGAGGCTTTAATTTACCATTCATTGATTAAGGGGGTCCAGCAACACTTAGTATTATCAGAAAAGAGAAATGCATTCTGTTTGGCTGCTGCTGTGAACCATTTCCAAATCCTGTGTTGAAGATCTGTATGCTAACTAGATAGCCATGGGGATTAGCTTGAAGGGACTAGTTACCTTTATTGTATTTACAGCTACCATTAAGAACCAAGAATGTTATCCCTCAGTTAGCATGGAAGCAAGCCAGCTCTAGTTCTTCCTCACACACTCACGTGTTTGTTTTTTAAGCTGAAGGCTTCAGTCTACACTTTTCATTGATGTGTGGAAAACTCTGCTGAGGCTTTGTTGCGTAACTCTTTTGTCTGTGGTTTAGTGTTTTTGTATTTTTATATAAATGTATTAGTTCTCTTACACGTTTTTTTTTTTTTTTTTGGCTAATGAAGGCAACATGGGAGACCAGAGTGCCAAAGGTACAGATTCAATCCACAATGTGGTGACAGGAAGGAATGCACGACCCTCTATTCCTCCGCTGTGTCAAGGCTCTTCCGGCCTGCCTATTAGCCTTTTCTTACTGCCCTTCTCTCACCCTTTTTACTGATAATGGGAATTGGGAAATGCCCTTTCATCTTCAGCTGTGCACCTTCTCCACGAGAAAGGTTGTCAGCACTGTGGGTAAAAAAACAAACAATCAGAACAATATGTATTGGCAAATCGTATCAATATCCCCCTAATAACAAGTCAAAGCACTGCTAAAGATCACTTGTGCTGATAGTAACAACTCTCACACCCAGATCAGCAAACATATCAGGTTCAGCTATCTCAGCAGCTGTCTCAACATGTTAATTAAAAGGTAATTGTTACAAAGTTTAACCTCGCTCCCTGCTGCTGGAACTCCAAGCACATTGCAACACAAGGTTAATGCATGCATTGCTACCTCCAGCTTTTCAGGAAATCTACTGTACTGGGCGCAATGCAATAACCATTTTCTAACTAGAAAGAACAGAAAATATTTTTGTTCACAAGAAGGAGGTGACATTGAAGGGCAGTTATACATAGTGAACGCCAATGGCAACCTTATTTTATTCATTGTAATTTTCTAAGGAAATTGAAAGTTGTATGTAACTTTATTTGTATTTTTGTTTCTGTGCTGCTGCTCTACCTTGGCCCTACTGTAATATAGCATCCTGTATATCTGTGTAAATATGCATAGAGAGATACATAGAAGGTCTATTTTAGTGTTCTATAACTACCAGGGAAAGGTTAAGGGGGTCATAAGAAACTCTTTCATATGTGAGATATATATATATATATATATATATATATGTGTGTATATATATATATATATATATATATATATTGGATGCTCACATGTATATATGTGTATATATATATATATATATATATATATATATATATATATATATATATATAATTGGTTGCTCACATAGGGTGAGTTTTCACCTTCCCTACACTGCATTCTGGCAAATAGGTGCTAGTCTCTGTTTTGTAGAATGTAGTTTCAGTGCTAAAGGGGAAATTTTGTTAGCATACAGATGTCTTGCATTTGCATTCAAAAGTGGCATCCAAACCACACTTTAATGAAGCTCAACTTTATTTTTCTTTCTATTTTTTTTTCTTTTAATTTCAGCCATGTTACATGCTTATTTAAAATGTATGGTACAAGATGTAACCTATAATGTTTAAGCTACATTTAATTACTAACTTTTGGGCAAGTTTCTTTAAGTTTTAGCAAGAATAATATGTATATTTTTATACGAACTGTAAGAAAAAAAAAAAAAAATCACTTTTAATATGCATGTGTCCCTCACAGATACAAAGGGAAAGGTGTCAGTTGTGTAATTCTTCTTTCAACTTTGCTGCAGTTCTAGCACTTTGACATTTGTTAGTGGTAGTATATTTATTATTTTTTATTTAATTTTGGAGGTAGAAATAAAATATGTTTTTTTTTTTTAAGAAGGTACAGACACCCTTCATCTCTCTCTTTGTGCATGAAGCTTCCCCTTTAGGGCTGTAAACTGCTCTGGTGTTGAGATATATACTCGGTGATAATGATTTACTGAAATTAAGTAAACCTTTTTAGGAATAATGATTGGCTGTCTGAAATAAACACAGGTTTACTTGGTTTTAGTAAAACAGTCCAGTGTTGTTGATCTGAACATATTTCACATAGATTAAGGATTTATAAATAATAATACCATCTCGAAGTTGCCATTTCATATTTTTTTCTATAACAAACTACAGTAGTTTGATACTCTGGTTAAAATCTGAGGAAGTATTTCTCAAATTCCTTATCATATCACTTGTTATGCTCTGACATGTTAAGCCTGCTCAAACCCAAACAATGGAAGTTCCTCTGTGTAGGTCACGGGCACATGAGAACATTCAAGATGTCACGCTGTAGAATATGTTCTCTTGTGTGGAACCAAATTGACAAAACAGGATGAGTGTTTGGCATAGTTGTTTGTCTAATGGATATTATCTATATTTTTACCAATTGTTACTTAGTAACAGTTATGTTTCCTTTCCCAATTCAAGTCATATCCTAGAGCAGTGGTCTCCAAACTGCGACCCGGGGGTCAGATGCGACCCTTTGCTTGCTTTTATCCGTCACTTGGGGCACTATTTCATCCACTGATACCAACAATAGATCATAGTTTCTCCTACTGACACCAACAATGGGGCCCAATGACACCAACAAAGGGGCCCGATGACATCAATGATGGGTCACAATTCTTCCCAATGACACCAACGATGGGACACAATTCCTCACATTGACACCAAGGATGGGGCACAATTCCTTACAAAGACACCAATGATAGGGGACAATTCCTCGCAATGACACCAACAATGGGGCACAGTTTTTCTCAATGACACCAACAATGGGACCCAATGACGGGGCACAATTACTCCCACTGAAACAAACAATTGGGGTGTTAATTTTTCCCACTGATGTCGGGACCTTTTCGACCACTGTCCGGCCCTCAAACTCTGAAGGACAGTAAACTGGCCCTTTGCTTAGAAAGTTTGGAGACCCCTGTCCTAGGGAATACTTTACTAGTATGTATTTTTTTTTTCCTATGGTCACCTAGCTATGTGTAGGGAATTTAAAAAAGAAAGAAAACTCTCCTGCCTAGAATTAGATATCTGATGAAAGTGGATTCACCAAAAATGTAATCATTTAGTAGATTCATATTGTACTGCCCAGATGTGATATTGCGACCCGGTTCAGCCAACTTATGTCTCATCATGTTCATGGTCAGCTGAAGTCTAACACAAAGGCCAGTACAAGAGTCATAGTATTCATGTTGTGGCCATTCAAGGCTGTCAGCCCAAAAAGTCATCTTATTTTGTTAAATACTTTTTAACTAAAATTAATAATTACCAAGTATTATTTGGACATAAGTTGTAATGTTAGTTCAGTAAGTCAAACATTAAATACAGGAATCAAATATATTAATCGAATGCTAGCAAGTCAGTTTTATTTTGGTTATTTATTTGTATTATGCCAAAGTAGATACCAGTTCTGCCAAACCCATTTTAATTGATGTAATGAAGTGTAGAAGCCACGTTCAGTAAGCCTTTAGAATCTCAGTGTAGCTTCCATTAAGCACAAAATATACTGTAATCAGGATTATAAATAGTACCTCCTCTATGTAGCAGTGGGATCCATTTTGCTAATACAATCAGTAATCAGAGTGCAGTTAATAAAATGGCTCCCATTTAAAAGACAATAACATTTAAGGCTTTAATGTAGCTTGATTGTACTGCCTTTTGTGGTGAACCTGATTATGTGTAAAGATTTAAACTTTAGATTATCCATGAATATATTTTCATTTTATTTTGATGGCTTGCATAACACATCTGCTTTTGTAAGAAAATCTCATTGTCCATAACCAATGTGTAATTTGTTCAAACAACGCTGTTAGTATATGTCTCTAGAAACACATTTTTATTGAAAGATTCACTCCATGGAAGAAATGTATACGCTGAATTGTTTTATTTGTATAGAATATTTATTTTGAAGCTCTATTTTAATAGTATTTATTTTAGAAAGTCTTCTATTGTAAGAGTTCTTCTGTTTGTGAAGAAAAAAACACAAGTTAAAAACTGAATGTACTGATCTAGAAATATATAAATATATATATATAAAATATAAATATATGATTATATATTGTTGAATATATTAAATGTCTCCTGTGTTTATTTTATGAATTAAATTATACATCTGTTATATAACGAGCAGCAGTTATCTAACAAAACAAACAAAAATAATTATATATACGGATATATATATATATATATATATATATATATATATATATATATATATATATATATATATATATTATGAAGATTTGCAGGGTGAGGTGCACGTCGGTCTCAGCTGTTAGTGCTAGCAATCAAGCCTTCCCACAGGCTTGTATATAGAAAAAGTAGCGGAGGGATTGCTGCACCTAAATTCTTTATTTGAAGAAATTTGTCCATAAGACAACAAAAATACATCATATGTATAGTCAGGCAGACATGGTGATATAACATATTACCATGTCTGCCTGACTAATACATATGATGTATTATTGATGTCTTATGGACAAATTTCTACAAATAAAGAATTTTTAAGTGCAGCAATCCCTCCGCTACTTTTTCTATATACAAGCCTGTGGGAAGGCTTGATTGCTAGCACTATGGACTGGAAAATTAGTTAGACAACCCTAAAGAGTATTTCCACTTTTGCAGTCAGATTTCAGAAAACCTCATCATATATGTGTGTCTATTCACACAACATAATAAGTTTTACCTTTTTAGATGTTTCTAAGGAGAAGGTGTTATGGCTGATCGCAATGCTTGGTACACACATTACATTTTTGGGCTGAACGAAAAAAGACAGGAGGTTGCTGTACTAACTATTCAATGTTAGTACAGTGATCTTCCCCCTCTGTGCTGTTGTGTTCTGACAAGGGAACCTCCCCCCCCCCCCTCCCCTTGCCAGAACACACCGGTCAGCGCGCTCGCAGCTATTGGCTGCAAGTGCTAATTGGATGCCGATCGGCTGCTGGTTTTCCAGCATGTTCTTTCAACCAAAGATGGTCACAAGATCGGCTTTTGTCAAACAAGCAGCTATACACATGGGCCGAAAGTCACCTGATTTTTTTACTGTAATGGCTGAATTTGATATTCGGCACATGTGTACGGGGCTTAAGAATTTCTGTCTTTGTCCCCACACCATCCCTCATTAACATACAATGCAGGAGAGCGATTTCATAAGACCCCTTTCACACTGAGGGCGTATTGCAGGCGCTATAGCATTAAAAATAGCGCCTGCAATCCGCCCTTAAACTGCTACTCTATTGTCTCCAGTGTGAAAGCCGAGGGCTTTCACACTAGAGTGGTGCGCTGGCAGGGCGTCAGGAAAAGTCCTGCCAACAGCTTCTTTGGAGCGGTGAACTCACCGCTCCTAATGGGCTCCTGCCCATTGAAATCAATGGGACACCGCGGCTATACCACCCGCAATGCGCCGCTGTAGAGGCGCATTGCGGGGGCAGTATTAACCCTTTCTCGGCCGCTAGCGGGGCTTAAAAGTGCCCCGCTAGCGGCCGGCGGTAAAATAGCAGCGTTTTACCGCCAACGCTATGGGCGGCAGCAGTGTGAAAGGGCTCTAATTGTCAACCTTTGTTAAGACAGTTGAAGTTCAAATCTAGCTTACAGCTGATAATTATGTTAAATATTACTGCCCCCCTCCTAAACACTACAAAACAGGGAGAGCTTCTTAAATTTTTTATGCAAGTAAAAAGCACTTAATAAGGTAACAAGCTATTTGTTTATTTTTTTCTAAGTTATACTATGTAATGGAAACATGTAACAAACATAAAGCAGGTGTTATCCCAACTTGGCTACAAAAGTGGAAATACACTAAGCCACAGTAGCAACTGCTGCCCTTTCAAATCAGGAACCTGGTACTGTTAGCCAAAGATTTAGACAAGATCTGTACAATACAGTGGCAGCTGGTGCTCAAAATTTTTGGGGGGCGCAAACAAACTGAAAAAAATAAACCCCATCAATTGCCGCCACTGTGCCCAAACGCCACCAGTTTGCCCCCTCAAATACAGTGTGTCCCCAAATGCAGCCAGTGTGTCCCCAAATGCAGCCAGTGTGTCCCCAAATGCAGCCAGTGTGTCCCCAAATGCAGCCAGTTTGTCCCCAAATGCAGACAGTTTCCCCCTAGCCCTGCACTTACCTTCCTCGGGTCAGAGCCGTCCTTCTTCCATCCTCGATGTCTTCTCCCGCCCTCGATGTCGCTTCAGCCAATCAGGTTACCGGTAACCAGACCCGGTGAACCTGATTGGCTGAGACGCCTGTCAGTGTTAACCAAGGAACACACCCCCGTGTGTCCTCTGGTTAACTATTTGGAAGCCGATTACAGCCCTCAGGCTGCTGGCTCTGATAGGCACTTCCAAAGACCAACCAGCCGCTGTTATTCAGATGGCCGGCGCTCAACGGGGCCAGCCATCTGAATAGTGGGCGGCAGCGGCTGCGACAATACACAGGTTCATGCAATGCCCCCCCGCTAGCGGCCGAATACCTCCGCAAAAACGTCACCGCCGCCTGTGCCCCAGTGTAAAAGCAGCCTTAAGCTACTTTCAAAGCCTAAAAATAGCGCCCGCAAAGCGCCCTGAAAGAGCCTCTTCTTTCACTCCAATGTGAAAGCCGGAGGGCTTTCACACTGGAGTGGTGCACTGGCAGGACGGTAAAAGTCCTGCTAGCCGCACCTTTAAGGCGCTGTAGGAGCGGTGTATACACCGCTCCTAAAGCGCCCCTGCCCATTGAAATCAATGGGCAGCGCCGGCAAAGCGACGCTGCAGCGGCGCTTTGTGGCAGGTTTAACCCCTTTTGGCCGCTAGGGGCCGAACAGCGCCGCCAAAACGACGGTAAAGCGCCTCTAAAAATAGCGGCACTTTACCACCGACGCCGCCACCGTAACCAGTGTGAAAGTAGCCTAAAGCCCAGTACACACGATCGGATTTCCGATGGATTTTTCCATCGGAAATCCGATGAAGCTGACTTCCATCAGTCTTGCCTACACACCATCAGTCAAAAAATCCGACCGTCCCAAACGCCATGACGTAAAACACTCCGACAAGCCGAGAAAAATGAAGTTCAATGCTTCTGAGCATGCGTCGACTTGATTCTGAGCATGCGTGGGTTTTTTGTCCGATGGAGTTCCACACATGTGTACACTGCATAAGTGTGCTGGGGGAGCATGCACAGTCATAGTGGCAATGCAGCAGCCAGAGGACTTGGCTGTGATGTTGTTGCCACAGACAGGGGAGTCCACGCAAGCAGCAGGATCAACCAGGTCATTTGTCATCTCAAACTTACAAGGTACAGGTAATATTGTTTAAGACTGACACTTAAAAGAATGTCTGGGTTTAATGACACTTTAAAGGGGTTGTGAAGTCAGAAGGCTTTTTCATCTTAATGCAATCTATGCATTAAGATAAGAAACCTTCTGTGTGCAGCAAATACTGCAGCTGCTGACTTTTAATATTAGGACACTTACCTGTCCAGGGCGCCCGCGATGTCGGCAGCAGAAGATGAGCAATCACTCGTCTCTCGGCTGCCCCCGCCTCCATCCTCGGTGAGGGAATCAGGAAGTGAAGCGTTACGGCTTCACTGCCCGGTTCCCTACTGCGCATGCACAGTGTCTTCACTGTCTTCACATGCGTGTCTTCACTGGTCCCCGCTGTGTTCTGGGAACTGTGTGTTTCCCAGAAGACAGCGGGGGGGACGGGAAGTGGCGTAGATACCCGCAGATTCTGCGGCTATCTATGCCCGGAAGTGGGTGCAAATACCTGTATTATACAGATATCTGCACCCCCCTGAAAGGTGCCAAATGTGACACCGGAGGGGGGGAGGGTTCCGAAAAGCGGAGGTTCACTTTTTGTGTGGACCTCCGCTTTAAAAGATGTTTAAGAACGCAACTTAAAGTACTAAAGGCAAAACTTTTTTTGTTGTTGTTTTGGACCAAGTGGAGATGGATTAGAACACCTGTCAGCTTTTACTGCTGTCTGGGCCCCCATTAGGGAGATTCATCTTTTCTAATTGTCTTTTATACCATTATCATTGAAAGTGAAAAAAAAATCCCAACCTTTGGATGGTCCCCATTAGGGATAAGCCCGATGTTCGAGTCGAACATAAGTTCAGGTGTTCTCCGAACAGCGAACATTATGCAGTGTTCGCGGCAAATTCGAACACGTTAAAGTCTATGGGACACTAACATGAAAAACCAAAAGTGCTCATTTTAAAGGCTAATATGCAAGTTATTGCCATAAAAAGTGTTTGGGGACCTGGGTCCTGCCCCAGGGGACACGTATCAATGCAAAAAACTGTTTTAAAATCGGCCGTTTTTTCGGGAGCAGTGATTTTAATAATGCTTAAAGTGAAACAATAAAAATGAAATATTCCTTTAAATTTCATGCCTGGGGGTGTCTATAGTATGCCTGTAAAGTAGCACATTTCTCCCATGTTTAGAACCATACCACAGCAAAATTTAATTTCTAAAGGAAAAAATCTCATTTAAAACTGCTCGCGGCTGTAATGAATTGTCAGATCCTGGCAATATAGATAAAAATCATTGAAAAAAACGGCATGGGTTCCACCCCCATTCCATTACCAGGCCCTTTGGGTCTGGTATGAATATTAAGGGGAACACCGCACCAAAACAAAATGTGTGGCGGTCCCCCCAAAATCCATAACAGGCCATTCAGGTCTGGTATGGATTTTAAGGGGAACCCTGCGCCAAATTGTTTTAAAAAAATGGCGTAGGGGTCCCCCCAAAATCCATACCAGGTCCTTCAGGTCTGGTATGGATTTTAAGGGGGACCCTGCGCCCAAATAAAAAAAATGGCATAGGGGTCCCGCCAAAAATTCATACCAGACCCTTATCCGAGCACGCAACCTGGCAGGCCACAGGAAAAGGGGGGGACGAGAGAGCGCCGTCCCCTCCTGAACCATACCAGGCCACATGCCCTCAGCATGGGCAGGGTGTTTTGGGGTCCCCCCCAAAACTCCTTATCTCCATGTTGATGGGGACAAGGGCCTCATCCCCACAACCCTTGCCAGGTGTTTGTGGGGGTCTGCGGGCAGGGGACTTATTGGAATCTAGAAGCCCCTTTAACAAGGGGGACCCCAGATACCACCCCCCATGTGAATGGGTATCGGGTACATTGTACCCCCTACTCATTCACCAAAAAAAGTGTCATTTGACATTATCCTCTCTGTTTAATTATATAAGGTGCCCCAGTGTCTGTGCTTTGTAAAAATAAGCTGCGATATACCTGATTTGCTCACATGACGAGAGGAGAGAGGCGGCGGGTCACAGAGAGGATAGTGTAACATGTATATAGTGGCTTAACAACCACGTTAGGTGGAAGTCATGGTTGTCATTGTCTGATGTCTTCAGTCTTCTCATGCCAACCTTCTTTTGAAAGTTTTGATTCATATCATATATGTTTCCAGGAATGTAGTGAATCCGATGTGAGTGCCTGGCGAGCGCGATGACTGCCGGGCACCTGCGATCGCTCGTGACAGAGCGAGAACCGGGAGCTGTGTGTGTAAACACACAGCTCCCGGTTCTTTCAGGGGAGAAATTACTGATCGTATGTTCATACAAAGTATGACCAGCGATATGTAATTTCCCCTAGTAAGTCTCATCCCCCCTTCAGTTAGAATACAGAGAGGGAACACAATTAACCCCTTGATCGCCCCCTAGTTTTAACCCCTTTACTGCCAGTGACATTTTTACAGTAATCAGTGCATTTTTATAACACCGATCGCTGTAAAATTGTCTATGGTCCCAAAAATGTGTCAAAAGTGTCTGATCTGTCCGCCATAATGTCACAGTCCTGATAAAAATCGCAGATCGCCGACCATTACTAGTAAAAAAAAAAAAATGCCATAAGTCTATCCCCTATTTTGTAGACACTATAACGTTTGTGCAAACCAATCAATATACGCTTATTGCGATTTTTTTTACCAAAAATATGTAGAAGAATACATATCGGCCTAATCTGAGGAAAATATATATTTTTTTAAATTGGGATATTTATTATTGCAAAAAGTAAAAGATATTGTGTTTTTTTTTTCAAACTTGTCACTCTTCTTTTGTTTAGAGTACAAAAAGCGCAGAGGTGATCAAATACCACCAAAAAAAAGCTCTATTTGTGGGAAAAAAAGGACGCACATTTTGTTTGGGTACAGCATCGCACGGCTGCGCAATTGTCAGTTAAAGCGACGCAGTGCCAAATTGTAAAAAGTGCTCTGGTCAGGAAGGGGGTAAAATCTTCCGGGGCTGAAGCGGTTAAAGGGGGCGTTAACTGTGGAAGCTGTGCCTAAAGACAGGCAAGGACATAGGACTATTCACAGTATTGACTATGGTCTCTCTGTATCTGAACTCTTCTCCATTTCTGCACTTTACCATGCTGTGAGCCTCCATGCACACTAGCATTTTTTATAAGCTTTAAAAAAACGCAAGAAAAAATTATGATAATGGTGTTTTTGTGCTGGCTTGTAGTAGTATTTTAGTAGCATTTAGGAGCGTTAGCGTTGTATTAGCGTTTTTACAGTACATGAAGAAAAAAAAGCTTGTAAAAAAGCTGTTAGGAGCGTTTTAGTAGCATTTAAAAGCATTTAGGAGCATTTAGCATTTTTTTCTGCTGGGAAAACACTCCCAAACACTCTACAACAAACAATTTGTTGTCTGCTCCTAAACGCTAAGCTTGAAAAATGCTTCTAGAGTTTCTTGGAGCAGAAAAAATGCTCATAATAGCGTCTAGAAGCTTAAAAAAAATGCTAGTGTGCATGGAGCCTGAAGGCAGCCTTTTTTGGTAAAAGAAGAGCTTTACTAACTCATGTCAGTGCTGCCCCCATGATAAATGATAATCTGATGATTGAATGATCAAGCAGAAGTTCAGAAAGAACAGAATACATTAAAGGGGTTGTAAAGGCAAAAGTTTTTTTCACCTTAATGCATTCTATGCATTAAGGTGAAAAAACATCTCTGGATTAGCGGCCCCCCCGAGCCCCCCGTTTTCTTACCTGACCCCTCGAAAGTCCCGCGCCGTGAACGTGCAGGCATCTCGGTCAGCTTCTCGACTCATTCATTGGTTGATTGAAAGCAGCGCAGCCATTGGCTTGCCCTGCTGTCAATCACATCCAATGACGCGGCACGCCGGGGGGCGGGGCCGAGTGATACAGTGAGCGGCTATGGCCGCCGGCTGTATCACTGGAGCGCGCCCGTAATCACTCACCACCTCGCTCGCATGAAGATGATGAGTTCTTGCGGGGAGGAGCCGAGACAGCCGCCGAGGGACCCCAGAAGACCAGGTTCGTGGCCACTCTGTGCAAAACGAGCTGCACAGTGGAGGTAAGAATAACATGTTTGTTATTTAAAAAAAAATATTAAAATTACCTTTAGTGTTCCTTTAAGCAGAAACAGGGAAATACTTGTTTGCAAGCCCACAGCTACATCTTTCTTTACAGCTAGGACAACTACGGTATGATATAAGTAGTGACCTCAGCAAATTTCACTCCAAATCTCCTGAGACTAGCAGTAAGTGTCAGCAGTGCCCTTGATGATCTCATACTTCAGATATACAACTATGAGATTCAAGGCACAGGAAATAACGATGATGCTGTTTATTTATTTATTACAGGTATTTTTAGAGCACCAACAATTTACACAGTGCTTTACATATTGTACATTAGTTACTGCCCTCAAGGAAGTTACATAAAAGGGGCAACTTAGACAGCAGCAAATTAACTTCTTAGCATGTCTCTGGAGTGTGAGAGGAAAACAGCGCACCCATGGTAACCCAATCTTTAATGTACATTACACTATAGACATTCATATTGTACATAAGTAATGTACACCTTTATCACTGATCAACGGACTTAAAAATTAGCACAGTATACAGTACATACAAAGATGATGCTATCCATACATGGTCCTTGCTTGTCTGGTGTGGAAAGTGTGAGTTATACACTATACGAAAAATCCGCCAAACCCATTTTCGAAAAACGAACATTCGGCCGTGAGCGCAAACGATGGTGCCATCATGTAATGACCGATAAATCGTTCAGAGGACATAGATAAAATAAATTTGCTTTGTTTTTTTTACATATACCTAGTGCAGACAGTTCAGACGGGAAACATATTAACCTTTCAATTTATCGTTCGTTTGGCAGAAGTTTTCCAAACTTGACGTTCGTTTTTTTCCCACAAAAACGTCACCAACGATTAACGATTTGTGCCCATTAACTTGACGAAAAACTAACAAAGTGTCTACATGATCGATTTTCGGCCGATTTTTCGTATAATGTATGGCCAGCATAAGTCACAATACTGGCTGTGAAGAATTACAGATCTTTTGACAGGTAAAACCAATAAGTTGTGTATTTCGATTTGCCTAAAGATTCACCTTAAAATGACATTTTTGACATGCCTTGTTTCTTTGTATATCACTGTAAAAGCTCCAGGTTAACTTAAAAAGCTTTTTTTTTTTAAATCATACTTACCTAGGTGGATGCAGCATCGGTCCCCAGCCAGCTCTATTGGCCTGTACACAAAAAATGGACAAAAAAAACACAGCTTTCGCAGCGATCATACGATAATCTCATCGTTAGTACAAAGTTTTCAAGAGCCGATCACGACAGTTCATCTGATATTATCTGATGGGACAATCACGAACAGTTTTCTTGTACGATACCAGATTGAACGATTTTAGTTTAATGAGTACAGTTGTC
This sequence comes from Rana muscosa, assembly GCA_029206835.1. NCBI lineage: Eukaryota > Metazoa > Chordata > Amphibia > Anura > Ranidae > Rana > Rana muscosa. The sequence continues at coordinate 921,458,782 of CM055118.1, forward strand.
ATTCTAAAATACAATACAAATACACTACAACACTTTACATCACTTCCGAATTTTTACGAGAATTTTCATAACTTTAGTAAACTCGTAATTTTCGAAATGCGACTAGCATGAAAAAATAAAATAAAGGGACGATCTGTTGTCCAATTTTCAGATAGTGTGTAAGGGCCATAAGAACGAGCGATCAAAGACTGCTGATCGCTTGGTTCTCAGAGCTCACTGAGCAGAGAGCTGGTCACTGTCAGTCACTGCTCTCAGCTCTGACCCCCTGCGCTCACTGGACCGCTGGGCTGTGCAGGGGGCGGGAGCAGCAGGTCCAGGTTCTCAGCGGCTCGCTGAGAGGCTGAGCCGGGTGCTGGGCGGATCGCAACTTTATTGTCACGATCTTCCCCCAGGCTGGATGGGCTCTGTGACATCAGCCGACAGCAGGCTTCAGCCCGCTCTCTGCTGAAAATGGGTCACAGGAATGCAAAACGAACTTCACTCCTGTGATCCGCAGAAGAAGTACAGCCAAAGTCAGCACTTCTGCCTTCAAATAAATATTTTTATCCTATCCACTGTAGAGGGAAACAAATACGAATATAATATTAAGATAAACTATGCATTTTCACCCCCTTCCTGCCCAGGCCAATTTTCAGCGCTGTCGCACTTTGAATGACAATTGCGCGGTTGTGTAACACTGTAACCATATGAATGATTTTTCCACACAAATAGAGCTTTCTTTTGATGGTATTTGATCACCTCTGCGGTTTTTGTTTTTATGCGCTATAAACAAAAGAAGAGCAAAAAGTTTGAAAAAAACACAATATTTTTTTACTTTTTGTTATAATAAATATGTATTCTTCTACATATTTTTGGTAAAAAAATCGCAATAAGCGTATATTGATTGGTTTGCGCAAAAGTTATAGCATCTACAAAATAGGGGATAGATTTTTGGTATTTTTATTATTATTTTTTTTTACTAGTAATGGCGGCGATCTGCGATTTTTATTGTGACTATGACATTGCGACGGACATATCGGACACTTTTGACACTATTTTAGGACCATTCACATTTATACAGCGATCAGTGCTATAAAAATGCACTGATTACTGTATAAATGGCACTGGCAGGGAAGGAGTTAATACTAGGGGGGGGGGGGGGCGATCAAGGGTTTAAATGTGTTAACTAGGGAGTGATTCTAACTGTAGGGGGAGGGGACTCGCAAGGGGAGGAGATCGATCGGTGTTCCTCTGTACTGGGAACACACAAACTCTCCTCTCCCCTGACAGGACATGGATCTGTGTGTTTACACACACAGATCCACGTCCCTGCTCTGTTTCAGGCAATCGCGGGTGCCCGGCAGACATCGCGCCTGCCGGGCACGCGCATCAGCTCCCAAGTGACGTGGCGCGCGCCCCCTAGATTGCTGGGAAGCCGAGGACGTCATATGGATGGGAAATCCCTCCTGCAGATGTCATTTGACTATGGGCGGGGAAGCAAGTGGTTAATGTACCATTTTCTTTCATTACTTTTTTACTGGGCTTTCCTTTTAGAAAGTCTAAAACTACCTTTTGTGATATACAGTTGTGCTCAAAAGTTTGCATACCCTGGCAGAAATTGTGGAATTTTGCCATTAATATTGAAAATATGACTGATCATGCCAGCGATCACATGAAGCCATTTATTATCACATAGTTTTTTGGATCCTTTTTAAATCATAATGATAACAGAAATCACCCAAATGGCCCTGATAAAAAGTTTACATACCCTGGAATGTTTGGCCTTGGTACAGACACAGAAGGTGGCACACACAGGTTAAAATGGCAATTAAGGCCTGGTTCACACTGGGGCGACAAACGCTCCGACATTAGGAGCTCATGTCGCATGACGTGTGAAAATCAATGTTTCCCTATGGGGGCCGTCTTAACTGGTCCGACACATGTCGGTCCGACATTAAAAATTCTCCCTGTACTACTTCTGTCCGACTTTGATCCTACTTCAGCCCATTGACTATCATTGAAGTCGGATCAAAGTCGGATCCTTGTCCTAACCATACGACTTTGGCATCCGACATTGTGATTACAGCAGCAGTAAAAGGAATTTATCTCACCCTGGGATTGTTTTGATTGGTCAAAGGACAAGTCAGACTAGCACAATGTCGGATCAAAGTAGTATCCTGTTCATGAATGTCGGATGGATGTCGGACCAATGTCGGACCAATGTCGGACCAATGTAGGACAGATGTCGCAGAGCAAAGTAGGATGAAAGTCGTGTCGTATAGTGTGAACCCAGCCTCTAGGTTCATTTTTAAATCACAATTAGTGTCTGTGTATAAATAGTCAATGAGTTTGTTAGCTCTCACATGGATGCACTAAGCAGGCTAGACACTGAGCCATGAGGAGGTAGAAAAGTACAGTCAAAAAACCTGCGTAACAAGGTAATGAAAAACCTTGAATATGCCAGTCAGTACTGTTTAACCGCTTGCCGACCGCCGCACGAACATTTACGTCGACAGAATGGCACAGGCAGGCAAATGGCCGTATATATACGTCCCCTTTAAATTGCCGCCGTGTAGTCGCACGCGCCGCAGCTGGCGCGCTCGTGACCCTGCCGCGAGCTCCGTGACCGTGCCCTTGGGACCCGCGGACTCGATGTCCGCCAGTGTCCTGCGATCGTGTCACGGAGCTGAAGAACGGGGAGATGTTAGTGTAAACACATCTCCCCGTTCTGCCTAGTGACATGTCACTGATTGTCTGTTCCCTGTCATCGGGAACAGAGATCAGTGACGCGTCATGGCAAGCCACGCCCCCTAACAGTTAGAAGCACTCCTTAGGTCACACTTAAGCCCTTCAGAGCCCCCTACGGGTTAACCCCTTCACTCCCAGTGTCATTTCTACAGTAATCAGTGCATTTTTATAGCACTGATCGCTGTAAAAATTACAATGGTCCCAAAATGGCGTCAAAAGTGTCCGATGTGTCCGCCATAATGTCGCAGTCACAATAAAAATTATAAAACTATCCCCTATTTTGTAGACGCTATAACTTTTGCGCAAACCAATCAATAAACGCTTATTGAATTTTTTTTTACCAAAAATACGTAGAAAAATACATATCGGCCTAAACTGAGGAAAAATATATATTTTTATATATTTTTTGGGGATATTTATTATAGCAAAAAGTAAAAAATATTGAATTTTTTTCAAAATTGTCGCTCTATTTTTGTGAATAGCGCAAAAAATAAAAACCGCAGAGGTGATCAAATACCACCAAAAGAAAGCTCTATTTGTGGGAAAAAAAGGACGTCAATTTTGTTTGGGAGCCACGTCGCACGACCGCGCAATTGTCAGTTAAAACGACGCAGTGCCGAATCGCAAAAAGTGGCCTGGTCTTTGGCCAGTGAAATGGTAGTGGTTAATCACTTATTAAAATTAGGGGCTCTTTTGATACCAAGCCAAGGTCAGGTAGACCAAGAAAGATTGCAGCCACAACTGGTGGAAGAATTGCTCAGGATACAAAGAAAAACCCACAGGTAACTGCAGAAGAAATACATGCTGCTCTCCAAAAAGACGGTGTGGTTGTTTTTAAGGAGCACAATTTAACAATACAGGTCCTTCTCAAAAAATTAGCATATTGTGATAAAGTTCATTATTTTCTGTAATGTACTGATAAACATTAGACTTTCATATATTTTAGATTCATTACACACAACTGAAGTAGTTCAAGCCTTTTCTTGTTTTAATATTGATGATTTTGGCATACAGCTCATGAAAACCCAAAAATCCTATCTCAAAAAATTAGCATATTTCATCCGACCAATAAAAGAAAAGTGTTTTTAATACAAAAAAAAGTCAACCTTCAAATAATTATGTTCAGTTATGCACTCAATACTTGGTCGGGAATCCTTTTGCAGAAATGACTGCTTCAATGCGGCGTGGCATGGAGGCAACCAGCCTGTGGCACTGCTGAGGTGTTATGGAGGCCCAGGATGCTTCGATAGCGGCCTTAAGCTCATCCAGAGTGTTGGGTCTTGCGTCTCTCAACTTTCTCTTCCCAATATCCCACAGATTCTCTATGGGGTTCAGGTCAGGAGAGTTGGCAGGCCAATTGAGCACAGTAATACCATGGTCAGTAAACCATTTACCAGTGGTTTTGGCACTGTGAGCAGGTGCCAGGTCGTGCTGAAAAATGAAATCTTCATCTCCATAAAGCTTTTCAGCAGATGGAAGCATGAAGTGCTCCAAAATCTCCTGATAGCTAGCTGCATTGACCCTGCCCTTGATAAAACACAGTGGACCAACACCAGCAGCTGACATGGCACCCCAGACCATCACTGACTGTGGGTACTTGACACTGGACTTCAGGCATTTTGGCATTTCCCTCTCCCCAGTCTTCCTCCAGACTCTGGCACCTTGATTTCCGAATGACATGCAAAATTTGCTTTCATCCGAAAAAAGTACTTTGGACCACTGAGCAACAGTCCAGTGCTGCTTCTCTGTAGCCCAGGTCAGGCGCTTCTGCCGCTGTTTCTGGTTCAAAAGTGGCTTGACCTGGGGAATGCGGCACCTGTAGCCCATTTCCTGCACACGCATGTTCACGGTGGCTCTGGATGTTTCTACTCCAGACTCAGTCCACTGCTTCCGCAGGTCCTCCAAGGTCTGGAATCGGTCCTTCTCCACAATCTTCTTCAGGGTCCGGTCACCTCTTCTCGTTGTGCAGCGTTTTCTGCCACACTTTTTCCTTCCCACAGGCTTCCCACTGAGGTGCCTTGATACAGCACTCTGGGAACAGCCTATTCGTTCAGAAATTTCTTTCTGTGTCTTACCCTCTTGCTTGAGGGTGTCAATGATGGCCTTCTGGACAGCAGTCAGGTCGGCAGTCTTACCCATGATTGCGGTTTTGAGTAATGAACCAGGCTGGGAGTTTTTAAAAGCCTCAGGAATCTTTTGCAGGTGTTTAGAGTTAATTAGTTGATTCAGATGATTAGGTTAATAGCTCGTTTAGAGAACCTTTTCATGATATGCTAATTTTTTGAGATAGGATTTTTGGGTTTTCATGAGCTGTATGCCAAAATCATCAATATTAAAACAAGAAAAGGCTTGAACTACTTCAGTTGTGTGTAATGAATCTAAAATATATGAAAGTCTAATGTTTATCAGTACATTACAGAAAATAATGAACTTTATCACAATATGCTAATTTTTTGAGAAGGACCTGTACTTGAACAAAAAAGAGCTGCATTGTTGAGCTGCAAGAAGGAAGCCTTTACTGCGCCAATGCTACAACAAAGCCAATGTCAAAGTGTTGTTGGGCATATTGTAATCAGGCTTTTTTGTGGAACTTTTACAGTAAAGGCTTCTTTCTGGCAACTTGACCATGCAGCTCTTTTTGTTCATGTATCATCGTATTGTGCTCCTTAAAAACAACCACACCATCTTTTTCCAGAGCAGCCCGTATTTCTCCTGAGGTTACCTGTGGGTTTTTCTTTGTATCCCAAACAGTTCCTGTGGCAGTTGCGGCTGAAATCCCCAAATTTTCCACTTCTTATTAAGTGATTGAACAGTACTGACTGGCATATTCAAGGCTTTGGATATCTTTTTATATACTTTTCCATCTTTGTAAAGTTTCATTACCTTGTTACGCAGGTCTTTTAACTGTTCTTTTCTACCTCCTCATGGCTTAGTGTCTAGCCTGCTTAGTGCATCCATGTGAGAGCTAACAAACTCATTGACTATTTATACACAGACACTAACTGTGATTTAAAAAGCCTCAAATGTGGGGATTTAACCTTTAATTGCAATTTTAACCTGTGTGTGCAACCTTCTGTGTCTGTACCAAGGCCAAACATTCCAGGGTATGTAAACTTTTTATCAGGGTCATTTGGGTGATTTCTGTTATCATTATGATTTAAAAAGGATCCAAAAAACTATGTGACAATAAATGGCTTCATGTGATCACTATCCTTAAATAAAAGACAGTTTTTGGCATGATCAGTCATATTTTCTATATTAATGCCAGAATTTCACAATTTGTGTCAGGGTATGCAAACTTTTGAGCACAACTGTATATATAAAAATGCACCAAGCTAGGCGTTTAACCGCTTAAGGACCGCCGCCTGTACATATACGTTGGCAGAGTGGCACGGACAGGCATAACCACGTACCTGTACGTCCCCTTTAAGATGCCGCCGTGTGGTCGCGCGCGCCGCGGCAGGCGCACTCGAGACCCTGCCTCCTTCTCCGTGAGCCGAACCATGGGTCCCGTGGACTCGATCGCCGCGGGGACACCCGCGATCATCTCACAGGGAGATACAGCGGGGAGATGCTTATGTAAACAAGCACCTCCCCGCTCTCCCTAGTGGCAATGACACTGATCTCCGTGTAGTCGGAGCGGAGATCAGTGTCATGTCAAACACAGCCCACCCCCCCTACAGCTAGAAACACTTATCAGGGAACACTTAACCCCTACAGCGCCACCTACTGGTTAATCCCTTCACTGCCAGTGTCATTTTCACAGCGATCAGTGCATTTTTATAGCACTGATCGCTGTAAAAATGACAATGGTCCCAAAAATGTGTCAAAAGTGTCCGATGTGTCCGCCATAATGTCGCAGTCATGATAAAAATCGCTGATAGCCACCATAACTAGTAAAAAAATAATTATTAATAAAAATGCCATAAAACAGTCCCCTATTTTGTAGAAGCTATAACTTTTGCGCAAACCAATCAATAAAAGCTTATTGCAATTTTTTATTACCAAAAATATGTATAAGAATACGTATCGGCCTAAACTGTGGAAAAAATATATATATATTTTTTGGGGATATTTATTATAGCAAAAAGTAAAAAATATAGAATTTTTTTCAAAATTGACGCTCTATTTTTGTTTATAGCGCAAAAAAATAAAACCGCAGAGGTGATCAAATACCATCAAAAGAAAGCTCTATTTGTGGGAAAAAAAGGACGCAAATTTCGTTTGGGTACAACATTGCATGACCGCGCAATTACCAGTCAAAGCGACGCAGTGCGAAATTGTAAAAAGACCTCTGGTCCTTAGGCTGACAAATGGTCCGGGGCTAAAGTGGTTAACATTATTCAACTATTAGTCTATAATTGGAATTCATTTAGAGAATTGTTATACAAGTCCCATAGTGCTATATTAGAAAAAATGCTCATGCTCTTGATATTTAATGAAGGACAGGTGTGGTCACTTGCGCTTATTGGGGAATTCTTCCCTGGGTGGTGTCTTTACAGGTAAGCTCCTCAATCGGTTAATTCTCACATATAAATGGAGAAAGAAATAGTGGAGAGTTACCACATATCGTAAAACCATAAGATTTATTCAGAATAAAAACAGAATCTAAACTTACAATTAGGTGCCTACCATATTTGCCGGTATATAAGGTGACTGAGCGTATAAGACGACCCCTTAATTTTCCAGCTAAAAGGTTGGTTTTGGGATATACTCGCCGTAAAAGACGACCCCCTTCCGACACACCTCACTGTGCCCATTGCATACCTCACTGTGCCCATTGCATACCTCACTGTGCACATTGCATACCTCACTGTGCTCATTGCCTACCTCACTGTGCCGATCTCCAGATCTCCATACCTTATCCCTGTATGCAGAGCCAGACTTCGGGAGTCCATTGTTCAAAAGCCGCGCCTCCTCCTCGTCCTTTTCCGTGATAGGTGGAACACTCAGTTTCCCAGCAGAGCCTGTGTTCGGTGTTCCACCTATCACGGAGGTCCTCTCATCCGAGGCCGAGGATGAGAGGATCTCTGAGATAGGCGTAGTGTCCCGCCTATCACGGAACAGGACGAGGAGGAGGCGCGGCTTTTGAACAATGGACGGCCGCAGTCTGACTGACTCTGCATACAGGTACCGACGTATAAGACGACCCCCGACTTTTGGGGGATATTTTTAAGTACAAAAGGTCGTCTTATACGCTGGAAAATACAGTATATCCTGGCACCCAGTATATGCAGCATATGTGTAACGGAAAGGCTATGCATATGATTAATACCGCAATTCGTGGCTCAGCACAGTCCTAGGCGTGACATAGGCGGAAGTGTTGTTGTGATGAGGCTTGATCGCGTCCCCACTATTTCTTTCTCCATTTACTGTATATGTGAGGATTAACCAATGGGGGAGCTTGCCAGTAAAGACACTACCCAGGGGAGGATTACCCAACAAGCACAAGTGGCCACACTTGAGATAGGTGGTCAATATTCAGGGTGAGTTTACATCTATGTGGGGCACCTGATCTGAGCACAAGTGGAGCACCTGTCCTTCATTGAATGTCACGAGCACAAGCACTTTATCTACTATAGCACTATGTGACTTGTATAACAGTTCTCTAAATGAACTAAAATTATGGACTATTGCGTGGATAATGTTAAACACCTAGTGCGGTGCATATTTATATATATCACTGAAGTTTTGCCATTGAGTTAATGTTTACACCACAGCTGGTTGACCACTACACTAGCATTTTGATTGATTTTGACATATTTTTATTTTATTTTCTGGTCTGTGGCGCTAAGTCATAATTTTTTCTAACACTACTTTTTCACTTTTTGACTACTTTGGCCTAATAATTAACTAAATGTGTCTGTATGTGTCTGTATGTGCTAGTATAGATTGGGTGTCTCTGTCTGTCTTTTTCTGTGCATTTTACATGCAATCAGAATGGGGGGAGGCGGTATCAAACTGCACATAGATTAATTTTATACTAGTAAATTACTGTGCAAAAAAACCTGAACTTACAAAGACTATTGTGCCACCTCCTGATGGCTACAAATGGTAATTATGAAATATTCACCTGCATTATGAATACCTAACTGACTAAACATAAATAAAGGCAGAATGATAAATATTTTTTAAACCTGAAAATAACAAAACTATATAGAATAACATTATACGTTTCCTTTAATGGGGATTGACTACAGTTTACATAATAGCTATTCTTACCTGGGAAGTAAAATTTCCTGAGTTTTATTCTTCCACGTTGTGAATGAAGTGCTGTTTCCAGCTGTGAACACAAATGTATTTGTGGTTTTCCGCTTCTGAGAGTGATTCATTGGCTCCTCATTATAACTATGTATTTCACTAGTTCTGACATTTAACCATAAAGTTTAAAGAGAAACTCCGCTTTTGTAGAGAGAAAAAAGCAATTTTCCTCAGCACAATTATATAGAGTACAAAACAAGGATTTTTAGAAAACTTCAAAGTAGTTCTATTCTGTAGATACAGACACAGCCCAGAGCACATCAAAAAGAATGCTAAGTGGGAGGGTCTGCAAGCTATAATTACACACGGTAGTCCCAGTGTTAAAAAAAAAAAAAAAGTAGAATTCATATAGATGTGTAATGCTCTAGGCCAGTGTTTCAAAGATGGAAAAATCTCTTTAGGAGACCCAAAGGTCTGTGCCTCTGCTCATATATATATATCTATATCTATATATATATAGATATAGATATATCTATATATACACAGTATCTCACAAAAGTGAGTAAACCCCTCACTTTTGTAAATATTTAATTATATCTTTTCATGTGACAACACTGAAAAAATTACACTTTGCTACAATGTAAAATAGTGAGTGTACAGCTTGTATAACAGTGTAAATTTGCGTCCCCTCAAAATAACTCAACACACAGCCATTATTGTCTAAACCGCTGGTAACAAAAGTGAGTACACCCCTAAGTGAAAATGTCCAAATTGACCCAATTGGCCATTTTCCCTCCCCTGTGTCATGTGACTCGTTAGTGTTACAAGGTCTCAGGTGTGAATGGGGAACAGGTGGGTTAAATTTGGTGTTATCATTCTCACTCTCTCATACTGGTCATTGGAAGTTCAACATGGCACCTCACGGCAAAGAACTCTCTGAGGATCTGAAAACATTTTTACACTGTTATACAAGCTGTACACTCACTACTTTACATTGTAGCAAAGTGTCATTTCTTCATTGTTGTCACATGAAAAAATATAATAAAATATTTTCAAAAATGTGAGGGGTGTACTCACTTTTGTGAGATACTATATATATTCTATATGCCCCCATAATGAGGGCATGTGGCCTGGTATGGTTCAGGAGGAAGGGGGGCACTCACTCATTTCCCCCCCTTTCCTGGCTTGCCGATCTGCATGCTCAGATAAGGGTCTGGTATGGATTGGGGGGGGGGGGGAACCCACGCTATATTTTTTCTTAATAATTTTAATTGCCGGCATTCTTTTGTTTACATTTCAGCTGTCAGTGGGGAAGCCCGCTAATAGCTGATAAGTCATCGGTTGTTAAGGATGCGGCGGACGGCTTCTCGGCCCACATCTTAGCAACCAGCTATTTTTCAGACAGAATTTGAATGGGTCGATTATTTTTCGACCAATCTGAATTCGAATCATTCCAAAAAATTGGAATTCATTAGAAAATAATAAACTAAACTAAATTAAATGAAATTAAACAAATTCCAAAACGAATCAACAAAACAAAATTAGTAACATAACAAATCTATTCGAAACTAAATACATTTTTCCATTCTGCACATTTCTAAAAATTTGCATTTTCTAGAAATAATACACCAACAAAGACAACCCCAGAAACATTCATCAGCTTTGGAAAAAGCATTGCACAACATTCAAAAGCTAAGCAAACCATTCCCCACCTGCAATGAACATATATTGCTTGGCTACATTATCTCTGATGGTAAAGGCACAATATGGTCTCCTAGCACTGCTCAATTGAGTTTGTTCCTTGGCAAAGTCCATAGGACGACATGAGCTGAGAAAAGCTTAGGCACACACTGGCTTTTCACTCTGTTCAATTGCATGGAAGCTCTAGTTGGAGAAACACTGAGCAGTCCCTAAAAGCAAGTACAAGCAGAGGCGGAGGATTATATGTGATTAAACGGTATGAACTAGTGTTTTGAGTAGCACAGCTACAAGTGAGTGCAATAATTTCTGGCTTTAATTAAAGAGTTGTTTTTAAACAATATCACACAATATGGAGCCTTTTTATTCTAATTTATTTTATCGCATTGCTGAAATTCCCTGGTTGCGGGGAAAGTAGAGCAGAGACTGCTACAGATCTTTCTTAACACAAAGCTCATTTACCTTTGGTGAGTCAGCCATTAGAACACTCATCTGGGTTAACATAACTATTTTGTTTTGGAATGATCTTCACTGTAGGGAGTTTTGAAAAAAGAAGGCAGTATTCACTTTAAAGAACTGAAATACACGTTTTTTCTGTATTAAACACTTTTTTTATTGCACAGAATATAATTGTTGCAATTATGGATTAGGGTTTCTTGAAACAAAGTATATACGTTTATTCATACATTTCATAATGTTTTATTTTGGTATACACAGGTTGTACTTCATTGTTTTTGTCATTGTTCAAGGTTATGTTGGAATGAGTCCTCAAAGATGTGGCCACCTCTGTCCCTTACATAGTTATGGAGAACACAGGTCACCTTGATGACAGTAGCATTTTCCCAGTGTCATTTGGATGGTTGAGTTCAATGTCTGCCATTTACTTGATAGGGTACCAAACATGCACTCAACCATTCTGCAGGCAAAGCAGAGTCTTTAATAAAAGATAAGCTTGAGATGGATTAGGCTCTTTTGGGAATAAGGCCACAATAAATGTTCATCTAGCCCCAGTGCCTCATCACCCACAAAAACAAAAATGTTTGCTGGTTCAGTTGTTCCAGGCCATGGTCTGTCCTCTGGAATATTGAGTTGATTATTCCTCAATTAATGCCCAAATGGAGGAATCACTGCTGTTCCGGAAAACCCAACATCTAGCAGAACCTCCAGCAGAACCAAAGAAAAGTATATTTTATGGTTGAAGTATTTGCTTTTGCTACACATTGTCATCACTATTCTGATATGCATTCCATCCATCCCTTCCAATCAGTTTTGAAAGTAATATCTTTGCCAATATAAATCATCAATCCTTTCTATCTTTCTTGTGCAGAAGTTGGTCACCAATTTCCGCAAATTTCACCAGGTTACCTTGCATATTGATTGTACAATACAATAGATGGTTGATTTACCCTAACAGAACTTAAAATGCATGGGTGCATATGAATGCCCAGTAGAAAGAGATCTGTAAAGATCGTTTGGCAGTTATTGGAAGGCAAAATGGTGCAGCATTAAAGTGTTACTAAACCCAGAACCTGCAATCACTATATCTGGTCTCCCACAGTACACAGAACATGAAAATGCAATTATTTTAGTAAATTTTAACTGATAAATACCTTTTCTCATCGTCAGTATATAGCAATCTTGTGACTTGTATCAGTTGTAACAAACAAATGGCCCCTGCCCCCACCTATAACTGGCCTTCACAGCAAAGAGCTCATGGAAGGGCAAACGCATAAATAACACAAACAGAACATTCCATAGTTCAGCTCACCAACCAGTCTGCTGACCAACCAGATTAACCTGTCCAACAGTCTGCGATAAAAACAGAGGTTTAGTTAGCACGCATTTGCAAACGAATGCATAAGCTGCAAGGCCTCTTCACGGCACCCGGTGTATGCTTGCAGTCCTAAACGCTACTGAATTTATGAGCGTCTCCACAGTGGGAGCACATGCATTCAATGGATAGATGAGGGGCAGGTGGGCCTGGAGGCAGCTCAATTTCCCTTAAAGTAACAGGAGCAGGGCCCCTTTGAGGCCCACCTGCCCCTCATCTCTAGCAATACACACCAAACTGAGCATCTGCAGCCCGTCCCCTGGCTCTGTAAATATCAGGTTATTTTTTGGAGACAGTAGAAGAAGAGGAGAATCAGAGAGACAGGATCAAAAACACAATGCAAAGGATTAACCCCTTAGGTTCCACCATGAGTATAATAAGTATGCATTACGGCATATACAGACTTATTTTACTGTTGTGGGTTTGGTAACACTTTACGGAAAACTTTGGGAGAGAGCTGCAAGACCAAAAGTAGTAGTTTCTATCAACAAATGGATTTCCTGCAACCTTTTTTGGAGCTTCTTTAGGCAGGAAGGTGTTATATAAGAAATACAATTCACTTCAGGCCAAAGCCCCTTGGCAACATACTTTGTATTTTTGAACTGACTTCAATGCATTTTGAAGCATTTGGCAATTGTGTAACCCACATAAAAACATGGAAGCAAAAAATTCACTATTTGTTTGCAAACAATACATTACCTTTTAATTAACATCTGGGTGTATTTTAAAAAAAACTTGTCTGAATAAGATCCAAGATCAATGTACAGTGTCTAAAATTGTCCATTCCTTTCCCATTACGTTATCAGGGGATGCACCCAGGAACAATGTCTCTGATAAACGCTTCATCTTAAAATGGCAATGGCAAAACACTATGATAATGCCTGCAAAAGCAGACATTGTAAATGAACAAAGAAGATTCTCCAAGGAGATTACACACAGCTAGCAATGAGAAGCCCGGTAGATAAGGAAGTGACCTCACAGGAAATGCTACTTCAAATGAAGACTCTTTGCAATAAAGATTGAGAAAAAAGCAGCTAAAATCTGCATTGCAATGCAATCAAAATGCAGCACAGCACTTTCTTGTCACTGCAGTTGAAAACAAAAGTCGGTTTGACCTCACTAATGGTTAGAAAAACAAATGTTCTCAGAGCGAAAAATGTCAAGCAAAATTCTTCCAGTGTATACCCAGCTTTAGTGCTGTCAACTTCCCCCTATCCTATTTTCCAGAACATAGACACTGTAGATCCAGATAAGAACTAGGATGGCTAATTAGATTCCACAGGATGTGTGCACAGGACACAGGACAGTTGTGAATTTTTGACATAATCAACAGAAATATTTTTCTTTATCAAACAGATATAACAAAACACTTTCAATGATTTATTTAACAGACCAAAAGGGAGCACATAGTTACATTCCCCAAATAATTTTTCTTTTTTAAACACTCCGTTTGTACTTGTCTACACATATACAGTGCCTCGAAAAAGTATTCATACCCCCTGAAATGTTCCACATTTCGTCAAAATTACAACCAAAAAAATTAAATGTATTTTATTGGGATTTTATGTGATAGACCAGGGATATGCAATTAGCGGACCTCCAGCTGTTGCAAAACTACAAGTCCCATCATGCCTCGGCCTTTGGGTGTCATGCTTGTGGCTGTCAGAGTCTTGCTATGCCTCATGGGACTTGTAGTTCTGCAACAGCTGGAGGTCCGCTAATTGCTTATCCCTGTGATAGACCAACACAAAGTAGTACATAACTGTGAAGTGGAAGGAAACTGATAAATGGTTTATAATTTTTTTTTACAAATACAGTGGAGAGAACAAGTATTTGATACACTACCGATTTTGCAGGTTTTCTTACTTACAAAGCATGTAGAGGTCTGTAATTTTTATCATAGGTACTCTTCAACTGTGAGAGACGGAATCTAAAACAAAAATCCAGAAAATCATATTGTATGATTTTTAAATAATAAATTTGCATTTTATTGCATGACATAGACAAGTATTTGATCACCTATCAACCAGTAAGAATTCCGGCTCTCACAGACCTGTTATTTTTTCTTTAAGAAAACCCTCCTGTTCTCCACTTATTACCTGCGCTTGTTTGAACTCGTTAACTGTATAAAAGACAACTTTCCACACAGTCAATCAAACAGACTCCAAACTCCTCACAATGGCCAAGGTCAGAGAGCTGTGTAAGGACATCAGGGATAAAATTGTAGACCTGCACAAGGCTGGGATGGGCTACAGGACAATAGGCAAGCAGCTTGGTGAGAAGGCAACAACTTTTGGCACAATTTTTAGAAAATGGAAGAAGTTCAAGATGACGGTCAATCTCCTTCGGTCTGGGGCTCCTTGCAAGATCTCACCTCGTGGGGCATCAATGATCATGAGGAAGGTAAGGGATCAGCCCAGAACTACACGGCAGGACCTGGTCAATGACCTGAAGAGGGCTGGGACCACAGTCTCAAAGAAAACTATTAGTAACACACTACGCCTTCATGGATTAAAATCCTGCAGCGCACGCAAGGTCCCCCTGCTCAAGCTAGCGCATGTCCAGGCAAGTCTGAAGTTTTCCAATGACCATCTGGATGATCCAGAGGAGGAATGGGAGAAGGTCATGTGGTCTGATGAGACAAAAATAGAGCTTTTTGGTCTAAACTCCACTCGCCGTGTTTGGAGGAAGAAGAAGGATATGTACAACCCCAAGAACACCATCCCAACCGTGAAGCATGGAGGTGGAAACATCATTCTTTGGCAATGCTTTTCTGCAAAGGGGACAGGACAACTGCACCGTATTGAGGGGAGGATGGATGGGGCCATGTATCGCAAGATCTTGGACAACAACCTCCTTCCCTCAGTAAGAGCATTGAAGATGGGTTGTGGCTGGGTCTTCCAGCATGACAACGACCCGAAACACACAGTCAGGGCAACTAAGGAGTGGCTCCGTAAGAAGCATCTCAAGGTCCTGGAGTGGCCTAGCCAGTCTCCAGACCTGAACCCAATAGAAAATCTTTGGAGGGAACTGAAAGTCGGTATTGCCCAGTGACAGCCCCGAAACCTGAAGAATCTGGAGAAGCTCTGTATGGAGGAGTGGGCCAAAATCCCTGCTGCAGTATGTGCAAACCTGGTCAAGAACTACAGGAAACGTATGATCTCTGTAATTGCAAAGAAAGGTTTCTGTACCAAATATTAAGTTCTGCTTTTCTGATGTATCAAATACTTATGTCATGCAATAAAATGCAAATTAATTACTTAAAAATCATACAATGTGATTTTCTGAATTTTTGTTTTAGATTCCGCCTCTCACAGTTGAAGAGTACCTATGATAAAAATTACAGATTTCTAGATGCTTTGTAAGTAGGAAAACCTGCAAAATCGGCAGTGTATCAAATACTTGTTCTCCCCACTGTATGTGAAAAGTATGGCGAGTCAATACTTTGTAGAACCACACTTTGCTGCAATTACAGCTGCAAGTTTTTTTGGGGATGTCTCTACCAGCTCTGCACATATAGAGAGTGACATTTTTGCCAATTCTTCTTTGCAAAATAGCCAAAGCTCTGTCAGATTGGATGGAGAGCGTCTGTGAACAGCAATTTTTCAGTCTTGCCACGGATTCTCAATTAGATATAGGTCTGGACTTTGACTGGGCCATTCTAACACATGAATATTCTTTGGTCTAAACCATTCTATTGTAGATCTGGCTGCATGTTTATGGTTGTTGTCCTGCTGGAAGGTGAACCTCCATCCCAGTCTCAAGTGTTTTGCAGACTCTAACAGGTTTTCTTTTAAGATTGCCCTGTATTTGGCTCTATCCATCTTCCCATAAACTCTGATCAGCTTCCCTGTCCCTGCTGAAGAAAAACATCCTCAAAACATGATGTTGCCACCACCATGTTTCATGGTGGGGAGGGTGTTTTCAGGGTGATGTGCAGTGTTAGTTTTCTGCCACACATAATGTTTTGCTTTTAAGCCAAAAGTTAAATTTTGGTCTCATCTGACCAGAACACCTTCTTCCACATGTTTGCTGTGTTCCCACATGGCTTCTCGCAAACTGCAAACTGGACTTCTCATGGCTTTCTTTCAAAATTGTCTTTCTTCTTGCCACTCTTCTATAAAGGCCAGATTTGTGGAGTGCACGACTAATAGTTGTCCAGTCGACAGATTCTCCCACCTGAGCTGTGGCTCTCTGGAGCTCCTTCAGAGTTACCATGGGCCTCTTGGCTGTTTCTTTGATTAATGCTCTCTTTGCTGGGCCTGTCAGTTTAGGTGGACGGCCATGTCTTGGTAGGTTTGCAGTTGTGCAATACTCTTTCCATTTTTGGATGATGGATTGAACAGTGCTCCGTGAGATGTTCAAAGCTTGGGATGTATTTTTATAACCTAACCCTGCTTTAAACTTCTCCGCAACTTTATCCCTGACCTAGCTGGTGTGTACCTTGGCCTTTATGATGCTGTTTGATCACTAAGGTTCTCTAACAAACCTCTGAGGGCTTCACAGAACAGCTGTATTTATACTGAGATTAAATTACACACAGGTTGACTCTATTAACTAATTAGGTGACTTCTTAAGGCAATTGGTTCCAATAGATTTTAGTTAGGGGTATCAGAGTAAAGGGGGCTGAATACAAATGTATGCCACACTTTTCAGATATTTATTTGTAAAAAAATTGAAAATTATTTATCATTTTCCTTCCACTTCAATTATGTGCCACTTTGTGTTGGTCTATCACATAAAATCCCAATAAAATACTTTTACATTTTTGGTTTTAACGTGACAAAATGTGGAAAATTTCAAGGGGTATGAATACTTTTTCAAGGCACTGTACAGCAACATTTAGATAATGTCATATGTGTGGTCCTTGTAGTTTGTTAAAATAGTGGAATACTATACCAGATCTCAGAAGCAGGCAGGTTCCATGTCAGCTGTGGGCATCTGAAGCCCTCTTCTCTTTATTTCCGGGAATCGGTGCAGCTGGCTACATGGCATGCACCTCCCGATTTCTCGTGCCTGTGCAGCAATGCCACTGCACGGCAATCTGTGATCCTTTCCTCTCTTTCCGGTCTGGAAATAACATGAGAATTCATCACTAGGCGATTTGCATGGATTCCTGGGATACAGGACGCCGATATCCCAGGAGTCCTTGCAAATCGTCTAGTGGCGAAATCGCCTAGGCTGCCGCTGCCAGAGGTGCTGCTGAAAATGAAAATAAAAATTGCCATTTGTGAGAGCATTCTCAATAGCCATGAGATAAATTGCACATGTAGAAAATGGATAGAACTTTGCATTAAGTTTATTTTTAGAGTTTACATACACTTAAAGGTGGTCCTGAGCCTGAGCGCTATATAAAGTCTATGGCCAACTTAATTCCAAGACTACTAAAATGTTATAGGTAAAACACCTTAACTTTAATGTGGCACAGTCCATAAAATATGTTGTACAGCTAAGCTAAATATGATGATAATAAATGTGCACACACTTTACATTTGGTAAATGTTATTTTTAAATTTGAAAATAGAGTAACTCTAATGCCGTGTACACAGGACCAGAAATTCCGACAAGAAAAGTTTGATGTGAGCTTTTGGTCGGAAATTCCGACCATGTGTAGGCTCCATTGGACATTTGCTGTCGGAATTTTCGACAACAAAAATTTGAGAGCTGGTTCTCAAATTTTCCGATAAGAAAAGTTGTTGTCGGAAATTCCGAAAACATTTGCGTGACCGTGTGTATACAACACAAGTTTGAGCCAACATTCCGTCGGAAAAAAATCCACGGTTTTCTTGTTAGAATTTCCGATCGTGTTTACGTGGCATTAGGCTCCGTTCACATCTTCGCGTTCTGAATTGCGCGATTGGAAATAGCGGCAAATCGCAGGACGCCTGTGCAGTCCCTGTGACTTCCAATGGCACCCTAATCACGGCGTGATTTTACCGCTCTTTGTACTTCTTTTGGGCAACAGGCGTCCCGTGATTCTGTTTGCGCGATATTACCACGATTGCCATCGACTCGCAGTAAAACCACGGCGCCATTGGGGCGCGATTGGAAGTCACAGGGAACATACGGGCGTCCCACGATTTGCCGCTATTTTGAATCGCGCGATTCAGAATGCAGAGATGTGAACGGAGCCTTATATGTTAGGTTAATCATGTATGTATGTTTGTTTTGCTGAAATGTATGCCATTTAAAATTACCCAATTAAAAAAACAATCATATACTGTAGTCACATATATATATATATATATATATATATAAATAGATAGATAAAGAAAAGAGAAAACAAACAAAATCTATTCAAAATAGAAAGGGAGGGGGTGGTGGTCACATTATTAAAAGCACCAAATCCCTATATTTATACAGGAAAAAGTAGAGAGAAAATGGGACTTTCCAAGTACTATTCTTATTAACTAACCAAAAAAAAAAATTAACATTACCCTAAAATACCTTTATTGCATAAAGAGTATTTATTATAACAAAAAAGATTCTGTTATGTCTAAAATTACGTTTAAAAGATCATACTAGAGATACATAGTCTGGGATGTAACCCAAATATAATACATTGCGCACAGTGTATATTGTTATATATACCACAGACATTTGCCAATGCAGAATGCCAGAATTACAGTACATGATTTTTAAGGCATTAAATTATACATTTAAGTACAATATACGATACAAGGATCCAGGTCTGGGATAAGGGCATTTGAAACACTAGAATAATCAACACTTTTAGCAGGATAGAACCCGTTTCATCGGGAAGCTGTGGAATTATTAGCAAATATCTATAGATGTTGTATATGCCGGTATGCATGTGAGGTGGGGTGCAGTGAGGCATAAACATCCCTATAGGTCAGAGAAACAGGGAAAGGGAAAAGGCGGGCAAGATGGAATGACCAAAGAGGGTGCCGTATGTGTTTACCTTAGATGATAGTCAGCGTAGGGGCACCTAATCTACTCACATCCCCCAAATTACCTGGCCTGAGGGTATAGAGAATGAACCCTGTGCCTTCCTTATTTATCCCCCTCCTGATGTGTACCACTGCTGTCAAAATGGGAACCTTCTATACCTCACACTATGTATTTCTAATATGGTCTTTTAAACTTGGTTTTAGACATAAAAGAACCTTTGTTTTTGATATAATAAATATTCTTGACGCAATATTGATTTTAATGTTCTTTTTTTTATTTTTTGGGTTAGTTAACCATTTGCCGACCGCCTCCTGTACATTTACGTCGGCAGAATGGCACAGACAGGCACATCAACGTACCTGTACGTCCCCTTTAAGTACCTGTCCGTGTGGTCGCGCACGCGCCACCGCCGGCGTGCTCGTGACCCTGCCGCCATCCCCATGAGTCGGACCGCGGGTCTCGCGGACTTGATCGCCGCGCTCTGCCTAGTGACAATGACACTGATCTCAGCTCCGTGTACTCGGATCGGAGATCAGTGTCATGTGACACACAGCCCATCCCCCCTACTGTTAGAAACACTATGCACGGAACACTTAACCCCTACAGCGCCACCTAGTGGTTAACCCCTTCACTGCCAGCGTCATTTTCACAGTAATCAGTGCATTTTTAGAGCACTGATCGCTGTGAAAATAACAATGGTCCCAAAAATGTGTCAAAAGTGTCCGATGTGTCCGCCATAATGTCGCAGTCATGAAAAAAATCACTGATCGCCACCATTACTAGTAAAAAAAATTTTTTTTTATAAAAATGCCATAAAACTATCCCCTATTTTGTAAACGCTATAACTTTTGCGCAAACCAATCATTAAACACTGATTGCGATTTTTTTTTTACCAAAAATATGTAGAAGAATACTTATCGGCCTAAACTGAGGAAAAAAAATGTTTTTAATATATTTTTGGGGGAAATTATAGCAAAAAGTTAAAAATATTGAATTTTTTTCAAAATTGTCGCCCTATTTTTGTTTATAGCGCAAAAAAATAAAAAACGCAGAGGTGATCAAACACCAGCAAAAGAAAGCTCTATTTGTGGGGAAAAAGGACGTCAATTTTGTTTGGGAGCCACGTCGCACGACCACGCAATTGTCAGTTAAAGCGACGCAGTGCCGAATCGCAAAAAGTGGCCTGGTCTTTAACCAGCCAAAATGGCCTGGGGCTTAAGTGGTTAATATGAATATTTCTTGGAAAGTCCTATTTTGCTTTACGTATTACAAAACAAAAAACAAAACAAATTTCTTTCATTCTTAAGTTGGAATTTCATACCTGTATTATTTACCTCACATCTGAAATGAAGAATACAAGTTCAAATGCTAAACAATGGCAATACTATGGGTGGAATGCAGAACAGAAGATTGTGTTTCTAGTCCTGAAGGCCTGCATCCATTTTAGGAGACAATGTAATAAAATTTTATTTTACTGACAGGTATGAGGGGCAAAATACAGTAAAGTAATGAATGGTATAGCATTTCTTCTCAGTATACTTTCCCTGCCAGCGTTCCCATCATTGGTAAAGTGTAATTGGAGGCCTAGTAGTTGTGTCTAGTAGTTGTGTCTTACATCTAGTTATATGATGACCTCAGAATACACTGTGCTGTAAAACATATACTACATATTATAAACAGCTAAGATGAGACTCTTTAGAACAGAGCTAAATTGAACATATATATAAATATATCTATATATATTTATATACAGTGGGTTCTCTTTAAAGTGGTTGTAAACCCTTTACAACCACTTTTACCTACAGGTAAGCCTGGATTAAGGCTTACCTGTAGGTGCTTGAAATATTTTCTAAACCTCCACGGTTTAGGAGATATTTACAAAAATGTCGGGCGCCGATGTCTACGGCGCATGCGCACTTTAGCAATGGCGATCGTGCCGTTCCTTAAGGAGGCCGTACCGTGACTGCACGCGGGAGTGACGTCATCACGGCTCCGGCCAATCACATCGCCGAAGCCGCGATACCCGGAAGTAACCCTGTGGAGAGATGTCGGCCGTCCAGTAGGCTATGCATACTCATTATGCCTTTGTCTTGCAAGTGGTGTTTTTATTTTATTTTTTAAAAGTGGGTTTACTTCCTCTTTAACCTTCTTGTGAGGAAGGATGGTCCTCTAATGACTATAGTGACATTATTGCCACTCTTCGCATATATAAACTGTGAATAAAGGGCGCTGTGGTAATGCCCCCTTTAGAGGGTTGGCCTGTAACACAATGGGTTCTCAGTATAGTCCACATTGTTCCAGGTTGAATGACATCTTGTGACAAAAAAAACTGCAAAAAAATGGGGGGCAGCTCTGGCATAAAGGTTAGTATTGCAGCCTTTTAGATGGAACAGGCTGCAAATCACAGCTTGCATATCAATAACACCTCTCCCCTTCTTATGACAATCATCTGTCAAGGCTCCCTGAATTTGTCAGCGGCAGGTGAAGTAGTTAGAGATGGAGATTAGGGCTTAGCTGCTGATTTTAGTCAACATTTGCATATCAGCAACTATATATATGAGGTGATGCCAGGACTGTACACTAAGCTGCTGGTGTGCAGCTCAGTGTACATTTAAAGGAAAAGTGTGAACTGGAAGGTAAGTGGCCCTTATTGTAGAATTTTTTTATTTTTTATTTTAAAGGGCTAGGTGCCACCAAAAAGGGAACTTTCTGGACCTTGGATTTTTAATTTCTAGTATGGCACTTTAAACTTGGTTTAGACATACTCTTTTTGCATATACTGAATACTCTTGATACAATAAAAGTATTTTAATGTTCATTTTTTTAGGTTAGTTAATGCGAATAGCACTTGGAAAGTCCACTTTTTCTGCTATTTCCAAAACAAACAACATCTAAATTCCTTCATTTTCAAGTTGGAATTTCATACCTATATTATTTACCTCATATCTGCAATGAAGAATACAAGGTCAAATGCTAAACAATGGCAATACTATGGGTGGAATGCAGTACAGAAGATCGTGTTTTTAGTCCTGAAGGCTAGCATCTATTTTAGGTGACATATAATAAAATAGTATTTTACTAAAAGGATGGCAGGTATGTGGGGCAAAATACAGTAAGTCTTGGTTAGTATAGCATTTCTTTCAGTATACATTTTCTGCCACCATTCTCATCATTGATACAGTGTAATTGAAAGCCTAAAGGTTGTGTCTTACATCTAGTTATATGGTGGCCTCAAAGCCTTGGACTATAAGAACAGAGGTACAAAGCATCAAAATACATAGTTACCACTTAAGCCCCGGACCATTTGGCTGGCCAAAGACCAGGCCACTTTTTGCGATTCGGCACTGCGTTGCTTTAACTGACAATTGCGCGGTCGTTGCGACGTGGCTCCCAAACAAAATTGACGTCCTTTTTTTTCCCACAAATAGAGCTTTCTTTTGGTGGTATTTGATCATCTCTGCGGTTTTAATTTTTGCGCTATAAACAAAAATAGAGCGTCAATTTTGAAAAAAATGTAATATTTTTTACTTTTTGCTATAATAAATATCCCCAAAAAACATAAAAAAACATTTTTTTTCTCAGTTTAGGCCGATACGTATTCTTCTACATATTTTTGTTTAAAAAAATCACAATAAGCGTTTATTGATTGGTTTGCGCAAAAGTTATAGCATCTACAAAATAGGGGGTAGTTTTATGGCATTTTTTTTAATAATTATTTTTTTTTACTAGTAATGGCGGCGATCAGCGATTTTTATCATGACTGCGACATTATGGCGGACACATCAGACACTTTTGACACCATTTTGGGACCATTATCATTTTTACAGCGATCAGTGCTATAAAAATGCACTGATTACTGTAAAAATTACACTGGCAGTGAAGGGGTTAACCTGTAGGGAGCGCTGAAGGGGTTAAGTGTGACCTAGGGAGTGATTCTAACAGTTAGGGGGTGTGGCTTGTCGTGTCACATCACTGATCGCTTTTCCCGATGAGAGGGAACAGACGATCAGTGACATGTCACTAGGAAGAACGGGGAGATGTTGTGTTTACACTGACATCTCCCCGTTCTTCAGCTCCGTGACACGATCGCCGGACACCGGCGGACATCGAGTCCGCGGGTCCCGCGGGCACGGTCACGGAGCTCGCGCGACCACATGGCGGCATTTTAAAGGGGACGTATATATACGCCCATTTGTGCAACCGTGCCATTCTGCCGACGTATACGTTTGTGCGGCGGTCGGCAAGCGGTTAATCTGGTCAAAAAAAGACACAACAGTTCAACAAATCGAAAACCTCCACATACACAGTCCTATACTCACAGTCGATCCAGAGCAAGGCAAAAAACTCCAATAAAGTATGCTCCAATTTGCTCCGGTGGGGAAAAAATTCCCAAGGGGCAATCTGATATTCCCTGGTTCAGATTTACCTAAAAATATTAGTAATCAGTTATATTTTGTGCATTTAAGAAAGAATCCAGGCCTTTTTCTTAATACAATCTACTGAGCTAGCCAGCTCCTGAGGGAGTCTATTCCACACCACAGCTCTTACTGTGAAGAAGCCTTTTCATATTTTGAAACAAAAGGGAAAAAACAAGTGCAACCTCCATAGTGTAGTAAACAAGGTGAACAATATTTATTAATGATTAAAAACACACTAACAAAAGAGGAGCCGCTGTGGAAATCCCCCTGCTTGGGCCATGAGCAGGGGGAGAAGAGCACAGGCAGGAAGGAGTCGCTGCTGCAGAGAGACAACCCAACCAGGAATGGAAGCCAGAGCCCAGATTGAGAGGATGCCTGACACCACTGGGAGTGTGCTGGGAGAAGCAATGGAATTCCACAGCGGCTCCGGGCTCCAGAGGCAGCAGCTTTGAATTTTACCGCTTTGCACAAGCTCCCCCTTTGTAAATATGTTTTTAACCATTAATAAATATTGTTCACCTTGCTTACTACACTATGGAGGTTGCGCAATCACCCATGGCTGCTTCAAGCTGCACAGTGCTTGTAGCTAGTAATCAGTGGCAATGTGTATAATCCATTGGGCTACCCGCCTCATTGTTCATATTTTGTTTCTCGGTTTTTAATTTGCAAACAACTTTTGCAATCATCTTTTATGGTTCGTTACATTGCCACACATACATTTCTTCAAGACCCTTTCATTCCCACCAATAAGATCATCGCCACCACACTTAACACAATTATACAGATTTTGCTCTCTGAAGAGCACTCTGCAGTGGATCACTCTTCAGAGCGCAGTTGACAGGGATTTAGAAGATGTTGTATGGCCTGTTTCAACATTTTCACATTTTATACAATACTTGCTTTGCAGTGGGCTTTCCAACTATCACTCTGGGGTTATGCTCTGCTGGGCAGTTTTTCCTGCCACTTTATGCATGAAGGTAAAAAACCTTAAGTATGCAGCTCCCTTCTCAACCCCATTTGAGCCCAATCCTGATCCAGTGATGTGCACAAAAGCAGATGCTCTCCGGGGTCTCTCTCTCTCTCCTCATTGGCTGAGACAGAGCAGCAGGAGCCATTTGGCCCACTGCTGTCATTCACAGCCAGTGAGGAGGGAGCAGGGGGGTGGGTTCGAGTCACGATCTGTGTGTCTCATAGACACACAGAAGTGAATTGGTAGTGAGCAGGCATGAGTGCCCCAATAGCAAACAGCTTACTATGGGGGCACTCAGCAGGTGGAGGGCAAAACCATTACACAGAGCAAGTAAGTATGACGTAAGTAAGATGTAAGTCAGTATGAGTTAGCGGCGCTTTACCGCTGTTATAGCGGCGCTATTCGGGCAGTAGTGGGGCACTTTTAACCCCCAAGGAGGGGTTAAAAAAAGAGGTTAAAAGTGCCCGTGTTGTGGCACTTCTTAAGCTCTTTACAGCCACTTTGGAAGTGCAGCCCATTCATTCCAATGGGCAGGGGCGGTCTAGGAGCAGTGTATACACTGCTCCCAAACTGCCCCAAAGATGCTGCTTGCAGGACTTTTTCTAACATCCTGCAAGCACACCGCCCAGTGTAAAAGCACTCGGACTTTCACACCGGGGTGGCAGGGGAGGCAGTTTTCAGGCGCTTTACATGCGCTTTTTCTAGAGCTAAAATGCCTGAAAACTGCCCCAGTGTGGAAGGGGTCGAAATCTCCTCTTCTCAAGAGAGAATAAATTCAGTTCCTCTAATCTTTCCTCATAGCTGAGTTCCTCCATGCCTCTTATCAGTTTGGTTGCCCTTCTCTGCACTTTCTCTAGTTCCCCGATATCCTTTTTGAGAACTGGTGGTCAAAACTGAACTGCATATTCCAGATGAGGTCTTACTAATGATTTGTACAGGGGCAAAATGATGTCTCTCTCTCTGGAGTCCATACCTCTCTTAATACAAGAAAGGACTTTGCTTGCTTTGGAAACTGCAGCTTGGAATTGCATGCCATTATTGAGCTTATGATCTACCAAAACCCCCAGATCCTTCTCCACCATTGATTTCCCCAGTTGTACTCTCCCCTAGTATGTATGATGCATGCATATTCTTAGCCCCCAAGTGCATAACTTTACATTTATTAACATTAAACCTTGCTTGCCACATAATACCAGTTAAGAGAAACCAAGACACTGGGAGTTATTTACGAAAGGCAAATCCACTTTGTACTACAAGTGCAAACTACAAGTGCAAAGTGCACTTGAAATTGCACTTGGAAGTGCAGTTGCTGTAAATCTGAGGGGTAGATCTGAAATGAGGGGAAGCTCTGCTGATTTTATTATCCAATCATGTACAAGCTAAAATTATGTTTTTTATTTTCCTTGCATGTCCCTCTCAGATCTACAGCGACTGCACTTCCAAGTGCACTTTCAGTGCAATTTCAAGTGCACTTTGCACTTGTAGTTTGCACTTGTAGTGCAAAGTGGATTTGCCTTTAGTAAATAACCCCCACTGTGTCCTTTAAATAATATAAATTGAACAACTGAGACAGGACTCTTTGGAAAGAAGAATTGGATTGAGAAATTTTTTTTTTACTTATATACAGGTATGCACAGTATATTAACAGTTCTGGGCCCTGCCACTGTATAAAAAGAGGTAAATGGCATGCAGGGTTCTTAAGGATGTAGACTGAAAGACTCCAGAATGTCTATTATGAGCAGAGAAAATTGCATTTCCAGTTTTCTCCTGAAGGGTAAGAGGCCCCTCTTGCAGAAAAGACACAGTTTTCTGGGGAATTAAAGGAAATTACATATCTGGGGGAATTCTGTACAAAAGTTCAGGTTGCCATATTGCATTGCATTTTACAGAAAACTACAGCACTGCAGATTGAAAGAGGGTAATTTTTAATAACATTATGGCATGTGCAGAAATATATATATGCAATATTATAATTTTTTTGCAATTTTTTTCCCACAAAATTGGGGGTAATTTAAGACTGACAAGCCTTTTTGGATGTTGGTTGATTAAAAAACTGAGAATCTGATTTACAAAAGCCTGTGTGCATACACCAGTATATGTATACAGGCAACAAAATCATATCCCCAGAGAATATGATACGTGCCCATGCATAGAGACACATGCACAGACTACAGCATGGGTACTAAACCTGTGGTCCTCCAGTTTTTCCAAAACTACAAGTCCCATGATGCATTGCAAAGCTGACGGTTACAAGCATGACTCCCAAAGGCAGTGGCATGATGGGACGTGTAGTTCCATAACAGCTGGAGGGCCACAGGGGAACACCCATGGAGTACAGCATACAGTGCATTTGGAAAGTATTCACAGCGCTTCACTTTTTCCACGTTTTGTTATCTTACAGCCTTATTCCAAAATGGATTAAGTTCATTATTTTCTTCAAAATTCTACAAACAATACCCCATAATGACAATGTGAAAAAGTTTGTTTGAAATCTTTGCAAATTTATTAAAAATAAAAATGGAAAGAAATCCCATGTACATAAGTATTCACAGAGGTAAAAGTAGAATAAATAAATAAATAAAAAACAAAAAACAAAAGTTTTGGTAAAAAATCGATCGATCAAAGTCCTAAATTGAACGAGTTGAACATAGAGTTCTAGGGGTGCGCCCCTATGAGCTGATGAAGGAGGCTTGGCTGTGCCTTCGCATTCTGATTTGACAGACACAGTGGTAGGTGGTTCCCCACTCTGACAGCTACGGAACACTCCTACACAGAGTTACACAGCTGGCTCAATTTTGATTGTCATGGCAAAGGCTGTGAATACTTATGTACAGTACATGTGATTTTTTTTATTTTTATTTTTTTAGTAAATCTGCAAAGATTTCAAACAAACGCCTTTCACGATGTCATTATGGGGTATTGTTAGTAGAATTTTAAGGAAAATAATGAATTTAATCCATTTTGGATGTGGAAAAAGTTAAGCGCTGTGAATACTTTCCAGATACTTTCCAGATGCACCGTATACATGGGCGTCCGCAAGTGCCCCCCTGGAGCAAGGTGACCGCACATGCAGCCCTCAAAAAGTGTGTAGCAGGGGCAGACTGGGCTGACAGTTTCCTGGCCAATTGCTTCTGGCAGAAGCGGTGTGGCCATCAGAGCGGCCCGGAGGGGGGGCTCCCTACCCCCGGGCCACTCTGATGTCCTGTACAAAAGGCTGCACTACTTCGGCCAGAAGCAATCAGCCAGGAAACTGTCAGGAGGATCGGAAATATGGATGACACAGAGCAGGGATTTCCCACTGAGATGCAGCTTGTATAAGAATAGCTGTCAAACAAAGTCCCACCCACCTCCTGGACAGGCATCGAACCAGTGTGCTGTCTATTAGACTAGCTGGCGGGACTTCGTTTGACAGCGGGGCTATTCATATATAAGCCGCATCTCAGCGGGAGATCCCTGCTCTGTGTCATCCGGGCCAGCAGATCCTCCCGATTCCTCCCTGATGCATTGCTGGGCACTGATGAGGCTGCACATATGGGCAATGATAGGCTGCATTAATGGATACTGATATGCTGCACTGATAGCCAATGATATGCTGCACTGATGGGTAATGATACACTGCACTGATGGGCAATGATACACTGCACTGATGGGCACTGATACACTGCACTGATGGGCACTGATAAGCTGCACTGGTGGGCACTGATAGGCTGCACTGATGGCCAATGATACGCTGCACTGATGGGCAATGATATGCTGTACTAATGGGCACTGATACGCTGCACTGATGGGCAATGATACACTGCACTGATGGGCAATGATATGCTGCACTGGTGGGCACTGATAGGCTGCACTGGTGGGCACTGATAGGCTGCACTGATGGGCAATGATACGCTGCACTGATGGGCAATAATACGATGTACTGATGAGCACTGATACGCTGCACTGATGGGCAATGATACGTTGCACTGATGGGCAATGGTAGGCTAAACTGATGGGCACTCATGTGCTGCACTGATGGGCAATGATAGGCTGCACTGATGGGCAATGGTTGGCTAAACTGATGGGCACTCATATGCTGCACTGATGGGCAATGATAGACTGCACTGATGGGCAATGATAGGCTGCAATGATGACCATTGATATGATGCACCGATGGCCACTGATGAGGTGGAACTGATAAGTTGTTGTTAATATTTATTTTTGGAACTTAATGAGATTGCAGGCCCCACCCGCCCAAACCAGAACTTCCCCAGATACAACTTAACTAAAATAAATAACTGAACACATTTTTTAAATGGCAAAAACTTGGCCGCGACACCTTTACTGGTTTTTCACAAATAATTTTCCATAAATCTTTATTATCATTCCAAACTTCATAAATCATCCAATAACATATTTCTACCTGCTCAGTTGTTAGAACTCGAGCAGTAGCACAACTTCAAAGATAAATAAAAGTCCCCCCTGGATCCAGGGTGACCCACCACATAAAAGTGTACGCGACTGGGGCGGGAGGGAGGGAGCTCAAATCTTCCTGCTTGTTCAGCTGAAAAGAGGCAGAACCCTGCGCCTGCTGGCCCTTTTATAAGCAATCCCAAAATCCAGAAAGTTCCCTGAAACCTGATTGGCTCTTCTTGCTTCCTTGTGGACCGGCCCCAAAAGGGGCGGGGCCCCTAACCCCACTGTACTAATGCAGCTAAACCTAACTTAATAATCTACCTTTTAAATTTGTGCTAGGGAGGCCGCAATCTCAGGAAAGTGGCCCCATAATGTGACCCCTTTATTCATGAGATTGCAGGCCCCACCCGCCCAAACCAGAACTTCCCCAGATACAACTTAACTAAAATAAATAACTGAACACATTTTTTAAATGCATGGGAGAAAAAGAAACCCTGGACTGCCGCACTCTGTATAGACAGTTATTTATTCCAAAATTTCAGGTAAAAAATCCAAATTCAAAATAAATCCATAAATCCAAAACAACAAATGCAGATGGTGTGCATGCAGGGAAGGGTGGCTAACGCGTTTCACGTCACGAATTGACGCTTACTCATAGCTATGAGTAAGCGTCAATTCGTGACGTGAAACGCGTTAGCCACCCTTCCCTGCATGCACACCATCTGCATTTGTTGTTTTGGATTTATGGATTTATTTTGAATTTGGATTTTTTACCTGAAATTTTGGAATAAATAACTGTCTATACAGAGTGCGGCAGTCCAGGGTTTCTTTTTCTCCCATGCATCAGTGCAGAGCCAGCACCTGTGTGAGTGACCGGGCGGAAGCAGCTATTTGGTGAATTCTCAAGCTTTTGAGCGGTACGTTTTTCCTTTCCTACATTTTTTAAATGGCAAAAACTTGGCCGCGACACCTTTATTGGTTTTTCCCAAATAATTTTCCATAAATCTTTATTATCATTCCAAACTTCATAAATCATCCAATAACATATTTCTACCTGCTCAGTTGTTAGAACTCGAGCAGTAGCACAACTTCAAAGATAAATAAAAGTCCCCACACGCCGGTCTTGAGCATCAAGACCGGCACACCCCAATCGTCGCGGCCTTTTCGATCATGTTCTGCAAACCAACATTAAAAATGTAATTTCCTACTTCTGATAAGTGCACCCCATCCAGTCTGTACAGACCTGGATATCCCCCTTCCAAGTCCATGTGCCTATAAGACAGTCCCCCAACTTGGGGCATGAACTTTTCGAGAGCCCTATTGACTCTCTTCCTCATTTTTTCCATCACCCTCCTCTGCGCAGAGGAGAGCCATGAAAGACGAGGAACCACTTCTGAAAAAACTAAGGTTGTACCTGGGAAAGTCGCACTGAAGCGATGCAGGTCACGCTTAATCATAAATAATAAGTCCAAAGTGTTAACATTTCCCAAATCGTTACCTCCCAAATGAATTATCAGTATGGATGGCAATGGCCACAGCTGACATAACCTAGACACATGCAAATCCAGTTGCGGCCATTGAAGGCCTCTTATACCTTTCCAGAACAAACGAAATGAGTCCGGGTGCAAGGATAAATTTGATGAATAGTTGCGTTGAGCCGCTCTTTTTTGTGCCCAATAAATAAATGAATGCCCCAAAATCCACACTGTGTGCTGGGTACCTAAAATTAAATAAACAAATTAGGACGAACATACAACTTAAAACATTTTGACTTCCACCCACCCAATGCCTTGATATCTGATTCGGAGACGCCCGATCGGGCCGCCTCTGAAGCTGCGCCAATCCGAAAGGAGTGGGAGGAAAACTTAAAATGACTTAAACCCATGGCACCCAAACTCTTTTTTAAAACTGCATCGAATTAGTATTTCGTCAGGGGCAATAAATTAGCAGGAATGAGAAAAATTCCCTCCCCGGGAGGCCTAAGCCCCATAAATTGTTTAACCAAGGCTACCGGGCACTATAAGCTCTCATTTTGTTCTTTTAGATGAACCCATCTACCCTTACCATATTGGTCTGTTTTGGAATACTGCAGCCACACATGAACACCCGATTGATCAACTAGCACCTGGTCAAATCGCACACCCGAACCACCTTGTTTGCTCACTGGAATTAATTCCGAGATGCGAAATGCCCCAAAAAATGCAAGCACAAAAGCTGTCCTGAATAATAAGGCCTCGTAGGAGGAAAAACAAACCACTGAAGTCATTCTGCAAAGGCCACCGAGAATGTCAAGAGAAATCGGTCTCCTATCATCTATGACAAACGTCAATCTCTTGTATCCCTTCAGTGCCTGTTTTACAGAAAAATAAGAAGAACAAGGTCTCAGACCCAATAAACGGAAGAAAAAGGACATACCGGCCAGCGTTCTTGTCACATAACTATGCGAAAGTTGCTGCCGCATTAAACTTGACATAAAAGCCAAAATGGTACCTTCCGAAGGCTTATCAAACTGACAACCTTCAGCACTTGCAAAGGATATCCAGCTGCTCCAGGCTGCCGAGTAACTCGACCAGGTTCTAGGAGCTAAAGAGCTTTTTATAGCATTCCTCACAGTACTCAGATCGTCTCCCACAGATAGGCCGGGCATGAGTTGCCAACTGCGTCCGCCTCCGGCAGCAGACTCCGAAAACGCTCCTCCTGAAAACGAGATAGAGAATCAGCTATATTATTCAATATCCCCGGGGTATACCTAGCCTTCAACCAAATATTAAATTTGAGGCATCTGAAGACCACCTGACGCAAGATTTTGATTACCAGCAAAGAACTGGATGAAAGGCAGTTCACTGCATATAATACACCCTTGTTATCCGTTTCCACCAAGATGCGCCTATTAGCGAACTCTGAGCCCCACAACTCCAATGCCACTAATATTGGAAATAATTCTAGCAATACCACGTTCCTGGTCACTCCCGAACTCACCCAAGGCTCCGGCCAAGCCGCGCAACACCAGTGCGATCTCCAGATGGCACCGAAGCCTTTGGAGCCAGCTGCATCCGTAAATAAACAAAAATCCTTTGCCACAACAAATTCCGCCTGGAAAAAGGACCTACCGTTATATCCGTCAAGAAAGTTGGCCCAAACCAAAAGATCTTCCTTAATGGGGGCCGTTATTCTAACACAGTGTTTCTCAACTCCAGTCCTCAAGGCGCCCCAACAGGTCATGTTTTTAGGATTTCCCTCAGATGAAACAGCTGTGGTAATTACTAAGGCAGTGAAACTGATCAAATCACCTGTGCAAAATAATGGAAATCCTGAAAACATGACCTGTTGGGGCGCCTTGAGGACTGGAGTTGAGAAACACTGTTCTAACATGATCCAAAGGAGATTTCAAGCCTGAAATCGCCAGGTAAAGCCGACGTGAAAATATTCTGCCAACCGGCATGATTCTGCACGCAAATGCCATAACCCCCAGCAGCGACTGTATTTCTTTCAAGCGTACCTTCTTTTTCCGCAACACCGTCGTGATTAACCATTTTAATTTACTCAATTTGTTTTCTGGCAAACAAAATTCCATACCGCAAGTATCTATCTCTATGCCCAAAAACTCCAATGAAGTGCTTGGCAAGCAAGTTTTTTCCTCAGCCAACGGTACTCCAAATTCAAAAGCCATGGCCTGAAATGACAGCAACAAGTCAGAACAGAAACTAGAGTCTGCTGGGCCAACAAACAAAAAATCATCTAGATAGTGCACTGCACCATCCAGCCCAGATCGGATGCCAAGTACCCAGTGGAGAAATGTAGAGAATGATTCAAAGTAGGAACACGACAACGAACACCCTATCGGGAGACACATGTCAAAAAAGTATTGACCCTCAAAATAAAACCCCAACGAGTTGAAAGCCTCCGGGGAGACGGGCAAGAGGCGAAATGCGGATTTTATGTCAGCCTTTGCCAACAAGGCCCCAGGGCCAAACCTCCTGATCTTACCAATCGCTTCTTCGAATGTGGCATACGACACTGAGCATAGGCTCTCGTCAATCTCATCGTTCAAGGAGTCACCTTTTGGAAAGGATAGATGGTGTATAATTCGAAATTCATTGGGTTCCCGTTTTGGCACTACCCCCAATGGGGAAATCCGAAAATTATAGAAGGGGGGGGGTGCTCAAAAGGGCCAGCAATTCTACCTTCCTTTAGTTCTTTACATAACTTATCCCTTACCACCTGGGGAAATTGATCTACAGATTTCAAATTACCTACCAATTTACACCCCTCCCCCGAAAAGGAAGGCAACGGGAAACCCTGATCAAAACCTTTACTGAGCAAACAAGCCTTCTCCCTGTTTGGGTAGATGTCCAGCCACGGGCGCATTTTTTCCAGC
Organism: Rana muscosa; assembly: GCA_029206835.1. Classification (NCBI taxonomy): domain Eukaryota; kingdom Metazoa; phylum Chordata; class Amphibia; order Anura; family Ranidae; genus Rana; species Rana muscosa. Next base: position 921,492,312 of record CM055118.1, read on the forward strand.
CTCACTGGCGTGCAGGCTTTTGGGAAAAATATGCTGGACCGGGCTAGCTCCTGTCACTGCATTCCGCTTAAAACATTTTGCCGCTGGGTGCGTCCCCGCACAAATGGAACATTCGTGTCTGTATTTACACTAATTATTCCAGCGGCATTGGCTGTCATTAAATGCAAAACAGCAGCCTTTCCTAAAGGCCGCTGTCGACCCTGTCGCAGCGGGTTGTCTAGGCGCTACCTGCTTTTGTGGCACAATCAAATTGAGCCACAAGCCCACATCTTTCATACCCCACCTTAGAGACGGGTGAATGGACAGTTTCTGACGAAAGGATTCGTCATAGAAAAACCACCCCAGGCCCCCAACATTTTTATAGGCTTCCAAGATGTGATCTAGATGCTGGAAAAGCCCCCCACACCTTTCCGGGTGCTTCTCCGCCATAATGCCAGAATAAATACAAAAGGCTTGAAGCCAATTGTTAAACGACCTAGGGATTGCCCTGCGCCTTTCTTCTTCGCTTCTCTCCTCCCCCCTCCTTTCTGTTCTAACAAATTCTTTATGCGCAGGCAGGAGAGAAAGAATGTCAACATATTCCCCTTTCCAAATCTTTTCCTTAACATTTACACTTAAATAGTATCCTAAAGGGGACATTTCACATGGCATGGAATCTTTCATATATATCTCAGGGACCAGTAACCTTTGCCCAGCCGTCTGCAAGAGCTCAGGAGCTGATTTGTCAGACTGCATAGCAGAAACTTTATCTAGCTGAGATAGTAAGCTGACAGGCAGATTAGACAGTACTGGAGTAAGAGATGACACAGAAGGGTTAACAGAAATAGAAGCAGCAGACACAGCAGGAGCTGATCCTTTAGACAGTGATTGTATTATGGAAGACAAAGAGCCTACCAAACCAGATAGTACATGCAATTGGTTTAACTCACCACCAGCTGGAGCCTGCAACACCTGCTGCTGAGCCACCTGCTCCAGCATGGAAGGGGGGTCTTGTACCTGTAGCATCCGCTCACCTGGTGCATGCTGTGGCATGTCTGTGTTCTGAGTGCCTTGCTGACACTCTAAGCGCTGGTTCCCGGGAGACCGCTGCGCGCGCTGTCTCCCCCGACTGTCCTGTGCGGCCTGCTGTGGCTGGCCGCGCCGTCCTTCTCTTCCAGCCGGCGACTGCGAACAGGTCCGCCTCTTCTGACCTCCGCGGCGGCCTCGTGACGTCACACCGCCACCATCTTCCCTCAGCATCACTAGCGGCGCACGGGTGTCTGTAGCTTCTGCGGAAGCCCCTCCTTTTCTCTCCGGCGGTGCGCGTCTCCTCGCTTTTGCAGGCGGAGCTGGTTCAGGAACTCCCTGCACCATGTCAGTGTCATTCCTCCTCTCGCCGCTCGCTACCAAGTCTCCACCCTCTTGCTCCAGCAGCCGTCCTTCTTCCTCCGGGGCTGACTCCAGGCAGCGTCTAAGCCATGCCTCTCCTCCTGAGCTGCCAGCTTTCTCTAATAGCTGCATCACCAGTGCTTCCATCATGCAAGATATTCTGTGTAAGGTAAGAGCTCAAATCTTCCTGCTTGTTCAGCTGAAAAGAGGCAGAACCCTGCGTCTGCTGGCCCTTTTATAAGCAATCCCAAAATCCAGAAAGTTCCCTGAAACCTGATTGGCTCTTCTTGCTTCCTTGTGGACCGGCCCCAAAAGGGGCGGGGCCCCTAACCCCACTGTACTAATGCAGCTAAACCTAACTTAATAGTCTACCTTTTAAATTTGTGCTAGGGAGGCCGCAATCTCAGGAAAGTGGCCCCATAATGTGACCCCTTTATTCATTCTGCATAAAACATTTATTAGTCTATTTTCATGAGATAATTTATGAGGGCGTGTTTAGGGGCAGAGCATGGGTGACCTTAAAATGATGCCCTCCCCCCTGAAAAAATTTCTGCGGACACCCATGACTGTATATACACTGAACTTATCAATACGAGTGGATTGCTATGGAGAATATGTTTCAGCATACAAATTGATGCCAGCCCAGCTGTGGTAAAAAAAATTAAAAAAAATACTTCAGCCCAACACTTCCAGAGATGCAGGTGATGTCACTGTGCCTTAAAACTTTTTTTACAGGTTATTTTAGATAATTTTTTGGGGGTGTTTGGGGCTGTGAATACAGTGAACCTTTGAGTGGAAGGTCTACAAATTGTGCTGTGTTATTTCTGACTGCTGTTAGGGATTTTACAAAATTTACATGCATATCTCATGTATGTACAAAACTGCATGAAGCGCTTACTGATAAACCTGATTTTCTAGACAATAGGTTTACTTTACAAACATAACACACCAGGATAAGGATACTTTTTTTTTATTAGTTATTTTCAGTTGAGTCTAATTAAAGAATCTAGTTAAATAAAGATACTTAGAGTGGAACTTTCACCATATTGTAAATAAATTCCCTTGTCTTTCCTTTCCTCCCTTTTCCAGAATTGATTATATTTTTTAATTAGGACATTCCTACTTCCTAATTCCCCGGCTAGGAAAGGATGACATAGCCCTTTTCACCTCCAGCTTCCCAGGATACATGTTACAAATGAGAGAAGGCTGCAGGGTCGTAAATGCCAAAACCACAAGATTTTGCGCCTGCATAGCTGATTGCTGGCATTTCGAAGGCACATGTGCAAGATCTTGCCCTGAGGTCATTGTTGGCTGGCTTTGAGAAGCAGGAAAAATGAGCTGGCCACTAATGACATAAAAATGGCACAGGATTGTAGCGCACGGAGTAGCATAATGGAGTTTAAAGACTAGTGAAGGTCCTATTTAACAAAATATTAAAACTTTGTTAATTGAACCCAGTGTATTTTACCAATGGACTTCTTGGTACCCAGGAGGAGGTGCAAGTTGGGAGCTTGTGTCATGCATTGGGTCTCTGTTCATTGATTAAATATATCAAGGTTTAAAAGTTGGCAGAGCAACTCTTCCATAGCTACCATGGTACTTCTGGCCCAAAAATATTATTGACTGTCAAACAATGTAACAGTAAAGCCCCATACGCACGGTAGGACTTCAAAATGAGCATGTTTTCAAAAAAATCCTACCGTGTGTACGCTCCATCTGACAAACTTTTTCGGTTTTCATCGGACAAAAGTTCGCTCTGCAAACGGACAAACTTTTCGGCAACAAAAGTCCTACGGTGCAAAGTCCTATCGTATGTACAGAAATCCATCGGACTTTAGTCCAAAGTACAAACACGCATGCCCAGAACCAATGTTAAAATCAACCAGCAATAGCAGAAGTTGACCAAAGGGTGGCAGAAAAGAGCAGAAAAGAGCAGAAAAACCACGTGATTTGGGGAAAGTTTGTAGAAAAAGTCCTGCCGTGTGTATGCTATGGGTGTGCCCGGCCAACGCCCTTCAAACAAAAATCCACAAAAAAGTTTGTTTGAAGTCCGATCGTGTGTATGAGGCTTACCTGGAATACAGGAGATTGCCACTGTTTTGTTTCTGCTGTATCCAAGATTTTTAGTTAACCCATTTAAAAGGAAATGTAATTACATTGTTTTCAAGCATGCTGAAGGGCACACGGGCTGGTATTAAAAACTGTAGGAAGAGGACAAACATGCTTGCAGCCCTCCAGCCATATGAACGTTCAATTATGGACCTGGTTTTTCCAGCTGATGTAATTCAAGTGGAGGGAACTACACATAATTTTTTGTATTTCCTACATGTGTCTCCTACTTCCTTACCTTGGAAAGCTATGCAAACTCAAATAAATTCTTTAAAATAATGTAATCATCACTAGTTTATATTTTTAATTAAAAAAAAGCCCTGCACTGCTAAGGTCCAGGTACACATACCTAAGTCCTGATATGTCTATAACAAGCTAATGACTTCTGTTTAAATCGTTATCTTATCATAAAACAGAAAAGGATTACCGTAATGTGCTTTGGCTAAAATAGTAAATACGTACAGTATATATATATATATATATATACAAATTATACACACACGCTAAATATAGGTGTGTGAAAAACAGCAGGATATTTCCAGTTTTGCAGGTTTATCTGTCCAAATGCTAATAAAATAATGTGTACAAGGCCTAAGGCAGGTGTAATTCTGTTTAATTTATAGGTCTCAGACAGGAAGAGAGCTGCTTGTTTCATGGTGTTTGTCTAAATAAATGACATTCCAATTGTGTCTGTGTGTCATTCTAAAGGCTTAGCCTGCCAGAACACAAGTCACTACGAAGCCCACCTGCGCCTCAGGCCTGGCTGCACCAGTCAATTATAAAGACATCTGTATCTGCTAAGCAGCAAAGGATTGAACAACTAACCTCATTTCCTTGTGTCACTCAGTGCTCGAGGTTCCTTTGGAGAAAACAACAAAAGCAATAGAAGTGAGCCATAAAGCAACTCAAGAAAGTACATCAATTTGATTTCTTAAAAATGTAAATCATTGGTAAAGTGCATGTACAAAGGAATTCTATATTTTACAACACCGTAGTCAGGATTTTGACCACAAACACATTGAAATGTCAATTTTACGAAAAGGGCAGTTTAACTAAAACAACCCCAAAAATATGTGAACTTAATTTTATTTCCTTTAGATAGAGGGGTTAAATGCTTCCTAAATGCTTCACAAGTCTGATCAAAAACTACAAAAAAAACAAAACAACAAACGGCTACATTGGCTAACCCATTTGCTCTGTACAGTATGTTCTATAAACAGCAATAAAGACAATCTCTGACCAAAATATATTCTGCTTTATACAGAACAGAGAATAATTAGAGCCTCTGTAGAATTTTCATTGCTTCTTTATCACTATGGGTGATATACTGTATATTCCCTGACTTCCTGCAAGGAGAGAATGTATTAGGAAATCTGTCCAATGGGGACAATGACAAAAACATTTTTAACAGAGGGATGGCGTGTCACAGCCTCTGATAATGTTGTTTTTGCTTTGTTATTTTTAAATACAGTAAAACCTTGGTTTGCGAGCATAATTCGTTCCACAAAAATGCTTGTAATCCAAAGCACTTGTATATCAAAGCAAATTTCCCCATAAGAAATAATGGAAACTCAAATGATTCGTTCCACAACCGTTTATTTATAGGTCCTTCAATTTATAGTACATATAAAAAGATTATAGCAATGTGACCAGGTTGAGTAACCATAAAATGTCCATCCACAAATGGAAGCCTCCACAAGGGGATTAGATGCAAAATTCAGCAGGAGCTACAGAGTATAAAAGAGAAGAGAGGCGCCTCCAAGTGTAGCAATATGTTGCTAAATGTTGTACCTTCATTAAATGTAACCATATTGCTACACTTAGAGGCGCCTCTCTTCTCTTTTATACTCAGTTGTGACATGACGCTACTTGTATATCAAGACATCGCTTGTATATCAAGTCAAAATGTATTTAAAAACTTTGCTTGCCTTGCAAAATGCTCTCAAACCAAGTTACTCTCAAACCAAGGTTTTACTGTAGTTACAAAGTACATAATATACAAAAAATGTAGCGCTATACATAAAAGTTATATACAAAACACCCAAGTGTAGTGCTCAAAACAAATAAATGTAAAAGAGTCCGTAAAAAGTCCAAAATGGACAAAATATATGTGTAAATAAAGTCTTTGATGACCATTCAAACGTGGATAGTCTTGAAATTTTCAAAACACAACTGGTGACTTTCAAAAAGCAAATGACTATAACGTGACCACCACCAAATGGAAAGGAGGCTTACCAGATGGAATGGACCCAGTAAACGTATGTCTAAAGGGTCAAACAGGCTTGGTACATGTATACTCGTAGGTCTAGAGTCCTGGCTGGCGTTGCACACATCAATGTCCAAAATCCAGGGTCTAGTGGTGTCACCAAATATCCGAACCCAGTATGATGATGGGATAGCTCACAATGGAACCATATTATAGGGAAGAAGGAGAGGGCACATAGCGTAATAACGTAGATACTATTTATTAAATGCAGGTAGATACACTTACATTCAAGCAGTAAACGTAGCGCTTTGCAAAACACTCAGTGGCAGCAGTGGAATCTCCCGACGCGTTTCGCAATACCTTGCATCGTCTGGGGTATGCGATACGTTATTACGCTATGTGCCCTCTCCTCAATTGGAATGTCATTTATTTAGACAAACACCATGAAACAAGCAGCTCTCTTCCTGTCTGAGACCTATAAATTAAACAGAATTACACCTGCCTTAGGCCTTGTACACATTATTTGATTTTGGACATTGATGTGTGCAACGCCAGCCAGGACTCTAGACCTACGAGTATACATGTACCAAGCCTGTTTGACCCTTTAGACATACGTTTACTGGGTCCATTCCATCTGGTAAGCCTCCTTTCCATTTGGTGGTGGTCACGTTATAGTCATTTGCTTTTTGAAAGTCACCAGTTGTGTTTTGAAAATTTCAAGACTATCCACGTTTGAATGGTCATCAAAGACTTTATTTACACATATATTTTGTCCATTTTGGACTTTTTACGGACTCTTTTACATTTATTTGTTTTGAGCACTACACTTGGGTGTTTTGTATATAACTTTTATGTATAGCGCTACATTTTTTGTATATTGTTTGTTTTTTGCTTTTTCCATAGGCATTGTAGCTGCTCACATTTGTTAGTAGCGCGAATATTGTTTGTATTTTGTTACAAAGTACATAGCAAGGAGCATAGTAAAATTATTATCCCAGCAGGTGGTCAAATCTACTGTTAAGTGCTTTAAATAGTTAACAGCATCAGACAACAATGTGGATACCCCTCTCTCCCCCATGTAATAAACAACGTATTCACTAAAAAGGTATAGTTTGGTACCCAATTACTCAAATATAGTATATATAACGTTCCTATGCAAGTGCTAAAAGGTCTTTTTCTTTCTCGGATTTGCCTTATTCATGATTAGTGCTTTGCAGCCCAGGGGGCCAGATTTCCTGAAACTTCCAAAGACAGTTCCAATTTATATATGTTATTGTATAAAATGGGAGAGACAACTTTATTTGTAGAATCCAGTCTTGGATACGTGTGGAAGACTTTTTTGCATATTTTTATTTAGCATAATAGAATAACAGCTCAATAGGGGCCTCAAAATTAAACCTGGATTGATCATCAAGGAGTCCCTAGAACTTTATTTGACAGTTCAGAATAGGGGCCTATACCACATTTAGGTCATTTACTGTATATATCCATTAAGTTGTCTCAAAATGCAACTACAAGGGGGCACAGCCAGAACATCTGAAAAATGGCACCTTCTTCAGTGTGAATTTTATGACATATACACTACTGTGTAAAAAAAATATGTAAATTAAGAATGCTTTCAGAAATAGAAGTGTTAATATTTATCAATTAACAAAATGGAAAGTAAATGAACAGAAGAGAAATCCATATCAAATCAATATTTGGTGTGACCACCTTTTGCCTTCAAAACAGTATCAATTCTTCTAGGGACACTTGCACACAGTTTTTGAAGGAACTCGGCAGGCAGTATGTTTCAAACACCTTGGAGAACTAACCACAGATCTTCTGTGGATGTAAGCTGCCCCAATTCCTTCTGTCTCTTTATGTAATCCCAGACAAATGTGATGTTGAGATCATGGGCTCTGTGGGGGCCAAACCATTACTTCCAAGACTTTGTGTTCCTCTTTATGCTAAAGATAGTTCATAATGACATTGGCTGTATGTTTTGGGTCATTGTCCTGCTGCAGAATACATTTGGGGCCAATCTCACACCTCCCTGGTGGTATGGCTTGATGGACAAATTTCTGTCTCTATTTCTCAGCATTGAGGATACCATTGATCTTGACCAAATCTCTAACAACATTTGCATAAATGCAGTCCCAATCTTGCAAGGAACCTCTACCGTGCTTCACTGTTGCCTGCAGACACTCATTATTGTACCACTCTTCAGGCTTTTGGCTAACAAATTGCCTCCTGCTGCAGTCAAATGTTTTAAAATTTGACTCATCGGTCCAGAGCTCCTGTTGCCATTTACTATGTTTTGTTGTGCATAGTTGAGTGGCTTAGCCTTGTTTCCACTTCAGAGGTATGGCTTCTTGGCTGCAATTCTGCCATGAAGACCACTTCTTGCCAGATGTCTCCAGACAGTAGATGGGTGCACCTGGGTCCCACTGGTTCCCACCAGTTCTGTGCACTGTTGGGCATCTTGCGATGTCGAAGGGAAGTAAGCATGAAGTGTCTTTCATCTGCTCCATTAAGTTGCCTTGACTGACCACTGCGTCTATGGTCCTCAGCGTTGCCCATTTCTTTGTGCTTCTTCAAAAGAGCTTGAACAGCACATCTTGAGACCACTGTCTGCTTTGAAATCTTTGCCTGGGAGAGAACTTACTGATGCAGTATAACTACCTTGTGTCTTGTTGATGTTCTCAGTCTTGCCATGGTGTATAACCTGTGACATGAAACTATCTTCCACAACCTCACCTTAGTAGCAGAGTTTGGCTGTTCCTCACCCAGCTTAAATTTCAGTTAATGACTGTGTTTTAACCTACATATGAAATTGATGATCATTAGCACCTGCTTGATATAATTGGTTAATCATACACCTGACTCTAACCCTACAAAATCCCTGACTTTGTGCAAGTGTACAAAGTGTGCAAGTGTAAGAATTGATGCTGGCTTGAAGCCAAATGGTAGTCACACCAAATATTAATTTGATTTAGATTTTACTTCTGTTCACTCACCTTTTGCATTTTGTAAATTATTAAAAATAAACAATTACAATATATATTTTTTTTAAACCATTCTTACGTTACAGCATTTCCTCACATCTGCCTAAAACATTTGCACAATACTATATGTTCTGTATAAAAAATGCCAAATGAATCAGTGGATCTCTGGCTAAATATTCTGATGTAATCAAGTTTTCCAGTATGTCATGCTGTTTGGGTAGGTTTCCATTCCAGAAATCTGCAAAGGTCTTGAAATGGAGACAGTGGTAGAGAGCTGTCAAGGGTTTAAGCACCAATTCTTTAATAAGAAGGTTTTCAACTAAATGGTGCATCTTTCCAATTGACAGTATTCGGGCTTGCATGGCACGCCTTAATTGTAAGAAATTAAAAAAATGTGGGATTTTTAGGGAGAATTGATCTTTTAAGGTCTTACAAGTCAGCAATTCGCCCTGGGTGATGATGTGCTGAAGCTGTTTAATTCCATAAAACACACAATAAAGTATTTAGGACCAGGCATTGATGGTGCAGTTTAGATTCTTCCAAGAAGAGGTGTACAAGAAAAACAGTTTTGGATGAAGAAGGTTTTTTTTCACGCTGAGTTCCAGGCCCTCAGTTATGTTGAGTAGGAGCCCAAAATTGTGACCGCTATGATAACGATTGGCTTTTTTGTATGTTGGATAAACCACCACCTGACTATATCCAACATTGCAATAATAAAGCTGGAGATTTGGCATGGTTAGCCTTCCTCCTCCCTACTTATAGTTACAACACCCCCCTTGATAGCCTGGGTGCCCTACCTGTCAAAAGAAGAATTCAAGTACATGATTTACCTTGGAGGAATTTTTAGGGATCCAAATTAGATGGTTGGAAGTTAAAAAGGAGCTCCAGGCTCCTGCAGAAAAAAATAAAAGTCAGCAGCTACAAATACTGTAGCTGCTGACTTTTAATATTAGGACACTTACCGTATATACTCGAGTATAAGCCGACCCGAATATAAGCCGAGGCACCTAATTTTACCACAAAAAACTGGGAAAACTTATTGACTCGAGTATAAGCCTAGGGTGTCCATCTTCATGCCTCACTGTGCCTCACTTTGCCTCACTGTGTCCATGCCTCACTGTGTCCGTGCCTCACTGTGCCCATGCCTCACTGTGCCCATGAATAGACTGACGTTTAACATGGGAGTCTATGGAAGGGGTGCCCGGATTTGAAAAATCGGTGCTCCCTGACCGTAGGTCCCTTTGGTCAACCACCTTTGTACACTTGTAGAGGAAGAGTGGGGCTACATGTGTGCCAAGTTTGGGGTCCAGGGGACCTACGGCCGGCCAGTACTGGGTCCCCAAATTCCGGGAGATCAGGCACAAAAAGGTGATTCGAGTATAAGCCGAGGGGGGCATTTTCAGCACAAAAAAATGTGCTGAAAAACTTGGCTTATACTCGAGTATATACGGCACCTGTCCAGGAATTCAGTGGTGTCTTTACCCGAGCCGATTTTTCAATCGGCTATCGGGTGCTGCCTCCGCTATCTTCACTAAGGGAAACCAGTAGTGAAGCGGTGCTGCTTCACAGCCCATTCCCTACTGTGCATACACGAAGTGTGCTGCACTCTCTAATTGGGCCATCTGTGGGGGAAGGGGTAGAGTGGTCGAACTTCCAGCTGAGTTGGCCGTAGCCGACTCAGCTGGAAGTGGGAGTGCGTACCTGTTAAAATCAGGTACCCGCTCTCCCCAAAAGGTGCTAAATGTGGCAGTGGAGGGGAGGAGGCAGAAAAGCAGAGCTTACCCCTTTGGGTGGAACTCCGCTTCAAGAATGTAGTATAATTAGCTTTGTTCTTCCTACCATATCAATGGTAAAATCAAATTTTGCTCTGAGTTGGATAACTACTGGGTACAGATTGTAGGATTATAGATTGTAAACTGCCCAGTACTTGAAGATAATTATCTCCAAGAACCCTGTAGTAAAAGGACACTGAGATGTTAGTGTTTGTGCTAACTTGTGCAAGAATTTTGCAAAGGAGCCTTATCTATGTAGTAAAGTTCGGTCCAATCCCATATTTTCTCAATATTTCCCAGAGATCTACCATTCCATTGAATTTAAAAAAAATAATTAGTTCAGAGAAGCAATTGATCCAAAGTGTTGATGTCAGCAGTTGATCATCTAGTGTTGATGTCAGTGCCTTTGCCTGGTATAAATTCCAGCTGATCAGGGGCAATAATAGTGTTTAACCAGATTGCAAGAACTTTTGCTAGTAGTTTGGCATCTGCAATAATTAGGAAAAAAGGACCATACATTAGAATCATTATTATAAGGGATTACTTTATTGGCTGAGGTAGCATATATAAAAGGCTTTGTTAAAGTAGTATTAAACCCAAAACCAAAAATTTAATCTATTGCAACTTACCAGTTAATAGATGTGGTGGCTGCATTCGTTTTCTTTTCTTTGGCATTTTTCCCTGGTGATCTGGTCAACAAAACACCTCCTGTGTTAGTGAGACACCACTCTGGATGAATTAGAACAGGAGGCACAGCAGACAGCAGCTTTGTCAGTCTGGAGGGGGGCATTACATTTATTAGAAAATGTACCTATTGAAGCCAAACTCCAGCTCACACTTTATAATCAGTTACAGCAAACTGTTTTTTTTCCCTTTTAGGATAAAGGTTTCACATAAAATAAATCAAAGCTGATCATCTTTACCACCCCTGCCAGTGTTAAATGGTTTGTCTTGTCCATGTAAACTGATACATTCTGCTGGAGAGCTTGAGCTTTTGAAAAACAACAGACTTGTTGGCTGGATCACAGATGAAATTAGAAGAAAAAAGCCTAAAAAATAAAATGAATGCAGTCATCACATCTAGGAATTGGTAAGCTGAAATATACTAAATGTTTGCCTTTGGTTTTTATACTGGTTTAAATACTTCTGTCACTTGAGGAATAAGATTATTGGTGTTTTAGCAGCTGGAGTGTTTTTTTTGACTATATGACCACCACTTCTGTTGTTAACTCCATGGTGTGCAAGGTCTCCAAAGTCAGCATGGAAATATTGATCATGTATAGGTAATGGGTTTGTTTGTGTAAAGAGAAACCAAAGTACCAGTAGGCAGGGGAGGGCTGGGCCAGGGGGCAGGGTGGCAATTGCCTCCCAGGCCGCCCCAACTTATGTTTGAAATGGCCTGCAGCCGCTGCCTGCTACCATTTTCTTTTTTATTCTGGTCTAGGAAGTCAGGCCAGGGGCATGGCCATGGCGGCCGACCACTAGCTGTTGCATTTCGGGAGTTGTAGTCTGCACTCAAGCTTCTGGTGGGTGGAAAACACAGCAGCACAGAGGAAACTACAACTCCCTGAGACCGGATTCTTGGAAGCAGGCAGAGGCAGGGCGTGCCAGGGAGTCGGGCTGCAGGGCTGGGCGCTGGCTGCAACTTGACCCCAGGATCAGGAGCGTTACCCCCCCCCCCCAGGAAATCGTGGCGTGCAAGGACTTGCTGAGCTGAGATCGCTGAGGTGAGAGACCCTGACACCCCTAGCTGACCCCCCAGCTCCCCCCCATATACCCCATGTAACCTGCCCCAGTGATCAGGCTGCATTGATGGGCACTGGAGTTAGCTGCACTGATGGGCACTGGTGAGGCTGCATTGAAAAAACAGGTGGGCCATGGATGGTGAGCGAATTCGGCGGGTCAATGGGCCACTTGACTAGACTTGCCCCCCAGGCCTAAGGCCGCCAGCCCTCCCCTGCCAGTAGGGCCAATTTTGGAGGGAATATACTGTATAAGGCACCTGTGCGGTCTTTGGCTAGCCATGGCAAAAGTTTTCCAACTTTGTATTGCTGATTAGTGATGAGCCGAACACCCCGGGTTCGGTTCGCACCAGAACCCGCGAACGGACCGAAAGTTCGAACGAACATTAGAACCCTATTAAATACAATGGATGCGAACGTTCGAATTCTAAAGTGCTAATTATAACAACTATTATGCATGTTATTGTCATAAATAGGGTTTGGGAACCCGGGTTCTGCACCAGGGGACATGTATCAATGCAAAAAGAAGTTTTAAAAACGGTCGTTTTTCGGGAGCAGTCATTTTAATGATGCATAAAGTGAAAAAAAAAAAGTCAAATATTCCTTTAAATATCGTACCTGGGGGGTGTCTAAAGTATGCCTGTGAAGTGCCACGTGTTTCCCGTGTTTAGAACTGTCCCTGCACAAAATGACACTTCTAAAGGAAAAAAAAGCCATTTAAAACTGCTTGCGGCTTTAATGTAATGTCTGGTCCCGGTAATATGGATGAAATTCTTTAAGAAAAATGGCATAGCTACCCCATGACCCCCCCCCCTACCCCAGCCCATTACCAGCCCCTTTGGGTCTTGTATGGATATTAAGGGGAACCCCGCACATAAAATAAAAAAGGCCCTATATACTCTGAACAGCCGTATACAGGCGGTGCATACAAGACAGGGACTGTAGGTTTGTTCTTATGTAGAATCTGTTTGTAATTTTGAACAGGTACATTGTTGAAGTGTAGCTCCAGCCCAAAAATCTATTTTTAAACTTTTTGGGAAACATAGGTAAGGGTTATCACCCCTGTAACATTTGTTTTGCTGTCTGTGCCCCTGTTCAGAACATTTCACCTCACTTTCCGTCCCAATGACAACTGTTTTTGAAATGTGGTGTTTTTCTTGAAACAAGGATTGCTGATAAAGCATCAGTACAGATGAGACCCCTTTCTCCCATATTTATTCTTACAGGAGAGAATTTTCCTTTCTAGGGGTAGATTTCCTCTCACTTCCTGTTGTCTTCTTTCGTTTGCAAGTAGGAGTCGTTTGTAAGTTGGATGTTTGAAAGTAGGGACCTGCCGTATATACTCTGCAGAAATAGGCCCCTTAGTTGTTGGTGTTGGCACAACACTGTAAGCACTCAGTTACTCTTGGTTGGTGCTGGAACGCCCTGCTGTCAACTATTATATCAGGAATTTTAATTACATATAATTGTTGAACAGTGGTAGTAAAAATTGGGGCTTTGATGGTGGTGCTGGTGCCACAACACTGTAAGCCCTGACAGTTACTCTTGGTGGGTGCAGCAATGGGCCCTGCTGTGAATTATTAGATCAAGAATTGTAATTACATGCCCCTTTTGAACAGGGGCTGAAAAATTGGGCCTTTCGTGGTGGTGGTGGTGGTGGCGTTGCCACAAGACTGTAAGCCCTCAGAGTTACTCTTGGTGGGTGCAGCAATGGACCCTGCTGTGAATTATTAGATCAAGAATTGTAATTGCATGCCCCTGTTGAACAGGGGCTGAAAAATTGGGCCTTAGGCACTGGTGGCACAACACTACAACCCCTCACAGATACTGTACTTGGAGCACAGCAATGAGCCCTGTTGCAAAGTATTGCTTCAAAAATTGTAATGACACGCCCCTGTTAAACAGGGGCTGAAAAATTGGGCCTTAGGCACTGGTGCCACAACACTCCAACCCCTCACAGATACTGTACTTGGAGCACAGCAATGAGCCCTATGGCAAATTATTGCTAAAAAAATTGTAATTACACGCCCCTGTAAAACAGGGGCTGAAAAATTGGGCCTTAGCCACTGGTGGCGGCACCCATAAACAAAAATGATCTTCCAAGCTATCATCATCAATCGTATCATTGAGGACTCGGAGGAGGAGGATAGCCAGTCAACATAACAGCACAGGCACTCAGCATCAGCATCAGTCTTGAAGGGATGTGACATGTTAAAATCAATTAGTCTGTTATATCAGCATCAGGTGTGTGGTAGCTGGTGGTGATCCAAGACTGGTTCATCTTGATGAAAGTCAGTCGATCAACCGAGTCGGTGGACAGGCGCACCCTGTGATCCGTGACAAATCCTCCAGCAGCACTGAATGTGCGTTCCGAAAGAACGCTGGATGCAGGACAGGCCAGTAGCTCAATTGCATACTGTGCAAGCTCTGGCCAGTGATCCATCCTCAAGACCCAGTAAGCCAGAGGATTTTCGGTGGGGAAGGTGTCCAAGTCTGACCTTGCCCCTAGATATTCCTGCACCATGTTTATCAGACGCTGGCGATGGTTGCTGGAACCGATCATACTTTGGGGCTGCGGACTAAAGAATTGTCTGAACGCATCGGTCAGACGGCCACCTTCCCCACCGCTCCTTCTTTGACTGGCCGAAGCCTCAGCAACTCGTTGTCCAGGACCAGGAGTTTGTAACCTCCCAGTCTCTGGGAACGCGTTGCACAGACCTTTCTGCAAGGCCTCCCGGAGTTGTCTCATCCTCTGCTCCCTCTGCGACGGTAACATAAGGTCCGCAACCTTACCCTTGTACCGTGGATCAAGGAGAGTGGCCAGCCAGTAATGGTCCCTCTCCTTGATCCGAAGAATACGAGGATCCTTCCGCAGACTTTGCAGGATCAGGGAGGCCATGCAGCGTAGGTTTGCTGAGGCATTCGCTCCGGAGTCCTCTGGGTCACTAAGGACGACATGATCCGCAGCCACCTCCTCCCAGCCACGTACAAGTCCACTGGTTTCTTGGGACTGTAAATCATCCCTAAAAGACTGCTGCTGATGATGCTGAGTGCCAGCCTCCACCTCCATGCTGACACAATCCTCCTCCTCCTCCTCCTCCTCCTCCTCCTCCTCTTCCTGTGCGATGGGTGGGACAGAAGGAACACTGTCTGGGTAAAGGGGGCCTTGAGAGGCAAGGAAGTCCTCCTCTTCCTGCCTCTGTTCTGCCTCAAGTGCCCTGTCCATTATTCCACGCAGCGTGTGCTCCAACAGGTGGACAAGAGGTACAGTGTCACTGATGCATGCACTGTCACTGCTCACCATCCTCGTGGCCTCCTCAAATGGTGCCAGGACAGTGCATGCATCCCTGATCATGCCCCACTGGCGTGGAGAAAAAAAACCAAGCTCCCCTGACCCTGTCCTGGTGCCGTAGTCGCACAGGTACTCATTGATGGCCCTCTGCTGCGTGTGCAGCCGCTGCAGCATGGCCAACGTTGAGTTCCACCTGGTGGGCATGTCACATATAAGGCGGTTCTTGGGCAGGTTCAACTCCTTTTGCAGCTCAGCCAGGCGAGCACTGGCATTATAAGATCTGCGGAAATGCACACAGACTTTCCTGGCCTGCCTCAGGACATCCTGTAAGCCCGGGTACCTGCCCAAGAACCGCTGCACCACCAGGTTAAGGACGTGAGCCACACAGGGCACATGGGTCAGTTGTCCCTGTCGGAGGGCGGAGAGGAGGTTGGTGCCATTGTCGCAAACCACCATTCCTGGCTTAAGCTGGCGTGGCGTCAACCACCTCTCGGCCTGGCCCTGCAGAGCAGACAGGACCTCTGCCCCAGTGTGGCTTCTGTCCCCCAAACACACCAGCGCAAGCACGGCATGGCATCTTTTTGCCTGTGTACTTGCGTAGCCCCGTGAACGGCTACGGAGCACCGCTGGTTCATAGGACAAACCACAGGAAGAGGCCATGGAGGAAGAAGAAGAGGAGGGGGTGGAGGAGAGAGGTGTGTCACAACCAGTAGTAGCATTTTGGAGGCGTGGCGGTGGGACAACCTCCAACACTACTGCACCTTGTCCTGCATCCTTCCCAGCTGCCAAAAGAGTGACCCAATGGGCCGTGAAAGAAAGGTAACGTCCCTGTCCATGCCTGCTGGACCATGAGTCAGCGGTAATATGCACCTTACCGCTGACCGCCCTGTCCAGCGAGGCCAAGACATTGCCTTCCACATGCCGGTAGAGAGCCGGAATAGCCTTCCGTGAGAAAAAGTGGCGTTTGGGAACCTGCCACTGAGGAACCGCACATTGCACAAACTCACGGAAGGGGGCCGAGTCTACCAACTGAAAAGGCAGCAGTTGAAGCGCTAGCAATTTAGCCAAGCTAGCATTCAACCGCTGGGCATGTGGATGGCTGGGAGTGAACTTCTTTCGACGGTCCAGCAGCTGGGGCAGGGAAATTTGCCTGCTAGAATCGGACGTCGGTGTACTGCTAGCAGAGTGGCCGCAAGTACTTGGCTGTGACACACCTAATTCTACACCTTCATTCCTCTCAGTGCATGTTTCAGAGAGGACTGAAGTTATAGTGGGGTTGGAGATCCCAGCTGATGCGGTGCAAGGAGAGGTCCGCTTTGTTCTTTGGTGTGGGTCTTTGAGGTAGGCTTGCCAACGAGCTGCATGGCAGGTCAACATATGTCTGGTCAGGCATGTGGTACCCAAGCGGCTGATGTTTTGGCCACGCGATATACGCTTGAGACATATGTTGCAAACAGCAGCTGTGCGATCTGATGCACTAGCCTCAAAAAAGGCCCACACCAAAGAACTTTTTGAATGACGGGCAGAGGCAGCGCCCTGCACAGGCGGAGCTCTGCGGTGTGATTCCGTCGGTGTACTGCCCTTACGCTGGCCACCAAAGGGCATCCTGCCTCGTTGGAGATGTGCCTCCTCCTCATCCTCCTCCTCCTCCTCTCTCCTATTAGGCACCCACGTGGAGTCAGTGACCTCATCATCACCTCCCTCCTCATCACTGGAGCCAATCTGGCAGTATGCTGCAGCTGCTGGAACATGACTGCCAGATTGGTGTCCTTCTTGAGCATCCCCTCTGTCTGCTCTCACGCTACTGCCTTCCTCTAGCTGGGTTTCATCATCAGACCCTTCGAAACGCTGGGCATCCTCCTGGAGCATGTACCCAACACTGTGCTGAAACAGTTCGGGGGACTCCTCAGGAGGAGGACATGGTGGGTCTAGGGAAGGAGTGACTGATGATGAGTCTGACATTGATACCAGGGAAGAGGACGCTTTGGCAGCTGCTTTTCCAGTACCCTGAGCCTGGGTGAGAGAGGATGAGGAGGAGGAGGAGGGCTTGGTCATCCACTCTACCAAGTCTTCGGCATGATGTGGCTCAACATGTCCAGCTGCCGAAAAGAAGGACAAGCGTGTCCCATGGCCATGTGCTGATGACAATGCACCGCGTCCACGACCAGCACTGTTGCCCCCAGACACAGAGCCTGCTTGCCCTCTTTTATTGCCTCCTGACTGTCTGCCTCTCCTTGTTTGCCTTCCAGACATTCTAATAGATGGCCTGCAGGGAGATGGGAAAAAAGCAATAAGGGCTACCTTCAGGTGTCCTTCTCTGTCCCTTGAAACAAGGACTTTGACAGTGAAAGAAACTGACACACTCTCCCTACCTACAGTTTTCTGTCCCTAGAAAAAATGTTTTTTTTAAGCACAAATTAGCACAAGGAGAATTCACTCACTGTCCTTCCAGGTCCCTGGAAACAAGGACTTTGACAGTGAAAGAAACTGACACACTCTCCCTACCTACAGTTTTCTGTCCCTAGAAAAAATGTTTTTTTTAAGCACAATTTAGCACAAGGAGAATTCACTCACTGTCCTTCCAGGTCCCTGGAAACAAGGACTTTGACAGTGAAAGAAACTGACACACTCTCCCTACCTACAGTTTTCTGTCCCTAGAAAAAATGTTTTTTTTAAGCACAATTTAGCACAAGGAGAATTCACTCACTGTCCTTCCAGGTCCCTGGAAACAAGGACTTTGACAGTGAAAGAAACTGACACACTCTCCCTACCTACAGTTTTCTGTCCCTAGAAAAAATGTTTTTTTTAAGCACAATTTAGCACAAGGAGAATTCACTCACTGTCCTTCCAGGTCCCTGGAAACAAGGACTTTGACAGTGAAAGAAACTGACACACTCTCCCTACCTACAGTTTTCTGTCCCTAGAAAAATTTTTTTTTTAAGCACAATTTAGCACAAGGAGAATTCACTCACTGTCCTTCCAGGTCCCTGGAAACAAGGACTTTGACAGTGAAAGAAACTGACACACTCTCCCTACCTACAGTTTTCTGTCCCTAGAAAAAATGTTTTTTTTAAGCACAATTTAGCACAAGGAGAATTCACTCACTGTCCTTCCAGGTCCCTGGAAACAAGGACTTTGACAGTGAAAGAAACTGACACACTCTCCCTACCTACAGTTTTCTGTCCCTAGAAAAAATGTTTTTTTTAAGCACAATTTAGCACAAGGAGAATTCACTCACTGTCCTTCCAGGTCCCTGGAAACAAGGACTTTGACAGTGAAAGAAACTGACACACTCTCCCTACCTACAGTTTTCTGTCCCTAGAAAAAATGTTTTTTTTAAGCACAATTTAGCACAAGGAGAATTCACTCACTGTCCTTCCAGGTCCCTGGAAACAAGGACTTTGACAGTGAAAGAAACTGACACACTCTCCCTACCTACAGTTTTCTGTCCCTAGAAAAAATGTTTTTTTTAAGCACAATTTAGCACAAGGAGAATTCACTCACTGTCCTTCCAGGTCCCTGGAAACAAGGACTTTGACAGTGAAAGAAACTGACACACTCTCCCTACCTACAGTTTTCTGTCCCTAGAAAAAATGTTTTTTTTAAGCACAATTTAGCACAAGGAGAATTCACTCACTGTCCTTCCAGGTCCCTGGAAACAAGGACTTTGACAGTGAAAGAAACTGACACACTCTCCCTACCTACAGTTTTCTGTCCCTAGAAAAAATGTTTTTTTTAAGCACAATTTAGCACAAGGAGAATTCACTCACTGTCCTTCCAGGTCCCTGGAAACAAGGACTTTGACAGTGAAAGAAACTGACACACTCTCCCTACCTACAGTTTTCTGTCCCTAGAAAAAATGTTTTTTTTAAGCACAATTTAGCACAAGGAGAATTCACTCACTGTCCTTCCAGGTCCCTGGAAACAAGGACTTTGACAGTGAAAGAAACTGACACACTCTCCCTACCTACAGTTTTCTGTCCCTAGAAAAAATGTTTTTTTTAAGCACAATTTAGCACAAGGAGAATTCACTCACTGTCCTTCCAGGTCCCTGGAAACAAGGACTTTGACAGTGAAAGAAACTGACACACTCTCCCTACCTACAGTTTTCTGTCCCTAGAAAAAATGTTTTTTTTAAGCACAATTTAGCACAAGGAGAATTCACTCACTGTCCTTCCAGGTCCCTGGAAACAAGGACTTTGACAGTGAAAGAAACTGACACACTCTCCCTACCTACAGTTTTCTGTCCCTAGAAAAAATGTTTTTTTTAAGCACAATTTAGCACGAGGAGAATTCACTCACTGTCCTTCCAGGTCCCTGGAAACAAGGACTTTGACAGTGAAAGAAACTGACACACTCTCCCTACCTACAGTTTTCTGTCCCTAGAAAAAATGTTTTTTTTTAAGCACAATTTAGCACGAGGAGAATTCACTCACTGTCCTTCCAGGTCCCTGGAAACAAGGACTTTGACAGTGAAAGAAACTGACACACTCTCCCTACCTACAGTTTTCTGTCCCTAGAAAAAATGTTTTTTTTAAGCACAATTTAGCACAAGGAGAATTCACTCACTGTCCTTCCAGGTCCCTGGAAACAAGGACTTTGACAGTGAAAGAAACTGACACACTCTCCCTACCTACAGTTTTCTGTCCCTAGAAAAAATGTTTTTTTTAAGCACAATTTAGCACAAGGAGAATTCACTCACTGTCCTTCCAGGTCCCTGGAAACAAGGACTTTGACAGTGAAAGAAACTGACACACTCTCCCTACCTACAGTTTTCTGTCCCTAGAAAAAATGTTTTTTTAAGCACAATTTAGCACAAGGAGAATTCACTCACTGTCCTTCCAGGTCCCTGGAAACAAGGACTTTGACAGTGAAAGAAACTGACACACTCTCCCTACCTACAGTTTTCTGTCCCTAGAAAAAATGTTTTTTTTAAGCACAATTTAGCACAAGGAGAATTCACTCACTGTCCTTCCAGGTCCCTGGAAACAAGGACTTTGACAGTGAAAGAAACTGACACACTCTCCCTACCTACAGTTTTCTGTCCCTAGAAAAAATGTTTTTTTTAAGCACAATTTAGCACAAGGAGAATTCACTCACTGTCCTTCCAGGTCCCTGGAAACAAGGACTTTGACAGTGAAAGAAACTGACACACTCTCCCTACCTACAATTTTCTGTCCCTAGAAAAAATGTTTTTTTAAGCACAATTTAGCACAAGGAGAATTCACTCACTGTCCTTCCAGGTCCCTGGAAACAAGGACTTTGACAGTGAAAGAAACTGACACACTCTCCCTACCTACAGTTTTCTGTCCCTAGAAAAAATGATTTTTTTTAAGCACAATTTAGCACAAGGAGAATTCACTCACTGTCCTTCCAGGTCCCTGGAAACAAGGACTTTGACAGTGAAAGAAACTGACACACTCTCCCTACCTACAGTTTTCTGTCCCTAGAAAAAATGTTTTTTTTTAAGCACAATTTAGCACAAGGAGAATTCACTCACTGTCCTTCCAGGTCCCTGGAAACAAGGACTTTGACAGTGAAAGAAACTGACACACTCTCCCTACCTACAGTTTTCTGTCCCTAGAAAAAATGTTTTTTTTAAGCACAATTTAGCACAAGGAGAATTCACTCACTGTCCTTCCAGGTCCCTGGAAACAAGGACTTTGACAGTGAAAGAAACTGACACACTCTCCCTACCTACAGTTTTCTGTCCCTAGAAAAAATGTTTTTTTTAAGCACAATTTAGCACAAGGAGAATTCACTCACTGTCCTTCCAGGTCCCTGGAAACAAGGACTTTGACAGTGAAAGAAACTGACACACTCTCCCTACCTACAGTTTTCTGTCCCTAGAAAAAATGTTTTTTTTAAGCACAATTTAGCACAAGGAGAATTCACTCACTGTCCTTCCAGGTCCCTGGAAACAAGGACTTTGACAGTGAAAGAAACTGACACACTCTCCCTACCTACAGTTTTCTGTCCCTAGAAAAAATGTTTTTTTTAAGCACAATTTAGCACAAGGAGAATTCACTCACTGTCCTTCCAGGTCCCTGGAAACAAGGACTTTGACAGTGAAAGAAACTGACACAATCTCCCTACCTACAGTTTTCTGTCCCTAGAAAAAATGTTTTTTTTTAAGCACAATTTAGCACAAGGAGAATTCACTCACTGTCCTTCCAGGTCCCTGGAAACAAGGACTTTGACAGTGAAAGAAACTGACACACTCTCCCTACCTACAGTTTTCTGTCCCTAGAAAAAATGTTTTTTTTAAGCACAATATAGCACAAGCACAAAACACACTGACACTCTCCCTACCTATCCTTCTCTTTCCCTAAACTAAAGGAATCCAGGTTAAGCAAGAAAGAAATAAAAGTCACTGTCCCTGCCTATGCTGCTCTATCCCTGCTCCGGAACACACTACACTAGGCCGCCGTGCTGGCGGCCTTTTATAGTGTGGGGCGTGTACTAAACACCCTCAGCAATAATTGGCCACAGGCATCCTGCCTGTGGCCAATCATTGCTCTCCTCGCTGCCGGCGCTGTGATTGGCCAAGCATGCGGGGTCACAGTGCATGCTTGGCCAATCACAGCGCCTGGATGACACTGCGATGGCGTAGTGCATTGTGGGCCGTTCGCGTCACTCGAATTTGGCGCGAACGGCCCAAATCGTTCGATCTTCGTCGAACGATCGAACAGCCGATGTTCGAGTCGAACGTATGTTCGACTCGAACACGAAGCTCATCCCTATTGCTGATGTCTTTAAAGTTTAAACTGATCTTGATCCTCTGGTGCATGTATCCTGCAGTACCTATTATTTCACAACCTCTCTGACCTTTTGGCAATTCGCTTTGGAACAAAACAAAAGCCCAGTAACTATGGGAGTGTTGTCACTGACAGCTAACACTTGCCTTCAGTGAAAAAGGGGATGCCAGAAAAGGAAATTAAGCAGGTGCCATCAATTCTCCAAGCTGACTGGTGGGAAGACAGGACCCTCTCTAACTGCAATGACCAGGAGCCCTCAGAATTAAAAAGGCCTCAGTCAGCAACAGACTCCTAATTACCCATAATCCACATAGCATCTTGGGGTGCAGTCCTGCCCATTGTAGACCTAGTCCTGGTGGCATACACTGGAGCATTTGGCTCACCATGCTCAACAGCTCACATTTCTGATCCTTCAGCCTGCAAGTGTGCACTGGCAGGACTGGACCTGAGAGGGAAAATAATCCTGGTCATATCCCATTAGACATGTGCAATTAATTTCGGTCTAAATGTAAATTCGGACAAATTTTTGGTTATACGGAGATTCGGATGTATCCGAATCTCTGAATAAAAATGTTGTTGAAATTAGTTTAATCTTGTTTTGTATATTTGTTTTCTAACAAATTCCAAATTTTTGGAACGATTCGAATTCGGATCGGTCAAAAAATGATTGACCAGTTTGAATTTTGTGTGAAGAATAGCTGGTTGTTAAGGACCAGGCGCATCCTTAACAACCCGATGACCTGACTTCCCCACTGACAGCTGAAACATAAACAAAAGGATGTCGGCAATGAAAATGCAAAAAAAAAACAGCGGGGGCTCAGGTAAGTATTACGTGTGCTGGGGGGTGCTGCAAACATACAACGCATGAAGGTAAAAAACCTTGTGCCTTTCAACCACTTTAAATAGCTAAGGGGTGGGGGCCACCCGGCGACATCATTGGGTGGCCCTGCCTTCTTATGACGTCATCAACTGGGGCACTGATGTCACAAGGAGCGGTGTCACCCGATGATATCACTGGGTGACTCAGCCCCTTAGTTATTTAGAGAATGTCAGATGGAGGAGCAGGCAGACGGCAGGAGCCTTTGACGAGACCAGAGTTTTTTTTTGTTTTTTTTTTCGGGTCTGGCGGTGCGGCGTCATGTCATGATTGACAATGGATTTTAATAAAGGACTTGTCAAAAATTTGTGTTGTGTCTTTACTCACTTTTTACACTTTTTTGGTGAATGGGTAGGGGTATGTATGTACCCCATACTCATTCAAATAGGGGAAGGCGAGATCTAGGGTCTTGTTAAAGGGGGCTTCCAGATTCCTATAAGCCCCCTGCCCGAAAGGTCTCATATGGATTGGGGGGGGGCACGCTTTTCTAGATATCTCATCGCCTGCATTCTTTTGTTTACATTTCACCTGCCAGTGGGGAAGCCTGCTGAAAGCTTATAAGCCATTAGTTGTTAAAGCGGAGTTCCACCCCTAGTTTTTTGGATATTGAAGACAAGCTGGCCATTCACAAAGCGTTGCGGGACTCACGCATGCGCAGTCGGAAACTGGCAGTGAAGCCGCATCCTTAGTTGGAATGGCGGCGCCCGCACCCGATCCGATGGATGGATCAGCCTCGGGGGACCAACATCGTGGGCTCCCTGGACAGGTAAGTATCCTTATTAAAAGTCAGCAGCTACAGTGTTTGTAGCTGCTGACTTTAAAAAAAAAATTGCGTCTGGAACACCGCTTTAAGGACGCGACGGCCAGCTTCCCGGCCCGCTCCTTACCAAACCAGCCAGTCTACTCTTCACACAGAATTTGAAACGGTCGATCATTTTTCAACTGATCCGAATTAGAATCGTTCCAAAAACTTGGAATTAGTTAGAAAAAAAACTAAATTAATTTAAACTAAACAAACTCCAAAATTAATCAATGAAACAAAATTAGTAACACAACTTATCTATCCGAAACAAAACAAATGTTTCCGTTCTGCACATGAATATATATCCCATAGTTAGGCCTTACAACTCCCACCTCTGATGCCACACCCCTAACCAGGCAAGTCTAGAAATACATATCCTTTCTTAACACTCTATACATGTTGTTTGGTAGATCACGAGTAACCTGGAGCTTACTCGATTAATCTATACCCAAACACTGCCTCCCCAACTGAAAACTGACATCAGCAATAAACACCTATTCTGATAAATTTTGACTTTATATTGATCTTTTTCACAATTATACATTTTACAGTACACAAATATAAAAAATAAAATAAAAAAAAGAGAGAGAAAAAAAAGCAAAAACCACAAAACAGTTCACAACAAATCAAGACTAAAACTATAACTATACTATCCATCAAGATGAAAAAATATAAATAGAGACTAAGAGACCCAGGATTCTCTCCATCTGGTCACCCATTATATATACTGTATTTATTGGCGTATTACACTCACTTTTTTTACCCTGAAAATAGAGGGTAAACTGTGCCTGCCTGTTATACGCAGGGGGCTGTGTAAAGTTTTTTTCCTGAAACTTCCCTCTTAAAGTTAGGGTGCGTGTTATACGCCTGTGCGTGTTATACGCCGATAAATACAGTACATTTACTCAGTTATATTACACCTCTGTGTAAAATTATATACTCAATATCAATCTTTACACTCTGTGATATATCATACCCATTATGATAATAACACTCTACACAAAAATTGGGCCCTCGTTGGACAAACCCTTTATATCTTGGGGCTTGTCGATACCAAAGCACACGTGTTAGCATGTGTATAACAAGTATACACTGACATGCACCCCGTCCAAAGGTTAGAGTACATTCTTGCAGGATTTTGAGTGAGCAGGAGACAGCCTTCAAGCACTATGACTTCATCCATACCTCCTGGAAGCATCATAAGCCAGGAATGATGTGAGAATTTTTTTTAAGTATTTTTTTTTTATATTTTTTTGTAGCTTATTTTGGACAGCAGGTGGCTGGTAAAAAAATGGACCTTCCTTTTACATGGAAGATCCACTTTAAATAATCAGGTGTTTTCTTTTCCGGCATGAACACTTGTTAGGAGCTATCTGCGAGCCTCATCTGGCACTAGCTCAAAGGATAAGTGTTTTGGGTTGCTGTTGCTAATGAGCTGCCAAATTGTCGTTTCCGCTGATTACATTGCTATTTTCAAATGGCAAAGAAAACATTGATCCTCCTTTTTCCAATCTTCTATAATATTCTAACAAGTGAGTTACAGTTTTCCTTCTCCACGCCCTGATGACACTGCATAAAGCTTAGAAACAACTGATCTTCAGCTGCTAATTACAATAATGTTCATGTAACGCCTTTTACAAATTTAGGGACAGTTCATGGTAAATTACGGCACCACCCTCTAATGTGACAACTCACAAATAACAATGGAAGAGGATGCTTGGTGTATTTCTTTGGTTAAATATCTATAGTGTGATTAATTTAATTTGAAGATTATAAATGATTGAAAACTGGTGTACAGAAATGTTTCTCTATCTTCCTTAGCAACCAGATTTCAGAAGTTCTTTTGGAAGTAAGCAGCCACGTGTTAGGCCTCATGCCCACGGACGTTTTAAAAAACTGTCTGTAAAGCTAGTACAGACGCCAGGAAAAAAGCGACATTTTTAACGCGATTTTTTCTGCGTTTTGCATTGAATTCAATGCAGGTTTCCCCACGCTAGCTTTCAGCCATGTTTTTCTTTTTCTATTCAAAATCAATGGTTCCCTATGGGAGCCCATTGACTTGAATAGAGGTCTCACTAGAAGTCGGATCAAGATGATCCGACTTGCGGGGCGACTCGTGTGCGGAGAATCTTGAAGAGGAACCCCGCGAAAAAAAATTAAAAATTGCGTGAGGTACCCCCCCAGGATGATACCAGACCCTTCGGTCTGGTATGGATCTTGAGGGGAATCCCCACACCCAAAAAAAAATGGCGTGGGGGATCCATACCAGACCATTATCCGAGCACGCTGCCCGGCAGGTCAGGAAAGGGGGGTGAGCGAGCGCCCCCCCCCTCCTAGACCATACCAAGCCACATGCCCTCAACATGGGGACAAGGTGCTTTGGGGTGAGGGGCGCAGTGCCCCCCCTGCCCCAAAGCACCAACCTCCCCATGTTGAGGGCATGTGGCTTGGTAGGGCCTCTTCCGGACAACCCTGGCCGTTGGTTGTTGGGGTCTGGGGGAGAGGGGCTTATCGGAATCTGGGAGCCCCCTTTAATAATAAGGGAGTCCCAAGATACCGGCCCCCCACCCTATGTGAATCAGTATTGGGTTCATCGTACCCCTACCCATTCACCTGGGGGAAAAAAGTGTCAATAAAAAAAACACACTAGACAGGTTTTTAAAGTAATTTATTAGGCAGCTCCAGGGGTCTTCTTCCGACTTCGGGGGTCTCTTCTGTCTTCTCCGCTCTCTTCTCCCGCTCTCCAGTTCTTCTCCTGCTCTCCGGTTCTTCTGCCTTCTTCTGCCGGGCTCCTCCGCTATCTTCTGCCGCTCTTTTGCTAGCGTTGGCCCAGTCTTCTCCGCCGTCTTCTTCCCTCTTCTCTTCTACGATGTTCACACGACGCTCTCCCCCACTGTAATGCCATGTGCGTGGTTCTCAATGACTTATATAGGCATGGGGCATGGTCACTGGGTGATGTCAGCCGGTGACCCCGTCACCTTATGGCATCACAGTCCCCTGAAGTTGGAGGAAGACTCCCAGAGCTGCCTAATAAATTACTTTAAAAACCCCATACTCATTCACATAGGGTGGGGGGCTGGGATCTGGGAGACCCCTTATTATTAAAGGGGGCTTTCAGATTCCGATAAGCCTCTCTCCCGCAGACCCCGACAACCAATGGCCAGGGTTGTCAGGAAGAGGCCCTTGTCCTCATCAACATGGGGACAAGGTGCTTTGGGCTGGGGGGCGTAGTGCCCCCCCTGCCCCAAAGCACCAACCCCCCCATGTTGAGGGCATGTGGCTTGGTATGGTCTGGTATGGATAATGGGGGAACCCCCACGCCATTTTTTTGGGGTGTGAGGGTTCCCCTCAAGATCCATACCAGACCGAAGGGTCTGGTTTCATCCTGGGGGGGGGGGGAATCTCATGCAATTTAAAAAAAAAAATTGCGGGCTTCCCCTTCAAGATTCTCCGCACACGAGTCGCCCCACAAGTCGGATTATCTTGATCTGACTTCTGGTGCGACCTCTATTCAAATCAACGGGCTCCCATAGGGAACCATTGATTTTGAATAGAGAAAGAAATGCCGGACGAGGCTTAACACAGCGTTAAGCCTCGTTAAATCGCGTTTAACACTCTTTGCCAGCGTCTGACGTCTTTATAGCTCTAACGCTGGAGCTTCAGAACGCACTGGTCCTGTTTTTTTTTCGCAGCTTAAAAACGGCTATGCCATTTACAGCTCAAAAACGTCATGGTGGGTATGAGGCCATAGGCTAACATGGAGAGACGTTTTTAAGCTGCAAAAAACGCTCTGAAAAGTGGCTGTAAAAACATCCGTGGGCATGAGGCCTTAGAGTGCAATGTGCATCAAAAACCATTGTGTAACCAAAGTATGTTGAAAGATTGATTATATGATGTTGGATCCATTTACTAAGGCAATAGAGACTATTTATTTAGGAACGTGAATGTTCACTTTGTAAAGTAAATGTTCACTAAACTTTGTAATGTGAAGCTGTGTTCATTTACAGGGTAAGGAAAATTTCACAAACATTTTCCTTGCCCTTATTCCTCAAACCCTGCCTGTACACGACACTAGGAATGTGGTCTGGATGGCAGGTACATTTCCCCAACATTTGAAGGAGGCTGGAGAGGTAGCAGACCTGTGTCAGGGAAGTGAGTGGAAGGGAGACTCACAAACTATGTGGCAAGCGTGAGCTCTCAGACAAGCTAAGACGCGGGCTGCTAACCCCCCGTGTGGCCTACCTGGCACCCTTACTATGGAGGAGCCTAACCCCGGTATGGGACCAAAGATTGGTGGTGAGCCTGCAGTTTAGTTTTGTGATACCAGGATTCGGACTGTTTATTGACTGAAATAAGATGTCTTTTTGTTTATGCATGATTCAAATAAATTACCTGTTTTGCTTTTACCAAATTGGCTGTCAGTTATTCCAGAGCTACGACAGATCACATACCTAAGCAGAAGTATCCCAGCCACATGCGCAGTTCAGCGCTATAGACTCCTACAGGGTTGGGATACAGATCAGCTCCTATTCACGTGCCTGCTCCATTGGTCTACTGCACATATGCAGACATCCAGTGAGGGAGCTGAGGAATATGTGAAGCTTCACTACCCTTTAGGGCCGGTTAACACCATGATCACACAGGAATGCAGGACGAGTTCCTGTGCAGTGTGGTTTTGCAGCCCAATAATTTTAATAAGCTGAAAATTGCACTGGAATGCAGAAAAAGTAGTGAATGCACTGCATTTAAAAAACACACAGCACCAAATTGCATGGTACTGTGGTATCATGCAAATTGTTGCCCACAAACGCACTACATTTATGATATGTGTTTGGGAAGCTGTTAACAATATGTTGGCACTCGCAGCAGATCGCGAAAGGCAGTGTGTTAGAGCGCGGTGTGGGGAAC
This sequence comes from Rana muscosa, assembly GCA_029206835.1. Lineage (NCBI taxonomy): Eukaryota > Metazoa > Chordata > Amphibia > Anura > Ranidae > Rana > Rana muscosa. Next base: position 921,521,133 of record CM055118.1, read on the forward strand.
ACTCATGGAATGCACCTTTCCAGCACCGTATTCTGGTGTGAACCAGCCCTAAATCAAGATTCCTTAAAGTGATAAAGCACTTATAAAGTGAACTATATTGACTTAATTCTAAGGCTTTCACACTGGGGCGGGAGGTGCATCGGCGGTAAAGCGCCACTATTTTTAGCAGCGCTTTACCGTCGGATTTGCGGCGCGATTTGCCACTAGCGGTGCGGTTTTACCCCCGCTAGTGTCCGAGGGAGGGTTAAAAAGCACTGCAAAGCGCCTCTGCAGAGGCGCTTTGCCGGCGGTATAGCCGCGGTGTCCCATTGATTTCAATGGGCAGGAGCGGTGGAGGAGCGGTATACACACCGCTCCTTCACCGCTCTAAAGATGCTGCTAGCAGGACTTTTTTTACCGTCCTGCTAGCGCACCGCTCCAGTGTGAAACCCTCGGGGCTTTCACACTGGAGACACAGCAACGGCTGTTTCAGGTCGGTTTGCAGGCGCTATTTTTAGCGCAATAGCGCCTGCAAAACGACCCAGTGTGAAAGGGGTCAAAGTATTCTAAAATTGCAACATTGTATCATCCACCAGTGCTCAGCAAAAGTAGTTAGTTAGTTAGTAAAACCTGTATTAGATGTTCAACCTCCACCACATAGCTATTAATTTTACTGCTATTGACAGGTTAAATCCTAATTTGAGGGGTTATATTAAAAGAAGAGGAATCTTTAAATGGAAAAAACAGGTATACAGTATAAATTAAAAGACCTACACCACCCCATGGATTTATTAATAAATGGGACGTTTCATAGATATGGTTATTTGGTGTTATTTATCACTAGGATGTAGAAAATTGTTAATGTTCATGGTATATGACACATTTGTTGAAATGTTGTTTATGTATCATATGTATGATGAACTTTCTGAGGAAGGTGGTGCGTATTTAGTGTGGGCATTGGCATTGATCCCTGATGACGTCCAATTTGGGTGAAACATGAAGCTTAGACATTGATGCTTGATGCAGCATTTCTGGTTTGTACCATGCAATATAGCTGGAACTTGCTCTTTTGGTCATATCCTATCTCCACACCAGCCAGTCTTGTTAATATGTTTTTATTTTTTGTGGAGCACTTTTTATTGTTTTCAAGAAAATGTAAATGTTAATTTAATTTAATCTTCTCCTCTTCTATGTTTTTTCTATACATCCTTCGCAGGAGCTGCCTGACATAAAGTGGTTTTGTGGATGCACAGTGGAAATCTTCTGTGATCAACTATTTGCTGCTTTTTTGCCGAATCCACTAAATGATAGTGCCGGTAATGAAGGGGAGACTCCTGCTGGCCGATGGATCAAATAGACAGTGACGTTTTTGAAAAATTATTTTTATTGGATATTTCCAACATTTATAACTGCAACAGTGCAGTAACAATTCAAGGTACAAGTTAAACAGAAAAAGAAAAAAAAACTGAGTCAGCCTCAGCCTCAGCAAAAATATACCAGCCTAAGGTATCGACCAGCACCTACACCTGCATATCTTTTTGCTGATATCCAAATATACTGTATTGCTTTTTATTTTATGTATATTGGCTGTGCTGTTGGCAATCAACATCTGGGAAACCACTATCACTGGCAGTTCCCCATGAGAGGGTTAATTGAAGGTGGAGGAGTATAAGGGGTGGACCAACCCTTAGCTGTAGTGTAGCTTAGGAACTCACCACCAATCCGGCTGCCGGGGGAGGTACCCAGATGCTGCATAAATAAAGACGAGGAACATAACGTAGTGACATCACTTTTGATAATGACTGACGTCGAAACGCGTCAAGTAATTGGTCACTGTTACGTCCGCGTCACTTCCGGGTACGGAGCAGAGTGGTGGAATGCACGCCATCACCCAGTGCGTTCCCCAGCCCCGGGTCTAAACTGCTAACACTGTGGCCTTTTTTACTCTTTCTTTTATCTTGTGATGTGGACTGGTTTGAGGCTTTGCATGTAACCTCTACCAACGTCCACCACGGCCTTATAATTTACAATCTTTTTTACTTTTTAAATAAGACTTGAAGTTTTTACGCTATGGGAGCCTATCTTTTGACTTTTTAACCCTGTGAGGAACCGGGAAGAAAGACCAAAAGGTGGAGAGTCCTGTCCTGGAGTTAGGGAGAGAAACCTAATGTGGAGACGGAGAGGAGAAAAATCGAATATCAAACGGACAGAATAGCTCAACCATACCCCCTGAGGTGCCTTCTACCCCTGTAGTGGTGCTTCTATCCGGTGAGTGAGACTACGGAGAGGGGGGGCACCACTGTCACCTACATACTACCATCTGAACAGGAATTTCACCAAGTCACCCAGTATCACTACCATCTGTCTAGCTAATGGGACTGTGATTATACACTGTTTAGCCCTGTGTGGGACCAATGAGGAACTCTTTGTTTTTCTTTTAGGATACAACTGCACTTGGACTTTATTATTTATATCTATTTTATTATTTGTATCTATTTGGTTTACCCTAATAAGTGTTTTTTTTTCTATCCATTGATGCTTGTTCACTTATGTATGTAGCACGATCGGTTTATCAACAGGTTTGTCGTCACTTCAACATTTTCTATATATTTTTTGATAGGTATCACTTACCTACCTCAATACACTATTGTCTCACACACTTGGAGTAGGTGAGGCCAATTGCCCCATGATTTTTTAATAGGATTTGTAATAGGATACACCCACTTAATACCAGGTACATAGGTGAGGCCGAGGAGCGTTTGAGGGTCAATCGCCCTTCAGAGGCCTTTTTGCACACACATCACTGGGGTTATTCTAACCCAACCCATTGGGTACGTTTATTTCATTCATTTTTCTTTTGTAAGCACTCACACTCTCACTACCCATAGTCCACTGTGAGGCACTACCAGTGTTTATCCCTTCCTACTATCCAGTTGCCACCACTCTGGTGGTTATATGTAGGCTAACAGGCAGCGCCACCACCCCTACTAGGTTCACTGTTTTAATTCTGGGTTTCCATCTGGTTACTCTTACAAAAGGGAGGCAGCAGCCTTTTATTCCATTGAGCGCGGACATCACTGTTTTATTTGTTTTGGTGGTATTTGATCACCTCTGCGGTTTTAATTTTTTGCGCTATAAACAAAAATAGAGCGGCAATTTTGAAAAAAATGCAATATTTTTTACTTTTTGCTAAAATAAATATCCCCAAAAAATATATAAAACATTTATTTTTTTCCTCAGTTTAGGCCGATCCGTATTCTTCTACATATTTTTGGTAAAAAATAATCGCAAAAAGCATTTATTGATTGGTTTGCGCAAAAGTTAAAGCGTTTACAAAATAGGGGATAGTTTTATGGCATTTTTATAAAAAAATAAATTTTCTACTAGTAATGGCGGCGATCAGTGATTTTTTTCATGACTGCGACATTATGGAGGACACATCGGACACTTTTGACACATTTTTGGGACCATTGTCATTTTCACAGCGATCAGTGCTATAAAAATGCAGTGATTACTGTGAAAATTACACTGGCAGTGAAGGGGTTAACCACTAGATGGCGCTGTAGGGGTTAAGTGTTCCCTGCATAGTGTTTCTTACTGTAGGGGGGTGGGCTCTGTGTCCCATGACACTGATCTCGGCTCTGAGTACACAGAGCCGAGATCAGTGTCATTGTCACTAGTCAGAGCGGGGAGATGCTTGTTTACACAAGCATCTCCCTGCTCTATACCTCCGCGAGACGATCGCGGGGATCCACGCAGCGATCGAGTCCGCGGGACCCGCGGTCCGACTCACGGGGATGGCAGCAGGGTCGCGAGCGCGCCAGCGGCGGCGCGCGCGACCACACGGACAGGCATTTAAAGGGGACGTACAGGTATGTTGATATGCCTGTCCATGCCATTCTGCCGATGTATATGTGCAGGAGGTTGTACTTAAGCGGTTAAGAGGACTATTTCCAAATTGTGACTGGAACGTGTGTCACAATTGTAAGTACCTAAATAAATGAGCGTTAGGTAGCCCAAAACGTTCTTTCAGAACATCAAAGGTCACCAGAATCCCATGGGACACTATTCGCTGCAATGTCTTAATTCCATACCTTGCCCAAACCACTGGGTCCAGATACATATAGAAATGCACTAAATTTGGAGTTTTCCACATAAAGGAGACCATCGAGTAGGGCTCCCTGGGGTGTAACCTCTCACCACATTCCACGCTTTAGGCTGGGTTCACACTAGAACACGCAGCGGGTCACAACAGGAGTCCGGTTTCAGGTCCAAACTCAGCCCGAATTTTGGGCTGACATCGGACCTGAAACGGACCAAAAGATGCACAGAGCTCCTGTGCAATTCGCACGAGAGCTGCTGCGGGATGTGTGACGGGGCTCCACAGAGAGCCGGTTCACAATCTCCTGCTATGCGAATTGGATACAGGGAATGGGACACTATTCGCTGCAAAGTCTTAATTCCATACCTTGTCCAAACCACTGGGTCCAGCGGCCTCCACCATATAGCTGCAAATAGCACTCACCAGATACTCTGACCCCACATTCAGTAAGAGTTCAATGCACACTTATTGGTAACCCTTAAGGATCCTCCACTGTACCCTGTACCCACTATAGACAAGGATGCTTCCCTCTCCCCACACCCTTACTTGCTCTATGCACTTTGTGCTTTAGGCTGCGTTCTCCTGCCCATTTTTTCTTTACTCCCAAGTGGTTATGTCCATTTAATCCATTCACACACCACTCACAGGTAAGATGAATGTCAACCCTCTTCCATTACAGGGTGGGTGGCTTTCGTTTGTTTTTTTGAGTTAGCGGCAGGGTCTATTTAAAGCAAACCCGTTATGAAAGAAATAAAGAGCTGCCATTTCTGATCTCCATATGAAAAAATATCTGTTACCTGGCTATTATGCTTTCTGGAAGCTATACCAACCATATTTTCAGCAGCTGTTGCTTCTCGATGCATTAGCACCTGTATGCCCCATTGTGTGCTGTGGTCCCACCAGCTGGTCATTTCATCAAAAATGTGTCCCTGGAAGTTTTCAATGCAGAAAATGTTTTGGCTAGTGTAACTCTTCAAGAGAGCCAACATTGTAGACATGAACAGTAGAACATGTATCGTACATTTTAATCAGGAACTAAACTCTGGAATCTGTGCCAATAAAGGGCAGGCAGAAGGCAAATAACTAGTCAATAGCATTTCTTCTGGTCTGTTTGCAACTGATCTTTTCCCCATCCCTGACTTATCATACCTTGTTCTGCACTGCGGGATTCGATTTACCAAAACAGTAGAGTGCAAAATCTGGTGCAGCTCTTCATAGAAACCAGTCAGCTTGCAGGTATTATTGTCAAAGCTTAATTGAACAAGCTTAAGTTTGAATCTGATTGGTTACTATGCACAGCTGCACCAGATTTTGCATTCTCCAGTTTTTAGTAAATCAACCCCTGTATGTCTGAGTGTAGGCAGCCATATTGGTAGAGACAGGGTGTTGCTTCTTCATGGGAGAGCCTCCAGCAAGGAGAACAGGAAGTCCCTCAGTAGTGATATCATTAAATCTCCTGAGACTAGTAATCAGAGGCAGCAGTGCTTTAGATCTCACACTGCAGATATACAGCTGTGAGGCTGAAGGCAAAGAAAGTGCATGGCTATTTATGGGAGAAGTTGAAGACAAAATGTGCATTATATCAGGGTGCCTCTTAAGCATAATCAAAATTTTACATATTCCCTATTTAACTGATCAAATCTTCACTTTTTGAGTTCAGGTACACTTTATTGTGTATGTTGTTCAAAAGCTTTAATACTGTACATTTAAAGATTAAGAAAAAGCATTTTTTTTTTTTAAATGTTAAAAAGAGTATGGGAGGGTTAACACTCCTATCAGATTTTTTTTTTTTTGCCATCTGTGTCCCATTGGGGAGATTCCCTTTCACTTCCTGTCCCATAGCCAAAACACGAAGTGAGAGGAAATGCCTCCAAAGTGAGAGAATGCCAGTGTGTCACCAGGGTCATTTTTTTTCTAAAAAGTGAACTTATCCTAAGATAAAATATGAAGTGTACAACTGATGGAGCATTTGTGTTTACTTAAAACAGTTCACCTCACATCTTTGTTTCCTCGTGTGATATAGTAGCTAACAAGATAAAGGTAGAATATGCCTAGGCTTATACAGGTGCAGAACTATAGGCACTTTCAAAGGCAGGAAGAGCATGTTCTTACAGGTTCTGTTTTAGTCAAGGACATTGATTGCTGACCCCATAAGCCCTAAACAGTAACAAGTGGGGATATATTCACTTAATCCGCAAATGTATTAGAAGACAGCTAACTTGTTTTAAGGCTTGAGAAACAATAGAGTAACCTCTCCCTGTCAGACATGCCTTGTTTTTAACAGTGCAGACTTGATTACTGCAACACTCTAATCACATTATCCAAAAATGTGCTTTTGTGCTTTGTTAGTCACTAAGATTAGGAAATGCTACACGTTCAACTGTTACAACTCTTTCCTGCCACAGTGAGTATTCACTGTTCCCATGCAACTGGGAAATGCAACACGTTCAACTGTTACAACTCTTTCCTGCCACAGTGAGTATTCACTGTTCCCACGCAACTGTTTCCATGCTATCATTACGGTAATTTATATGTGAAAAGATGACATTGCATGAAAATTCATAGTCAATCTAATCAAGGAAAGAAAATATAAAAAAATAATAATAATAATTACCTTACACCCTGGCTTCCAAGTGCTTCCTGTAGACACCAGTAATGTTACTGGGACCCATATTGTGTGCAGAACCCCTGTGCTTCGGGTTGTTAAGCCAGTTCCGGCACTAAGGTCTACAGTTACATTTTCAGGGATGGTGGGTCAGAGACCCTAGTAATCATCCCTGCAGTTCACCACTTCCTCTGGTTCCTCATTCACATCAGCCCTCAGGCCATGTCAGGAAACACTGGTTCATAAATATGTTAGAGACCTCTTTCTTTCCATTGGTTCCAAACCTAATGCACAGACGATCCAACCAAACACCCAAGACCCATAAGACATAGGGCCCAGGTTGCCAGGCATGTGCACCCATGAAGCCTTTCTTACCACTGCCAAACAAATGGATCCTCCTTCACTAGACCACTTCCTGTTCCCAACTGGAACTGGTTTTTAATGTCTATACCCCCTTAGGTGTTGGCTGTATCGTTAACTTCTATCACTAACAGAACACCAGTCTAGTTTACTCATATTCAGAACAGAATTTTTTCTCAAAGGTTTGCACGACAGGTACGTTTTTGCATCAAGGCATATTACAGAACATCTTAACAGTGCAGAGCACATCAATTCTCAGCACAGTTCAGAACTTCTCATTCAGTCCAGCTCCTATCAGGGTAGGTTCTCCAAGGGCCTAGCACTGGCATCAGGATTAGAGATACAGCACCCAAAAATTATTTACTGTCCTTAGGCAATATGTTTGGTAGAAATAACATGACTTTGATTCTCTTCCTTAACTCTTTAAGGGTAGTCCTGCATTTTTCTGGCAGGGGGGAAACATTCCACCATGTCACTTCCTTTGGGGTTTCTGAGATGATCATCCTTCCCTGAAGAAATAGGCCCAATACCATTATTTTAGTCTTCACCCGTTGCTGCTCCACTTGCTGCTGCTGATTCCACTTACTGCCTAGTTATATATCTCTTACTAAGCTAAGATGATTGACATAAATGCCCTTAGTAACCTGTAAAGTGGGACCACTAATAAAAGCAACTTCACAACACAACTGCACAATGGTGAATCCAGGGCAAACAAGTGGTGCCTGCAGAAACTGTAACAGACATTCTACTAGATGAATAACTATGGGGTTCTGACACCCTGTTACACGTCGGATTTTAGGAAAAATAAAAATCACATAAGAAAACATTCCAGCCCAGTACAAGAGCACAATCCCAATAGATAGATCTGTGATGTCATTTTTGCCTAAGGAGTGCAGTTCTGTTTCGCCATTCTTATGATGTACACATACAATACAGTATAGCTAGGAGGAAAATGTCACTATTTAGAAACTTTAAGGCTGCAGTTTCTCAGGTCAATTTGCTGGATTATAAAAAAGCATCACCACATTGATGTAACCTCCAGTATGCTCTCCCTTTTAATACTTGACTAAAAACTCTGCCTGTGGTACCAAGAGACTAAAATATGTTCACATAGCAGTACATTGGAATATATTAGAGGCTGATTGGCTCGCAGTGTTGGCACTCCCCCTTCTTTTACTATAGGCAAAAACATGCATTTCCAACATAATTTGATGTCCGTTGTTTGAATTACTTTACTCTAAAGCTGCCTATACACTAGAAGATTTTTGTATGAACGTTCATATGAAAATTCTTATCAGTACATTCAGTAGTGCCAACCCGAGACTTGATGAATGCCATTTGAAAGAACTTCAAAATGTAATTTGCTTTTACCATTCAAGTTTGGAATGAATAGACTATTCTGAATGAAAACTACATTCAAACTTAGAATTTCATTCATTTGAGAAGTTTTCCATACTGTTCTTTTCGTTTTTTCGTCACCATAGTCAAACATGATCGTCATTTTTTTTTTTTTTTGATTCAATATTTTTTATTGAATTTTTCATATAAAGCATTGTACAAATCAAGAAAGGTAATTCGATATACACAATATACATTCAGAGGTAAGGTTTGGTCAAGTGATAAAATATGATCGTAATTTTGATCCCATTAATTATTGGAGGATTGAATGAAATTAAAATTTTCAAACAAAAACATTTCTGGTGTATGGCGAGGTTACCAACATGCAAGGGAATCGATTTTTAGAAATACCGGTAGTTTTTGTATGAAACTTACAGAACACTAACATCATGTTAACCTCCCTTTTTGATACTATGAATAAAAATGTACAGGCATACCCCACTTTTAAGTACACAATGGGACCAGAGCATGTATGTAAAACGAAAATGTACTTAAAGTGAAACAATACCTTTTTTCACTTCCAGGGTGTAGTGGGGGTCAGAGGCTATAGTGGGGGTGTCAGGAGCTGTAGTTGAGGTCTCAAGGGCTATAGTGGGGGTGTCAGGGGTTACACTGGAACAGGGCGGGCTATGCTCTCGGAGCTTTAGCTCCTTCTACTGTGGCTGCAAAATGTCTGTACAGTACTTGTGAGGCACTTTACATACACTCGTGGGTATGTCCTTACTCATGAGTGTATGTAAAGTGAGTGTACTTAAAGCGGGGTATGTCTGTATGTAGATCTCAATAACTGATTTTGAGTACAGATATGAGATATGAGATATCACATATATAAATTAGACAGTCAAATTTTGCTTTATGAAAATATGTTCTTAATCATAAGTGACAGAGTAACAAGAATAGGAAATATTGTTTTTATTGTCATGATCCATATATATGGTCTTATAAATTACAGGCAATTTGCCCTAGTGCGATGGAGTTCATAAAACTAAAATAACGTTCTAAATTAAATTGAATGCATGGAAAAATAGAAGAGATGCTGCAAACAACCTTGCTTGTACTGTGTGTGTAACAAACAAATCAAAAAAATTGTAACATCCCGCCCCACAACTCAAGAGGTCTAAATCAGCATTTAAAATATAATCTGGCATGTATGGATGGATGGCTCCAGCTTTCTTCCTCTCACACCTCAGCCAATGGCAGAGAGTGCTAATCAGAGTGTTCTGGCAGATGGGGGGCCTTCCCTATGTCAGAACACAACAGGTCAGCGGAGGAGATCGCTGGACTAACCTTGCATTGTTATTACAGCGGCTGCAGTGTGTACCCGGCTTTAGTCAACAACATGACAACTTAGTGCATTTCTTGCATGTCAATAAGTATTTTTCTGTACTTGCTGGGTCTTTAGTTGGATAAAACATGGACACGTGTATGTTTTGCAGAGAGGTACTGGCTATGTTTTTTTATCTTGCCTTGACATATGCATATCCAATCACAAAAACATTCCCAAAGACCAACTATTTAAAAATAAAAACTACCCATCATCTGGTCAGCATTTGTAAGTTTAACCATTTTTGGACAGTTCTATTCAGAATCCAATCAATTTTCAGAATTATGTGCTCTGTATATAGTTGTTTCCTTTGTAAACTGTTGGCTATGATCTAGAATTCTACTCTACTTTTTTTTTTTTTTTACCCACCAAGGAAAGTGATATATATGCCTTTGACCCTAATGTGCCCCAATGTGCCTACATTACCTTTTTTTTTTTTGTAAAGTCCTATTTCCTGCACAAACATTCTATATTACAGGTGATTTTGCACAATAAAACAATATAATGCCAACATGTGCTTGCAATCACAAGAACAACAGTCTCCATAAATAGCTTTGAAATTGGTAGCAAAACACTAACGATGTTATAATATGGATTTAACAACTTTTCTTTTCCTCTCTTTCAGGCTATTGGAGGCTGTAAAATGCAAAAAAGGAAACTGCTTGCCAGGAACAATTGTAGGAACTTGAGAGCACCATGTTCCTGCAAATTCCATAGGAAATGTGATGTTTAAGCACTAGTTAATTGTCTGTCTGGGGGAAATGAGCAATAAATAGCAGCACTGTTGTTATTAAGAGGCTACAAGCTATTTATAAATGTTTTAGTTTAATTCTTTATGTGCTAGCGGAGTTTGCATTGCAGCTCAACAAACCAAACACAACACAAATGAAAGAGTTAAACTTCAAAAAGGAATTTAATCCATGTCCAAATCACAAAAGTTATATAAAATAGAAAGAGATGCTTCTAATTGCCACTTATTAGTAGAAAATGGCCATTGGAGAATAATTCATATCTATGTAACATCACTCACTAAAATCTCATATAAGCTCTAAAGTAGATGCTACTCTAACTGAATGACATTTATATTGCTAAAGGACTATCCATCCTAAAAAAAAAATGCCTTTTTTTATTTTTATAATTTTTTTTTCAAGAGGTTCAAATATAGGATTTTACAGTGGATTGACATTACCCGTACAAATACAGGTAAGCAAAAATGTACAGTCAGTACTAGGTATCTGAAAGCAATGAAATAATAGGCAGTCGTTTGAACACACAGGGTATCTCTTACATTTAACCCTTTCAATACAGGGCTTTTTATACCACTTCCATACCGGGCCTATTCTGGCACTTCTCTCCTACATGTACAAATCATCATTCTTTTGCTAGAAAATTACTCAGAACCCCCAAACATTATATATGTTTTTTTAGCAGACACCCTAGGGAATAAAATGACGGTCGTTGCGCAATAATTTTTCAAACACCTTTTTTGGGAAAAAAAATGGTTTCGTGAATTAAAAAATAACAAAACAGTAAAGTTAGCCCCAATTTTTTGTAAAATATGAAAGATTACGCTACGCCGAGTAAATAGATACCTAACATGTAACGCTTTAAAATTGCTCAAGGAATGGTGCCAAACTTCGGTACTTAAAAATCTTCATAGGCGACGCTTTGAAAATTTTTACAGGTTACCAGGTTAAAGGAGGTGTAGTGCTAGAATTGTTGCACGCGCTCTAACGCACGCGGCGATACGTCACATATGTGGTTTGAACGACGTATACATATGTGGGCGGGACTTACGTGTGCGTTCGCTTCTGAGCGCAAGCTTTTGGGGACATGGGCGTTTAAAAAATTTTTTATTATTTATTTTTTTCTTTTATTGAATTTTTTTTATTTTTACACTTTTTTTACATTTTTTTTTAATCACTTTTATTCCTATTACAAGGAATGTAAACATCCCTTGTAATAGGAATGGTGTGTGACAGGTCCTCTTTATGGAGAGATGAGAGGCTGGAAAGCATGAGATCGGGAAAAATAAATCACTGATCTCATGCTTTCAGCCACAATCGTGGCTTTGTTTACCTTTGGGAACCCGGGCGTGACGTCATCACATCGCGCCCGGGCCTCCGACGGTCATAGAGATGACTGGTGACCATCTGGTCACCAGTCATCTCTATGCTCGTCATGTGACCAACCACCGGCGCCGGACGATTCTTTCTCTGGGTCCCCGATGGCACGGGAGAGACCGGAGAAGCACCGGATGGCGGCGGGAGGGGGGCGATGTCCCCTCCCGCCGCCTATAAGAACGATCAAGCGGTTGAACCGGCACTATGATCATTCTTATGGTGCGCAGAATCGCCGGCAGAAAAGAAGGATATCTGAATGATGCCTCTAGCTGCAGGCATCATTCAGATATCCCCCCACAAAGCACAGGACGTCATATGACGTCCACCCGGAAGGAGAGAGGGTTCCTGTCGGCATCATTTTACAATGGCCCGGTATGGAAGGGGTTAAAATGACCATAAGATTGTGAAGGATTTAATGCCCAAGTCCCTCTTCCATTGGTTCTTCTCTTAGTGATGTGTTGTCCTCAAGGATGCAGATACAGGCACTGATAGCAGTTACATTTTTTGCATCACTACACTATAAATGCAGAGTGCCTTGGTAATTCCTCCTCAGGTAGTGCATTCAAAATGTCCTTCACAGTAAATCCCCTCAATCTTCTGGGTTGAATGACACTGGGACTATCTAGTTAGAAGACATCTCGTAGCAGAAAGAGATAACTGAGATGGACACAACCAGAACTAAGGTGAACATTGCAGCTGCTGGGAGGCCATAGATGAAAAAAAAGTTTACCTAGTATTGGGCTTTCAAATTTCTGTTCAGTTTTGACTGCTGCCTGCAACTCAAATGGGGAAAATCCCCCTCAATTCCTGAAACGTTGAAGTCCATGAAAGAGATTGAGGGGGGGTTGTCATGGCTACAAGAAGGCAAAGATATAAAGATATGTCAGAAATTCGAACCCTTCCTCACTATACTAACAATCCCTGGGATTCATAATGACTGGCGCAGGCAGATTTTGTGAAAGTGTGTCTCGTGCATTCTCAAATTGGCGTAGAATGCGCCAAATTCATGTACCTGTCTAGAACTTGTACTTGAATTTGGCTCGTGCTGTGCCACATTTAGGATGCACAAGAGACACTTTCACAAAATCTGTCTGAACCAGTTTTTCTCTCTGCACACCAAAAGAGAATTGAGAGAGTCCACTTTTACTGTACATTTCGGACATTCAGTGTGGCACATTGTAAAAGTGCTGCATTCAACGCAACATAATGTAAAAGTGGTACATTTTAGAACTACCTGAATTTGGTGCGCAAGTTGCTGTCAGAACCAGAAGTGTCGCAAATGCTTCATGAATTTGGCACAATACGTTAACAAGCAGGATCAACTCCAGAAAAGTGGCACGCCTCCCAATGCGTTTTCTGATTATGCCCATAATAGGATTTTTCGGACATTTACTCAGTTGTCTCTTACAGAAAAAGCCACCAAGGAGATCTCATTGTTATCAGTCAGGAGAAGGTACAAGGCATTTCCAAAGCATTAGATATACTTGGGACACAGTGAAGACAGTCATCATCACGTGGAGAAAATATGACACAACAATGACATTACCAAGAACTGAACGATCCTCCAAAATTGTTTAAAAGAAAAGAAAACTGGCCCATTAGGCTGCCAAGAGGCCTACAGCAACATGAAAGGAGCTGCAGGAATTTCTGACAAGTACTTGTTGTGTACTACATGTAACAACAATCTCCCATATTATTTATATGTCTGGGGTGTGGGGTAGAGTGGTGGGGTGGAGGCCTTTTCTTACTAAGAAAAACATACAGTACAAGCCTGCACACATTTTGAAAAACCTACTTCAAGTCTGCCAAACGCATGTGGGAAAATGTGGTATGGTCTGATGAGAGCAAGACTGAACTTTTTGGCCATAATTCCAAAAAAATATGTTTGGGGCAAAACTAAAACTGCACCAAAGATACACTGTACCCACAGTGAAGCATGGTGGTGGCAACATTATTCTTTCAGGGCTATTTTTCTTCAGCTGGATCAAGGGACTGTTCCAAATAGCAGTCAATTTTGGCACAAAACCATCAGGCTTCTACAAAAAAGCTGAAGATGAAGAGGAATTTCACCTTTCAGCGTAACAACTATACCAAAACTTACCTCTAAATCAACAAAAGAATGGCTTCACAAGAGGATGAACGTTTTGGACTAGCCCAGCTAGAGGCCAGACCAATCCGATTAAAAATCTGTGGGGTGACCTGAAGAGGGCTGTACACAGGAGATGCCCTAACAATCTAACAGATTTGGAGCACTTTTGCAGGGAAAGTGAGCAAAGATTCCCAAGGAAAAATGTGCCATGCTGGGTCGCCCTGCCATAGTATGAGTGTGGTGGGTGGCCCTGAACTGGTTAAGGCCCCTTTCACACTTGTGTGACTTTTCCTGCGACTTTGGACATTAGAGTCGCAGGACAAGTCGTACCCCAAGATTCCCAATGATAACCATTGATATCTGTGCAACTTCAAATCGCACCGACTTCAAAGTAGTCCCTGTACTACTTTGGTCCGACTTTGATGCAAGTTTGGGTCCGTAGACCTCAAGTTTACACATGCATTGCCTGAAATTTCTGCAAAATCATGGCAAAAATCACACGACTTTCAAGTCGTGTCACTTTCAAGTGGGAAAGTGGCCTTAAGGTTGAAAAAAGTCAGGCTGTATTCACACTCACCGCAAGGACACTGCAAGGACACTCAAAAAAACAATTGTTTTCTGTTTGTCCCACTCACACTGTTGCAGCAAGCTGCGATAAAATGCAGACATGATGGGTTTTATTGTAGCACACTGTACAGGATCATATGTCACTTCGTATGAAGTACACTTCCATAGTTGCCAACAGTCACGGATTGGCCGGGACATTCCCGGGATTCAAACCCTTTTCCCGGATTTATTTTGTCCCGGCCAATGTCCCGGCCAATCCGATTTTTCCCGTTTTCCCCGAATTTGGACGCCGCAGGCCGCCGCCGCTAGAGGTCCACGGCTGGCGGAGACAATGTCTCGGCCGGCCGCCATGTTCAAGAAGACCAAAACACGGATGTAGTACAATAGAAAATAAAGCCGCTGCGGCGCCGCCCACACCCCGCACCTCCCCGGGGGTGGGCGGCGCCGCAGCAGCTTTATCTTCTATTGTACTACATCTGTGTTTTGGCTGGCCGGCAGGCCACCCCCCCCCGCCCCGCCCCGCCCCGCTGCAGGTCTGTCTGTAATGGAAAGGGGCGGGGGTCGGCAGCGCCACAGCTTAATTTTTTTTTTTCAGCCACACTGTCGGCTCCGCCTCTATTTTGTTCCCCTTCGTGGAAGGGGAAACAATAATGGCGGCCGAGACAGGAGACGCCTGTGGTTAAGGGGGGACTCCGCTGGGGATGCCTGTGGTAAGGGGGGACTCCGCTGGGAACGCCTGTGGTAAGGGAGGACTCCGCTGGGGACGGCTGAGGTAAGGGGGGACTCCGCTGGGGACGCCTGATGTAAGGGGGGACTCCGCTGGGGACGCCTGATGTAAGGGGGGACTCCGATGGGGACGCCTGATGTAAGGGGGGACTCCGCTGGGGACGCCTGAGGTAAGGGGGGACTCCGCTGGGGACGCCTGATGTAAGGGGGGACTCCGCTGGGGACGCCTGAGGTAAGGGGGGACTCCGCTGGGGACGCCTGAGGTAAGGGGGGACTCCGCTGGGGACACTTGATGTAAGGGGGACTCCACTGGGGACGCCTGATGTAAGGGGGGACTCCGCTGGGGACGCCTGATGTAAGGGGGGACTCCGCTGGGGACGCCTGATGTAAGGGGGGACTCTGCTGGGGACGCCTGATGTAAGGGCGACTCCTCTGGGTACACCTGATGTAAGGAAGGACTCCGCTGGGTACGCCTGAGGTAAGGAGGGACTCCTCTGGGGACTCCTGATGTAAGGAGGGACTCCGCTGGGGACGCCTGATGTAAGGAGGGACTCCTCTGGGGACACTTGATGTAAGGGGGGACTCCACTGGGGACGCCTGATGTAAGGGGGGACTCCACTGGGGACGCCTGCATAGTTACCAACAGTCCCGAATTTCCCGGGACAATCATGATTTTTGGACCCTTGTCCACAAGTGTGGAGGGGGCTCTGCTGGGGAGGCACCTGATGCAAGGACGGACTGCTGGGGAGGCACCTGATGCAAGGACGGACTGCTGGGGAGGCACCTGATGCAAGGATGGACTGCTGGGGAGGCACCTGATGCAAGGACGGACTGCTGGGGAGGCACCTGATGCAAGGACGGACTGCTGGGGAGGCCATCTGGTGGCAGGCGACGTGGCAGGTAACACGCTCAGGGCTTCCACTGATTCGGCATTATGGTGAGTTGAATGATTTCATTTTATATTACAATGTAAAAATAGAAATAATGCACTTCAATCATCCTGACACCGTAACAACCATGGTGCCGGGATGATTGAAGCGCCAACAGGTGTTTTGGAGTATCCTTATCTGCCAATTTTGTTACACATTACTATTGTGGTGTAGGATCTGGCTTCTTTCTTTCTATTTCTTTCTCTCTCTTTCTCTCACCTCGGACTCTAGCCACACCCCTTTGAACCACGCCCATTTAAACCACACCCACTATTGTGCATAAACCACGCCCATTTTTCGCCGCGGCGCGCTTCACGCGCCGCATTTTTCACTCCGGCATGACACGCCTACAAACGAATGCCCCGCCCCCTGATTATAGCAAGGCTCCGCCTCAATACAAAAAAAGTGTCCCAGATGTTTTTTTTGCAATGTTGGCAACTATGCACTTCAAATAAAGTTAAGTAAGGGAGAAAAAAGGGACCTATGTGTGCACTAAATCGCATACCACACCGCCCCCTACCGCAGCCAGAACGGACAGCTGCCGGAGAGGAAACTGCAGCGGTTTACCTCTTGGGCAGCTGTACATTGTGTGTGAACTGGCAGGGACTGATTTGTCTTGGTCTGATTTTTTTACATCTCAAAAAACTTGAATTTTTACAGGGGTGTTTAGACTTTTTATATCCACTGTAAGCCAACGCCTGAGTAATAGCTACACTACAAATTTTAAAGTAACACTTATACCCTGTACACACGATCGGTTTTACCGATGAAAACAGTCCGATGGACTTTTTTCATCGGACAAACCAATCGTGTATGGGCCCCATCGGTCTTTTTTCCATCGGTGTTAAAAAATAGAACATGTTTTAAATTTATCTGATGGAAAAAAAAATGATAGCAAATTACTATCGTCTGTGGGGAACTGCATCGGATAAAAAAGCCCCAAAAAATCCATCGGTTTAAAATCCATAGGAAATCCGATCGTGTGTACAGGGCTTAAGGTTTATACTTAGGTCACACAGCAACACAATTTTTACTTAGGATTCACACTATGGGGCAGATTTACTAAAACTAGAGCATGCAAAATCTGCATAGAAACCAATCAGCTTCCAGGTTTTATTGTCAGAGCTTACTCAAAGAACTGAAGTTAGAAGCTGATTGGCTACCATGCACAGCTGCTCCAGATTCTGAATGCTCCAGTTTTAGTAAATCTACCAAATTATTCCTATTGAATCCAATATGAAAAATATGTGGGTCCTGGGTGAAAACATTTTTAAATAGACCCCCTTCCCCAAAGTACACCTGTCATGAGAGAAATATTTAACTGCCATTGTTGGTCTCTATATGAAATTGCTGGTTGCCTGGCTGTGTCTAGATATTTAGTATTGTGGTAACTTAAAGTGGAGTTCCACCCAATTTTTTTTCTTTTTTTTATTCCACTCCTCACCCCCTTGCATGCCACATTTGGCATGTAATTTTTTTGGGGGGGGGGGGAGTGGGGGCTTCAGTAGGAGTCGGACTTCCTGTCCCACTTCCTCCTTCCGCCCTGGAGCCGCCTAGGCGATACGTCATATCGCCTTGTGGCGGCTCCTCCCTGTAGGCGATCACCTGGGACGTGACAGGTCCCAGGCGATCGCCTGTCCACTCACAGAGCGCTGCGCCGTTCGCGCATGCGCAGTGAGTGCCCGGCCGTGAAGCCGAAAGCTGTCACGGCCGGGTGCCCATACTGTGAATGGACGCGCCGGCGGAGGAAGGGGAGAGGAGCGGAGCTCCAGGCGGCGCGTCGCTGGACAGTGGAGCAGGTAAGTGTATGTTTATTAAAAGCCAGCAGCTACACTTTTTGTAGCTGCTGACTTTTAATAAACATAAAAAAAGGGTGGAACTCCGCTTTAAGCCCTGTACACACGATCGGTTTTACTGATGAAAACAGTCCGATGGACTTTTTTCATCGGACAAACCGATCGTGTATGGGACCCATCGGTTCTTTTTAAAACGGTTTTAAAAAATAGAACATGTTTTAATATTTTCCGATGGATCAAAAACCGATAGCAAATTCCGATCGTCTATGGGCAAGTCCATCGGATAAAAAAACCCTTGCATGCTCAGAATCAAGTCGACGCATGCTCAGAAGCATTGAACTTCATTTTTCTCGGCTCATCGGAGTGTTTTACGTCACCGCATTTGGAACGGTCGGTTTTTTGACTGATGGTGTGTAGGCAAGACTGATGGAAGTCAGCTTCATCGGTTTTCCGATGGACAAAACCATCGGATTAGAATCCATAGGATATCCGATCGTGTGTACGAGGCTTTACACTTTATGAATAAGCAAAAACAAAGAGGCAGGTAACTTTTATGGTGTACATTACACAGTTATAAAGAACATACGAATTTCACATTCAAAACATTTAATCTAAATTTGTAAAATAGCTCCCTAGTATAATGTTCAAATTTATGTAAATTAAAGCGGAGTTCCACCCAAAAGTGGAACTTCCACTTTAACCACTTAAGGACCAGCCACTGTATATATACGTCGCGCTCGCGACCCCCTGCCTTCCCCATGAGTCGGACCACGGGTCCCGCGGACTCGATCTCCGCGGGTATCCCCTTGATCGTCTCACGGAAGCATGGAGCGGGGAGATGTTAGTGTAAACACAACACATCCCCGATCCCCTACTGACAATGTCACCGATCTCCGCTCTGTGTAATCAGAGCGGAGATTGGTCACGTGTCACTCATAGCTATGCCCCCACACAGTAGTAATCACTCCCCTAGGCACACTTAACCCCTTCAGCGCCCCTAGTGGTTAACCCCTTCACTTCCAGAGTCATTTTTACAGTAACCAGTGCATTTTTATTGCCCCAAAAATGTGTCAAAAGTGTCCGATGTGTCCGCCATAATGTCGCACTCATGAAAAAAATCGCTGATCGCCGCCATTATTAGTAAAAAAAAAATAATAATAAAAATGCCATAAAACGACCCCCTATTTTGTAAACGCTATAACTTTTGCGCAAACCAATCAATAAACGCAGATTGCGATTTTTTTTACCAAAAATATGTAGAAGAATACGTATCGGCCTAAACTGAGGGAAAAAAAATGTTTTTTTATATATTTTTGGGGGATATTTATTATAGCAAAAAGTAAAAAATATTGATTTTTTTTCCAAATTGTCGCTCTATTTTTGTTTATAGCGCAAAAAATCAAAACCGCAGAGGTGATCAAATACCACCAAAAGAAAGCTCTATTTGTGGGAAAAAAAGGACGTCAATTTTGTTTGGGAGCCACGTCGCACGACCGCGCAATTGTTAGTTAAAGCGACCCAGTGCCGAATCGCAAAAAGGGGCCTGGTCTTTATGCTGCGTATTGGTCCGGGGCTTAAGTGGTTAAGCACTCCTCTCCCCCTTACATGCCACATTTGGTATGTAAATTTTTTTGAGGGGGGGGGAGTGGGGGCTTCGGTAGGAGTCAGACTTCCTGTCCCACTTCCTACTTCCACCTACGGACCGCCTAGGCGACTCCTCCTCTCGCCTTAGGCGGCCCCTCCCTCCAGGCGATCTCATGGGACACGTGACAGGTCCCAGGAGATCGCCTGTCCACTCCTAGAGCGCAGCGCGACTTGTGCATTGCGCAGTGCGCGGCCGGCCGTGAAGCTGGAAGCTGCCACGGCCGGGTGCCCACAGTATGAATGGAGGTGCCGGTAGAGAGGGGGGAGAGGAGCGACGCTCCGGGCGGCTGCATCGCTGGACCGTGGAGCAGGTAAGTGTCTGTTTATTAAAAGTCAGCAGCTACACTTTTTGTAGCTGCTGACTTTTAATAAACATAAAAAGGTTTGAACTCCCCTTTAAGTAGATAATGGGGTTGATTTACTCAAGGCAAATAGTCTGTGCACTGCAAGTGTAGTTGCTCTAGATCTGAGGGCAACATGTATGGAAAAAAAAATGCATTTTTGCTCGCACATGATTGGATAATAGAAATCAGCAGAGCCTTCCCTCATTTCCCTTTTATCTATTCTAGAGCAACTGCGCTTGAAGTGCACAGCATATTTGCATTTATCAATTCAACCTCAGTGTTTTTTTCTATGCATGATCCTTTAAAGCGGAACTTTGTCTTAAAAACAAAAATTTGCAAGCAGTAATTTTTCTTTATTACAGGGAAACATTGAGGGGCATTTACTAAAACTGGAGCATGCAAAATGTGGTGCTGCTCTGCATAGAAACCAATCAGCTTCCAGAGTTTATTGTCAAAGCTTAATTGAACAAGCTGAAATTAGAAGGTGATTGGCTGGGGGGCGTGACCAAGAGCAGCATGTAAGCGGACGTGTCTTACAGAGCTCTCGTACCAGATCCTGGCTAGATCCTGTTTCCAGCCGGAAAACCTGCTTGTTGGCTTCCATACTCTTCCTCCTCTACCCAGAGCACCCCTGGCTTCCTTGTACACTTGCATTGGCGGCATGGTGACCCGCAAGCAGAAGAAGGATGTAGTGCAGTCTGACTCCCAACATGGCGCCATGGCAGCTCCCTCACAGCGCGTATTGGTCCGGGGCTTAAGTGGTTAAGCACTCCTCCCCCCCTTACATGCCACATTTGGCATGTCATTTTTTTTGAGGGGGGGGAGTGGGGGCTTCGGTAGGAGTGGGACTTCCTGTCCCACTTCCTACTTCCACCTACGGACCGCCTAGGCGACTCCTCCTCTCGCCTTAGGCGGCCCCTCCCTCCAGTCAGTCACATCCCCATACAGTTAGAACACATCTAGGGAACACACATTTAACCCCTTAATCGCCTCCTAGTGTTAACCCCTTCCCTACCAGTGACATTTACACAGTAATCAGTGCATGTTTACAGCACTGATCGCTGTATGAATGTCAATGGTCCCAAAAATGTGTCAAAAGTGTCCGATCTGTCCGCCGCAATGTCGCAGTACGGCTAAAAATCGCAGATCACCGCCATTACTAGTGAAAAATAATGCCATAAATCTTTCCCATAGTTTGTAGACGCTATAACTTTTGCACAAACCAATCAATATACGCTTATTGCGATTGTTTTTCCCAAAGATATGTAGAAGAATATATATTGGCCTAAACTGATGAAGAAATTTGTTTTTTAAAAACATTTTTGGGGATATTTATTATAGCAAAAAGTAAAAAATATATATTTTTTGTCAAAATTGTCGCTCTTTTTTTGTTTATAGCGCAAAAAATAAAAACTGCAGAGGTGATCCAATATCACCAAAAGAAAGCTCTATTTGTGGGAAAAAAAGGATGCAAATTTTGTTTGGGTACAGCATTGCATGAATTTGTAAAAAGTGCTTTGGTCAGGAAGGGGGTAAAATCATCTACCTCATAATATCGAATATGAAGCAAATATTCTACTCAGAAATCTATGCGTATGCAGATTCTTGAAGAAAATATAGTTAGACACCGATATATTGGTTCAGTTGTGGCTGCCCAGGCATTTTGAATATTACATTTGATATAGTCTCGTTGGGCAGATACTGGTGTAGCACTTATCCCCATTTAAGGGACCGGGTGGTTTTGTTTCGGGTCTGTAGCAATTACCTCTCTAGCGTGGATCCTTTAAGCAAGGTTTTATTCTTTATCTTTGAGTTAAACTTGAAGAGAGAGTGTAGGAAGTTGAGAGAAGTAGGGGAAGGTTCAGGCACGCAACACTTAAAGCTCAATGTCAATCTTTCGTCGCCACTCAAGCCTGAGTGGGTATTGCTCACCCGGATAGTCCCTATGAGAGCGGTCCTAGCAGCCGGGATGGAGCACGAATCAATCTTTTTCCTTTCCTGAGTATCTAGGGATGCGATCGGGGAATCCTCTGCCACGGAATCCAAGTCCCGAACCTCCCAGCCAAACAATACTGAATAAGAACCTCTGTGCCAGACCGGTGTATTGCAGGCTTTGTAACTTTGAAGATAGATCCCTCTTTAGGCGAGTTTCCAGGACTCTTCCCGAGACAGCAGTACCGTTGCTAGTCTCCTCTGGGACTGATCCTCCCCTGGTCTCCTTTCCTAAAGTTGGGCCCCCTAGAAGTGGGCAGCCTTGGATCCCTCTCTGAGGTGTAGGCCCCAGCTAGCAGAGCTGGGCCTACCTTGAAACGAAGCAGCCTGGGAGGTTACAATTTCCTGGTCCTGGACAACGTGTTGCTGAGGCTTCGGTCAGTCACAGAAGGAGGGGTGGCGAAGGTGGCCGTCTGACCGATGATGCGTTCAGACAATTTTTTAGTCCGCAGCCCCAAGGTCTGATTGGTTCCAGCAACCATCGCCAGCGTCTGATTTACATGGTGCAAGAATACCTAGGGGCAAGATCAGACATGGAGACCTTTCCAACCGAAAATCCTCTTGGTTACTGGGTCTTGAGGATGGATCACTGGCCAGAGCTTGCACAGTATGCAATTGAGCTACTGGCCTGTCCTGCATCCAGCGTTCTTTCGGAACGCACATTCAGTGCTGCTGGAGGCTTTATAACCGATCACAGAGTGCGCCTGCGGTTGATCGATTCACCTTCATAAAAATGAATCAGTCTTGGATCACCAGCTACCAAGCACCTGATGCTGATGTAACCGATTAATTTTTTTATGAATGTTAGATCCCTTCAAGACTGCCTATGCTGATGCTGAGTGACTATCCTGTTATGCTGAGTGACTATCTTATTCCTCCTCAATGTTCATGTTGATAGCTTCTAAGAAAATTTTTGGTTCTGGGCACCACCACCAGTGGCTAAGGCCCAATTTTTCTGCCCCTGTTTAACAGGGGCGTGTAATTACAATTTTTGCTGTAATATTTTGCAGCAGGGCTTGTTCCTGCACTCAACTAGAGTATCTGTGAGGGGTTGCAGTGTTGTGGCACCAGCACCAGTGCCTAAGGCCCAATTTTTCTGCCCCTGTTTAACATGGGCGTGTAATTAAAATTTTTGATCTAATATTTCACAGCAGGGCCCGTTCCTGCGCTCAACTAGAGTAACAGTATTGTGGCACCACCACCACCAAAGCCCAATTTTTCTACCCCTGTTCAACAGGTGCATGTAATTACAATTCTTGATATAATATTGCACAGCAGGAGTTACTGTGAGGGCTTACAGTGTTCTGGTACCACCAACACCTAAGGCCCAATTTTCTGCAGCGTATATAGGGCAGGCCGTATAGTATATACAGGCGTTCCCCTACTTTCAAACATCCGACTTACAAACGACTCCTACTTACAAACGGAGGTAGACCACAGGCAGTGAGAGGAAATCTACCCCTAGGAAGGGAAATTCTCTCCTGTAAGAGTTGATATGGGAAAAAGGTGTCTCCTCCACTGATGCTTTATCACCAATCCTTGTTTCCCTAAAAACCCAAAATTTTCAAAATCCAATTGTCATTGGGACAAAAAGTGAGGTGAAATCTTCTGAACAGGGGCACAGACAGCAAAACAAATGTTATAGGGGTGATAACCCTTCCCTATGTTATCCAAAAAGCTTAAAAATATATTTTTTGGCTGGAGCTATACTTACAAAATGTACCTGTTCCAAATTACAAACAGATTCAACTTAAGAACAAACCTACAGTTCCTGTCTTGTTTGGACCGCCTGTATACTGCTGTTCAGAGTATATAGGGCCTGGGGGTCCCACGTCTTTTCTTTTTTTAATTTGGGTGCGGGGTTCCCCTTAATATCCATACAAGACCCAAAGGGCCTGGTAATGGGCTGGGGGGTTACCCATGCCGTTTTTCTCAATAATTTTCATCCATATTGCCGGGACCCGACATTACATTACAGCCGCAAGCAGTTTTAAATGACTTTTATTCCTTTAGAATGTCATTTTGTGCAGGGACTGTTCTAAACACAGAAAACATGCGCCATTTTACAGGCATACTATAGACACCCCCCCCCCCCCAGGTACTATATAAAGGAATATTTCACTTTTATTTCTTCACTTTAAGCATCATTAAAATCACTGCTCCCGAAAAAAAATGCAGTTTTTAAAACTTTTTTTGCATTGATATATGTCCACTGGGGCAGGACCCGGTTCCCCAAACACTTTTTATGAAAATAACTTGCATATTAGCCTTTAAAATTATCACTTTTGATTTCTCACGTTCGAGTCCCATAGACTTTAACAGTGTTCGAAAGTTTGCGCAAACTTTCGGTCCGTTCGCATGTTCTGGATGCGAACCGAACCAGGGGGTGTTCGGCTCATCCCTAGTGTATAAGCAACATGGGGATGTGATATTACCACATTTACTTCAGGTACTTAATACAGCTAGAGAACATCAGAGTCTCCCGGTCTCCATGACCAGGGCCAATATTGTCTTATTGCTTAAGCCCGGTAAAGACCCGCTGGACCCGGGATCCTACAGACCTATCTCCCTTTTACAGGTGGATATTAAGATCCTAGCCAAAGTTCTTGTACTGAGACTTTACAAAGCTATATCCTCTATTATTCATTCGGATCTGGCTTTATACCAGCAAAGTCAACTGCCATTATCTTGCGTAGATTGTACCTCAATATACAATATCAGACGGACAACATAGGGGACATGGCCCTGCTGCCATTGGACGCCCACAAGGCATTTGAGAGCGTGGAATGCCAATACCTCTGGGCCACCATGCACAAGTTTGGGTTTGGTCCTATATTTCTCTCCTGGGTCCAATTGTTTAAAAGCTCCTTGCAGGTGGCCATTAGAGAGGCGGGCATATCTCCCCTCCCTTTCCAATATACAGGGGTACTCGCCATGGCTGCCTGTTGTACCCTCTCTTGTTTGCCATCGCTATAGAGCCTATGGCAGCCATGATCCACTCTAACCTAAACTAAAACTCATGCTCTATGCCGACGATACTATGCTGTTCCTAGGGGATACCTCAGACTTGCTGCAGGAAGCCATGTCGCTTATTACCGGTTTTGGAGTATTCTCCAGTTTGGTAATCAACTGGAGTAAATCTTCAGTTATGCAG
Organism: Rana muscosa; assembly: GCA_029206835.1. NCBI lineage: Eukaryota > Metazoa > Chordata > Amphibia > Anura > Ranidae > Rana > Rana muscosa. Next base: position 921,546,265 of record CM055118.1, read on the forward strand.
TTAAACTCTCCTGTAGACAGCCAGAGACCCACTCCGCATAATATTCCAATAGCCTCTTCCCTCAAATATCTAGGGGTGTATGTCATCCCCTCAGCCTCGTGACTATGTGTCCTTCAATTTATCACCCCTATTTTCCTGAATTCAATATAAATCTAAAGTATGGCCAAAATTAAAGATGCCACTGGTGGGTAAAGTGAACCTCCTAAAAAAGTTTTTTATGCCACAACTCCTCTATATCCTTTATAACACTCCAATGGTTGTTCCACTTAAAGAATTTAGGATCAGACATCAACTTAATGTTCCGCTTTTTCATATGGCTGAATAAACGTTTGAGTTGGAGCAACTACAAAAACCTAAGGAGGCAGGATGTTTTGCTCTGCCGAACCCATGGCTCTATTACATGGCAGCCCAGCTGCAACACATTGCCAGGGCTTTGCCCCTGGAGGCTGCCATGGAGGGTGGGCCCGTTGATCCAACCACGGCTCTTCTGCATTACATTGCAGGAGTACACAATGTGGCCATTGCCCTGGTGACCCTGGCCTACACTAAATCCAGTAAACTTTTCCTACATATGTCTTGATGCAGAAGATATGGAATAAAGCTAGACACTTACAGGAGGTTAATGGCTTTACTGGATGCAGCTCTATATGGGGCAATGGGTACTATAAGGAATTCCAATCCTTGCCCGTGTCAAACACAATGCCAATTACATGGAGTCACACAAATTATACAAATTTTTTCCAATGGCAAATTGCGCTTCTTTATGGATTTACAGACTAGATTTAACCTCCCTCAATCAATGTATTTACCCTATATGCAGTTACACTACGCAGTTAGAGCACGGTCTGCAGGAGTATCGTGGATGCAATCCCCGGCCCCCATTTTTCATTATATGACAGAAGTCTCTAAATACAAGGGATTTATATCATAGTGTTACTCTATGCTCTTGTCTACGCACTTGAAAGGCTTCCCCTCTAGAGCGGCGGCCAATTGGGAAAGAACTGTGGGCACATTTGAAGAGGAGCAATGGGAGGAGGCCCTGCTGGCGGTGCAGATGTGTTCTCTCAACGTGGCACAGCGGTTGTCCCAATTATATATTGTATTGCAAGGGCACCTTATCCCCACAAGGCTTTATAGAATGGGAGGCAGAGAGAACTGTAAGTGTACCCGGTGCTCCAGGGACCATGGAGACCTTATTTACCTTTTATGGCACTGTCCCAAGTTACATCTGTACTGGACGGGAGTTGTTAATACCATCAATAGCGTATTTCAGGTCAATACCCAGATGAAGCCTAAGCCTTGCTTATTGGGTACCTTAGATGACCTCCCTATTGAGGACATCCCTAAGCAGGCCATAGCCAGAGCTCTTTTCTAGGCATGTACAGTAAGCTTATCCTCAGGCAATGGAAAGTAACAGAGTCTCCTACTTTTCAAGAATGGACTGCCCAAATGGGGGACACCCTGAGATTGGAGAAATACATTTTCCAGCATAGGGGTCGTCCTTGAAAATTCACTGCTCTATGGTGTCATTGGTTAGACACTCCCAAACTTTCTTCTATCGATTTCATTTTGGACAGGCTACTCCTGTAACATGATTGATTTTACTCAGGATGCAAATGTGTTGGGTATTGGGGGGGGGGATAAAATACCTTTATTTGAAGGCATTGTGAGAGGGTTGGGGGGGGTGAATCAGAGTAAACTTATAATTATTGTCTTAATGGTGGATGGTGCTCTTATGTCTGATTGTAAATGATAATGTCTGGAATCGAAAGTGTTGGATTGTATGTCCTTAATAAAATCCTTTTGAATAAAAAAAAGAAGGTGATTGCTATCATGCACAGCTGCACCAGATTCCGAGTGCTCAAGTTTTAGTAAATCAACCCCATTCTTTGTCTCTTCTGCAATAAAACCTTTTATCCTCCTGTTTGCACAGCTCAGTGTACATTCTATACATCTTTTGGGGCCAAGATGCAATAACTCCTGTGGGCAAGCACGGGAGTTATGGTAAACTGGGCTGGCCACCCAAAATGGCTGAAGCTGCCCATTCTGGGAGCAGATTGAACAAAGACAGTGCAGATTTGCAGACTTTAAATGGGATATGAATATCGTGGAGTCTGGTTTTGCTTTATAGGCTGAGTTTGCAACTGTTTCTATGCATTCATGCAACGTTGTGCACCTAAGGATATGTCTCATGTCTTTTGTACCTGAAAAGGCAACGTTCTTACAGAAATGCTTGTGTGCACACAGATAAAAGTCATTGCATCATTTTATAAAAGGGTTTTTACCAAAATGTAATAAAATCCTAGGGACAAAAAAGAGAACGTGAACACAAGCTGCCTTTCATTGTGTGTAAGGCCGTTAATTACCGTCGGAAAGAAAGGTATTTTTCAAAACAGTTTATCTGGAAAGTTAAAAGCTCAGACTTCAAAAAAAGTCCCATGCAATGTACAAAGTCGCCAAAGGAGGAAGCTCAGTAACTGTAAATTCAAGTGAAACAACAAAGGTCAAAAACACAGGCAAACTGTACATGTTCCTCAGGTCTTCCTGTCTCAACTACTAAAGTGTGGGAACTCGGCTATGTCCATAATAATGTCAGAGCTTTCACAAGCACTATTGCAAACTAGTATAGTAAAGTTTAAAAGCAGAACTTCAAGCAAACGTTTTTTTAAATACCGATAGATTGACTACATTAAATTCATCTTCATAATACTTCCACATAATCCTCAGACTAAAGCCTAGCACACACGGGTCGAATGTCGATTCTGGGTTGAACGAAAAAAAAAAACTACTAGTGTGTACTAGACTTTAGAGACATAAATAAAGACATAAATAAAGAAGCAGAAATAAAACAGAGACTTGCCAACATTGGCCAATAAGATTTGCAGTGAATTAGTGGCAGGTGCGTTCTTAGTAAATATTAAACATGCAGTGGAGTTGTTTTTAGATGAAACTGTGACACATTTACTGTATATGAGTAGTCCAGAAAATGCTGGGTTTTATTTAGTCATGGCCTAAACCTCTATATCGGGCATCACTAAATTGTGGACCACGGCATCAGGACTGACTCACTGTCCCGCGGTCCAGCTATTTAGAAGCCGATTGTGCCCTGCAGCTGTCACCACTGTCATCCTCATAGCCCACAGCAGGAGTTGGGGACAGTTCTGCACGGTGGGTTTTCTTTCTGAGTTCGCAGGCAGGTGATTGATTTTAAGGGCGGTCCTAGCAACCAATCACCAGCTTGCAGCTCCTGCCCTCTGTCCAGACCCGCTGTGTCTCCCACTCTCCCCACGTCTGTGTAAGGTAATATGGGAGAGGGTGGGCAATGTGAACAAAGACCGCTTAAGACAGTAATAGGGGGCTGAGGACAGTAATATTGGGGAGCTGAGGGGGGGCTGAGAACTGTAATGGGGGGGCTGAGGACAGTAAGGGGGAGTTAAGGGCAGTAATGTGAAGGGGGGCTGAGAACAGTAATGGGGGGATGAGGACAGTAATGTGAGAGGGGCTGAAGACAGTAAGGGGGAGTTGAGGGCAGTAAAGAGAAGGGGGGCTGAGGACAGTAATGGGGGGCTGAGAACAGTAATATGAGGGCAGGCTGAGGACAGTTATGGGGTGGCTGAGGACATTAATGTGAGGGGGGCTGAGGACAGTAATGTGAAGAGGGGAGGTTGATGTGAGGGGAAGGGAACTGTGATCGCAGGTAGGGCAGCGTATTAATTTTAAAGGGCTGACCTACCCATGAGGAAGGCAGGGAAAGAAGTCCTGACCCTTTTTTTTTGTTTATCGGGCTGCACCAAGCCGCATGAGAAAGGCAGGGAAAGAAGTCCTGACCCTTTTTTTTTAATCGGGCTGCACCAAGCCGCATGATGCTTCAGCTTAGTAAAGAATAGGAATGAGCTTCGAGTTCGAGTCGAACATGAGTTCGACTCGAACATTGGCTGTTCGATCGTTCGACTAAGATCGAACATTATGAGGCGTTCGCTCCAAATTCAAACGGCGCGTCACGGCCCATAATTCACTGCGTCATCGCAGTGCATTGCTGGCTGATGATTGGCCAAGCATGCACTATGATCCGCATGCTTTGGCCAATCACAGCGCCGTCAGCACAGAGAGCCATTATTGGCCAAAGGCAGTGTGGCTTTGGCCAATTATGGCTCAGGGGATTACACGCCCCACACTATATAAGGCCGCCTGCATGTCGGCCTTGTGTAGTGTGTTCCGGCGGAGAGATAGAGAGAGAGAGAGAGAGAGAGTGTGTCATTTCATTTCATTTAGATAGATTGAGCAGGCAGGCGATTCAGTTAGCTAGATTGCGCAGGCAGTTGATTCAGTTAGCTCCAGTATATTTAGTATATATATATATATATATATATATATATATATATATATACATCCCAGGCTTTGCATATATATATATATATATATATATATATATATATATATATATATTAGGCTTGTGCAATTCGTTTCATAACAAATCGAAATTCGTCCGAATTTAGCAAATTTCGGACATTCGGAAGCATTCGAATTTCCAAACAAAGCAATTACGAATAAAACCGAATCCGAAATAAATTATATCGCAAATAGCGAATGCCCGAATGTCTTCGGCATAATTCGTTATGAAAAAAGTTACGAATGTACGAATCCATTCGAAGCACAATAACACTCTGCTCTGCTCTCTGCTTCTCCCTCACCGTGCTGAACTCCCTCTCAAAATGGTGTACAGGGGCGGAGGCTATAGCCGCATGTAAAAATCGAAAGTAAAATACGAGATTTCGAATCGTTACAAATAACCGCTATGTATTTAGAAAAGTACAAATCAATTCGAAGCCCATTAGGCATAATAGGCAGCGTCGTTGTGAGAGACACACGGAAAATTACGAATCAACGAACCCAAAAAAAGTTACGAAAGTAGGAGTTGTGTCCAGAATCAACGAAAAACAATGTACTCTCCTGAAAGTACGAATTATAAATCAGCTAAAAATAAGGCTTACATTAATCCAAATCATTCCGATTCAACAAAAAATGTCGCTTGCGAAAATACGAATTAGTCCGAACACGAAAAATCCCGTCTAGACCGTCTAGCAAAATTACGAACGATTACGAATCAACAGGACCGAAAAGAAACGAACCGAAACTAAACAAATTTTTCTGTTGTGCACAAGTCTAATATATATATATATATATATATATATATATATATATATATATATATATACTGTATACAGTTTAGCTAGATCTCACTGCAGAGCATTCCTGGTGTACTGTTCCTAATATACTACAGGCAGGCAGTTGATTCAGTTAGCTGCAGTACTATTCAAATACACTTTCAGGCAGGCAGGCCAGGCAGGTGATTCAGTGATCTGTAGTGCATAAAATATATACTGTCTCCTACATATATATTCACTGCATTCTAGTCTAGCCAAGCCTATACCTGACTGCAGGTCATTCCTGGTGAACCTATCCAAATACACTTTCAGGCAGGCAGGTGATTCAGTGATCTGCAGTGCCTAAAATATATACTGTCTCCTACATATATATATCTGCACTGCATCCAGTCTAATCAAGCCTATATCTGACTGCAGGCCATTTCGTGTGTACTTTTTCTAGTAAACTTCAGGCGTTGTTTTGCTACTGTAAGTTTACAGTATGTCTGGAAGGCCAATGAGAGGCAAACGCTCACAGGTCACTAAAAGAGGGCAAGCAGGCTCTATGTCTACAGCCAACAGTGCTGATCATGGACACGGTGCATCCTCAGCACGTGGCCATAGGGCACACTTGTCCTTTTTTTCGGCAGCTGGCCGTGTTGAGCCACAACATGCAGAAGAGTTGGTAGAGTGAATGGCCAAGCCGTCCTCATCCTCCTCATCCTCTGTCACCCAGGCTCAGAGTACTTTGGCTGCCAATGCGGCTGCCAAAGCGGCCCATTCCATCAGCTTCAGGTCATCAGTTACTCCTTTCCTAGCCCCACCATCATGCATGGAGGAGTCCCCCGAACTGTTCGACCACAGTGTTAGGTACATGCTGCAGGAGGATGAGCAGCGTTTTGAATGATGATGGTACCCAGCTTGAGGAAAGCAGTAATGTGAGCCCAAAGAGAGGGGGTGCTCAAGAAGGACAACAAACTGGCAGTCATGTTCCCCCAGCTGCAGCATACTGCCAGGTTTGCTCCAGTGACGAGGAGGGAGGGGATGATGAGGTCACTGACTCTACGTGGGTGTCTGATAGGAGGAGGAGGAGGAGGCACATCTCCAATGAGGCAGGATGCCCTCCAGGGGCCAGCTTAAGGGCAGCCAACCGACTGCATCACACCACAGAGCTCCGCATGTGCAGGGCGCTGCTGACTCTGTGTGTTTTTCCAAAAGTTCTTTGGTTTGGGCCTTTTTTGAGACGTGTGCAGCAGATCGTACCATTGCTGTTTGCAACATATGTCTGAAGTGTATCAAGCGAGGCCAAAACAGCAGCCGCTTGGGCACCACATGCTTGATCAGACATATGTCGACCTGCCATGCAGTCCGTTGGCAAGCGTACTTAAAAGACCGACACCAAAGAACAAGGCGGACCTCTCCTTGCTCCTTATCAGCTGGGATCTCCAACCCCACTATACCTTCAGTTCTCTCAGAAACCTGCACTGAGAGGAATGAAGGTGTAGAATTAGGTGTGCCAAGTACTTGCGGGCAATCTGCTATCGCTACACCAACGTCCGATTGTAGCAGGCAAATTTCCCTACCCCAGTTGCTAAACCGGCGAAAGAAATTCGGTCCCAGCCATCCACATGCCCAGCGGCTGAATGCAAGCTTGGCTAAATTGCTAGCACTCCAACTGCTGCCTTTTCAGCTGGTAGACTCTGCCCCCTTTTGTGAATTTGTGGAATGTGCGGTACATAGTTACATAGTTACATATAGTTACATAGTTAGTCAGGTTGAAAAAAGACACAAGTCCATCCAGTTCAACCGTAAAAAAAAAATAAAAAAAAAAATAAACATATATCGTACAATCCCATATACCCAATTCTATACCCACAGTTGATCCAGAGGAAGGCAAAAAAAAAACCCAGAAGAGCATGATCCAATTTGCTACAGCAGGGGAAAAAATTCCTTCCTGATCCCCCGAGAGGCAATCGGATATTCCCTGGATCAACTTTACCTATAAATGTCAGTACCCAGTTATATTATGTACATTTAAGAAAGAATCCAGGCCCTTCTTAAAGCAATCTACTGAGCTGGCCAGAACCACCTCTGCAAGGAGTCTATTCCACATTTTCACAGCTCTTACTGTGAAAAAACCTTTCCGTATTTGGAGGTGAAATCTCTTTTCCTCTAGACGCAAAGAGTGCCCCCTTGTCCTTTGTGTTGACCGTAAAGTGAATAACTGAACACCAAGTTCACTATATGGACCCCTTATATATTTGTACATGTTGATCATATCCCCCCTTAATCTCCTCTTCTCAAGAGAGAATAAATTCAGTTCCTCTAATCTCTCCTCATAGCTGAGCTCCTCCATGCCTCTTATCAGTTTGGTTGCCCTTCTCTGCACTTTCTCCAGTTCCCCAATATCCTTTTTGAGAACTGGGGCCCAAAACTGAACTGCATATTCCAGATGAGGTCTTACTAATGATTTGAACAGGGGCAAAATGATATCTCTCTCTCTGGAGACCATACCTCTCTTAATACAAGAAAGGACTTTGCTCGCTTTGGAAACCGCAGCTTGGCATTGCATGCCATTATTGAGCTTATGATCTACCAAAACCCCCAGATCCTTCTCCACTACGGATCCCCCCAGTTGTACTCCCCCTAGTATGTATGATGCATTCATATTATTAGCCCCCAAGTGCATAACTTTACATTTATCAACATTAAACCTCATCTGCCACATAGTCACCCAATTAGACAGAGCATTGAGGTCGGCTTGTAAATTGGCGACATCCTGTAAGGACGTTATTCCACTGCATAGCTTGGTGTCATCTGCAAAGACAGAAATGTTACTTTTGATCTCAGACCCAATATCATTTATAAACATATTAAAGAGTAAGGGTCCCAGCACTGAACCTTGGGGTACACCACTGATAACCTTAGACCATTCAGAGTAAGAATCATTAACCACTACTCTCTGAATTCTGTCTTTTAGCCAGTTTTCTATCCATTTACAAACTGATATTTCCAATCCTGTAGACTTTACCTTACACATGAGCCGTGTGTGGGGAACTGTATCGAACGCTTTTGCAAAATCCAAGTATACCACGTCCACTGCCACCCCTCTGTCCAAGGTCTTACTTACCTCTTCATAAAAAGAAATCAGGTTTGTTTGAGAACTTCTGTCTTTCATGAATCCATGCTGTCTGTTGCTTAAATAGTTTTTTTCCAGCAAGAACTCATCTATGTGGTCTTTTATTAATCTCTCCAGTATTTTCCCAACTATAGAAGTTAAACTAACAGGTCTATAGTTACTTGGTAAAGACTTAATTCCCTTTTTAAATATAGGCACCACATTGGCCCTGCGCCAATCCAGTGGTACTATTCCTGTCATTAATGAGTCCCTAAAAATTAAATACAATGGCTTTGAAATTACAGAGCTCAATTCTTTTAGGATCCGTGGGTGTATGCCATCTGGTCCAGGTGCTTTATCCACCTTTATTCCATCTAAATATTTCTGGACCATATCACTTTTGAGCCATTGTGGATTTGGGGCTGTGTCACTACCACCCCCATTTTGGACATGAGCTCCCCCATGCTCCTTTGTATACACAGAACTGAAGAAAGTATTTAATAAATTAGCCTTCTCTTTGTCCCCAGTCACCCACTCTAGATTATTTTACCTACCTCAGTGGCAGGCTCCCAAACGCCACTTTTTTTCACGGAAGGCGATTCCGGCTCTCTACCGGCATTAGGAAGGCAATGTCTTGGCCTCGCTGGACAGGGCGGTCAGCGGTAAGGTGCATATTACTGCTGACTCATGGTCCAGCAGGCATGGACAGGGATGTTACCTATCTTTCACGGCGCACTGGGTGACTCTGCTGGCAGCTGGGAAGGATGCAGGACAGGGTGCAGTATTGTTGGAGCTTGTTCTGCCACCACGCCTCCAAAATGCTACTAGTGGTGATTCTGACACACCTCTCTCCTCCACCCCCTCTTCTTATTCTTCCTCCATGGCCTCTTCCTCTATAGATTTGTCCTCGGAACCAGCGGTGCTCCGTAGGCGTTCATCGGGCTACGCAAGCACTCAGGCAAAAAGATGCCATGCGGTGCTTGCGCTGGTGTGCTTAGGGGACAGGAGCCACACTGAGGCAGAGATTCTGTCAGCTCTGCAGGGGCAGGCTCAGAGGTGGTTGACGCCACGCCAGCTTCAGCCAGGAATGGTGGTTTGCGACAATGACACCTACCTCCTCTGCGCCCTCCGACAGGGACACTTGATCCATGTGCCCTGTTTGGCCCACATCCTTAATTTGGTGGTGCAGCGGTTCTTGTGCAGGTACCTGGGCTTGCAGGGTCTCCTGAGGCAGGTCAGGAAAGTCTGTGTGCATTTCCCCCGGTCATATAATGCCAGTGCTCGGCTGGCTGACCTCCAAAAGGAATACAACCTGCCCAAGAACCGCCTAATCTGTGACATGCCCACCAGGTGGAACTCAACGTTGGCCATGCTGCAGCGGCTGCACACGCAGCAGAGGGCCATCAATGAGTACCTGTGCGACTATGGCATCAGGACAGGGTCAGGGGAGCTTTGCTTTTTCTCGCCACGCCAGTGGCTCATAATGAAGAATGCATGCACTGTCCTGTCCCCATTTGAGGAGGCCACGAGGATGGTGAGCAGTGAGAAGTGATCAGTGATACTGTCCCGCTTGTGTACCTGTTGGAGCACACGCTGCATGGAATAATGGACAGGGCACTTGAGGCAGAACAGAGGGAGGAAAAGGAGGACTTCCTTACCTCTCAAGGCCCCCTTTATCCAGACAGTGTTCCTGCGGGCCCGCCGATCACACATGAAGAGGAGGAGGAGGATTGTGTCAGCATGAACGTGGAGCCTAGCACTCAGCAGCAGTCTTCAAGGGATCGTTTACAGTCCCCAGAAACCCATGGACTTGTACGTGGCTGGGAGGAGGTGGCTTCGGATCATGTCCTCCTCAGTGACCCAGAGGACTCCGGACCGAATGCCTCAGCAAACCTACGCTGCATGGCCTCCCTGATCCTGTAAAGCCTGCGAAAGGACCCTTGGATTCGTGGTATCAAGGAGAGGGATCATTACTGGCTGGCAGCCCTTCTTGATCCACGTTACAAGGGTAAGGTTCTGGAACTTATCCAGCCGTCGCAGAGGGAGGAGAGGATGAAACATCTTCGGGAGGCCTTGCAGAACGGTTTGTGCAACGCGTTTCCAGAGCCTGGAAGGTTACAATTTCCTGGTCCTGGACAACGTGTTGCTGAGGCTTCGGTTAGTCACAGAAGGAGCGGTGGAGAAGGTGGCCGTCTGACCGATGTGTTCAGACACTTTTTTAGTCCGCAGCCCCAAGGTCTGATCGGTTCCAGCAACCATCGCCAGTGTCTGATTTACAGTGCAGAAATACCTAGGGGCAAATTCAGACTCGGAGACCTTTCCAACCGAAAATCCACTGGGTTACTGGGTCTTGAGGATGGATCACTGACCAGAGCTTGCACAGTATGCAATTGAGCTACTGGCCTGTCCTGCATCCAGCGTTCTTTCTGAACGCACATTCAGTGCTGCTGGAGGCGTTGTAACCGATCACAGAGTGCGCCTGTCTACCGACTCGGTTGATCGACTCACCTTCATAAAAATGAACCAGTCTTGTATCACCAGCTACCAAGCACCTGATGCTAATGTAACCAATTAATTTTTTTATGAATGTGAGATGCCTTCAAGACTGCCTATGTTGATGCTGAGTGACTATCCTGTTATGCTGAGTGACTATCCTATTCCTCCTCAATGTTCATGTTGATAGCTTCTAAGAACATTTTTGGTTCTGGGCACCACCCCCAGTGCCTAAAGCCCAATTTTTCGGCCACTGTTTAACAGGGGCAAGTAATTACAATTTTTTCTGTAATATTTTGCAGCAGGGCTCTTTCCTGCGCTCAACTAGAGTATCTGTGAGGGGTTGCAGTTTTGTGGCACCAGCACCAGTGCCTAAGTCCCAATTTTTCTGCCCCTGTTTAACAGGGGCGTGTAATTACAATTTTTGCTGTAATATTTTGCAGCAGAGCTCGTTCCTGCGCTCAACTAGAGTATCTGTGAGGGGTTGCAGTGTTGTGGCACCAGCACCAGTGCCTAAGGCCCAATTTTTCTGCCCACTTTTAACAGGGGCGTGTAATTACAATTTTTGCTGTAATATTTTGCAGCAGGGCTTGTTCCTGCGCTCAACTAGAGTATCTGTGAGGGTGTTGCAGTGTTATGGCACCAGCACCAGTGCCTAAAACCCAATTTTTTTGCCCCTGTTTAACAGGGGCGTGTAATTAAAAATGTTGCTGTAATATTTTGGAGCAGGGCTTGTTCCTGCGCTCAACTAGAGTATCTGTGAGGGGTTGCAGTGTTGTGGCACCAGCACCAGTGCCTAAGGCCCAATTTTTCTGCCCCTGTTTAACAGGGGCGTGTGATTTAATTTTTTGATCTAATATTTTACAGCAGGGCTTGTTCCTGCGCTCAACTAGAGTATCTGTGAGGGGTTGCAGTGTTGTGGCACCAGCACCAGTGCCTAAAGCCCAATTTTTCTGCCCCTGTTTAACAGGGGCATGTAATTACAATTTTTGATCTAATATTTCACAGCAGGGCCCGTTCCTACGCCCACCAACAGTAACTGTGAGGGCTTACAGTGTTGTGGCAACACCACCACCAAAGGCCCAATTTTTCTGCCCCTGTTTAATAGGGGCGTGTAATTACAATTTTTGCTGTAATATTTTGCAGCAGGGCTCGTTCCTGCGCTCAACTAGAGTATCTGTGAGGGGTTGAAGTGTTGTGGCAACACCACCACCAAAGCCCCAATTTTCTGCCCCTGTTCAACAGGGGCATGTAATTACAATTCTTTATATAATATTTCACAGTAGGACCCGTTCCAGCGCCCACCAAGAGTAACTGCGAGGGCTTACAGTGTTCTGGTACCACCAACACCTAAGGCCCAATTTTCTGCAGATTATATAGGGCAGGCCGTAAAGTATATACAGGCACTTCCTTACTTTCAAACATCCGACTTACAAACGACTCCTACTTACAAACAGAGGGAGACAACAGGAAGTGAGAGAAAATCTACCCCTAGGAAGGGAAATTCTCTCCTGTAAGAGTTAATATGGGAAAAAGGTGTCTCCACTGATGCTTTATCACCAATCCTTGTTTCCCTAAAAACCACAAATTTTCAAAATCCAATTGTCATTGGGACAGAAAGTGAGGTGAAATCTTCTGAACAGGGGCACAGACAGCAAAACAAATTTTACAGGGATGATAACCCTTCCCTATGTTATCCAAAAAGCTTTCAAATAGATTTTTTGGCTGGAGCTACACTTACAAAATGTACCTGTTCTAAATTACAAACAGATTCAACTTAAGAACAAACCTACAATCCCTGTGCTGTTTGGACTGCCTGTATACCGCTGTTCAGAGTATATAGGGCCTGGGTGCCCCACGCCTTTTCTTTTTTTAATTTGGGTTTGGGGTTCCCCTTAATATCCATACAAGACCCAAAGGGTAATGGGCTGGGGGGGGGGGGGGTTACCCATGCAGTTGTTCTCAATGATTTTCATCCATATTGCCGGGACCCGACATTACATTAAAGCCGCGAGCAGTTTTAAATGATTTTTATTCCTTTAGCAATGTCATTTTTTGCAGGGACTGTTCTAAACACGTGAAACACGTGCCACTTTACAGGCATACTATAGACACCCCCAGGTACGATATTTAAAGGAATATTTCACTTTTATTTTTTCACTTTAAGCATCATTAAAATCACTGCTTCCGAAAAACCTTTTTTTGCATTGATACATGTCCCCTGGGGCAGGACCCGGGTCCCCAAACCCTTTTTAGGACAATAACCTGCATATTAGCCTTTAAAATTCACACTTTTGATTTCTCACGTTCAAGTCCCATAGACTTTAACGGTGTTCGAATGTTCGCGCAAACTTTCGGTCCGTTCGCATGTTCTGGATGCAAATCGAACCGGGGGGTGTTTGGCTCATCCCTAGTAAAGAAGAGTAAAGCAGAGTTATGCTTCTGTGTAGTCTGATATGTAGTGAGTCCCATGAGAGTAAGACTACACATAGGTCTGCAGGCTGCCTGGGTGGTATGATAAGAGAATCAATATAGGGGACTGAAGAAGTAATTTCCATTAAGTACAGCCTATACACTTGAGGGAGAATGTGTAACTAGCAACCAGCTAATTTCAGGAGCATGTGGTGGCCTGAAGATGGTATTCCTGGTAGTGAAGAGGTTAGAGAAGGTCCTTGATGCACTCACTAGGATTATAGGCTTACCACAACGTTGTCCTCTTTTTTAGCACAGGACTAGCCTAGGGACTAGCCCTAAGACCACCCACAAATGCAGGACCTTCCCACATGTGTGTGTCAAACCTCCTGACCATGCCTAAGTGGGCAATTGTGTTATGGACCTTTCACACATCATGGAGCTCCTGACAAGCTAACTGGGCAACTGGACTGGAAATTGGCTTAACAACCTGGTGCCAGTGTCACCAATGTACACATGTAAAGCTCCCACTCTCCATAGACCACTGGGTTAAAGTTCCTGGCCATAATCCCTTTGCAGCTAGGGGGCAATACAGGGTGTTTAACTTTGCCAACTAAAAAATGGTATCTGTTTATTGCCCTTACTGGGCTGTGTTTAGATGGCAGCTTTCCTGCATTTATTGTTAGGACAAACTTTTATGCTATATTATGCTATTTTGGGTGCTCACAGTTCAGCTGTGATGGGCACGATTTTTGGTATACTTGGAGTTGATTGTTATTTGACAAATTGTTTGAGGATATATACTGTACACTGCTAAATCAATAAAGCTGTAGCCTTACTTTTCCAACTAATGCCCCGTACACACGATCGTTTTTAATGTCATTTTTTAAACCGACGTTTTTCTCCTCGTTTTTTTTCATGTTTCCTCTCAAGCCTGCCTTGCGTACACACCATCATTAAAAAAAACGATCAAGCAAAGCGCAGTGACGTTCAACACGTACGACGGCACTATAAAGGGGAAGTTCCGTTCGAATGACGCCACCCTTTGGGACGCTTTTGCTAATTCCGTGTTTCCGCGTGTTAGTAAAAGTTTGGTGAGAGACGATTTGCGCTTTTCAGTCTTCGTGCTTTGAAGATCGTTTTCGGGAGTTCAGATTGCGCCTGTGGGTTCGTATCTGTTTAGCACTGCTTGTAGTCAGTTCATATCTGTTTATTCAGTGCGGCCTGCTCTGCACGTTCGTGTTTTTCAGCTTGTTCTTCATAGGCCTTGCTGTTCTTCCGTGCGTTCTTCTAGTTCGTTCTGTTCAGCCGACCGTTATCTAGCCATGTTGCGGCTACATACTCGTCGTAGAGTTCGTGCTGTAGTTGGTGCAGGGGTTCATGCTGTATCCCGACTCCATGCCATGAGCAGGGTCAGGAGGAGTTCATGGACCAAGAATTGGTTGCTCCAGCGGCACCAATTCTGTCACATGCCTTTGTTGCGGGAGATCAGGGAGAATAATCCTGATGATTTCAGGAATTTTCTCAGGATGTCTGACCCCGTATTTCAGCAGCTGTTGGCTTTGGTGTCCCCCTATATTACCAGGCAGGACACCGTTATGCGGGAAGCCATCAGTGCTGAGCAGAGGCTCATCGCCACGTTGCGATACCTGGCTACTGGGAGAAGCCTGCAGGACCTTAAGTTCTCCACAGGCATATCCCCCCAGGCTCTGGGGATCATTATACCAGAGACTTGTTCTGCCATCCTTCAAGTTTTGCAGGAGGACTATATTAAGGTAAGTGTTCTTCTTCAAAAATTCACATTGTATGGTATTTATTTTTGGATATTTTTAATTTGCTTTATTTGCAGTCCCTAATTCACATGATTCTTAGCTGCAGGGAATGTCCCCTTTCTCCCCATGTTTTATTATTTAAAGTTTGGGGTTTGAGACCTACCTGTAAATTTGCCTTACCTAACCTCTCCAGCATGCTATCCTGGGGCCATACCTACCTTGCCTAGTCATTTCCATGTTTTTTATTATATGTTCCATCGTAGTGCTTTACCCAAAACGCACCCTAAATTTGGCCTAGGAATGTTTCATTTTTGTTAACTTCAATACAGAGTGCTACAGCCTTCATGTGTGATATTCCCAACTCATCTTCAACCCTTACCCCCCCCCCCATAATTTTTTTTTAGTTTTTTTTTTTCTTGCTTCCAATTTTTTATGTTTTGAACAGTTTCTACCAATGTTGGCCATGAATGTGTGTATGAAATCAGCTTTCAATGTTTCTGGCTCCAAGTATTAATTTGTTATTTCTTTAATTCCACAGTTCCCTTCTTCGCCACATGAATGGCAGAATGTGGCTTCCGAGTTTGCCCAGCGATGGAACTTTCCGAACTGTGGAGGAGCCATCGACGGCAAACATGTTCGGGTCGTCCCACCACCCCATTCGGGATCCTTTTATTATAATTATAAGGGGTTCCACAGCGTCGTGATGATGGCAGTGGTGTCGGCCACCTACAAGTTCCTCTATGTGGACGTTGGCAAGAATGGCAGGATGTCTGATGGAGGAGTTTTTGCCCAGACGGAGTTTGGAGAACGGCTCCTTTTGGATCTGCTGGCCTTGCCACCAGCGGAGCAGAATGTGGAGGGACTACCTTTTGTGTTTGTGGCGGATGAGGCGTTTGGCCTGGGACCCCATTTGATGAGGCCATTCCCGCAATGCACCCTCACCCCTGAGAGGAGGGTTTTCAATTATCGGCTGGCCAGAGCCAGAAGGGTGGTGGAAAATGCGTTTGGGATCATGGCCAGCCGATTTCGCCTCTTCCTTACCTCCATCCACCTTGCCCCATACAAATGGAACCATGTGGTTATGACGTGCTGTGTGCTGCATAATTTCCTAAGGGTGCATTCAACGAGTTATATATCTTTGAGTGGGCCTGAGGCCTCTTTAATCAATGCCGAAACTTTGGTGGCCCTGGAACCTGGCCGTCCTGGCTTGGCCCCCCCAACCGGACGTGAGGTCCGTAACCAATATGTGGACTATTTTATGGGTAGGGGGGCCATTGAAATGCCAGACAATCTCTAATAATTTTAGACCAAAAAAAAAAACTTTTAAAAAAAGTAAAGATTGGTTTGTCATTTTTATTGTATAATGTTTGATGTTTCTGGTAGGTTTACCTAGTGCACTTGTTTTGCCATGTGGATTAAAAAAACTTTTAATTAGCCTTCATTGTCAGTGTAAACACCAAACATTGATTAGTTCACTCAGCACCACATTTACATAATGAAGCCACAATGATTTGTTATGTAAAAATACCTTTATTTTTTTTGTTTAGGTGGGCAACTTCCTTAGAAATGTGGATGTTCCCTTAATTTCAGGTGTATTAAAATGCATGACCAGCCATGCATAAACAAACTATATTTCTCAAAATTTAGAAAAAGCTAAACATATGCTAGTCATTAAAGGGTAAAATAACCAAAAAAAATAGAAATCTCTGCAAGTAAAACGTTATTTGGTGTAAAAACATTAGACACGCCCAAGCACAGCCATGATATTTTGGAGCCTTTCCTCCACCCGCTTTGTATTTGCCCTGATCTCTAGCAAATCTCCCTTAATTTTTTCGAGGTCACGACAGCAGACCATCAGGTATTGGATCAGGATCTGGGCACTGTGATGTGTCAACTTATTGGGGTCTTCGGCCAGAACTGCACCTAAATGTAAAAAGAAATATGTAGGATAGAATATGTAGGCCTACATCTATTTAACATGCATGTGTCTGGTTTCTCTCTGACCTGTGGTGGTGCCACTTTCCACTTCCACAACATCACATTCCTCTCCATCCTGGGGTTCTGGGGGTATTGTTGTAGGTATTGCAATTCTCGTCTCATCCGAGGTAGCTTTTCGAATCCCTAGGGAGATTGAAATAAAAGGAATAGTTTCATTAGTAGCGACTCAATTTTGCTAAAATAAGAAACATGAAAAAAAAACTTTGTAATCATTCTTTTGAAGCATGCTCCATTTTAATTTTTACCCCCTGTGCCAACCGGGACAAATGATTGGATACATAGCCAAAACAGAGCATATACATTTTGTAAACAAATTTGAAACATTGTAACACCCCAAAGTATCTACACTGGATCACCTGTGTGTGACTCCCTCAAGCTTTTTGGCTTTAGGCCCACACTTGTACTACTGCGTTCAGATGTTTCATCAGCTGCTGAGCATTCACTCCCTTTAACATTACCATGCATATCGTTTTTTCAAATGAACAAATGTCCTTTGGATTAGCACACCAAAAATAAGTGTGGCCCAAATGTACTCCCCCAAATAAACCAAAAAACATGGGTGTTCACACTGGATGATCCTAAAACATCGTTTGAGGAACTGTACGGAGAAAGAGGTTTAATACGTCCGTTTACTATGCGGACGAACCTAAAAAAGATGGTATCTTTCAGTGTACTATATGAAAGTTCAAAATACACGACAGAATACCAGAAAATAATATGTACCATTGAAAGTCAAAAAAAACAACTTACTTTTTAATATAACTTTCTTGATTCTTTTATATTGGTCGGCCTCCCGCAACTTCAGATCTGACCATCGTTTTCTGAGCTGTTCCTTCGTTCTGCACACCCCAAATTTTTGGTGGAGACTTTTGACCACTTTGCCCATAATTCTGGACTTGACCAGATTAGGCCTTTTATACGGACCATGCTTGGCATCATAATCCTCCTTCTTTAAAATGGCGACCATCTCCACCATTTCCTCGAATGACATGTTGGATGCCTTATATCTCCTGGGTCTTGATTTGGGCTCCTCTGTAATTTCATCCTCTGTAGAGGTAATCTCAGCCACCTGTGTCTCCGCCATGTTTTGTTCAGCACTACGAGTGAGAAGGGGCGGGGAAAGTACAATATCGAATGTCAGGGGCGGGGAAAGCGTGCAGAGTTTCACGCATGCGCTGTGTATATAAAGTGAAGATCCATGTCTGGGAAATACGTTCATTTTTCGGGAGAGAGAGTTAGCAACGAACGTCGTGACAAAGGTACCTAACAATTTTACTTTTTGAGGTTCATCAGACGAGGAGATTTGTGTGCTCAAAATATGTAGACAATGCACAGTTGAGGAATGTTGCCTGAAATATATTTTTTGGTTTCTCGCTTTTACAGATATCATGAATACTTTTAAAAACCCAGACTTCATGGGGGAGTTCATCGATAAATGGCAAGAGCTCCCTATATTATGGCAAACAAAAAGTGGCGGTAATAAAAATAAAGACGCCAGGAAAGCAGCACTGGAGAGCCTGCTTGCATTTGTGCAAACAAAGATACCCACAACAACTCTCCAAGATGTCAAAAACAAAATTGGGACCATCAGAGGGACATACAGGACCCAGAGGACTATGGTCCTGAGGTCCCAGAGGTCAGGTGCACCAGCAGATAAGGTTTATAAACCCAGTCTGTGGTACTACAGTAAGCTTGCTTTTCTGGATGACCAGCTGGAAGTGCGGGAATCTCTCTCCACCCTTCCCCCCCAGAGGTCAATCCAGCCTTCCTTGTACCCAACCCTCCAGCCTTCCCTGCAGCCAGTCCTCCAGCCTTCCTGTCAACCCTGCTCTGGCTTCCTCTGAGGATCAAGATCAGGGCCTTGAGGAGGCAGATTTGGAGATATGGAGCCAGGTAAAGTTTTGCTATCTATATTTCTATCGTACAAAATTGTAGATTTTAAATAGATGTTGGTATTGTTAAAGGTATGTACACTTCTACCAATAAAGTTTGTGAAGAGCAAGATACAGTAGTGGCCTAATTTTATGTGTCCAAGACAACAAAACCAGGATGCGTAATCAATGAAAAGGACATAACTTTTGGCATTGATTTCAACAATGTCTAGAGGTGAACAATGTCTGTGAATGAAGATGTGGCAAAATAAATAATGTCCCTTTCTTTTTTTACAGCCAGAGCAGAGCCAGGAAGAGGGTGATGTTGGGGATCAGGAGGAGGCAGGGCCCAGTGGCACCCAGGAGGAGGCTGGGCCCAGTGGCACCCAGGAGGAGGCTTGGCCCAGCACAAGAGCCCAGATGCCTCCCCTGGTAGTTAAACCACGAGGGCCAAGGAGAGGTAGGCAGGTGGAGGAGGAAACCAGGGCCTTCCTCAGAGAGGCAACAGCGGCCCTCAGAGAGGCACCCTCTGTTGATGAGGGATTTGCCGCAGTCCTCGCCCACAAACTAGGGCAAATGGAGTTGCAGCAAAAAATTTTCAGTGAGACCCTGCTATTGAAAGTCATCAATAAGGGCGTGCTGGGTGAACTCACTAGGTACACGGACATAACACCTCCTCCTCCTCCTCCTACTACTCCTCCTGCCACAACCTCTCCTCCTGATCCCCAGCCTCCAAGGAAGAAACCAACCAAGGCTGCAGAGAAGGCTGGAGAGAAGGCTACAAGGAAGAGGAGAAAATAATGCCTGCTGTAGTACCACAGACTGGGGACATATAGGACGTATCTGCTGTGGCTCCTGACCTCTGGGAGCTCAAGACAAGATTGGGCTCATTTTTTGGGGGGATCTAATCTCTATTTTGGTTTGGACATCTTGTATGGTTGTTGTGGGGTGAAAGGGATGCACAAATGCAAGCAGGCTCTCCAGTGCTGCCTTCCACTTTAATTTGTTAATGTTCTGAAATAAAAAAAAATTGAGTGCCCTTTAAATACTTGACTATGTGATTTGTATTTCAAAAGAGAGCTTGCTAGGGAGCAGGCAGGGACATCTCAAATTATATTATTGTTATTATCAGGGGACACAAACCTCCCTGAGGCCAAATGAGACACATTTGGAAGGTTGTTGTGGTAACTTTACACAAGAATAATTAAAGCCAAAATACTTTTAAAAAGGCCAAAAAAAAATAACCAAAAATAATATAAAATTTAAAGAAAAAAGGAGAATTAACTTATTTTATTATTATTAGTATTATTTAGGAGGGAGGTGCGGCTTATAAATAATATTTTATAATCATTAGAGCAATTTGGAATTACTTTAGAAACAAGTTTGGCATAAAACTCTCAATGTCATTATCAAAAGAGGGTAATTTTAAAGCATTATCAAAAGAAGAACGGAATGCGCACCATTAAAACGATGCTATTAATTCCACCGTGACGAATGTGCCATCTCCATTTCCAACATTAGCTTTACCAAAACGAGCGCTCCCGTCTCATAGTTGCTTCTGAGCATGCGCGTTTTTTTTTACGTCGTGAAAGCATACACACTATCGTTTTTCACGTCGTTAAAAAAAACGACATGAAAAACGACGTGAAAAAAGAGAGCATGTCCGGAATTTTTAATGGCCGTTTTTCACGTCGTTAAAAATGCTCTGGAGCATACACACGATCATTTTTCAGGGCCATTTTTTAAAATGGCATTTTTAACGGCATGAAAAACGATCGTGTGTACGGGGCATTATAGTTTTAGAATTTTATTTGGGTACTTATTGGGGCAATGTGTCTGTTCTTTCACTCTGGGCTTACATGCCTATGCTTCTCAGTCATGACTTGGGAAGAATTTTGGATTTGCTGTCACCTGTTTGCATTCCTGAATTAATGTGGGAATTTGCCAGACTGAATTCTTTGTAACTGGTGTAATGCACTGTATGGCCTTTAGACTTAAGTCAGCTGACTTAAAAGAGCTAATGGAGGGGCTTTTGGATAAGCCAGCCCTCTTACTGCAAACGAGTCAGTCACAGCAGCCATACTGACAATGTGGTTTAGCTGTGATAGGGAAAGCATTCTGCAGCCATAGGCGTGCGCAGGGGGTGTGCCGGATGTGCCTGGGCACACCCTAATGCCTAGGCACACCCCAGGGTTTTTTCACTGTCACAATGTGTGACAACTCCAGTTCGGGCCCCCCTGCTAACTAATAGTGCTGCCAGTGTCACTATTTATTAGATGAATGTAAAATTCCTGTCAGAACTGCAGCCACAGGCAGCGGAGTGAGCAAGCAGGCAGCCACATTTTCCGATACTGTCTCTGTAGTCCCGGCTACAGAATCACTGACAGCTGAATATCATTCCGCCACCTGCTATCAGGGATGCTGTATCCGGACTACAGAGGCAGTATGGGATAACTCCTGCCTGCTTAATACACAGCTGGTGGCTGCAGGTGGGCGGAGCCACAGTACAGGTGGGCGGAGCCGGAGCAGGAAGAGATCATCACAGTGCATCCTCGATCCCTTCCCTCCTGTTCAGTACAGAGCACAGCTCTCCCTAAGGCAGAGTGAAGATCTGAGAGGAATGATGGCAGCCTGCATCTTCTTCACATGTGAGTCCCGACCTTCTCTGCCTTTTTCACTGTGCTGTAAACCTGTCCTGCACCTTGCAGGGAAGGTTTACTGAAAGAAAAGTGACATTCTTGAACAGGCTAGGAATGACTGGGACTTCTATGTATTGAACATGCACAATACATCTTATTAAAACCATTCTTTTTTAATAAGATATAATGTGTATGGCAAATACGTCTACGTAGCACCTCAGAAGTCCCAATAATTCTCAACCAACCAAAAATCTGAGCATTAACATCAAGGAATGGAATTCCATAATACATCCCAACTTCAGGAAAGTCAAAAAGTCCATCCTTTATATTTGTTTTTCAGATTATATTAACCCTTCACTTAATGCCCTATAGACAATAGCTTAGTGTACTTTGACATTTATGCTATGTCATGTTTCTTTTTGTTTTGACCAGCTATGTGCATATGACTGTCTGTATACCTGCTGATTCAATGTATCAAACACCTCACTATTTTAGCCCAGGTTCACACTGAGCTGCGAGAGTGAAGCCGTGTGAGTTCAGCTGAACTCGCACGATTTCACTCCCGCTGGTCAGTCCCGATTTCGGCCATGATTACAGAGACATCTGTGCAGGTTTCTGCACAGATGTCAATGTAAATCGTGGCCCAAAATCGCAAAAAGTAGTACAGAAACTACTTTTTGAAATCGGTGCAGCGCCGCAGATGCCGCATCGCACCGATTAGGATAGTGGCATTGCTGGCAAATGCCGCCGATTTGACATGCAATTTGACATGTCAAGTCGCATGTCAAATCGCACCAGTGTGAACCAGGGCCAACAAACAAATTCTGTATATTGTAACGCCGAGCGCTCCGGGTGTCCCATCCATCCCGGAGCGCCCGCGGCGTCTGTCCCCCTGCAGCACTCCGGTCGGCCACTCTGACCGAGAGCGCTGCTCTGATGCTGGCGGGGATGCGATCCATGCGGCGGCACCTGTCCGCCCGCGGATCGCATCCCATCCTGCTCACCGGCCTCCTCCTTCTGCTCCGTCCCGGCGCGCGCGGTCCCGCTGCTCTCCAGGGCGCGCGCGCGCCGGTCTTCTTAAATTTAAAGGGCCAGTGCACCATTGATTGGTGCCTGGTCCAATTACTGTGTACACACCCAAAACACTTAAAAAAACACTCCCCCTTCCTGTCCTTGCCGGATCTTGTTGCCTTAGTGCCCTGAGAAAGCATTTTGTAGTTGCCTTGCCAGTGTATCTGACCTTCTGCCGTTGCCCCTGACAACGAACCATTGCCGCCTGCCCTGACCTTCCGCTACGTCTGACCTTGCCTCTGCCTAGTCCCTGTGTACCGTGCCTATCTCAGCTGCCAGAGAAGTCGAGCCGCTACTGGGGGACACGACCTGGTTGCTACCGCCGCAGCAAGTCCATCCCGCTTTGCGGCGGGCTCTGGTGAAAACCGGTAGCTGCTTAGAACCGGTCCTCCAGTGCGACCCGTGCCTTCGCCTCTCTGGCACAGAGGATCCACCTCCTGTGTCCTCACTAGCCACCAGTCCGGGCCCTGACAGTAGATCCGGCCATGGATCCCGCTGAGGTACCGCTGCCAAATCTCGCTGACCTCACTACCGTGGTTGCCCAGCAGTCGCAACAGATCATCCAACAAGGACAGCAGCTGTCGCAGTTGACCGCCATGGTCCAGCAGCTTCTGCCGCCACAGCCTCCAGCATCTTCCCCTCTCCGAGCTGCCGCTACTACCTCGAGAATTCGCCTGTCTCTTCCGGAGAAATTTGACGGGGGTTCTAGGATGTGCCGGGGATTCTTGTCCCAATGTTCCCTGCATCTTGAGATGATGTCTGACCAGTTTTCCACAGAACGGTCTAAAGTGGCATTCGTGGTCTCTCTGTTGTCTGGAAAGGCCTTGGCCTGGGCCACGCCACTCTGGGACCGCAACGACCCTGCTACAGCCACCGTTCAGTCCTTCTTTGCTGAGGTTCGCAGCGTTTTTGAGGAACCAGGCCGAGCCTCATCCGCTGAAACCGCCCTGCTTAACCTTGTCCAAGGAAACTCCTCTGTGGGCGAATATGCCATACAGTTCCGCACACTGGCCTCAGAGTTAGCCTGGAATGATGAGGCTCTCTGCGCGACCTTCAAGAAGGGTTTATCCGGCCACATCAAGGATTGTCTGGCCGCACGAGAGATACCCTCTTCCTTGACGGAACTCATCCATTTAGCTACCCGCGTCGATATGCGCTACGTCGAAAGACGCCAAGAGCTTCGCCAGGAGAAAGATCTCGTTCGCACCAGGCGTTATCCGCGCCTGGCTCCTCTCTTTCTGAATCCAATGCATCCTGTTACCGTGCCTCCCGCCGAGGAGGCCATGCAAGTGGACCGGTCTCGCCTGACCCTACAAGAGAGGTCTCGCCGTAGGGACGAGAACTTATGCCTTTATTGTGCGAGCTCTGAACACTTCCTAAAAGACTGCCCTATTCGTCCTCCACGTCAGGGAAACGCTCACACCTAGTGAATGTGGGAGAGGCGTTACTAGGTGTGAATTCTTCCTCTCCACGTCTGACTATTCCTTTGCGGATTTCTCCTTCTGCTGGCTCCCTCTTCCCTGCGGTGGTTTCCTGGACTCTGGTTCTGCAGGAAACTTTATTGAAGCCTCTTTTATCAACAGGTTCAACATTCCTGTTACCCGTCTCATCAAACCCTTCTTCATTTCCTCTGTAAATGGAGAGAATTTGGATTGTACCGTGCGTTACCGCACCGAACCCCTGCTCATGTCCGTTGGTGTTCTTCACCACGAAAAGATTGAATTCTTTGTTTTGCCGAACTGTACTTCTGACATCCTTCTTGGCCTACCCTGGCTCCAGCGTCACACTCCTACCCTCGACTGGACCACTGGGGACATCAAATCCTGGGGCTACTCCTGCCACAAGCATTGTCTTAAGTCTGTACCCACCAATCAAGTTCCCATCGCTACTCCTTTGCCCGGCCTTCCCAAGGCCTATCAGGACTTTTCTGATGTCTTTTGCAAAAAAACAGGCGGAGGTCTTACCACCACATAGACCCTACGACTGCCCCATTGACTTGCTCCCAGGTACTACACCACCCCGTGGCAGAATTTACCCTCTCTCCTCTCCTGAAACCAAGGCCATGACTGAATACATTCAGGAGAACCTCAAGAGAGGTTTTATTAGGAAATCATCTTCTCCAGCCGGAGCGGGGTTCTTCTTCGTGGCCAAGAAGGACGGATCTCTACGCCCTTGCATAGACTATCGTGGTCTCAATAAAATCACTATAAAAAAAACGCATTTAACACCAGAGATGGTCACTTTGAATATCTCGTCATGCCGTTCGGACTTTGCAACGCCCCTGCAGTCTTTCAAGATTTTGTCAACGAAATCTTCCGGGACCTACTGTATACCTGTGTGGTTGTCTATCTTGACGACATCCTAATCTTCTCTGCCAACCTTGAGGAACATCGGCTCCATGTCCGTCAAGTGCTCCAGCGCCTCCGCGTAAATCATCTTTACGCTAAATTTGAAAAATGCCTTTTTGAGCACAGCAGTCTTCCTTTCCTAGGTTATCTGGTCTCTGGACAAGGTCTTCAAATGGACCCTGACAAACTCTCCGCAGTCTTGGGTTGGCCACGCCCCTCTGGACTTTGTGCTATCCAACGCTTCCTTGGATTCGCCAACTACTATCGTCAGTTCATACCCCACTTCTCCACCATCGTTGCTCCTATAGGGGCACTGACCAAAAAAGACGCAAATCCTAGGTCCTGGACGCCTCAAGCGGAGGAAGCCTTTACTCGCCTTAAGACCGCCTTCTCCTCTGCACCTGTCCTGTCTCGGCCAGATCCTCTAAAGCCGTTCTTCCTTGAAGTTGACGCCTCCTCGGTAGGAGCCGGAGCTGTGCTTCTTCAAAAAAAACGCTAAAGGGAAAAACGTCACTTGTGGTTTTTTCTCTAAAACTTTCTCCCCTCTGGAAAAAAACTATTCCATAGGTGACCGTGAACTGTTGGCCATCAAGTTGGCATTAGAAGAGTGGAGACATCTCCTGGAAGGATCCCTTCACCCTATCTCCATCTACACTGACCATAAAAATTTGTCCTACCTTCAGTCCGCTCAGCGCCTAAATCCTCGCCAGGCCAGGTGGTCATTGTTCTTTGCCTGCTTCAACTTCCAGATCCATTTTCGGCCCGCAGACAAAAATGTCAGGGCTGATGCCTTGTCCCATTTCTCCGATACCTCTGAAACCGAGACTCCTCCTCAACACATCGTACCCCCTGAGTGTCTGATTTCCTCTGCTCCCGCTTCTCTCGTGCCAATTCCTCCAGGAAAGACTTTCGTTCCTCCACGCCTTCGGCTTCAGATACTCAAGTGGGGCCATTCCTCCCATCTAGCCGGTCACGCTGGGATCAAAAAATCCATACAATTGATTGCCAGACACTATTGGTGGCCTACCCAGGAGAAAGATGTGACTGACTTTGTACGGGCCTGCACTATCTGTGCACGTGACAAGACTCCTCGCCAGAAGCCTGCAGGTCTTCTCCTTCCCCTACCTGTGCCTGAACAACCATGGTCCCACATCGCCATGGATTTCATCACGGACCTCCCTTTGTCTCGTAGTAACACTGTCATCTGGGTGGTCGTTGACCGCTTTTCTAAAATGGCTCATTTTGTCCCGCTTCCTGGTCTGCCTACTGCACCTCAGTTGGCGAAGCATTTTTTTCTTCAAATTTTCCGCCTCCATGGGCTGCCCTCACATATCGTCTCGGATAGAGGCGTTCAATTCATCTCAAAATTTTGGAGAGCTCTCTGTACTCAACTAAAGATTAAGTTGAATTTTTCTTCTGCTTATCACCCGCAGTCCAATGGACAGGTGGAGAGAGTTAACCAGGTCCTTGGCGACTACCTACGACATTTTGTCTCCGCCCGTCAAGACGATTGGGTCAACCTATTGCCCTGGGCAGAATTCTCATACAATTTCAAGAACTCTGAATCTTCTTTCTTTGTGGTCTACGGCCGTCACCCATTGCCCCCCCTCCCCATTCCCACGTCTTCTGGAGTTCCGGCCGTGGATGAATTAACTCAGGACTTTGCCTCTATCTGGAAAGAGACTCAAAAGTCGCTCTCACTGGCCTCTGCCCGCATGAAGAGACATGCAGATAAAAAAAGAAGAATCCCTCCTGTCTATGCCCCTGGTGACAAAGTGTGGCTCTCCTCCAAATATGTTCGGTTTCGGGTACCTAGCTACAAGCTGGGCCCTCGTTACCTCGGGCCATTTAAAATCAAAAACCAAATCAATTCTGTTTCTTACAAGCTCCACCTTCCTCCTTCTCTTCGTATTCCCAACTCTTTTCATGTGTCTCTTCTTAAACCCCTCATTCTTAACCGATTTTCCCCTAAGGTCACTGCTCCTGCTCCTGTCTCTGGTTCTTCTGATGTCTTCTCGGTGAAAGAGATCCTCGCCTCCAAGGTCATCCGAGGTAAAATATGTTTTTTAGTTGATTGGGAGAACTGTGGTCCTGAGGAAAGATCCTGGGAACCTGAGGCCAACATTTTAGATAAAGAGCTCATCCGTAGATTCTTGGGTTCCAAGAAGAGGGGGAGACCTAAGGGGGGGTACTGTAACGCTGAGCACTCCGGGTGTCCCATCCATCCCGGAGCGCCCGCGGCGTCTGTCCCCCTGCAGCACTCCGGTCGGCCCCTCTGACCGAGAGCGCTGCTCTGATGCTGGCGGGGATGCGATCCATGTGGCGGCACCTGTCTGCCCGCGGATCGCATCCCATCCTGCTCACCGGCCTCCTCCTTCTGCTCCGTCCCGGCGCGCGCGGTCCCGCTGCTCTCCAGGGCGCGTGCGCGCCGGTCTTCTTAAATTTAAAGGGCCAGTGCACCATTGATTGGTGCCTGGTCCAATTACTGTGTACACACCCAAAACACTTAAAAACCCACTCCCCCTTCCTGTCCTTGCCGGATCTTGTTGCCTTAGTGCCCTGAGAAAGCGTTTTGTAGTTGCCTTGCCAGTGTATCTGACCTTCTGCCGTTGCCCCTGACAACGAACCATTGCCGCCTGCCCTGACCTTCCGCTACGTCTGACCTTGCCTCTGCCTAGTCCCTGTGTACCGTGCCTATCTCAGCTGCCAGAGAAGTCGAGCCGCTACTGGGGGACACGACCTGGTTGCTACCGCCGCAGCAAGTCCATCCCGCTTTGCGGCGGGCTCTGGTGAAAACCGGTAGCTGCTTAGAACCGTTCCTCCAGTGCGACCCGTGCCTTCGCCTCTCTGGCACAGAGGATCCACCTCCTGTGTCCTCACTAGCCACCAGTCCGGGCCCTGACATATATGCTTAGTTCATTAATAAAACTTTTCTGTTTAAAAAAAAAAAAGTCCATCCTTACGTTGGGGGGAGGGGGAATATACACTTTTACTTGATTCCAAGCTCTCTTTCTTCACTCAAAGCCGTGACATCATCACATACCATACAGGGACATTAACCCTGTATGGTATGATGGGGAGGCTGGAGTGTGAACACAGCCAGTAACTTGCATAGAAGCTAAGGGGGACAGTCACAGCAATGGAGGGAGCGGAGCAAGGAATAAGGTAAAGCTGAGTACACACAGATTGAGATTTGTCCAGTTCACAAGGGACTGGATACATTTCAATCTATGTGTAGCCTTCCCTGTAAGACAGAAGCCAATCATTAGATCAGCTTCTCTTGGACAGAACTACTGGAAACCTTGTTCTTGCAGCAAATCAGCTGCAGAACTAATCAGTGTATTCTGACGGTGGAGAGTCCCCGCTGTCAGAATACGATGTCCCAGCAAGGGGGATTCCTGCATCCATATCGCTTGTGTAGCTGCAAGAAAACCCGTCAGCTAGCGATCTGAATAAAAAAAAAAAAAACATGTACAGCTTAAATCGGTTGTAACACGCAGCAGTGAAAAAGGGAAAAAAAAAAACACTTTCCCTTGTAAGGCAATTGCATAATGTGCTAGTATGCATCGCATACTGGCACATTATGAAATACTAACCTTACAACGAAGCCCTCTGACAGGGCGTACATCTTCCCCGGTCTTCCTTCCAGGTTCGCGGGCTCCGGAAGTATGAGTGGCCGGAGCCGCAATGATGTCACTCCCGCACATGCAGAGAGAATTTGAAAGGTGGTGAGGAGGCGTTGTATCGCCTCCACACAACCTGCTTTAACCCCTTGAAGTCCAGTCGCTGCCTCTAAAGCTAAAAGATGGTAGTGGTTGAGTGGCGGTAAAAGCACAGCTCAAAAGCAGGGTTTTACTGCACCTCAACCGCTAGTGTGAACAATGAAATGTTTTAATAAATTGAAAAAATTCAAGTTTCTTTTTTTTTTTTTTACATTTGATAAGTGTTTAAAACATACATAATGTTTGTTTACATTTATTTTTAAAAGTGCGTGTGTGTATGTTGTGACAGCAGGAAGGTAAAGTCACCTGGTTGCATCCAGGGGGGTAGATATATTTCGCCCAGATTCAGGCTTTACGCCGACTTATACAACTAGGTGGAGAGTTGTATAAGGCTAGTGGGCTCATGGATGACTCATACCTCTAGGGAGAGTGTGGGGCGTCGTGCAGACAGGGAGTTGATGAGACCAGCTGAAGCTTGTCAGCTCATTTAGGCCTCTATAAGAACTCCCAGCTTCATTAGATGTTAGCTCATGCCTGGACCCAGACCTGTGTGGACTGTCTAGGGAGAGTGAACCCCTGTGCGGTGAGACAAAGCCTGTGTGGCTATTTGCTTGGACATTTAAAACCAGGGACTTAGGGACTAGGACAGCACTAGGCTGATCCCAGTTGTTAGTTAGGAAACCTGTATGTTTAGTCAGAGGTCAAGTTGACCAGGATTTATTTTGTTTATGTTTCTTTTGCTTTGCTGTGTTTTGTCACTGTAAATAGAAAATAAACCGCACCTTTTTGATTTTGAAAACCACAACCTCCGTTTGCTGGGCCTGTTTTTGTGTGGGGAGCCCATCCCGGGGGTCACACACACCCGCTGCCGAGCTAACCCCCTCACAGTTGGTGGAGAATGCGGGCAGTTTTTTTTTAAGCCAGCATGGAGGAGATACTGAAACAGCTGGCTCTAGCAAATGCCAATCAACAGCAGACAAATGCAGGTTTGCAAAAGAGCCTTGCAGCTCATCAACAGAGCCTTGCAGCTCAACAACAGAACTTCGCAGCCCAGCAGCAAGCTCATCAACAGAGCCTTGCAGCCCAGCAGCAAGCTCATCAACAGAGCCTTGCAGCCCAGCAGCAGACAAACGCAACTTTGCAACAGAGTCTGGAGGCTCAGCAACAAGCCCAGCAGCAATCTGAGGCCCGCTTCATAGACCTGTTGCAGAAGCAAGAGCAGAGACTACAACAACAGATGGAAGCAGTAATGCAGCAACGTCCGCAGACCAGTGAGGAAAGCCATCCCACTAATACCGCGTCCTTTGGGGTGAGTCGTTTATTGACAAAAATGACTGGAGAGGATGATCCAGAGGTATTTTTGACCACATTTGAAAGGACCGCTGAAAGAGAAAAGTGGCCTGAGGAGCAGTGGGCTGGACTGGTGGCTCCTCTGTTAACTGGTGAATCGCAGAAAGCTTACTATGACCTAGAGCCTAACCAAGCAAAAGACTATGTGATGCTAAAAGCTGAAATATTGGCAAGGCTGGGTGTCACCCTGGCTGTCCGGGCTCAGCGTGTGCATAACTGGACTTTCCAGCTTGGAAAACCCCCCAGGTCTCAAATGTATGATCTCATTCACCTGAGCAGAAAGTGGCTACAGCCAGAGACTTTGTCCGCACCAAAGATTGTGGAACGTGTTGTAATGGATCGGTTTTTGA
Source organism: Rana muscosa (assembly GCA_029206835.1). Taxonomy (NCBI): domain Eukaryota; kingdom Metazoa; phylum Chordata; class Amphibia; order Anura; family Ranidae; genus Rana; species Rana muscosa. The sequence goes on from CM055118.1 coordinate 921,576,553, forward strand.
GAGCTCTTCCTACTGCCATCCAAAAGTGGGTAAGCCATGGAGACCCAGAGACGGCCGATGGTCTTGTGGATCGTGTGGAGAAATACTTGGCTACAGAGAACCTGACGGCCTCTTCCAGAGACACTCGGACTTTCCACCCTAAGACCAGACCATCCCCAGGGGCGGATAAGAGGATTCCAAGGGGTGAGGGTGGAGAGAGTGAGAGGGTGGGAGCTCTACCCCAAGTTTGGCGAGAACAGCCTGGGAAATCAGCGGCTCAAGAGGCGGCAAGAAGGATCGTTTGCTACCGCTGCCGGCAAGCGGGACATATTGCAGCCAATTGCCCGGTTGTGGAGGAACCCATGCAGTGTGACTTTCTGACGGGCAGACGTCAGTCGCTGTGTGCGACAGTCGCATGCACTGCCATTCGAGGAACTGAGAAACATTTATGCAAAATGTGTGTTAATGGTAGAAATGTTGTGGTATTGCTGGATTCAGGTAGCCTTGTGACCCTGATAAAGGCTGAGTTAGTTAAAACAGAGGTCTCTGGGAATAGCAAGGTAGCTGTTATTTGTGTGCATGGGGACACCCGAGAGTATCCAGTGACTACAGTGTGTTTCGAGACCCCCAAAGGTACCCTCTCTCATCCAGTGGGCTTAGTATCTCAGTTACCGCATGACGCCATTGTGGGAAGGGATTTTCCAAAGTTCTGGGAACTGTGGGATGATCCTGAGCCCCCCACTGGTGCCCCTAGGTACCAGGAATGTGATAGCCAGAACTCCCCTGAGAGTGGTGAGGACTCTCCGGAATTTCCCTTATCAGTATTGGCAGGGGAGACTCAAGAAACTGGAGAGGAGCCCACCTCCTCAGACGAAAACCTACCGTCTGTGGAGTTTTCTGATCTTGAGGTTCACAGGGAAAACTTTGCCACAGAACAGTTGAAAGACCCCGCCCTAATAAAGGCACGGGAAAACGTAGTGAAAATAGATGGCGAGTTAGTGAACCCAGATAATACCTGCACTTACCCATACTTCAGCGTAGAGAAGGACCTAGTGTATCGGGTGGCAAAAAGGGCAGAAGAAACCGTTGAGCAGCTTGTGGTGCCCAAACCTTACAGGAAGTTGGTGTTGGAGTTGGCCCATGGGCACATTCTTGGAGGTCATCTGGGGACAGAGAAAACCCGAGAGAGGGTATTACAGAGATTCTATTGGCCGGGGGTGATGAAGGACATAGAAAATTATTGTTCCTCCTGCCCTGTGTGTCAGAGGTCGGCCCCGATGCCACATTTCCGTAGCCCGCTGGTCCCTCTACCCATCATTGAGGTCCCGTTTGAGAGGATCGCCATGGATTTGGTAGGTCCTATAATCAAGTCCGCTAGGGGGCACCAGTACATATTAGTTATAATGGACTATGCCACCCGTTATCCAGAAGCGATCCCTCTCCGAAATACCTCGGCCAAAACCATAGCCAAAGAGCTATCTCTTGTGTTTAGCCGGGTGGGTATTTGTAAAGAACTGCTTACGGACCAAGGTACACCCTTTATGTCCCGGGTTATGAAGGAGCTGTGTAAATTGTTCAAAGTGACGCAATTACGTACATCTGTGTATCACCCCCAAACCGATGGGCTGGTTGAAAGATTCAACAAAACCCTAAAACAAATGTTGAAGAAAGTGGTGGATAGAGATGGAAAGGATTGGGACTGTCTACTTCCTTATCTGATGTTTGCTATTAGGGAGGTGCCCCAATCCTCTACGGGATTCTCCCCCTTTGAGTTACTGTATGGGAGACACCCAAGAGGGCTGTTGGATATTGCCAAGGAAACTTGGGAAAGTGAGAGTTCTCCCCACAGGAGTGTGATTGAGCATGTCGCCCTGATGCAAGACCGAATTGCACAGGTAATGCCCATCGTGAAGGAACATTTGGCCCAAGCGCAGTTAGCACAGCAGAGAGTGTACAACCGTGGAGCCAAGACCCGTACCTTTTCCCCGGGGGATAGGATACTGGTACTTGTCCCTACGGTTGAAAGTAAATTCCTTGCCAAATGGCAAGGCCCCTACGAGATAATGGAAAAAGTGAGCGAAGTGAATTACAAGGTCAGACAACCAGGAAGGCGAAAGCCCGAACAGATCTATCACGTTAATCTGTTGAAAGCCTGGAGGGATAGAGAGTCCCTAGTCGCAGACACTTGGTCACCAGCTCAAACTGGTTGCGTGATTCCTGAGGTTGGAATAGCAGCCACCTTGTCACAACCCCAACAACAGGAGGTTAAGGAGTTTGTGCTTCGCAACAAGGAGGTATTCTCTGAGCTGCCGGGACAAACATCTGGGGTAGAGCATGACATCATTACCCCGCCCGGTGAAAGGGTGAAGTTAAAACCCTATCGGATCCCAGAGGCCCGACGGGAGGCAATACGGGAGGAAGTACAGAAAATGCTGAACTTAGGGGTGATAGAGGAGTCCCAAAGTGATTGGTCTAGTCCCATTGTGTTGGTGCCTAAACCGGATGGGAGCTGGCGATTTTGTAACGATTTTCGTCAGTTGAACAAAGTTACAAAATTTGACACCTACCCCATGCCACGTATAGATGAGTTGATCGACCGGCTGGGAACAGCCCGATACATGACGACTCTTGACCTCACAAAAGGGTATTGGTAAATCCCCCTGGCCAAGTCGGCCAAAGAGAAAACCGCATTTGTAACCCCAGACGGGGCGTTCCAATATAAAAGAATGCCGTTCGGGTTACAGAATGCGCCGTCCACATTCCAGCGGAAAATGGACCAGATGCTGAGGCCCCATCGGAAGTATGCTGCGGCTTACCTGGATGACGTAATTGTCCATAGCACAGATTGGGCCTCACATCTGCCAAAAGTGCAAGCAGTCCTGGACTCTGTTCGGGAAGCGGGGTTTACGGCTAACCCCAAGAAGTGTACCATTGGGCAGGAGGAGGCCAAATATCTTGGGTACACCATTGGGAGGGGAGTAATAAAACCCCAACTCAACAAAGTCGAGGCCATCCAGAGTTGGCCACGTCCCAACAGCAAGAAGCAGGTACGAGCCTTTCTGGGAATCGCTGGGTATTATCGGCGATTCATTCCCCACTTTGCTTCTAAGGCTGTGCCCCTAACCAACCTGACGAAGGGGAAAGGGTCGGTCATGATTAAATGGACCCCCGAGGCTGAGGCAGCATTCCAATTCTTGAAACAAGCCTTATGTAGCCAGCCAGTGTTGTACTCACCCGACTTCTCTAAAGACTTTGTCGTACAAAGTGATGCGTCAGATGTGGGGTTAGGAGCAGTATTGTCCCAGGTCTGGAACGGGGAAGAGCACCCAGTCATTTACCTCAGCAGGAAGTTGAAGTCCCATGAGGTAAATTACGCCACCGTTGAAAAGGAGTGTTTAGCGGTGAAGTGGGCTCTAGATTCCCTTCGGTACTACCTGCTAGGTAGGCACTTTGACATGGTTACGGATCACGCTCCGTTAAAGTGGATGGCTCAAAACAAGGAAACAAATAGAAGAGTGAATAGGTGGTTCCTGGCCCTCCAGGAATTCAACTTCACAGTAAAGCATCGCCCTGGCGTTCAAATGGGGAATGTGGATGCTTTGTCTCGAGTACATGAATGCCTGATTGCTGGTGTTCCAACCCCGAGGTTAAAACAAGAGGGGGGGTATGTGACAGCAGGAAGGTAAAGTCACCTGGTTGCATCCAGGGGGGGTAGATATATTTCGCCCAGATTCAGGCTTTACGCCGACTTATACAACTAGGTGGAGAGTTGTATAAGGCTAGTGGGCTCATGGATGACTCATACCTCTAGGGAGAGTGTGGGGCGTCGTGCAGACAGGGAGTTGATGAGACCAGCTGAAGCTTGTCAGCTCATTTAGGCCTCTATAAGAACTCCCAGCTTCATTAGATGTTAGCTCATGCCTGGACCCAGACCTGTGTGGACTGTCTAGGGAGAGTGAACCCCTGTGCGGTGAGACAAAGCCTGTGTGGCTATTTGCTTGGACATTTAAAACCAGGGACTTAGGGACTAGGACAGCACTAGGCTGATCCCAGTTGTTAGTTAGGAAACCTGTATGTTTAGTCAGAGGTCAAGTTGACCAGGATTTATTTTGTTTATGTTTCTTTTGCTTTGCTGTGTTTTGTCACTGTAAATAGAAAATAAACCGCACCTTTTTGATTTTGAAAACCACAACCTCCGTTTGCTGGGCCTGTTTTTGTGTGGGGAGCCCATCCCGGGGGTCACACACACCCGCTGCCGAGCTAACCCCCTCACAATGTATATATATATATATATATATATATATATATATATATATATATACACATACACACTCGCACGTGTGTGGGAGCCCTGGTGTGCACACCCTAATGCAATAGGCTGCGCACGCCTATGTCTGCAGCTTCTGACAAACTGCATAGGGGGAGATTGGTGTGTGGCTTGTAAGAATGGGCAGGTATGTTAGAGTAGATGTAAACAATTACGTGATGTCATGTAGGCAGCAAAAGGGAAGGGTTTTACCCTTTTTTCATCCTGTGTTACAGCCTCATGCTACCAATGTCTTGCAGTCTTTTTACAGCCTGTGGCTGTTCACATGCCCTATGGAGATAACAGGCTGCTTGTGTTTTTTCACAAGGCATGCCTGAAAGATATCCCGGAGTGGGGCTTTAAAGCTTATATGAGATTTCAGTAGTTGGATTTACATCTACTTTAACAAACTATGCTTAAAGTTGCCTCAAGGTTTTTCACCTTAATATATTCTATGCATCAAGGTGAAAAACCTTATGTGCTGCAGCTCGCCCCATTTCCCCCCTTTTTCTTACCTGAGCCTGGTCCGATCTAGCAATGTGCATGAGCGCTCTCTCTCCTCATTGGATAGCTTGATAGCAGCAGGAGCCATTGGCTCCCGCTGCTGTCAACCTAATCCAGTGACACGGGAGCAGGATGCGGGGCCAAGTCCTGCTGTCTATGTCAATGGCGGCTTTCCGTGGGGGCACCCGATGAGGAGGAGGTGCCTGAAGCGCCGGCAGGGCACCCCAGAAGAAGAGGATCAGGGCTGCTCTGTGCAAAAGGATTGCACAGAGCAGGTAAGTATAGACATGTTTGTTATTTTTATTAAAAGAAAAAAAACTGGGTTTGCAACCCCTTTAAGTTCTTCAAATTGCAATGCTTGGCAGTTTCTTTCCAAGTCAATATCTGGCTACAACAGCTGATTTATAGCTCTTCAATTGTCCCCACCGTAGCCTTTTTTTTCTTTTGTATTTATTTTTAAAACTTTTAGCTTGGGGTGATTTTAGTGCATCAGGTAGTTGTGGCTAACATCTGTTTAATAACTGCCCTTTTTGCAGCATCTCACTAAATTCTTTGAAGAAAAATGTAAAAACACTGTTCACTCAAAACACCATGCACCCTCACTTCAGGTCCACACCCCCCTGCTGTATCTCTATATACCAATTTTTTAAAAACTGACCAGCAGGAGGGCAGTTTTGTTAGCAGATTGAAGAGGGGAAAGACTTAGACAAAATGTAGGTGTTTTTTTTACAGTAAAAACAAAAACGTACCGTTCCAGAGACACTTCAGAAGAAAAAAAAATTGTAAACACAAGGTGTTTTTTTTTCTAGTCAGCAATTCTATTTTTTTACCACCAAAAAAATGCACATCTGATTGTACCTAGGGCTGCAACCTGGAAGCAGTTCTGCTTCAGTCCATCACTTCTTGCAGGGTGTGCTGGTGAATACCAAGTGGCCCCATAGACTCTGTGCCTTGGGTCGAAGGAAAATTGAGCACTGACACCACATTTTGAAACAACAAGCACAGGCATAAATGCAGAGAAACAAGGCATGTTGTGTTACACTATGTGATTATTCTTGCTCTGTGTCTTTAAGATCTGTCCCCTTCTTTCTAGCTGAACTCTCTCTCTCACCGTAGTTCTTTATATATCTCCTCCACTTCCTGATTCTGGTCATTACTCCTGTATATCTTCCATGCTAAACATCTTACATGTGGCTTACAACTGCAACGTTTTCTACCTATGAATATCCATCATTAAACGGAACATTCGAAAGGATTCATCGTCTGTCGTCCTAACTGTGAGTTTATTCATTGAGTTAAACTGCCTGTATCGATGCAAGGGATGAATATCAAACCAGCTTGAGTAAGGCCTACTTAAACCTGGAGATGAACTTTATCGCTTTGTAGTTGAGACAGAACAGTAGAAAAACGGAGTTTCACAGCCTAATTACAAGATTTCTGCATGTCAGTACTGAAACAGACAAGATTTACTGCCCTCATAGCAAGACAGAAGGGACAGAGCAGCACATGGCAGCCTTATAGCCTGAGACAATCTGCACAGTGTCATATTTCAGCACACAGATCCTGCCTGCTTTCACAGTCAGTCTGCTATCATGAGTGACCAAGCTTCTGCATGTGAACTCACATCTCCTTCCTCACAAGTTCCTGAAGAAACTGAGTTACCCAAACGCTCAGTTAAACCCACTTGGAAATTAATGGAGAATTATGAAGCTTCAAGGACTGAATTGTCAAATAGCTTGGAATTAGTCTGGGAGAAAATCCTTGCTGAAGCCAATACAGTGTCTGTTGAACGTGAACTACTGACACTAGGGGGCGCCATTAAACAACTTTCTGCCTCATATGAGCTTTATCAGCTTACCAGCATCAAATTCTCTAATGTCTTACAAAACATGAAGTCAGAAAATGCGATGATGCAATTAAAGCGCGTCAATGCTCTCAATATTGAAAGAGACAGTTTTATCCAGCAAACCAGATTAAAGGCAGAAGCAAAAATAAAGCTGTTACAGGACACTGCATCTCACAGATCTGTTTCCACCAGACGTTCTAAAAACTCGTCAAGATCCCATAGTTCAAGATACTCAACACTCAGAGAGCGACTTATTAATGCCCGCGCTGAAGTGGAAGCCAGCAAAGTGCAGGTGGCATATGCAGAAAAAAAAGCAGAGTCAGAAGCGCAGTTAGCACGTCAAAGAGCAGAGTTGGAAGCTCAGAGAGCAGAGTCAGAAGCACAGTCAGCACGTCAAAGGGCAGAGTTGGAAGCGCAGTCAGCACGTCAAAGGGCAGAGTTGGAAGCGCAGTCAGCACGACAAAGAGCAACAATGGAAACCTTAAATGAACAGTGTAAACATGACGCAGCTATGGCAAAGCTAAGGGTCCTACAGCAAGCTATCAGTGCAGACGAAGGTGCAAGTGAGAAAGACAGCATTAACCTAAACATAGCAGATATGGAAGACCCCCTCAAACGCACTAAAGACTATGTCCTAAGCCACTGCAGTGCACACTCCATTGTCTCCAATGCTCCGGACTACATAGAGACTCCTTCACAGCTTCAAGTTAAAGAGGTTCCAGCAACTTCCTGCACTCAAAATCACTCCACTGCATTTCCTACCTGCCTACCTTGCCTGCCTTCATACGTCACAGAGCATCAGCGCAAGCTTCAAGCAAGTCATCAATCTCCAGTCATTGGTACAGCCTTGAATCAACGTACCATTGGAACAACTGACTTCAAGCAAGCAACTCACCTGGATGCATCTGCTGCACCATATTTCCCTGTGTCCTTTAACAACAATGTCAAAGATAACGCAATCAGCACCATACAGCCAACAGCATCTCACATAAAGGCGGAGACAACTGAGACAGAAGAGTTTGTGAGGTACATGCTTCGCAGAGAGCTCACAAAGACTGGTCTTACAAGTTTTGATGACCAACCTGAGAACTACAGAAGTTGGAAATGTGCCTTCAGAACTACAATCAGCAATATTGGCATTACAGCTGATCAAGAATTGAATCTGCTGATCAAATGGCTTGGTCCTCTATCTGCTGCACGTGTTAAGCCATTAAGATCGGTTTTCATGGACAATGCTACTGCAGGCCTCACAGCTGCATGGGAGCGACTAGAGCAAAGTTATGGCAGTCCAGAAGCTATAGAAAATGCTTTGTTCATGCGTCTGGAAACTTTCCCAAAGATATCCGGTAAGGACAACAAGGAGTTCCAGAGACTGAGTGACCTTCTCCTTGAGCTTCAGCTAGCCAAGACAGACCCAAAACTACCTGGACTCAGTTACCTTGACACTCCAAGAGGGGTAAACCCAATTGTCTCCAAGCTCCCGTATGGTTTGCAAGAGAAATGGACTGCACTAGGGTCATCATACAAAAGAGAGAACAAGGTTTCCTTCCCTCCATTCTCTTTCTTCTGTGAATTCATCAGGAAAATTGCAGAGACCAAGAACGATCCAAGTTTTTCCTACGGTGAGTACAGCCTCTTCTCACCCTTTCCTAAGAGTACCAGTCTTCAGGGCAACTATAGAAACCATAGAGGCCCAGTGTCCGTGAAAAAGACTGACATCCTTCCCACTCCTACCACAGTTCTGGCCACGAACAAACAGAGTAGGAAGATTGAAAACCCTAACAGAGAGTGTCCCATACACAAGAAGCCACACCCCCTCAATAAATGTATCGGCTTTAGAAAAAAGCCTCTGTCCACCCCCCACCCCTTAAAAAAAGAAAACATAAAAAATCAATCAATAAATAAATAAAAAAAATAGTAAAAAAAAAAAATTGTAAAAAAAAAAAATTTTTTTTTTTAAAAGAGATAAAAAAAAAAGTATCGGTATTCGGTATCGGCGAGTACTTGGAAAAAAGTATCGGTACTTGTACTCGGTCTTAAAAAAGTGGTATCGGGACAACCCTAGTGAACATATACCACAAGGATCAACCAGAAAAGTCTCTAAAGGCATATGCTATCTTAGACGATCAGAGCAATCGATCACTTGCAAAATCGGAATTGTTCAATCTATTTGAAATAAAAGGCGAAGCTCATCCTTACACCTTGTGTACCTGTAGTGGAACTATAGAGGTTTCTGGAAGAAGGGCTCATGGACTCATGGTATCTTCTTTAAAAGGTAACTTGCAATTACCCTTACCTACACTTGTTGAGTGCAATCAGATACCTGCTAACAGGGAAGAAATCCCTACTCCAGCTGCTGCTTTCCATCACCCTCACCTCAAGGTAATAGCAAATGAGATACCGCCGCTTGACAAAGATGCTCAGATCCTTCTTATGTTAGGAAGAGACATTCTAAGAGTTCACAAGGTACACAGACAAGTCAGTGGACCCCCAGATGCCCCATTTGTCCAGCGCACGGATCTAGGGTGGGTCATCATAGGCAATGTCTGCATAGGCAAAATGAAAAGACCTACCAACATTTCGTCATTCAAGACAAATGTTCTGCCAAATGGCCGAAACACTTACTTTGAGCCATGCCCACATCACTACTGGGTGAAAGAGAAGATAGCCAGCCACGAATGGCAACATGGTATCTCAGGTGACACAAGCCCTTTCTCCTGCCATGATGGCGACTTCGGCTCTACAGTGTTTAATGCAACCAGTGAAGATGACATACTGGCTCCTTCAATGGAAGACAAGGAATTCATCAAGGTAATGGACAATGAGTTCTTTCAAGATGACTCCAATAACTGGGTAGCACCCCTACCCTTTCGTCTCCCAAGAGAGAGATTGCCCAACAACTTACAGCAGGCCATCAGTAGATTCTCCTCCTTAAAGCGAAACTTAAGCAGGAAACCAGAGATGCAAAAGCACTTTGTGGACTTTATGCAAAATGTGTTTGACAGAGATCATGCAGAGCCTGCTCCCCCACTAAAGGAGGGAGAAGAATGCTGGTACCTTCCATCCTTTGGCGTGTATCACCCACGCAAACCAGACCAAATCAGAGTTGTCTTTGATTCCAGTGCTCAGCACGAAGGTGTTTCTCTTAACAACATGCTCCTTACAGGACCCAACTTGAACAACAGTCTAATAGGAGTCTTGATTCGTTTCAGACAAGAGCCTGTAGCAGTAATGGCCGACATTCAACAGATGTTTCACTGCTTCATCGTCAGAGAAGACAACAGAAACTACCTCAGGTTTCTATGGCACAAGGACAATGACCTCAACAAGGAAGTTATAGATTATCGCATGAAGGTACATGTCTTCGGTAACAGTCCTTCCCCAGCAGTGGCAACTTATGGGCTAAGGAGAACAGCTCAGACTGGAGAAGTTGAATATGGATCTGATGCCCGTCAATTTGTTGAAAGAAACTTCTACGTTGACGACGCACTTAAGTCCTTTCCAACTGCTAAAGAAGCAATTGATCTTCTCACCAGAACAAAGGAGATGCTGTCTGTAGCAAACCTTACACTACACAAGATTATATCCAACAGCCAGGAACTTATGAATGCCTTTCACTCTGAGGACTATGCCACTAGTCTAAAAAACCTTGACTTAGGTACAGATGTGCCTCCTGTACAGCGAAGTCTGGGTTTGTTGTGGAACATCAAGCAAGACAAATTCACCTTCCAAGTGTCAACTTGTGACAAACCCTTCACTAAGAGAGGAGTCCTGTCCGTGCTGAATAGCATCTATGACCCACTGGGTTTCCTTGCTCCAGTTACCATTCAAGGTAAGATTTTACTAAGACAGTTGTCTACTGAGAACATAGACTGGGATACTCCCTTGCCTAGTGAGAATCAACACAAGTGGGAAAGGTGGAGATATTCTTTGAAGTCACTAGAAAAACTTCAGATTCCCCGTTGCTATGTTCCAGGATCCACTTCAACTGCTAACCGGAGAGAGATTCATATTTTCTCTGATGCATCAGTTGAAGCTATTGCTGCAGTAGCCTATTTGAAGACCTCTGAACTGAATTGAGAATCACACTGTAGTTTTGTCCTAGGCAAGGCAAAACTCACTCCCAAGCCTGTACATACCATACCAAGACTTGAACTTTGTGCAGCCGTGCTAGCAGTAGAAATTGCAGAGGTCATACGAAGTGAAATGGACACTACAATTGATTCTTTCACCTTCTATACAGACAGTAAGGTAGTACTTGGTTACATAAACAACCAAACAAAACTATTTTATGTGTACGTCAGCAACAGGGTTGAACGTATCAAGAGATTCTCTCTACCAAGTCATTGGCATCACGTTCCCACTGAACTCAACCCAACTGACTGTGGGACCAGAGCCGTGTCACCTGCCGCTCTTCAGGACAGCTTATGGCTGTCACCTCCAAGGTTTCTGTGTGAGGACTCTTACTTACTCCCTATTGACACCACCTATGGGCTAGTAAACCCTGAAGATGATAAGGAAATAACAACTGTGAACACCTCACTCCACACTTCTGTAAGTACAAAACAGAAGCTGCGGTCACACCATTACAAGCATCAATGGAAGCAGGTGCAGCATCTAGCCAATGTGTTCTGGGATCGCTGGAAGAAAAAGTATCTTCACCACCTTCAAGGTCGTAACAAATGGCAAGCATCTAAGCCGAATCTTAAGGTTGGAGACCTCATCCTTCTAAAAGACAAGGAAGTTTGTCGGAATGAGTGGCTTATGGGTCTTATTACTAAAGTTATGCCCAGCGACGATAACAAAGTCCGGAAGGTAGAAGTCAAGGTAACCAAGGGAGGATCGACACGAACCTTTAGTCGACCAATTACAGAGTTAGTACTCCTTTTGCCAGGTAAGTGACTTGTGCAAGGACTAGCCATGCTGTTGGCACGGCGGGGAGTACATTGCTGCCATCTACAGGTTCTACTCAGAACTTTGGAATTATTTGAAGACATCATACTGTGACTTTATGTTCTTCATCCTGTTGAACTTACGTTTATTATTTGCTTGTTGCATGTTTTTCATTACAGGTTCCAGGACATTCGTCAGTATTGGACTTTTTGAAAATATATATTTTAGTTTAAGGTTATGAAATCTAAAGATTTCAGACGGGGAGTGTTGTGTTACACTATGTGATTATTCTTGCTCTGTGTCTTTAAGATCTGTCCCCTTCTTTCTAGCTGAACTCTCTCTCTCACCGTAGTTCTTTATATATCTCCTCCACTTCCTGATTCTGGTCATTACTCCTGTATATCTTCCATGCTAAACATCTTACATGTGGCTTACAACTGCAACGTTTTTCTACCTATGAATATCCATCATTAAACGGAACATTCAAAAGGATTCATCGTCTGTCGTCCTAACTGTGAGTTTATTCATTGAGTTAAACTGCCTGTATCGATGCAAGGGATGAATATCAAACCAGCTTGAGTAAGGCCTACTTAAACCTGGAGATGAACTTTATCGCTTTGTAGTTGAGACAGAACAAGGCAGTAACAACAGTGTCAGATGTTAAGACAGAAGGCTCAGTGTTCAAAAAATGTGAGATTCCACTCATTTGGGATTTGAGGGGGGTCAATTGTTTTTTTTATAACACGCAGGCACAGTTTACCCTCTATTTTCAGGGTAAAAAAGTGAGTGTTATTCGCCTATAAATACAGTAATTGTCAGTGTGATATAAGCAAAGTTCTTTTACCTTCGGGTCAGTGTTGTGCACCTGGAGCCTCCACCAAGAGTTACCTTGAACAATGTCTGTCAGGAAATGAGCCCCACACCGTTAAAGTTCAACACTCCTTTATTCTTCTTGAATGAACACAATCAGTTGAACTCCCTTGATAGAACAGAACAGAAAATGAGGTGTGGATGCGAATAGGCCCAGACACAATGTATTCTCCACTTTCCTTCCTGAAAGTAGGCTGCGATCTCCGAGCGAGGGGGGAATTTCCTTCCAGGCGGTCTCCGATGAGAGGCTCACCCGTCACTGGCAATATGCTGCACCAGGTCTTCGAGTGAGGAGCTCCCCCCCGGTCCATTACGCCTTCCGGATTCGGGTACCCACTCCCGGGGTTCCCTAGGATCTCCTTCCCTCGCGGAACTCAGTGTTGGGCACTGAGCTCCAGACCTCCATCTGAGTACCTCACCCCAGGCTAAAGGTGCCTGGGATGGAACACGACCTCCGGCTGTCCTCTAGGCCTAGGCCCGCCTAGAGAACCGTCACGAACCACCGTCCACAGGCTGAAGGTGCCCTGGACTCCCCGTGACAAAGATGGCCGGCCCCTTTATACGCTCTCCCAGCAAGCACGGCGGGTTCCCCGCCCCACCATACCGCTGCCGAGGGAGGACAAAAAGGAGGCACGATACACAGCAATTATTCAACCCCAGCCCAGGGCGACAGCGCCACCTGCTGGGCTGCAGGGAATTACACATCACCAATGTCTCTGTCAAGTTCAAATTTACACCCAGGAAAGTACATACCCGCTACATATGATTTAGGGTACTCTGTCCATAGAGGGAGGAATACAAATATAAAAGAAATGTGGCTGATAATGTGCCTCTCTGGGGCAATTCAGACCAGGAAATTTCTATTATATATAGTGGAAGGGGTTTCAGCATAAAAAGCTGACCGATGTAGTCAGCAACTGTGTAGTTCAGGAGCTGCCTGTTAGTGCTGCCAGCAGACAGGCCACTTTGTTTTTAAAAACTGGGGAAAGTGGTACTGAGGCAGCTTCAGCCACCACTGCTGCTCCTTTCAAAGATCCAAGGATTAAAGCTCTCTGCGGCTAACTAACACAGTACAGAGAAGTATGAGACGCTCCACAAACAGAGCCCAGTGTCCAAAGGTCACGTTCCAGGTGTAGCACCCTCTACTGTTGGTAGGTGCTAGAGTAGGATTTTTGTAAGGGAAACTGTCAGTGCAGGCAAATTTAGGCAGGCCTATGCTTCAGGCTAGGCCTGTTGTTTTGATCTGGGGGCAGGGAGTGGTTGGTGTAGCAGTGGGTGTGACCACCTGTGCTCTAGTTCTGGGATGCCTCCCCTGCTTGCAGGGCTAGAATGATCTGGAAGAAGGGCAGGGCACAGGACTGGAGTGGCAGGGAGCTCATGTGAGGAGCCCGGACCAAGGCCCATCTGGAATTGGCAGGGGGCAGGCCTCTTATATAAGCTCAGGTCCCAGCCCCCTGGGGGGAGAAGTTGTCGGCCGGGAGACGTGGAGATTGGAGCATTAAACAGCAGCAGGGGCCCCACCCTCATCTGGGGGGGGTGCAAGGCCTAGCGGAGGAGCCTGGGAGAGCTGGGAGGGAGCGACATCCTTACACGGTCCTGGATGGAGTGTTCTGGAACAGAGGAGCTGGAGGAGCTGTCAGAACATGTGTCCAGGTAAAGTTCTCCATCATGGACTCAGGGCAGGAGAAGGTTGATGAGTGGACCACAGTGGATTACTGGATGAGGCATGCCAGGGGAGCTGGGTGCGAGGCCAGAGGAGAGACTGTGGGGAAAGTGTCAAATCGATGTGGCCTGAGGGCCCAGGATTTGCAAACTGGACAGCTGGGAGCAGTAGTCCACCAAGTTCCATGGGCTACTAAATTACTAGGCCGCCGGGGAGAGGTACTGCAGACCTCTGGCCTAGTAACAGCACCTATTATAGCCAGCCATTGAGACTGTTCAGAGCGGCCTCTTTTGCTCAAAGAGGAGGATGTGACAGGGAAGATAATGATCTACAGTAAAGTCTGTGCAGGAGGATAGAAGTCCTGGGAGCAACAGTCTGCAGGAGATACGCAGAGGAGAAGAAATAGTCTGCATGGTGATGCAGGGAAAGTGACTGTAGATATTATCTGTGCATCAGTACTTCAAGGCTAAACCAAATTTCAAGTTCTTTAAAATGATGGCAAAGCAACATGTTCTATGGGCATCCCATATCCCCTTCCCCCCAACCAAGTTATATTCCCCCAATAAACAAAAACAAAACAATGCTAATGACTGGTCATTGTCTCTGAGGTGATAGATGGAGGTCTGGCAGCAGGATGATATGGTAGATGTTAGTTACTAGTAGCAACCAAGCGCTACACAGGCAAGCCCTGCAATCTATGATCCATCAGAATTAGGGTACAGCCTCCAAACGAATAAGGATACGCCGAATCAGAGATCAGATAGCTGCAAAGCTACCATAGCATAGCCCAGCTGGTCAGCATGTACAGTTTAGACAAAGTCTTGATTAAAGGTAAAATAATCTTGAAAAAATAGAAAATAATAAAATGTATCTCAATAGAAAGAAGATTTCCATCGTCCCAGGACACTAGCAAAAAACTGCAGTATAATAGGAGTGGAAAGGGGTTATTTATACCTTATTGGCCTACTGAGAGAGAGATATAATTTTGCCCCTGTACAAATCATTAGTAAGACCTCACCTGGAATCTGCAGTTTAGTTTTGGGCACCAGTTTTCAAAAAGAATATTGGGGAACTGGAGAAAGTGCAGAGAAGGGCAACCAAACTGATAAGAGATATGTAGGAGCTCAGCTATGAGGAAAAATTAGAGGAACTGAATCTATTCCCTCTTGAGAAGAGGAGATTAAGGGGGGATATGATCAACATGTACAAATACAAAAGTGGTCCATATCGTGAACTTGGTGTTGAGTTATTCTTTTTAAAGTCATCACAAAGGACAAGGGGGCATGCTTTACGTCTGGAGGAAAAGAGATTTCATCTCCAAATACAGAAAGGTTTCTTCACAGTAATGCCGCGTACACACGACCATTTTTAATGACTAGAAAAATGCAATTTTTTAAAATGGTCATTAAAAATGATCGTGTGTGGGCTTCAGAGCATTTTTCACGACGTGAAAAATGCCCATGAAAAAATTGGAACATGCTCTAATTTTTCTCGTCGTTTTTCACCTCGTCGTTTTTCTCGTCATGAAAAACGGCCGTGTGTAGGCTTTAACGACGTGAAAAAAAATGCGCATGCTCAGAATCAAGTATGAGACGGGAGCGCTCGTTCTGGTAAAACTAGCATTCGTAATGGAGATAGCACATTTGTCACGCTGTAACGGACTGAAAAGCACGAGGCTGAAAAGCGTGAATCGTCTCTCAACAAACTTTACTAACACAAGGATCAGAAAAAGCAGCCCAAAGGGTGGCGCCATCCAAATGGAACTTCCCCTTTATAGTACCGTCGTACGTGTTGTACGTCACCTCGCTTTACTCAAGCATTTTTTTCCACGATAGTGTGTAGGCAAGGCAGGCTTGAGAAGAATCACGTCGAGAAAAACGCTGTTTTTTTCAATGACATTAAAAACGGTCGTGTGTACGCGGCATAAGTGCTGGGAAAATGTGGAATAGACTCCCTCCAGAGGTGGTTCTGGCCTGCTCAGTAGATTGCTTTAAAAAAGGCCTGGATTATTTCCTAAATGTACACAATATAACTGGATACTAACATTTAAAGCTAAATATGATCCTGAGAAAATCCGATTGCCTCTCAGGGGATCAGGAAGGAATTTTTTCCCCTGCTGTAGCAAATTGGAGCATGCTTTGCTGTTTTTTTTTTGCTTTCCTCTGGATCAACTGTAGGTGTAGGTTTGTGTATATGGGATTGTATTATTATTTTTTTTTGGTTGAATTTGATGGACTTGTGTCTTTTTTCAACCTGACTATGTAACAATGTTGCAGATATTAATGCATCCACTGACACTAATTTTGAGGGTTGTTATCGTGTCCACCGAAACAAGTGTTGAGAATTATTATTGCATCCACTGACATCAATGCTGGGGGTTGTTATTGCACCCACTGACACAATTGATTTATTGTACTCCAACTTCTTCTGTGTGCATTGCAATATGCTGCAAAAAATGCCGCAGGACTGACATTTTTGGGTGTTGAGGTGTGAAAATGCCCTATTGTGCGACCCTCTAGAAGTATTGGGATCTGCACTTGAGGTCTAGTTCCCCTAGGTGGTAATCTCTGCTGTAGTGAACAACACTACAACTTGGCTCACAGATTATTGGTTAAATTGTGTACAATGTAGATTTTCCAAAGTTCACTCTTCTCAGCTCCCATGTGGCCTTGCTATACTATTACACATTGTAAGCCAGGACCTGTTATATGTCCGCAAAATATAGCTCATAACAATATGACAGACCTGTGAGTATGAAAATGTCTGCTGGCTAAAAAATAAACCATGATGACATGTTGATACAATTAGAAGAAAATAAACAAGCATTCTTGAACCAGTGACAGACAGTTTGTTGGATGTTCATAAAATGTCTGCCAATCGGTGCCTAGAAACAAAAAGCAGCCTAATTTAATAAAAAAAAATATTCTTACATGCTGTTCTTAGGCCGCTTTCATACTGAGGCGCTTGAAAAACTGCCAGTAAAACACTGAGCGCTTTTGAAGCGCTTTTCAGGCACTTTTGAAGCGCTTTCAATTAATTTCAATGGAGAGGGGCGTTTTTTCAGCGCACTGCCCCAGTGTGAAAGCATTCATTGATTTTAATGGAAATACGTTTTCAGGCGCTTTTTTTAGTGTGAAAGCGCCTAAAAAAGCGCCTCAGTGTGAAAGTGGTCTAAGTAGAACTAAAAGAAAAACCTTTTTTTTTTCATTTTGGATAGAGAAAGTAAGGTTTACCTCCTGTCAGGTATTTTTTTCCAGTCCTATTCGGGAGACTTCCTTTCACTTCCTGTCCAACAGCCAAATCAGGAAGTGTGAGGAAAACCCTCTGAAGTGAATGAATCCCTGGTTGTCCCCAAAACTAGTGTCCCCATTGGGAGATGTCCCCTCCATTCCTGTTCTGCAGACAAACCAAAATTTGGGATTTTATTTCACTTTTAATTTCGGTGATAACAGTCACCAGGAATCCCCATTAGGATGACTTTCCCTAATGTTGACACTGACAGCAATAAAAACCTGACAGATGTTTCTGTACAAAACTAAAAAACTACTTTTGCCTTTAATTATAGTTTAGGCGCAGTTATCCATAGCAAGCATATAGAAATAGTTGCTATGGGTTATTGCATATAAAATCTAGCAATTAGGAAAAAGAACTCTGTATTGCCTGAGGCCTATGGAAGCTCATGCATCAGTAAGTGTCACCTTTATCTAATAGTTAAATACTCAAAATTTCAATTTAATCAGACCCTGCGTGTATTAGAAATAATAACAGTTGATAGCCTCCTGAACCAGGGCATCTGAGCCTGTGCACCATACATTCTTGGTATGTTTCCCCACCCAGAAAGCCCGGGTGCTGCATATAATTTTTACTGAATGAATGCAAAGCATTCTCTGATTGGACAAGATGGAGAGCGTGAGGTCACTCCTCCAATTCCTTCAATCAGAAAATGTTTTGCATCAATTCAGAAAATACAAATCATTCTCTGAATGGTGCTGTTGCTGAGCAGCTGTGTTCAGAATGCATAAGGGCAGCCACTTGGCATGGGACCCAGGAGCAAGTGGAGTTTACTGGAGTAGCAGTATCTACATTAGTCCAGCTTCCAGCGGCATTGGCCAGGTATGTCATATACATAGTACATAATTACCTTGGTCTAAACTGGATATCCATACCTGGAACACTTCTTTATGTCCTCTATTTTTACATGGTGAAGGTATTCCAGTCAAAAGGTATGTCAACAATTTTTGTTCCAAAATGTTCTCATAGCACTTCATGTTATCATCCAGATCAATCTTAACCTTGGAGATGCTTAAAAATAACATATTATACTGAATTTGATTGTATCACTAGCAAGGTACTCAAGGGTTAGTTGGGATCATGTGCGAGCGAAAGAAAGCCCGCAGGTTTCAGCATGAATCCCTGTTGCTTAACAGCCGGATATCCTTAGAGATTAAATAGAGAAGAATTCTGATGTTGCCTTGGTTAACTTATTGTATTGTGCTAATAAACGTTGGATGTCACATTACATTTTCTCAGGGATTGTCTTTATTCTTTCTGGTTTTCTGTAAATTCAATGTACATTTCAAAGTATTTTTATTCTTCCATAATGATTTCACTAAACTCAACTTTTATTTAGAAAAGGAGAATAATTTCCACATTGGGAATCCTTTTTTTGTTCAACCTTAATGCCTCATGCCCACGGACATTTTTACAGCCGTGTTTTTGAGCGTTTTTTACAGCTTAAAAACGCCTGTCCATGTTAGTCTATAGCTTCATGCCCACCTAGACGTTTTTGAGCTGCAAATAGCATAGACGTTTTTAAGCTGTAAAAAAAACCCAGGACCAGTGCGTTCCTCAGCGTCAGAATTAGGCAGAAAAAAACGCGAGCGTCAAAAAACGCGCAAAAACGCGCACTAACGCGCGGTCGCGTTTTTAGCTCCGACGTTTTTTTTTGTTTTTTTTTTTCAAAAAAAAAAATATATATTTACAATAACATGGACAGGCGTTTTTAAGCTCTAAAAAACGCAGCTGTAAAAACGTCAGTGGGCATGAGGCTTAATAAAGGTACAACAAAGTTTACCATGCACACAGCTTGTACAGGTTGCAGATGTTTCTGGGACCTGCTGCTGCTGTGTTCAGTCCTGCATTAGGATGCATTAGAAGAGACAGCTGTATGCAATTATGCCATACCTGGTCAATCCCCCTGGAAGCTGGAAATCCCTCTAGAGCAGGGATCTCCAAACTACGGCCCTCCAGCTGTTGTGGAACTACACGTCCAATGAGGCATTGTAAAACTCATAATTCACAGACATGACTAGGCATGGTGGGAATTGTAGTTCCTGAACAATTGGAGGGCCATTATTTTGAGACCTCTGTTCTAGAGGACACCTCTACTCCAGTGATCTCCACTTACGTCCAGGTCCCTGCTGCCTACTGAACACCGGAGCTTGTTTGCTCAGCATGGGCGCCATTCAGAGAACATTTTGCTTTTTTTGAATGACTGCAAACTGTTCACTGATTGGACAAGATCTCCCCGATCTTGACATTACTGCCTCAAATTGTGCAACAAGAGAACACTTTGAATTCACTGAGAAAATGTAAAGCATTCCTTGAATGGTCCCTGTACTGAGGGAGTGACCTCCTTTGTTCATTGTGTTGAGTAAGTACTTACTACACTTGTTCCATATTTAAGGGGTATCGGCTAGGAATGGTACATGCATAGTTACATTGATTCAAGTTGGACTGATGTAATAATGTAAAAATATCTATACCTAAAAATTTGTATTTAAAATGCAATTAATTAAAGAGGTTATAAATCTCCAAAAAAAGCTAAAAAACAAAACAAAAAAAAAACCTGCAAGACAAAGGCATAATGAGCTAGTATGTATGAAATACTTACCTTAGAAAGATGCCCTGGATCGGCACATCGCTGACAGGGCCGACATGTTTCCGGAGTTACTTGGGTTTGCGGGCTTCTGCACTATGATTGGCCACGATTACATAACTCATGCGTGTGCGCACAGGAGCCACCGGTCACAACACGGGCCCTGAAGAAACGGTACAAGCCGGCCGTTCGCATGTGCCGATGACACCAGTGGCAGCGTATACAGTAAATATACAGTAAATATAGCAATATAGCAAGTTTAGGAGATATTTACAGTACCTACAGGTAAGCCTTATTATAGGCTTACCTGTAGGTACAATTAAAGAGGAAGACTTTACTTCCTCTTTAACCACTTAAGCCCTAGACCAATATGCAGCTTAAAGACCTGGCCACTTTTTGCGATTTGGCACTGCGTCGTTTTAACTGACAATTGCACGGTCATGTGACGTGGCTCCCAAACAAAATTGGCGTCCTTTTTTTGCTCCCAAACAAAATTGGCGTCCTTTTTCTGCCACAAATAGAGCTTTCTTTTGGTGGTATTTGATCACCTCTGCGGTTTTTATTTTTTGCGCTATAAACAAAAATAGAGCGACAAAAAAAAATCGCAATAAGCGTCTATTGATTGGTTTGCGCAAAAGTTATAGCGTTTACAAAATAGGGGGTCGTTTTATTACTAGTAATGGCGGCGATCAGTGATTTTTTTCGTGACTGTGACATTATGGCGGACACATCGAACACTTTTGACCCTATTTTGGGACCATTGTCATTTTTACAGCGACCAGTGCTCTAAAAATGCACTGGTTACTGTAAAAATGACACTGGCAGTGAAGGGGTTAACCAGGAGGGGGTGCTGTAGGGGTTAAGTGTGTCCTGATTTGTGTTTCTTACTGTGGGGGGGCGTGGCTTAGCATGTGACGTCACTGATCATCGTTCCCTATTACAGGGAACAGACGATCAGTGACAGGCTCACTAGAAAGCACGGGGAGAGGTTTGTTTACACTTACCTCTCCCCGTTCTTCCTCTCTGTGACCCGATCGCGGGACACCAGCGGCAATCGGGTCCGCTGTTCCCGCGGGGACGGTCACGGAGAAGAGGACCGGGTCGCGAGCGCGCCGGCGGCGGCACGCTCGCGACCCGCGGCTGGGCTCTTAAAGGGGACGTACCTGTATGCCCATGTGCCCAGCTGTGCCATTCTGCCGACGTACATCGGTGTGCGGCGGTCCTCAAGCGGTTAAAGAGATGGGTATGTGTATGGTGAAGGAAGGTAAGGGTAGAACCGGGGAGGTATAATTCACCTGCCCCCTAAATGATCACATATGTTTTTTGGCAAGATATATATATATATATATATATATATATATATATATACAGGGCCGGACTGGGAATAAAATCCAGCCCTGGAAAAAAATTGATAACAGCCCCACAGCATTATTATACCAGCATAACGTCATTATTTTCTTGTTCATGAAAGGGAAAACCATACATTTTAAAGCACATTTGAAGAGTGTATTATATATAGATAAGACAGATATGAAAGCACATAGGGCTTTATATATGTATAAAATGCAAATTCCAGTTAAAAGTGGTAAAAGTGGTCAATCATCAAGGGGGACCCAAGGAACTCAGAACGTGGGGGGGGGGGGGAAACCACCTTCCGCAGAAAGAATACACTAAGGTAAGGGGGGTGGGTTACTGATATAGGGGGGAAACCTTTATATCAATGCCCCCTTACATTATCGTATTCACTCCCCCCTTACATCAGTGACCCCCCCCTCAGATTGGCCTAGCGGTGCTGTCACTGACCTTCTCTGGTACACCGTGCAGGGCTCAGTCAGTTGGCTCCAGCTCTGTGGCTCTGGTTTTATCCTATATAGTCTCCTCTCCACAGTCCCCACACATCTGACTTCTCCCATGACCCCCATCCCAGCGGTGCTCCCACTCTTGACTCCTCTCCAGACTCCCTCAAAGACTGCAGACATGATACAGGAGATGGTCAGAGGCTGCAGACATGATACAAGAGCTCAATGCAGCCCCACCAGTACCCATCAAATGCAGCCTCATCAGTGCCCATCAAATGCAGCCTCACTGTGCCCATCAATGCAGCCTCACTGTGCCCATCAATGCAGCCTCCCTGTGCCCATCAATGCAGCCTCCCTGTGCCCATCAATGCAGCCACACTGTGCCCACCAATGCAGCCACACTGTGCCCACCATTGCAGCCTCACTGTGCCCATCAAATGCAGCTTTACTGTGCCCGTGAATGCAGTCTCACTGTGCCCATGAATGCAGCCTCTCCTATGCCCCATGTCCCAGTCTGCAGTCCCTGTCTGTGGGAAGGTGTGTTGTTGATGCTCGGTACGGTACCTTCCATGCCAGCAGGATATCCATGATCACCATCAGCAGGCAGGATATGTTCTTGTTTTGAATGGGGACAGTGGTCCTTCCAGAGGATGTGTTTGCTGTGAGATGGAGTGGTCCCTGGCCACCTGCACCTTCAGCCGTCCTCATTTTCTGGCCCCAGTCAGCCTGTCCTCTGGTCCTGGGGAATTGAGAGCACTGGGGGGGAGCTGGAGAGAAGGGGGAGCGGAGAGCACTGGTGGGGTTGGAGAGCACATGGGTGGGGGAAAAGAGCAGGGGGGAGGCTTGAGAGCACTGGGGGGGGATGCCAAAAAGAACAGGGGTGGAGAGCATGGGAGGCTGAGAGGGGGGCTGGAGAGCACTGAGGGGGCCAAGAGTGTGGGAGGTAAAGAGCACTGGGGGGGGGATCTTGAGAGCACTGGGGGGAGAAAGAACAGGGGTGGAGAGCACTGGGGGGTACAAAGAGCAGGGGGGAGTGGAGAGCACTGGGGGGTGGAGAGCAATGGAAGGAGCTTGAGAGCACCAGTGGGGGCCAGAAAAAACAGGGGTGGAAAGTACGGGGGCTGGAGAGCACTATGGGGGGCAGAGAGCACTGGCGGGGTTGGAGAGCACATGGGTGGGGGCAAAAAGAACAGGGGTGGGGAGCACGGGGGGCTGGAGAGCACTATGGGGGGTGGAGAGCACTGGCGGGGTTTGAGAGCACATGGGTGGGGGCAAAAAGAACAGGGGTGGGGAGCACAGGGGGCTGGAGAGCACTATGGGGGGCGGAGAGCACTGGCGGGGTTGGAGAGCACATGGGTGGGGGCAAAAAGAACAGGGGTGGGGAGCACGGGGGGCTGGAGAGCACTGGGGTAGGGGCTGGAGAGTGATGGGGGAAGCGGAGAGTGCTGGGGGGGCTTGAGAGCACTGGGGGGGAGCCAAAAAGAACAGGGGTGGAGAGCATGGGAGGCTGAGAGGGGGGGCTGGAGAGCACTGAGGGGGCCAAGAGTGTGGGAGGTAAAGAGCACTGGGGGAGATCTTGAGAGCACTGGGGGGGGAGAAAGAACAGGGGTGGAGAGCACTGGGGGGTACAAAGAGCAGGGGGGAGTGGAGAGCACTGGGGGGTGGAGAGCAATGGGGGGAGCTTGAGAGCACCAGTGGGGGCCAGAAAAAACAGGGGTGGAAAGTACGGGGGGCTGGAGAGCACTATGGGGGGCGGAGAGCACTGGCGGGGTTGGAGAGCACATGGGTGGGGGCAAAAAGAACAGGGGTGGGGAGCACAGGGGGCTAGAGAGCACTATGGGAGGTGAAGAGCACTGGCGGGGTTGGAGAGCACATGGGTGGGGGCAAAAAGAACAGGGGTGGGGAGCACGGGGGGCTGGAGAGCACTATGGGGGGCGGAGAGCACTGGCGGGGTTGGAGAGCACATGGGTGGGGGAAAAAAGAACAGGGGTGGGGAGCACGGGGGGCTGGAGAGCACTGGGGTGGGGGCTGGAGAGTGATGGGGAGAGCTGGAGAGCACTGGGGGGGAGAAAGAACAGGGGTGGGGAGCACTGGCGGGAGTGGAGAGTACTGGGGGGGGAGAACAAGGGTGGAGAGCACTGGAATGGTGGCTGGAGAAGGATGGGGAGAGCTGGAGAGCAGGGGGGCAGAAAGAACAGAGGTGGAGAGAACTGTGGGGGGGCTGGAGAGTATGGTGGGGGAGGAGAGCACTGGGGGGGGAGCCACAAAATAAGTTGGATAGGAGGATCGGCAGGGGGGCGCATATAGAGGAAATGAGCTTTCTATATTCCTCCATACAGCCGCGGAATGCTTGATTCTCCTTCCCCCCCACCCTTTCTGCAAGCATTCAGCAGCTGTATGGAGGAATATAGAAAGCTCATTTCCTCTATATGCGGTCCCCCTGCCGATCCTCCTACCCAGGCACACAGGGCGGCCTGTACGGCGGGCATCTCCTGCAGTGCTCCCTGTCCCCTCTCTCCTGCTCCTGTTTATCACGGAGCTGACCTGGCTGGATCTGTGTTCGACGGTGACGCTGTAACACGGTCCCGTCCCCCTAGACCGGCTCCTGTGATAGGCTGAACGCTGACTCTATCTACTATCACACGAGCCGGTCTAAGGGGGCGGGACCGTGTTACAGCGCCGCCGCCGAACACAGACCGAGACAGGCAGCTCCGTGATACACAGGAGCAGGAGAGAGGGGAGCACTGCAGCCGCAAATGAAACCGGCCCCAGGACAGGCAGCCTACCGGAAAATCTCCCGTTATCCCGGTAGGCCAGTCCGGCCCTGTATATATATACTGTATATATATATATATATATATATATATATATATATTTTTTTTTTTTTCTTTTTTTGTTACGTTACAAACACAGGGAGTAAGGGGAGATAGGGGTAATAAAGGGGGGAGATATGGGGAGCAAGGATTAGAACATTTAGTATTTTCTAATGCCGCGTACACACGATCATTTTTCCCGTTGAGAAAAATTAAATGTTTTCCTTTGGACGAGAAAAACTATCGTCTGTGGGCTTTTTGTCGTTTTTCTCGACGGGAAAAACGGCATTAATCACGACGAGAAAAATTAGAACATGCTCTAATTTTTCTCGTCGTGATTCCCGTCGTTTTTTTCCGTGGCAGTTTTCCCATAGGGAAACACTGCCGGGGAGCCCACATACGGTCGTTTTTTTCGACCAAAAAAAAATGTCATTTAAAACGGCCGTGTGTGGGGGGAACAAGCTGTTCCTCGTTTTTCACGTCGATTTTCTCGACTGTGTTTTTACCGTCGAAAAAATCGATCGTGTGTACGCGGCATAAGGGTGGAGTTTTTGCATCTGGGTGTGGGGTGCCCTCTCACATTGTCTCTTGCCTTATTGTTATTATGATAAGGTCCTAGGAGATACACCTTTTATAAATGTTTGTTAGTGTATTTATGTTGTGTTGAGCTTCAGATGTTAGTTTATTGGAAGAATACTATATTGTCTTTTTTATAGTGACATTTTGTGTTTTGTAACTCTTTTTTAAATTGAATAAAAAAAAAATGCAATCAATAATTTAACATAATCGACTGTATAGGAGGAATGAAACTGGTTGAGGAAAAGCCGTGTACTACTGGCAAAACTAAGCACAGCAGCAAGCACAGAGTGGTCCTTCCTGCATCAACAAGGTCTCTCACAGGCAAATATTTTGAGGAAGGCAGGTATTTCCAGAAGTTCTATTTAAGCACTTCTGCAGAAGCAGAAAACAGGCAATGTTAAGGATCGAAAATGCAGTGGTCAGTCAAGGAAACAGATGAAAGATACATCATGCTGACTTCCCTTTGCAATTGGAAGATTTCCAGTGGCCCATCAGCTTAGACGTGGCAGAAAGTAGTGAGACCCTGTTATGTCCATCTACAGTCCAGAAAAGTCTGCTCAGAAGTGTTTTTTTATGGAAGAGTTGCAGCTAAAAAGTCGTACCTCCGATGTAGAATTTAGGCTAAGCAATCCGCCTACACTTAAAAACAGGAGAACTGGTATGCATAGAAATAGCATCAGGTGTCTGCAGGCGACAATGAAATATGGTGGAGTTTCCTTGCAGGTCTGAGGCTGCCTGGAATTGGGGATTTGGTCAGAAATAATAATCTCCTCAATGCTAAAAGGTGCAGGCAGATACTTATCTATCAAGCAAGTAGGGAGGCATATGATCAGTCTCAAATTCATTCTGCTGCAGGACAAGGACCCCAAATGTACAGCCAAAGTCATACAGGACTATCTTCAGTGAAAAGAACAAGGAGTCCTGAAAGTGATGGATTGGCCCCCAGAGAGCCTGATCTCAAAATCAACAAGTCTGTCTGGGATTATATGTAGAAACAGAGGCAACTGAGACTGCCTAAATCCACATAAGAACTGTGGTTAGTTCTCCGGGATGTTAAAACAACCTACCTGCTGTGTTTCCTTAAAAACTGTGTGTGTAAGTGTACCTAGGAGAATTGATGTTGCTTTAAAAGCACAGGGTGGATACACCAAATATTGATTAGATTTCGTTTTTTCTCTTCATGCACTTTGTAGGTATTTAGTTAATCAATAAAAATGATCCATTGTACTATATGTTTTGTTGTATATTGTTATATAAGGCATCCACACTTTACAAGATTTTTTCACAAATGGTTATGACTTTTGCACAGTATTGTATATAGTATTTTAAAGTGATACTAAAGGCTGTTTTTTGTTTAAGTAAAAAAAAAAAAAAAATGGAGGTAATATTTACCTGCTCTGTGCATTGATATTGCACAGGAAAGTCCCTTGCTGTCTTCTTCTGACAGTGCCCTGATGGTATTGTCACCTTCTCTCCTTTTGTGGGTACCTCCTTAGCAATCCTGGTGTTAAGGAATAAGGGGCCACCTGTGCACAGCCAGTGAGGCTGTGGGCATCCATAGACATACGCAGCACTGGCAAGCCACGTCCCCACTCCCTAGCAGGATTTTGACTGACAGCAGCGGGAGAAGTGAGACCAGGAAGTGAAGCTGCAGCTGAGACAGTGCTGGGGTGGTGACAGTCACGTAAGTGTTTAGGAATGGGGGACGGTAGAACAGGTAGTGTGTCGTTTTTTACCTTAATTCAGTGAATTAAGGTGCTGGGGGCTTTTAAGGGTTTAAACAGGCATCCAAGACCCGACACATTGCCTTCAAACCACCATTCTCAAATGTCTCTAAAAAGCTATCCACTTCGGATTGCCTTTCAGAGGGGCAGCAATTATGGCGCATGTATGAATGACCCCAAAAAAATCAGTGAGCATTAAAAGAGAAGTGTGAGATAAAAAAATAAACATACATACTCACCTAGGTGGATCCCATCATCTCTAACACCAAAAACTCAGCGTTTAAAGACCGCTGATCGCTCAGTTCTCATTTTTCAGTGAGCAGGAAGCCCATGACTGTCAGTCACTGGCTCTCTGCTCTGCCGCCCAAGGACTCATTGGAGTCCTGGGCTATGGAGGGGGTGGAAGCAGCTGGCTCAGGCTCTAGGCGGTGCACTGAGAGGCTGAGCCATCTGCCGGTAAGGCCCCTGGGCGGATCCCAACATTAAAGTCAGGATCCCTATAGAGTCTGGAGTGGCTGAGTGATGTCAGCCTATAGCAGAATTTAGCCTATTGTCAGCTGAATATGGGTCACAGGAGTGCAGAACTACCGTATTTATCGGCGTATAACACGCGCCGGCGTATAACACGCACCCCAAGTTTAGGAGGGAATTTTAAGGAAAAAAACTTTTAGGAGGGAAATTCAAGGAAAAAAAAACTTACATTTAAATGCAGCATGCAGCCTTGCCCAGTGTCCATCTGCAGCCTTGCCCAGTGTCCATCTGTCCATCTGCAGCCTTGCCCAGTGTCCATCTGTCCATCTGCAGCCTTGCCCAGTGACCATCTGTCCATATGCAGCCGTGCCCAGTGTCCATCTGTCCATCTGCAGCCTTGCCCAGTGCCTTTGCAGCCTTGTCAGTCTCGGCGTTTTTTAAATTTGGCGCCGATTTCTGTGGAGAGGAGCGAGCGGGGCCGAGTGTACTTCGGCTAGACTCGGCTCCTCTCGCAGTCCCGCCCATCTCCACTGACTGCGCCGCTGACAGAGAAAGCCGAGTGTACTTCGGCTAGACTCGGCTCTGCTTACAGTCAGGGGCAGGACTGCGAGAGGAGCCGAGACTAGCCGAAGTACACTCGGCTTTCTCTATGTCAGCGGCGCAGTCAGAGATGGGCGGGACTGCGAGAGGAGCCGAGTAAAGCTGAGTGTACTTCAGCTTCGGCTCCGCTCGCTCCTCTCGCTCGTTTCAGCAGGGGAATCGGCGGAGTATCGGCGTATAACACGCACCCACGATTTTCCCCTGATTTTAAGGGGAAAAAAGTGCGTGTTATACGCCGATAAATACGGTAAGTGCACTTCTGTGACCCACAGGGGACATAGGGCCAAAAGAGCATTGGCCCTAGTTCTCCTTTAAAAGCTATGCTGGTGTAGCGGGTACTCCAAATTTAGGGGGGTCCCTGTGTCTAAATTTAGGGGGATGACCCAAGCACTAGTATGATTCAGGCCTTCTAATTGTTCTGGACTCTGCTTTATTGCTGTGTGCCTATGTAGTGTTCCCTGTGGCCTGCAGGTGGCGCTGCCATGTTGGGTCAGGGTTGAACCATAGGTTACATTGGCGCTATTTGATGTCCTCTCTCGGCTACCATGCAGTGGGCTGGTTCTGCCTGCTGTGCATGCCGGGAGAGGATATAAAAGAGGCAGACGCCATTTTATTGGGAGAGACCCGGGGACCAGTACCTGGAGGAGTGTGCCCCCTAAGGAGGGGGGTGCGTACCCCAACTGAGGAGTCTCGGGCACCTTCGGCCCGAGACCGCAACGTTCCAGGTAGGCATGTATCAATGCAAAAAAAAGTTTTAAAAACGGCCGTTTTTTTAGGAGCAGTGATTTTAATAATGCTTAAAGTGAAACAATAAAAGTGAAATATTCCTTTAAATTTCGTACCTGGGGGGTGTGTATGATATGCATGTAAAGTCGCGCATGTTTCCCGTGCTTAGAACTGTCCCTGCATAAAATGTCATTTTTGAAGGAAAAAAAGTCATTTAAAACTCACTCGCGGCTATTAATGAATTGTCAGCTTTTATCAATACATAGAAAAGTCATTGATAAAAAAAAAAAAGCGTGGGGGTTCCCCCAAATTCAATTACCAGGCCCTTCAGGTCTGGAATGGATATTAAGGGGAACCCTGCCGCAAATTTAAAAAAAAAATGGCATGCGGTTCCCCCTAAATATCCATACCAGGCCCTTCAGATCTGGCATGGATTTTAAGGGGAACTCCACCCCAAATTTAAAAAAAAATGGCGTGGAGTCCCCCCAAAAATCCATACCAGACCCTTATCTGAGCACGCAACCTGGCCGGCCGCAGGGGAAGAGGGGGGGACGAGAGAGCGGCCCCCCTCCCTCCTGAACCGTACCAGGCCACATGCCCTCAACATGGGGAGGATGTCCCCATGTTGATGGGGACAAGGGCCTCATCCCCACAACCCTTGCCCGATGGTTGTGGGGGTCTGCGGGCAGAGGGCTTATCGGAATCTGGAAGACCCCTTTAACAAAGGGGACCCCCAGATCCCGGCCCCCCCCCCCTATGTGAATTGGTAAGGGGTACATTGTACCCCTACCATTTCACGAAGAAAGCGTAAAAAAAGTAAATAAAAACACACAAACACCTTGGAAAAGTCCTTTATTAAAAAAAAAAAAAAAAAACATTCCAGCGATGAAATCCAGTGTCCCGCGGTGATCCCGATGTCCAGCGCTGTCCGTCATTGGTTGTGCCTGAGCGGACCTGATGGGGAACTTCCTCCGCAGTGTTTTAAATGTATAGACCCGCCCCTTCTAAAGTTCCCCATCAGGTCCGCTCAGCGGACCAGATGCGGAAAGCGAGAAGGGGCGGGTCTATTCATGTATTACAAAGTGAAGGAAGTTCCCCATCAGGTCCGCTCTACGAGGGGGCGGACCTGATGGGAACTTCCTTCACTGTGTAAAACGTGAATAGACCCGCCCCTTCTCATGTACCGCATCTGGTCCGCTTAGCGGACCTGATGGGGAATTTTAGAAGGGGCGGGTCTATTCATGCATTACACAGTGAAGGAAGTTCCCATCAGGTCCGCCCCCTCGTAGAGCGGACCTGATGGGGAACTTCCTTCACTTTGTAATACATGAATAGACCCGCCCCTTCTCGCGTTCCGCATCTGGTCCGCTGAGCGGACCTGATGGGGAACTTTAGAAGGGGCGGGTCTATACATTTAAAACACTGCGGAGGAAGTTCCCCATCAGGTCCGCTCAGGCACAACCAATGACGGACAGCGCTGGACATCGGGATCGCCGCGGGACACTGGATTTCATCGCTGGAATGTTTTTTTATTTTATTTATTGTTTTTTTTTAAAAAAGGACTTTTCCAAGATGTTTGTGTGTTTTTATTTACATTTTTTTACACTTTCTTCGTGAAATAGTAGGGGTACAATGTACCCCTTACCAATTCACATGGGGGGGCCGGGATCTGGGGGTCCCCTTTGTTAAAGGGGTCTTCCAGATTCCGATAAGCCCCCTGCCCGCAGACCCCCACAACCACCGGGCAAGGGATGTGGGGATGAGGCCCTTGTCCCCATCAACATGGGGACATCCTCCCTGCGGGACCCAGGTACATATACACCGCCTGACCTCTAAACTAGAGGACACAGGTTTGTGGCATGGGTGCCTCTCTTTTGCCCTAGGAGGAGAGGGTGGTGCTACACGGGGAACACTACTTCTGAAAAGTCTTGCAAGCCACTGTATTAATATCTATATACTTCTGTAGCGCCTGCCCCTCTCCTCTCTCCGTGCGGCTCGCACTGTCTCTCGTCTAGGGGTATCTGGTAGGGTGGAGAGAGAGAGAGCGGGTGGGCTACGCCTAGCTTCCACCACGTGGGAATACCTGTGGTATCAGCAATGTCTCATTTACCTTCGGGTCTGTGTTGCGCACCCGGATCCTCCCTCCAAGAGTCACCGTAAACTTCGTCCGCCAAGAAGTGAGCCTCACACCATTAAAGTCCAACACTCCTTTATTAGAACACACCATACAGGGACTTCCTTGATAGTTAGGACAGAAAAGGAGGTGTGAGTGTGAATAGGCCCAGACACAAATTCGCTCCTCCACTCTCCTCCGGAAGAGTGAACTATGGTCTCCGCACGAGGTGAAGGGGATCCTTCTGGACGGTCTCCGACAAGAGACTCACCCGTCTCCGGCAGTCTGCTGCACCGGGTCTTCGAGTGAGGAGCTCTCCCCGGTCCATTGCGTCTTACTCAGATTCAGGCCTCCATCCCCGAAGTGCCTTAGGACCCTTCCCTCGCGGAACTCAGTGTTGGGCACTGAGCTCCGGACCTTCTTGCAAGTACCTCACCCCAGGGCTGAAGGTGCCTGGGGTGGAACACGATCTCCGTTGGTCCCCTAGGCCGAGGCCTCCTAGGAGACTAGCACGAACCCACGTCCGCAAGCTGAAGGTGCTTGGGACGAAGACCCCGTGACCAAGATGGCCGGCCCCTTTATCCCCTCTCCCAGCAAGCACGGCGGGCTCCCCGCCCCACCATACCACTACCGAGAGAGGACAAAAAGGAGGCTCAACACACAGTGAGATTCATTCCTCCGGCCACGGTGACAGCGCCACCTGGTGGACCGCAGGGAACATAGCACTGATGTCACCGCTAGATTAAAAAAATGCACCCGGGAAAGTAAGTACCCGCTACACTTCATAAGCCGCTTCCAGGTTTGTGCATACTACTGAAGGCAAAACTAAACTCCCAGTGTACTTACCTCCAACTTCCAGCGATGAGGTGGTTACATCATTCGCATAAGGAAGGGAGGCAGTCATTCCGTCACAGCTCAGTGTACATTTGGTAAAAAACTGCAAGAAGGCAAGTAAGTGTGTATTATTGCAGGAAAGACATAGCATATCTCTTCTGCATTAAAAAGCTGTGTGCTCGCAGTTTTACAATGGTTAGATTTAGTTACACTTTAATTGTGTGCACATACCCTTTATACTATGTATGTGTGCGTCTGTGTGTGTGTTTTGCTTCAACTGAGCCTTAAAAAGACACACAATAGGGGTGGGAATGCAACTGGCGTTTTCTGAGAAAAGATGTTTCTTGGCAAGCGCTAATCAATATTTTTCTTCCTGGCCAGTACTAGGAATGCCTCCCCAGTTGGGACAGTCAATCCTTTCGAGATTGTGCATCCAAATTAATTTCCTGTCTTCAAGGTTCACAGGGCTACAGGGCACAGTACTGTCCAGGGTGCCCAGGGATGGAATCCAAAGCTGAACACTTAGCAGAAGACAAAGCAAGCAAGATTTAGACTGATTAAACCAGGTGGTGTGTACTATTTGCACATATGTACAGGATTTGTCTTACGTCAAGGCTATATTTTCTGAGCAGCATTGCAGTTTAAGGAAGTAATTTGTCAAACGTCTCCCCATCTGCAGGCAAAGGACAAGATCAGTGTTGACTATACTAGCAAGTATGCCATTGAAGGAATGTGAATAGCCTTCACATAGATGAGAATATTGTATGTTTTCTCTTCTCCTTTACTATGCCAGTATCAACAGTGCACCCTTTATGTAGTCTGTATATACTTTCCTCTGTCATGGCAACAAAACTGCTGTCTATATCTTATGTTCTAGCAAGCAGAGATGCTGTAACAGATAATTAGATTGGGGGGGGCAGAATTAATAACTTCAGAATTCTGGTTAGATGAAGTTTGCATAACACAAAAAAATGTAACCTAATTTAGGGACTCTTAACTAAATGGTTTACATTTACAAGTTCACTTTAAAAAGCCTAATGGTTTAATGAAGAATAACCAATATAAGGTTCTCTATATTGTGACTAAGTACTGTACCTGGAGGTACAGCCTTAAACTGAACTGAACGGAAAAATGGAAGACTTTCTATACCATAAGGCATTATGAGGGACATCTAGAAATGTTAAAGTATATCTATGTCAAATCTGTATTTTCTTTTAACTAAATTTTGTTTGTTTTTTGTTTTTTAAATCAGCACAAGGGACGGTCATTATTATCAATGAGAAGTGTTTTGTGTGGTAGTGGCTGCTGGCTTAGTTGGAATCAAAACACCTCTAATTCCCCACCCCTATGCCCCCACAGCAAGTAATGTTCCACTGCTGTATGGGGTTAATACAGTGACTGGACCTGTCATAGGCACTTTCCAAGAGAGACAACTATGCCTGCTCTTTCCGTATCTCCTCTATTCATAGAAGCTTTATTTTAACTTCCTGAAATAAAAAGTGTAGCACCCTGGTGTTTAGGCAGGGTTGCTCCTAAATTTACCTGACAGGCCAATTGTTAGGGATCAATTGATTTCACTCTAAGTCTGTAATTGCTGCACTTCTCTCTTTTGCCACTAGGTGGCCGGGTACCTGGTGGAATTAGATACGAGAAGGGCAATGCAAGGTCAGATTATGGGTACATGGGGTATATCAGCCAATGGGCAGCGGTTTCCTTGAATCCCTTGGCCTGCTGGGAGAACCTATATATTTGGGTGTAGTCAGGTGATAAGTGTTCTGTGCCACCTGGACAGCTGTTGTATTGCCCAGGTTGCTAGGCCGGAGTTTGGGCCTATCCTGGGCACATATGGCTGCTAGGCTGTATGAGGGCCTATCCAGAAGCAAGTCCAACCAGAAGTGGCGGTTCTGCCAGCTGGAGAACCTGTCGTGGTTCTAGAGAGAGAGTTGGAGGTAGAAGGGAAGCTAGTGCCACTAAGGGACCATCCACCTGTAGCGGGTATGTACTTTCCCGGGTGTAAATTTGAATTTGACAGAGACATTAGTGATGTGTAATTCCCTGCAGCCCAGTAGGTGGCGCTGTTGCCCTGGGCTGGGGTTGAATCATTGCTGTGTGCTGTGCCTCCTTTTTGTCCTCCCTCGGCAGTGGTATGGTGGGGCGGGGAACCCGCCGTGCTTGCTGGGAGAGGGTATAAAGGGGCCGGCCATCTTTGTCACAAGGTCGAAGTCCCAGGCACCTTCAGCTTGCGGACGGTGGTTTGTGTCGGTCCTCTGGGTGGCCTAGGCCTAGAGGACAGCCGGAGGTCGTGTTCCATCCCAGGCACCTTTAGCCTGGGGTGAGGTACTCGGATGGAGGTCCGGAGCTCAGTGCCCAACACTGAGTTCCGCGAGGGAAGGAGATCCTAGGGAACCCCGGGAGTGGGTACCCGAATCCATGAAGGTGCAATGGACCGGGGGGAGCTCCTCACTTGAAGACCCGGTGCAGCATATTGCCGGTGACAGCCGAGCCTCTCGTCGGAGACCGCCTGGAAGGAAATTCCCCCTCGTGCGGAGACCGTAACCCACTTTCAGGAAGGAAAGTGGAGAACTACATTGTGTCTGGGCCTATTCGCATCCACACCTCCTTTTCTGTTCTGTTTCTACCAAGGGAGTTCAACTGATTGTGTTCATTCGAGAAGAATAAAGGAGTGTTGAACTTTAATGGTGTGGGGCTCATTTCCTGACAGACATTGTTCAAGGGGACTCTTGGAGGGAGGATCCAGGTGCACAGCACTGACCCGAAGGTAATACAAGAACGTTGCTTATACTGCACTGACACATGTGGTGGTGGAAGCCAGGCGTTGTGTCCCCGCTCCCTCCCCTCTAAGATACCCCTAGACAAGAGAAAGACGAGACGAGAGAAAGAGGGGAGTGGAGGTGGCCGCTACACACCTTATTACCAGGGACCACAGTGAGTAGCTGAAGCATATACCGAAGCAGAATTTTCAATAACCGGGGACGGTGAAGAATCAGGAAACTTCAGCAGGTGTCAAGCCAGGGACCCAGCCAGCGGAAGTGACGCTTGCAGAGCAGCCTTGTGTGTCAAGCCAGGGACCGAGCAGGCCAGTGGGGTGAAGCTTTTGAAGTATTTGGAGTGCCAAGCTAGGGACCCAGCAGAGAAGCGGGGGTGACGCTTGAGGAAGATACTACAGTGAAGATTGGAGGAGCTCATGGGATTCAGTGGCAGTAAATCATCTAGTCTAGTGAGAGAGACTGGGAGCTCAGTGGGCTGAAGAACTAAAAGAAGTGATTGCAGTGGATGTGAAGGAACTGTTACACTTTGTATTAGAAACTTAAAGACTGTTGCCATAGGAGACAGCATTCCTACACATGCAGATGTGGCGTCTTGCTGGAGGCCTTTTCCTGTATGGCTGTCCATCTGTTAAAGTCTCGGAGTCTGCCAATTAGCATTGCAACTATCTAAAGGTGTCCTGGCCCTACCCCTCTCTCCCAAAGTTCTGTTAAAAGAAATAAAAATCTCTTTGCATTCAAGGAGTGTCTGGCGCCCAATGATACTACCTTGCATTACACTCACTTTGCCTCACAACCCGCACCATACAGAAGGATATCATGGCTCTGGAGGTTCTCATTAGACTAAAGGATGCCTGGGACCTTGCTACAAAAGAATTCTAAAAATGTAGAATGGGTGGGTGAATGAAAGGTTGGTCTTTTTCATTCATAGAGTGCTTTTCATTGCTGGAAGCTTTTAAAAAGCTTCTATGAATGGAGGGGAGGGGGCAGAATGTGTCTTGATGAGTGCCTATGACAGGTTAACCACTTAACGACCGCTCACTGTACATATACGTCGGTAAAATAGCACGGACAGGCACAATCACGTACCTGTACGTGACTGCCTTCGTATGGGTGGGGGGTCCGATCGGACCCCTCTCCGGTACAGTGAGCGGTCGGTATCGCTCCGGGAGCGATCC
The DNA here is from genome assembly GCA_029206835.1 of Rana muscosa. Lineage (NCBI taxonomy): Eukaryota > Metazoa > Chordata > Amphibia > Anura > Ranidae > Rana > Rana muscosa. The sequence goes on from CM055118.1 coordinate 921,612,115, forward strand.
GTGATGAGGGGGCAGCCATTGGTTTCTGGCCACCCCCTCACGATCGCTCCCGGCGAATCAAATGCTTCCTCTGCCTGTGTAATGTATATGTAGCGGGCTCACCCCTCTCAACCCCTTCTTCTTCTTCTCGGCTTGCTGTCTTGTCTAGGGGAACCTGGGAGGAGGGATGAGATCCACCACGGCCCATGTCCTCTTCTAGATAGAGGTGAAGGCCCGAACGTATTTACCATCGGGTCGTATGTATAACCCAGGGTCAAATCTTTCCTCGAACTGACCCCCCTTTGCTCCCAGTAACCAGAGTTCCACACCACTGAAAAGGTCCAACTCTTATTTATTCTTTAGCAGCAATAAATCGTCACTTAGCACAGACAGGTTGTGACCAACGAACAGTTCAGTATAGGTGGGGAGTAGGTCAAGGCACAATCCTCAATAGAACTAAACCATTAAGATATCACCAACGGTTATGGCGCACAGTGGCTGTGAATGTACTTCTTTCCTTTTCTGAGTCTCTACCAGCAACTCTGACGAACATGAAATAGGAGTTACCTTCTTTAAGCTGTGGCCCCAGTCAGAGGGAAGACATCCTTCCGAGAGAGTTACCGGAGGCCCTACCGTCACCGGCAAATGCTGCACTGGGCTGTTCGGAAGGGTTACACTCCCCGGCCTCCTCGTCTCAGATTCGGGCGCCCAACACCTTAGGGCCCCTTGGACTCCTCCACCCTTGCGGAACCCAGTCAAAGGAGCTGGGTCCCAGGCCTCCTCACTAGTACCTCACCCCAGGGCTAAAGGTGCCTGGGATGGACTCCATCTCTTGCTCCGGCCAGGTCAAGGGCCCCTGTGCCCAGAACTCCAGAACGCCCGCACCCAGGCCGAAGGTGCCTGGGCGCGGCGATATCCTCCGACTCTGAACCCCGTGCTCAGGGCGTCCGCCCCCTTTATCTCCTCTCCCCAGCGTCACAGCAGGTTCCCCGCCCCGCTGTACAACCGCCGAAAAGGGACAAAAAGAGTACAGTCTTGCAGTGAGGGTTCAACTCCCGGCCCAGGGCAACAGCGCCACCCTCGGACCCCAGTGAACCTCACACCACCAGAGTCCTCCATAAACAACAATCAGTGCATCTGGGTTACACTACCACCCAGATGCTTCCCTTAAATTTAAATACCCGCTACATATACACAGGCAGGAGGAAGTGATGTCATCTCTCCTGCGGCGCTCACATATACCGGAGCGCCGTGGAGAGAAGACATCAAGTAAGTGCACCAACAGCCCACTGACACGTAGGCACACATAGGCACACGGTCACCCCCCAGTCACCCCCAGATCACCCCCCAGCCCCCAGTCACAGTGTCACTTGCAGTGATCATTTATTTACTGATCACTGCAAACAGTGACATTTGTAACTGTAAAAGTGTCAGTTTTAGGTCCAGGGTAGCCCCCTAACCCCCCCTAATAAAGGTTTAGCCCCTTGATCGCCCCCCAGGTAACCCTTTCACCCCCTAGCACCACTGTGACTAAGCGATCGTTTTTCTGATCGCTGTATACGTATCGGTGGTCCTGCTAGGTAGTCAGTTTTTTTTTAGGTTCGCCGCCAGGTTTTTATAGCGTCGGGTACCCCCATATATTGCCTAATAAAGGTTTAAACCCTTGATCGCCCCCCAGGTAACCCTTTCACCCCCTAGCACCACTGTCACTAAGCGAACGTTTTTCTGATCGCTGTATTCGTTATGCTGGTGCCGCTAGGTAGTCAGTTATTTTTTTAGGTTCGCCGCCAGGTTTTTATAGCGTCAGGTACCCCCAAATATTTCCTAATAAAGGTTTAACCCCTTAAACGCCCCCCAGGTAACCCTTTCACCCGCTTTTGCCAGTCTCACTAAGCAATCATTTTTCTGATCGCTGTATTCGTTATGCTGGTGCCGCTAGGTAGTCAGTTTTTTTTTTAGGTTCGCCGCCAGGTGTTTATAGCATCAGGTACCACCATATATTATCTAATAAAGGTTTTAACCCCCTAATTGCCCCTAGAGTTAACCCTTTCACCAGTGATCACCGTATAAGTGTCACTGGTGACACTGGTTAGCCAGTTAGTTATTTTGTTATTTAGGTTCCCCGTCAGGTTTTTATATAGCGTCAGGTACCCCCATATATTACCTAAAAAAGGTTTTAACCCCCTGATTGCCCCTAGTTAACCCTTTTACCAGTGATCACCGTATAAGTGTTACGGGTGACGCTGGTTAGTTAGTTTGCTTTTTATAGTGTCAGGGCACCCGCCGTATATAACCCAATAAAGGTTTAACCCCCTGATCGCCCGGGGGGTGATATCAATTAGGTTGTAGCGTCAGAGAGGGTCTGCGTCACACCCCAGGCAGCGTCAGGTTAGTGCCAGTAGCGCTTGAAGTATACACCTTCCTTAGTGGTATAGTATCTGAACAGATCAATATATGATCTGATCAGATCTATACTAGCGTCCCCAGCAGTTTAGGGTTCCCAAAAATGTAGTGTTAGCGGGATCAGCCCAGATACCTGCTAGCACCTGCGTTTTGCCCCTTCGTCCAGCCCAGGCAACCCAAGTGCAGTATCGATCGATCACTGTCACTTACAAAACACAACACACATAACTGCAGCGTTCGCAGAGACAGGCCTGATCCCTGCGACTCCAGTGCTGTAGGAGGTGATTTCACCACTACAGTTAAAAAAAAGAGCATATATGCCGAAGCATGGGGGCAGCAGGGGCGGAGGAGCGATTTTGCTCCTAATGCCGCGTACATATGGTCAAAATTCCGATGGAGGCTTGCCCGTGGAAAAGTCTGACCGTCTGTACGCGGCATAACTTTTGCGGGAGGATGCCCTCATGCTTCGGCATATATAAATAGTGCATGTATGCCCATCATTAGAAGTGGGTGGATGAAGGGAGGTATTCTAATGGTGGGCATACCCTGCATGAAAAAAAATATTACAATACATGTCCAACAAGGACCAGCAACGTACTGGTATGTTGCTGGACTTTGAATGTTTATACCAGAATGATGCCTGCGGGTTTAGGTATCATCTTGGTATCATTCTTTTCAGCCAGTGGCCGGCTTTCATGTAAAAGCATTCCTAGTGGCTAATTAGCCTCTGGACTGCTTTTACAAGCAGTGGGAGGGAATGTCCCCCCCCCGGATATAAAAAGCGCCATTGGGAAATTGGGAAAGCATTTTATCACACCGATCTTGGTGTGGTCAGATGCTTTGAGGGCAGAGGAAAGATCTAGGGTCTAATAGACCCCAGTTTTAAAAAAAAAGAGTACCTGTCACTACCTATTGCTATCATAGGGGATATTTACATTCCTTGAGATAACAATAAAAATGATAAAAAAAAATATGGAAGGAACAGTTTAAAAATAAAATAAAAAAGCAAAATTAATAATAAAAAATAAAAAAAGCACCCTGTCCTGCCCTGCTCTTGCACAAAGGCGAACGCAAGCGTCGGTCTGGCGTCATATGTAAACAGCAATTGCATCGTGCCTGTGAGGTATCAACGCAAAGGTCAGATCGAGGGCAGTAATTTTAGCAGTAGACCTCCTCTGTAAATCTAATGTGGTAACCTGTAAAGGCTTTTAAAAATGTATGTAGTTTGTCGCCACTGCGCGTTTGTGCGAAATTTTAAAGCATATCGTGTTTGGTATCCATGTACTCGGCTTAAGATCATCTTTTTTATTTCATCAAACATTTGGGCAATATAGTGTGTTTTAGTGCATTAAAATAAAAAAAAGTGTAAGTTTTGAAAACTGAAAAATATATATATATATATATTTCCTTTCTACATTTTCAAAAACAAATGAGAGCTGTAAAATACTCACCATGCCTCTCAGCAAATAGCTTGGGGTGTCTACTTTCCAAAATGGGGTCATTTGGGGGGGGTTGTGCTATTTTGGCATTTTATGGCCTTCGAAACTGTGATAGGTAGTGAGGAGTGAAATCAAAAATTTGTGCCCTTAGAAATCCTGAAGGCGGTGTTTGGTTTTCGGGGTCCCGTACGCGGCTAGACTCCTAAGAAGTCCCACACATGTGGTATCCCCGTACTCAGGAGAAGCAGCAAAATGTATTTTGGGGTGCAATTCCACATATAACCATGGCATGTGTGAGCAATATATCATTTAGTGACAACTTTTTGTAATTTTTAATTTTTTTTGTCATTACTCAATCACTTGGGACAAAAAAAAAATATTCAATGGGCTCAACATGCCTCTCAGCAATTTCCTTGGTGGGTGTCTACTTTCCAAAATGGGGTCATTTGGGGGGATTTTGTACTGCCCTGCTATTTTAGCACCTCAAGAAATGAGATCAGTCATAAATTAAAAGCTGTGTAAATTCCAGAAAATGTACCCTAGTTTGTAGACGCTATAACTTTTGCGCAAACCAATAAATATACGCTTATTGACATTTTTTTACTAAAGACATGTGGCTGAATACATTTTGACCTAAATGTATGACTAAAATTCAGTTTATTCGATTCTTCTTATAACAAAAACTAGAAAATATATTTTTTTTTCAAAATTGTCGGTCTTTTTCCGTTTATATCGCAAAAAAAAAAATCGCAGAGGCAATCAAATACCATTAAAAGAAAGCTCTATTTGTGGGAAGAAAAGGACGCAAATTTCGTTTGGGTACAACATTGCATGTCTGCGCAATTTCCAGTTAAAGCAGCGCAGTGCCAAATTGTAAAATCACCTGTGGTCTTTATGCTGCGTATTGGGCCGGGGCTTAAGTGGTTAAGCAGCTGTATTAACCCCTGCAGCACCAGAAGATTACTGCTGAGGGGGTATGGGAGGTGCAGAGGATTTCAACTAAAGCCCCGTACACACGGTCGGACTTTTGTTGGACCAACAATCCGACCGTGTGTATGCTCCATCGGACAAACTTTTTTTGCTTTTTTCTTGTTTTCATCGGACAAAAGTTGGGTCTGCAAACGGACAAACTTTTGCCCAACAAAAGTCCGATGGAGCAAAGTCCGACCGTGTGTATTGAAAACCATCGGACTTTTGTCCGATGGACAAAACAACTAATGTTAAAATCAACCAACAATAGCAGAAGTTGACCAAAGGGTGGCGGTAAAGAGCAGAAAAGAGCAGAAAAACCACGTGATGTTGCAAAAAGTTTTGGGAAAGTTTGCAGAAAAGTCAGAGCGTGTGTATGCTATGAGTGTTCCCGACCAACTCCGTTCGGACAAAAAAACACGGAAAAGTCTGATGGAAGTCCGACCGTGTGTACGGGGCTTAAGACAGCAGCCACCAGCACAAAGGATGCTTCTCATTGAATGTACAGTAAGTATTTCCCTTGTTCTGACTTAAGAAAAAAATAAAAATAAAGTTAAACTTTAATCTTTGGATGAAATTCAATTTTTTTCTTTATTTTTTTTGTTTTGTTTTAACAAAGTCAGATCCCAGGATCAGACTAGTTAACGAGGAGGATCCTACCATTATTGTGCTTCACATTTAAAAGTTTAGTTTATGGACCTTCAAGTCTCATTTAACAGTTCTGTTTTTTTCATATTGTTTCTGTTTTGGAAAACCTGATATGTACTTTGACAGTTATTTGTACCTGTTTAATACGAGATTGTAAAGCCATCTGAAAACACTGTGAATAAAATTGTTTGGGGAGAAAAAAAAAAGGCTAAAATCTCTATTAGGTTTATTTTCTTTCTTTGTCCCAAGCTTGAGATTTCCCTTTTTCCTTTACATTCTCTATCACCAAACAGAGGAAGTCACTACAAAAAGTATCCCTATAGTAAGATTTCTTCTTTACTCCTAATCTGGTGACAATTAATATTGTTTGATTTTCTGTCATTCTTGATCCCAGTGACAGTGGTCATTATGATAAATAGTATGAGTGAATCTTCTCAATGGGCATAGCAATAAAAATCGAAAGGGGTTCTAGACCCTAAAAGATAAAAAGTTTGGGTTTTTATTTTAATAATAAAGTCAGTCAAGTTTATGTTGACCCTTGGGGACCACTTGAATAGTTCTTCAGAATTATCTGTATTCTGTTTAGATCTTAGCATACACTTTAACTGTGCCTAAGTAGTACTCTTAAAATGTTATATTTTGGCTTGAATTTCTTTTGAACACTAGCACAAGCGCACTCCCCAAAGTTTCTGTGCCTAGGCATAGTTATATATCTACAGTGTAAAATGCAGCGCCACCTCTTTTTGATTGGTAGTCTCACAAGATTTGGAAATAGATTTGATTATGTCACTACTGAGCTATTCACTGTTCTCCTTGCTGAAGAGAAAGTTGCAGAGAAGAAATCTTACTTCCTCTTTAATTGTCTTTGCATGCATAGGTATTCTTTGCAAAGTGAATTTTCGCTTTGTTTTACCCCTTTCGCTAAGATATGGTAAAATTCACTTTGCAAAGTAAAACTTCAGTTTAAAGGAAACTTGTATTTCTTTTGTAAATAAGGGGCATTTTATATTGTGTCTCTTGCCTTCTCAGCTTGCAATCTCACTTACACCACACTATATAAAATAGTAATCTATGATGTTGTAATTAATTGTTAAAAAAATTATAATGCACTCTGGAGCTGATAGAGCTGAAACAGTGCAATGGGATGTCCAAGGGTCGGGTCAGGGTAAGGAGCTCAGGAGCTGAGTCACAGTAATGATATGTTACAGCACAATTGTACACTTAGGACTGAATTACATAATAATATGTTTCCAGCAGAATAATACATTCTAAATTTGGTTTGCTACAATCAGATATTACAGAATACATTAACAAGATTGATTACAGTAATTCTGACTTCCAAAATAATATAGCACACTGCAGTCTGGTTTCCATAAATGGAAAGTTTAATAAATGAAGTGATTTGTAAGCAGAATTAATTTTAGCCAATTGGAATTTTAAACTACAAATGTATTTTTAGATGGAGATATAGATAAATATAATCAATACATGTTTTAATCCTAGAATATACCATCTGTACCCTCAGTACTGAAAAGTGTCTAGTAGGTTACTAGTGTCCAGTAGGCTACTAGTTTTTAGCTCAAAGAAAAAGTACATTGATTACTTCCAGTTTCAGTAAGACACATACTGGGTAGAGCAGTATCTCTATCAGTGGCGGCTGGTGCTCAAAATTTTTGGGGGGGCACAAACAAACTGAAAAAAAACCATCAATTGCAGCTACTGTACCCATCAAACGCAGCTACTGTGCCCATCAATTGCCACCACTGTGCCCATCAAATGCAGCCACTGTGCCATCAAATGCAGCCAATGTGCCAAAAAATGCAGCCACTGTGCCATCAAACACAGCCACTGTGCCTATCAAACGCAGCCACTGTGCCCATCAAATGCTGCCACTGTGCCCATCAATTGCTGACACTGTGCCCATCAATTTCTGCCAGTGTGCCCATAAATTGCAGCTACTGTGCCCCATCAAATGCTGCCAGTGTGCCTATCAATTGCTGCTACTGTACCCCATCAGATGCTGCCAGTGTGCCCATCATTTGCTGCTACTGTGCCCCATCAGATGCTGCCGGTGTGCCCCATCAGATGCTGCCAGTGTGCCCCATCAGATGCTCCCCGGCACTTATCTGTCTCGCGGGGGGGCTCCTCCATGTCTTCTTCCGTCCTCTCTCAGGCATCCAATCACAGTGCCTGACGTTTCAGCCAATCAGGTGACCGGTAACAGACCCGGGCAACCTGATTGGCTGAGAGGCGGATTCAGTGTTAGCAAAACGAATTCCTTCGCTTTGCTAACACACAGCAGAGTGAACAGCGAACGCCCAGCATGGCACCCGCTCTTCACTTTTTTGGGCGCCTATTAGAGCCGAGGGCTCAAATCAGGCGCTTCCAAGAAACACCCCCGCCGGTGTAATTCAGGTGCCCAGCGCCCGAAAAGTGGCCGAACACCAGAATAGGGGGTGTCAGCAGCGACCATAGATAGATTCATGCAATGCATGAATCTATCTATGGCAATAGAGCGGTGCAGGAGAGAGGGGGCGGCACTCCTGCGCCCTTTATGGACGCAGCGCCGCTGATCTCTATGGTAAACAATGTGGCCCTGCAGTCTAGGGATCTTGTTATCAATACCTACCACGGACTATATCCCTATAGACTATGCATGTTCTTTCTTGGTTTAAATGGGTTTCATATACCTTGATTTTCTTCCACAATTCAAAAACATACTGGTAGGTTAAAGTGTTTGTAAAGGTAGAAGGTTTTGCATTGTATGCATTAAGATAAAAAAACCTCTGTGTATAGCTCCCCACACTTTATACTTACCTGAGCCCATTCTCAATCCAGCACTGAGTAGCAGCTCTCTCCACCCTCTCAGTTCTCATAGGGAAGATTGATAGCAGCGGGAGCCATTGGATCCTGCTGTTGTCAATCAAATCCTGTAATGAGGAGCAGGGGGCAGGGCTGAGCCGCAATGTCTGTATCAATAGACGCAGACAGTGAGACTTGGAATCTAGCCTCCAAATGTGCCACCATAGGAGAAGGCACACAGAGAATAAGAGGAGCCAGGAGTGCTGTAGGGGGACCACAGAAAAGGAGGATTGCTCTTTGCAAAACGTTGGAACCAATGACAGTATACATGGAAGGTGGAGGCTCCTTAAGAATCAATTTAAAGAACTAGGCTGCAAGATGAAGGTAAGAACCTCCAAGGTGATATTCTCTGAAATATTGCCTGTGCCATGCGCAACACAGGAAAGGCAGGGGGAGATTAGAGAGCTGAATGCATGGCTAAAGACCTGGTGTAGGGAGGAGGGATTTGGGTTTCTAAAGCACTGGGCTGACTTTTTCTTGGGGTGCAACCGATATGCTAAAGACGGTTTTCACTTGAATGGAAGGGGGTCTGCTGTGCTGGGGGAGAGATTTATGGGTCAGACATTAATGGAGAGTGGAATGGGGATAGATGGGGGGGAGGGTTATGGCAGGTGACAAGAAAGTTCCCATGATGCAAACAGCCATTGGAAACTATAGTGCCATTTGTACTACTAAAAATGATATGAAAAAAAACAGAGAAAAATGTAATAATACATTAAAGTGTTTGTTCACCAATGCCAGAAGTCTGCCAAGCAAAATAGGTGAGTTGGAAGCTCTCCCCACATGACTGGGCTATTAATATTCCTGGCTATGCACTCTTTCGGAGAGACAGGGTAAAATGGAAAGGTGGAGGGGTCTGTCTCTATGTGAGAAGTGATTTCAAAGCAAGTGTGAAAGAGGACCTGGTGGATGGAGAGTGTGATGAGTCTGAAGCATTATGGGTGGAACTGGATATAAATGTGCGTTTTTCAAAGTTAATCATTGGAGTTTGTTATAGACCACCCAATGTTAACGAGGAGATGGAGACTCAGCTCCTTGCACAGATGGAAAGGGCTGCAAGGGCTGGGACGGTGGTAATAATGGGGGATTTTACCTACCCAGAATCTGACTGGAGTAATGGCACTGCTGGGACAGTTAAAGGGCAAAAATTTATAAACCTATTACAGGACAATTTTATGGTCCAGTTTATTGAGGCCCCAACTAGCAATGATGCTCTGTTGGACCTGGTAATCTCAAACCATGCAGAGCTTATTACTAATGTTCAGATAAAGGAACACCTGGGTAGCAGTGACCATAACATGATTTCATTTGATGTTAGTTGTAAGCAAAAATCACATACGGGAAAGATAAAAACACTTAATTTCAAGAGAGCAAATTTTCCAAGGATGAGGGCTGCTCTCCAGGACTTAGACTGGGAGGGAATATTGGCATCAATGGGCACAGAACAGAAATGGGAATTCTTCAAAAAGACTGTTTGGGACCTCACTGCAAAGTATATTCCTATGGGCAATAAGTTTAAAAGGCTAAAAATAAAACCTATGTGGCTCACGGTCAAAGTTAAAAAAGCTATAAACAATAAGAAAAGAGCTTTTAAAATATAATAAAAATGAAGGAACACTAGTGTCGTTTAAATGTTACAAAGACTATAACAGGATATGTAAAAAGGAAATCAAGGATGCAAAAATTCAAAACGAATGACAGATTGCAAAAGATAGTAGGACAAACCCCCAAAAATTCTTCAAATATATTAATAGTAAAAAGGTCAAGTCTGAGCATGTAGGCCCTTTACAAAATAATGTAGAGTGGGTGACTGGTGACAAAGAGAAGGCTAATTTATTAAATACTTTCTTCAGCTCTGTGTATACAAAGGAGCATGGGGGAGCTCATGTCCATAATGGGGGTGGTAGTGACACAGCCCCAAATCCACAATGGCTCAAAAGTGATATGATCCAGAAATATTTAGACAGAATAAAGGTGGATAAAGCACCTGGACCAGATGGCATACACCCACGGATCCTAAAATAATTGATCTCTGTAATTTCAAAGCCATTGTATCTAATTTTTAGGGACTCATTAATGACGGAAATAGTACCACTGGATTGGCGCAGGGCCAATGTGGTGCCTATATTTAAAAAGGGAACAAAGTCTTTACCAAGTAACTATAGACCTGTTAGTTTAACGTCTATAGTTGGGAAGATACTGGAGCCACATAGACGAGTTCTTGCTGGAAAAAAATATTTTAAGCAACAGAGAGCATGGATTCATGAAAGACAGAAGTTGTCAGACAAACCTGATTTCTTTTTATGAAGAGGTAAGTAAAACCTTGGACAGAGGGGTGGCAGTGGACGTGGTATACTTGGATTTTGCAAAAGCGTTCGATACAGTTCCCCACACACGGCTCATGTGTAAGGTAAAGTCTACAGGATTGGAAATATCAGTTTGTAAATGGATAGAAAACTGGCTAAAAGACAGAATTCAGAGAGTAGTGGTTAATGATTCTTACTCTGAATGGTCTAAGGTTATCAGTGGTGTACCCCAATGTTCAGTGTTGGGACCCTAATGCCCTGTACACACAATCGGTTTTACAGATGAAAACAGTCCGATGGACTTTTTTCATCGGACAAACCGATCGTGTATGGGCCCCATCTGTCTTTTTTTCATCGGTGAGAAAAAACAGAACATGTGTTAAATTTATCCGATGGAAAAAAAATGATCGCAAATTCCGATCGTCTGTGTGGAACTCCATCGGAGAAAAAACCCACGCATGCTCAGAATCAAGTCGACGCATGCTCAGAAGCATTGAACTTCATTTTTCTCGGCTCGTCAAAGTGTTTTACGTCAAGGCGTTTGGAACGGTCGGATTTTTGACTGATGGTGTGTAGGCAAGACTGATGGAAGTCAGCTTCATCGGAATTCCGATGGAAAAATCCATCGGATTTGAATCCATAGGAAATCCGATCGTGTGTACAGGGCTTTACTTTTTAATATCTTTATAAATGATATTGGGTCTGGGATCAAAAGTAAAATTTCTGTCTTTGCAGATGACACTAAGCTATGCAGTGGAATAACGTCCTTACAGGATGTCGCCAATTTACAAGCCGACCTCAATGCTCTGTCTCATTGGGCGACTATGTGGCAGATGAGGACTAATGTTGATAAATGTAAAGTTATGCACTTGGGGGCTAAGAATTTGCATGCATCATACATACTAGGGGGAGTACAACTGGGGAGATCCATAGAGAAGGATCTTAGGGTTTTGGTAGATCGGTTGCGGTTTCCAAAGCAAGCAAAGTCCTTTCTTGTATTAAGAGAGGTATGGACTCCAGAGAGAGATATAATTTTGCCCCTGTTCAAATAATTAGTAAGACCTCATCTGGAATATGCAGTTCAGTTTTGGGCACCAGTTCTCAAAAAGGATATCGGGGAACTGGAGAAAGTGCAGAGAAGGGCAACCAAACTGATAAGAGGCAGGGAGGAGCTCAGCTATGAGGAAAGATTAGAGGAACTGAATTTATTCACTCTTGAGAAGAGGAGATTAAGGGGGGATATGATAAAAAAGGAAAAAAGATATAAGGGGTCCATATAGTGAACGTAGGGTTGAGCTATTCACTTTACGGTCAACACAAAAGACAAGGGGGCACTCTTTACGTCTAGAGGAAAAAAGATTTCATCTCCAAATAAGGAAAGGTTTCTTCACAGTAAGAGCTGTGAAAATGTGGAACAGACTCCCTACAGAGGTGGTTCTGGCCAGCTCAGTAGATTGCTTTAAGTAAGGCCTGGATACTTTCCTAAATGTACATAATATAACTGAGTACTAACATTTATAGGTGTGGCACACAGATCCCTTGCTTGCTTACCTCCGCTAGCAAGTGGGACACACCATGCCACATGCCCAGTATCCTCCTTGTTGAAGAGGGTGAGCGGTGTTATCTATTTTGGGTCCTGCAGCGAGTTACCTCTTTCCGTTGGTTCTTCACCCTAGAGTGTAGGAAGAAGTCTATTCTCTCTCTCTCTTAAGGAAGGCCAATGTCCAGACAGTATCAAACCCAATAAAAAGGTTTATTTTGCTTTGGTTGAGAACTTGACAGGAAAAGTTGGAGATAAAGAGGAGTGAACAGGGAGGCAGGTTCAGGCACGCGGCACTTAACTATCACTCGCCGCCACTCAGGCCTGAGTGGGTTTTTCTCACTCGGATAGTCCCCCTAAGAGCGGTCCTAGCAGCCAGAATGAAGCACAGAACATTTGCTTGTGGTTTCCTAGGGATACAATCAGGAGATAATCTCTAAATCCCGAACTTCCCAGTCTAGTAACACTTGAGTCCTTAGGTACCAATGGGGCACGTTACTAGGCTTGTGGCGGACTACGGAATCCTTCCCTCCGATAGGTAACCAGGCCTCTCCTGAGACAGTGACTTCTCTCACCGATCCCCTTGGGTAGATCCTCCCCTGCTTGCCTCTCTTTCAGAGCGGGTCACCCCTCACTTGGGTACCCTGGGATTCCTCTTAGGGTGTAGACCCCAGCCAAAGGTGCTGGGCATACTTACAGTGATGCAGCCTCAGGCTAAAGGTGCCTGGGGCTGGTACACACACACACCCCTGGCCTGGAGGGCCGGGAGGCGCGAACTGCTCCCCGAACAATGGCGTCCGCCCCCCATGTATCCTCTCCCAGCATGCACAGCGGGTAGACCACGCCCACTGTACGGCTGCCGAGAGAGGACACCCAATGACGCTGCAACGCTACCTGTGGTTTGACCTGAGCCCGTGGTGACAGTGCCACCCACAGGCCACAGGGAACTGTGCTGCCAGGCAACATTACCTCAGAGCAGAAGCCAGATTTTGAAGAATTCAACAGCCTGAGTCCAATTATGGGCCCAGGCTACCCCCTAAATTTAAGCATAGCGACCCCAATTATTGGGTGGTCCGCTACATAGGTAAAGTTGATCCAGGGTAAATCCGATTGCCTCTCGGGGGATCAGGAAGGAATTTTTTCCCCTGCTGTAGCAAATTGGAGCATGCTCTGCTGGGGTTTTTTGCCTTCCTCTGGATCAACTGTGGGTATAGAATTGGGTATATGGGATTGTACGATATTTTTTATTTTATTTATTTCGTTTTTTATGGTTGAACTGGATGGACTCTTTTTTCAACCTGACTAACTATGTAACTATGTAACTATTTTGCTTTATTTCAACTTGTAGACTGTTTTTCTATAATGGCTGCTTTCTAGGCTTTGGACTTCATCGCAGTATTAATTCTATCTTATGGCTCATACACACTATAAGAAAATCGGGCAAACATTTTCGTCCGAGGAACCATTGTACAATTTTCTGATGTGTAGACAACATTCGACAGCCTATTCCACTCCTCCAAATGAAAATTTCCAAAGGGACAAACTCCAAAATGTTTCTCGTACGGGAACCGAATTAACGATTTTCGATTCTGTGTACTGTTTTCGTATGATTTTCGCAGGGAAATATCAGATACGAAAGACTGCACATGATCAGAAACAACAAATAAAAAAGCCTTTGTAGTACGAGAATTTTTGTACATTTTTTCTATCCTCATTTCCGACATGCTGTGAGATATCGTTCGCCTGATTTTCTCATAGTGTGTATGGGACCTAACTATAGAGCCCACCATCCTTTGCTGTTTAACCAATCAATGTATGATGGACAGATATTGGTTTTGAGGACGTACTTTTTTTGTTCTGTTCATTTTTTTCTGAGTTAATTATAATTGTATCTTCCCAAAGCTGCTTACAGCAATATTAAACCTAAAAGCAAACATTATTATATTACAGCTTACCAATTCTTACATGTTGTGGCTGTATTATTTATTTTTTTTGGGGGGGGGGGGGTTTAGGCCCTTATTTTCACCTGGTGATCTGGCCAGTAAGTCTGTTGTTTTTTGAAAGCACAAGCTGTCCTGCAGATGTAGCAGTTACAGGGATGAGACAAACCATTTACCACTGACAGGGGTGGTTACAATGATCAGCTTTTATTTATATACATCATTTATCCCAAAAGAAAGATAACTATTTGCTGTAACTTATAAAGTAAGCTGGAGTTTTTTTTAAATCAGAAAAAGTTTTTTTAAATACAAAATAATTTTCAGTGTACATACATTTACATTACAGATGTGCAGATATACATAACGCATCTAGCATTGCAATACATCACAGCAATCTGAGTGACTATACTTACCTGGGAGATAAATAGCTCAAGCCAAAAGGCAATGATATTCCAGGGAGCCCTGGGTAGGGAAATGGGAGGTTTGACAATCAGCCATTTAGCTATCGGGGAGTGGTAAGATATCCCGAGGAAAATATTTCAATTTAGAGGTATAGTTGACCATGTCAGGAGAACCCACACATAGATCTATACGTGATAAGGAACCATGAGTCTTATGCCGCGTACACACGATCTGATTTTCCGTCTGAAAAACCTTGGATGGACAGAAAAAGTCAGATAGAGCAAACACATGGTCGGAATTTCCATTCAAAAGCTCACATCTGACTTTTTCCGACGGGAAATCGGATCGCGTGTACGCGGCATTGGAGTCTGTTTTCTATCTGGATTGCAGAGACGCCAGACATCCGTCCAGTCCACCTCAACCAACAGGCGACTAAGCAGTGCCCATGCCTGCCGCTGGGGGGGTGCCTATCCAATCGAGGATCTAGATAACAGTTAAAGTCACCCATAATTAACACTGGTATATCAGGTTAAGTAGCCAGGTACGACAACAACAGTTGCAACACATCCCGTGAGAACGGAGGGGGAATAGAAACATACGCTAATAGCATGGTTAAAGTGAACAATTTACAACATAGGAAGACAAATTGACCAGATGAGTCCACAAAAGAGTTCAATTCTTGATATGCTAATATCTTATGTATCAAAACACTCATCCGACGAGAGTAGTCAAAGTGAGTGGAAAGATAAGCCTTACCAACCCAGGGATATTGTAGGCAAGTGACAGTGTCCCTCGTGAGCTGAGTCTCCTGAAGGCCTATAATATCCAGTGGATTTTTCGTAAACAGGAAGATGGGTCATCGAACATTCCAGGAGACTAAAGGTGTGGTAGACATAGCAGACAGCAGACAGCCAGAGCTATAGAGACATGAGAGTCCACGGTGGAAGGACAATTCCCTAAGGGATATACACCAACAAGCATAGTGGCATCCATAAGCACCAGAGGGGAACTGTTGCAAGCAGGTTGTGCCATGAGCTGGAGTTTAACTTAAATTTGTTAGTGTATCTAAATCTGCTAGTACATATAACATTCCCCCAGACTGAGGGCCTTATCAGCATGTTCTATTTAAGTGGCTTTTTTAAAATCACTTCTATTGTCCTTTGTATTATTATATGTTTTGTCTGCACATATCTGGTACAACCATATATGTCAGATTTGGCCATTATTCTGGATGTACCTCCTAGATTGTAAGCTCTAGTGAGCAGGCCCCTCTGATTCCTCTTGTACCAAATTGTAATGTAACTGTAATGTCTGCTTTCATTTTGCGCAAACTGTTGGTGCTATATAAATCCTAGACATGTGCATTAGTTTTCGTCTGAATTTCAGGGATTTTTGCATTCGTTTTAACAAATGATAACGAATGCGCAGAATCCGAAATCCGAAAGATCCGACATAAAAATGCTTATTTTAGTTTTGTTGCGACAACAGTTCGATATAGATAGAAGATTTGACATGACGGTGACAATAGCAATCTGTGTCTATCGAACCTGCGGTTGAATGTGCCTAACCTAACTCTATTAGTCCAAGATTATTCGACATAGAGAGAAAAAATTCGACATTATAGAGACATGAAGATTCGACAAAGCAGCAAAAAACATACGATCGCCGCGAGCGGACATTTATGGTCAAATGCTTCGCCCATAAGCTATAGGAGAATTCTAATGTTGGTTGACTAGTAATAATAATTATAATTATTACTAGTCATACAACATTAGAATTCTACTATAGCTTGTGGGCGGAGCATTCAACCGGAAATGTACGATTGTGGCATCGTACAGTTTAGCTGCTTTGTCGAATCTTCTTAGAACATTCGATAGACACCATAAGCCTTCAATTGACATTCGACCTTAAAGCGGTGTTCCAGATGCAATTTTTTTTTAAAAAGTCAGCAGCTACAAACACTGTAGCTGCTGACTTTTAATAAGGACGCAATGTCGGCCCCCCGAGGCCGATCTGTCCATCGGAGCGGGTGCCGGCGCCGCCATCCTAACGAAGAGAAACAGGCAGTGGAGCCTTGCCTGTTTCCTACTGTGAATGGGTGAGTCGCGCGGCGCTTTGTGGATGGGCGGTCCCAGAAGACAGCGTGCCCCATTTTCCAGGGGGCAACGCGAGGACGAGGATGAGACCGAGGAGCACCACGGAGAAGGAAGTGGCAGATAAGGAAGACTGCCTTAGCAACAGCCAATTTGGGTAAGTAAATTATTTTTTTTTTAAATGTTTTTTAAAAAAATTAAAGGAGTCTTTTAATGTTAATTATTTTTTTTTAGGGTGGACCTCCGCTTTAATTCGGATTTTCGGACGAATGCATTTTTTAACAAAACTAAATAAATAAAAATGAATTTCGGGAGTAACTATATAAATAAATTTTTCGGATGAAAACGAAATTCCGAAACAAAATATTTCAGTGTGCACATGTCTAATAAATCCTGTATAATAATAATAATAATAATGTTCAAATTTGTTGCACTGCTGGTACTGCAACAGATCTGCAAATCTTTAAATGTTTCAGGAGGTCCATTCTCTCGGGGGAAACCATTGTCTGTTCAATTACATCCAGGTTGTTACTATACATATCTTCTATTACAGCTTCTAAACTACTTTAAGGCAACTAATCATTATAAATATGAAGCCCACGGCAAAAGATGCTACTCATGACTAGGGATGAGCCGAATACCCCCGGGTTCGGTTCGCACCAGAACCCGCGAACGGACCGAAAGTTCGCACGAACGTTAGAACCCTATTAAATACAATGGATGCGAACGTTCGAAATCTAAAGTGCTAATTATAACGACTAATGCCACGTACACACGATCATTATTCACGGCGGTTAAAAAACCGCCGTGAATAATGACATTAAAAACGAGGGAACGGCTTGTTCCCCACACACGGTCGTTTTTCACGACATTTTTTCTCTTGTCGAGAAAAACGACCGTCTGTGGGCTCCGCGGTAGTGTTTCCCTATGGGAAAACTGGCGCGGAAAAAATGTCGGGAAAAACGACGAGAAAAATTAGAACATGTTCTAATTTTTCTCGTCGTTTTTAATGCCGTTTTTCTCGTCGAGAAAAACGACAAAATACCCACAGACGATCGTTTTTCTCGTCAAAAGGAAAACATTTAGTTTTTCTCGACGAGAAAAACGGTCGTGTGTACATGGCATAATATGCATGTTATTGTCCTAAAAAGGGTTTGGGAACCCGGGTTCTGCACCAGGGGACATGTATCAATGCAAAAAGAAGTTTTAAAAACTGACGTTTTTTCTGGAGCAGTCATTTTAATGATGCATAAAGTGAAAAAAAAAAAGTCAAATATTCCTTTAAATATCGTACCTGGGGGGCGTCTAAAGTATGCCTGTGAAGTGCCACGTGTTTCCCGTGTTTAGAACTGTCCCTGCACAAAATGACATTTCTAAAAGGAAAAAAAAAGCCATTTAAAACTGCTTGCGGCTTTAATGTAATGTCTGGTCCCGGTAATATGGATGAAAATCTTTGAGAAAAATGGCATAGCTACCCCATCACCCCCCCCCCCCTACCCCAGCCCATTACCAGCCCCTTTGGGTCTTGTATGGATATTAAGGGGAACCCGGCACACAAAATAAAAAAAGGCCCTATATACTCTGAACAGCAGTATACAGGTGGTGCAAACAAGACAGGGACTGTAGGTTTGTTCTTAAGTAGAATCTGTTTTTTTAATTTTGAACAGGTACATTGTACCTGTTCAAAATTAGCTCCAGCCAAAAAATCTATTTTTAAGCTTTTTGGAAAACATAGGGAAGGGTTATCACCCCTGTAACATTTGTTTTGCTGTCTGTGCCCCTATTCAGAACATTTCATCTCACTTTCCGTCCCAATGACAACTGTTTTTGAAAAGTGGGGTTTTTATTGAAACAAGGATTGGTGATAAACCATCAGTGGAGAGGAGACACCTTTTTCCCATATTAACTCTTACAGGAGAGAATTTCCCTTCCTAGGGGTAGATTTCCTCTCACTTCCTGTTGTCTCCTTCCGTTTGCAAGTAGGAGTCGTTTGTAAGTTGGATGATTGAAAGTAGGGGCCTGCCCTATATACTCTGCTGAAATTTGCCCCTTACATGTTGGTGTTGCCACAACACTGTGAGCCCTCACAGTTACTCTTGGTGGGCGCTGGAACGCCCTGCTGTGAACTATTAGATCAGGAATTATATTTACATGCCCCTGTTGAACAGTGGTAGGAAAAATTGGGCCTTTGGTGGTGGTGCTGGTGCCACAACACTGTAAGCCCTCACAGTTACTCTTGGTGGGCGCATGAATGGGCCCTGCTGTGAATTATTAGATCAAGAATTGTAATTGCATGCCCCTGTTGAACAGGGGCTGAAAAATTGGGCCTTTGGTGGTGGTGGTGTTGCCACAACACTTTAAGCCCTCACAGTTACTCTTGGTGAGCGCAGGAATGGGCCCTGCTGTGAATTATTAGATCAATAATTGTAATTACATGCCCCTGCAGATTAAATAATAATAATACTGCGCCAACTCTAAATACTAAATGAAGCAGCCAAACATAAAATCAGACAGGATATATAGAACGTATAAAAAATATATAATGTGGCGCTGTGAGAGAAAATGTGATAGATGCACCCTTCAAACATATTTTCAAACGATGCAGCTCCTTGTTGGATTTTGACCTATGAACTTCTTTTCATATGTGATAAGATTGGACATTATTCTACATACTCATCTGTGACGCCTTATATGAGTTTGTCTCCACCTACATTATATTTTCATTTTTATTTTTGTTTATTATGGGTATGACCAATATTCCAGTTTAATTGCTGGTTTGTGTGCAAACGTTTTGTTTGACACCATATTTTTATGTGCACCATTGTGCTATACATAAAGTAGGGTTTTTTACTACTTCTCTCAAAGCGCCACATTATATATTTTTTATATGCCCCTGCAGATGCCTGTTAGTGTAACACAAAAGAAAAAAAACTATGAGCAATAAGGGCTAGCTTCAGGTGTATAATGTGCAGGAATCACACTACGCCTGCTTTAAGTGCTGCAGATGCCTGCCTGTGTTACACAACAGGAAAACACAGCAATAAGGGCTAGCTTCAGGTGTATATTTTTCAGGAATCACACTACACCTGCTTTAAGTGCTGCAGATGCCTGTTAGGGCTCTTTCACACGGAGGGTCCGTTCAGGTCCGCCTGTCAGTTTTTTAGGTGGACCTGAACGGATGCTACATGTCCTCCTATGGAGCCACGGATGTCAGCGGTGACATGTCCGCTGACATCTGACCCGCTCCGATCCACAAAAGTGTGACGGAGGAAAACCCTATTTTTCCTTCCGTCTGCGGATCGGATGACAACGGACTCTACGGTCCGTCATCATCCGATCCCCCCATAGGGGAGAGTGGCGCTCTGACAGGGCGGTCCCTGCACAGTGTGCGGGAACCGCCCAGTCATCCGCCGGCTCAGCGGGGATCAACGGAGCGATCCCCGCTGAGCAAGCGGAGCTTCACGTGGCGGATCATTACTGATCCGTCCTGTGTGAAAGAGCCCTTAGTGTAACACAAAAAAAAAAAAACTACGACAATAAGGGCTAGTTTCAGGTGTATATTTTGCAGGAATCACACTACACCTGCTTTAAGTGCTGCAGATGCCTGCCTGTGTTACACAACAGGAAATCACAGCAATAAGGGCTAGCTTCGGTTGTATACTGTGCAGGAGGCTTAGCAAAAATATCACTGACACTGTCCCTACCTATCCTTCTCTCTCCCTGCACACAAGGTTTAGCAGAATATCACTGACACTGTCCCTACCTATCCTTCTCTCTCCCTACACACAATATCACTGACACTGTCCCTACCTATCCTTCTCTCTCCCTACACACAATATCACTGACACTGTCCCTACCTATCCTTCTCTCTCCCTACACACAATTTCTCTAACACTGTCCCTGCCTATGTACGTCTTTCCCTGCAAGCCAACACACTACACAAGGCCGCCGCGCTGGCGGCCTTTTATAGTGTGGGGCGTGTGCTAAACCCCCTGAGCTATAATTGGCCACAGGCAACCTGCCTGTGGCCAATTATGGCTCTCCTAGCTGCCGGCGCTGTGATTGGCCAAGCATGCGGGGTCACAGTGCATGCTTGGCCAATCACAGCGCCGGCATTTTGGGCCGTTCACGTCACTCGAATTTGGCGCGAACGACCCAAAACGTTCGATCTTCGTCGAACGAGCGAACACACGATGTTCGAGTCGAACATATGTTCGACTCGAACGCGGAGCTCATCCCTACTCATGACTAGGTTAAGGCAACACATTCTAGGCTGGCTGGTTTGAGGATGCCTTCAGATATATAACAGCAGCCTTTATAAGCTTCTGTATTTCACTGCTTTAATGCAGAGGTTAGCAGCAAGAAATAGTATTGATGGTGTGCAAAGTGGGAAAAAGACCAGGTGCTTGTAAGGCATAGTATTGACCTTCCCACAAGCCACATCAAGGGCAGTGTTGGATTCTAGGACTGAACATGAAACCTCGGTGGTGTTTGGCTGTGTGTCTTCTTGCAGTGCCACCTAAGATATTGGACAGCTCCTGATTTCTTGGAAAACCTTGCTTTGTATCATATTTTGGGTGAACCTTAAACCCTTTGCTCCTCCCATGAACTTTCTGATTTAGGCCATGTGTAGCCCGATGCTTGGCTAAGAATGGAGAGTGAGATAAACACTGACTGCAGCTGCTCTCTGTAACTGGTACCCTGCGGTGCTGAACTGGTTAACAGATATATCATCAGGAGGAGGAGCTGATGAGCAGGAAGCGTTCAATAGACTGAGTCAAGCACCACTGCACTGTGGAAACTGTAGTGCAGAGGAGAGAGACTCTACTGTAATCAAGTTTTTTTTAACTGCATTTCCCGGAGGGAGATTACCAGGAGGGGGAAAAGAACTTCCTTTGTTCAGGCTGTAGAAGACACAGCTTCCTTTTGCCAGAGTGCACATCGCTGTCCAGTGTGCGCCACCACTGCTGCATAATGGCAGACTGAGCGGGATCCAAACTGCTGAGTCCAGGTGTGCCATCAGCCAGAGTCCCCTGAGTGCAGAGCAGAGAGTGGACTAATCACTGTGTGTGAACAGATGGTGAGCTGCAATATTGCTGGGACTGGTGAGCTGATGCTGTGTTTACCATCTGCTGCTAGAGAGACTGAGCCTTTTGGAAACTGACCATACAGCCATCTAGTAGCCTTATTTCTGCCTACAGGCTCAACTGGGACTATTCTCATGTGCACCAACGGTACAACTGGGCCCCAATACTAGACAGTTGAAGCGTTAAGACTAAAGATTATTCCTTTACAGCTGTAGAGACTTTCATCAATGCTTATCCTAAGAGGTGCCTCTCAGGGGACATTACGCCCTATCCTAGCCATTCTCCTAGAGTGAACTCTAGACTAGTTACAGTATTAACATCCACATTACAGTTAATGCTTATATGCACTGTTTATTGTTAACTTGAGTTAATACCAGTCTAGTGCTTCAGAACTCTAACAGAAAAAAGTTACCTTGGCATAGTAATTATACTGTCTAGAGGACTGTGTATGGACTGTGTATGATCATTTACCACTAAACGGTCTAATTCACAGCCAAGTTAAAGGTATCTATACTTGTTGTTCTATAAGTGCTTGCAGTAACCTTCATTCAATCAGGTGTGTCAAGGAGGTTGAGGATGTTCTTGGAGTCGAAGCAGAGGACTCAAATTACCAAGCAGCTACTTCAGGGGTAGCTGTACACATGTCTTTGCATTCCTGTTTGTCAGAGTATTGTGCTTCTCTCCAGCCCATATCTTGCTCTTTTCACTCCTGCCGTCATCCGTATAATCACAACTACTTGTTACCGACCTTTGTCTTGTTCCCTGACTACGCTTCTGCCTGATCTCAATCTTGTTACCAACCTACGTCGGGTGACATTCATGGCAATCGCTTTTTACTTCCTAAGAAACAAGCTTGTTTTTATCCGATATCTTGTAAGTGTCAACCCCTCTTTTTTATAAATAAAAGATCGTACGGAGTTACACTATGTGGATTAATTTGTCTTCCATGTCCAATGCTATGGGATAATCCAACATCTGAGATTTACCTGCCGTTTATTTTGGAGTTTGTTAGTCTGAAGTGGGATCGCCTATTCCTCTGGGGTCTACCTTCCATCCATTGCTCTATCTACGGATCACATCATTGAGGCCATTTCCTTACCATTCCTGTTTGACCCATGTTCTATATGATACATGTGTCCATTCAATCTGTTAAGCGTGCCAACCTTACTTCTCTTGACTGCACTCTATGATCAAGCACTTTTCAAGATTCATCACTGCAATCTATTCACCATTGTTGGTTTTTATTCACACCATCATGCTTTACCAAATCAAGATGGACTAATATGATATGCTATATTATTCATTTATTTTTTTCCAGTCTTACATTTTCACATATCAATTGTTTTGTATTGTCTATTCACAATCTTTCTCTTCACTTTATTTTGAGCGCTACACTATTGTTTTTTTATAGGGGTGATCCGGAGGACTTTGACCTTTCGCTAGCATGCAATGAAATCCATCTCCACCATCAGCTTTGGTTAAGAATAAGTTAGTGCTTAGACCCTGCGCCTCAGGTGAGCCCATGTCATCCATCAGGGTGACCTGCTCATGTATGGATCCTGCAGGTTGGTGTGAACCTCTCTACTGCCAAAGCTACTGGTCTTCAAGCCTGACCCCTGACCATGTCAGGCAGTGAGCTGCTTCTTGAGGAACATTGCTTTCTTTAATAAACTATATCCATACTTACTTGATTGCAAAGTGGGATCACTAAACCCATCTGTGATATTCCTAGTCTCTGAGTAAATAAGTGCACTTAGTATGTTATACTTTTACCACAGTAACTCCAAAATCACATATTGTGACATAAGGCAACAAAGTACCAAGTTAAAAAAAAAGTGTTCACCCATATTCATAGTATACCTACATATTGACAAATGTCTTTAAGGGCAGCATTTACACAGTACCAAACAAGAGCTTCCATATAAAAAATGGATGATCTATATAGAATATAGAGAATAAAGACATTGAAATTACCCTCCATTCTGAGTGTGTAAGATTCTCCCTACTGTTGCTCTGAATGAATAATCAGACTGCCTGTGATTCCAGCTGCAACAGTATGTATTCTATCTCGAATGAGTTGTGTTAGGCCCCTTTCACACTGGGGCGTTTTTCATGCGGTTTAGCGCTAATAATAGCGCTATTATACCGCATGAAAAATTCCTGCCTGTAGCCTTCAATGTGAAAGCCCGAAGGCTTTCACACTGAAGCGGTGCGCTAGCAGGACCGCTCCAAAAGTCCTGCTAGCCACTTCTTTACAGTGGTAAAGGAGCGGTGTGTTCACCGCTCCTTTACCGCGGCTGCCCATTGAAATCAATGGGACACCGCGGTAATACCACCCGCAAACCGCGGCAATAGCCGTGGTTTGCGGGCGGTATTAACCCTTTTTCGGCCGCTAGCGGGGGTTAAATTCACCCCCCTAGCGACCGCATACCGCGGTAAGAACGATGGTATAGCAGCGCTGAAAATCACGCTGCTATACCGCCACCGCACCTGCCCGCCCCAGTGTGAAAGGGGCCTTAGACACAGTTCTGGATTAAACAGTATCCCTGCAATTGTACTTATGGGTTAATCAAAAGTCAAATATAATATATCCCTCATCAGTGAGAGGAAATCGAAGGCTTTACAGAGCGGATGGGTTTCTTTTTTTCTTACTTCAGGTTTTCTGAAATCTTTCAAAGGCTCAAATTAATTGTTTCCTGAAAGCCTTAATAGCTTTCTTCAAGATTTAATGTCAGCATTTATGGTGCTTTTTTTTTTACCTTAATAAGTAAATAAAACTATATTGTTATTGTTTTGTTATTTAAAAAAGAAAAAAAAATAGGCACATCTGCCAAAAACATTTTCCATAATGTAGTGGGGCACCGAAACAATATATAAAACAATCATTTTAAAATGTAGGTCTTCTGTTTCCCCTTGCAGCTCCAAAAAAATGAACTTTTGAAATATATATACCTGTTTGCTAGAAATGGGCTTCCTCTAGGTATGAAGTGAACCTAGAGGAAGTGAAGTGAAGTGAACCTGTGCTTCGCCCTTGTAGAAAAGGTTCATCTAACTGGTTCCTCCCCAGCAGCACATGCCCTTCTGTGTCCTGCAACTCTGCTTTCTGCTACACTACAGTGTTGCTTCTTGGTGAATGGCCATGCAGTTGCCCAGTGCTGGGGGTTGGGCAGAGAGTCAAGTTTAAGTCACAACTAATGCTGGCCATACACTATACAAAAAACTGTCCGAAATTCGGTCACTCAGACAGTTCATTCATTTTTTGGCCAGTTAATGGGCACAAATCAGTAATCAGTTGGGAAGTTTTTTAGCCAAAAAAAGAACAAGTTTGGAAATTTTCTGCCGAACGAACGATAAATTAAAAGGTTAATGTGGTTCCCGTCCAAACTGTTTGCACTAGGTATATGTGAAAAAATAACAAAAAACAGATTCATTTATGTCCATTGAACGATTTATCGGTCATTACATGATGGCCCTATCGTTTGCTCTCGCAGCCGAATGTTAGTTTTTCAAAAATGGGTTTGAACGATTTTTCGTATAGTGTATGGCCAGCATTACACTGGGCTTCTTTTCTTAGCTACTAGTGACTAAACAGAGCAGCAATGGAGAGTAATGCCCTGTACACACGATCAGAATTTCCGATGGCCTAAAATCCGATGGAATTTTTCGTTGGAATTCCGTTCAAGCTGTCTTGCATACACACCGTCAGACCAAATTCCGACCGTCCAAAACGCGGTGACGTAAAACACTACGAGGAGCCGAGAAAAATGAAGTTCAATGCTTCCGAGCATGTGTCGACTAGATTCTGAGCATGCATGGGTTTTTTCTCCATCGGAGTTGCACACAGATGATAGGAATTTCCTATTGTTTTTTTTCCATCGGAAAAAAATAAAACATGTTCTATTTCTAAACCCCGACGAAAAAAAGTCCGATAGGGCCCACACGCGATCGGAATTTCCGATGAAAAAAGTCCATCGGACTTTTTTCAACGGAAATTCCGATCGTGTGTACAAAGCATTAGTATATGCAGACAGTTGGAGCAGCATTTTAAAATGTTGTGAAGTATTGTGAAAAATATTGTACACTGAAATCTATATATGGTAATACCTCAATATGTGTGCTCCTTTTTTTATTATGTAGCTAGAAGCTGGCCTACAGCAACATAGAGAAGGAGACAAGGCCCTCTGTTGCTGTACTTTCTACTGTAGTGCTGAGATTGTACTGCATTATTCCCTTAAACCAGCAGGGGGAAAGCAAGCTCAAACCAGCCCTAGGAGTCCTATGTAGAGAGTTGGGAATTATTGGAGTTGTAGTTTGCGATAGTAGTTATGTAAACTGGCCGGTGAACTCTTTACACTACAGTTCCCAAAATGCACTGAGAAGCAGGGGGAGGGGTGAGGCAGTTTTTACTAGACTGTCCAGGAAAATTTGATCTCTTGGCACAAGGGCACCAGACTGGGTCACAGGGACCAGTGAGCGGGCTCATCCTCTACTATATGCCCTGTTAGCAGGACTTGTGACTAGGGATGAGCTCGGTGTTCGAGTCGAACATACGTTCGACTCGAACATCGGCTGTTCGACAAACATTGAACGATTTGGGCCGTTCGCGCCAAATTCGAGTGACGCGAACGGCCCACAATACACTGCGCCATCGCAGTGCAATCCCGGCGCTGTGATTGGCCAAGCATGCACTGTGACCCCGCATGCTTGGCCAATCACAGCGCCAGCAGCTAGGAGAGCCATAATTGGCCACAGGCAGGTTGCCTGTGGCCAATTATAGCTTAGGGGGTTTAGCACACGCCCCACACTATAAAAGGCCGCCAGCGCGGCGGCCTTGTGTAGTGTGTTCCGGCGCAGGGAAAGAGAAGGATAGGCAGGGACAGTGTTGATATTCTTTGTGCTATTCTTGTGTGCAGGGAGAGAGAAAGATAGGCAGGGAGAGTGTCAGTGTCATATTC
Source organism: Rana muscosa (assembly GCA_029206835.1). NCBI lineage: Eukaryota > Metazoa > Chordata > Amphibia > Anura > Ranidae > Rana > Rana muscosa. The sequence continues at coordinate 921,638,738 of CM055118.1, forward strand.
TTTGCTAAACCTTGTGTGCAGGGAGAGAGAAGGATAGGCAGGGAGAGTGTCAGTGTCATATTCTTTGCTAAACCTTGTGTGCAGGGAGAGAGAAGGATAGGCAGGGGACAGTGTCAGTGTCATATTCTTTGCTAAACCTTGTGTGCAGGGAGAGAGAAGGATAGGCAGGGAGAGTGTCAGTGTCATATTCTTTGATAAACCTTGTGTGCAGGGAGAGAGAAGGATAGGCAGGGGACAGTGTCAGTGTCATATTCTTTACTAAACCTTGTGTGCAGGGAGAGAGAAGGATAGGCAGGGAGAGTGTCAGTGTCATATTCTTTGATAAACCTTGTGTGCAGGGAGAGAGAAGGATAGGCAGGGGACAGTGTCAGTGTCATATTCTTTACTAAACCTTGTGTGCAGGGAGAGAGAAGGATAGGCAGGGAGAGTGTCAGTGTCATATTCTTGGATAAACCTTGTGTGCAGGGAGAGAGAAGGATAGTCAGGGGACAGTGTCAGTGTCATTGTTGCTAAGCCTCCTGCACAGTATACACCTGAAGCTAGCCCTTATTGCTGTGTTTTCCTGGTGTGTTACACTAACAGGCATTTGCAGCACTTACAGCAGGCGGAGTGTGCCTCCTGCACATTATACACCTGAAGCTAGCCCGTATTGCTGTGTTTTCCTGGTGTGTTACACCAACAGGCATTTGCAGCACTTACAGCAGGCGTAGTGTGATTCCTGCAAAATATACTCCTGAAGCTAGGCCTTATTGCTGTGTTTTCCTAGTGTGTTACACCAACAGGCATTTGCAGCACTTACAGCGGGCGGAGTGTGCCTCCTGCACATTATACACCTGAAGTTAGCCCAAATTGCTGTGTTTTCCTGGTGTGTTACACCAACAGGCATTTGCAGCACTTACAGCGGGCGGAGTGTGCCTCCTGCACATTATACACCTGAAGCTAGCCCGTATTGCTGTGTTTTTCTGGTGTGTTACACCAACAGGCATTTGCAGCACTTACAGCAGGCGTAGTGTGATTCCTGCAAAATATACTCCTGAAGCTAGGCCTTATTGCTGTGTTTTCGTGGTGTGTTACACTAACAGGCATTTGCAGCACTTACAGCGGGCGGAGTGTGCTTCCTGCACATTATACACCTGAAGTTAGACGGTATTGCTGTGTTTTCCTGGTGTGTTACACCAACAGGCATTTGCAGCACTTACAGCGGGCAGAGTGTGCCTCCTGCACATTATACACCTGAAGTTAGCCCGTATTGCTGTGTTTTCCTGGTGTGTTACACCAACAGGCATTTGCAGCACTTACAGCAGGCGTAGTGTGATTCCTGCAAAATATACTCCTGAAGCTAGGCCTTATTGCTGTGTTTTCCTAGTGTGTTACACCAACAGGCATTTGCAGCACTTACAGCGGGCGTAGTGTGATTCCTGCAAAATATACTCCTGAAGCTAGGCCTTATTGCTGTGTTTTCCTAGTGTGTTACACCAACAGGCATTTGCAGCACTTACAGCGGGCGGAGTATGCCTCCTGCACATTATACACCTGAAGTTAGCCCGTATTGCTGTGTTTTCCTGGTCTGTTACACCAACAGGCATTTGCAGCACTTACAGCGGGCGGAGTGTGCCTCCTGCACATTATACACCTGAAGTTAGCCCGTATTGCTGTGTTTTCCTGGTGTGTTACACCAACAGGCATTTGCAGCACTTACAGCAGGCGTATCGTGATTCCTGCAAAATATATTCCTGAAGCTAGGCCTTATTGCTGTATTTTCCTAGTGTGTTACACCAACAGGCATTTGCAGCACTTACAGCAGGCGTAGTGTGATTCCTGCAAAATATACTCCTGAAGCTAGGCCTTATTGCTGGTTTTCCCATCTCCCTGCAGGCCATTAGAATGTCTGGAAGGCAAACAAGGAGAGGCAGACAGTCAGGAGCCAATAAAAGAGGGCAAGCAGGCTCTGTGTCTAGAGACAACAGTGCTGGTCGTGGACGCGGTGCATCGCCATCAGCACGTGGCCATGGGACACGCTTGTCCTTCTTTTCGGCAGCTGGACGTGTTGAGCCGCATCATGCCGAAGACTTGGTAGAGTGGATGACCAAGCCCTCCTCATCCTCCTCATCCTCTCTCACCCAGGCTCAGGGTACTGGCAAAGCAGCTGCCAAAGCGTCCTCTTCCCTGGTATCAATGTCATCATCAGTCACTCCTTCCCTAGACCAACCATGTCCTCCTGAGGAGTCCCCCGAACTGTTTGAGCACAGTGTTGGGTACATGCTCCAGGAGGATGCCCAGCGTTTCGAAGGGTCTGATGATGATACCCAGCTAGAGGAAGGCAGTAGCGTGAGAGCAGAGAGAGGGGATGCTCAAGAAGGACATAATCTGGCAGTCATGTTCCAGCAGCTGCAGCATACTGCCAGATTGGCTCCAGTGATGAGGAGGGAGGGGATGATGAGGTCACTGACTCCACATGGGTGCCTAATAGGAGAGAGGAGGAGGAGGATGAGGAGGAGGCACATCTCCAACGAGGCAGGATGCCCTCGGGGGGCCAGCGTAAGGGCAGCACACCGACGGAATCACACCGCAGAGCTCCGCCTGTGCAGGGCGCTGCCTCTGCCCGTTATTCAAAAAGTTCTTTGGTGTGGGCCTTTTTTGAGTCGAGTGCATCAGATCGCACAGCTGCTGTTTGCAACATATGTCTCAAGCGTATATCGCGTGGCCAAAACATCACCCGCTTGGGCACCACATGCTTGACCAGACATATGTTGACCTGCCATGCAGCTCGTTGGCAAGCCTATCTTAAAGACCCACACCAAAGAACAAAGCGTACCTCTCCTTGCACCGCATCAGCTGGGATCTCCAACCCCACTATACCTTCAGTCCTCTCTGAAACCTGCACTGAGAGGAATGAAGGTGTAGAATTAGGTGTGTCACAGCCAAGTACTTGCGGGCACTCTGCTAGCAGTACACCGACGTCCGATTCTAGCAGGCAAATTTCCCTGCCCCAGCTGCTGGACAGTCGAAAGAAGTTCACTCCCAGCCATCCACATGCCCAGCGGTTGAATGCTAGCTTGGCTAAATTGCTAGCGCTTCAACTGCTGCCTTTTCAGTTGGTAGACTCGGCCCCCTTCCGTGAGTTTGTGCAATGTGCGGTTCCTCAGTGGCAGGTTCCCAAACGCCACTTTTTCTCACGGAAGGCGATTCCGGCTCTCTACCGGCATGTGGAAGGCAATGTCTTGGCCTCGCTGGACAGGGCGGTCAGCGGTAAGGTGCATATTACCGCTGACTCATGGTCCAGCAGGCATTGACAGGGATGTTACCTTTCTTTCACGGCCCATTGGGTCACTCTTTTGGCAGCTGGGAAGGATGCAGGACAAGGTGCAGTAGTGTTGGAGGTTGTTTCGCCGCCACGCCACCAAAATACTACTACTGGTTGTGACACACCTCTCTCCTCCACCCCCTCCTCTTCTTCTTCCTACATGGCCTCTTCCTGTGCTTTGTCCTCGGAACCAGCGGTGCTCCGTAGGCGTTCAAGGGGCTACGCAAGTACGCAGGCAAAAAGATGCCATGCCGTGCTTGCGCTGGTGTGTTTGGGGGACAGGAGCCACACTGGGGCAGAGGTTCTGTCTGCTCTGCAGGGGCAGGCCGAGAGGTGGTTGACGCCACGCAAGCTTAAGCCAGGAATGGTGGTTTGCGACAATGGCACCAACCTCCTCTCCGCCCTCCGACAGGGACAACTGACCCATGTGCCCTGTGTGGCTCACGTCCTTAACCTGGTGGTGCAGCGGTTCTTGGGCAGGTACCCGGGCTTACAGGATGTCCTGAGGCAGGCCAGGAAAGTCTGTGTGCATTTCCGCAGATCTTATAATGCCAGTGCTCCCCTGGCTGAGCTGCAAAAGGAGTTGAACCTGCCCAAGAACCGCCTTATATGTGACATGCCCACCAGGTGGAACTAAACGTTGGCCATGCTGCAGCGGCTGCACACGCAGCAGAGGTCCATCAAGGAGTACCTGTGCGACTACGGCACCAGGACAGGGTCAGGCGAGCTCAGGTTTTTTTCACCACGCCAGTGGGGCATGATCAGGGATGCATGCACTGTCCTGGCACCATTTGAGGAGGCCACGAGGATGGTGAGCAGTGACAGTGCATGCATCAGTGACACTGTACCTCTTGTCCACCTGTTGGAACATACGCTGCGTGGAATAATGGACAGGGCACTTGAGGCAGAACAGAGGCAGGAAGAGGAGGACTTCCTTGCCTCTCAAGGCCCCCTTTACCCAGACAGTGTTCCTTCTGTCCCACCCATCGCACAGGAAGAGGAGGAGGAGGAGGATTGTGTCAGCATGGAGGTGGAGCCTGGCACTCAGCATCATCAGCAGCAGTCTTTTAGGGATGATTTACAGTCCCAAGAAACCCATGGACTTGTACGTGGCTGGGAGGAGGTGGTTGGGGATCATGTCGTCCTTACTGACCCAGAGGACTCCGGACCGAATGCCTCAGCTAACCTACGCTGCATGGCCTCCCTGATCCTGCAAAGTCTGCGGAAGGATCCTCGTATTCTTCGGATCAAGGAGAGGGACCATTACTGGCTGGCCACTCTCCTTGATCCACGGTACAAGGGTAAGGTTGCGCAGAGGGAGCAGAGGATGAGACAACTCCGGGAGGCCTTGCAAAAAAGGTCTGTGCAACGCGTTCCCAGAGACTGGGAGGTTACAAACTCCTGGTCCTGGACAACGAGTTGCTGAGGCTTCGGTCAGTCAAAGAAGGAGCGGTGGGGAAGGTGGCCGTCTGACCGATGCGTTCAGACAATTCTTTAGTCCGCAGCCCCAAAGTATGATCGGTTCCAGCAACCATCACCAGTGTCTGATATACATGGTGCAGGAATACCTAGGGGCAAGGTCAGACTTGGACACCTTCCCCACCGAAAATCCTCTGGCTTACTGGGTCTTGAGGATGGATCACTGGCCAGAGCTTGCACAGTATGCAATTGAGCTACTGGCCTGTCCTGCATCCAGCGTTCTTTCAGAACGCACATTCAGTGCTGCTGGAGGATTTGTCACGGATCACAAGGTGCGCCTGTCCACCGACTCGGTTGATCTACTGACCTTCATAAAGATGAACCAGTCTTGGATCACCACCAGCTACCAAACACCTGAAGCTGATATAACAGACTAATTTATTTTTGAATGTCACATCCCTTCAAGACTGATGCTGATGCTGAGAGACTGTCCTGTTATGTTGACTGACTATCCTCCTCCTCCTCAATGATCTGATTGATGATGATAGCTTGGAAGAACATTTTTGTTTCTGGGTGCCGCCACCAGTGGCTAAGGCCCAATTTTTCAGCCCCTGTTTAACAGGGGCATGTAATTACAATTTTTTATGCAATGCTTTGCAGCAGGGCTCATTGCTGTGCTCCAAGTACAGTATCTGTGAGGGGTTGCAGTGTTGTGGCACCAGTGCCTAAGGCCCAATTTTTCTGCCCCTGTTTAACAGGGGCATGTAATTACAATTCTTGATCTAATAATTCACAGCAGGGCCCATTCCTACGCCCACCAAGAGTAACTGTGAGGCCTTACAGTGTTGTGTCAACACCACCACCACCACCACCAAAGGCCCAATTTTTCAGCCCCTGTTCAACAGTAGCATGCAATTACAATTCTTGATCTAATAATTCACAGCAGGGCCCATTCATGCACCCACCAAGAGTAACTGTGAGGGCTCACAGTGTTGTGGCAACACCAACATGTAAGGGGCAAATTTCAGCAGAGTATATACGGCAGGCCCCTACTTTCAAACATCCAACTTACAAACGACTCCTCCTTGCAAATGGAAGGATACAACAGGAAGTGAGAGGAAATCTACCCCTAGGAAGGCAAATTCTCTCCTGTAAGAGTTAATATGGGAAAAAAAGTGTCTCCTCTCCACTGATGCTTTATCACCAATTCTTGTTTCAATAAAAACCCCAAATTTTCAAAAAACATTTGTCATTAGGACGGAAAGTGAGGTGAACTGTTCTGAACAGGTTCACACTGCACAGACAGCAAAACAAATGTTACAGGGGTGATAACCCTTCCCTATGTTTTCCAAAAAGCTTAAAAATAGATTTTTTGGCTGGAGCTACACTTAAACAATGTACCTGTTCAAAATTACAAACAGATTCTACATAAGAACAAACCTACAGTCCCTGTCTTGTATGCACTGCCTGTATATAGGGCCTTTTTTATTTTGTGTGCAGGGGTTCCCCTTAATATCCATACAAGACCCAAAGGGGCTGGGGTGGGGGGGGGGGTGTGATGGGGTAGCTATGCCATTTTTCTTTAAGATTTTCATCCATATTACCGGGACCAGACATTACATTAAAGCCGCAAGCAGTTTTAAATGGCTTTTTTTCCTTTAGAAATTTCATTTTGTGCAGGGACAGTTCTAAACACGGGAAACACGTGGCACTTCACAGGCATACTTTAGACACCCCCCAGGTACGATATTTAAAGGAATATTTGACTTATTTTTTTCACTTTATGCATCATTAAAATGACTGCTCCCGAAAAACGGCCGTTTTTAAAACTTCTTTATGCATTGATACATGTCCCCTGGTGCAGAACCCGGGTTCCCAAACCCTTTTTAGGACAATAACATGCATAATAGTCATTATAATTAGCACTTTCGATTTCGAACGTTCGCATCCATTGTATTTAATAGGGTTCTAACGTTCGTGCAAACTTTCGGTCCGTTCGCGGGTTCTGGTGCGAACCGAACCCGGGGGTGTTCGGCTCATCACTACCTGTGACACTGGAGGCAGGACATTAAGCATATATCATTGGATCTGTGACCAACCTACTTTACATTTAGGCCCCCCTTTTGGATAGTGCATCTTTACCTTACCCGTTGCATCTTTACCATATTATATTGCATACTGGTCTATTTGGGACTACTAATAAGTGCACCAACACTTCTTAAAGGGCTCCAATGATAGCCGGCAGAAGAACCCCCTAAAGGACTGTTTGTCCCATTAAATCACTGTACACATCCCTCTTTTCCCCTTCCATTGCTACTAATTTATCACAGACTGTGAATACCAGTCAGTCTAGGCCTAGCATAACTGCCTTTAATGCACTCTAAAGCCCCGTACACACGATCGGTTTGACTGATGAAAACCGTCCGATGGATGGTTTTCATCAGACCAACCGATCGTGTATGGTACCCATCGGTCTTTTTTCCATCGGTTGGAAAAAATAGAACTTGTTTTAAAATTTTCCGATGGATAAAAAACCTATGGGAATTTCCGATCGTCTATGGGCAAGTCCATCGGTTAAAAAACCCACGCATGCTCAGACTGAATTAGGAGACGGGAGCGCTCGTTCTGGTAAAACTAGCGTTCCTAATGGAGAGAGCACATTCGTCATTCTGCAAGTTATTGCTTCGTTTAATGCAGCGCATGTTTTTTTGCTTTAGAACGGTCTTTAAAATGTCATTTTAATGTCAGCAGATCTTTCTCATGAGTTCTGAGAAACGTATGTCTTTCTTCTTTCTTGTGATCTTAGGAAGAATTAGTTTAATTCTTCAAGGCCGACCTCACAAATTACACCTTTTTTTTGGTTTTTGTATTAAAATTGTATTAAAATTTGTGGTGCATTTTTTGGTGTGTCAATTTCTCCGAAGAACATATTTTTTTTATTTTTTACTCATGGAGGTTGGTGTCCCTTGTTATTAATTACACATTGTATTTATGAAATCTTATTGCTACTTCCAAAAAAAACACATCAGGCATGTATGTTGGCTGAAATCAAATTTCCCTTTATTTCGGAAAAAAAACAAACAAAAACCGAAGGGCAACTATTCAGAAATTAGCAGAGAATATGAAGTCATTAGATCCCAAATGCAGACCTGACTATGATCAATAATAAAATCAACAACAGCATGAAATCAGGAGCAGCAGCCAAAGACATACATCATCCCAAGCTGTGGTACTCCATCAACCTTCAATTTCTGGATGAGCAGCTCGAGGCCAGGGAATCACCTCCTGCTCTTCCCTGTAGCCTTCCTTCCACGCCTCTCTGCAGCGTTCTCTCCACGGCCCCGTCCACACACCCTTGCAGGCTGGGCCACTGTGGGTGGTGATGTGGCAGGAGGAGGAGGAGAAAGAGGAGAGGGATTGGCCTGCTGCGAGATATGGGTGGCCTCAGTCAGCAGCCCCCTTGCCCCCATGTGTACGGCCATATATATGAGGTGCTCACAAAGGGCCCGTTGTCCCGCCTCCATTCTGAGCAACTTATCCGCCAGATAGGTGCTAAAGCCCTCCGTAGGGTTGAGGGGGGCCCTCATAATGGCATCAGCCTCCTGAATCATCTTTAGTGACTCCTCCTCCACTTGTGTCATCCGCCGTTGTTTTGGCGGTCTGACGTGGAGGGGAGCCACTTGGGAGACGGTGCTGCCACTAGGCCTGGGGACCTGCTGAGTCCCACTTGGCCCTGCCTCCTCCTGCCTGCCACACTCCTGACCCTCTTCCTCCTGGCTTGCCTCATCCTGTTTTTAAAATAAAATGAAAAATTGTATTATTTGGGGAATCTATCACACACAATTTTGATCTCATTACTGTTTTGTTTTTTTGGGGGGGGGGAGGGATGATATCATTTATGGCTAATCCAAACAGTTCAACAAAATATTACTTAGTGGACAATAATTATGATCAAAAATACTATACCTGGCTGAAGATGCGAAGATTTGGCTCTTCTAGCTCGGGAGGCTCCTCCTCCGCCTCTGCAGGGGTGGAGGGAAGGGTGGAAGGAACGCTGGAGGGAAGGGTGGAAGGAAGGGTTGAGGGAAGGCTGGAAATAGATTCCCTGGCCTCGATCTGGTCATCCAGAAATTGAAGATGTCTGTAGTACCACAGCTTGGGCTTTACTACATCGTCGGCTGCTGCTCCTGATCTCTTTGACTGGCGCACTTCCTTGTATTTTTTTTTATACGAATTACGCAGGTTGTTTATTTTATAATTGATCATAGTGTAATCTGCATCTGGGATCCATGGCTTCATATCCTCTGCTATTTTGGTAATAGTTGCCCGACGTACATCACTTTTGTGGTACGCAGGGTGTTTCAGTTCCCACAGGTTGCGCTGTTCCTTATATTTTTCAATAAAAGTCAGCATCACCTCCGGCTCTCGTAGTTTATGCATCTTTTTGGATCATCAAGTAAAAAAAAAGTAAAAAAAAGAAAAGGATCAGAATTGATTCTCCTCAACTTATCACAATATTGCCCTTTACAATCATGAACCATTATAGGCCACTGCAGGCGCGAGTTCCTTTCTTACCTTAGTTCACTTCGTTGGTTCACTTCCGGTCGTCCTTACTCCGCGCATCCCTAATAACTTCTTTCCCCTTTTTATACCCTGCGCATGCGTGTAACTCCGCCCTCGTCGCCCGCCCATGACGGACTTTTTCAGCATTTCCCCGCCCCTTAACGATCGGCGCACAGTGTGAGACGGCGACATGTCGCAGACACAGGTGGCTTCTTTATTAGAAATTACCGACGAGGAAAGCCCGGAGGCGGAAACGTCCCGATCCTGTAAAAAAAGATACAAGGCGACTAATATGTCTTTTTCTGAGATGGCGGAGATGGTGGACATCCTGCGGAGGAAGGATTACGACGGCAAGCATGGCCCATACGACACCCCTAATCTCCGGAAGTCACAAATTATGGACAAAGTGGCGAAGACTCTCTATAAAAAATATGGGGTCAGGAGATCCAAGGAACAACTCCGTAAAAGGTGGTCAGACCTGAAGCTCAGGGAGCCGGAGCAGTATAGGAAGCTTATAAAAATCATTGAAAAAAGTAAGTATATTTTACTGTGTTCTTTCACATTGTAATACTGTATGTATTCTTCCATGTTTTGCAACATGTGCTTGGCTTGACTGGTTTCACATTTTAAAATCTCAACTTTTATATGTTAAGTGGAGAGTCCACTTATTTGCTAAATGTGTTGTAAAAATAATTGCTGCTCTTCCCCCAAACATGTTTGGCACATATCCACGTAAACTACATGTGGGCATGCCTCATTTTACTTCAACAATGTTTATCTACACATTTTTGGCTAGATGATGTGTTGTAAGGAAATGTAGAATGTGAATGAAAGGATAAACTGTATTCTGGGTAAAGGAGATGACACTCCAGCAGTTGTGTACTCTTTTTTGTTCTTCATCAAGATACTATACTCTGGGCCACATGACCAAATTTCTTAACGGTGTCACACACAGGTGGTCCAGTGGATACCTTGGTGGTTATCCAAGTGTATTTGTGAGTGTCCTCCAAAATAACATGTTGCTTTGTTGAGTTTGCAAGATCTCATATGTTCATCTTGAAACTCAGGGCCAAATATCAATTGGACCCCACTTTAAAACTTTGAGAATCCATTTTCAGGCCTAAAAAGTCTGTGTGCTAAAGGCTACATTTTTTTTGCTATTCCCATAGGGGAGAGGAGAGTGGGAGGACACCATGCTCATGAGACGAGGAACACAACACCACAGAAACTCCCCGAAGATCCCAAAGCAGACCAAGTTCAGCAGGTTCAGGAAGCGGAGGGGGAGAAAGTGGAGGTGGAGGAAGGGGAGGTGGAGGAAGGAGAGGTGGAGCTTATCAGCACAACAGGTCAGTGTCTGTCACCACAACTTCAAGGTAAATCCTGATGTAGGCCTGCATAGTTTTAAAATATTTGTTTCTTTTTAGGGACTGAACGTGGGGGTGTGTCAGGAAGTCCAAATCCTCCATTCTCGAGTGCCAGCGCCAAAATAATCATTCAGGAAATCATGGAATGCAGTAGCGAAATGGACATTATGAGAAAGAGAATGATTGTGATTGAGCAAAAATATAAAAACATGATAGATATTTTGGGGAGAATAGTGTGACCCCCCCCCTTTTGTGTGTTTTGTTATGTGTCGGAATTTTTCTATGGGATTTCCACCAGCCCAAATGTGAGGATGCACACACTGAAGACTCAACATGTGCTATCTGCCGTCACAGGATATCTATGTCCCTGTTTTGGGGGTGCAACCTCTTCCTCCCTCCTCAAGTAGGGGAGAGGAAGGGTTTTCACCCCCAAAGCACATCCATTGATCCCCCATGATGGCAGATAGCACATGTTTACCCTAGCCATGGGATCATGTTGAAGATACCCATTTGAGCCCCAAAAAGAAAGTGTGGTTCTTCACATTTGGGATGGATCAGGGGTAACATCACCCCATCTCCTGTTTGTATTTTTCACTGTGTTATTTTATTACTTCTTCTTAAAAAAAAAATGTGGCTTTTGACCCATGCATGTTTCTGCTAAAAAAAGCCGCACAAAAACCAAAAAAAAAATATTTCCAAAAAAAACCAAAACTGTGGTGCAATCAATAAAAACATTTGGGAAGTCTAAAAAAGGTGTGCCTTGTTCTTTCTATGCTCAATAGCGGTTCTGAAGATGCAAAATGAGTGTTTTTACCTCTGAGATTGGAGGCTATTTACTAAGGAGAAATACACTTGGCACTACTAGAACCTGGGAGACACAAACCCCAAATACAAGAATGACAACACAAGTTTGTAGTAAATCAAATATTTTTGTTTATTTTAAAATGGTAAAAGCAAAGGTCAGATGTGGTCTGGCATTGCGATGGCCCCCCTACCCGTGAAGTACTCTACGTATTTCTGACGTACTTCACGGGCACTTTGGGGGGCCAAGCCAGTATGGGCAGTGCTGAGGCCGGTCAGATTTATCAGTTCAGAGGGACCGGCCTCAGGCCCAACTGATGACACATAATTTGTGGAGAATTTCCTTAAAAAATTGTGCAACAAGCAGCAGCAGTAGACAATGTTGTTGAGTTTATAATCCGCCAAATTGATAGCTTTCTGGAACAGGCGAAACCAGCTGGCCATTATCCCGAAGGCATTCTCCACAACTCTCCAGGCTCTGGCCAGCCGGTAATTAAAAACCCTCCTCTCCGGGGTGAGGGTGCGTTGGGGAAACGGCTGCATGAGGTGTGGTCCTAGTCCAAAAGCTTCATCCGCAATGAAAACGAACGGTAGCCCTTTCACGTTCTCTGCATCTGGAGGCAGTGCAAGACCCCCAGCCTGCAGACGGTGAGCGAACTCCGTCTCTGCGAATACTGCGCCATCGGACATCCGGCCGTTCTTCCCCACGTCCACATACAGGAACTCGTACCGTGCCGACACCACCGCCATTAACACTATGCTATTAAAACCTTTATAGTTAAAATAGTATGACCCCGAACGGGGTGGCGGCACTATGTGGATGTGCTTCCCATCAATTGCCCCTCCGCAGTTGGGGAAATCCCACCGCTGGGCAAATTAGGAGGCCACAGTCAGCCATTCCTGTGGTGTGCTAGGGAACTGTGGAGTCAAACAAAAAGAAGACATTAGTACGGTTTATGTTTACAGTGCAAGCAGATTACACACAAAAACAGTGTTGACCAACATCATTCTAACATTATTATTTAAGGGAGTTTTTCCTACCAATAAACAAAGGCCCACTTAGCAGATGCCTCACCCCCGCTGAGTGGACATTCTAAAATAATGTAAGGGGGGTGGGCCTAAGGTGATTGTGGGGGATCCAAAAAAAGGCTCTACCACTCTGCTGAGCTTGATTGAGAACTAAATTTTTTTTAACATCTTTAGGGGGGGGAGGGAGGGTTGTCAAACTACGCGGACAATGACCCCAAAAAAATGAAAAGGAAAATAGAAGGCTAGCTGGGTTTGCGCCCACGAGAGCATGTTGGAGAGGTTAGTGAAGGGAAATAGACATGTAGGGCCCAAAAAGGCCTTTACAGGTAAAAAAATGCATGGGGAAAATGGGGACATTACCAGGATATTACAAACAGGCAAATTTGGGTTAGGAGGGAAAAAATAAGAAGATTCTAAAACAATCAAAACATATAATGTGAGGTTAAAGGAGCAAAATTACCTTCATATAGTCCTTCTGCAGGACCTGAATGATGGCCGAACACGTCTCAGGGATAATGATCCCGAGAGCCTGGGGGGAGATGCCTGTTGAGAACTTGAGATCCTGCAAGCTTCTCCCAGTCGCCAGGTATCTCAACGTGGCAATAAGCCTCTGCTCGGCAGTGATGGCCTGGCGCATCACAGTGTCCTGCCTCATGATATAGGGGGACAGCAAATCCAACAGACGGTGAAATACGGGGTCCGTCATCCTGAGATAATTCCTGAAATCATCAGGATTATTCTCATGGATTTCCCGCAGCAGAGGCATATGAGAGAATTGGTCCCGCTGGAGCAACCAATTCTTAGTCCATGAACTCCTCCTCACCCTGTTCACAGACTGAACTCGGGTTACAGTGTTAACTGCAACACCAAGCCCAAAGCCAGCACGAGCTCGAGAACGAGAATGCACTTCAAACATGGTTTTAAACCGGTCGGCTGGTCAGAACGCACTCAAACAGAACGCACCGTGGAACAGCAAGGCCTGAGAAGAACGACCTGAAAAACAGTAAATGAACGGCCAAGAAGGCACTGCAAGGCAGTAACGACCTGACTACACGCACTGAATCACAAATACAAACCCACAAGCACAAACTGAACACCAGGAAACGATCTGCAAAGCACAGAGACTGAAAAGCGCGAATCGGCTCTCACCAAACTTTTACTAACACGCGGTAACACGAAATCAGCAAAAGCAGCCCAAGGGGTGGCGCCATTAGATTTGTTCGGCCCTTTTATAGCGCGTCGTACGTTTTGTACGTGCCGTCGTTTTCTTGCCGTTGGTTTTTTAACTGATGGTGTGTGGCCAAGACTGATGAAAAACAGTTTCATCGGATTTCCGATGGTCAAATCCATCGGACGAAAATCCATAGGTTATCCGATCGTGTGTACAGGGCTTAACAGTATAGCCCCACCCTTACAGATGGTAACTGCTAGAGTTGGGCCGAACACCTTCACCCTCTTCATCACTGGAACCAACTTGGCAATACGCTGCGGTTGGGGGAACATGATTGCCAATTTGTTGTTTATCAGTGTTCTCCCCTCTCTGTAGGCTTATGCTACTCCCTTCCTCAACCTCAGAACCAACATCAGAATCCTCAAGAAGCAAGTGGCTGACGCTGTGTTCAAATAATTCAGCTGACTCCCCTGTGCCTGATGCTGAGGCTAAGGCAGGAGTAGCTGTGGACAAGGAGGCAGAATAAGTTGCTCTGGCAGCTGCGGTGGACACAGTCTCAGCTTGGGTGATAGAGAATGAGGAGAATGAGGATGGTTTAGGAAGCCAGTCCACCACCTCCTCTGCATGCTGTGGCTGGATAGCACAGGCAACATCACTAAACAGAGAAAAACGTGCCCTGCCTGAGGACAGATTACCTCCACAGTTGCCTGTGGACACAGATGCTGCTTGCCCCCTAATAGTGGCATTGGAATCTCTGCCTCTCCTTGTTAGCCTCCCAGACATGATAAGGGGGGGCTTATTACCCAGATTTAATAGATACTGGGAAATGTGTAATTTTATACACTTTATTCAATGAAAAGTGGTGTTTGGTGCACTTTAAATTGAGGACTGCCGCTTATAGAAATGCAAAAACAAATAAGAAAAAATGAAAAAGGGGGAACATCGGCATCACAGTCAGAAAAACTGTGGCTTACAATAAAAAAAAAAAGAGGGCAGGCACAAGCCAAAAAATACATAAAAACAAAAACAAAAAAAACAGCACCCCCCCCCAAAAAAGGGAGTATACAGCACTAAATAAATAGGCCCTAGAATGTACTGTGTAGCGTGCAGTGCATTGTGGGGCCCTCGCCGAGCGCCCTGCAAATTTGGGTGTTCACTGAACGGTTGCTCGGTTTAAACTATTTGCCCAACTTTAGTCACTGCCCACTGCTGCACTTACAGTGGTGTTGCTACTGTTTATTCTGATCTGGAAACCAAGTGTTACTAAACTACTTAGTCTTTACTACACAACATTTTGTATGCTAATTGTGTTATTATTAGGGATGAGCTCGATGTTTGGGTCAAACGTAAGTTCGACTCGAACATCGGGTGTTCGCCTGTTCACCGAATACCAAACATTATGGGGTGTTCGTGGGAAATTCGAGCGTCCACGGAATGCGCCATAATGAACGGCGAGACCGCCAATGCACTGCGAGATCGCAGTGCATTGACGGCTGCTGATTGGCCAAAGCATGCACCTGACCTGCATGCTTTGGCCAATCACAGCGCACTCTGCTGTGAGAGCCATGATTGGCCAAAGGCAGGGTGCCTTTGGCCAATTATGGCTCAGGGGGCTGAGTCCACGCCCCACACTATGTAAGGCTGCTTACACGGCAGCCGTACATAGTTTTATGAATGAGAGCAGCAAAATTACATTTGTAAAGATCCACGGCATTGGTTCCGCCAGTCCATTACCAGGACCTTTGGGTTTGGTATAGATATTAAGGGGAAACCCACACCAAAATGAAAAAAAATTGTGTGGGGATCCCCCCAAAATCCATACCAGACCCTTATCCGAGCACGCAGCCTGGCAGGCCACAGAAAAAGGGGGGGACGAAAGAGCGTTCTCACTGGTCCCTGTTGTGTTCTGGGAGCCGAGTGTCTCCCAGAACACAACGGTATTCTGCGGGAAGTGACGTACTACCCGCAGAATACCCGCAGAGAGGACTCCCGGAAGTGGGTGCAAATATTTGTCTTAGACAGGTATCTGCACCCCCTCCCCCTGAAAGGTGCCAAACATGACACCGGAGGGGGGGAGGGTTCCGATGAGCGGAAGTTCCACTTTAGGGTGGAGCTCCGCTTTAAGAAATGTCATTTTGCTGTGGTACTGTTCTAAACATGGGAAAGATGCGCTACTAAGGACACCCCCCAAGCCCCGATATTTAAAGGAATATTACATTTTTATTTTTTCACTTTAAACATTATTAAAATAATTGCTCCTGAAAAAACTGCAAAAACTTGTTTTTACATTGCTACATATCCCCTGGGGCAGGACCCGGGTCCCCAAACACTTTTTATGACAATAACTTGCATATAAGCCTTTAAAATTAGCACTTTTGATTTTTCATGTTTGTGTCCCATAGACTTTAACGGTGTTCACGTGTTCGCTCATCGCTAGCTATTATCAGTGTTGCTTCAATTCTATGTTTTGCTCTATCTATTGAAAATATATTAAGTGGCTTTACTGACTTGCATAAAGGATAAGTTCAACTTTGGTAACATGTTACCAAAGAGCACCTGCCTGCACCTGTGCACCTGCCTGGGGCAAAATTCCTCCCACTGACACCAAAGATGGGGCATTTCTTTTCCCCACTGACGTTGGGACCTTTTCTACTCCAAATGGCCACAGTCCAGCCCTCCTGAAGTCCAAAGGACAGTAAACTATCCCTTTGTTTAAAAAGTTTAGAGACCCATGCCCTAGACTGAACCTATGTTGTCAGTCTGCTTGAAACTGCGACTGTGGCAGGCAGCCTCTGTACTATTGTGGGAGAACCTGTGGCCCCTCCAGGAAATAGCACTGTATAGCACTGTATTTACATTTCTACAGTTTCTTTCTGGTTTCTGGCCTAGGCCAAAATGATGTCATACATCCCAGGAGTCTTAATGGAAAAAAAAATCTTTCATCTGCCTGCATGCCTAAGCTAAGGGCAGATGGCTGCCAGGAAGTAAATGCTACATGAATCATCTATAGGATTGCCACCTTTTCTTTAAGCCAAATCTGAACACTTCAGTTACGCATTTCAATTTTTTTTTGGAATATACAAAAGGTATACACCCAAAGGTAAGCAACAATGAGTGGCAAACAGTGGGTCTGGCCAAATTGTGTTAACAGAGGGAGGGGCTTAAAGGGGAATGGTTAAAAAAATGCATCTGGCACTTGCCTAGTGTGGGCACCTGGGGCAATTGCCCCACATCTCTTGTGGGGTGCCCAGGGTCCCAGACGCCACAATCATCCCCTCTGTGGCAGCTGGCATCTCTTTGATTTGGTGAAGGGGTAAGAGGATATGTGATAGGAGGCGTTAAGGGAGGGGAGAGGACTTGTGCTAGTAGGGAGGTGGGGGGAGTCGGATATGTGCTGGCGAGGGTGCTGCTAGTACAAGTCCTCTCCCCTCCCAAAGTGCCCCCAGCATATAATCTCTTAACCCCCTTCACTCCTCCATCCATTTTAACTTGTCCCTCTTCCTGGTCACTCATGTGATATGCATATATTTGGTTATTAAAATTCAGTATGCAAACATTCACTTTATTCTTCTAGCAATGCACGGTGGACCTGACTGCGGCCTGCCTGTGGTCTTCAGCACTCATGATATACACCTGGTTCATATTCACATGGTTGATATTCGGCTTCTCATGGTTTGGCATTGTCCTGTGTTTTGTTATCTGGGACTGCTGGGCTGTTCTGTCTGCCTCAGGAGCTGCCATTCCGCATTCCGCGCCTCTCCCCTTTTTCTCCTGCCTGGAGACGGGAGATCGGGCGGACGTATCCATTGCGCATCGGCGCCACGCCGCTGTCCCGCACAAGTGACGCCCATAGATGCACCACGTTCTACAGATGGTTCTACATACCTTCAATATGTTTTATTCCAGACCTCGGCTCAAGAATTAATCTAGGGGTTTCTTTTAAGGTTTTTATTGGGAACAGGAACTTGGACAGGGATGGAAAGCATGGGATAACTGTAGAGCTGTAGAACTTGAGGACTGTTAGGCCTCTGGCTGTTCTGTACAAAAATGCACAAAGTATTGCATAACCTCAGGCTGCACTGTATTCTCTTGACTGACTTGTACAACTCCTGGCTGTCTTTCACAACTCCTGGCTATACTGAGCACACTTTAGGAGTATTGCATGCTCCTGGCTGCACTGCACTTGCTTGTGAGATAAACCACCCCACAGTCATTTCTCCTCAGTATAGCAGGATCAAGTACTCACTTTCCTCTTAATCTTTTCATTAATCTCTGATCTCTGCTCTCTTTGATAGGCTGGATCTCCTCTGACTTCACCTTTTGTCTCTCTCTCTGCCTCAGGGGCAGAGCCCCCTGAACAGGGGTCTCCCCCAGAAGGTTGGACATTGGAACTTTGCACTTTGCTGCCAGGCCTCAGAATATTTATGGGTTTCACTCCACCTTCTGGACACACATCCCCAGGTATTGGCTGGAGCTCCATAGATATTCAAACCGCCTGTTCTGCTCTCCCTCCCACTATACTTTTAGAAGTAGCAGAACAGCAGCCAGTGAGACACAGAACAGCCCAAAGTAATCAACTCCTGCTACATTATTTACACAAAAGCTAACTACATTTGCCTAGCAGCTTATTCTGAACTAGAAGGATGCTACATATAAATAAAAGAAACACAATAAATAACAGTCCAAATGATGCATCAAATATATTCCACCAGTGGAGTGATTAGAGTGAAAACCAGTTACAACAAATGTCCATAGAAATTCAACTGATTACTGATGCAAATTACTATTGATATATGATTATGCAAATTGTGTCATTCTTCACTGTAATGGGATCCTCCACCAGTAGGAACAACACTCACCAGAATGATTTGACCTCCAAGTTACAGTATACAGGTGATAGTCGAAAAGTTAGAATATCGTGCAAAAGTTCATTTATTTCACTAATGCAACGTGAAAGGTGAAACTAATAAATGAGATAGACTCATTACATGCAAGGCAAGATAGTTCAAGCTGTGATTTGTCATAATTGTGATGATTATGGCTTACAGCTCATGAAAACCCCAAATCCACAATCTCCGAAAATTTGACTATTACATGCAATCAATAAAACAAGGATTGTACACAGAACAATATCGGACCTCTGAAAAGTAGAAGCATGCATATGTACTCAGCACTTGGTTTGGGCTTCTTTTGCAGCAATTACTGTCTCAATACAGCGTGACATGGAAGCTATCAGCCTGTGGCACTGCTGAGGTGTTATGGAAGACCAGGATGCTTCAATAGCAGCCTTCAGCTCTTCTGCATTGTTCAGCCTCATGTCTCTCATCTTTCTCTTGGCAATGCCCCATAGATTCTCTATGGGGTTCAGGTCAGGCGAGTTTGCTGGCCAATCAAGCACAGTAATCCCACGGTCATTGAACCAGGTTTTGGTGCTTTTGGCAGTGTGGGCAGGTGCCAAGTCCTGCTGGAAAATGAAGTCAGCATCCCCTTTTAGAGCTCATCTGCGAAAGGAAGCATGAAGTGCTCCAAAATCTCCTAGTAGACAGCTGCGTTGACCCTGGACTTAATGAAGCACAGTGGACCAAAACCAGCAGATGACATGGCTCCCCAAATCAACACAGACTGTGGAAATTTCACACTGGACTTCAAGCATCTTGCAGTGTGTGCCTCTCCATTCTTCCTCCATACTCTGGGTCCTTGGTTTCCAAATGAGATGCAAAATGTTCTCTCATCAGAAAAGAGGACTTTGGACCACTGAGCAACAGACCAGGTCTGTTTTTCTTTAGCCCAGGTAAGACGTTTCTGATGTTGTTTGTTGTTCAGGAGTGGCTTGACAAGAGGAATATGACATTAGAAGCCCATGTCCAGGATCCCTCTGTGTGTGGTGCCTCTTGATGCACTGACTCCAGCCTCAGTCCACTCCTTGTGAAAGTCCCCAACACTTTTGAATGGCCTTTTCCTGACAATCCTCTCCAGGCTGCCATCATCCCTGCTGCTGTGCAGTGTTTTCTTCCACACTTTTCCCTTCCACATAACTTTCTATTAATGTGCTTTGATACAGAACTTTGGGAACATCCAACTTCTTTGCAATTACCTTTTGAGGCTTTCCCTCCTTATGGAGGGTGTCAATGATGGTTTTCTGCACAACTGTCAGATCATCAGTCTTTCCCATGATTGTGATTCCTACTGAACCAGACTGAGAGACTATTTAAAGGCTCAGGAACCCTTTGCAGGTGTTATGGCTTAATTAGCTGATTAGAGTGGGACACTTTGAGCCTAGAATGTTGCACCTTTTCACAATATTCAAATTTTCTGAGATTGTGAATTTGGGGTTTTCATGAGCTGTAAGCCATAATCATCACAATTATGACAAATCACGGCTTGAACTATCTTGCTTTGCATGTAATGAGTCTATCTCATATATTAGTTTCACCTTTTAAGTTACATTAGTGAAATAAATGAACTTTTGCACAATATTTTTTTGAGTATCACCTGTAAGTAGATGCACCTTCCAATGTACCGTGGCCTAAATTGCAATCTATAGGTCATCTCCAAATATCATGTAACGTGTAAGGTGGAGATGACAGATAACCGACCTCCAGCAGTGCAGCCACTGACGTAAGGATATCTGTTCAGAGAGTGATGTAAACACTAGCAGTTGCTTTTGTGTTGGAGAATTTACAGTGCCTTGCAAAAGTATTCACCCCCCTTGGCATTTCTCGTGATTTGTTGCCTTACAACCTGGAATTAACATGGTTTGTTTGAGGATTTGCATCATTTAATTTACAGAACATGCCCACAACTTTGAAGATTTTTTTTTTATTGTGAAGCAAACAACAAATAGGACAAAATAACAGAAAAAGTACATTTGCATAACTATTCACCCCCCTAAAGTCAATACTTTGTAGAGCCACCTTTTGCGGCTATCACAGCTCCAAGTCGCTTTGGATAAGTCTCTATGAGCTTGCCACATCTTACCACTGGGATTTTTTCCCTTTCCTCCTTGCAAAACTGCTCCAGCTCCTTCCAGTTGGATGGTTTGCGCTTGTGAACAGCAGTCTTTAAGTCTGACCACAGATTTTCTATTGGATTGAGGTCTGGGCTTTGACCAGGCCATTCCAACACATTTACATGTTTCCCCTTAAACCACTCAAGCGTTGCTTTAGCAGTGTGTTTGGGGTCATTGTCCTGCTGGAAGGCGAACCTCCATCCTAGCCTCAAATCACACACAGAGTGGTACAGGTTTTGCTCAAGAATATCCCTGTATTTAGCACCATCCATCTTTCCCTCAACTCAGTTTCCCAGTCCCGACTGCTGAAAAATATAACCACAGCATGATGCTGCCACTACCATGTTTCACTATGGGGATGGTGTTCTTTGGGTGATGTGATGTGTTGGGTTTGCGCCAGACATAGCGTTTTCTTTTATGACCAAAAAGTAAAATTTTAGTCTCAACAGACCACAGCACCTTCCTCCATACATTTTGGGAGTCTCCCACATGCCTTTTTGCAAACTCAAAACATGCTGTTTGTTTTTTGCTGAAAGTAATGGCTTTCTTCTGGCCACTCTGCCTTTAAGCCCATCTCTATGGAGCGTACGGCTTATTGTCGTCCTATGTACAGATACTTCAGTCTCTACTGTGGAACTCTGCAGCTCCTCCAGGGTTACATTAGGTCTCTGAGCTGCCTCTCTGATTAATGCCCTCCTTGCCAGGTCCGTAAGTTTAGGTGTGTGGCCGTCTCTAGGCAGGTTTGCTGATGTGCCACGTTCTTTTCATTTGGTTAGGATAGATTTGATGGTGCTCCTAGGAATCATCAAAGATTTGGATTTTTTTTTACAACCTAACCCTGACTTTTTTTATAACCTAACCCTGACAACATTGTCCCTTACTTGTTTGGAGAGTCCCTTGGTCTTCATGGCAGTGTTTGGTTAATGGTGCCTCTTGCTTAGGTGTTGCAGCCTCTGGGGCCTTTCAAAAATGTGTGTATATGACAGATCATGTGACACTTAGATTGCACACAGGTGGACATCATTTCACTAATTATGTGACTTCTGAAGGTAATTGGTTTCACCGGAGCTTTTTATGGGCTTCTGAACAAAGGGGGTGAATTGGCACATGCCAAGTATCAGTTTTTTATTTCTGAAAAATTGTTTTATGTATATATATTTCGAATTTTACTTCGCCAAATTAGACTATTGTGTTCTGATCCATCACATATAATTCAGATTAAAAAAAACATTGAACTGAAGGCTGTAATGTAACAAAATAGGTAAAAAGCCAAGTGGGGTTAATACTTTTGCAAGGCACTATAAATGGTGATAGATGCCATGTCTGCTGGCTGAGACAGTAGCATTAAGGTTAGAATTAGCAGCATAAAGCTGAGGAGTGTTAGGTTTATTATATTTAAAGGAAAACATTGCCAAAGCAATTTAAATGTCCCCTTTATTTAATAATACAGAAAATATAACACATTAAAACCTGCTGGGAAGGTGCTTATATGTGAATTTTCATCCCTTCTAAGCTCCTTGGCAGCCCTGATCCCAGATTGCTTAGTGTTAGGGATAGTCGGTCCAAACTTTGCATGTTCGGGCAAATTTAATCAGCAGTTCACAGTGCCCACCTGCTGAGCCTAAACTCTGGCTGCAGCTTGAAATAAAACATTTAGCAGCCATATTACTCTCACACAGGCTTATTGTTAGTGAATTTGGAGGCCACCTGCCAGGTGATTCCCAGTTAACAGCTGAATGCAAAAGTAGGACCGGAAATGGTGGCTGAGATTACTGACCAATTATAGCCATAGCCATCATGTCCGCCCATTTCAATACAAGCTAGCCCAGGATCTGTCATTCAGCGGGGTCTCTTCTGGTCAGCATGTTTTTTTTCTTGGTGGTAATCTTTAATCATGATTGATAAGGATCTGTACAGCTTGATTGATAATAGATTCACATCATGAGACATTTTTTGGGGTTGTTCACAGTTAACTGTTAACATTTTTTGGTGAATAAATATGGGCAATATGCACCCCTTACTTATTCACGTAGAGGAGGCTGGTATCTGGCTTCCCCTTATTTTAAGGGGGCTTCCAGATTTGGATAAGTCCCCTATTCACAGAGCCCCACAACCACCAAGCCAGGGTTGTGGGAAAGAGGCCCTTTTGTTTTTTTCTGTGGAGTTTCCTCTAAAAATCCATAACAGGACCTCATTAACGATGATGATTCTGGTGTGAAGGGGAACCGGGTAGCATGGAGTTATATGTTTCTTAGAATGTAAGTAGTGGTCACTTACAAGATTGGTCAGAAGAAGTGGAGTGATGGGGAGGAGCTCTGAAGGATTGTCTGTGGAGAGAAGTAAAGCCTAGTACACACGGGCCCAATGTCGGCCGGCATCAGTTGGTTCAATAGAAACTGGCTGACATTTGGCCCGTGCGACCAAAAAAGGTCTGCCGACTGGTTCACGATCATCGCTCTCAGCCAATGGAGGAGCCCCCCTGTCAGAACAGAATAGCTCAGCAGGGGATATTGCTTTACTAAGATAAGTCTGTTAGTACAGTGGCTCCGAACTGAGCTGTCAGTTTTTTTTGTTCATTCAACCCAGCGGGTTGAAAAAAGACTAGTAGCGTGTACTAGACTTTAGGCAAGCTTCAGTCGGAGATCTGCAGTCCTCAAGGGAGCATCCCTTCCTCCCACCCTATTTATCAACTTTGGACAATCTGAATTTAGGTCACAGCAGGTATTGTCAGTTTGTAGTGGTTTAAGCTGGTGTTTTTGGAAAACGGTTGGGGACCGATCTTTGCTGGGTGTTCCCTAGTTGGCTTGGTCAACTCATAGTGATCAGGTAGTTTTAGACCAGGACATGCCTGAGGTCAGCTGACATCGTCCCTGAGGTGTTGTTTTACAGCTGGGGTCATAACGTAGTTAATTGGTACAACAGTGGTGCCTTCAAGGCTGCTATGGCCATTTTAACTCCACTTGAGAGTAATGTGTCGTTCTTAAAGGTGCCAGGAAAGGGAGTTAGGGTGGTTGAAAGATGTGGCTTAAGGGACAGATTATCTAGCCTGAATCAAAAGCATGTCTGCTCATAAGTTTTGTTTTTTAAACTTTTGCTGCACTTTTAGATACAAGCAAATTAATATGTGATTGAAGAAACTTTATACAGTATATCCTTTTTTACGGGCTATTATTTTTCTATTCTATCAGTGCCTTTTGTTTGCTGGAGTTTAGCTTCAAAGCTCTGTACTGCACAATAGTAAAAGTAAAATATTGCAATGCTTCATATTTTTTTATATAAAAAATTATCAATATTAATAAAATGGGTTATGTATTGATGTCTTATTGTTGTTTTTTTTTTTTTGTTTGTTTTAGTTTCAGAGAGATTAAAGTAAAATGAATAGCAAAGACAGCATACATTGCTAATAATGTTAAAATATTGTAAGTTTGCAGATACTATTTAAAAAAAGGTAAAGATAAAAAGGACATATTTTCCCATTTTATCTGGTTAATGGTTTACAAACTTATATATTTCCAAAGATATATTTCACATACATAATTATGCTCCCTCTAGTGGCTCTTTGCCAGACAGTGCAATCAGTATAATTGCACCAAAGCTACTAATATTAGTCTATATCTGTATAAGCCATGGTATTCCTACTCAATAAAATGCTATTGATGACCGTCTTAAATTCATCTTGTCCTTTGTAAATGCTTATTTTCTATTACACTATGATGGCTTTGACTGACACAAGCATTATGCGGCTCACTGTCACAGCAAGCTGTGCTGGATTTTACAGACAATTGCTCTCTCCATCTTACGTGGTTCAAAAGGTGGATATTAAAGTGGAAATAAACTGTACTTGAGCACCACAAACTGAAAACGCTATTTTAGATACCGGTCACTTTACCCCCTTCCTGCCCAGGCCAATTTTCACCTTTCAGTGCTGTCACACTTTAAATGACAATTGCGCGGTCATGCAACACTGTACCCATATGACATTTTTATAATTTTTTCACATAAATGGCGTTTTATTTTGGTGGTATTTAAGCACCACTGGGTTTAAAAAAAGAACGAACATTTTGAAAAAAAAAACAGTTTTTCTTTGTTTCTGTTATACAATTTTGCAAATAAATAATCTTTCTTCATGAATTTAGGCCAAAATGTATTCTGCTAAATTTTGTTGATGAAAATAACCCAAATCAATCTATATTATTTAGTCTGTAGGAAAGTTATAGAGTTCAGAAACTATGGTAGATATCTGAAAATCAATTGATCCTGATAATTTCTTTAGGCCCGAAAACACCAGGACAGTACAAATACCCCCTTTTTGGAAAGTAGAAAGTCCAAGGTATTTAGTAAGAGGCATAATGAGTTGTTTGAGGTTGTAATTTTTTTGTCAACATTTTTGGGAAAACGAAATAAAAAAAAAAAAAAAAAAATCACAATTTTTTTTACATACTGTCATCAGTGCAGTACAGCGTTATCCTATAACGTGTGTGACGGTGATCAGGGACACTGACTGGTAACAGTATGTAAAAAACGTTTTTTAAATGTATAGTTTTTTTCAGTTTTTTTTTCTTTTTTTATGACTTTTTTTACACACTGTGACCAGAGCAATACAGTTTTACCATAATTACACTGTACTACTCTGGGGAAGTGATCAGGATTTTTTTTTTCTTTAACACATTATGATTTTGATGAATTTCACTGGTATAAACAGCCATATATACTGAATGAAACGGATTAATTCAGTGTGTTTTGTTGTGATTAGCTGTGATTGGTCACAGCTAATCACATGGTACAGATGGGCTGTGATTGGCCCTGTCTGTACCATGAGATCACTGTGACCAATCACAGCTAGCATATAATGGATGGCATAAAAAGAAGCCATCCGTTGTCATGTGATCTGCTGTGATTGGTCACAGTGATCACATGGTACCGGCAGCGGGCCAGTACACTGATCAGATCATGCCACTGCAAGCCCTTTTGACTGTGTGCGAGGCGCGATCCGGGAGGATATGACGTCCACTAGGATCGATGAAAGTCCCGCTTGGCCATGATCTTGCTATAGGCCAGCAGAAACTGGTTAATTCATTCTTAATGTCCAGTTCAAACTCACCCATCCATGTTTCCATGCTTTATTTTGTTGAAGAATCACATTGAAAAAAAACCCTAGCTTTTCAAGCCGCAGCCATCTTGAGTAAGGACAGATGGTTTGTGCAGCATTTACTGCCTGGAATCAAACTGTCCTTAGCTCAGGCATACAGGAGGGTGTGCTTAGCTGAGAAAGAAACTGAAGAAACGTAAAAAAGTTTAAAACAAATAAATAATGATATACTTTCCTATCTATTACTAATGCTAATAGCATAAAGGATTACAAATAATAATGCTGATTAAGAGATTTTAGTTCTGCCACTAGAACTTGTCATAAAACTTGACATAAGGAACCCCCCCCCCCCATACTGCACAGTAAAAATCCAAGTATTTATGTGTGTGGGGGGGACACATTGTTGACTGCATATTTTCCCCAAAAGTTGTTGCAAACCAGCAGACTCCTAAAAAGCCATGTCATATTATTACTGGGAGGCAAACATGTGTAAAATTTAAAACATCCCTTGTAATAGGAATGTGTGTGACAGGTCCTCTTTATTTAGAGATGCGGGGTCAATAAGGCCCCACATCTCTCCTCCAGGCTGGAAAGCATGAGATCGTGAATTTTTTTTCACTGATCTCATACTTACAGCCGCAATGGCGGCTTTGTTTACATTTGAGGACCCGGGCGTGACGTCATCACATCGCGCCCGGGCCTCCGACGGTCATAGAGATGACTGGTGACCATCTGGTCACCAGTCATCTCTATGCTCGTCCCGTGACCCACCACCGGCACCGGACGATTCTCTCCGGGTCCCCGATGGCACGGGAGAGCCCGGAGAAGAACCGGATGGCGGCGGGAGGGGGGATGTCCCCTCCCGCCGCCTATAAGAACGATCAAGTGGTGGAACCGCCGCTATGATCATTCTTATGGTGCGCAGTATCGCCGGCTGAAAACAAGGATATCTGAATGATGCCTCTAGCTGCAGGCATCATTCAGATATCCCCCCTCAAATCCAGGACGTCATATGACATCCACCCGGAGGGAGAGAGGGTTCCTGCCGGCGTCATTTTACAATGACCCGGTATGGAAGGGGCTAAATATTACAAGTAATATAAAAATGCAAACTAGTATACAAAGGTGTTGAGTGCAATAAAAAACGAAATAAATAAATAGGAATATAATAATTGTGCAAATATTATGTGTAATGTTTTAGAACATTCATACGAAAAATCTCATCATTACATTGGATAATGCCATCAGAGAACATTCCGAAATCACATTTTTTTAAATGAAATTCTACCCATGTATGACCAGCTTTATGTTGTCCAAATCCTTCCTCAGTGCAACACAAGCTCCAACAGTTTCAGAGACAACTGTCCAAACATATCCTGAGCAGTGAAATTCAACATGCACATATGCAGGTGTTTCTTTTGTTTGAATAAAAATTACTGACACCATCGCATATACAGTATATCCCCAATGGAAACAGACTCACCAAATAGAGATGACCATTTTAAGTATATGTGAACCCTTGCCTTGTAAAAAAGGAGGGCAGGCAAGCTGTTCTCCCAGCAGAGCCAGAAAACTGACTATGCTTGCTTAGATGTGCTTCTATGCCTAGCGTGGTCAGTTTGAAAAAGCATAGCTGGGGTTCTGGCACCACCAGGTATTTCACACAAAAAGAAACAATACAAAGAGAACAGGATACTTTTTAACTTTTTTTACTGTAAATGGACTCATATCAGGAATATGAAATGTGGGGGTAACATATTCTTTAACTGAACAATCTGGTCATGCAAGTGCTGATAGAGGATGCTAAAAGTGTACTAAAAGATCAGAATTTTTTATTGGATAGTAAATATACAGTACATTCCACTTTAATAAATATGTTACATTTGGGTATAATTTGGTATCTAGCACACTTTAACCACTTCAGATCCAAGCTATAGCCGAAAGACGGCCCGGACCTGAACTGCCGGGAGGCTGTCCCTGGACGTCCTCTTGTTTACTTCCACGTTGCGCGCCGCCGCGGGCACGCATCGCGGAATAGCTGTGCCCGCTGTGTCACGCGGGTGCCGATGTGCGTGCCTGGCGGCTCCGATGTCCGCCAGGTACCCGCGATCGGCAGTCACAGAGCCAGGGACGTGGATCTGTGTGTGTAAACACAGAGATCCACATCCTGTCAGGGAGAGGAGACCGATGGTGTATCCCTTGTACATAGGAACAACCATCGGTCGCCTCCCCCAGTCAGTCCCCTCCCCCCACAGTAAGAATCACTCCCAGGGAACACATTTAACCCCTTGATCGCCCCCTAGTGTTAACCCCTTCCCTGCCAGTCACATTTATACAGTAATCAGTGCATATTTATAGCACTGTTCGCTGTATAAATGTGAATGGTCCCAAAATAGTGTCAAAAGTGTCCGATCTGTCCGCCGCAATATCGCAGTCCTGACAAAAATTGCAGATAACCGGCATTACTAGTAAAAGAAAAAAAATGGCATAAATCTATCCCCTATTTTGTAGGCGCTATAACTTTTGCGCAAACCAATCAATAAATGCTTATTGCGTTTTTTTTTACCAAAAATATGTAGAGGAATACGTATCGGCCTAAACTGAGAAAAATTTTATTTTTATTTTTTAAATTGGGATATTTATTATAGCAAAAAGTAAAACATATTGTGTTTTTTTCAAAATTGTCAGTTTTTTTTTGTTTATAGCGCAAAAAATAAAAACCGCAGACGTGATCAAATACCAACAAAAGCAAGCTCTATTTGTGGGAAAAAAATTATAAAAATTTCATTTGGGTACAGTGTTGTATGACCACGCAATTGTCATTCAAAGTGCGTCAGCGCTGATAGCTGAAAATTGGTCTGGGCAGGAGGGAGGTTTAAGTGCCCAGTAAGGAAGTGGTTAACCATTAAAGAAAATACTAGGCATCGTAAGCTTATGTACCAGTAGAGCAGCCAAGTGCACCTATATTTAAAATGTTAGTAGTTACAGTATTGACAATTTTTTTTTAACTTCTATTAGAAGTGTGTTCTGGGGATATGTTTAAGGAAAGGATTTCATTATATACCCTAACCTAAAAAACGTGCATAACACACTACAAAAAAAACACATTAAAATGGACCCATCAGCAAAATGCAGGTATCCATTGAACATTCCTTTAACAATATACATAAAAAGTATATTTAAAACAAATCTATTATTTTCTATTAAAAGAGAAATGATGTCATCTCTCAGGAAGGTAAAGCATTTCCTCTGTCCACCTCCCCCAGTGATCACTCACTGAGACTGTTAAGTTTTTGGCAGCAGCAGCAGGAGATTTAGCTATGTGAGATGTAATAAACACAACCGAGAGTACAGAGGCTACTGTGCAGGCATTTTGATTCACATCTCCGAGGCTATATTTCAGCCGGAAAGTAAATGCTGACCCTGGATAATACCTGAACAAAGGCGGTATCTGCCCTCTAGGGAAAGATGGGGGCATTGTCAGGATGAACACTGAGATCTCTGGCAGAGCTAATAAATGCCTTACACTATAGCTGCTTTCACACTGAGGCGCTTTGCAGGCGCTATTTCGTTAAAAATAGCGCCTGCAATGCGCCCTGAAAGAGCCGCTCCTTTCTATCCAGTGTGAAAGCCCTCAGGCTTTCACACTAGAGCGTTGTTGCGCTGACAGGACGGTAAAAAAGTCCTGCCAGTCACATCTATAGCGCCCCTGCCCATTGAAATCAATGGGCTAGCACCTCCAAACCGCCCGCAAAGCGTCGTTTTTGCGGGCGGGTTTAACCCTTTTCCGGCCGCTAGCGGGGGTTAAAATCTCCCCTATAGCACCTGAAAATCGCGTTAAACACGACAGTAAAACGCCACTAAAAATAGCGGCGCTTTACCGCCTGTGCACCAAGCGTCTCAGTGTGAAAGTACCCTTAGTACATGTTACTGAGCATGCATCCATTTATTATGAAAAAATATGTCCGAGGCTGTCTGCTTTATAGTGTTACTAAACCCAGGACCCTGCATTCACTATATCTGATCTCTCACAGTACACAGAACATGGAAATGCAATTATCTTAGTAAATATAATCTGCTAAATACCTTTTCTCATCAGCAGTATATAGCAGTCTTGTGACTTCTATCAGTATCTGGTTAAAGCGCTTCATTCTACTCTGAGTGTCCTACATAGGTGTGCGCACAGGATGTGTCGGGTGTGCCTGGGCACAACATAATCACCCATGTGGGGCAGATTCCCTCTGCTGCCCGGGCACCAATGTCATATACCGGCCCCTTCCTTTTCTGAATGAACATAGAGACTAATTGGTACTGATCACTCACTGTGTTCATTCATAATCGAAACATAGCAAACTGTGTTTGCTATGCCTCAATTTGTGAATTACAAGGAAGCCACTCAGCACAAAGGATTTCCCATTCATTCACTGTCCAGTGCAGCTGAGGCTGCAGAGAAAGTGACTGGGCATTCTCTGGCCTCAGTCCCTTTCTCTGTCTCAAAAGCGAGACATAAGGGGTCTGATATTTCACCAAAGCCAATCGGTTTTCTAAAAAAAAAAAAATAATAATATTGTGAAAACAAATTCACTTGCCTACAGGACACTTTCACCCCCTTCCTACCCAGACTAATTTTCAGCTTTCAGTGCTCTCACACTTTGAATGACAATTACTCAGTCATGCAACACTGTACCCAAATCAAATTTGTGTCCTTTTTTTTCACACAAATAAAGCTTTCTTTTGGTGGTATTTAATCACTAGTGGGTTTTAAATTTTTTGTGCTATAAAAAAAAAAAACGACCAAAAATGTTGTGAAAAAAATCCTTTTCTTTGTTCCTGTCATAAAATTTAGCAAATTAGTAATGTGTCTTCATAAATTTTGGCCAAAATGTATACGGCTACATATCTTCGGTAAAAATAACCTTAAGGCCGGGTTCACACTGGGGCGACAAACGCTCCGACATTGGGAGCTCATGTCGCATGACGTGTGAAAATCAATGTTTCCCTATGGGAGCCGTCTTAACTGGTCTGACACATGTCGGTCCGACTTTGAGAATGCTCCCTGTACTACTTCTGTCCGACTTTGATCCGACTTCAGCCCATTGACTATCATTGAAGTCGGATCAAAGTTGGACCGCAGTCTTGCAGGATCCGACTTTGGCATACGACTTGTGCTCTGCTGCTCTTGAGGGGGAACTCCACGCCAAATTTGAAATAAAAAAACGGCATGGGTTCCCCTCCAAGAGCATACCAGGCCCTTGGGTCTGTTATGGATTTTAAGGGGAACCCCTACGCCAAAAAACGGCGTGGGGGTCCCCTCAAAATCCAAACCAGACCCTTATCCGAGCACGCAACCTGGCAGGCCGCAGGGGAAGAGGGGGGTCGAGAGAGCGCCCCCCCTCCCTCCTGAACCGTACCAGGCCGCATGCCCTCAACATGGGGGGTTTGGTGCTTTGGGGCAGGGGGGCGACCTGCGGCCCCCCCACCCCAAAGCACACTGCCCCCATGTTGATGAGGACAGGGCCTCTTCCCGACAACCCTGGCCGTTGGTTGTCGGGGTCTGTGGGCGGGGGCTTATCAGAATCCGGGAGCCCCCTTTAATAAGGGGACCCCCAGATCCCGGCCCCTCACCCTATGTGAATGAGTATGGGGTACATCGTACCCCTACCACTTCACCTGGTGGAAAAAATGTAAATAAAAAAAAACACACACAGGTTTTTAAAGTAATTTATTACACAGCTCCGGGGGTCTTCTTCCGACTCCGGGGGTCTCTTCCGTCTTCGGGGGTCTCCGGTGTCGTCTCCGCGCTCTCCGGTTCTTCCTGCCGGGCCTCCGCTATCTTCTTCCAGCTCTTTTGCTAGCGGGGCCCCGGTCTTCTCCGTCACCTTCTTCCCTCGCTCTCCGGTTCTTTCTTTCTTCCTTCTGCCGGCCCCTCCACTATCTTCTTCCAGCTCTTTTGCTAGTGGAGGGGCCGGTCTTCCCTTCGCCGTCGGCGTCTTCTTCCCTCTTCTCCTTCTCGATGTTAACACGTCGCTTCCTCCCGCTGTAATGCTGGCTGTTCGCTCCGCAACGATTTATATAGGCTCCTCATGACGTCACAGTCACATGCTCTGGGTGGCCCCGGAGCATGTGACTGTGACGTCATGGGAGCATGTGACTGTGACATCATGAGAAGCCTATATAAATCGCTGCAGAGCGAACAGCTGGAATTACAGCGGGAGGAAGCGACGTGTCAACATTGAGAAGGAGAAGAGGGAAGAAGACGCCGACGGCAATGGGAAGACCGGCCCCTCCACTAGCAAAAGAGCTGGAAGAAGATAGTGGAGGGGCCGGCAGAAGGAAGAAAGAAAGAACCGGAGAGCGAGGGAAGAAGGCGACGGAGAAGACCGGGCCCCGCCAGCAAAAGAGCTGGAAGGAGACGACACCGGAGACCCCCGAAGATGGAAGAGACCTCAGGAGTCGGAAGAAGACCCCTCGAGCTGTGTAATAAATTACTTTGAAAACCTGTGTGTGTTTTTTTTATTGACATTTTTTTCCACCAGGTGAAGGGGTAGGGGTACGATGTACCCCGTACCCCATACTCATTCACATAGGGTGGGGGGCCGGGATCTGGGGCCCCCTTATTAAAGGGGGGCTCCCGGATTCCGATAAGCCCCCCGCTTGCAGACCCCGACAACCAACGGCCAGGGTTGTCGGGAAGAGGCCCTGTCCTCATCAACATGGGGGCAGGGTGCTTTGGGGGGGCCACAGGTCGCCCCCCTGCCCCAAAGCACCAAACCCCCCATGTTGAGGGTATGCGGCCTGGTACGGTTCAGGAGGGAGGGGGCCGCTCTCTCATCCCCCCTCTTCCCCTGCGGCCTGCCAGGTTGCGTGCTCGGATAAGGGTCTGGTTTGGATTTTGGGGGGACCCCCACGCCGTTTTTTTGGCGTAGGGGTTCCCCTTAAAATCCATACCAGACCCAAGGGCCTGGTATGCTCTTGGAGGGGGAACCAATGCCGGTTTTTTATTTAAAATTTGGTGTGGAATTTCCCCTCAAGATTCATACCAAACACAGTGCCTGGTATTGGCGGGGATCCAAGTCGGATCCCCGTTCATTGAAAGTCGGACATATGTCGGCTTCATGTCGCAGGGCAAAGTCGGATTCAAAGAAGGACGGCTGTCGTGTCGCACAAGTGTGAACCCAGCCTAATTAGTGCATATTATTTGGTCTTTGTGAAAGTTATAGAGTCTACAAGCTATGGTGCCAATCATTGAAAACTGATCACACCTGATGTACTGAAGGCCTATCTCATTTCTTGAGACCCTAACAAGCCAGGAAAGTACAAATAACCCCCAAATTACCAATTTTTTGAAAGTAGACATCCCAAGGTATTTAATAAGTCACATGGTGAGTTTTTTGAAGTTGTAATTTTTTCCCACAATTCTTTGCAAAATTAAGATTTTTATTTTTTTACAAAATTGTCATATTGACGTGTTATTTCTCTCACACAGCACATGCATACTTGCAACTACACCCCAAAACACATTCTGCTACTCCTCCTGAGTATGGCAATACCACATGTGTGAGACTTTTTCACAGCCTGGCCACATACAAAGGCCCAGAGAGAAAAATGGAACACATGGACAGCCGCACTCCAAAAAAAACTTTGAGGTTGCCTTTATTAGGTAAAAAACATGGAGCACTACAGGTCACAGCAAATGATGGGGTACACCCGACGCGTTTCACACTACGGTCTAGTGCTTAGTCATGGCTAACACAAAATGAAAATACACTTCAAATAAATAAAATTCATACAGGTGTCACATGATCCACTATAACCAATAAACATGAAGCGTCAGTCAGATTGAATCAGCTGGCGCTAAAGGTGGTAATGCACAAGTGTCAATCTGTGCTAAGTGGAAACAAATGTGAAGTGAAAAAAGAACTGCTGAATAATGAAAAAAGTAAAAATAAAAAAGAGTGAAAGTAAATGTTGAACAATAATGTTAAGATGAGTGTATTCATCCATGAAGAATGGAGAATAGTGGTGAAAAGCATATGATTATATGGTGTAAAACTACATATAAAAACTTTAGTTAGTGAATATGGATAATAATATTATAATGTTTGTGAAGACTAATCATAAGAAATGTGCAGGAAACGTGTGTTGGTTTGATATAATATAATGTGAACTCATAATGTGAAAATGTGTAAAGAAAAATATCGTTATATAGTGAGATAATGTAATGTGAGTGAAAAAAAAAGTGAGTAAATAAATAAATGAATGAATGAGTGAATGCAATGTCAATGCCATGTCTGTGAGAATGCACAAGACTATATCTAAGGATGGAATGAGGTTGCACATGTATGGTTGTAATAAGTAAAATCTGAAGATATATCCATATTGGATTAGTTGTAATGTATATGATCATGG
This sequence comes from Rana muscosa, assembly GCA_029206835.1. Classification (NCBI taxonomy): domain Eukaryota; kingdom Metazoa; phylum Chordata; class Amphibia; order Anura; family Ranidae; genus Rana; species Rana muscosa. The sequence continues at coordinate 921,672,896 of CM055118.1, forward strand.
AGATTAATGAAAAACAAGAAAGAGGTAAATCTCTTATCTTGTGTTAATGTTCTATTTGCTGTGTGGGGATAATAATGCTTTTCAATATGTTATTGAATGTTTATTATTGTTTTTGTTTATAAAAAACATGGTAAAAAGAAGATCAAAAAATATCCCCATAAGCTAGGATGAGGCGTAGGCTAGGAAGAATAAACAGTATGTGTAAGGCAATATAAACATATACAACGATGTGTGCGACCGATGGTATATCTTGTAAGTGTATGGACAAAAAACTGGTGTGCAGACCGATGATATATTGTGTGAAAATGTAGGCATCGACATGGCAATGGGGTATAAGGATTTCTACTATTGCTATGTAGGTCCATGTATATATAGGACATAGCAAGATACCAGCATCTCATTCAGTATACAAAAGTAATAAGTTATTTCCTCAACTCTTGTCATAAAACTAATGTGAAATCTTACATAACGTATGGTTACACATACATTTAAAATACATTTATATACAACACATGATATTTGAACAACATAAAAATCTTCACTCGATAATGAATGAAGACATAAATTGAAAACACTCACGTATGCATACACATAGCGATTTTATGTACAAGATCGGTGAATGGTATGGAAATGGGTTAAGTTAATATATAACTGGGTATGTCATATAAATGTCCCGATGACAAGCCAACAACATCTGTTCCCTATATTAAAGTCGTGCTTAATAATCCCTAAAAAAGGGGATGAAAAAAGAAAAAAGGGAACAGATCAAAAACTGATATATTAAATTTATGCTATGTTTGTTTATTTTGGGTGTTTTATATTATTTTGTGTTTAACCACTTGAGACCCGCGCTATAGCCGAAAGACGGCTGCAGTGCGGCTCTCAAGTGCCGAGAGGACGTCCCCAGGACGTCCTTCTCTGTTTACATCCCGTCGCGCGCCGCCGAGGGCGCGCGGCGGGGAACAGCTGTGCGGCGCGCATCACGTGATGCCGAGGAGCGTGCCTGGCGGCCGCGATGTCCGCCAGGTACCCGCGATCGGCAGTTACAGAGGCAGGACGTGGATCTCTGTGTGTAAACACAGAGATCCATGTCCTGTCAGGGAGAGAGGAGACCAATGCTGTGTCCCTTGTACATAGGGACACAGATCGGTCTCCTCCCCCAGTCAGTCCCCTCCCACACACAGTAAGAATCACAAATAGGGCACACATTTAACCCCTTCCTCGCCCCCTAGTGTTAACCCCTTCCCTGCCAGTCACATTTATACAGTAATCAGTGCATTTTTATAGCACTGTTCGCTGTATAAATGTGAATGGTCCCAAAATAGTGTCAAAAGTGTCCGATATGTCCGCCGCAATATCGCAGGCCTGACAAAAATCGCAGATCGCCGCCATTACTAGTAATAAAAAAAAATATAATAAAAATGTCATAATTCTATCCCCTATTTTGTAGGCGCTATAACTTTTGCGCAAACCAATCACTATACGCTTATTGCAATTTTTTTTACCAAAAATAAATAGAAGAATACGTATCGGCCTAAACTGAGAAAAAAAATATTTTTTTTAAAAAAAATTGGGATATTATTATAACAAAAAGTAAAAAAATACTGTGTTTTTTTTCAAAATTTTCTGTCTTTTTTTGTTTATAGCGCAAAAAATAAAAACCGCAGAGGTGATCAAATACCACCAAAAGAAATCTCTATTTGTGGGGAAAAAATTATAAAAATATAATTTGGGTACAGCGTTGTATGACCGCGCAATTGTCATTCAAAGTGCATCAGCGCTGAAAGCTGAAAATTGGTCTGGGTACGAAGGGGGTTTAAGTGCCCAGTAAGGAAGTGGTTAAAAGTGGTTAAAAGAAGTAGGATCCTTGAGCTAACCATATATGTGCACACATATCATGCAATTCCTACAAACCAATTAGGTTTGTGGCGTATAGATACACATACAGAGGCCCAACAGGTGTTCTAGGGACATAAATGACACATATAATTTCATGACGATCTATCACACTTTTGAAGGCCCTGGAGCACCAGGACAATGGAAACACACACAAATTTACCCTATTTTGGAAATCAAACACCCCAATGTATAATGAGTCTTTTGAATAGTTCATTTTTTTTCCAGAAGTTTTTTTTTGGAAAATGTGAAAAAAAAAATGTAAACGCATTTTTTTTTACACGAAGTGGTCCATTTATAAGATATTTCCAACAAGTAACATGTACATAGCAAAAATGACACCCCAAAATACATTCTGCTACTCCTCCTGAGTATGGTGGTACCACATGTGTGAGACTTTTACACAGCCTGGCCATATACAGAGGCCCAACATTCAAGTAGCACCTTCAGGCGTTCTACAAGCATAAATTACACATCTTATTTCTCAACCACCTATTACACTTTTGAAGGCCCTGGAGCACCAGGACAATGGAAACTCCCACAAAATGACCCCATTTTGGAAAGAAAACACCCCAACATATAATCTATGAGGTATAATGAGTCTTTTGAACGGTTAATTTTTCTCCAGAAGTTTTTGGAAAATGTGGGAAAAAAATTAAAACGCTTTTTTTTAAACAAAGTTGTCCATTTATAAGATATTTCCAACACATAGCATGTACATAGCAAAAATCACACCCCAAAATACATTCAGCTACTCCTCCTGAGTATGACGATACCACATGTGTGAGACTTTTACACAGCCTGGCCACATACAAAGGCCCAACATTGAAGTAGCACCTTCAGGCGTTCTACAAGCATAAATTACACATCTCATTTCTCAACCACCTATAACATTTTTGAAGGCCATGGAGCACCAGGACAATGGAAACACCCACAAAATGACCCAATTTTGGAAAGCAAACACCCCAATGTATAATCTATGAGTCAGAATGAGTCTTTTGAACGGTTTGTTTTTTTCCAGACGTTTTTGGAAAATGTGGGAAAAAAATGAAAACGCATTTTTTTTACACAAGGTTGTCCATTTCTAAGATATTTCTAACAAATAGCATGTACATAGCAAAAATTGCACCCCAAAATATATTCTCTTACTCCTTCTGAGTATGGCGGTACCACATGTGTGAGACTTTTACATAGCCTGGCCACATACAGAGGCCTAACATTCAAATACGATGACTGCCATCTCAAGGCCAGCACTTCGTTGCATCTCAAAGTTGCTCTTTCCCCCCATTGCAGTTTTTTATTCACTATGGATTGTGGAAAGCCCTTCCTATTTTTTCTGGAGGTTCCACATGCCAGGGTTTCTGAGAGGTATAGGTGTTTGAAAAGGGGCAGGCTGGTGTAGAAGTTATCCATGTATATGTGGTAACCTTTGTTCAGCAGTGGGTTTGCCAGGTCCCATACAATTGTACCAGTTGTGCCCATTTAGGCTTGGCATTTAGGGGGTTGGAGCTGGGAATCTCTTCCTTCGTATATGTTGAACGCATACAGATATCCTGTGACTCTCTCACAAAGCTTGTAAAATTGCTCTGTATCTGGCCCTTTTGCTAGGAATGTATTGTTTGATTTCTAGCCGGCCTGAAAAGGGTACCAGGGACTTATCTACACATATATGTTGATCGGGGACAAAGAGTTCTGCAAATCGTAGGGGAAATAAATTTATGAGTGGTCGAAGTTTATATAACTTATCCTAATTTTGATGATTGCGGGGAGGGCACTGGGTGTTGTCGCAGAAATGAAGGAAGCACATAATTATCTCATATTGGTACCTGGACATTACTGCAGAATAAATGTGCATGTGGTGGATGGGGTTGGTGGACCAGTAGGCATGTCCCTAATTTTTTATTTTGTAATCCCTATGTTTATGGTGAGGTCCATAAACAATTTAAACTCCACCAGTATCAAATCTCTCCAGACGGGTGTGTGATAATTGGGGGTTGTTGGCAATATGGTGCCGGGAAAATAAATTGGTCTGGTTCACGATGAATTGCAGCAAAGTGTCGGGCAAAAATAAATAAAAACAATCAATTTCTGTGAAATTTTGGGTACTGGCCTGCACACCTGGCTGTGTGGTGAAAGGGGGAATTCTTGCTGATCCCGAGTCGGAAGACAGCCATGTTGGGTTGGAAAGACCTTCTGGGAGATATGTAGCGGCCCTGGCTCTTGGGAGATGTGGCACTCCAGTGCTGGTAGTTGGGGAATTTGAAGTTCCTGTGCTGGTACTTGGGCATGATGCGGCAGCGCTGGTACTGGGCCTGGGCATTTCTTGTGGTCTTTCACTGGCGTCAGCGCTGGTACTGGGCCTGGGCATTTCTTGAGGTCTTTTGCTGGCGGCAGAACTGGTACTGGGCCTGGGCCTTTGTTCTTGGGATCTATCGCTGGTGGCAGCGCTGGTACTGGGCCTGGGAATTTGATCCTGGGGTCTATTGCTGTCGGTTGCCTGGTTTCCAGAATGCAGTATCCTTTTGGGAGGGATCCTCTGATTCATTTTCCGATCCACTTCTATTGATCGGTTCAAATGCTGAATTTGATTCAGAATCGGATTTGGCATTTGAATCTGATGAGAACTCCCCGCTGCTCTTAACAGTCATGGAGAGGATCTGGAACGCCTCCTCGCTGGACATTTTTCTGATGGGCTGTGCGACAGGTGGCAGGTGACGGTCACTGATGGGCTGTGTGACAGACGAGTTGCAGGTGATGTTCACTAATAGTTGACAGGTGATAGGTGATGGTCACTGATGGATGACAGGTGATGGTCACTGATGGGTGACAGGTGATGTTCACTGATAGTTGACAGGTGAAAGGTGATGGTCACTGATGGGTGACAGGTGCCGGTCACTGATGGGTGACAGGTGACCGGCTGACGGTCACTGATGAATGACAGATGACAGGTAATGGGTGACGGTTACTGATGGGTGACAGGTGACAGTCACTGATGAGTGACATGTGAGGCCGGGTTCACACTGGGGCTACAAACGCTCCGACATTGGGAGCTCATGTCGCATGACGTGTGAAAATCAATGTTTCCCTATGGGAAAAAACGGCGTGGCGGTTCCCCCATAATCCAAACCAGACCCTTATCCGAGCACGCAACCTGGCAGGCCGCAGAAGAAGAGGGGGGGACGAGAGAGCGGCCCCCTCCCTCCGGAGACGACACCGGAGACCCCCGGAGTCGGAAGAAGACCCCCGGAGCTGTGCAATAAATTGCTTTAAAAAGCTGTGTGTGTTTTTTTATTGCCATTTTTTTCCACCAGGGGAATGGGTAGGGGTACGATGTACCCCATACTCATTCACATAGGGTGGGGGGCCGGGATCTGGGGGCCCCCTTATTAAAGGGGGGCTCCCGGATTCCAATAAGCCCCCCGCCCGCAGACCCCGACAACCAACGGCCAAGGTTGTCGGGAAGAGGCCCTGTCCTCATCAATATGGGGGCAGGGTGCTTTGGGGTGGGGGGGCCGCAGGTCGCCCCCCTGCCCCAAAGCACCAAACCCCCCATGTTGAGGGCATGCGGCCTGGTACGGTTCAGGAGGGAGGGGGGCGCTCTCTCGTCCCCCCCTCTTCCCCTGCGGCCTGCCAGGTTGGCTCGGATAAGGGTTTGGTTTGGATTATGGGGGAACCCCCACGCCGTTTTTTTTGGCGTAGGGGTTCCCCTTAAAATCCATACCAGACCCAAGGGCCTGGTATGCTCTTGGAGGGGGAACCCATGCCGGTTTTTTATTTAAAATTTGGCCTGGAGTTCCCGCTCAGGATTCATACCAAACACACTGCCTGGTATTGGCGGGGATCCAAGTCGGATCCCCGTTCATTGAAAGTCGGACATATGCCGGCTTCATGCCGCAGAGCAAAGTCGGATCCAAAGTAGGACGGCTGTCGTGTCGCACTAGTGTGAAACCGGCCTGACAGGTGACAGTCACTGATTATTGACAGGTGACAGGTGACGGGTAACGGTCATTGATGGATGACAGGTGACAGTCACTGATGGGTGACAGGTAATGGTCACTGATGGGTGAACGGTGATGCTCACTGATGGGTGACAGCTGACGGTCACTGATGGATGAGAGGTGACAGTCACTGATGGGTGACAGGTGACGGTCACTGATGGCAGTTTCTGATGGTGACCGGTGTATTTATGAGACTGATAGGTGACAGATGAGAGTCACGGATGGGTCACTGATGACGGTCACTGACGACAGTCACTGGCGAGTGACTGATGAGTGACCAGCGATGATCATTGATGGGTGACAGGTGCACCGCTGATAGTAGTCTTTGACGGTGACAGGTGCACTTTATGGTCACTGATGAGTGACAGGTGCACTTTATGGGCAGTGATGGGTGACAGGTGCACTTTTATAAGCACTGATGGGCACTGATGTGGTGACTGTTGGGTGACAAATGCAATGGGGGGGGGGCGATGTAACAGGTTCTCTTTACTGTGTGGTGTTGGTGCAGACACTGACACTTCACAAATTGGTAACTCACTGCTCCTGGCTCTTTTCTCCTCACACTGGAAACGGTGTGTGAGGAGGGAAGAGCCAGTTACCGGTCTGTGTTTACATTTTGTGATCGGCTGTGATCCATTCACATGGTAAACAGCCGCCAGCCATTGGCTGTTTACCATTGTCGGTGACGAGCAGTGTTCCTGGGACAGACCGCTCCCGATCGTGCGCATGCGCTGTCTTCAAACGGGCAGTACCATTTGTGATCGGTCGTGATGTAATCACGGCCGATCACATGGTAAACAGCTATGCTGAATGGCTGAATGGCTGTTCAACCCTGTCGGTGACACGCTGTGTCTCGGAGATACACCACCACAGACAGTGCAGGGCTACGAGAGTCACACTGCCCCGCCGTCATATGATGGTGGGTGGGCGGATACTGGTTAAAGAATAACATTTAAAAAAATATATATGTAGCACACAGACCCTTTTTTCCTGCCTACCTTCACTTGCAGGGGTAAAGGCACACCATGCCACATGCCCGTATCCTCCTGGTATAAGAGGTTGAGCGGTGTTCTTGCAATTTTGGGTCCTGTAGCGAGTTACCTCTCTCCAGCTTGGTTCTCGTCCCCAGAATATAGGGAAAAGACTATTCTTCCCCGAAAGAAAGCCAATGTCCAGACAGTACTTAAACTCCAACAAATTAGTTTATTTTCTTTGCTTGAAACAGATTTTGGAAAAAGGTTGAAAATAGCAATGGGATTTGGTAGGGAAATAGTTTCAGGCACGCGGCACCCAGTCACCCTATTCTCCACTCAAGCCTGAGTGGGTATTGCTCACCCAGATAGATCCCTCTCACAGTTCTAGCAGCCGGAGTGAAGCACGAACATGACACTTTCGTTTTAGTCCCCTTCACGGACAAGTTCAGGAGATCCTCTGTCACAGAATACTTTTGTTTCTGAATTTAGAACTTCCTAACGCCTGTAGATTATTAGAGACAATAGGTGCCAATGGGGCACGCTATAGGAGCTATCTTGCAACTCACGAATCCTTCCCTCTGATAGGCAACCAGGCCTCCCCAAGACCGTGACTTCCTTCACCGATCCATCGGACAGGTCCTCCCCCGGTTTCCTCTGTTTCAGAGCAGGCCACCCTCCCTCGGGTTCCCTGGGACTCCAGTGGTTGGTTTTGTAGACCCAGTTGAAGGTACTGGGCCTACCTGGAACTCTGTAGCCTCGGGCTAAAGGTGCCAGAGACTCCTCGACCAGTTCACGCACCCCCCCGGCCAGCAGGGCCAAACGGCACGACTTCGCCACCAGGGGTCCTCCTTGGAATCCCCCCAGCACACCACCCCAGATCATGGCGTCTGCCCTTTATGTACCCTCTCCCGGCATGCACAGCAGACAGAACCCGTCCACTGCACGGCAGCCGAGAGAGGACACCCAATCACACCTGTGGTTCTCCTCAAGACCTGGGCAACAGCGCCACCCACAGGTCAAGGGGAACTATACTCCAGGCAACATTATAGCAGAGCAGAGACCAACCTAACAGAATTGGAGAACCTGAGCTAAACTATTGCTCAGGCTACCCTTAAATTTAAAGCATAGCGCCCCAATTTTGGGGGTCTGCTACATATATAAAAAAAAAAAAACCCATTCACTGTTCTACAGACACCGTCCTCTTCTCTACTGACTGACTGATACCAACCTCTGCCTTACTAACACGTCCACTGTCCTATTGACACCATCCATGTTTTAATACATTTTAAAATGTTTTTTTACATTTAGTTATAAGTGTGTGTGTGTGTGTATATGTATGTATATGTGTGTATGTACAGTATATATATATATATATATATATATATACAGTATATATTCATACACTTGCTTGTGTGTTTGAGCTTTGGTGTGCACACCCTAATGCATGGGGCTGCGCACACCTATGCTGTCCTATGAGGCTGCAGGACCCCTGATCCTCTGTCTGGGTGGTGCTGTTTGGCCCTGTGTTAATTACATGCACCCTCCCAAGAAAAAAAAAAAAACTCTCTAGCAATGCACACCAAACTGAGCATGTGCAGAGTGCCTCCAAAGGCTCTGTCTTATCGGGAGATGCATTGAAGGGGAGGATCAGAAGACAGAATCTAACAGCCTTTTTACACAATGCAAAGGATTAACCCCTTAGGTACCACAGTGAGTATAACAAGCATACTTTACTGCATATACTGATTTTACTGTTATGGGTTAGTAACACTTTAACTACAGCAAAGTCATACAACAAAACCAAGGCAGCAAAATATCAGGAATGGGACCATATGGTGCAGGCTGCTTTTGTTTTTCCTATTTGCTAGTAAGCAATTGATTTTTCTACATTGTTGTCTGATATACAAATCAGAGTTCCACATTAAAAAATCTGCTCATTTCCAGACACATGGGACAGGTCATTCACAGTTAACATGCCGTGGTTTTGCATTCTAAAGTTATTGTCCAGGATCCACAGCAGAAGTTGGGCATTGGGCCAAAGCCAAGAAGTTCACAGTTTTGGTTCTCAAGAATGCTGTGCAGTCTGCTGCTTCTCCTGGGTGAAATGACATTCCCATCTGGTGGCTGTTTCCTTAACATCCTAACTTCACATTTTCTTACTAAGTACTGAAAGATTTAGTATCATATAACTATTTACAGCATATGACCAAAAAAGGTTTTAACTAAAATGTACTCAAGTAAAATAGAATGTGAACATGAATTTTTTTTAAGAAAATATGAAGATTTTTTAACAAAACTATTTTCATTACAGCTGGGTGAATAATTCGGAGGATTGGGAAGAAGCTGTCAACTGTGCATGTTTCTCTTTTATTTACTATTGTTTTAATTTAAAGTGGTTATAAACATCAGACATAAAATATGAACAAAGCATATCCCTCTTTAGTGTGTACTTGTCCCAGTTAAGAGCACTAACTGTCATTTCTGTCTGCTGCTTCATTCCTCTGCTACTAACATGAATCACTTCTGACAAGTTTTCCTGATACCAAGAGAAAAAAGGTGACAGGGGAGGGATCTAAAGCACATAGCCTGTGATTGACAGCCTCAGCTCTGTTCATGAGTGCTATGTGTGTGTGTGGGGGGGGGGGGGTGTCCCTTCCCTCCAATCAGCTCTCAGAGCTCTCCTCACTGAGCTCTGCAGGGTGTAACTTCAGCTCTCTGCCCCCTGCTTTCTGACAGCTCAGACAAGCTTTATACATTCTGGACTTTGAATGGTTGTAGAGAAAAGAATACTGCAGATAAACAGGTACAACTTATGCAGGAGGATTTGTTTCATCTCTGTGTATCACCTGAGGCCAGTCACTTCACTGGGTATAGGGACGAGTTTACAACCACTTAAAAAGTGGATGTAATCCCTGAAATATTCCCAGTGAAGTGAACAGCCTCAAATGACACACAGAAATGAAACAAATCTCCCTACATAAGTTTTACATGTATATCTGCTGTCTTCATCTTTATATACTGTTTAGAAAGTGCACACCGTGTTAGAATATTTTTTCACTTCCTGTTCAACACTGCAGTGAAGCCTGGGCATACAACCAAGACAGCTGATTGGACAAAAGGCACACACCCCCTCTCTTCATAGGTAGAGACTTTCAGAACTGTTCGTTGAATAGTTCAGCACGCTGCTGATCTATTTATAGCACCCTCTCCAACAAAAAACTCAGGCTGCTTTTATTATATGTGATGGAGAACTTGTCAGAAGTTATCAGGCTGATAACAGAAGAACAGAGAAAGAGACAGGTATGGGACACAGTGCTTTGAAGAGAGATAAGAAAACACTACATATATATGTGCCCAGCTCAAATTTAGAATCGGGGTTACACATCCACTTTAAGTACAGATAACTACATGAGTAGTTATAAGCATGCCACGAATTGGAATCCTGTCATTTGCTGCATGCTGCCTACCTAACTGAAATGGGATGGGTCTCTGTTGCCCCATTCATGGGAGATCTAGAGATCTTGGCAGTCCTGGAGGAATTTATAGTTGTAGGTGCAAAGTCACACATGTTAATAAAATGTCATAGCTTCACAACATATATAGGTCTCAAATTTCTACGGCCTTGCTTTTAAATTTTCAGATTTCAGCCTAATCTTCTCACAAGTTGTGGAGGCAGCTAGTCACTGTACTTAACCTAAAAGTTTACCTTGGAATTACTTTAAAAACAATAAGCAGCCATCTAACACATGCACCTTGATAAATGTATAGCACAATGTTTGACTTCTGTCTGCGCTCCAGTTGTCCAGCAATCAGCACTAGAAAACTGCTGGCTTATAATATGAGTGTAGTGCAAAAAATATTGCGCAACCCAAGGCAAAGCAATAAAGTGAATGAAACAATGATAAATGCTTTAAATGCTTTAAAAAAGCTTCAAAAAAGCAATAGTGAATGTTCCTAAAAAGCAATGGTGAATGCTCATAAAAAATACAAACAAATATTGTGTGTGTATGTCTGATATGAGTAAACTTCAAACACATATGATTGAAATTATGTGAAAACCAAAAACAATAATGAGCAACACATAAAATGTCCATAAAAGACTGGGCTATGGTCAAAGAAGCGAAGGTGCCAATCCTCCTCAGTTTCTTCTTTCCAGCAGGTAATAATGACTCACAATCAGGTATAAGATGTCTGCTTACCAGATCAGATGGACCCCCATTACAGGGATCAAATGGGCTTGGTAGACACGATTACTCCGGACATCTAGTAAAGGGAATCAGACACTCCTCTGGATCCTATGCTCCTCTGCTTCACCGTGTTCAGAAATCCTCTCAGGATAAACCAATCAAGAGCACCGCTCATATGGCATAAAAGGGATAAGAACAAAAAAACTTCATGGTGCAGAAGGGTTTAAAAGGAATTCCCTTTTATTATATAAAAAATATAGTGCTGACATCCACAGATTTGAAAATCTGTGGATGTAGAGAGAGCGCTCTCTCTCTATTTTTTCCAATCTGTGGATGTCAGCACTATATTTTTTATATAATAAATTGTGCTCATTAAAAACAACCACACAGTCTTTTTGGAGAGCAGCCTGTATTTCTCCTGCGGTTACCTGCAGGTTTTTCTTTGTATCCTGAGCAATTCTTCCGCCAGTTAACTGGCATATTCAAGGCTTTGGGTATCTTTTTATATCGTTTTCCATCTTTGTAAAGTTTCATTACCTTGTTACGCAGGTCTTTTGACTGTTCTTGTCTACCTCCTCATGGCTCAGTGTCTAGCCTGCTAAGTGCATCCATGTGAGAGCTAACAAACTCATTGACTATTTATACACAGACACTAATTGTAATTTAAAAAGCCACAAATGTGGGAAATTAACCTTTAACCACTTAACGACCGCTCACTGTATATATACGTCGGCAGAATGGCACCGACAGGCACAATCACGTAGAGCATACGTGATTGCCTTTGTATAGTTGGGGGGTCCAATCGGACCCCCCTCCTATACAGTGAGCGGTGGCTAAGTGTCCGGGAGCGGTCCGGGATGAGGGGGCAGCCATTCGTTTCCGGCCACCCCCTCGCGATCACTACCGGCGAATGGAAATGCCCCCTCTGTCTGTGTCAGGCAGAGGAAGCAGGAGGAAGTGATGTCATCTCTGGTGCGGCGCTCACATATACCGAGCGCCGTACAAGAGAAGACATCAGGTCAGTGCACACAACACTACACTGACACCAGGACACATAGGGACATAAATCGCCCCCCCAGGCCCCCCCCAGACACCCCAGATCACCCCCCAGATCACCCCCCCAGCCCCCAGTCACTGATTGCAGTGACCATTTATTTACTGATCACTGCAATCAGTGACATTCACCACCACAGTTAAAAAATAAAGCATATATGCCGAAGCATTGGGGCAGCAGGAGCGGAGGAGCGATTTTGCTCCTAATGCCGCGTACATACGGTCGAAATTCCGACGGAGGCTTGCCCGTGGAAAAGTCCGACCATGTGTGTGCGGCATAACATTTTTGCGGGAGGATGCCCCCATGCTTCGGCATATATAAATGGTGCGTGTATGCCCATCATTGGAAGTGGGTGGATGAAGGGCGGTATTCTAATGGTGGGCATACCCACCGATCAATCTCTTTTTTCGTTCAGCCAACTGGCTGCATGAAATAAAAAGATTACAATACATGTCCAACAAGGACCAGCAACGTACTGGTATGTTGCTGGACTTTGAATGTTTATACCAGAATGATGCCTGCGGGTTTAGGTATCATCTTGGTATCATTCTTTTCAGCCTGCGGCCGGCTTTCATGTAAAAGCAATCCTAGCGGCTAATTAGCCTCTGGACTGCTTTTACAAGCAGTGGGAGGGAATGCCCCCCCCCGGATATAAAAAGCGCCATTAGGAAATTGGGAAAGCATTTTATCACACCGATCTTGGTGTGGTCAGATGCTTTGAGGGCAGAGGAAAAATCTAGGGTCTAGAAGACCCCAGTTTTTTCAAAAAAAGAGTACCTGTCACTACCAATTGCTATCATTGGGGATATTTACATTCCCTGAGATAACAATAAAAATGATAAAAAAAAAAATACTTGGAAGGAACAATTTAAAAATAAAATAAAAAAGCAAAATTAATAATAAAAAAATAAAAAAAAGCACCCCTGTCCTGCCCTGGCCCAATGGCGAACGCAAGCGTCGGTCTGGCGTCATATGTAAACAGCAATTGCACCATGCATGTGAGGTATCACCGCAAAGGTCAGATCGAGGGCAGTCATTTTAGCAGTAGACCTCCTCTGTAAATCTACTGGGGTAACCTGTAAAGGCTTTTAAAGGCTTTTAAAAATGTATGTAGTTTGTCGCCAATGCGCGTTTGTGCGAAATTTTAAAGCATGTCGTGTTTGGTATCTATGTACTCGGCCTAAGATCATCTTTTTTATTTCATCAAACATTTGGGCAATATAGTGTGTTTTAGTGCATTAAAATTAAAAAAGTGTATTTTTTAACCCAAAAAATTCGTTTGAAAAATCGCTGCGCAAATACTGTGTAGAAAAAAAAATGCAACACCCACCATTTTAATCTGTAGGGCCTTTGCTTTAAAAATATATATAATGTTTGGGGGTTCAACATAATTTTCTTGCAAAAAAAAAAAATGTTTTCATGTAAACAAAAAGTGTCAAAAAGGGCTTTGTCTTCAAGTGGTTAGAAGAGTGGATGTAAGCTTCCTAATGTTGTGTATAAAATGCCAGAACAGTTCAAAACCCCCCCAAATGACCCCATTTTGGAAAGTAGACACCCCAAGCTATATACTGAGAGGCATGTCGAGTCCATGGAATATTTTATATGTTGACACAAGTTGCGGAAAAACTACAATTTTTTTTTTTTTTTTTGCACAAAGTTGTCACTAAATGATATATTGCTCAAACATGCCATGGGCATATGTGGAATTACACCCCAAAATACATTCTGTTGCTTCTCCTGAGTACGAGGATACCACATGTGTGAGACTTTTTGGGAGCCTAGCCGCGTACGGGACCCCAAAAACCAAGCACCGCCTTCAGGCTTTCTAAGGGTGTAAATTTTTGATTTCACTTCTCACTGCCTATCACAGTTTTGGAGGCCATGGAATGCCCAGATGGCACAAACCCCCCCCCCAAATGACCCCATTTTGGAAAGTAGACACCCCAAGCTATTTGCTGAGAGGTATTGTGAGTATTTTGCAGATCTCGCTTTTTGTCACAAAGTTTTGAAAATTGAAAAAAAAAAATATATATATATATATATATATTTTCTTTCTTCATTTTCAAAAACAAATGAGAGCTGTAAAATACTCGCCATGCCTCTCAGCAAATAGCTTGGGGTGTCTATATTCCAAAATTGGGTCATTTGGGGGGGTTTTGTGCTATTTTGGCATTTTATGGCCTTCGAAACTGTGATAGGTAGTGAGGAATGAAATCAAAAATTTGTGCCTAGAAATCCTGAAGGCGGTGCTTGGTTTTTGGGGTCCCGTACGCGGCTAGGCTCCTAAAAAGTCCCACACATGTGGTATCCCCGTACTCAGGAGAAGCAGAAAAATGTATTTTGGGGTGTAATTCCACATATAACCATGGCATGTGTGAGCAATATATCATTTAGTGACAACTTTTTGTATTTATTTTTTTTTGTCATTATTCAATCACTTGGGACAAAAAATAAATATATTCAATGGGCTCAGCAATTTCCTTGGGGTGTCTACTTTCTAAAATGGGGTCATTTGGGGGGGGGGGGGTTTGTGCTATTTTGGCATTTTATGGCCTTCGAAACTGTGATAGGTAGTGAGGAGTGAAATCAAAAATTTGCGCCCTTAGAAATCCTGAAGGCGGTGCTTGGTTTCCGGGGTCCTGTACGCGGCTAGGCTCCCAGAAAGTCCCACACATGGGGTATCTCCGTACTCAGGAGAAGCAGCAAAATGTATTTTGGGGTGAAATTCCACATATAACCATGGCATGTGTGAGCAATATATCATTTAGTGACAACTTTTTGTAATTTTTTTTTTTTTTTAGTCATTATTCAATCACTTAAGACAAAAAAAAAAAATTCAATGGGCTCAACAGGCCTCTCAGCAATTTCCTTGGGGTGTCTACTTTCCAAAATGGGGTCATTTGGGGGGGTTTTGTACTGCCCTGCCATTTTAGCACCTCAAGAAATGAGATAGGCAGTCATAATTTTTAAAGCTGTGTAAATTTCAGAAAATGTACCCTAGTTTGTAAACTCTATAACTTTTGCGCAAACCAATAAATATACGCTTATTGACATTTTTTTTACTAAAAACATGTGGCTGAATACATTTTGGCCTAAATGTATGACTAAAATTGAGTTTATTCGATTTTTCTTATAACAAAAAGTAGAAAATGTCATTTTTTTTCAAAATTTTCGGTCTTTTTCCGTTTATATCGCAAAAAATAAAAATTTGCAGAGGCAATCAAATACCATTAAAAGAAAGCTCTATTTGTGGGAAGAAAAGGACGCAAATTTCGTTTGGGTACAACATTGCATGTCCGCACAAATTACAGTTAAAGCAGCGCAGTGCAAAATTCTGAATTCACCTCTGGTCCTTTAGCTACCAAATGGTCCGGGGCTTAAGTGGTTAATTGCCATTTTAACCTGTGTGTGCCATCTTCTGTGTCTGTACCAAGGCCAAACATTCCAGGGTATGTAAACTTTTTATAAGGGCCATTTGGGGGATTTCTGTTATCATTATGATTTAAAAAGGAACCAAAAAACTATGTGATAATAAATGGCTTCATGTGATTGCTATCCTGAAATAAAAGACAGTTTTTTGGCATGATCAGGAATATTTTCAATATTAATGCCAAACTTTTGCAATTTCTGCCAGGGTATGCAAACTTTTGAGTACGACTGTATTTAGCAGTTTGCCTGAAGGTCAGCTTTAACACAGAGATTGGCTGGTTTGCAGTCCTCCCCCCCCCCCCCCCCCCTTTTGTTCTGAGTGCTGCTGTAGAGTGGATTACAAAAGGGTGATTAGGGGATTACAGGAGGCAAGTCAAATGCAAGCACTTATACTAGTGACATTTAGAAACACTTGTAATTTTTTTTTTAAAGTTCACCTAAACTTTATATGTTAGTTATCCTACAGTATGTGGTGCCTATTAGACAGAGCTAGCCTATGGCTTATATGTCTTGCATATTCTAACTTGGAAATCTTACTGCTCTTATTTCTAACTCCAATCCTATTGAACTGAAATTTTTGGCAATTCATTCCCACCCATTTCATGTTCAAGCACCTCTTCTTGTATCCTCTATAAAATAAAATAAAAAATCATCAACATATAAGTGAGAACCCCTTTAGCTACAGAAGGTGTGCAAACACAGAAACTCACATGCAGAGATGTCACCAATAAAATCCCCAGGAGATATATGAAATTGTTGAGGGGTGTAACCCTCCAAAATATGCCAAAAACTGAAATACCAGGTTCAGATGGACTGACCCTTTAAGGAGAGAGTAAAGTTTTTTTCCATATATATTTTATTCATTAAAGCGAAGGTCCAGCTGTAATATTTTTTTTTTTTTAAAGTCAGCAGCTACAAACACTGTAGCTGCTGTCTTTTAATAAGCACACTTACCTGTCCAGGGTTCCCACGATGTTGGCCGCCTGAGGCCGATCCGTCGATCAGATCAGGTCCCGGCGCCACCATTCAAAGTAAGGGAAACAGGCAGTGGAGCCTTACGGCTTCACTGCCCATTTCCTACTGCGCATGCTCGAGTCACGCGGCGCTTTGTGAATGGGCGGCTGACTTCTGGGACACACACAGGTCCCAGAAGACAGTGCACCACATTCCCCAGAAGACAACGCGAGGAGGACAAGAAGGAAGCTTGCTGCAGAATAGGAAGTGGCAGATTAGGACAATCTGCCTAGCAACCGCCATTTCTCGTAAGTAAAAAAAAATTGGAGCCTTTTTATGTAATTTTATTTTAGGGTGGACCTCCACTTTAAAGTGGATGTAAACCCCAATTTTTTTTATTTATTTTTTTGCTCTCACAATGTAGTGTATAAGATTTCCTATAATTTGTGCCAGGTCTTGCCACAAAGAGTTAATCCAGCTCTGAGCAATCCTCTTTTCTTTTTTCAGTGAGATAAACGGACAAACAGGAGAACTTTTGTCCGTTCCGCCCCCTTGCTGTGAGTGACAGGTTATTTACATATCTCATGCACTAAGCCTGAGACAGGCATTATTTTTAATTCCCACCCCCACTCCTTTTCTGAAGTCATGTGGTTACTTTTCGGGATTTTGACTGGATGTTAGTGATCATAGCAGAAGTTCAGTGTAAGGAATACACATGAGAAAATTCATGTTGACAAGGGGAGTGTAGAGGTGGGCGGGGAGTCTACTGACATCACAACTCCACCCACCGAGCTCCAGACAACAGATCCACCCACAGAATCTGCAGTTTTTCAGTTCTTATAACAGACAGAGGGGAGACATTTGACAGATAAGGATACATGCAGGAGGCATCTATAGCCTTATAGATCAGCACTATGGCAGTAGTTTAGAAAGGATGAGAGTGGGTTTACATCCACTTTAAGGCTAGTAAAATGCTTAACATAGAAACAATATTTTTATTTAGTGTGAAAAATATAAAATTTTGTATATGGATATTTGATGTACAAACCACTTTACTAAAATAAAAGTCTTTCAACTGACAGGCTCGGTTCACACTGCTGCGCTGTGAATTTGTTCTGTTTTTTGTCCTGTGTGAGTTTACCGCGATTTTCCCTTGAATTTCAGGAGTTGGACATAGCTGCGATTGATGTTCTAGCCAATGGATTCATAGTGTAAAAAAAAAAAAGTGTTAACTTCCTGTGTACTTCCTGGTTTTTGTGGAGAGTAGAGTGGTGGAATACGCACATATGTGAACCATCAATGCGATTCCAGAACGATTTACATTGATGTCTATGGAGACTAAATTCGCAACGCAACGCTGTAAACTCGCACAAGACCCTTTTTTTTATCGCATCGCATTCGCAGAGGAATCGCAACGCATGTATGTGAACAACCGTCATTGAAAACAATGACTTTATGGATGACATGCGAACTTAGAATGTTTTTGACGCATCACATTTGTTATGAACTCGCATTAGTGTGAACCTGTCCACAAAGCTCAGCAAAAAAATTGTATAATATTGGAAGAGTAACCTATCTCCCCTCCCTACCTTCTCTTACTACATTGCATGAATCTGTACAAAGTTTCAATTAGAGAAAGACTGTCTGAATGGGGAGAGCTACTGGCTGTGCTTTCTTTTTAACAAAAAACATAATACACTGCAATACCAGTAGCATGGGTACCCCCATATTACATGTTTTTTTACCCTTTTTTTTTAATACATAGAGAAAAATAAAGATAAAAAAATCATACGTTACAAAATTTAAAATAAAAACTGCCTGAAAACTGTTATAATTTCCCTTTACAAAGCACCTTATTTCTATCTGCGTGGAGTTCATCTTTAAAAAGACTGTAGATTAAATGTAAGTCAGACATTCTGATGGCTTTTGTAGACTGTGTATCACACCATCTTGAATGTATGACCTTGTATAGCCCCTGTGCATATATATAGAACTCCGTGTTTTCTGAGCTGTTTAAATGTTTTTGGTATGTTCTTCCACGTTCTTTTATTTTCATAATTTCTTCCATATAAATATTTTAAATGGCAAAATGATCCAGTAATTTTCCAGAACTTTACGAAGACAATCTGGTTTTAATTTTGCCCTATGACATTATGTTTCTTTCATGAAAAAGGGAAACAATACATTTTATTAAAGAAAGGTCACCTAATAAACCAACATTTATTTTAGCCACTCAAATAAAAGTTTATCTTTATAGCTAGGCATACGTGAATTTCCTGCACATTGTTTCAGTGAATAATACTGGTGAATGGTAGAAAAAAATCCTTTAAAAGAACGTTTTTGAAAACCTATAGGATCTTTTCTAGTAAAGTTACACTCTACAGTACGTGCTACCAGTGAGGTTGACATCCCTGAAAACACATCTCTTCAGGGAAGCCTAGTCCACTCCCACCTAAAAATTGTATTTCTACCTTCTTCATCAACTCGTTCCTCACAGTTTTTACCTTTGATATCACTTGCCACTCCCTGTTATATTGTAAGCTCCCTCATGCAGGACCTTCTTCTTAGTGCCGGTTCACACTGGGGCAGCACGACTTGCAGCGCAACTTTGCAAGGCGATCTGCACACGACTTCAGTGGCGGCTTGCAAAATGACTTCTGTATAGAAGTCAATGCAAGCCGCCCTGAAGTCATCCCAAAGTAGTACAGGAACCTTTTTCTAAGTCAGAGCGACTTGAGTCGCTCCTATTACTATTAGAACGATTACATAGTACAGAATGGAGCGTGACTTGTCAGGCGGCTAAGTCGCCTGACAAGTCGCCCCTGTGTGAACCGGCACTTATTCCTCATGTACTGTACTGTTTATTTTGTAAAGCACTTCTCAAACTGTTGGAGCTCTAAAAATCCTGTAACATACATAACAATAATAATAATAATGCAGAGCTCACCCCCGAAGGGGCCGCTGGAAGCAGTTAGGTTCTCCCTAAGTAGTAAAGAAGCCACCAGTCACAACAGCACACTGACAACTAAAGGTCAGTCTAGGGGGGTTTCTTTCAGAAAAACTTTAACAGTAACAGTAGAAAGGTTTAAGGCCAAACGATCAGCAACAGCAACCAAAGTACAACCTTCTCTCTAGTCTCTCAATAGCAGCTTTTCTGGAGGTAGCTGGGGATGGTCAACATATCTGAGACCCCAAAGCTGTAGACCACAGAGAAGCCGTTAGCGACTAGTTCCCTTTCGCTTATACACAAGTAACAGTCCCCAGTAAGATCTTTATTCATGGTGTCCCAGGAGCTGTCTGCCACCCAGTCTCCACAGGTAGATCCCTAATGAGAAAGTCATCCTCCAGACCTAGGCTCTGAAACAGTGTCTTTCAGCAGGTAACCCCTTTTATAACTGTCCTCCTCAGGTCCTTTACACAGCAAATGCTGAGGCCCAAATGGTAGTCTCTTGTCTTAATGATACTCCTCCGAGGGGCAGCAGCCCCAGGAGTACTGGAACCCTCCCTGATGAGGAAAGAACAATCTGCTCATGTCTCCTATCTATTTTTCACCTCCCCAGCGTTCTGGATGCCCCCTTTCAGGCATTGCAAGATAAATATTCAGCTGGTCATTTGAATATCCCTACATATGCTCTAGAACAGTGGTCTCCAAACTGTGACCCAGGGTCGGATGCAGCCCTTTACTTGCCTTTATCTGGCCCTTGGGGAACTATACCTCCCACTGATGTAAGACACTATTCCTCCCACTGACACCAACAATGGGGCAAAATTCCTGTTACTGACATCCACAACAGGGCACTATTTCTCCTATTGACACCAACGATAGGGCATTATTCCACCCCACTGACATCAATGATGGGGCATTATTCCACCCCACTGACACCAATGATGTGGCACTATTCCTCCCCCAATACCAAAGATGCATTGTTTACACCCACTGACATCAGGAAAATGTCTACTCCCAATGGCCACAGTCCGGCCCCCCCTAAAGTCTGAAGGACAGTAAACTGGCCCTTTGTTTAGAAAGTTTAGAGACCCCTGCTTTAGAATCTTCTTCCAGTGGCAGAAGGAAGCAATGAAATTCTCAGCTCAGAAACCCTGAGCAGACCAAAACAATCAACAACCACTCCACTCACTACAATGGAGCAAAAAAATTTACTTTACTTAACAGCCTAACTGGAAACAACCACTTCACTCACTTTAGTGTAGCTAATAACTAAATTTACCTTGTAGCCTAACTAGGAGGGTGCTACAATAATAATTCATGTGCTGGCACATTCACATGAACAAACATAGGAAACAACCTCTATGATGTAGCTTTGTTTGGCCACTGATGGGAATACTTCTCAATAAAAGTTCACAGAAGGATAATAACAGAATAAGAGGTGTTGGGGGAGTGCTAGATCATAATCAAATAAGTAGTCTTCAAATTTCAAATGGGTCTGCGGGATAAACAGTAAATTTTTGCTACACAGGCATGTTTCCTTATGTTTTGTCTCTTTAGAAATGCAGCAGTTACAGAAAAAAAAGCTGTTGATCCTGCCTGAAATCCAGTGTGCTCCTAACTTTGCTGCCTCAGTATAATACTGGACGGCATTTGCACGTCAGTACTTAAGCATCTTTCACTGCAGCAGTAAGGACCGCTACCTGAGGAAAAGAAGAAAGACCTATGATGACCCTTTGAGCAAAAGTATGTGTAGCGGGTATTTGTATTATGTGAGGACTCTGGTGGTGTGAGGTTCCTTGGGGCCCCTGGGTGGTGCTGTTGCCTGGGGCCGGAGTTGAACTCACACCGCGAACCGTGCCTTTTTGTCCTCCCCTGGAGCTGGTACAGCGGGGCGGGGAACCCGCTGGGACGCAAACGGGGAGAGGTCATAAAAGGGGCAGACGCCCTGTTTTTGGGAGGAGAGTCGGAGGATGCGGCCGCACCCAGGCACCTTTAGCTTGGGTGCTGGCGTTCCGGTGTTCCAGGCCTAGGCGCCCTTGGCCTAGCTGGAGCAAGGATGGAGTCCATCTCAGGCACCTTTAGCCTGGGGTGAGGTACTATGGCGGATGCCTGGGGCTCAGTACCTTCGACTGAGTTCCGCGAGGGTGGAGGAAGCCGAGGGGGCCCTAACTCCTTGGGTGCCCATGTCTGAGTTCGTGAGGACTGGCGCGCAGTAACTTCCCTGAAGAGCCCGGCGCAGCATCGCTGGTGACAGAGAGGCCTCCACTTCTCCCTTGGACGGATTTCTTCCCCTGACTGGGGCAAAGTGAGCGAAGGTAATTCACGTTCTATATTACCTAGTCAGTGGCAGTGACTATTCACCACTGGTGACAGCACAGTGGGCAGCAGAAAGAAGGGAAAGGATTGTGCCTCGATCTGTCCCCCTCATTTTCCAAAGGAGAAATATTGTTTTATTGCTTGGCAAGAAGAATAAAACTGAGTTGTACCTATTCACTGTGTGGAACTTGGGTTACTAAAGCAAAGGAGTCAGGGACGAAGGACTGGACTTGACTCTAGGACACCTACACAAAAGCCCAATCTCTGGCCTTCACCTCCCAGTTACGGAGGACATGGGCCGTGGTGTGTTTTATCTCTCTCTCCCAGGTACCCCTAGACAACAGCCATATAACCGATAAAGAAACAGAAAGAGGTGAGGCCGCTACATATGCATGACATTTTTTTAATTTAATGTGCACAGGTGGCCTCGTGAAGGTGATTTTAAGCGGGATAACAGCTAGACTTCTACTATATATGCAACAAAGACTTGGGGTGGTATAATCAACACAGCATTTGTAAGTGATGCAACCAGTTCAAGCAATGTTAAACAATGACAAAAAGTGTGGGATATGAAACTTTATTAAACTAGTTGGGCACTACCTAGGAACCAACAACTACTGAGACAATGAACATTTTACCCAGAAGTATATAATGTACAGCACAACGTGAACATTGTAGCTGGTATAAATGGAGTAGATCATTTATGGCACAGCTCACAGAATACAGCTGTCTGAAGTAGTACAGGTTAATTTGCTGATATAAGCTTTTTTACCTTCACCGATTCACAGAATCACATAATTATTTTTTACCTTTTAGATCCTGATCCCTTAAAACATATTAAACAGCACAGTGCTTGTGCTGTGTAATCTGCCCCTCTTTAAACTGTTAAAAACCTGGCAGATCCTGCCACTTCCTGTATCCCCCTCTCTGCACTAACCACGATAATTAGGGCTGCTGAGCCCTGACCACCGTGGCCAGTTTGCACGCAGCTCTCCTCTCTGCTCTCCTCTCACCCCCTCCTCCCTGCCTGTCAGCTCTGTGTCTCTTCTTCCCTCCCCCCATCCCCACCGCTATTAATAAAAAACGTACAATGGTCACTGCCAGCCCCTCTATTATAGGCAGGCATACCACACTGTGTAAGTTATTTTCTATAAATGAGGATTGTAAATACATTTTTAGTGGCAAGTAAACCAAGCAGAGCCCTGGTTAAGTCTAGGAGGTAGAAAGCGGGAAAAAAAAGAAGGTAGAAATGGAAGATGGGGAGAGAAAAAAAAAAAACAAGAAGGGTGGGAGGGGGGTTTAGGGGAAAAGAAAGGAGGGGAGAAATGAGAAATTACCCACTCGCCCCTCATGGCTAGGGATGAGCTTGGAGTTCGAGTCGAACTCATGTTCGACTCGAACATTGCCTGTTCGCCCGTTCGCCGAACAGCGAACAAATTGGGGTGTTCGCGGCAAATTCGAAAAATCTATGGGAGAAATCTAAAGTGTTAATTATAAAGGCTAATATGCAAGTTATTGTCCTAAAAAGTGTTTGGGGACCGGGGTCCTGCCCCAGGGGACATGTATCAATGCAAAAAGAAGTTTTAAAAACGGCCGTTTTTTCGGGAGCAGTGATTTTAATAATGCTTAAAATGAAAAAATAAAAGTGAAATATTCCTTTAAATTTCGTACCTGGGGGGTGTGTATGATATGCATGTGAAGTGGCGCATGTTTCCCGTGCTTAGAACTGTCCCTGCAAAAAATGTCATTTTTGAAAGAAAAAAAGTCTTTTAAAACTGACTCGCGGCTATTAATGAATTGTCGGCTCCCGGCAATACATACAAAAGTCATTGATAAAAAAAAAAAAAAAAAAGCGTGGGGGTTCCCCAGAATTCAATTACCAGGCCCTTCAGGTCTGGAATGGATATTAAGGGGAACCCCGCCGCAAATTAAAAAAAATTGACGTGGGGTTCCCCCAAATATCCATTCCAGGCCCTTCAGATCTGGCATGGATTTTAAGGGGAACTCCACCCCAAATTTAAAAAAAAAATGGCGTGGAGTCCCCCTAAAAATCCATACCAGACCCCTTATCCGAGCACGCAACCTGGCCGGCCGCAGGGGAAAAGGGGGGGACGAGAGAGCGGCCCCCCCTCCCTCCTGAACCGTACCAAGCCACATGCCCTCAACATGGGGAGGATGTCCCCATGTTGATGGGGACAAGGGCCTCATCCCCACAACCCTTGCCCGGTGGTTGTGGGGGTCTGCGGGCGGGGGGCTTATCGGAATCTGGAAGACCCCTTTAACAAAGGGGACCCCCAGATCCCGCCCCCCCCCCTATGTGAATTGGTAAGGGGTACGTTGTACCCCTACCATTTCACGAAGAAAGCGTAAAAAAATGTTTAAAAAAACACACAAACACCTTGAAAAAGTCCTTTATTAAAAAAAAACAAAAAAAAAACATTCCAGCTGTGAAATCCAGTGTCCCGCGGCGATCCCGATGTCCAGCGCTGTCCTTCATTGGTTGTGCCTGAGCGGACCTGATGGGGAACTCCCTCTCAGTATTTTAAATGTATAGACCCGCCCCTTCTAAAGTTCCCCATCAGGTCCGCTCCCTCGGTATGTCGGACCCGCCTACGTCATTGGCTTGAGCGGGGAACTTCCTTCACTGTGTAATTTAAATTTACATAGTGAAGGAAGTTCCCCGCTCAAGCCAATGACGTAGGCGGGTCTGACATACCGAGGGGGCGGACCTGATGGGGGACTGCTCTCACTTTGGTAATACATGTATAGACCCGCCCCTTCTCATGTTCCGCATCTGGTCCGCTGAGCGGACCTGATGGGGAACTTTAGAAGGGGCGGGTCTATACATTTAAAATACTGAGAGGGAGTTCCCCATCAGGTCCGCTCAGGCACAACCAATGAAGGACAGCGCTGGACATCGGGATCGCCGCGGGACACTGGATTTCACCGCTGGAATGTTTTTTTTTTTTTTTAAATAAAGGACTTTTTCAAGGTGTTTGTGTGTTTTTTTAAAAAAAAATTTACGCTTTCTTCGTGAAATGGTAGGGGTACAATGTACCCCTTACCAATTCACATAGGGGGGGGCCGGGATCTGGGGGTCCCCTTTGTTAAAGGGGTCTTCCAGATTCCGATAAGCCCCCCGCCCGCAGACCCCCACAACCACCGGGCAAGGGTTGTGGGGATGAGGCCCTTGTCCCCATCAACATGGGGACATCCTCCCCATGTTGAGGGCATGTGGCCTGGTACGGTTCAGGAGGGAGGGGGGGCCGTTCTCTCGTCCCCCCCTTTTCCCCTGCGGCCGGCCAGGTTGCGTGCTCGGATAAGGGGTCTGGTATGGATTTTTAGGGGGACTCCACGCCATTTTTTTAAAAAATTTGGGGTGGAGTTCCCCTTAAAATCCATGCCAGATCTGAAGGGCCTGGAATGGATATTTGGGGGAACCCCACGTCAATTTTTTTTTTTAATTTGCGGCAGGGTTCCCCTTAATATCCATTCCAGACCTGAAGGGCCTGGTAATAGAATTCTGGGGAACACCCACGCTTTTTTTTTATTTTTTATCAATGACTTTTGTATGTATTGCCGGGAGCCGACAATTCATTAATAGCCGCGAGTCAGTTTTAAATGCATTTTCTTTCTCGTACATCACGGGACACAGAGCGACATAGTCATTACTAATGGGTTATATAGATACCGTCAGGTGCTGGCACTGGCAACTTCCAAAACCGGAAGTACCCTCCCCTATATAAGCCCCTCCCATCCGGGAGCACCTCAGTTTTTTGCCAGTGTCTAAGGTGTTGGCCAAGAAGAAACATGTGTTTTTCACTGAGCTTGCGTACAGGTTCTTTTGGGCCTCAGTAAGCTATTCCGGATCCGACCAAAAAAGCTTCATAGCTAAACGGTCGGTACCCGGGCCTTGCAGAGAAGAGCAAGGTTTTGCCTGTAATGCTTCTCTTAGGAGAGCTGGACCCTGGGATCCAGAGCTCTGGTCATACCCACGACCAAGATGTTTTCTGTGCAGGGTGCTATACAGGTCCAGGGGAGTGGAATCCTTGGGAACCCGGTCCCTGAAGGTTTGATTACAATGCCTGCCGTGATAGGTGAAGTTTGGGCTTTTGTGGACCAAACAAAGTCCTGCGGCGGGGAACAGGTAAGTGGGGGCCCCCAGGAACTTGGTTCTATTGGGGGACCCCCAAGCCTAATTTGTCTTTCTGTCCGTTACCTAATGGTATTCCCGCAAAATTCTGTGCATGCCTGTAACTACTAAAAAAATGTAATAATTTTTAATGGTGGTCAAGAAAAAAAAAAAAAAAAATGTTTTTATATATATTTAATATATTAGACTGCGGTACCTGTGTTTGTCCACTAGAGGCCGCTGTGGAATGTTTTCTTGTCATGTGGACTAGCTTCTTCTCAGCAGAGCAAAGTCCAGGCAGATGGTGAGTTCTCTTATAGGAAACTGCTTCCTCTGCCATGTTGCAGTGTTTGTCCATCCCCCGGCCTGCGGCAAAGAGGGGCCCTGGCTCCTGTCCCTTGTTACCATATTTGAAATTAGCGCCGAAGGCGCACGTGCCCGCGCGCGTGCACGCGCCTCTATATATAGAGGTGAGCCGGGAAAGGGGGCGGAGCCTGGGGGATGACGCTCTGTGCGCGCCGCAGCGCTTCTGCGCATGTGCGGGCGTCCCAGCAGTTTTAAAAAAAAAAACACAATATTGTAGTGAGCTGGCTATGAAGTACAGAGACAGAGCTGGCAACATTTAAAGGCATACAGCAAGCGGTTGATACAGGCATCCCCTAGAAAGGCACATTAGTAGACACCAACTGTGATATAGCAGCAATTGTGCTAGACTATTCTCAGTAAAAGTGGTGTATTACGGCTGGAATACCTCAGCTTTAGGCTTAGGAATATGCCGTCCAGAAGCTCCGGAACTGAATCTTCCAGGAAGCGAAGGGGGTCTCATCGGGCTCTGAGGATCTTGGGCATACTTCTGCTGCACCAGTCTCCCCTGAAGTTCAGAGGTAAGTGACCGTAGAGACCCCGCAGGGGTACTTGGTACTGCGGCTGTCCTCAGTCACCTGCTCCTGTGTATGTAACAGAGGAGGTTTTTTTCCTCAGCTCTGGGAGGATTAGAGAGAGATTGTCAACATTTATCGCTGCCTCCCTGTCAGGGAAAGCACGCCCGATCTCCGTCTCCTCCTTCAGAGTGCCTGTTAGCAGAGCAACAGTCCCATACAGGGATCGACCTGCCTGAAGGGGATCAGGATGAGGTTGATCTGTTATAGAGGAATCAACAGTGGGGGAACCTTTTCTCAGCATCTCAAGCTGAAAGATTATGGGTTCAGTCTCTGACTAACATGGTCCGATCAGCATTTAAAAATGCACCTTGCGGAACCATCAACCACTACTGTATCCTCGTTGGGGTCGCTAGAAGCCCCCAGACTGTTTGTTCTTTTTCACTTCACCCTTTACTGAAAGGGCTCATTTTCCAGGATTGGGAACGTCCTGAGAAAACATTTATTCCCCCAAGAGATTTCCGGTGGTCTATCCCATGGAGGATAAGTTCATCAAAAAAAAAAAAAAATGGAAGGTCCCTACAGTGGACGCAGCCATCTCTTGTATGTATAAATCACTGACATGTCCAGTGGATAATGTCCAAATGTTCAAGAACCCAATAAATAAAAGATTGGAGTCCTTATGAAAATCTGCTTGGTGATACAACCAGCAGTAGCAGCTATTGGGGTCTGCTAAGCAGTGAAGGATCAGTTGAAACAGGTCTTGAGGGACTTGACAGATCAGCAGGCTTTGCCCTAGCTGATCTACCTAGAGCCTTAGGCTTTGCGGTTGACGCCATAGAGGATTCAGTCCATCAGGCCTCCCGCCTTACGCTGTCTATAGTACATACGCGTAGGCTCCTATGGCTCAAAAACTGGTCTGCTGAAGCTCCCTGTAAAGAATGGCTGGTTAGCGTCCCATTTCATGGTGAACGCTTATTCAGGGAAAACCTGGACAAATATATCCAGAAAATTTCCAGCGGTAAAAATACGCTCTTGCCGGTTAAAAGCAGAGTTAGAGGTCCCTCCTTAAGAGGCCTGCTTCTCCAGTCCCTGGGGCATCGGCTGTGTAACAGTTCCGACGGCCTCCTCGGTCAAATCCCGGGGGTAAAAAACAGGGACAGTAGCAGGGTAATGAGAAACCCTGGGTCAGGGGAGGTACAAAAACCTCCCCCAAAGTTAAATTCATTGAAGCCCCCACTCAGTCGGGTGGGGGGAGGACTCCAGTTGTTCGCAAGAGACCTGGCGGGACACGATCAAGACAGATAGGTGCTCCGCAGTAGGTTTGGGATACAGTTTGGAGTTAAAAGACTCTCCTCCTTCCCATTTTTGAGGTCAAACGTGCCAAGGGATCCCCGGAAGAGAGAGTCCCTCCTGTTGGCACTAGAACAACTATTGCTCCAAGGAGTAATTATGGAGGTTCCCCTGGAAGAATGAGGGTTCGGGTTTTACTCAAACCTCTTTACAGTCCCGAAGCAAACGCGGACGGGAGGCCCATATTAATTCTAAAAGGGCCATACAAATTCCTGTATATCAGGTCTTTCCGATGGAGTCGATCCGATCGGTGGCCACTGCCCTACAAGGGGAGGATTGGTTAGCCACGATCGACATCAAAGATGCTTATTTGCACATTCCCATCTTTCCAGTCCACCAAAAATTTCTACGCTTTGCAGTAGAAGGGCGCCATTTTCAGTTCAGAGCCTTACCCTTCGGTTTGGCCACAGCACCACGAGTGTTTACAAAAATTCTGGCCCTTTATTGGCCAATCTAAGAACACAAGGTGTAATGATAATGGCATATCTGGATGACTTGTTGCTGATAGACCACTCAGTGAAAAAACTAGACGTGGTCGTTCACAAGACAATCAAGTATCTGGAATCTCACGGTTGGATTATCAACCGAGACAAGTCAGCCCTAAAAACCAGTCAAAAGTCTGGAATACTTGGGGCTAAGGTTGGATTCAGGCCAGAGAAAAATATTCTTGCCTCGAGGAAAGGTGTTGTCTTTGAAAGATTTGATCCACTTAGTGGGTACAAAAAAGACAGCCGTCCATACGCCTGTATATGAGGCTGCTGGGAAAAATGGTGGCATCATTCGAAGCAGTACCCTACGGTCAATTCCATTCAAGGAATTTGCAAGGGGCCATACTGTCAGCCTGGAACAAAAAAATTCAGGCCTAGACTTACAATGTCCTTGTCCCCTTCCGTTCGCAAGAGCCTCCGTTGGTGGTTGGTTTCCCAAAATCTGGAAAAAAGGAAATCCTTCAGTCC
This sequence comes from Rana muscosa, assembly GCA_029206835.1. NCBI lineage: Eukaryota > Metazoa > Chordata > Amphibia > Anura > Ranidae > Rana > Rana muscosa. The sequence goes on from CM055118.1 coordinate 921,701,970, forward strand.
GATTTCTTGGGAGGTGGTCACTACAGATGCCAGCCTTATAGGCTGGGGAGCAGTACTGGAGCAATAGTCTCTCCAGGGCAGATGGTCGGATGCAGAAAAGGCCCTGCCCATCAATCTCTTAGAGATACGAGCAGCCCGGTATGCCCTAGTAGCATGGACATCCAAACTCCAAGGGTCCCCTGTCAGAATTCAATCAGACAATGCCACAGCAGTGGCATATATCAATCATCAGGGGGGCACCAGGAGTCGTGCAGCCCAGAGGGAAGTAAATTACATCCTGAAATGGGCAGAAAAAATATGTCCCAGCCATATCTGCGGTATTCATTCCAGGAGTGGAGAATTGGAAGGCGGACTTTCTAAGTCGCCAGCAATTAGGCCCAGAGGAAGGGTCCCTTCACCCCGAGGTTTTCTGGACAATATGTCAGCGGTGGGGAACATCGGATGTAGATCTTCTAGCATCCAGATTCAACGCAAAGGGGGACAGGTTTGTCTCTCGGACAAGGGATCCCCTAGCTTGCGGCTCGGATGCCCTAGTGTTCCCTTGGGATCAGTTCAAGCTGATATATGCATTCACACCGCCACAATGGTTACCTCGATTACTCCGCAGAATCAGGGTAGAAAAGAAACCAGTGATTCTGGTGGCTCCAGCGTGGCCCCGAAGAGCGTGGTACGTGGAGATTGTAAAATTTCAGTGGGGAGTCCTTGGACTCTCCCACGTCGTCCGGCTTTCGCAAGGACCGATATACCACCCTTCCTTACCAGCCCTAGGTTTGACGGCCTGGCTATTGAAGCCCACATTCTAAAAAAGAGAGGGCTCTCTAATGCTGTGGTATCTACCATGATCAATGCCAGGAAGCCGGTATCCAGGCAGATCTACTATAGAATCTGGAAGGTGTACATCGCGTGGTGTGAGGCCAAGAAATGGCATCCACATAAGTACGTAATAGGTAGGATTCTGGACTTCCTACAGTGGGCTGTAGATAGGAAGCTTGCCTTGAGTACTATCAAGGGTCAGATTTCGGCCTTGTCAATATTTTTTCAAAGGCCCTTGGCTTCGCATTCACTAGTCAAAGCCTTTATACAAGGAGTGATGCGTATTAGGCCTCCGGTTAATATTCCCATATGTCCATGGGATCTAAACTTGGTTCTGTCGGTTCTACAGAAACAACCATTTGAACCATTACAGCATATTTCCTTGGTGCTTCTCACCAGGAAATTGATTTTTCTAGTAGCCATTTGTTCGGCTAAAAGAGTATCGGAATTAGCAGCTATGTCCTGTAAGGAGCCATATCTGGTTATCCATAAGGACAGAGTAGTGTTACGTCCTCATCCAGCCTTTCTTCCTAAGGTGGTATCGAGGTTTCATTTGAACCAAGATGTGGTTCTTCCTTCTTTTTTCCCCAAACCTACTTCGGTAGAGGAAAAGTTATTGCATTCTTTGGATGTAGTAAGAGCAGTTAAAGCTTATCTAAAAGCCACTGCTCAGATTCGCAGAACGGATACTTTGTTTATTCTGCCGGTAGGCCCCAGAAAGGGTCAGGCAGCGTCAAAGTCTACTTTAGCCAAGTGGATTCGACAGGTCATTATGCAAGCTTATGGCTTGAGAAGGAGACCGCCTCCGTTCAAAGTGAGAGCGCACTCCACGAGAGCAGTTGGAACTTCATGGGCAGTGCATCACCAGGCCTCCCTGGCTCAAATCTGTAAGGCCGCAACATGGTCTTCGGTACACACGTTTACTAGGTCCTACCAGGTGGACGTTAGAAGTCAGGAGGATGTCGCCTTTGGGCGCAGTGTGTTGCAGGCCGCAAAAGATACTCATGTCTGATAGCGCTCAGCTTATATATGGTGTATCCCCCCCCTCATTTGGCATTGCTTTAGGACATCCCATTAGTAATGACTATGTCGCTCTGTGTCCCGTGATGTACGAGAAAGAAAATAGGATTTTTATAACAGCTTACCTGTAAAATCCTTTTCTTGGAGTACATCACGGGACACAGAGCTCCCACCCCTCTTTGGGGACACTTATTGCTTTGCTACAAAACTGAGGTGCTCCCGGATGGGAGGGGCTTATATAGGGGAGGGTACTTCCGGTTTTGGAAGTTGCCAGTGCCAGCACCTGACGGTATCTATATAACCCATTAGTAATGACTATGTCGCTCTGTGTCCCGTGATGTACTCCAAGAAAAGGATTTTACAGGTAAGCTGTTATAAAAATCCTATTTTTTTCTTTCAAAAATGACATTTTTTGCAGGGACAGTTCTAAGCGCGGGAAACATGCGCCACTTCACATGCATATCATACACACCCCCCAGGTACGAAATTTAAAGGAATATTTCACTTTTATTTTTTCATTTTAAGCATTATTAAAATCACTGCTCCCGAAAAAACTGACGTTTTTAAAACTTCTTTTTGCATTGATACATGTCCCCTGGGGCAGGACCCGGGTCCCCAAACACTTTTTAGGACAATAACTTGCATATTAGCCTTTATAATTAACACTTTAGATTTCGAACGTTCAAGTCCATTGTATTTAATAGGGTTCTAAAGTTTACACGAACATTTTGTCTGTTCGCAGGTTCTGGTGCGAACCGAACAGGGGGGTGTTCGGCTCATCCCTGCTCATGGCACGTTGAAAGATATTTTCTATATTTAGCAGGTTAAGTTATATTTGTGCGTGCTAATAATGATTTTCATGTATTTCTATTTTACTGTTGTGATAAACATTTGCACAGCTGATATGGGATGTACAAATTTAGCAGTACAGACTTAATTTCCTTTGAATGCTATAGGGTCTGTGCTTTTGGAAAATCTATGTTTGGGGAAAGAGGGCATTGGAGTGGGGAAACTTTATAGTCTCTTATTTCCATGTAAAATTTAATAACATTTGTCAAGCTACCTGAGGCCTCGTACACACGACCGATTTTCTCGTCGTAAAAAACACGTCGTTTTTTTCGACGAGATTCTTGTTAAGCTTGTCGATTTTCTCGTCAAGCTTTCTATGCGTACACACTGTCATTTCCCAATTTCCTCGTTGTTCTCTGCGCTCACGTCCAGCACGTACGACGGCACTATAAAGGGGAAGATCTTTTTTCTTGGCGCCACCCCTTGGGCTGCTTTTGCTGATCTCGTGTTACCGCGTGTGAAGTAAAAGTTTGGGAAGAGACGATTCGCGCTTTTCAGTCTTCGTACTTTTCAGATCGTTTTCTGCCGTTCAGTTTGTGCTTGTGGGTTCGTATCTTGACTTTCAGGGCGTCTAGGCAGGTCATATCTGTTTTACAGTCCGTTCTTGCCTGTTCGTTTCTGATTTTCAGTTCGTTATTCATAGGCCTTGCTGTTCTAAAGTGCGTTCTGTTCTGTACGTTCTGATTAGACGACCGTTTCCTAGCCATGTCGCCTGGACGTTCTCGTCGTCGAGTTCGTGCTGTGCGTGCGCTTGGTGTTGGTCTGCTTGTTTTGGACCAAGACCAGTCCATGAATGGTGTGAGGAGTTCATGGACCAAGAATTGGTTGCTCCAGCGGGACCAATTCTGCCACATGCCTCTGCTGCGGGAGATCGTCGAGAATAATCCTGAGGACTACAGGAATTTTCTGAGGATGTCTGACCCCGTTTTTCAGGAACTGTTGGCTTTGGTGTCCCCCTATATTACCAGGAAGGACACCGTTATGCGGGAAGCCATCAGTGCTGAGCAGAGGCTCATCGCCACGTTGCGTTACCTGGCGACAGGGAGAAGTCTTCAGGACTTGAAGTTCACCACAGGCATCTCCCCCCAGGCTCTGGGCCTCATAATCCCAGACACCTGTTCTGCCATCATCCAAGTCCTGCAGGAGGACTATATTAGGGTAAGTTTGCTCCCTTAACATCACATTTTAGGTATTACATGTCTGCTAATGTATTGTATTTCTTTCATCCTTCCCTAATTACCATGATTGTAATATGCTGAGAATGTCCCCTTTGTCCCCATGCATGTTGGAAGCTTTAGATTGCCCCTTTTTTCTCCTCCCTAAATATTTCCCTTCACTTACTTTTCCAGCAGGGGCGCCTGTTGCTCCAAATGTTGGGGGGTTCAAACCCCAATTTAGGAAATAAACTTCCTCCTTTTTTGCTCTGTTGCCTATTAAACGCCCCCAGTTGTCCCCTCCAATGCAGCCATTTTGTTCCCTCAAATGCAGCCATTTAGTCCCCTCTAATGCAGCCAGTTTCCCCCCAACCCTGCACTTACCTTCTTGTGGTCAGCGCCATCCTTCTTCTGTCCTTGATGTCTTCTCCTTCCCTTCATGTTGCATCAGCCAATCATGTTACCATTAAACAGACTTGGTGAACATGATTGGCAGAGCAGCCTGTCAGTGTTTACACAAGGAATGCCCCCCTCCCTGCGTCCCCGATTTTTCTTTGAGGAAGCCAATTACATCCCTCAGGTTGTAATTTGCAAGACTATTTTAATACCTGTTTCTGCTCTGCAATTTTAACCCCCTAAATGCCGCAATGATTCATATGTCGGTCGCTTTACAAGAGGCCATCCACCTGAATAGTGTGCGGCATAGACAATACATAGGTTCATGCAACGCATGAACCTATGTATTGTTCTGAGTGATGGGCACAGGAGAGAGGGGACAGTGCTCCAGCGCCCACTCTGGACGCACCGCCACTGCAATGCTATCCTGTGGCCAAACACATCTCCCCCCCCCCCAAAATAATTTAGTAATGGCCCATCAGAGGGGGTGATGAATATGATAAATGAGCCTTCCATTATCCTTTTTTTACACACCTTAATAAACGTATAATTAGATTGATGTTGGTCTCTAATTTTTTGGGATAGAATTTCCTTGTAATGTATGACTTTGTTTTTCTAATATTATTTCATCTTGTTTCACTCCACAGCTTCCTTCCACACCACAGGAATGGCAGACTGTGGCATCGGAGTTTGCCACGCGGTGGGACTTCCCCAACTGCGGTGGTGCCATAGACGGGAAGCACGTCCGCATCGTGCCGCCACCCCGTTCTGGGTCCTACTACTACAACTACAAGGGGTTTCATAGCATTGTGCTGATGGCGGTGGTGTCAGCACGGTATGAATTCCTCTATGTTGATGTAGGGAAGAATGGCCGGATGTCCGATGGGGGATCCTTCATCCAGACGGAGTTTGCCCTCCGTCTCCAGAGTGACGACCTTGCATTGCCACCGGATGCAGGGAATATTGAAGGACTCCCCTTTGTTTTCTTGGCTGATGAAGCCTTCGGACTCGGACGGCATCTTATGAGGCCATTTCCACAGAGGACCCTGACCCCAGAGAAGAGTGTGTTCAATTACCGGCTGGCCAGGGGCCGAAGAGTCGTTGAAAATGCCTTCGGCATAATGGCCAGCCGGTTCCGCCTTTTTATGACTTCCATCCACTTGGCGGACTACAAAATAAACTATGTAGTGTTATGCTGCTGTGTGCTACACAACTTTCTGAGCCAAAAATCAAATTCCTATATGGCCTCAGTTTTGCCAGAGGCTGGACTTTCCCCTGCAAATCCCCTTCCGGGCCTGGAATCTGCCCGTCTTGGCTTGCCCCCCCAAAATGCCCGTGTGGTTCGGGACAAATACATGGAGTATTTCACGGGTAGGGGGGCAATTCCTATGCCAGCCTATGTCTAAGTATCCCAATAAAAATCTTGTTTAAACCTTTAATTATTTGTTCTTTCCTGTCTCCTAGTTTGTCTTTGTGCATTTGTAGTGGCAAGTGTATTTTACTTTAGTAAATAACAACCATTTCACTATGTTACCTTACAAAAGAACCAAATAAGCTTAGAGGGTATTATAAAAAGAAGCTACACGTTGTTTGTGGTCAAATATTTTACTCTGTGCACATTCTCTTCATTTTTTTTTTTTTTTTTTACTTTGGGGTTGGCCTGGCCACAACCCGGCAATTTTTGGCTTATGAAAATACAAAAATATCAGTTGCATTTCAAAAATTACAACATTGGATACCTCTGAGCAATCGGAGACATTCACTTACACAAACTATGTCTCTATGTGCCCGTCCTAATATGGGGTCCTGCCACCCCTTGCCCAGCCAAAAATTGAATATGCACACATTTTTTATTTTTTTCATATAGGAAGTTTACAATCCTGATCCCTATTGTCAACATGTGTTATCTGCCATCAGGGGTGATCAATGGACGTGTTTTGGGGGTGCATCCCCTTCCTCAGTTCACCGACTTTTGATACGAGGAAGGGGTTGCACCCACAAAAGACGTACATGGATATCCCCTGATGGCAGATAGCACATGTTCACACACTGTGTGCATATTCAATTTTTGGCTGGTTTGTTACTCAAAAAATTATAAAAAATTATAAAAACAAACATGTAAAAACAAATGTGTTTGGATGGCTTATTGAATTCTCCCCCAAAACATCGAGAATGTCTTTAAATGTTTGTTCCATCACATGGATTCTTTGTTTAATTAGGTCCAGTTCCGTGCTACATTCCATCACTTGCTGGATGAGGCGGAGGGCACTGTCAGCAGAGAACCGTGTGCTATCCTTCACAACATTTACATCCCCTAAAAACCAAAAAAATAAATGAATAAAACTCTGCAGGCCTACCTCGCTTACCTTAAGCTGTGGTGTCAGATACTGACCTGTTGTGGTGACCAGATCCACAACGTCATCCACCTCTCCTTCCTGCACTTCTCCTTCCTCCACCTCAACTTCCTGCACATCTTTCGGTTGTGGGTCTTTGGGAGTTTGGTGTTGTTTGGAAGTTGTGGGGTGCATGTGCTCCCTGGAGTGTCCTCCTCCCAGTCTTCTCTCCCCTATGAGAATAAAACCAAAGGTCTATTTATCACACTGTAAATCTCCTTGTTAAACTAAAAACAGGCTAAATTGTTTGGAAGTGGGGTACAAGTGTGTGTTTGTGCGGAATTTAAAGAAGAATGCATTATTTATGACCCCAAATATGTTTAGTATTCACATTTGGATGTAATTTTTTGGACATGTAGGCACCACAAAAAATCTCTGATGCACCTGTGTGGGACACCCAAAAAAGGCGGGTCTGTTGGCCCACACTATAGTGCTCCAAAGTACAGATGTGGAAGCAGCCGCTGAGTGTCCTCTCCTTTACACTGATTAAAGTTTGCATTTCATTCTCTTTACAAACACATCATCTAGACTTAAAAATTATCCACAATACTTGATCAAAAATGGCAGATGTCTAATTACTTTTGTGGCTCTTAAATAAGCCAAAACCGCGGATAGTGGCCGAACGAAGTGTCGGTAACGTAACGAACGATTACTGTGTCCAACCTAGTTCAAAATATTACATTTTGGAAGGGAGTCCAATATGATAAAAAAAAAAAAAACATGTCAGTTTCTAAAAATATTAATAGCAGAAACGTCGTCATTTTACTTACTTTTAGCGAGCATCCTCTTTATGATCCTCAACTGGTCTGGCTCCCTCAGTTTGAGGTCTGACCACCTCTTTCTGAGCTGCTCATTTGAGCGTTTCACCCCGAACTTCGCCCTCAGACTCTTCACAACTTTAGTGAGGATTTTGGCCTTCCTTCTATTTGGTTTGCTATACGGCCCATGCTTGGCATCATAATCAGCCTTGACCAAGATGTCCACCATCTCCGCCATCTCCGCCAAAGACATATTCGATGCCTTGAATCTCCTCCTTGATCGTGACCTGTCCTCGGTCTCCGGGCTTGTCTCCTCGCTAGTTGCGGAATTATCAGACACCTGCTGTAACTCCGCCATATCTGTCTGCGCGCCGAAAGAGAAGGGGCGGGGAAAAGATGTAAGTTAGAACGTCATGGGCGGGCGACGTGTGCGGAGCGACGTGTTCGAATTTTGACGCATGCGTGGTGTGTATATAGCAAACACACATGTGACTATAGTACGTTCGGTGTGCGGAGAGAGGAGTTCAAGTGACGCACGTGCGAACGAAGGTATGTGATTTTGTGACTTGTAAAAATTGTTGGCCTATACTGTCTTGAGATTGTTGGAGGATATATATGGTGACTAGGATGTTAAGGAGGTTAGACTGTTTGCCTCACATTATTTAAATATAATTTATTTTACTTGCAGATACAATATGAATGTCTTTATTAGCGACAAAGAGTTCCTGGCGGAATTTATTGACCGGGTAAGGGAGCTGCCGGCTCTGTGGGAGACGAAAAACCCCATCCATAAAAAAAAAGGGGTGAGAAAAGCAGCGCTGGAGAAGCTGCTCCCATTTGTGCATACCAAGGTGCCCACAGCCACAGCAAAACAAGTGGACACTAAAATTGGGAGCTTGAGAGGTACCTACAGGACTGAACGCTCTAAGGTGCTGGCTTCTCAGAGGTCAGGAGCAGCAGCAGATGATGTTTATGTCCCGATTTTGTGGTACTACAACAGGATGTCCTTCCTGGATGACCACATTGAGACAAGGCCATCACTCTCCACTCTTCCCCCCAGACTTCCCTGCAGCCAACCTGAGCCTTCTCTGGAGCAAGAGGAGGCAGCCATCCTGGATGATCCTGATTTGTCCATCTGGAGCCAGGTATAGTATTAACTGAAAATATATTGGGATAAAATTAATGTTTGACAAATATGTCAGGATGAGAAACATACATTATTTTGTATTCCACAAGTGAAATCAAGATCTGTAGACATTATTCTGCACTTAATTGTGTGGTAAATAGTCAAGCTGATGTAGTGGTAAATTTAAAGCAAGGATTTATGCATTTACATTCTAATTGCTTCCATCAGGATTACAAAGTTTGATGCAAAGATTAAACCAACATATTAAACTATGTTCCTTTTTCATACACAGGATGAAATCAGCCAGGAGGAGGGTCTGGAAACTGTCAGGCAGGAGGAGGAAGGGCCCAGTGGCAGCCAGGAGGTGGCAGGGCCCAGTGGCAGCCAGGAGGTGGCAGGGCCCAGTGGCAGCCAGGAGGTGGTAGGGCCCAGTGGCAGCCAGGAGGTGGCAGGGCCCAGTGGCAGACAGGAGGTGGCAGGGCCCAGTGGCAGACAGGAGGTGGCAGGGCAAAGGAGAAGCACCAGATCCCAGGTGCCTCCCATCCGGCTTCACAAAAGAGGCAGGAGGGACAGGACCACCAGTGAGGCAGCAATGGCCCTTATTAAAGAGGCCCATGCCACCCTCAAGGAGCCCACATCCCCTGAAGAGGCCATTGCCGGCCTAGTGGAGGCTAAGTTCAAGGTGATGAGCATGGAGCAACGCCTCCTATGCGAGCCCCTGCTCATCACCTTGCTCAACAAGGGGGTGATGGAGAAAATTACACCCAATACCACCATATGTGAGGTAGCCCAACTGACCCAACCTCCACCTCCACCTTCCTCTTCTGCCCCACCCCCTTCTGCTACACCTCCACCTTCTGCTACACCTCCACCTTCTGCCCCACCCCCTTCTGCTACACCTCCACCTTCTGCCCCACCCCCTTCTGCTACACCTCCACCTTCTGCCCCACCCCCTTCTGCTACACCTCCACCTTCTGCCCCACCCCCTTCTGCTACACCTTCTTCTTCTGCCCCACCCCTTCTGCTACACCTCCACCTTCTTCTTCTGCCCCACCCCCTTCTGCTACACCTCCACCTTCTTCTTCTGCCCCACCCCCTTCTGCTACACCTCCACCTCCTCCTCCTGACAGGAGTACCCCTCCAGTGGGCCAGCCTCCAGCCAAACGAAGAAGGAAGGCTGCAGGAAAGGCTGCAGGAAAGGCTTCAGGAAAGGCTTCAGGAAAGGCTGCAGGGAAGGTTGCCAGGAAGAAGAGGAAGTGATGGCCTTGCTTCATTGTGGTCGGACAGAAGGCAGCCTGTTGTAGTACCACACACTTGGGACATATATCTCACCTGCTGCTGTTCCTGACCTCTGGGAGGCCAGCATCAGATTGTGTTCAGAAATGTGGGCCTTCTCAAGCTCCCAATTTTAGTGTCCACACAGGGTTGCTGTGTGCTCTGGGGTCCCTGGGATGCACAAATGGCAGCAGCTTCTCCAGCGCTGCCTTCTCTTTATTTAATTTATAAACATGAATAAATGTGTTTTTTGTTTAAGTTCATACTTGACTATGTGTATTTTTAAATAAACAAAATCAAGCTTTGGAGTAAGCAGATACATTTGACTGACAATAAAAGGCACAGATATCACCCCCCCAAAAGAATAACTAAATCTGATTAGCACAAAAACATGGTGTGAAATTTAAATAATATAGATTCCAAAATTAAATGGGAGATCGCTATCAAAACATTGAGAAATTAGAATTAACATCATTTTGAAAAATCAAACCATTTAAATTATTCCTAAAAACTTGCACGATATAATACACATAAATCTTATAAAGAGCAGCATGAAAAAGGTTAAAAATAAGGCATAACTCTGTGTGAATATCAGCAGCAAAAGAAGGTCACTCGTTTTGATTAATGTAACATTCTAACGAAGATTTCAATGCAGAACATTTAAACGATTAAATATTTATGAGCGTGACGAATATGCTCTCTCCATTATGAAGGCTTGTTTTACCAGAAGATGCGCTCCCGTCTCATAGTTGCTTGCGCGCTTTTGGAAGAGTCGTAAAAGCATACACACGAACCATTTTCTCGTCACAAAACAGGCCGACGAGAAACACGACGAGGAAATCTGGAATCCTGACGAGAAAATAGAGAGCAGGTTCTCTATTTTCTCGTCGAGATTCTCGGCAAGTTTCTCGTCGTAAAACCATACACACAAACGTTTTTCTAGACAAAAAAACTCTCGCGGCACTTTTCTTGACTGTTTTGGACGAGAAAAACGGTCGTGTGTACGAGGCCTGAGACTCAAAATGGAAGGCAATGAGAATGCAAAGAGTTAAAATGTGTAACAGAGTCTCTTCTGTTGTTTCCACTATTTATATGTGTTATGCTACTTACACTTTGCAAGCAAAAGCCATGGGACTAATTTAACAGAAACAGCAGCCAGAAAGATACACAAAACAGTGTGACGCCACTCCTCAGTGGCTACAGCCATAAGCTCTTCTTTTCTCGAGTGACCTGCAGCCGTTGAACTTGGAAAGGCAGAAAAATCATGGATGGATTGTTTACTGTTATGACATTTGCCTTAGACAATTATCCTGGTGGGATTTGAAGCATTTAAAATAGTAGACAGACTGTAGGTTAGCCCTAAAAGCAAATGTTTGACTGTCTCTTAATAGCACAAATGCAACAGACCATGAAAGATGGCAGCCTTTGATAAAGTGCCAACAATGGAACCTTTACCTCTACGTGTAACGGCAACATTGTCTTTACATGAAATGATGTAGCAACCATACTACAACAGCAGTAACCACACCAGCTGGGCCTGGTGAGGCAAGGCCTCCAGTCAGAAATGCAAGCCCCTGTTCATAGATGACTGACTACTGGTGTTGCGTCAACCACATTATTCTCACCAAATTTAATACCATGGCCTCTCCTATACCTTTTAGTTCTAACTCACAAATCAAAGTGCATAATTAATGACTTCCAGTTAAAATCAAGAGGGGGAGCCCTGATGTCAGGATTAGTACTGGTGAGGAAGCACAGCAAGGGAAGGTGCAACATTTTGGCTATAGGGCACATACATTACATCCGGAAAGTATTCACAGCACTTCACTTTTTCCACATTTTGTTATGCTACAGCCTTATTACAAAATGTATTAAATTCATTATTTTCCTCAAAATTCTACAAACAATACACCATGATGACAATGTGAAAGAAGTTTGTTTGAAACCTTTGTAAATTTATTAAAAATAGAAAATGAAAAAAATCACATAATCATATGTATTCACAGCCTTTGCCATGACACTCAAAATTGAGCTCAGGTGTATTCTGTTTCCACTGATCATCCTTGAGATGTTTCTACAACTTGATTGGAGTCCACCTGCGGCAAATTCAGTTGATTGGACATGATTTGGAAAGGCACACACCTGTCTATATAAGGTCCCATAGTAAACAGTGCATGTCAGAGCACAATCCAACCCATGAAGTCCAAGGAATTGTCTGTAGACCTCCCAGACAGGATTGTATTGAGGCACAGATCTGGGGAAAGGTACAGGAAAATGTGTGCAGCATTGAAGGTCCCAATGAGCACAGTGGCCTCCATCATCCATAAATGGAAGAAGTTTGGAACCACCAGCACTCTTTCTAGAGCGAGTCGCCCAGCCAAACTGGGTGATCGGGGGAGAAGGGCCTTAGTCAGGGAGATATCCAAGAACCAGATGGTCACTCTGACAGAGCTTAAAGCGGGATTCCACCCTTTTTTTTTTTTTTTTAAAGTCAGCAGCTACAAAAACACTGTAGCTGCTGACTTTTAATAAGGACACTTACCTGTCCTACTCGCCCGCGATGTCGGCCCCCTGAGGCCGATCCCTCGATCCTGGCAGCTCCCGGTGCCGCCATCCTCACTAAGGGAAACAGGCACTGAAGCCTTGCGGCTTCACTGCCGTTTCCTACTGCGCATGTTTTCTGAATGGGCGGCTGCTCTCTGGGATACACACAGTTCCCAGAAGGCAGCGCGCCCCATTCCCCAGAAGACATCGCGAGTAGGACGAGGAAGAAGACCTGCCGAGGACTAGGAAGAGGCAGATTAGGAAGATCCGCATAGCAACCGCCTTTTCTGGTGAGTAAAAATTATTTCTTTTTTTCTATTTTTTTGCAGGATTTTTGTGTATTTTTTATTTTTAGGGTGGGACTCCACTTTAAGGGTTTCTCTGTGGAGAGAGAACAACCATCTCTGCAGAACTCCACCAATTAGGCCTGTATGGTAGAGTGACCAGACGGAAGCCACTTCTTAGTAAAAGGCACATGACAGCCCACCTGGAGTTTGCCAAACGGCATCTGAAGGACTCGCAGACCATGAGAAACAAAATTCTCTGGTCTGATGAAACAAAGATTGAACTCTTTGGCCTGAATAGCAGGTGTCATGTCTGGAGGAAACCAGGCACCGTTCAGTTCCTGGCCAATACCATCCCCACAGTGAAGCATGGTGGTGGAAGCATCATGTTGTGGGGGTGTTTTTCAGTGGCAAGAAATGGAAGACTAGTTAGGATCGAGGGAAAAATGAATGCAGCCAATGTACAGATACATCATTGATGAAAACATGCTCCAGAGCACTCTGAACCTCAGACTGAGACAAATGTTCATCTTCCAACAGGACAACAACCCTAAGCGCACAGCCAAGATAACAAAAGAGTGGCTACGGGACAACTCTGTGAATGTGCTTGAGTGTCCTGAAAATGGCTGTGCACTGATGCTCCCCATCCAACCTGATGGAGCTTGAGAGGTCCTGCAAAGAAGAATGGGAGAAACTAAACTATGGGAGAAACTACCCAAAAATAGGTGTGCCATGCTTGTAGCATCATACTCAAAAAGACTTGAGGCTGTACTTTGTGCCAAAAGTACTTAAACAAAGTATTGAGCAAAGGCTGTGAATACCGTACATGGGATTTTTTTCTATTTTTATTTTTAAAGCGGACCTTCAGTCATTTTTTCAACTTTTCATTTATAAAATCTTCTGCCCTTGTTGTTTTAACTTTGGATAGTAAACATTGTTTTTTCTGCCAGTAAATACCTTATACAGCCCACTTCCTGTTTCTTGTCTGGTCATTAGCCTAGGCTTATGACATCATGCACAGCTCTCTCTCTCACTCTTGTGAGAGTTTACCAGGAAGGGAGGGGGCTGAGTCATAAGAGGGCCAATGATAGCTGCAGGGCTGCAGAGCTGGAGGTGTGCCTCTGTGTGTCTGTGTAAATTCAGGAAGTGAACACGCAGCGGCTTCAGCTGCCCACATTTAAATTGGCTACAGACAGACTTAGTGGAGGGAGATTTCTGCAGCATATTTGGCAAGTACAGAATCACAGTATATATAAAATAATTTGCAAAGTAGTTGAAGGGTAGCTTCAGAATGGCAAAGATGTTTTTATTAAAAATTATGTGAGCAGACTGCAGTTCCTCTTTAATAAATTTTCGAAGATTTCAAACAAACTTCTTTCACATTGTCATTATAGGGCATTGTTTGTAGAATTTTAATGAAAATAAGGATTTGAATCCATTTTGGAATAAGGCTGTAACATAACAAAATGTGGAAAAAGTGAAGCGATGTGAATTATTTCCGGATGCACTGTAATCAAATACAAGGCCCAGGGGCATATTCCAGCCCTCCAGGCCATTTCATGTGGCCCTCGCACCTCACCTGCAGCTAGGGTGCTCCCCTAGTTTCCGCCCTCACCTTATCTCAGCAGTCTGCAGCAGAGAGGAGAACAGAACATATCCTGCGCCTCTACATGTTTTCTGCGCCTCCATTAGGGTGTCCCCAGAACAGTAATGGAGGGGAAGTGTTCCTATGGTGACACTAGTCCTGGTGACCCTAGTGATAACCAGGGATTCCCTCACTTTGGAGATATTTCCTCACACTTTCTGTTTTGGCTATGGGACAGAAAGTGAAAGGAAAGCTCCCCAATGGGAGAAAAATTAGAAAAAAAAACCTGACTGAGGTTACCCTTCATTAACCTATCCAAAATGAAAAAAAAGTTTTGCCTTTAGTTCTACTTTAACTGTAAACTTATGACCTGTAGGGGCTTTTAAAATCTCCTATGGAAAATTTTTGGTACCAATATTTGTCATTTCATGGGAGTGCGTAGTTTTAAGGCTTGAGTTGTTTGATAACTATTTACTTGGCACAACTTCATCTTTTATATTTAACCAAATGTTGTGCTTGTGCGCCCTAAAATGAAGCGTATTTTTACTGAAGATTTTCCTCTAATGTGTTACATAAAAATTTGGAGATACCACCATTTTATTCTCCATGGTCTCTGATTTCAGAAAATATATAATGTTTGAAAGTTTTACCTAATCTTCAGACCTAAAATTAGGTTTTAAACGTGTGCAAAAAATTCAAAAATGTCTCTGACAGTAAAAGGGTTAAAATGATACTAAAGTCTAATTTTTACTTTAAAAATAACAAACATGTTATACTTATCTGCTCTGTGTAGTGGTCTTGCATAGAGCAGCCCTGATCCTCCGTTTATCGGGTCCCTCTTCGGCACTCCTGGCTCCTCCCTCCTGTTGAGTGCCCCCACAGCAAGCAGCTTGCTATGGGGCAGCCGAGCCAAGTCAAAGCTCCCTGTGTCCATTCAGACACGGACCGTGGTTTGTCCCCACCCCTCTTTTGATTGGCTAACTGACTTTGATTGACAGCAGCGGGAGCCAAAGGTGCCGCTACTGTGTCTCAACCAATCTGGAGGAAGAGTCCCGGACGGGCAAGGCACTCGTGCACAATGCTGGATTGAGATGGGCTCAGGTAAGTATTAGGGGGGCTGAGGGGGACTACTGCACACAGAAGTTTTTTTTATCTTAATGCATAGAATGCATTAAGATAAAAAACTTCTGCCTTTACAACCCCTTTAAAGAGTCTTTGTAGTCACTAAAGTATGAGTGACTTAATCCTCCTTACATTGTCTTGCTTGTCTGTAACCACCTTAATTAATTAAGAACAGATTCATACATATTAGTCAATGGATGAGGTTGAAACAGTCAACGCACAAAATTAAATCAGCCACAGATCATGTGTAATTAATATATGAAAACCTTAAGACAACTGAATTGTATAACATTGAGTTATTAAATGGCACAGTATCAACTGTATTCCCTGTCTGTGGCAGGGGTCCAATTTTACAGTAAGGGTGGAAAAACTGCTCAAAGGGGCTACTTTACTCATTGGCAAAGTTGTCCCCAGTCCAGCTATAGCATTTTATTAGGCACATGCACAGTAATTCTGCTTTATACGCAAGATCCAGCTGACAGAACACCTTAAAGAGTAATTGTGTACATTGCAATGATTTAAACAAAGTTTGTTGCAGAGACCTACCCTTTGTTATTGGGAAGAAATAGCTGTTTGCGTCCATGTGGAAAGTGAACCTGTATGGGAGTGGTTTTGTAAATATCAATCAGCTGCTGCACCTACAGGGCTCTAATGAGGAAAATAGCAGGGTCTGCCTCCCTTTAGAAATGAATTCCTTTTGGCAGAATCTAACCAAAAATGCAATTTTTGTTGCAGGGGATGCTCAAAATCGAATTTGTATCTTAGTGCAAACTTCTGGGAAAATCAGTAAATCACACAAGCAGGAATCACACAAGCAGGAAATTAAAAATTAAAATCACACAAGCAGGAAATTACATATCTGGGGGAGTTCTGTACACCTTCTGTGTACTGAATGCCTCTGGGTGGCCATATTGCATTGTATTTGACAGAAAATTACAGAGCTGCAGATCGAAAAGGAAAGGTAATTTTTAGTAACATTCAATTACAATATGACTTGTGTCACAATTGTATATTCTATATTTTTATCTTTATTTGTGCTTTTCTTTCCCATGAAAGTGTACTTACCCTTTTTTTTTATTTTTTATTTTTTTATTCTTTATTTAGTATAAAAAAGGCAGCCAACAAATCGCATCAAAATCTGAACAGCGTAAATGTAATCGAACAAAATAAGTGCATTGAGGACACAGAATATCAGATCACGGACTGGACAGTGACAAAAAGCACTAACATTTTAGCTAAAATAAGACTAATAAGTGCATACAAGGTTGGTTACCCAAGTTTTTGATATAACAGGCAGAAGGGAGAAAGCAGCTGATAGGGGAGAAAGAATACAGATGGGTACAGGGGGACAAAAAAGGGGGTGGAGAAAGAGGGGGTTAGTAACAAAACAAACACACACGCTGGCCAGGGTGAGATATTTAAGGCGGCTGTGGGGGGCCATCCAGTAGAGATCTGCCCTCATCCGAATATATGAGACATGTTCCAGGGAAGCCACGTTTTCTTAGAACATTCATGTTTATTTTGTTGAGTTAGCACTTCGTCCTCCATTTTGTTGATTTCCTCAATCTTTTTAAGCCCCATTTGGATAGACAGCGGGTCAGGCTCTTTCCATCGCAAAGCGATGCAGTGTTTGGCAGCGTAAATGACGTAGCACTGATTTTTTATACATTGAAGAGGGAATGTCAGAGCAATGAAGCAGAAAGAAGGCAGGGTGCTCTGGAACCGGATCGTCCGTAAATTGTTGTGTGAGTCTGCGCACTTCCTTCCAGAAAGTCTCTAAACCTGGGTAAGCCCAAAATATATGTAAGAGCGTCCCCCTTTCCCTCCGGCATCTCCAGAAGCGATCTGTTGCTTCTGGGAAGAAGCGGCTTAAGTCCGATGAATTTTTATAGCATCTGGTAAGTACCTTATAGTTGCATTCTTGGATACGTGCATACGGAGGATTTAAGGGCAAGCTGAATTATTTGTCTGTCCTGAGTCCGCCCCAATTCTGTTTCCCATTTAACGAGACCTGGAAGCCTAAAATCTTCAGACGGGGAGATCAGTAAGGAGTACATTGTGGAGAGGGTGCAGGGTAGTTTGCCTCCCTCCATGCAATGGGACTAAAATATAGTTGGTGTCCTTCTGTAGTCTGTCGGGGGGCCCAGCATAAGGAGAAAATGATGGAGTTGCAGTACCCTCCAAAAATCTAATACAAATCAGCTATCCGGTTGCAGGGGCTGTTTGGGGGCTGGGAATCCCCCTCCAAGGTTAGCTGACTGACTCATTCTATGGGTTTGTGATGTTTTTTGTACTTTTGATGACCAATAAATTATATTTTATACTGCAATAGTAGCCTTTGAGGTGCTCTATCCTAACATACAAATAAATAACAAAAATATAATATTACAAATCAAATTAGGTTGCAAGTCTTTGAAGGACACTCCCAGTTGACCTCAGACACCTTACAGGTCTACCACTACCTGGTCACTATTATTTGACTGCAGCAACTAAAGGACACCATAGCAAAGATAGGTCCCCACCTTTTCCCAAAACACCAAATTTCAACCCTTTCTAGGACACCAAACCACCACAACCTACATCCAACCAAAGCGAACCCAAACAACTAGGACAGGAGGGAGGGATGTTCCTCTGATGACTCTATGACTAGTTGGCCAGTCGACTAAACTACTCCGCTCTTTCCCAAAAGTTCTCCTACACTCCTCCCCATCACCCCGTCTCTTCAGCCAATCCTCTAAGTACTATTACTTTCGTCTCTTTTTTAAAACAATTAATCCCACACTTCCTGGATCCCATTTCACCCTGCCATGTATGCCCTGTGCCTAATTTATTTCTTTCATAGCTCCGGCCTGCCTGTACAAGGAAAAAAAGATAGAGACCAGACAAAATATACAGAGGATACATAGGAAGGAAAGGGATTTTAGACACAGGTGACAGGAAAGCAGGGCTGAGATGAAGAAGCAAAAGGAACTGAAAAAAAAGGCAGTATAAGCCCACGTTCACACTGGGGCTGCGGGAGTGAAGCCTGCAAGTTCAGCTGAACTCGCACGATTTCACTCCCGCTGGCAGTCCCAATTTCAGCTTGATTTCAAAGACATCTGAAACAGATGTCAATGTAAATCGCGGCTGAAATCGCAAAAAGTAGTACAGAAACTACTTTTTGTAATCGGTGCAGCGCCGCAGATGCAGCGTCGCACCGATTAGGACGGTGCCATTGCCCGCAATTTGCGGCAAATTTAGCTGATTTGACATGTCAAATCGCATATCAAATCGCACCAGTGTGAACCAGGGCTAAGAGCAGGATAAGGTACCAACCTACCTACCAACACATACCAATATTGCACATGCTGAAAGTATAGGCACAGCAGCAATATCTGCCAAAATCCTTCCTCCAAAAATAATTTGTGCCAAAACTATTTGATCCAGTATCTCTTGACTTGGAAGAGAAACAGTGAAGGATCTACTAAGGAATCATATATAAGACAGAGGTTTAAAAATAACATATTTTAAATTGAACATTTGTTAATCTAAGAAAGATCATGGAAGAATAATTTCTAAGATCTTTACATAGATTAGGTTTTACAACTTGGTTTACTTTGTTGGAAGTTATTAGCCCATTTTCTGTTGGATTAAAAATCTTTTTTACCACTCGTACCTGAGAGTATAATTTCAGTGTTATGTGGCACAGTCAAGTGTGTATTTTGCCATACTGTCTGCAGGAGATGACATCACTTGCTCTTACTAAACTTTACAAGAAGTTTTTTTGTAAACATATGCTTAATAAATATATATATATATTTTTTTACTAATTAAATAATTTTTTCAGTCTGTTTTACTAACAGCTCCAACTTAGTAACAATTTGAACTGTACACTGTTTCAATGTCAATTACAAATTCCAATGGTCATACATGACAAATGATAGATCTTCTAGGTCCTGTTGTGGACCTTTGGACTTTGTCAGCAATATATTAGGCTGTCTTGTATTTGCTATATCATGTCTGTGTTCAAGGACTGCTGGTGTTTTGTAGGAAAACTGCTATCTTTAAAGATAAGAATTGTGTGGTCATATTGGCTGCCTCTCCCTATTTGGCAGGAAAAATGCTGATAACTGCAACTAAAATGAATATTTTTACTCCCTAGCATACAGAGAGACCTACCCAATTTGATTCTTGGGGGTCATTGACAGTGCACATTTTCAAGGTTTATAAACACTGTGTGGTGATATACATTACCATTTTCATTTGTTAACCTCCTTCCAATGGAACTTGTGACATTGATACAACGTTTTGTTTCCGGCTTGTATCACACAGAGAAATATGTTCCTGGTTTAAAAATCCATAAGAAATAAACAATGATAAAAAGCATATCATTAAAATATGAATTTACTTTAATATTTAAACAAAATTTGTAAAAATAAATGCTAATTTCTAGGGTTGCACCGATACCAGTTTTTTAAGACCGAGTAGTCCTCAAGTACTCACCGATACCGATTACCAATACCTATTTTTACATTTTATTTTATTTTCATTTTTATAACTTTAACTTTTTTTTGGTGGGGAGGGGGTTATTGTTTAGGGTGGAGAGGGGGTTAATGTTTAGGGTGGAGAGAGGGTTATTGTTTAGGGTGGAGGGGCAGGGAGGGGGGGGGTATTGTTTTTGGTGGAGAGGGGGGAGTGAAAGGGGGATATTTGGGAACCCACACACTGCCAATCACTGCACTACAGCACCCAGCAGACCTGCCCTCCCCCTCCAAGAATTTCTGCAGCAGTAAAGCCTGGCTAAGTGCAGGAAACACTACTCACCAGACAGGCAGATTGGTCACCCTGCAGCTGCCGGCAGAGGAGGACACAAAAAATGGAGCTAAGAGGGAGGGGCGGAGCCGGGGCGGGAGGAGGCTCAGCCGGGGTGAGTCCATTGCGGGCAAGGGAAATCTCCACTGACAGCGGAAACGTCATTTGTTGTTAAGGACGCTGCGGCCCAAGCTCCTTAACAACTAATGACTGCCTGCATTCTTTTGTATACATTTCATCTGTCAGTGGGGGAATCACGCTGACAGATGAAAGAGCTGAACCTGAAGTTATCGGTTTCAGGTATCGGCGCATTTGCACAAGTATCGATACTCATGCAAATGCTTAGTATTGGCACCGATACCGATACCAGTATCGGTATTGGTGCAACCCTACTAATTTCCCAAACATACCTGCCACCTTTAAAATTTCATATAGAGGGACAGACAGGAGAACGGTCAATGCAGCACGCTGTGCACGCTGTAGCAAAAGATGGACTAGGCTGGGTTACATAGTGCTGAATATTGAGCAGTGTTTAAAGGGGCATAGTAAATATAGTCTAAATAAATGCACAGTATACACTGCACACATTGTCTGTGATCTATGTACACAAAAAATATTCTGTAATTGCTGTGCCATAAGTGAGATTCTTAGAGACACACATAAACCCCAGGACAAAAAAATAATTCCTAAAAACTCTTACATTACATATGCTTTCCTGTCAGAGCATACCTTAAAGTGGTTGTAAACCTATGTCATGAAATCTGAATAGAGCACATATATCTGCAGTGTTTATTTGTCTATCTCCAAAGTTCTAAGTGTCATTTCTCTCTGGTGCTTCATTTCTATGTTATCAGCATGAGTCACTCCTGAGAAGTGTGGAGGGGGTGGGGGTGTCCCTTTCCTCCAATCATCTCTTACACACTGTAACTGCAGCTCTCCACCACCTCCTCTCTGCTCCTTACAGATCCAGAAGGATTTTATCACAAATCTGCATTTTTAAACGGATGTAGAGAAGAGAATACTGCAGATAAACAAGTAAAACTTATGTAGGAGGATTTTTTTCATCTCTGTGTATCATCTGAAGGTATATCGAAATTTGTCTGGTTTAGCAGGGATGTACAGGGTTACAAATGACACCATGAAACCACATGATCTATGCACATCTTATGCAGGTGAAAAACACAAGGTTTATAATGCCTTTAAACAAACAAAGGCTTCTTTGCTACATTCACTAACACTGGCTTAACCTGCCTTCCTGAAACTATTCCCAGCAATAAATCACAGTGCAGAATTATTAGTATCGGTTTACCGGAGTCAATTCAAAGTAAACCCGCACACAAAAAACAAAACCCTGCAAGGCAAAGGCATAATGAGCTAGTATGCAGCGCATACTAGCTCAATCTGAAATACTTACCTCAGAATGGAGCCCCCATATCGGAGTCCGGTCCACGCCGAGGAGCTGACATCTTGCCCTTGAGGTGTCTTCCGGGTTCGCGGCTCCGGCCCTGTGAGTGGCCGGAGCCACGATTACGTCACTCCCATGCATGCGCATGGGACTTTTCTTCCCAGCAAGGTCCGGCAGCACAAGGCCCAGGCCTAGGGCGGCACTTTCTGGGGGGCGGCAAAAAAGCCACCCCCACACATAAAAAGTCTCCCCCCAATCTGTCCTCTCGAGTCCTGGCTCCCTGTAACGTACCTTAGGTTTGAGCCTGACGTGCGGAGAGGGACCTCCCGTACAACCCCGGCTCGGAGACCACTGGAGTGGGGACAGTGGTGGTAAGAGCACGGTGAGGTAAGGGTGCCTGTCTGATCCTCACTGCTTGGAGTGGTGGAGCTGAGTGGAGACTGGAACGGCTGGTTCCGGAAGCAGCGGATGCAGGTCAGCAGGTGCAGCTTGCAGAGCAGAGGATGCAGGTCAGCAGGTGCCGGTTTGCAGAGCAGGGATGCAGGTCAGCAGGTGCCGGTTTGCAGAGCAGGGATGCAGGTCAGCAGGTGCAGGTTTGCAGAGCAGGGATGCAGGTCAGCAGGTGCAGGTTTGCAGAGCAGGGATGCAGGTCAGCAGGTGCAGGTTTGCAGAGCAGGGATGCAGGTCAGCAGGTGCAGGTTTGCAGAGCAGGGATGCAGGTCAGCAGGTGCAGGTTTGCATTGCAAAGGATGCAGGTCAGCGTGTGCAGCTTGCAGAGCAGAGGATGCAGGTAAGCTGGTGCAGGTTTGCAGAGTCAGGCAAGCCAGGTCATACACATCAAGGTAAACATCACAAGTGGCAGGCAGAGAGTAGTCAAAGTCCAGGCCGAATCTTGGCAACAGGCAGACTGGCAGATAACTGAGCAGGGTCAAACGAGCCGAGGTCAGGACTGGAGACAGAAGCGTGGTCAGGAAGCCGGGTCAAACACAGGAACAGGATACAAGCACAGAATCAGGAAATCAGGGAACAGAAGCAGATCAAACCGCAAGGGGCAACATCTCTGGAATGTCTTTTATAGGAAGTACATGGGAGGAGCAAGGGGTTCAGAGTTCAACAGTAATCAGACACCAAGCAGAGTAGTCTAATGGATCAGATAGGTTATCCAGCAGATCAGGCAGGGAACTGTCCAGCATCTCAGATAGCTCCGCTGGAAGAGTCAATGCCAGACACAGACGAGGTCCCAGGTTCAAGCCCAGCACGTCCCTGACAGTGCCCCCCCCTTAAGGGCAACCTCCGGGTGCCCAATAGAGCTCTTTTCTGGGGGTGACTGCGAAAAAAGGCCTGGATTAACTCTCGGGCGTGGATGTTCTGTTGGGGTTCCCAGGAGTTCTCCTCCAGACCGTACCCCTGCCACTTGATCAGGAATTGAAGCTGGTTCCCTCTTCTTCGGCAGTCCAAGACGGCCTCCACCTCGAACTCCTCATCACCGTCAATGATTACAGGCTTGGGTGGTCCCGATCCCCTGTCTGGGAACGGGTCGGGCACTGCGGGTTTCAGCAAGGAAACGTGAAAGACTGTGTGAATTTTCAACGACTCCGGTAAGGCAAGTTCATAGGAGACCACGTTTAATTTCCGTTTTACTGGGAAAGGACCGATGAACTTGGGTGCCAGTTTCCTTGCGGGGCAAGCCATCTTAAGGTTGGTGGTCGATAACCATACTTGGTCACCCTGTTGCAGGCATAATTCCCCTCTCCTTTTCCTGTCAAAGATCCTTTTATTGGCTGCTTGTGCCTTAGTCATGGCTTCCTGCAATATCCTGCTTTTACGGGTCAGGAAATCAACAATACTCTGGACTGCTGGGACTGTTGAATCAGGGATGAGATCAGGTAAGAAGGTCGGGTGAAACCCGTAGTTGGCAAAAAATGGCGATTGACCTGTAGCCGAATGACTGGCGTTGTTAAAGGCAAACTCTGCCAAGGGTAGTAAAGCTACCCAGTCGTCTTGAACAAAGGTGGTGAAGCATCTGGGGTACTGTTCGAGCGTCTGATTCATTCTTTCGGTTTGCCCAGTAGTTTGGGGGTGATAGGCCGAGGACATGGACAACTCAATCTTCAGGACCTTGCACAAAGCCTTCTAAAAGCGAGAGGTGAACTGCACCCCTCTATCCGAAACGATGTCCGCAGGGACCCCATGTAGCCTTACTACTTCCCTAATGAAGACCTGGGCAGTTTCCATGGCAGAGGGCGTGCCTTTGAGAGGCACGAAGTGGGCCATCTTGGATAGACGGTCAACCACTACAAAGATGGCTGTGCAACCTTCAGACGGGGGGAGTTCCACTATGAAGTCCATGGCAATCATTTTCCAGGGACGGTCAGGGACTGGTAAGGGTCTGAGCAGACCCCAGGCCTTGCTTCTAGTGGTCTTGCTACGGATACAGGTGGCACATGAACCTACATATTCCCTGCAGTCTTTTTCAAGATCCGGCCACCAAAACGTGCGTTGAATCAGTTCAAGGGTTTTATGCATTCCGAAATGGCCTGCCAGGGGATGATCATGACACAAGTTTAACACTGTGACTCGAACTTCTTCTGGCACAAAGATTTTGTCATTCTTCCAAAGTAACCCGTCCTTGGGTACCAGAGTGATTCCAGAGGGACCAGACACACCTGTAGAAGCTTGCTTCAAGACAGACATCAGGCTAGTTTGTAAAAGTAAGAAGTTGCCTTCCGATAGAATGGTATCTGGAGCTGACACCTCTTTTGGATCATCAAACATGCGGGAAAGAGCGTCTGGTTTGGTGTTCTTGGAGCCTGGCCGGTAAGTTATGTGGAACGAGAACCTAGAGAAAAATAGTGCCCAACGTGCCTGGCGTGGTCTCAGACGTTTGGCAGCTCTCAGATACTCTAGGTTCTTGTGGTCTGTGTAAATGAGTATAGGATGCGCTGCTCCCTCCAACAAGTACCTCCACTCCTCAAGGGCAGATTTAATGGCCAGGAGCTCCCGGTCTCCAACATCATAATTCCTCTCGGATGGGGTAAGCTTACGGGAGAAGAAGGCTACCGGGTGTATCAAGTCCTTGAGACCTTGGCGCTGGGAGATAACAGCTCCAACCGCTGTCTCTGAAGCATCTACCTCAAGTAGATACGGTAGGGCAGGATCGGGATGACTTAGGATAGGAGCAGACGTAAAAAGTATTTTTAGGTTTGTGAAAGCAGCCTGTGCTTCAGATGTCCACTGGAATCTAGCATTTTGCTTTGTTAGCTGCGTAATCGGGGAAATAATAGCAGAGAATCCCTTGATAAACCTCCGATAAAAATTGGCAAAGCCAACGAAGCGCTGCACCCCCTTTTTATCTGAAGGTGCAGGCCAATCCAGAATGGCTGAAACCTTCTGTGGGTCCATCTTGAATCCCTCTGTAGAGATCACTAGGCCAAGGAACTGGATACTCTGTCGCTCGAATTCACACTTTTCTGGTTTTGCATACAGTCCATGCTGGCGGAGACGACAGAGTACACTCTTGACGTGTTTCCGGTGCTGCTCAAGAGAGGAGGAAAAAATCAAAATATCATCAAGATAGACAACTACATAAATGTCCAGACAGTCTCTGAAAACATCATTGACTAGATGCTGAAAGGTGGCAGGGGCGTTACATAGGGCGAAGGGCATTACTAGGTATTCGTAATGGCCGAACCTGGTACGAAAGGCAGTCTTCCATTCATCCCCTGCTCGGATGTGTACCAGGTTGTACGCCCCCCGCAGGTCTAATTTGGTAAACACAGAGGAAGTCCTGAGTCTTTGAAAAAGTTCAGGTACCAGAGGCAGAGGGTACCGGTTCTTGACCGTGATTTTATTTAATTCCCGGTAATCTACACAGGGCCGAAGAGAATGGTCTTTTTTCTCCACAAAGAAGATTCCTGCCCCTGCTGGAGAAGTGGAAGGACGGATGAAACCCCTCTTAAGGTTCTCATCAACGTATTCTTTCAGTACCTCAAGCTCCCGTTCAGATAGGGGGAAGATCCGTCCGAAAGGAATCTCAGCACCGGGAAGAAGCTCGATTGGACAATCGTAAGGACGATGAGGCGGGAGGACTTCGGCCCCTCGTTTGCTGAAGACGTCCAGGAACTCATGATATTGTTTGGGTACAGAAGCTCGTATCTCTGGATCTGAATCCAGGCATAACAGAGGCCCCAAGGTGCTGGGACGTGGAAGCATGCAGTGGCGTTGACAGTATGGTGACTGGAACTTAATACTTCCGGTTCCCCAATCAATCTGTGGATTGTGTGCCTGAAGCCAGGGTAGACCCAGGATAACTGGAAACATGGGAGATGCAATAGCATCCAAAGTCAATAGTTCCTTATGGTCCATGGAGGTGATCACAGGCAAAGGAGGGGTCTCCTGGGTCACTACTCCGGACTTGATGCGAGACCCATCTGCCAGGAAAATGGAAAGTCCCTGAGTCTTAGGTTGGAGTGGGATGTGTTGTTGTGCTGCAAAGTCTAGATCGACAAAACAACTACATGCCCCTGAGTTGATTATTGCAGTTACTGGTATTGTCCTCCCTGGTAGTTGGAAAGAGATAGGAAGAGCCAGGTGAGTAGCATTGGTAGATGGAGGTGAGTAGTTGGGAGAAGAGGTAGCCAGGACCTTGCGCAGCTTAGCAGGACAAGAAGAGACATAATGACCGGGTTCACCGCAATACAGGCATAGATAATTCTGCAGCCGACGAAGTCGTTCCTTGGCCGATAGGGAATGTTTCATTAGTCCAAGCTGCCCTGGCTTGACGGTCTGGTTGAGGGATGAGGGTTCAGTTGGAACCGTACTGGCACTGGCAGGGTACACAGGGGCTCGTATCCGGGGTAGCATCCAAGCTGGGCGGAGCTGCTGGGTAGACCTTTCTGCTCTGCGCTCCCGGAGTCGTCGGTCTATCTGGATAGACAAATTAATTAAAGTCTCTAGAACATCAGGAACACCGACCCATGCTAACTCATCCTTCAGGCTTTCAGAGAGACCAAGACGGAACTGATGCCGCAGAGCCGCCTCATTCCACTGGGTATCCGCGATCCAGCGTCTGAAATCAGTCACATAGTCCTCGACCGCTCGGCGGCCTTGCTGGAGCGCATGGAGAGCAGCCTCGGCAGTAGAAGTCCGCTGTGGATCGTCATAAAGTCGGGCCATGGCATCAAGAAAAGAGGGCAGAGAGTCTAGAACTACATGGCGGACTTCAAGTAGGTGATGGGCCCAAGCTTGAGGTTCCCCCTGCAGCAAAGCGATAACGAAGCCCACCTTGGTGGCTTCAGATGAAAAAGTCAGAGGTAGCAACGAAAAGTAAAGTTCACATGCGTTGCGAAACGCACGTAATTTACGTCGATCCCCGAAAAACTTCTCAGGAACAGGGACCCTGGGCTCAGGAGATGGTAACATTCCAATAGAGGAATTTTGGGTTGGAGGTGAATCTGCAGAGGTGGCTTGAGTTTGTGTCTGCTTATCCATTCGGACATGGCTGCCCTGCAGAGACTTCACGATCTGAGTGAGAGCTGTAAGGTGTTGATAGACATTGTCCATAGGCAAGGTATCTCCTGCAGGCTCAGGCATGGCGGTTTGATACTGTAACGTACCTTAGGTTTGAGCCTGACGTGCGGAGAGGGACCTCCCGTACAACCCCGGCTCGGAGACCACTGGAGTGGGGACAGTGGTGGTAAGAGCACGTGAGGTAAGGGTGCCTGTCTGATCCTCACTGCTTGGAGTGGTGGAGCCGAGTGGAGACTGGAACGGCTGGTTCCGGAAGCAGCGGATGCAGGTCAGCAGGTGCAGCTTGCAGAGCAGAGGATGCAGGTCAGCAGGTGCCGGTTTGCAGAGCAGGGATGCAGGTCAGCAGGTGCCGGTTTGCAGAGCAGGGATGCAGGTCAGCAGGTGCAGGTTTGCAGAGCAGGGATGCAGGTCAGCAGGTGCAGGTTTGCAGAGCAGGGATGCAGGTCAGCAGGTGCAGGTTTGCAGAGCAGAGATGCAGGTCAGCAGGTGCAGGTTTGCATTGCAAAGGATGCAGGTCAGCGTGTGCAGCTTGCAGAGCAGAGGATGCAGGTAAGCTGGTGCAGGTTTGCAGAGTCAGACAAGCCGGGTCATACACATCAAGGTAAACATCACAAGTGGCAGGCAGAGAGTAGTCAAAGTCCAGGCCGAATCTTGGCAACAGGCAGACTGGCAGATAACTGAGCAGGGTCAAACGAGCCGAGGTCAGGACTGGAGACAGAAGCGTGGTCAGGAAGCCGGGTCAAACACAGGAACAGGATACAAGCACAGAATCAGGAACTCAGGGAACAGAAGCAGATCAAACCGCAAGGGGCAACATCTCTGGAATGTCTTTTATAGGAAGTACATGGGAGGAGCAAGGGGTTCAGAGTTCAACAGTAATCAGACACCAAGCAGAGTAGTCTAATGGATCAGATAGGTTATCCAGCAGATCAGGCAGTGAACTGTCCAACATCTCAGATAGCTCCGCTGGAAGAGTCAATGCCAGACACAGAAGAGGTCCCAGGTTCAAGCCCAGCACGTCCCTGACACTCCCACAGCCACCTCCTGCACAAAATATACAGTCCCCGGCTTGCTGTGTTCACCATTTGGCACTTATTATTAGGGGCAGTATGGGGCAGTACAGGCCTAGGGGGGGAGCGACTGACATGCCCATAAAGTGGCTGGTGACTGGCTAGACCGGCTGTATGTATTACAATTGGCGGAGGCAGAGCCTAATGCTCCGCCTACCCTCCTCCATGCGGGACCTATACATTGCATCTTCTCCCACCCTGGGGTGGGGTCTGTCTGTAAGTAGCAGGTGAGAGGGAGAGAGAGGAGGACAAGGACGAAGAGAACCCCCAGGCGGCGGCAAGAGCAGCACTGCTGCAGGTACAATTAGTAAGTTATTATTACTTTTGTAAGTCATTTGCCAAGCAGCCAATTAAATATAAAGTGCTAAATATGGATTTATTAATATACTTTGCAGTACATTTATTTTCACTGAATTTATTTTCACTGAATGTGGACTGCATTGATTTCAGTATGTGCAAAGTGCTCCATGCTGAAATTAAAGTTCATGTACTGCAAAGTGCTTCATGCATGCTGAAATCAATGCAAACTCTTTAAACAGTCCACATTCAGTAAAAAATGAATGTACTGCAAAGTGTGCTGTGCTATAAATCATATACACCAATAAGCTGTGATATTATGCAACTGATGAGGCTGCACTGATTGCCTCTGATTGCACTCTTAAGCTGCACTGATAAAACAGCACTGATATGCTACGCTGATGGGCACTGATAGCTTGCACTGGTGGCCCCTGATGGGGCTGCACTGATGGGCACTGATGAGGCTGCACCGATGGGCACTGATAGGCTGCACTGGGGGCCCCTGATAACGCTGTACTGATGGACACTTATGAGGCCGCACTGATATGCTGCACTGATATGCTGCACTGATGAGGCTGCACAGATGGGCACTGATGAGGCTGCACTGATGATGCTGCACTGATATGTTGCATTAATGGGCACTGATGGAGTGGCACTGATGAGGCTGCACTATTGGGGACTGATATGCTGCACTGATGGGCACTGATGAGGCTGCACTGATGGACACTGATATGGCTGTACTGATGAGGCTGCCCCTATGCCCCTTTTCATTATTTTATTTGATGATTACTAACTCTTAAAATAATAGATACATTTGAAATGATATACAAAACAACAAATAATACAAGTAGGCACTTGGTATCCAATTTTAATGTACAGAGAGGAAAAGGTGGAGCTCTAAGATGAAAAGGTGGAGCTTAAAAAGGAAGGGTGTGGTTTACAGATGACAGGGCAGGTATTAAACAGGAAAGGGTGCCCTTGACTGGAAGGTGTTGGTCATATTTTAATGAGAGGGTGCACGAGTTTAGTCAGGCTTAGGGCAGCACAAAACCGAAATACACCACTGATTGTATGTATGTCGATTAAAAATGAGGGCCACCATATCTAAAGAATGGTAAATTGCACAATGTTAAAGCACAAGTTTAGCTAAAAATAAAAACAGAAAATCGGCACAAGGGACATAACATTTAGTTAGTATGATGTGTCCCTTGTGTTGATTCTTCTTGTTTCAGTAGAGTTCTTCTGTCTCTAACCCCCCCTCCCTCTGCTGCTGTAATCTTCCAGTGAGGCAGGGAGTTAATACAGATAAGGGGCTGTCAGGAGCTCTCATCAAGAGAGCTTGACTATGCCTTTCCTTTTTCCTATGGACCTCCTTAAGCGTGGATATTTTAGGGGTCAAGCTTATTACACAATATTCTACTCTGTTTGCAAAAAAACAATTATGCCCTATTTCATTCCTTTTCTAACCTCTTACAGTCCTCAAACTTTTCCCTTCCTCTTCTGGATAGGCCACATTAATACAGTAAAAATTTTGCCCATGGATTTATATTACTTTTGAATCCTTCCCATGCAAGTTCCACTACATATTCTATGTTTGCTCCAGCAATGCATCTTATCCTTCATTTGGACCAGAGACCCTAAGTGACCCAGAATAGCTTGTGCCACCCTCTATATACACAAACTTTAAAGAGGATATCCCCTTGTGGGCTTTTCTCTGGAAATACCAAACTGTGACCCGGTCCCAATTAGTGCCATACTCCGGCTTCCTCACTCTTTACAATAATCTTCCTTAAGCCTCTTGGTGCCCCATAGCTTAAAATTATGGGACTTGGTTTGCTACTCCAGTAATGTTGTGTGCCCTTTCCTACCCCTTTTACCACCAACCTTTAATCCTTTTTATCACCGTGCATGAAAAAAACTTTTAATGGCGCACAAGCCTCCAGTTCTTGAAAATTCACCACTTCCTTATCCCACGTCAATTTCCTTCATGGTGTGACTTACTGGAACCTCAGAAATCTCCCCTATCAGAGTATTATTGCTATTTACAGCTAAGACGCTTAATTTTCTTGTCGAATAACTCAAAGTTTCCCTACACCAAATCCTTTTTTTTATATTTCAATATGTTTATTGAAGTAACAGTGTTGTATAAGGCACAAGTGACAAAAAAAGAAGTGAAAATCGAGCACCTTCAGGTAGTACTACTCTTTCAGATAATCATAAACATAGAATCTTTGAATAAGAAACAGAGCAAACTCAACATAAAATGCGTTTGGTGGGAGTGCCAATTAACATAGCCATATAACATAAAAACAACATTTTTTTTTTCTTAAAGCGGAATTAAACCCTTCTATTTTATAGTTTAAAAAACAGTTAACCTTCCCGGCATGCCGGAAATGCTAGCTGTCACATTTGTTGTGCTCTCAACCAAACTGTCAAACCATCCAATGACCGGTGTCATAATGGATCACATGTGCAGAATTATGGCAGTTGCAGATTAAGCAGAAGCCAAGATGGCAGCTTCCTTGGCTGAAAACAATAAGAGGGTTTACTTACACTTTAACTCATTCACTGTAGAGTCAAGAAATACATCTCTAATCGACTAGGGACCGGTTGCAGGTTGTCCTATCAAGCTACTTTAACTTATAGCATTAGGAATGACTTGCACAGGGAGAAAGGTGCATGTTGTAAGGAAGGAACAGAGAAAAAAAAAAAAAAGGGCTGGGATTGGGAAGGGTAGGGAGGGGGAGGGAAAAAGGGAACCACTGTGTACATTTCTACTAGTATCATGTCAGCATAGAGATATATGTTCTGTCAGAGCATCTTATAGTTAGCAACAATAACCAAATCAACATAAATCTTTAAAAAATAGAAGAGAAAGAGAAAAGGAAAGAAGAAAAAAGAGAGAGGAAAGAAGAGAAAGGAAAGAAGAGAAAGAAGAGGGTCAGCCAGAAGCACTTTAAGGTGTAGATAGATAACGTATCCATGGATCCCATGTTGCATCAAATTTCTTAGTAGATTTGCGAAGGACACAGGTAAGTCTGTCGTTAACAATGATCCAGTTAAGTTTATTCTTCACGTAATCAAGGGGAACGAATCCTTTTTTTTAGCATATTTGTTTTTATACCCTGGACTATCTTAAATGATCTTCCATCATATACTCAGCTATGAACTCTTGTTCTCTACATTCTGTCACCTTATACATAAGTCTCTGAAAACATGATCTTAAAGGGGTTGTAAACCCTTGTTTTTTTTCACCTTAAGGCATCCTATGCCTTAAGGTGAAAAAACACCTTGCAGTCACCGGCCCCCCAGCCCCCCGTTTTACTTACCTGAGCCCCTTCATCTCTTCAGCGGGGACGCACTGTGCCTCTCTCCACGGGGTCCCGGCTCTTGATTGGATAGATTAATAGCAGCGTAATCATTTGCTCCCGCTGCTGACAATCAAATCCAATGACGCGGGAGCTGGGGGGCAGGGCGGAGTCCGGCATTCGTGTCTGTGGACGCAAATGCTGGACTCGGAAGCACACTCGCAAGGTAACCCCCCTCAGGAGAGCGCTTCTCCTAGGGGGTTATCTGATGTGGGGAGGAGCCGCGAGAGCCGCCGGGGGACCCCAGAAGAGGATGTTCAGGGCCACTCTGTGCAAAACGAGCTGCACAGTGGAGGTAAGTATGATATGTTTGTTATTTAAAAAAAAAAAAAATCATTTAGTATTACTTTAACCAACCATTCATTAGCTTTAGAGGTCTGTAGCAAAGCCTGGTGCAAAATACCTAATTGTTTACTTAATACGAACACTTAGAATCTGCTTACAAGGTTTTACTCTGTTTGTGTTGGGTACCAGAACAGATAGCAAAAGCCCTCCCATCCTATGATGATGACAGATGTTTTAGAGGCTATAATTAGAAAGGTGATGTTTTCTATGTTTGGTAGACCTGCCCGGACCTGATGTCTTTTTGGTCTAGATTTTTTGGTCCCATCCAGAGTGTTTAATTTTGTTATTCCCAAAGCAACTCAGTCCCACGTCTCATTGTCCCTCAAAAAAAAACTGTCTACTATTATTTTATTGCAGCCAAACAGACCATTGCTAACACATGGCAGAAGCCTAAAAATAATTTAGCTTACGTTAAAATGCAATACATTATGTCAATGAAAAGCTTTCTAGCATTCTGACTAATTTCTAAATAAAATTCCTTAAAGTTTGGGAACCTTGTTTCAATTATACTCTGCCTACACTAGATCTGATTACCTTCAGCTACCTATAGATACTCATGTAATGTTTGGATCCAAGCCCTAGGGGGAAAAGCCCACCCACCTTGCCCTCCCGTCACCTACCAGTCCTCCTCTTACTTTTTCCTGCTCCCATTCTTTCTTCATAGTACCAAGGATTACTTTAGAACTAGGTAAATTGTATGTCTGACCTGCCAACCTGGGTCTGGAATATGTTGAGGTTTGCCCTTCTAGCCTATTTTCTTATGACATGTACTGTACAATTATGTTAAGTAAATAAAAAAAGGTCAGCTGGACCCAAAAATGTTGTCCTTTTTGCCTCAGCCCTTTCCTAGGGTGTATGCCAATTTAAGACAACTGATTCTATGAATTAGCATACTTTTCTTTGTTCTGTTTTGTCTTTGTTTATGCTAATTTTAACCACTTATGGACCGTCCGCCATCATTATATGGCGGCACTTTGAAGTGGAATATCGTTGTTATGGCAGCAGCTATCCACTTCTTCAGCGAGCTGTCCGCTTTCAAATAAAAGTGGTCTCACTGTCCCCTCTGTGGTATGAATGGTATGAAGCTGAGTGAGGGGAAGATGGCCTCCACCAGGCTCCATACCATTGCAGGGCGGAACCAATGTCAAAATGTCACTTCCGCCCATAGCTCTTAAAGGGACTTTTTTTTTTTTTTTTTTATTCAAACGACAGATTTTTTTTTTTATTGCATTTTAGTGTAAATATGAGATCTGAGGTCTTTTTGACCCCACATCTCATATTTAAGAGGTCCTGTCATGCTTTTTTTCTATTACAAGGGATGTTTACATTCCGTGTAATAGGAATAAAAGTGGCACAATTTCAGAAAATCATACATATTCTTAATTTCTCAATCATATTACATACTATTAATTGTATACATTCTATTCCTTCATAATTCACTACTTAGCTTATTGTAAACTCCTCCATCCCTTTCCCTTTTTGTCACCTCCCAATTCCCTCCCTACGACTTAACAACTTAACAAACAAAAAAAAAAAAATAACATTTAAATTAAAAAACATATCTCTTCCCCTACGGTACCTCGTTTCTCCCCTCCTCGATACCATCTGCCGAATTCCCTCACTCATCGATTCTTGTTTCTTCCCTATACGCAGTGTATGGGGCCCATGTCTTTCGGTACCTCCCATCTTGATCCTTCATCATCAGAGTAAGATTCTCCATTTGTTGAATTTCTGCAATTCTCGCAAACCATTGTGCTCTAGATGGGGGGCTTTCACATTTCCACAGGACAGGGATGCATGCCCTCGCTGCCACCAGCAAATGTCTCAATAGGGAATTTCTATATTTTTCGGCAGAAATAGGGATGTCAAACAATAAATATGTAGCCGGGTTCTCTCCCAACACTGCTCCTGTTATTGATTCAATAATTTCGGCTACCATTCTTCAAAATTCTTGAATTTTTGCGCATTCCCAAAAAATATGTAATATAGTTCCTTCTACTTCCTTACATCTCCAGCAAATTTCTGATATTTGGGGGTATATCCGATGTAGTACCATCGGTGTTCTATACCATCTAGTGGGGATTTTGTATCCCCCTTCTTGGTATCTACTCGCCACTGATGCTTTTTGGTTATATACCAGTGTAGCGGGGTATTCCCCTTTAATCCCACAGAAACTACGTTACCCAGCAGACAATGTGATATCCAGGGTGCTTTGCTCCACACATAGACTCCTGGGGTGGGGTTTATAAGGGAGAGGCGGAGCCCATTCTTTCTCTTGGGAACACCGCCCTGCTTGCAAGAGGATCCCTGTGTGAACCTGCTGCTGGTGCAGGGCCTGAAGCCTGGGCCTTGCACATTTCCAAAGAGCCCTCCGCCAGCCTAGTAGAACCTGAAGGACATCTTTTCATCCTTGCTGTACTGTACCAGGAGGACCGAAGACCCGGATGTCGATGGATCCAGGTGCCTAGACACATCGGCGGAGGAGACGGACTGGTCCGGTATGTGAGAGAGCACTTGCTCACAGACAAATACTGTATTTCTACTACCCTGTTTGGATTGCAAAGTTTGTTCATCAAGTGCACCACGAGATTTGCTAGCAAAGATTCCTTTAGTGCCGGTTCACACTTGTGCGAGTTGATACCGAATGTGATGCGTCAAACACAAACTAGATTCGCATGTCATCCAAAAAGTAATTGTTTTCAATGATGGTGGTTCACATCTATGCGTTGCGATTCCTCTCCGAATGCGATGCGATGAAAAAAAGGGTCTTGTGCGAGTTTAGACCTCTGCGTTGCGAATTTAGTCTCCATAGACATCAATGTAAATCGTTCTGGAATCGCATTGGTGGTTCACATATGTGCGAATACTTCACCTCCAGCTCCTCCTTCCAGTTCTGCCCCCTCACTTCCTGTTTCCTGTCTCGTGTCCATATGTAAACAGAGAAGATGGCCCCAAGGCGCCGGAACACCATTGATAATGAGGAGCTCATCAGGCTTGTCCGTGACAGGCCTTATATATGGGACAGCCGGATTGAAGAATACAAAAATCATGCCCGGAAGAGCAGAGGCTGGGTTGAAATTTGTCAATCTCTGTATGCAGACTGGGATGACTTCACACCTCATGTTCGCAAAATTAAACGTAAGTACATTCCTATTTATTCATCCCACTGACCACCAATGTAAGGACATGCATCCCACTGACCACCAATGTAAGGTGACCACCAATCCCACTGACCACCAAACAATCCCACTGACCACCAATCCCACTGACCACCAATGTAAGGGCATGCTTCCCACTGACCACCAATGTAAGGTGACCACCAATCCCAATGACCACCAATGTGAGGGCATGCATCCCACTGACCACCAATGTAAGGTGACCACCAATCCCACTGACTACCAATGTAAGGGCATGCATCCCACTGACCACCAATGTAAGGTGACCACCAATCCCACTGACCACCAAACAATCCCACTGACCACCAATCCCACTGACTACCAATGTAAGGGCATGCATCCCACTGACCACCAATCCCACTGACTACCAATGTAAGGGCATGCATCCCACTGACCACCAATGTAATGTTGTGGGATGATATTGCATGCTCAGTATGTTGACACAAAGCAGAAAAAATACATGTACACACTGTTGAACAATAAAACATTATCACATTTATTGAAAAAAGTAAAAGATATGAGACGATGCAGCATTGACTGGTAAAAAAGTTATTGCTCTTTATGCAATGGCATCAAGCTGCCATGATACTTGACCGACAGGACTCATAAAGAAGTCAGTAAACTTCTCACGGACGCTGGCCCCTCTGTAATTGCCCCTTGTATGTGTCCAATCTGCGCCTTCCATCTCATCCAACAAAGAGTCCTCGAAAAGGTATCCATCTCTTTCCCGCACAAAATTGTGGAGTGCACAGGCAGCTTTTACGGCAATTATGGCGTTTTCCATGTTTAGAGTAATTGGGGTGTGCAGAAATCGCCATTTGTTTGCCATGATTCCGAAAGTACACTCCACAACTCTTCGGGCTCTTGTTAGCCGATAGTTAAAGACCCTTTTCTCCACAGACAGTGACCTGTTGGCATATGGCCTTAGCATTTTTTCCGAAAGAGCGAAAGCCTCCTCACCGACAAATATTAAAGGGAGAGGGGGTTCAGATGTTCCAGGGAGTGGTCGTTCGTTTGGGAGGTCCAGTGTGTTCTCCCGAATCATTCTTCCAAAACTAGAGTGGGAAAAAATGCTGGAGTCAGAACTACTCCCATAAGAACCAATGTCTATGTATGTGAACGAGTAGTTTGCATCAGCCACTGCCAGAAGCACGAAAGAAAAATATTTTTTATAATTAAAATATTTTGTCCCACTACCGACTGGCCTAACAATTCTGATGTGCTTTCCATCGATTGCCCCCACACAGTTAGGGAAGTTGCAGCGATCCCAAAATAACTGAGCTTTGGAGTTCCATTCGTCTTTGTTTGGTTTTCTCATGACCACATCTCTTAAGACCTCCCAGATGGCCATACAGGTGTCCCGTACAATTGTGCTGACCGTAGATTTTCCCAGTTTGAACTCGTATTGCAAGCTGGCAAATGAATTTCCCGTTGCTAGGTACCTGTAAAAGATAGAAAAATAATTAGTGTTATTTTTTTTTTACAAAAGGACTCATACGCACTAGGTGGTGGAGCCTTAAAGACACACTTCAGAGACACCAGAGACTGGAGCGTGAAGCAAGGAGTGGGTCTGGTGCCCCCCCAAAGCGTCCCTACGCCTTCGCCAGATACATGGATTTTTTGAAGCCTGTTCTAGAATTGAGGAAGTAAGTTATCATACATGAATCGGTCACTCTACCATCTCTATCTAATTATCCTGTCCTAGCCCTAACCTTTACTTCTCCCCCTATCATCTTTTTATTTTTTTTAAAAATAGAGTTCTAATTTTTGTATTGCAGCACAGAAGCAAGTTGGGAGGAGGAGGAGGAAGAGAAGGAGGAGGGGGAGGAGCATGCTGCTACTGTTGACGCTGATGAAGGAGTATCATTTGCTTGCTCAAATCATGAGGATTTAGCTATGGAGCTCCAGGGTGAGGTGATCGAGGTTCACGAGTCCTCTTCTCATGAGCTGGATAACGAGGATACAGACGTTTCGACACCTTCCAGCAGAAGGCAAAGACAGGCATCTACTTCCCGCAGAAAGCAAAGCTGAAGGGCAGCTGAACAGGTTGAAGACCAAGACTAAACCAAGAAATTGCTACACATTGTGTCAGGGATCACTCAACAAATTGATGCCCAGCGATGCCCTCATACAATGTTTGCCATTAGTTTGGTGCCTCTTCTGAAAGAGGTCTTGCCAGACTATTACTTTAATATGAGGATTGCAGTGGAACATTGCATCCATTCATTTACTGTGCCACGCCATGTTTCTGTGCCAACGCACCAGAGTCTTTCTACTGCTTCAAGCACTGCACCAAACCCTTACCCCTCTAGTTTTGCAGAACCGACTAGCATCTATGAGACCCCCAGATCACGAATCCCATATCCCATTCCTTCACCAGTTGCCTCAGTAATTTCACCCCCAAGTACAACCACCGATATTACTAGACCAATGGATATGAGACCACTTGAGTCAACATCTTACCATGTGCCATCACAAAACAGACCACAACAGCTCTACGAGCAAATACCGTCCGTGGCAAAGCAATTTCCACCTGTAGCAAGACCAATGGAACAGCACAAACCGATAATTCAAAATCATTATCTATATCACAATCAGTCGATTGAAGTTGCCTCTAATATGCATATGCCCTATAGACAATATGGGCCCCCAAGTGTACCACCGGATACCGAGATATCCCCACCTGTGCCATTGAGGAAATATCCCTCAACACAAGATGAAGCCTTGCTAACACCACCAAGCTCTTCAACACTACAACGGCATGATTTCAACAAGCCTGGTGAACATAGTTCACCAAGTTTTTTGAATTTGTAGAGGACTACCTGCTAATTTCACTACCAACTTCATGTGGAAATTCAATACTTTCTTAGTAAACGTTATGTTTTTTGTTAAATTATATATCCTATTTTGAATATCTCAGGGAAAAAGAGACGGAGAGAAAAAAAGTTAGTGGGGAAAGTGGAGATGAAGTTGCGAGGAAGGGAGGATGAGAGAGTTGGATATGACAGGGAGGATAAGGTGGAGAGGTAGAGTTAGTAAAGTTTTGTAAGTTAGAATTAAAGTTACTTTAAGTTAAAGCTAGAGACAGTGAGAGCAAGTTATAGAGTCAGAGAGTCAGAGGAAGTTAGAAAGTCAGAGGAAGTTAGAAAGTCAGAGTAAGTTGTAGAGGCAGAGTAAGTTGTAGAGGCAGAGTAAGTTGTAGAGGCAGAGTAAGTTGTAGAGGCAGAGTAAGTTGTAGAGGCAGAGTAAGTTGGTGAGGTAGAGGAAGTTAGAGAGGCAGAGGAAGTTACAAAGTCAGAGGAAGTTAGAGAGTCAGAGGACGTTGGAGAGTCAGAGGACGTTGGAGAGTCAGAGGAAGTTGTAGAGGCAGAGAAAGTTGTAGAGTCAGAGGAAGTTGTAGAGGCAGAGAAACTTGGAGAGTCAGAGGAAGTTGTAGAGGCAGAGAAAGTTGTAGAGGCAGAGAAAGTTGTAGAGGCAGAGTAAGTTGGTGAGGTAGAGGAAGTTAGAGAGGCAGAGGAAGTTACAAAGTCAGAGGAAGTTAGAGAGTCAGAGGACGTTGGAGAGTCAGAGGACGTTGGAGAGTCAGAGGAAGTTGTAGAGGCAGAGAAAGTTGTAGAGTCAGAGGAAGTTGTAGAGGCAGAGAAACTTGGAGAGTCAGAGGAAGTTGTAGAGGCAGAGAAAGTTGTAGATGCAGAGAAAGTTGTAGATGCAGAGAAAGTTGTAGAGGCAGAGAAAGTGGGAGAGTCAGAGGAAGTTGGAGAGTCAGAGGAAGTTGGAGTCAGAGGAAGTTGGAGAGTCAGAGGAAGTTGGAGAGTCAGAGGAAGTTGGAGAGTCAGAGGAAGTTAGAGAGGAAGTTGGAGAGGCAGAGGAAGTTGGAGAGTCAGAGGAAGTTGGAGAGGCAGAGAAAGTTGTAGATGCAGAGAAAGTTGTAGAGGCAGAGAAAGTGGGAGAGTCAGAGGAAGTTGGAGAGTCAGAGGAAGTTGGAGTCAGAGGAAGTTGGAGAGTCAGAGGAAGTTGGAGAGTCAGAGGAAGTTGGAGAGTCAGAGGAAGTTGGCGAGTCAGAGGAAGTTGGCGAGTCAGAGGAAGTTAGAGAGGAAGTTGGAGAGTCAGAGGAAGTTGGAGAGTCAGAGGAAGTTGGAGAGTCAGAGGAAGTTGGAGAGTCAGAGAAAGTTGGAGAGTCAGAGGAAGTTGGAGAGTCAGAGGAAGTTGTAGAGGCAGAGAAACTTGGAGAGTCAGAGGAAGTTGTAGAGGCAGAGAAAGTTGTAGATGCAGAGAAAGTTGTAGATGCAGAGAAAGTTGTAGAGGCAGAGAAAGTGGGAGAGTCAGAGGAAGTTGGAGTCAG
This sequence comes from Rana muscosa, assembly GCA_029206835.1. Classification (NCBI taxonomy): domain Eukaryota; kingdom Metazoa; phylum Chordata; class Amphibia; order Anura; family Ranidae; genus Rana; species Rana muscosa. Next base: position 921,741,612 of record CM055118.1, read on the forward strand.
AGGAAGTTGGAGAGTCAGAGGAAGTTGGAGAGTCAGAGGAAGTTGGAGAGTCAGAGGAAGTTGGAGAGTCAGAGGAAGTTAGAGAGGAAGTTGGAGAGGCAGAGGAAGTTGGAGAGTCAGAGGAAGTTGGAGAGGCAGAGAAAGTTGTAGATGCAGAGAAAGTTGTAGAGGCAGAGAAAGTGGGAGAGTCAGAGGAAGTTGGAGAGTCAGAGGAAGTTGGAGTCAGAGGAAGTTGGAGAGTCAGAGGAAGTTGGAGAGTCAGAGGAAGTTGGAGAGTCAGAGGAAGTTGGCGAGTCAGAGGAAGTTGGCGAGTCAGAGGAAGTTAGAGAGGAAGTTGGAGAGTCAGAGGAAGTTGGAGAGTCAGAGGAAGTTGGAGAGTCAGAGGAAGTTGGAGAGTCAGAGAAAGTTGGAGAGTCAGAGGAAGTTGGAGAGTCAGAGGAAGTTGTAGAGGCAGAGAAACTTGGAGAGTCAGAGGAAGTTGTAGAGGCAGAGAAAGTTGTAGATGCAGAGAAAGTTGTAGATGCAGAGAAAGTTGTAGAGGCAGAGAAAGTGGGAGAGTCAGAGGAAGTTGGAGAGTCAGAGGAAGTTGGAGTCAGAGGAAGTTGGAGAGTCAGAGGAAGTTGGAGAGTCAGAGGAAGTTGGAGAGTCAGAGGAAGTTAGAGAGGAAGTTGGAGAGGCAGAGGAAGTTGGAGAGTCAGAGGAAGTTGGAGAGGCAGAGAAAGTTGTAGATGCAGAGAAAGTTGTAGAGGCAGAGAAAGTGGGAGAGTCAGAGGAAGTTGGAGAGTCAGAGGAAGTTGGAGTCAGAGGAAGTTGGAGAGTCAGAGGAAGTTGGAGAGTCAGAGGAAGTTGGAGAGTCAGAGGAAGTTGGAGAGTCAGAGGAAGTTGGCGAGTCAGAGGAAGTTAGAGAGGAAGTTGGAGAGTCAGAGGAAGTTGGAGAGTCAGAGGAAGTTGGAGAGTCAGAGGAAGTTGGAGAGTCAAAGGAAGTTGGAGAGTCAGAGGAAGTTGGAGAGTCAGAGGAAGTTGGCGAGTCAGAGGAAGTTAGAGAGGAAGTTGGAGAGGCAGAGGAAGTTGGAGAGTCAGAGGAAGTTGGAGAGGCAGAGAAAGTTGTAGATGCAGAGAAAGTTGTAGAGGCAGAGAAAGTGGGAGAGTCAGAGGAAGTTGGAGAGTCAGAGGAAGTTGGAGTCAGAGGAAGTTGGAGAGTCAGAGGAAGTTGGAGAGTCAGAGGAAGTTGGAGAGTCAGAGGAAGTTGGAGAGTCAGAGGAAGTTGGCGAGTCAGAGGAAGTTAGAGAGGAAGTTGGAGAGTCAGAGGAAGTTGGAGAGTCAGAGGAAGTTGGAGAGTCAGAGGAAGTTGGAGAGTCAGAGAAAGTTGGAGAGTCAGAGGAAGTTGGAGAGTCAGAGGAAGTTGGAGAGTCAGAGGAAGTTAGAGAGGCAGAGGAAGTTAGAAGGTGATGGAAAAGGGGGAAAAAAATGCATAGTGTGTTTAAAAAGTAAAAAAAAAGTGAAGGAGAGTGTTGTCTCCTCTTTATGTTGTTCTTGATATGTAGGAAAAAATTTGAAAGTTTCTCCAATGGTTGGTGCAAAGCATGTAGTCACAAACTGATTAGAAGTTTTTGAAAAAAATAAATAAAATACTTATTTTGGAAGACAATTTTATTGTGATTTATGTCTGCATTCTTTGCATTCCTATAGCTTACTATGGTGCATAGCATAAAATTCACAAAGTATATCGATGAAATTTACCTTAATGTAACAAGCAACCTTTCCGCTGGCTCCACACTTTTCCGAAAGGTGGTGTTCTGATACTCCAATCGTGTACCAAGCAACCAAAGTAATTCATCAAAACTAAGAAATAAAACCACAAAACCAATGTAAGTGACAAGTTAAAGCCCATACAAAATGACATGGTAAGAGGCAAGAGTACTAGTGAAAGGATAACAGAGATGGAAAGTTGGATTGGTGGTCATTGGGATTGGTGGTCAGTGGCATTGGTGGTCAGTGGGATGTATGCCCTTACATTGGTGGTCATTGGGATTGGTGGTCAGTGGCATTGGTGGTCAGTGGGATGTATGCCCTTACATTGGTGGTCAGTAGGATTGGTGGTCATTGGGATTGGTGGTCAGTGGGATTGGTGGTCAGTGGGATTGGTGGTCAGTTGGATTGGTGGTCATTGGGATTGCCCTTACATTGGTGGTCAGTGGGATTGGTGGTCAGTGGCATTGGTGGTCAGTGGCATTGGTGGTCAGTTGGATTGGTGGTCAGTTGGATTGGTGGTCAGTTGGATTGGTGGTCATTGGGATTGCCCTTACATTGGTGGTCAGTGGGATTGGTGGTCATTGGAATTGGTGGTCAGTGGTATGCATGTCAGTGATAGATAGAAAAAAGGAGGGAGGAGGAGAAGGAAGTGGGGTACAGGTACTAACCTATTTACTGACATCCGGGAATAGTTGAAGAACTTCTCCTCATGCTGCCTGAGATGATTGTAGAGGATCCTAAACTGACCTCTCTCTTCCCTCTTTTGAATAATTGGATGGACCCAATATCTTCTTGTACTCATCAGTCTCTTGGTCCTCCTCCTCCTCTTCCTCCGGGCTTTGTCCATCAGTACTGCAGCAGTAGCAGTAACAACTGCTGCCATTATCAACGGCACATGATGAAACATAATTACCAAAAAACAAAATCCTCACTGACTACTCACAAAAACCACACTGCTCCAACGACAATACTTTCCCCACAAGAGAAAACAGGAAAAGCACAGGAAGTTAACACCCATTTTTTTTTTTTTTTTTCAATTGGCCTGAGCAGAAATCGCATCTGTGCCTAATTTACATTGTAAGCGCATTAAATTCGCATTGGATTTTGCATTGCAATCGCGCTGGTAATTAATAAACAAACAATGAAAAAAAAACCCTCATAATCGCATCGCACAAGTGTGAACCGGCACTTACAGAACTTCCATTTAGTTCAGTCAGGCCTGACTGCATAGGTAGACATTGCTGGGCGTCAGTCTGCCTACGAAGGGAAGTAGCTGAAAAAGGGCAGCGTTAGAGTTGCATAGCAAGATATGTCTATTCTGCTTGTTTGAATACTGCTTATTGCAGGGAGCTGCAAATAGCTATATACTCTTGTTTAACAGTCTTGAACACCTTACAGTATTGCTAAGTGTTACATTATTGCAGGGCTCTGCATGTGTTATTGTATGCTGTGCTTCTATCATACCTTTATTTACAGTAAAAGCTTTATAGTTAAGTATATTGGTTATCTGTGTCAATTACTGTGCTGCTTTATCACTGTGTACCTTATTGTGGTATCGTGTCATAGAGAATTACAGAGGGATTGAGATTCCATCCTCCCCTAGACTAACTGTGCCACGAGAGACTAGAGTAGATTGCCGGGGGTTGACAGTGCAGTGTACAGGGCCCGAAACAATACCAGCGGCCCTCTTAAGTTGGGGGTATCGCTATACCAGAATCATATTTTTCTGTTCCTGAGAAAATGTTACCCCCAGGTCAGGGCGCAATTTTGAAGCATGACATGTTGGCTATAAATTTACTCGGCGTAACATCATCTTTCACAAGATTAAAAACATTGGGCTAACTTTACTGTTGTCTTATTTTTTAATTCAAAAAAGTGTATTTTTTTTCAAAAAAAGTGCGCTTATAAGACCACTACGCAAATACGGTGTGACAAAATGTATTTTATTCTCTAGGGTGTTAGAAAATATATATATATATATATATATATATATATATATAATGTTTGCGGATTCCAAGTAATTTTATAGCAAAAAAATAAAAATATTTTAACTTGTAAACAACAAGTTTGAAAAATAGGCCTGGTCTTAAAGTCGTTAATACAGTGAATAATAGCTCAAAATTTCTGATGCTGCGTATGTATACAGAATGCTTGCATTAATTACACATTTTTTATTCTATATTTTTGTAAGCAAAACATTTTAGATGTGTTATATGCATTTTTCTCAATATAACTAAATGTAACAGTGTATTTGGTATGCTGATCATGAAGATTGCTCTTAGCTAGACAAATATGTGAGAGGAAATATCTCAAAGGTGAGGGGAAATCCCCTCTTGGATGCCCTCATTCAAAGATTTCTTCTTCCCTCACCTTCTTCTGGAAACTGTAACATTTTGGATTTCCTATTACTTTCTGTATCAGAAACAATGGTTACCAGGTCGACAAGTGAAATCATCAAATTTGTGTCCCGGGAACGCAGGCTACAATTGATTGCAACATGGAAATCAGGGAAAAAGCATAAATAAAACAGATTGTAAATCTGTGTCAACTTCCAATCATTCTCTAATAGCGCAAGATAAGATAGCGCTGCACTTCAGTTCCAATAACCTGCTTACCCAACAAACAAGCTTGCCAAAAAAAAAACATTTTTTAAAGCAGAACTAAATCCACCATTTTAAAGTGATTATAAACGATCACCTCGTACAAAAACTCTTTCAGTTTAAATTAGAAATTAAAGGCAAAACATTTTTGTATAGATATAAAAAAAACATTATAAAAACCTTTTTAAAATTTGACAACGTTGTCAGAGGACACAGCTAACCACCACAAAATACTCATACCACACATATATTTTATGGGTCACTAATTCCACCTGGTTATGAGCTAAATCTGTGGATAAATGGATCATAGAGCCAGAAAAACTGGCACCTAGAGTTCCTTATAGTACTCCACATGGGAGAGTAATAACTTCACAAGTAGCTTCAGTGAGGAACTAGATAGCGGTCCATATAAGACATATTCCCCGAAAAATGGAGGGAAGAAGCCCAGATGATTATGGAATGTAAACAAGGGTTACAGGAAAAGGGGAAGGGGAAAGGGGAATGAACAGGACAACACTAAGCCCACGTTAGATATCCCGCTGGGGCTAAGAGAATGATTGCCAGTACATATAGAGCAGGGATATACAATTAGCGAACCTCCAGCTGTTGCAGAACTACAAGTCCCATGAGGCATAGCAAGACTCTAACAGCCACAAGCATGACACCCAGAGGCAGAGGCATGATGGGACTTGTAGTTTTGCAACAGCTGGAGGTCTGCTATTTGCATATCCTTGATATAGAGGATGTGAGTGTATATAAAGATATAAAGTTCAATACCCAGCCGGGTGTATAAATGTTGATACAGCTCACCACTCCCCTGGTAATTCGTTAAGAGTTGTCCCGTAATCCGGCCGACCAATTATCCAGTTACTGTGTAGGGGGATTAGTTCCCACGAAGTGGAGAGAGATGTTCCGGCCGCTGCTCCATGTGTGTAGCTGGCGTCTTGCGCCGTAACTGCGAACGTCCGGTGATCACTTCCGCATTCCAAAGATACTTCCGGGGGAGTTTAGTGGAGAGTGTCTGTTACTGGCAGTCCATGCCCTCAAAGCTTAGAGCATGATGGCGTCATTCTGACGTACTTCACTTGTAACACGAGTTTCCTCAGAGCATGGAGAGTACGTGTGATAGACATCTTTTTATAGTCAGATGGGAGACATAAGTAATTAGCCCCTAATTAGCCCCTCCACAGGAATATAAACAAACAACTACTTCCGGTTACTCAGCCAACCGCACACAGACAACAATGATAACAATAATAAAGCAGCCCGATCTAGAAGTGCAAAAGGAATATATGCACACAGAAAAAATAACAATAATGAAAAAATATGCATATTTGTTATTAAAAAATAAACGTAAACAGTTTGTTAATAATGGTCAAGAAGTAAAAAAGGTCTTCTACAATATCTTCTCCAATATCGATGCATATGGCTATCACTTACAGGATGGTCTTATATATACTAATATAGGGGACAAAAAAGGTTTTGAAATAGAAATAGAAACATAAAAAGGCGTGAATATACTCCAAAAAAGGTATAAAAAATACAGATTGATCAAAGACCAGGGAAGGGGGGGGAGGAAGGGGAAGGGAAGGTGTAAAGGGTGGTGGGGTGTGGGGAGGGGGAGGAAGGGGGGAAAGGGGGGGGGAAAAGGGGGGAGGGAGGGAGGGGAAGGGATGGGAAAAGAGGGGACAAAGCATCCAGGAAAGAAACTTGACAGTACATATTCAGGATAACTTGACAAAAGATTGGGTGTTGTATATATGTATATCCATCCCTGCAGGGATGTTGGAAATATAAAAAATGATTAGAGGTTTAAATAAATTCGGAGGCAGAGGGGAGGACAGAGGAGGAGGAACAATTGAAAGCAAAATTATATAAGAACTTTTATTAAGCCAAGCAAGCCCCCCTATGGAAGGGAAGTACATTTAAACATGTATCTCTGGAAGCAAACACTTTAAGTCTGTTGGCAAACTCACCTAGCACCCAGCACTCAGAGCCAGGAAGGACTATAGAATAATCCCCTGTATATGAAAGTCGCATCGGCACGCTTTGTTTTCTATCCTTTTTCTACTCCATCTGCTTTTTGCACATAAATGCACAGGTCCAGCGGGTTGCATATTATTTTCATACTATTGCCTATCTGTCTTTAAGATACTGAACACATGAGCTACATAGCGGACAAGAAGGCATCTCACCACAGCCATGGGCCTTTATATTTGAGCCCAATGAGACAACTTGTAGAACTGTTAAAAATTTGCACAGGGACCTGTAACAGAGTCTGCTATATACGGTCCCCTCCTTTTTTTTTTTTGCCACATTTGAAACCAGAGTATTAGCCTGCTGGCTGAAACAAACTCAGACCAGACCTGGACTTAAAATTGCTATACATATATCTACCTGGGAGTGACTGGTAAATAGTACGATATTGGACAGAACAGGGGAATAGCCTGAAAGTGGACTAGACTGCAGCAGCTTAATAAATAGCAAACCTGGGTAAACGAATAAGAGCGGTCAATAAAATCAAAATGAGTAGGAGCACGAGTAAAACCACAAAGGGCACGGCGCCCAAAACCCCTAAAGGTGCAGTAAATAGCACAATCAAACAATACATGACCCAGGAGGCAAGCTTAAAAAGCCCAGGTTTGGGTATGCAACAGCAAGATAAAAAGGACAAGACAACAGGCAAAGGGACAAAAAAGACGGAAAAAAAGGAAGGCGTTTCAGATCAATCTAAAAGCGATCTAACAATAGAAAGTGAATTAGAAATAAGTAGAGCAGACGAGTTATGGGCAGATGCACAAATACCAACAAAGGGAGAAATGAATGAGATGCTTATGAGATTAGAAAATGCAATAAAGGCGGAAATCAACACCTTAAGAACTGATTTAGGACACCTCTTGATAAGGGTAGAAACAATGGAAGAAAGAGTCGAAAAACAGGACCAGGAATTAAACAAACTAAAAGAGCAAGCTAAAACAATACAACAAAATGAGAGAAATATACTGTATCGGTTAGAAGACCAAGAGAACCGAAATAGAAGGCAAAACTTGAGAATCCGCTCACTTCCAGAGGAAAAACGAGAAGACCTGAAGAAAATTATGAACATAATATTTAATCCCCTATTGAACATAGGAGTGGAAGACTCCCTCAAAATTGAGCGAGTGCATCGTATCGGGAAACCAAGGAGCAGGGAAGCTGATTGGCCGAGAGATATTATCGTGAGGTTCCGGTACTATGAAATCAAAGCGGAAATTTCAAGGAAATTGAGGGGAAAACCCCCTATCCAATTTCAAGGGAATGAATTACAGATTTTCACAGACTTGGCACCAGAGACATTGGCAAGGCGAAGACTTCTGAAGCCCCTCCTGGAGCAAATGAGGGTCCAGAATATTAAATATAACTGGGGGTTCCCGGCATGTCTAATGGGCCAGAAAGAAGGAAAATCAGCAAGACTAAGGTTCCCTGAAGATCTAGTAGGATTTTGTAATAAATTAGACTTGCAGATACCAGACCTACCTGGGTGGATAGAGAAGGAAAATGAGATATAAAGGAAGAAGAAAAGGAAAGAGAAAAAAAGAAAAAGAACATTAAAATTTAGGCTGTTGTTAGATGACAATAGGAGGAGCATGAATAAGTACAGACGAGGACTGTTCTGAGGGATTTGGGGGAAGGGGTGAGGGAGGGACGAGAGATGAGGCACTGAGGATGGTGGACCGGGCCTCCGTGTAACACCTTCGGGCTACCTCATCCCCCTAAAATCAAAGGAGAGGATGAGGGGGGCCGAGCGGCAGGGTCAGAGCCACACCTCTAAATGAGAGAACCAAGTTGAAAGAATACCAATGGTTCTAAGGCCAGGAATGGGCCAAAAGGGGGGAGGGGAAGGGGGAGATGGGGGAGGAGGGAGGGGAGATTTTATCTCATTGATTTTCTAAGAAAAAAAAGAAAAAAGAAAAGATGAGATGTCAGCAATAACCTTTTTGTCTTATAACGTAAAGGGTTAAACACGCCCACCAAAAGGTCAAAGATTTTGAAAGAGCTTAAACATTATAGAGCAGACATAGTATTCCTACAGGAAACTCACCTAACCCTGGAATCAAATGTTAAACTATTCTCACCTAGCTTCCCAAAGTGGTATTATGGAGATACTATCTCTAAGAGAGCGAGGGGGGTTGCAATAGGTTTTGCCAAGGAGGTGCGGTTCACATTGGAGGAAAGGATGATAGATAGAGATGGAAGATTTATTTTTCTAAAAGGGAAGTTAGGGGAAATGAGATGCACTTTGGCAAACATCTATGCCCCCAATGTGAACCCCATTAAATATCTTAATGACATTTTGGAAAAACTGAAGGATTTTGGGGCAGGTTATGTAATTTTGATGGGGGATATGAACTTTTGTATGGACCCAGTAGTAGATAGTGCGTCCCGGGTACAGGGGACAAACAACAAACAGCGGACATATGGAGGATCATGCACCCAAAACAACAGCACTATACGTTTTTTTCCCCTGTACCCGGGACGTACTCTAGGATAGACTATATAATGGTCGAACATAGAATACTGGATAAGGTCATTGAATCGAACATAGAAATAGCCTCACTTTCGGACCATGCCCCAGTAAGTATGAAAGTAAAAGTACCTGGATACCAAAAGCAACCCTACACCTGGCGATTAAATGAAGAACTACTTCGGGATGAGGAAGGATTAGAGAGGGTGAAAAGGGAACTAGAACAATACTTCCTGACAAATAATACAGAAGGGATCTCAGGGGCAACCCTATGGGAGGCACACAAAGCCTTTATTAGGGGGATTTTGATTGTGGAAGGGACAAGGAAGAAAAAAGAGAGAAGTAGAAAACTTAACTCCCTGATTGGAGAAATTTTTAAAGCTGAGCAAGAACATGAAAAACAACAGGGGCAACAACAAGAGCTGTACCACAAATTAGTGATGAAAAGGGACGAATTTAAAGAACTTATGGAACAAGAGACTAAAAGGACATTAAATTGCATAGCAAAAGAAAGATATATGTGGGGGGATAAGTCCAGTAAACACCTAGCAAAAATGGTACAAAAGAAAAAGACCAGAAATTTTATAGAAAAGATAAAAAAAAAGTACTATATGCAACAAAGGACATAGCAGATACATTTAAAAATTACTATGAAGGGCTGTATTCAGTTGAGCAGAAGAGATGGCGGATAGGAGAGAAACAACTAAAAACAGAGGGATTCTTAGGGAAAGCGAGGCTGCCCAAGATTAATGAAAACGAAAGATCGGCGTTAGATAAACCTATAACGGAAGAAGAAATAAGTAGAGCACTGATGGACACAGCTGCAGGAAAAAGCCCTGATCCCGACGGGTTAACAGCGCTATACTTTAAAAAATATAAGAACATTTTGATCCCTAGGTTATGTAAATATATGAATGGATTAGGGTTGGAGTACGAGATGGGTAGGGAGGCATCAGTAGCCACAATAACGGTTATCCCGAAGGAGGGAAAAGATGAAATGCTATGCTCCGGATACAGGCCGATCTTGCCGCTAAATGCGGATATAAAACTGTACGCGAAGGTCCTAGCGGAACGAATGAAGGGACTGATGCCCAAGCTGGTACATCCGGACCAGGTGGGATTTATCCCAGGAAGGGAAGGGAGGGATAATGGGGTGAAAGCATTACTCCTCCTTCGAAAGATAAAAGAGAACGGGTCCCCAGGTCTACTCCTGTCAGTAGATGCGGAAAAGGCATTTGACAGGGTAGACTGGGGACTCATGATACAAACTCTGGAAACCATGGGAATAGGACCCAGGATGATACAATGGATTAAAACACTTTATCATCATCCGACGGGTAGGATTAAAATAAACGGCACGCTGTCCCCGGCGTTCGAGATGAAAAACGGGACAAGACAGGGGTGTCCCCTATCCCCTCTCTTGTTCGTGTTGTCCCTAGAACCCCTTTTAGCTACGGTACGAAATAACCCCGATGTTAAAGGTATTAATATAGAAGGAGACGAACACAAACTCTCAGCCTATGCAGATGATGTCTTGTTCTATATTATTAATCCTAGGACCACACTGCCGAATTTACTCAAAATCCTTAAACAATATGGTGAAATATCAAATTTTAAAGTCAATGTAACCAAGACAGAGATTCTAAATGTTAACATTAGTAAAGTTGAAGAACGGAGTCTACGAGAGGTGTATAGTTTCCCCTGGCAGAAGGAGTTGAAGTACTTAGGGATAAAACTTGCCAACTCAATAAAAAAAACATATAGGATAAACTATATCCCTCTATTAGATTAAATTAAAACTGAAATTAGAAGGATGACAAACCGCCCGATATCATGGTTAGGAAGAATTAACATCCTGAAGATGGTCTTATTACCAAAGATCTTGTATAAATTCCAGATGATCCCAGTGGTAATACCCCAACCATACTTCAGATTGTTAAAAAACATGCTAATGAATTTTATATGGAAAAATAAAAAACACAGAATCTCCTTCTCAGTATTAAAACAGGATAAAAAACACGAAGGTCTGGCTGTTCCCAATATTAAAAAATACTATAATGCGGTGGTGCTGTCCAGGGTAGTAGAGTGGGCCAAAGATAGACACGAAAAAAGGTGGGTAAAAATAGAAAAGGCACTGGCAAAGACACAATTGGGAAGTATAATATGGAACCCTCCTCAGTTTAGAGCACTAGATGAAAACACTCACGTTATAACACGAAACGCACTTAAAATTTGGGACAGGTTACATAAACAAATAGATAGGGACTATAATTCTCCCCTTATAGAATTAAAAGAAAACGAATATTTTGCACCAGGGAAAAAAACAGTAGGAGGAAATTGGATAAAAAAAGATAAAGCACAGTTAAAAGATAATAAAAAGAGGAAAAATTATACCATTTCAGGAGCTAAGACACAGGGAATTAATGATATTAGATGAATGGAGGTATCACCAGTTGAACCACTTTGTACAGAAATTGCCCCACCCAGTTAGGTCGGGAGAGGATCTTACGCCGTTGGAACGGCTCTGCACAGCAGAAAACTCAAAAGGCACTATATCAAAACTGTACAAACTGTTACTGACAGTGGATGAACTGGAGATGCCTCCATATATAAAGAAGTGGGAAAGGGAATTGGGAACACAAAGAGATAAAATGACTATAGATAAAATGATAAAATTGACCCACTCCTCTGCTATGGACAGCAGGACCGCAGAAATGAATTATAAGTGTATCACAGGTTGGTATGCTACGCCAGATAAATTAAGTAACTTCCAAGCTGGACAGACTGCAGAATTTTGGAGAGGATGTAGGGAAACGGGAACAATGGCTCACCTGTGGTGGCATTGCCCCAAAATTAAAAAATATTGGGAAAAAATCCTGGACTTGATAAAAGTAATTACTGAGAGGGAGATTAAAAAAGACCCATGGACAGCCCTATTCCACGGAGGGTAAGGAGGAGTGAAACAGTACAAAGAGTCATCGATTCCACACCTACTAAATGCAGCCAAAAGGCTGATTCCAAAAAAAATGGCAAGAGGCGGAAAGCCCATCAATATGGGAGTGGATTGACTCAGTGGAAGAAACATATAGCATGGAGGGGCTGAAGTACAGTTTAGAAGATGGAAAAACACGATATAAGGGTAAATGGGAATGTTGGAAAGATTTTAAGAAAACATGGCGTTATGCAGAAAATCTGAGACATTAGAGGAAAATGGAAAGGAAAACAATGAGGTAGAAGAGGAAGGGAGGGGGGTAGATAAGGGGGGGGATAGGAGGGAGATAAAGGGATCTTAGGAATATAGGTATAAGAATATAGATTGATATGTGTGTTTTTTTCTGTGTGTGTACAAAAAGTTGAACTATTTTTAACATATACATTTTTATATAAAATATTAAACTTTTTTTGGGGATTAACACAGAACAGAAAGTAATCTGGATGATTTTTTATAAAGTTATGTCCGACTAAGGGTGAACACCCAATATTTAGCACCTCATCCCAAATGGTCAAATATTTAAAGTGGGGGAGAAGTTGGAAGGGGATTATCACGGTGCTTACAAATAATAATGGAAACCAAGTATATATAAAAGAGTTGAAGTTTAATAAAGACAAGATTAAAAACCAAACAAGGCCATTTGTTGAATAATATTTTAACATTTCATTATGATAGTGGTCATATGGTGAAAGTTCATATTAAACAGGAATCTCGTGTTCGTATATTAACCCGACATGTTTCGCCTAATAGCTTCATCAGGGGTTATACGAATCAACCAAAGAATACGTGAAACTGTGCAAATGATACAAGAAATAAAACAAAATATCAAATACAAATATATAGCAATGCATATGAAACAGAATTACATAATTTGCCAATGTCCACCCCAATAGAAGGGGAGCTTACCGCTTCCAAATTCCCAAAGTGGACCACCGCCAGGAGAGGGACCACCAAAAAAATGGGGAAGGCACTAAGCGGCCACAGAGACCAGGCTAAAAAAAGAAAGGGAAGGATATAAGAGCCATATATTTATAATATTTATCATTTGGAAAAATTTGGCACCAAAATCAAAAGAAAGGTGCAAGAGGATTAAATCTATAATTGCATAAGGATCTTCTTGATCGATAAAGTACTTACTTAAAAGAGAGTAAACTCAGAGCATGTGGTGGAGGGCTCCTAGGATATAAAATTGCTTATATCCAGTAAAAATGGAATGAACAACTCTGAAATGAAGAAAGGGAATAAAAAGGTAACTACTGGGAAAAGAGGGATATAACCAAAGGATGAAAAGATATAAATAGAGCATCTTAAAAAAGATGTAAATTAAACTTTTAATAATAAGGTATAAGAATCAATAGAGCTTTGGCTTTTTTCAGCCATCAAAGACCCGGCCATCAGTCAGCCAGCCATCTCAGACCCAGGCCAACACTGACTCTTTCATCACAGACCAGGCCACCAGTGCACCCTATCTGATATGTGCTACTCTACCACAAGGCGTAGAATCTTGGAGCTGCCTTTTAAAGCTTTTTATGCGAGAGCAGGCAGGAGAGAGGACCTAATTACCATTTAGCCCTACCATTTATACCCATGATTGATGAGGTGCAAAAAGATAGTTGAGGTTGAAAAAAGTCCATAAAGTCCAACCTATAAATAGAATGTCAGTCTTGAGGGTGGATTTAATGCATATTAAAACAGAGAAAACTGCGCTAGACAAATAAAAAAATACAGTAAGAAGGCAGCAGCTTAGTGGGATAAACACAATTAAACAAGCAAATAAAAGAAGCATGCGCCAATAATATTATAATGTCCACAGCAATCCTTAGGATGACATAAATGTGGTGTATGCAGAACACATTCTTAAATTGACAGGTAGGCCAGAACAAAAAGTCCATATTTCATACAGTAGTCCATAATGGTTCCTGAGTATTAACACCACAGTGAGACAAATCCAAAAAATGTGCCCACCACCGAATAAGAATGGCTGCTTACCAGATCGCAGGCACAGAAGCGCATTCGGCTATAACCCAGCCGCGGCCTTTGGCTTGTAGGCAGAGTGATTAAACCAATAATCCTGAGTGATGCAAGGTTGCATACCATAATTGTCACCAGTAAATACTTAGTTCATTAATCAAAATAAAATAAAATAAATATAAAAAATCCTGACTATGGTTCTAAAAAAACTATTCAAAACTATTCAAATTATAAATTCACATTTTTTTTTCTGGTATAGGATTCTATCAAAGTCCCCTCTTCTCAAGGTTAAATTCAGTTTATAGATTCCTTTTACCAGAAGACCCTTGGGATCACCGGAAAGAAAATTGAGAAAGTGCAGTGCTACAGGAAGCTCATCATCTTTTTTGATAACACTCTGGATGTGTTCGCCAATTCTAATTTTCAGCTTTTAGTCTTACCCACATATATTTTTCCACATGGACAAGTTAGCATGTAGATCACTCGTGTGGTAGAACAGTTAATGAAAATATTAATTTTTAATTTCTTCTTGCCATCAGAGCTGGATAACACATCCGTCCTGTCTACAAGTTTACACATCACAAGCTTTCCACATGGGTACATGCCCTTCAGAGGTGGAAGATCCGTCAACCAGTTAGTTTTTTGTGAGCTCTGGTATTCTGAATGGACAAGATTATCTCCTGGATTCTGAGATCTCTGTGCGGTCATCAGGGGTCGATCCCCTACAATTTCTCCCAAAATCGGTGTCCTTGATAGGATATGCCAATGATGGCTTAAAATGTTTTTAACCTGATCCCATGGCCCCATATCTTGTAATTATCCTAATCGGGTTTGGTTTTGAGGTGTCAAGTTTTATACATTTAGTTGTATCAAGGAGATCTGCATTGATGGCTAGTTTTTTTTAGCCTTTCTAATGCACTTATCTGAGTAACCCCTTTCTTTGAACCTACCATACAAATCTTTTGCTTCCGTCTGGAAATCTTCCTCCTGAGAGCAATTCCTTTTAATCCTCAGGAATTGTCCAACAGGTATCCCTTGGACTAGTGCACGTAGATGGTGACTAGTAGCCTCCAATAGGGTATTTGCTGCCTTTTCCTTCCTGTAGGTTTGTGTGAAGATTTTAGAATCCTTCACACCTATGGTTTAGTCCAGGAAGGGGAGGGTTTGAGGATGACATAAATAAGTCAATTTAATATTCCTGTCATTACAATTCAATTCATCAATAAACTGTGATAGCTGTTTACCGTACCCCCCAGATCATAAGTACATCATCAATGTACCTCAGCCACATAATACTGTGGCCGAGGTTCAAGGGTGATGGATACACGACCTCCTCCTCCCATAGACCCAGATAGAGGCACGCATAAGATGGTGCCCAGGGTGCCCCCATCGAGGTCCCTTTTAATTGCTGGTAGTTGACCCCCAAGAACTGTAAACAGTTGTGTTCCAGCATAAATCTCAGGGTATCCACTAAGAACTAATTTTGTGCATCCAAACGTGGAAATGTATTTTCCAAGAAATATTTGACTCCTAGTAGTCCCCATTCATGAGGGATTGATGTATATAGAGATTCCACGTCAATTTCAACAAGAATGGCTCCCCCAGGAAGAGTAAGATTTTCCAATTGATGAAGGACTTCTCTGGTGTCTTGAACATACAATGGCAACTACCGAACAAGTTCTTTAATAAGAGCATCGGTAAATTTACCTAATCTTTCGAGGGGACCTTTTATAGCAGACACAATAGGTCTACCTGGAGGGTTTGTGACAGATTTGTGGAGTTTGGGGATTACATAGAAGGTAGGTGTGTTAAATTCATATACCTTCAAGTAATTAAGTTCTTTTCTTGTTCATACATCACGGGACACAGAGCAGCATAGTCATTACTATGTGGGTTATATAGAATTACCTTCAGGTGTTGGCACTGGCAACTTCCAAAACAGGAAGTACCCTCCCCTATATAAGCCCCTCCCATCCGGGAGTACCTCAGTTTTTTGCCAGTGTCTAAGGTGTTGGCCAAGGTTAACATGTATTCATCTGGGCTTGTGTACAGGTTCTCTGGGCCTTAGCAAGCTATTCCGGATCCAACCAAAAAAGCTTCATAGCTAAACAGTCGGTACCCGGGCCTTGCAGAGAAGAGCAGGGTTTTGCCTGTAATGCCTCTCTTAGGAGGGCTGGACCCTGGGATCCAGAGCTCTGGTCATACCCAAAACCAAGAGGCTATCTGTGCAGGGTGCTATACAGGTCCAGGGGAGTGGAATCCTTGGGAACCCGGTCCCTGAAGGTCTAGTACCATGCCTGCCGTGAGAGGTGAAGTTTGGGCTTCTGTGGACCAAACAAAGTCCTGCGGCGGGGAAAAGGTAAGTGGGGGCCCCTCAGGAACTTGGTTCTATTGAGGGGACCCCCAAGCCTAATATGTCTTTCTGCCTGTTACCTAAAGGTATTCCCGCTAATAGCTGTATATGCCTAAGAAATCCTAGAAATGTCTTTTCATAAAGGAAGTTTTAAAAACTGTAAACCTGGAAATGTTTTTCATAAAGGAGGTTTTAAAAAAAAAAAAAAAAAAAAAGAGACAAAAGTGCGGTACCTGTGTTTGTCCACTAGAGGCCGCTGTGGAACGTCTTTTTTTCTTGGGACTATTCCTTCCATGGTGAAAGTCCAGGCAGATGAGTGAGCTCTCTATTAGGGAAGCTGCATTCCTCTGTCATGCTGCCAAGTAGTTTCCTTCCATCCCCGAGTCCTGGTGAAACAGGGACCCTGGCTCCTCGCCCTACAGGGCGCCAAGAGCGCACACGTGCACGCGCACGCGCGCACACACGCTTTCTTTTTATAGATTTCGCTTCAAAAAAGTGGGCGGAGCCTGGCGGATGACGCGCTCTGTGCGCCCAGCGCTTCTGCGCATGTGCGGGCGTCCCAGCAAGATAAAAGGACTCAGTCCACGCTGCTTGCTATGGACACAGAGCATGAAAAGGAGCTGGTAGCATGGTATAGGGGCTTACAGCGGGCGGTTGATACAGGCATCCCCAGAAAGACGCATTAGTAGACACCCACTGATGTACATAGCAGCAAATTGCATTAGACTATTTCAGTAAAGGGGTGTATTGCGGCTGGAATACCTCAGCTTTGAACTAAGGAATATGCCGCCTAAAAAACTCCGAGATATACCTCTCAGGAAGTGTAGGGGGTCTCCATCGGGCTCTGAGGATCTGGAGCAGTCATCTGCACCCTCCTCCCCTGAGAAATCAGAGGTTAATACCCATAAGGAACCCCCGGGAGTGCCAGGTACTGCGGCTGTCCTCAGTCCACCTGCTCCTGCATATATAACAGAGGAGGTTTTTTCCTCAACTCTGGAGGGATTGGAGCAGAGATTGGCAGCATTGATCGCTTCTTCTCTGCAGGAAAGAAAGCGCGCCAGATCTCCATCACCTCCATTAGAGTGCCTGTTGGCAGAGCAACAGTCCCAGGAAGGGACCGACCTACCTGAAGGGGATCAGGAGGAGGTTAACTCTGTTTTTGAGGAATCGACAGTAGATGAACCATTTTCAGCATCACAGACTGAAAGATTGTGGGTCCAGACCCTAACTGACATGGTTCGATCTGCATTTAAAATGCCTCTTGTTGAACCATCAACTACTGCTGTCTCCTCATTGGGGTCGCTAAAAGCTCCCCAGGTTAATTGCTCCTTTCCAATACATCCATTATTGGAAGGACTTATATACCAGGACTGGGAACATCCTGATAAACTATTTGTTCCGCCTAAGAAATTTCCGGTGATCTATCCCAGAAAAGGGAAAAGTTCACCCAGAGATGGAATGTTCCTACGGTGGATGCAGCCATCTCTTCTGTGAACAAATCACTGACATGCCCAGTAGATAATGTTCAAATGTTCAAAGATCCAGTAGATAAAAAATTGGAATCTTTATTAAAATCTGCTTTTTCCACAGCAGGGGCTGTTACACAGCCAGCAGTGGCAGCTATTGGGGTCTGCCAAGCTTTAAAGGATCAGATGAAAATGGTCCTGAGGGATTTGCCAGACCAGCAGGCCCAGGCTCTGGCTGATCTGCCTAGAGCATTATGCTTTGCGGTTGACGCCATCAAGGATTCTATCCATCAGGCCTCCCGCCTCACGCTGTCTTTGGTACATATGCGTAGGCTTCTGTGGCTCAAAAACTGGTCTGCTGAAGCTCCCTGTAAGAAGGGCTGCCCCCACTCAAACGGGTGGGGGGAAGACTTCAGTTGTTCGCAGAGACCTGGCGGGAGACGATCAAAGACAGATGGGTGCTCTCCGCAGTAACTCTGGGATACAAGTTGGAGTTAAAAGAGTCTCCTCCTTCCCATTTTATGTGGTCAGGCATGCCAAGAGACCCTCTGAAAAGAGGGTCTCTCCTATTGGCGTTAGAACAACTATTGCTCCAAGGAGTAATTATGGAGGTTCCTATGGAAGAGTGGGGGTTGGGTTTCTACTCAAACCTTTTCACAGTCCCGAAGCCAAACGGGGACATAAGACCCATATTGGACCTAAAGAGTCTAAACAAATTTCTAAACGTCCGGTCTTTCCGGATGGAGTCGATCCGATCGGTCACCGCTGCCCTACAGGGGGAGGAATGGTTAGCCTCGATCGACATCAAAGATGCTTACTTGCATGTTCCCATCTTTCCAGGTCATCAAAAATTTCTACGCTTTGCAGTAGAAAGCCGCCATTTTCAGTTCAGAGCCTTACCATTCGGTCTGGCCACAGCACCACGAGTGTTCACAAAAATTCTGGCCCCACTGTTGGCCGATCTAAGAACACGAGGTGTAACGATAATGGCATACCTAGACGACCTGTTGTTGATGGACCACTCAGTTGCCAAGCTAGAAGTGGTAATTGTCGATACAATCAAGTATCTAGAATCTCACGGTTGGGTCATCAACCTGGACAAGTCAGCCCTACAGCCAGTGAAAAACCTGGTATATCTAGGGCTACGGCTGGATTCAGACCAGAGGAAGATTTTCTTACCTCTAGACAAGGTATCCTCTCTGAGGGGCTTGGTCCGTCTGCTTTGTGCAAAAAGACAGCCGTCCATACGCCTGTGCATGAGGCTGCTAGGAAAGATGGTAGCATCATTCGAAGCTGTGCCATACGCCCAATTCCACTCAAGGAATTTACAGAGGGCCATATTGTCAGCCTGGAACGGAAAGATTCAGGCTCTAGACTTCCCGATGGCTTTGTCCCCTTCCGTTCGGAAGAGTCTCTGCTGGTGGTTGATCCCCCAGAATCTCCAGAAGGGAAAACCCTTCAGTCCGATATCCTGGAAGGTGGTCACTACAGATGCCAGCCTTATAGGCTGGGGGGCAGTACTGGAGCAATAGTCTCTCCAGGGCAGATGGTCAAATGTAGTAAGAACCCTGCCCATCAATCTCTTAGAGATACGAGCAGCCCGGTATGCCCTAGTAGCCTGGACATCCAGACTCCAAGGGTCCCCTGTCAGAATTCAATCAGACAATGCCACAGCAGTGGCATATATCAATCATCAGGGAGGCACCAGGAGTCGTGCAGCCCAGAGGGAAGTAAGTCACATCCTGGAATGGGCAGAAAAGCATGTCCCATGTATATCAGCTGTCTTCATTCCAGGGGTGGAGAATTGGAAGGCGGACTTTCTGAGTCGCCAACAGTTATGCCCAGGGGAATGGTCCCTTCATCCCGAGGTCTTCCGAGCAATATGTCAGCGGTGGGGAACACCGGATGTAGATCTGCTAGCATCCAGATTCAACGCAAAGGTGGACAGATTTGTCTCCCGGACAAGGGATCCCCTCGCTTGCGGCGCGGATGCTCTGGGTGTTCCCTTGGGATCAGTTCAGACTGATATATGCATTCCCTCCGCTACAATTGTTGCCTCGACTCCTTCGCAGAGTCAGGTTGGAAAAGAAGCCGGTGATCCTGGTGGCTCCAGCGTGGCCCCGAAGGGCCTGGTACGCGGAGATCATCAAAATGTCTGTGGGGAGTCCTTGGACCCTTCCACGTCGACCGGACCTGCTTTCGCAAGGACCGATATACCACCCTTCCTTACTAACTCTAAGTTTAACGGCCTGGCTATTGAATCCCACATCCTAAAGAAGAGAGGTCTCTCTAACTCTGTGGTATCAACTATAGTCAATGCCAGGAAGCCTGTATCCAGGCAGATCTACTATAGAGTTTGGAAGGCGTACATCACTTGGTGCGAGGCCAGAAAATGGCATCCACGTAAGTACGTTATAGGCAGAATTCTGGACTTCCTGCAGTGGGCTGTAGACAGGAAGTTTGCCTTAAGTACTATCAAGGGCCAGGTTTCGGCCTTATCAATACTATTTCAAAGGCCCCTGGCTATGCATTCACTTGTCAAATCCTTTATGCAAGGTGTGACTCGTATAATTCCACCGATTAAAGCTCCCATATGCCCATGGGATCTAAATTTGGTTCTGTCGGTTCTGCAGAAGCAGCCATTTGAACCTTTGCGGCACATTTCCTTGGTTCTACTCACCAGAAAATTGATATTTTTAGTAGCCATATGCTCGGCTAGAAGAGTGTCGGAATTAGTCGCCATATCCTGTAAAGAGCCATATCTGGTTATTCATAAGGACAGAGTAGTATTACGCCCTCACCCAGCCTTTCTTCCTAAGGTGGTATCGAGGTTTCACTTGAACCAGGATGTGGTTCTTCCTTCTTTTTTCCCCAAACCAAGCTCGGTAGAGGAAAAGTTATTGCATTCTTTGGATGTAGTAAGAGCAGTTAAAGCTTATCTAAAAGCCACTGCTCAGATTCGTAGAACGGATTCTTTGTTTGTTCTGCCGGAAGGCCCCAGAAAGGGTCAGGCAGCATCAAAATCTACTTTAGCCAAGTGGATTCGACAGGTCATAATACAAGCCTATGGCTTGAGAAGTAGACCGCCTCCGTTCAAAGTTAGGGCGCACTCCACGAGAGCAGTTGGAACTTCATGGGCAGTGCATCACCAGGCCTCCCTGGCTCAAATTTGTAAGGCCGCAACATGGTCTTCAGTGCACACGTTTACTAGGTTCTACCAGGTGGACGTTAGAAGTCAGGAGGATGTCGCCTTTGGGCGCAGTGTGTTGCAGGCCGCAAAAGATCCTCATGCCTGATGGC
The DNA here is from genome assembly GCA_029206835.1 of Rana muscosa. Lineage (NCBI taxonomy): Eukaryota > Metazoa > Chordata > Amphibia > Anura > Ranidae > Rana > Rana muscosa. The sequence goes on from CM055118.1 coordinate 921,762,550, forward strand.
GCCCAGCTTATGTATGGTGTATCCCCCCCCCCCCCCTCATTTGGCATTGCTTTGGGACGTCCCACATAGTAATGACTATGCTGCTCTGTGTCCCGTGATGTATGAACAAGAAAGTAGGATTTTTAAAACAGCTTACCTGTAAAATCCTTTTCTTGGAGTACATCACGGGACACAGAGCTCCCACCCCTCTTTTGGGGACACGTATTGCTTTGCTACAAAACTGAGGTACTCCCGGATGGGATGGGCTTATATAGGGGAGGGTACTTCCTGTTTTGGAAGTTGCCAGTGCCAGCACCTGAAGGTAATTCTATATAACCCACATAGTAATGACTATGCTGCTCTGTGTCCCGTGATGTACTCCAAGAAAAGGATTTTACAGGTAAGCTGTTTTAAAAATCCTACTTTTTAGTAATTAATCCTGCTTCAAAAGCCAAACTCAGTTAGAAATTACATTTATCCACAATAGCTGGAAAGGGAAGATGTGCAAGTGGTGTAGAAATGTCTAAAGGCAGAGTGATCTGTTCTTGCAGCCATTGTCGCTCAGCTTTGGTATCTTGCAGTCTGGTGCTGCATCCATTGTCATCTGGTCTACAGATACAGTTATCAGGCTCTTGACTGCTAACAGAAAGACATTCTTTTTAGTTTTTAGTTTTTTTGGGCTATCTGTGTGTTAGAGGGCCCCAAGCATCTGGGTTGTTAAATCAGTTTCCAAATAAGGGCTCACCATACAGCTTTGCAGAGTTGGTAAGACGAAGCTCCAACAATGGCCCTGCTGGCTCTTAGCACACACTCAGTTTCCACATTACATCAGACCTAGGCTTGATCAAGAGTCATGAACATGCTTTGTTTCACAAGGATCATCTACTCAGTGGTTCCAAGTTTAGTCCAAAGAGGCATCCCTTATAACACCTGACACCCATGAGACAGATGGATGGTGCATGTGCCTAGGGGAACCTTCCCAGCCACCGCCACTGACAGACCCTTTCTTATTAACCAATTGAATACCGCCCATTGTCATATGACGTCCGCAGATGGAATCTCCCATCCTGGGTGGGCGTCATATGACGTCCTCGGCTTCCCGGCGGTATAGGGGGCGCGTGTGTGACCGCCGCGTCACCGAGGAGCCGGTGCACGTGCCTGGCGGCCGCGATGTCCGCCGGTCACTCGTGATTGCTCATGACAGAGTAGGAATGTGGATCTGTGGACCTGTCCTGTCAGGGGAGAGGAGATAGATTGTGTGTTCCTAGTATTTAGAAACACTAATCGGTCTCCTGCCCTAGTCAGTCCCATCCCCCCACAGTTAGAATCGCTCCCTAGGTAACACATTTAACCCCTTGATCGCCCCCTAGTGTTAACTCCTTCCCTGCTAGTGACATGTATACAGTAATCAGTGCATATTTATAGCACTGATCGCTGTATAAATGTCAATGGTCCCAAAATAGTGCCAAAAGTGTCTGATCTGTTCGCTGCAATGTCACAGTCATGATAAAAATCGCAGATCACAGCCATTACTAGTAAAAAAAATTATAATAATAAAAATGCCATAAATCTATTCCCTATCTTGTAGGCGCTATAACTTTTGCGCAAACCAATCAATATACGCTTATTGCGATTTTTTTACCAAAAATATGTAGAAGAACACATATCGGCCTAAACTGAGGAAAAATGTTTTTATTTATTTTTTAAATTGGGATATTTTTTTTTTTTAAACTTGTCGCTCTTTTTTTGTTTATAGCGCAAAAAATAAAAACCACAGAGGTGAACAATAACCACCAAAAGAAAGCTCTATTTGTGGGGGAAAAAATGGGTACAATGTCGCACGACCACGCAATTGTCATTCAAAATGTTACAGCACTGAAAGCTGAAAATTGGCCTGGGCAGGAAGGGGGTGAAAATGCCCTGTTGTGAAGTGGTTAAACCACCATTCACTTTGCACCCTGAACCAGCTGCTAAATCTCACTTTTCTCAAGGTATTGTCTACAGTCCAGGGATCTCCAAACTATGGCCCTTCAGCTGTTGCGGACCTACACGTCCCATGAGGCATTGTAAAACTCTTACATTCACAGACATGACTAGGCATGATGGGAATTATAGTTCCTGAACAACTGGAGGGCCACAGTTTGGTGACCCACCAATAACTTCTTAAAAACAGAAGACAGTCTGTCTCACAGTATAGAATAGATCACTCGAAGAGTTTGTTTCCTCTAAATGGGACTTTAAACAGGTCACTGCATGACCCCTGATCGAGTAGTAAGTCAAAAATAATATAAATAATAATAATAATAATAATAATAATAAATAATATAATATAAAGTTATATATAAAGTTTTATTGAAAAAGGTTAAAAATATATATAATCGGATGCTATAGATCAGGGGTGCCCAACTGCTGGCCTGCGGGCCACATGTGGCCCGCGGCGCCCTCCGATGTGGCCCGCCACATCTTGCTCTGAGATGGCGGGTCGGACAGCCCAGATCGCGGGTTCCCGACCCGCCATCTCCGAGCATCGGTGCTAAGAACGGAGCCGCCGCGAAAGGAAGCAGAGCCGATGCTTCCTGTATAGTGCCGGCTCATTCACAGGCGGAGTGATACCAAATGTACTCCGCCTGTGACAAGGAAGCATCGGCTCTGCTCTCTACTGCAGAGCCGATGCCATGGAGAAAGCCAATCACTGGCAGGGTCAGAGGTCAGGATTTGGGGAGATGGGGACACCGTCTGTTATACACTGCACAGCCCTCTCATACTCCCCAGGGGGGGCGATCTCGGACAACAGCCAGCAGTGCCAGTACCAGCCACCAGTACCAGCCACCAGTACCAGTCATCAGTACCAGTCACCAGTACCCGCCAGCAGTACCAGCCAGCAGTACCAGCCAGCAGTATTAGTACCAGCCAGCAGTACCAGTACCCGCCAGCAGTGCCAATACCCACCAGCAGTACCAGCCAACAGTACCAGTACCCGCCAGCAGTACCAGTACCAGCCAGCAGTACCAGCACCCGCCAGCAGTACCAGTATCCACCAGCAGTACCAGTACCAGCCAGCAGTACCCGCCAGCAGTACCAGTACCAACCAGCAGTAACCGCCAGCAGTACCAGTACCTGCCAGCAGTACCAGTACAAGCCAGCAGTACCAGTACCCACCAACAGTATGAACCAGCAGTACCCACCAGAAGTACCAGTACCCGCCAGCAGTACCAGTACCCACCAGCAGTACCAGTACCCACCATCAGTACCAGCCAGCAGTACCAGCCAGCAGTACCAGTACCCGCCAGCAGTACCAGTACCCACCAGCAGTACCAGCCAGCAGTACCAGTACCCGCCAGCAGTACCAACCAGCAGTACCAGCAGGCAGTACCCAACAGCAGTATCAGCCAGCAGCAGCAGCCACCAGTTATAACTACCTGGGGGACAGCAGCAACCAGCTGTAGGAATCCTGAGGAAGAAGTGAAGATCAAGGTCAGTTGAGGTGCAGGTGAACCGCTATGCATCAGTGTAAAAGCAGCCTTAGGCCCCTTTCACAGGATCGGACCGATCGGGTCTGCCTGTCTGTTTTTCAGGCACACCCAATTAGGACCCTCCATTTACCTCTATAGAGCGGCAGATGTAAACAGACTCGTGTCTGCTTATACCCGCCTATCTGCAATCCGATCTGCTTAAAAAAACAGAAGGAGATCTGTCCCCTTCTGTCTGGGCAGATCAGAGGGCCCTTAGGGTAGAGCGGGCTGCATCTGTGTCTGCTCTACATATGCAGAGTGGACACAGACCTACCATCCGCCCGCTACGCTCATTTTGGCCCACGACCGGTTACCAAGTCGCTAAAGTGGCCCTCGCTCCTCAAAAGGTTGGGCACCCCTGCTATAGATGCTTGTGAATGTGTATACATTATACATGGTTAGTGCCTAATTTTCAATACAAACTCAAGCACTGTATATAAAAACTTGTTTCTTATACAGAATGGAATGTGATACAATGTATGTGTTTACAATTTTGTCCTTCTTTGTTTTAATTATAGACGTATTTTCGTCGTGACGTAACCTGTTACCCCTGAAGAAGAGGTTCACCTAAAATAACCTTGAAATGTTGTGTTTTTCTAATTGTTCAAACATGCTTCAATAGAGTTTTGGTTACTGTATTGTGTATATTTTAACCATTGCATTGCTATCTGTATATCCTGCTAAATCAGATGTTCCTTACATCTTTATTAGAAAATATTTTTAACCTTTTTCAATAAAATGTATTTATATATTTTTTGACTCTTACTACTCAATCAGGCGTCATGCAGCGACCCGTTTAAAGTCCCATTTAGAGGAAACAAACTCTTTGATGAGTGATCTATTCTATATTGTTAGGGATGTGGGCCAGCGGACTCCACACACCAATACAGGGGAAACACCATCCTTCATTGTCTGTCTCACAGTAAGGCATATTAAATAATGTTTCAACAGTGCAGAGCTCAACAGTTCCCATGACTCCACTTTCCTCCCTTTTACATTTAAAGTATTACTAAACCCAGGACCCTGCATTCCCTATATCTGGTCTCCCGAACATGGAAATGCAATTATTTTAGTGACTATAAACTGATTAATACCTTTTCTCATCAGCAGTATATAGCAATCTTGTGACTTATATCAGTGTATGGCCGAGCACTGGTAAAAGCTTGTAGGAGGAGTTTTCAATCTACTCTGACTGTCCTATGAGGCTGCATGACCCCTGACCCTCTGTCTGGACAGTGCTAATTGACACTGTGCTGATCACATGCACCCTCCGAAAAAAAAAAAAAAAACTGTCTAGCAATACACACCAAACTGAGTGACCTCAAGGCTCTGTTCTATCGTTAGATGGATTGGCGATAGTTAAAGAAGGGGAGGATTAGAGAAAACAGTATGGAACAGCCTTTTTACGCAATGCAAAGGATTAACCCCTTAGGTTCCACAGGGGGTATAACAAGTATGCTTTATTGCATATACAGACTGATTTTACTGTAGTGGGTTTAGTAACATCGTAAGAGTAGTCCTTCATTTCCCCGCAGGGGAAAGCGTTACACTGCTGAACTACATTGTGGTGCAGGAGATCCTCAGCTTTACAAAAAAACACAGTCAACTAACGCTGGTCTCCACCCACTGCTACCCTCTACACATCTCCTCTACAGTATATCAATTGCTGAGCTAGGTGATGGACAGAAAAGCTCCCTAGCAACCCATGAGTAGGACTCCTACATAAAAGGAAACTTACAGCATTGCATAAGGGCAAAACCAGGACAAACAGTGGCTTCCAGTGGTGCCTGCAGGAACTACTATGGACCTACTCCCAGATGCATCCTGAAACCCTGTTACATGTGCAACCTTGTTACAATTTACCCTAATTTCCTGTTTCAGAGACAAAAAAGGAAATGGGAGAAAATCTCTTTAAAAACAGGGGAAATTCCCTAGATGTCACTAGATGAGTAGTCTTCATTCAAAGATTTTCCTCATCTCCTGTTCTGGAGGCAATAGTAATAGGTAGTAGTGGATTAGACATCATGTGACAAATAGAGAAGCCGAAACTCCCCAGCGGGGACACTTGCAGTATTAAAAACATGCAAAGGTTTTAACTTTTTCCGCTCTACCCAGAACTAAAAAAAAGAGTTTTAACTTTTTAAACATTTTAAGTGTAGCGGGTACTTAAATTTGGGGGGGGGAGCATCTGGGTTATTTAACCCAGATGTACTAATTGTTAGTGAATCTGAGAATCCCTTTTGTGGTTCTTGGAGGACTCTGGTGGTGCAAGGTTCCCTGTGGCCTGCAGGTGGCGTTGTCGCCCTGGGTCGGAGTTGAACCTGCACCGCAAGACTGTACCTTTTTGTCCTTTCCTGGCGCCGGTACAGTGGGGCAGGGAACCCGCTGTGACGCAAAGGGAGAGGAGATAAAAGGGGCGGATGCCCTGACCTTGGGTTCAGAGTTGGAGGACGCAGCCGTGCCCAGGCACCTTCAGCCTGGGTGCTGGCATTCCGGATTTCCGGGCCCAGGTGCCCTTGACCTGGCCGGAGCAAGGGATGGAGTCCATCCCAGACACCTTAAGCCTGGGGTGAGGTACTACGGCCAAGGCCTGGAACCCAGTAACTTCGTCTGGGTTCTGCGAGGGTGGAGGAGTCCGAGGGGCCCTAAGGTGTTGGGACCCGAATCTGAGGCGAGGAGGCCGGGGAGTGTAACCCTTCCGAATAGCCCGGTACAGCATTAATCCGGTGACGGCGGGACCTCTGGTAACTCCCTTGGAGGAATGTCTTCCCCCTGACAAGGGCTGCAACGTAGCGAAGGTAACTCCAGTTCCTGTTCACTAGAGTCGCTGGAAGAGACTCTGCAACTAAAAAGTCCATTTTACAGCCACTGTGCTTAGCAACCGTTGTTGAAACCTCAACGGTTTAGTTTCTTTGAGGATTGTGCCTTGACCTACTCCCCACCAATACTGAACTATTCTATGGGTCTCAAACTGCCTGCTCGCAAAGGACTATTTGTTTGCCGTTATGGAATAAATACGTGTTGGACCTTTTTCAGTGTGTGGTACTCCAATTACTGGGAGCAAAGTGCGGTTATTAGCAGAACAGACCTGGCTCTGAGCGTATACACAGCCCGAATGTAATCTGATACTGGCCTTCACCTCTACATGCAGTAATCTAGAGGACATGGGCTGTGGCGCACCTCGCTCTCCCCTTCAAGGTACCTCTAGACCGAAGCCAAAGTAACTGCTAAAGAAGAGAGAGAGGGTGAGGCCGCTACATAAGTAATATTAAAGTAATGATACAGTTGTATGGTAAAAAATAAAGGTATTTATTCCGCAATTTTCCAGCCTAAATTGTCTTGCCCGACATAGATGTGCTTTGTGTTTGCTGAATGTCAGCTCAGCAAAACAAAATATATTTCCTCTTTCTGGTATAATTATGCATAAACAATTAATTACATAAGTCTGTCAGAGCCTATCGGAAGCCTTGACTTGATTAAACATTCCATCAGGCCTGTGCTGCGTGCTTGTGTGTCCTTGGCGAGCAGCAGCAGTTCCGCATTCCTAAATGAACCATGGCTCGTTTTTATTAGACTATTAATGAAACAAATAAAGGCGAGGGTTTCATAACTTCCGTTCTGTATTATGAAGAGAGAGGACACAGAGACACAAGCATTATTATTGTTGAAATCCAGTTATGAATGCCTTTTGTATTACGCTGACAGCTGCAATGAACATGCTCTAGGGAATTTCGTTTTACCCAAAGCAAAACGTTGTGCAAATGTTACAGAAAAGTTAATATAGAATGCTTTATCCTTTATTAGGAATTTATAGCAGTTTTAAACCCAAAACAAAAATGTATTCAATTGCAGCTTACCAATTCTTAAATATGGTGCCTGCATCAGTTTTTTTTTTTTGCTTTTTGCCTTTACTTTTACCTGATCCCACCATTAAGGCCCCTTTCACACTGACACGTTTTTCAGGCGGTTTAGCGCTAATAATAGCGCTGCTATACCACCTGAAAAAATCGTGCCCTGCAGTCTTCAGTGTGAAAGCCCAAAGGCTTTCACACTGAAGCAGTGCGCTAGCAGGACCGCTCCAAAAGTCCTGCTAGCCGCATCTTTACAGCGGTGAAGGAGCGGTGTGTTCACCGCTCCTTTACCGCTGCTGCCCATTGAAAGCAATGGGAAACTGTGGTAATACCGCCGGGCGGTATTAACCCTTTTTTCGGCCGCTAGTGGGGGTTAAATTCACCCCGCTAGCGGCCGAATACCGCGGTAAAAACGAAGGTAAAGGTAAAAATAGCGCCGCTATACCCACAGCGCACCTCCCCGCCCCAGTGTGAAAGGGGCCTAAGTCTGTTATTTTTCAACCTACTTTAACAGACCAAGCTGTCCAGACAAAGTAGCAGTTAGAGTGGGTTAACACTGACAAGTGTGCCTACAATGGTCAGCTTTTATTATTTTTATCTAAAACCTTTACCACAAAAGAAACAAAAATTGTTTGCTATAACTGCTTATGAAGTGTTAGCTGGAGTTCAAGTTCAATTTGTTAGACAAGTCCATCTAAATCTGCTAGTCTAATGCCTCGTACACACGACCGGTTTTCCCGGCAGGAAAAAAAAAATAGGATTTTTTACTCACCGTAAAATTCTTTTCTCTGAGTCCATGGACCGACACAGCTTCTCTATTGACAAAGTGGGTATTATCCGTTAATTAGGAGTGACTAGGCAGAAAAACTTGTAAAAAGTGTTGCATCACACCTTCTACAGTACCGCCCAGGGGGCGGACCCTCTGGGTATAACCTCTCAGTCTGCATCTCGCAGATCAGTTCGTCAAAAAGCAGCACAAACTTAAAAGGAGGGGTGGGTGCTGTGTCGGTCCATGGACTCAGAGAAAAGGATTTTACGGTGAGTAAAAAATCCTATTTACTCTTTCGTCCATGGACCGACACAGCTTCTCTATTGACAAAGTGGGACGTCCCAAAGCAGTGTCAGAGAAAAAAACGAGGGGTGGTAACAACATAAAAACAAACTTCACCCCAAAACACAAAACAGCACTCCTCCAACGGAGGAGTTGCAACTCTAAACAGCCGCTTGCAAAACCTTGCGGCCGAAAGAGGCATCCGAAGATGCACCTACATCAACTTTGTAGAATTTTGTGAAAGTGTGAGCGGACGACCAAGTCGCCGCTTTACATAGTTGGGAAACAGACGCTTGATGTCGGAAAGCCCAAGAGGCACCTATTGCCCTGGTCGAATGAAGTAGCAGATAGGTATACTCTCAAAGCTCGGACAACGTCCAAGGAATGCAATGCCGACTCCTTAGGATTCGACGGATGAGGACACAAGGATGGAAGTACAATGTCTTCGTTGAGATGAAAAGCCGAAATGACTTTCGGAAGAAAGGAAGGCTGCGGCCGCAGCACCACCTTATCCTTGTGGAAAATCAAATAGGGAGCCTTGCAGGACAAGGCTGCCAGCTCAGAGACTCGTCTAACTGACGTAACAGCCACCAAAAAGACCACTTTCTGAGAAAGTGTCAACAGGGGAATATCTCTAATCTTCTCAAACGGTGCCTTCTGAAGCACCGAGAGGACCAGGTTCAAGTCCCACGGAGGTAACGGGGGACGGACCGGAGGGGCCACATGTCGAACCCCCTGCACAAATGTACTCACGAGAGAGTGAGTCACCAGGGGTCGCTGAAAAAAGACAGCCAGGGCAGATATCTGACCCTTAATCGTACTTAGGGCAAGCCTTTGGTCCACCCCATGCTGTAAAAACAGCAGGATTCTGGAAACCAAATAGGTACGCGGATGCCATTTCATCTCCTCACACATGGAGATGTAGGCCCTCCAAGTGCGGTGATAAACCTTCCTAGAGGACGGTTTTTGAGCACTTCTCATAGTAGAGATTACTGAGTCTGACAGGCCCCGGTCTCTCAGTACCTGGTTCTCAACAGCCATGCAGTTAAAGCCAATGACTGTAAAGCAGGATGGAATATGGGACCTTGTGATAGCAGGTCCTTCCGTAGTGGTAGGCGCCAGGGGACGTCTGCTACCAGACGTACTAGATCGGCGTACCAAGGACGCTGAGGCCAATCTGGAGTGATTAGGATCATTGGAATTCCCTCTGCCTCCACTCTGCGGAGCAGAAGAGGAAGAAGCCTTAAGGGGGGGAAGGCATAGATTAGCCGATACTGACCCCACAATGCTAGCAACGCGTCCTTTGCGTCTGCCCATGGGTCTCTTGACCGGGGCCAAAAATCTCAATACCTTCCGATTGAGTCGGGAAGCCAGAAGATCTACGTCTGGTGTGCCCCATCTTTGGCAGAGGAGTTGGAACACCTCCGGGTGTAAGGACCATTCTCCCTGGTCCAGCATCTGGCGGCTCAGGTAGTCCGCCTGCCAGTTTTCCACACCCGGAATGTACACGGCCGATAGTGCCGGTACGCTCTTCTCTGCCCACTTCAGGATGCGAGCAACCTCCGATGCTGCAGCTGAGCTTCTTGTTCCTCCTTGATGATTGACATATGCCACCGCTGTGGCGTTGTCTGACTGGATCCTGACTGGACGCCCTTGCAGTCTCTGAGACCATTTGAAGAGGCACAGCTTGATCGCCCGGATCTCCAGGACAGTGATCGGCAGGAGGGCTTCCTCTGGGGTCCAGCGACCTTGCGCCGACTGGACACCCCAAACCCCCCCCAACCTGTAAGGCTGGCGTCCGTCGTGATCACTATCCAGTAAACCGGAAGAAATGACTTCCCGGCCATTAGAGCCGGTGCTGTCAGCCACCATACCAGAGATCTCCTGACTAGGTGGCTCACTCGGATTTGATAATCCAGAGATGAAGGGCATCTGTTCCATCTGGACAGAACTTCCTTCTGTAACACTCGAGTGTGGTATTGAGCATATGGGACCGCCTCGAAGGAGGCTACCATGAGGCCCAACACTCGCATGCAAAAACGAAGTGACGACCAATTCCTGGAAGTCAGCTGCCGTACTGCAGCCCGGAGGGTCTGCAACTTCTCCACAGGGAGGAATACCTTTGCCTCTGAGGAATCCAGAATCAACCCCAGATACACTAGGCATTGAGTGGGCACCAATACTGACTTTTGCGTGTTTGGTATCCAACCACAGTCTTGAAGAGTCTGACAGGTAATGGACACGCTTACCTCTAATTCTGAGCTTGAAGGGGCCTTCAGCAGAAGGTCGTCCAAGTAACCTGTGATAGCGATACCCCGCTGTCTTAGAAGTGCCAGAATCGGAGCGAGCACCTTGGTGAACGTCCTGGGTGCTGAGGCAAGGCCAAACGGGAGGGCCAAAAACTGGTAGTGGTTCTTCCCGATAGCAAATCGCAGAAACCTCTGGTGTCTGGAGTATATGGGGACATGCAGGTATGCGTCCTTGATGTCCAAGGAGGCCAGAAAGTCCCCCGGATGGAGAGCCGTGACTACAGATCGAACCGACTCCATCCGAAATCTTTGTACTTTCACAAAGCAATTGAGGGCTCTGAGATCCAAGATTGGCCGAACCCCCTCCTTCTTCGGCACAATGAACAGATTTGAGTAAAAACCCTGACCCCGTTCCTGTTCTGGAACTGGAATAACTACCCCGCGTTCCAGTAGACCCTGGACCGCCCCATACAGGGCCTCCCGACGTGTCGGTAGTAGCTGGAGATTGGAGGTGATGAATCTGTCCGGTTGACAAGAGAGAAATTCTATCTTGTAGCCTGAGGAGATTACTTCGCAAACCCACCTGTCGGAGACTAGAGCAGTCCACTGAGTCGCGAATTTGCGAAGACATCCCCCTACCCGAGAGCTGGGTGGGGGCGGACCTTCATGTGGACGCAGATTTGTCCGCAGGCTTGTTGGGTCTGCGGGACCAAGGACGCTTTTGTCCTTGGGCAGGCGCTTTATCGGCCTGGGGTCTTTTCCCTGTCGCCTTAAGGGGGCGAAAAAAACACTTGCGTGCAGTAAAGGAGGGCCCTTGCCCTTGGCGTGGCCCCTTACCCTTGCTAGTTTGGGGAAGCAAAGTGCTTTTACCTCCTGTGGCATCCTTGATGATGTCATCCAGAGAAGCCCCAAAAAGTCTGTCGCCCTTAAAAGGCAGATCCAACAGGGCTTTCTTGGAAGTCTGGTCCGCAGACCAGCCCTTTAGCCAGATCAGGCGGCGTATTGCTACTGCATAAACCGAAGCTCTTGACAGCAGGGGAATAGTATCCATGTCTGACTCGCAGACAAACTTAAGGCCCTAGACCAACTGGTCGGCCAAAGTTATCTCATTAGGAGGAGCATCTCATCTCGCTCCCTTAACCCCTGGAGTAGCAAACTTTCCCATTCAGTTAGTGTCTGAGACACTAGGGCCCCCGCCAATGCCGGGCGTACTGCCGAGCCCACCACTGAGTATAGGTAGCGAGCGAGTGCTTCAGCCTTCTTATCCACAGGGTCCTTGAAAACAGGAGCCCCTTCTACTGGAATAGTGGTGGCTCTATTAAGTCTGGACACTGAAGGGTCCACTATAGGGGGAGAGGTCCATATCTTCAGAAAACTCTCCTCAAAGGGGTACCGTACTGCAAACCTCTTTGGGGCTGTAAAGACCCTCAGTGGGTTCTCCCATTCCTTGTATAAGAGTTTGTCAAAATAAGACACACAAGGGAACACCTTAGCAGTGCGGGCAGGTTTACGAAACCCAAAGGGGACTGGAGTATCTGCTACTTCTGCAGTATTTTCCAACTTTAGCGTATCCCGCACTGCAGTAATAAGGTCAGATACCAAAGCCGTCTCGCGTACTGACCTGGACTTGGAGTCCTCCTCACTGTCCGATCGGTCACGGTCTGCAGTCTCTGATGCATCAGAATCTGGGCCATGAGCCGTAGCTGGACCTGGTTCTGCATCAGAAATATCCCCAGAAGATTGCAGGGGACGGGGGCGTTTATTACCCCCTGTTTTCCCGTGTGCTGCTTCCCCCCTGGCAGCAAACGCCTCTAGGATTGCCGACATAGCGTCCATAGACACCTCAGGGACACCAGCTGCTAAATCTGGTGTTTCAGGGGAGAAGACATCTGGCTCAGATGCCATGCTAACCACACGCTGACACCCACAGGGCTCCAGGCAAGATATCAATAGGCCACCCTCCTGTGCTGCAGAGAGGCTGGGTCACCCAGAGGACTCACCACCCTGGATAGGTACTGCTATGCTGCCGTGTGCTGCGCCTGTGATGCTGTCCCACTGCTGCTGTGTCAGTCTGCTTCTTTTATCAGCACTTCCTGTGTGAATTTTCGCGCCAGTGTAATGCACCCTAGAGGCCGGAGGCTCTCGCAAAATGGCTGTCAAAACCATCTGTATGGAAGATAATGTGGGCTCCAAGAAAATGGCCGCGGAGCCGAAGATAGAGGTCAAGCAGCCGTAGCCCACAAAAAGATGGCAATCTATACATACAGGGTGGACAAACATGGCCGCCGATCACCTGATAGGGGCCAGTGGGTGTGGCCGAACCACAGGAAGATGGCCGCCGGGCAGTCACAAGAGGCCAAACTTGGCATGGACCACCTCAAAATGGCCGCCGACAGCATGAGGAGGAAGGACACACACACACACACACACACACAGGTACGCAGAAATTACATTTCTTTTAAATGTTAGTTACAGCCAGCCCCGCTCCAGTGGGACCCCTTAGGTGACCCCCAGCACCCAGCAACCTTTAGCTAGAAGCCCAGGGAGGAGGGAAAGGCAGGGAGAGAGGGAAGAAAGGGGCCACAACCACTTACTTGATCTCTCCAGGAATGTCCAGCTAAATCACCCAGCCGAGGCAGGGGAGTTTTACTTACCTATCCTGCATGTATTATACTGGAAGACATTCCAAACAGATCATCGTCCGCGCACGGAAGGTGACTGTTGGCCAGGCATGCTGTGATTGGACCCAAAAGGGACGATCATATGTATGCCCTGGAGCATGACGCTCACCGGACAGGCTGCTGCGACTCGGCCGTAAGACCAGCCGAAGCTGAGCGGTCCGATGCAAGCCTTGGAGCGTAAGCTCACCGGCCAGGCTGCTGCGACTCGGCCGTAAGGTCAGCCGAAGCTGAGCGGTCCGATGCAGGCCCTGAAGCGTAGGCTCACCGGCCACCTGTGGAGCGACGGGCATGTCGTGGAAAACCCAGCGCGTTGCTAGGGTCGGCACACGCTTGATGGCCGAAACTGGGGAGACTACAAGGATCGAGGATCCAGCCTGTCACCCAGTCGGCAGTTGATCGAAGATCGCAGGAAACAACAAATGAAAAAAAATATATATATATATATTTTTTCCCCCGGACCAATGGGCCCGAAGGGAGCCATGTCCTACTCCTTGCTAGACAGAAAAAAACTGATCTGCGAGATGCAGACTGAGAGGTTATACCCAGAGGGGCCGCCCCCTGGGCAGTACTGTAGAAGGTGTGATGCAACACTTTTTACAAGTTTTTCTGCCTAGTCACTCCTAATTAATGGATAATTCCCACTTTGTCAATAGAGAAGCTGTGTCGGTCCATGGACGAAAGAGTAAACAAAGTTTTTCCCAACGGGATTCCTCTCAAGCCTGCCTTGCATACACATGGTCACACAATAGACCGCTGAACTTTTGAATGCCAAGAACGTGGCGACGTCAAAGACTACGATGAGCCGACAAAATGACATTCTATGCTTCCGCGCATGCGTCCAATTGTTTATGAGCATGCGCGTTTTTTTTTTCCCCTCGGGAAAGCATACAGACGACCAGTTTTCTCGGCAGGATTTTTTCCTGACGGGAAAATAGAGATGGAGCATACACACGCCCGGTTTTCCCGGACAAAATAATCTGTCATGGCAGTTTTCCCGACGGGAAAACTGGTCGTGTGTACGAGGCATCACTCTCCCCCCAGACTGACAATGCTGCTGTCCAAAGGTGTCCGCTTTACTACTTCATCCAGAATGCAAACACCCTGTAACAGGAAGTATGCTACTGGCTAGATCACCAGGTGAAATAAAGATAAAAGAGCCTGTAAAAAAAAAAAAAAGTAAGGGTGCCACCACATCTAAAGATTGGTAAGCTATACAATATATTACATTTTTGTTTTTGGGTTTAATTCTGCTTTAACCACTTCAGCTCCGGAAGGTTTTACCCACTTCCTGACCAGGCCATTTTTTGCGATACAGCACTGTGTTGTGTGGTCATGCGACGCTGTACCCAAATAAAATTGATGTTGTTTTTTCCCACAAATAGAGCTTTCTTTTGGTGGTATTTGCTCACCTCTGCGGTTTTTATTTTTTGCGCTTTAAACAAACATTTTGAATAAAAAAACAATATTTTTTAGTTTCTGCTATAAAACATACCCGGTAAAAAATCGAATTTCTTCATCAGTTTAGGCCAATATGTGTTCTGCTACATATTTTTGGTAAAAAAATCCCAATAAGCGTATATTGATTGATTTGCGCAAAAGTTATCGCATCTACAAACTATGGGATTTTTTTTTTATTTTTTTTTACTAATAATGGCTGCGATCAGCGATTTTTAGCTGGACTGCGACTTTGTGGTGGACAAATCTGACACTAAGTGATACTTTTTGGGGCCCAGTGACACCAATACAGTGATCAGTGCTTAAGAAAATGCACTGATAACTAAATAAATGACACTGGCAGGGAAGGGGTCAACACCAGGGTCGATCAAAGGGTTAAGTTTGTCCCTGGAAAGTGTTTTTTAAGGGCCCTTTCACACATGCGGACCGCATGTCCGTTTTTTTCCATCCGTTTTCGGATGAAAAACGGACATACATGTATCCCTATGGGATTCCGGATGTCAGCGGATGAACATCCGATCTCCGCTATGCTAGGCTATGATCCTATTTTTCCATCCGTCTGCGGATCGGATTGGATGAACACGAACAGACGGTCCGTGTTCATCAGACCCCCCCATAGAGGAGAGCGGAGATCTGACAGGGCGGTCCCTGCACAGTGTGCAGGGACCGCCCTGTCATCTGCCAGCTCAGCGGGGATCAACGGAGCGATCCCCGCTGAGCAAGCGGATGTTAAAGGAACGGATCCTCACGGGATCCATACGTGTAAAAGGGCCCAAACTATGTGGGGGGCAGATACACTGGAGGAAAAAAGAGATCCTCCAGTCTCTCTTTTGCTCCCTGACAGATCAGCGGTTTGCCTTGTTTACATAGGCAGACCAATGCTCCGTCTCTCCACAGAACCATCCGCGGGTCGTGGCAGCCATCACGGCCGCGCCCCTACACCGCGTGCACAAAATCACGTACAGGTATTTAATTTCCGCAGCCGGGCAGCCCTGCTGCAGTATATATGCGGTGGGCGGTCCGGAAACAGTTATAGGATTAGTATGATCGTAAAATTGTAAATTGTTACTTAGCAATATACAGACAATACAGAAATATAAAATATATTGTCACTCACATTTAAGAGCAATTGAACCATTTTGTGTGCATTTACATTTCGTTATTAGTCTTTGTTACCATCTACAATTACTAATTTAGGACGTAAACCCCTATTAGGTTATTACTGTAATACTGTGCATTTCCATATACAGTAATTTTTCCTTTTTTTTTCCATCAGGAATGGATTAGGGATGAGCCGAACACCCCCCGGTTCGGTTCGCACCAGAACCTGCGAACGGACCGAAAGTTTGCGCGAACGTTAGAACCCTATTAAATACAATGGACGTTCGAAATCTAAAGTGCTAATTATAATGACTAATATGCATGTTATTGTCCTAAAAAGGGTTTGGGGACCCGGGTTCTGCCCCAGGGGACATGTATCAATGCAAAACGAAGTTTTAAAAACTGACGTTTTTCGGGAGTAGTCATTTTAATGATGCATAAAGTGAAAAGAAAAAAGTGAAATATTCCTTTAAATATCGTACCTGGGGGGTGTCTAAAGTATGCCTGTGAAGTGGCATGTGTTTCCCGTGTTTAAAACTGCACAAAATGAAATTTCTAAAGGAAAAAAAGCCATTTAAAACTGCTTGCGGCTTTAATGTCATGTCTTGTCCTGGCAATTTGGATGAAAATCTTTGAGAAAAATGGCATGGCTACCCCATCACCCCCCCCCCCCCAGCCCATTACCAGCCCCTTTGGGTCTTGTATGGATATTAAGGGGAACCCCGCACCCAAAATAAAAAAAGGCCCTATATACTCTGAACAGCAGTATACAGGCGGTGCAAACAAGACAGGGACTGTAGGTTTGTTCTTAAGTAGAA
Organism: Rana muscosa; assembly: GCA_029206835.1. Classification (NCBI taxonomy): domain Eukaryota; kingdom Metazoa; phylum Chordata; class Amphibia; order Anura; family Ranidae; genus Rana; species Rana muscosa. The sequence goes on from CM055118.1 coordinate 921,779,247, forward strand.
TCTGTTTGTAATTTTGAACAGGTACATTGTTTAGGTGTAGCTCCAGCCAAAAAATCATTTTTTAAGCTTTTTGGAAAACATATGGTAGGGTTATCACCCCTGTAACATTTGTTTTGCTGTCTGTGCACCTGTTCAGAACATTTTACCTCACTTTCCGTCCCAATGACAAATGTTTTTGAAAAGTGGGGTTTTTATTGAAACAAGGATTGGTGATAAAGCATCAGTAGAGATGAGACACCTTTTTCCCATATTAACTCTTACAGGAGAGAATTTGCCTTCCTAGGGGTAGATTTCCTCTCACTTCCTGTTGTTTCCTTCCGTTTGCAAGTAGGAGTCGTTTGTAAGTTGGATGATTGAAAGTAGGGGCCTGCCGTATATACTCTGCTGAAATTTGCCCCTTACATGTTGGTGTTGCCACAACACTGTGAGCCCTCACAGTTACTCTTGGTGGGCGCTGGAACGCCCTGCTGTGAACTATTATATCAGGAATTGTAATTACATGCCATTGTTGAACAGTGGTAGGAAAAATTGGGCTTTTGGTGGTGGTGCTGGTGCTACAACACTGTCAGCCCTCACAGTTACTCTTGGTGGGCGCATGAATGGGCCCTACTGTAAATTAATAGATCAAGAACTGTAATTGCATGCCCCTGTTGAAGAGGGGCAGAAAAATTGGGCCTTTGGTGGTGGTGCTGGTGCTACAACACTGTCAGCCCTCACAGTTACTCTTGGTGGGCGCATAAATGGGCCCTACTGTAAATTATTAGATCAAGAATTGTAATTGCATGCCCCTGTTGAAGAGGGGCAGAAAAATTGGGCCTTTGGTGGTGGTGATGGTGGTGGTGGTGTTGCCACAACACTGTAAGCCCTCACAGTTACTCTTGGTGGGCGCAGGAATGGGCCCTGCTGTGAATTATTAGATCAAGAATTGTAATTACATGCCCCTGTTGTACAAGGGCAGAAAAATTGGGCCTTAGGCACTGGTGCCACAACACTGCAACCGCTCACAGATACTGTACTTGGAGCACAGCAATGAGCCCTGTTGCAAAGTATTGCATCAAAAATTGTAATTACACGCCCCTGTTAAACAGGGGCTGAAAAATTGGGCCTTAGGCACTGGTGCCACAACACTGCAACCCCTCACAGATACTGTTCTTGGAGCACAGCAATGAGCCCTGTTGCAAAGTATTGCATCAAAAATTGTAATTACACGCCCCTGTTAAACAGGGGCTGAAAAATTGGGCCTTAGGCACTGGTGCTGGTGCCACAACACTGCAACCTCTCCCAGATACTCTAGTTGGAGTGCAGGAATGAGCCCTGCTGCAAAGCATTGCATAAAAAATTGTAATTACATGCCCCTGTTAAACAGGGGCTGAAAAATTGGGCCTTAGCCACTAGTGGCGGCACCCAGAAACAAAAATGTTCTTCCAAGCTATCATCATGAATCGGATCATTGAGGAGGAGCAGGATAGTCAGTCAACATAACAGGACAATCACTCAGCATCAGCATAAGCAGTCTTGAAGGGATGTGACATTTCAAAATAAATTATTCTGTTACATCAGCTTCAGGTGCTTGGTAGCTAGTGGTGATCCAAGACTGGTTCATCTTCATGAAGGTCAGTCGATCAACCGAGTCGGTGGACAGGCGCACCCTGTGATCCGTGACAAAGCCTCCAGCAGCACTGAATGTGCGTTCCGAAAGAACGCTGGATGCAGGACAGGCCAGTAGCTCAATTGCATACTGTGCAAGCCCTGGCCAGTGATCCATCCTCAAGACCCAGTAAGCCAGAGGATTTTCGGTGAGAAAGGTGTCCAAGTCTGACCTTGCCCCTAGGTATTCCTGCACCATGTATATCAGACGCTGGCGATGGTTGCTGGAACCGATCATACCTTGGGGCTGCAGACTAAAAAATTGTCTGAACGCATCGGTCAGACGGCCACCTTCCCCACCGCTCCTTCTTTGACTGACCGAAGCCTCAGCAACTCGTTGTCCAGGACCAGGAGTTTGTAACCTCCCAGTCTCTGGGAACGCATTGCACAGACCTTTCTGCAAGGCTTCCCGGAGATGTCTCATCCTCTGCTCCCTCTGCGACGGTAAGATAAGGTCCGCAACCTTACCCTTGTACCGTGGATCAAGGAGAGTGGCCAGCCAGTAATGGTCCCTCTCCTTGATCCGAAGAATACGAGGATCCTTCCGCAGACTTTGCAGGATCAAGGAGGCCATGCAGCGTAGGTTAGCTGAGGCATTCGGTCCGGAGTCCTCTGGGTCACTAAGGACGACATGATCTGCAGCCACCTCCTCCCAGCCACGTACAAGTCCACAGGTTTCTTGGGACTGTAAATCAACCCTAAAAGACTGCTGCTGTTGATGCTGAGTGCCAGGCTCCACCTCCATGCTGACACAATCCTCCTCCTCGTCCTCTTCCTGTGCGATGGGTGGGACAGAAGGAACACTGTCTGGGTAAAGGGGGCCTTGAGAGGCAAGGAAGTCCTCCTCTTCCTGCCGCTGTTCTGCCTCAAGTGCCCTGTCCATTATTCCACGCAGCGTATGCTCCAACAGGTGGACAAGAGGTACAGTGTCACTGATGCATGCACTGTCACTGCTCACCATCCTCGTGGCCTCCTAAAATGGTGCCAGGACAGTGCATGCATCCCTGATCATGCCCCACTGGCGTGGTGAAAAAACCTGAGCTCCCCTGACCCTGTCCTGGTGCCATAGTCGCACAGGTACCCATTGATGGCCCTCTGCTGCATGTGCAGCCGCTGCAGCATGGCCAACATTGAGTTCCACCTGGTGGGCATGTCACATATAAGGCGGTTCTTGGGCAGGTTCAACTCCTTTTGCAGCTCAGCCAGCCGAGCACTGGCATTATATGATCTGCGGAAATGCACCCAGACTTCCCTGGCCTGCCGACATCCTGAAAGCCCGGGTACCTGCCCAAGAAACGCTGCACCACCAGGTTAAGGACGTGAGCCACACAGGGCACATGGGTCAGTTGTCCCTGTCGGAGGGCGGAGAGGAGGTTGGTGCCATTGTCGCAAACCACCATTCCTGGCTTAAGCTGGCGTGGCGTCAACCACCTCTCGGCCTGCCCCTGCAGAGCTGACAGAACCTCTGCCCCAGTGTGGCTCCTGTCCCCCAAACACACCAGCGCAAGCACGGCATGGCATCTTTTTGCCTGCGTACTTGCGTAGCCCCTTGAATGCCTATGGAGCACCGCTGGTTCCGAGGACAAAGCACAGGAAGAGGCCATGGAGGAAGAAGAAGAGGAGGGGGTGGAGGAGAGAGGTGTGTCACAACCAGTAGTAGCATTTTGGAGGCGTGGCGGCGGAACAACCTCCAACACTACTGCACCTTGTCCTGCATCCTTCCCAGCTGGCAAAAGAGTGACCCAATGGTCCGTGAAAGAAAGGTAACGTCCCTGTCCATGCCTGCTGGACCATGAGTCAGCGGTAATATGCACCTTACCGCTGACCGCCCTGTCCAGCGAGGCATGGACATTGCCTTCCACATGCCGGTAGAGAGCCGGAATCGCCTTCCGTCAGAAAAAGTGGCGTTTGGGAACCTGCCACTGAGGAACCGCACATTGCACAAACTCGCGGAAGGGGGCCGAGTCTACCAACTGAAAAGGCAGCCATTAAAGTGAACTTCTTTCGACGGTCCAGCAGCTGGGGCAGAGAAATTTGCCTACTACAATCGGACATCGGTGTACTGCTAGCAGAGTGCCTGCAAGTACTTGGCTGTGACACACCTAATTCTACACCTTCATTCCTCTAAGTGCAGGTTTCAGTGGGGTTGGAGATCCCAGCTGATGAGGAGCAAGGAGAGGTCTGCTTTGTTCTTTGGTGTGGGTCTTTAAGGTACGCTTGCCAAGGAGCTGCATGGCAGGTCAACATATGTCTGGTCAAGCATGTGGTGCCCAAGCGGCTGATGTTTTGGCCACGCGAGATACGCTTGAGACATATGTTGCAAATAGCAGCGGTGCGATCTGATGCACTCGACTCAAAAAAGGCCCACACCAAAGAACTTTTGGAATAACGGGCAGAGCCAGCGCCCTGCACAGGCGGAGCTCTGCAGTGTTAATCAGTCGGTGTGCTGCCCTTACGCTGGCCCCCGGAGGGCATCCTGCCTCGTTGGAGATGTGCCTCCTCCCCATCCTCCTCCTCCTCCTCTCTCCTATCAGGCACCCACGTGGAGTCAGTGACCTCATCATCCCCTCCCTCCTCATCACTGGAGCCAATCTGGCAATATGCTGCAGCTGCTGGAACATGACTGCCAGATTGCTGTCCTTCTTGAGCATCCCCTCTCTCTGCGCTCACGCTACTGCCTTCCTCTAGCTGGGTATCATTATCAGACCCTTCAAAACGCTGGGCATCCTCCTGGAGCATGTACCCAACACTGTGCTCAAACAGTTCGGGGGACTCCTCAGGAGGACATGGTGGGTCTAGGGAAGGAGTGACTGATGATGACATTGATATGAGGGAAGAGGACGCATTGGCAGCTGCTTTGCTAGTACCCTGAGCCTGGGTGAGAGAGAATGAGGAGGATGAGGAGGGCTTGGTCATCCACTCTACCAAGTCTTCGGCATGATGCGGCTCAACACGTCCAGCTGCCGAAAATAAGGACAAGCGTGTCCCATGGCCATGTGCTGATGACAATGCACCGCGTCCACAACCAGCACTGTTGCCCCCAGGCACATAGCCTGCTTGCCTTATTTTTATTGGCTCGTGACTGTCTGCCTCTCTTTGTTGGCCTTACAGACATTCTAATGGCCTGCAGGGAGATGATAAAACCAGCAATACGGGGTAGCTTCAGGTATATACTGTGCAGGAGGCACCTACACCCACTGTAACTACTTGCAGATGCCTGTCTGTGTTACACAACAGAACACCACCACGAGCAATAAGGGGTAGCGTATACTGTGCAGGAGGCACCTACACCCACTGTAACTGTTAGCAGATGCCTGTCTGTGTTACACAACAGAACAACTCCACGAGCAATAAGGGGTAGCGTATAATGTGCTGGAGGCACCTACACCCACTGTAACTGCTTGCAGATGCCTGTCTGTGTTACACAACAGAACAACACCACGACGAGCAATAAGGGGAAGCGTATACTGTGCAGGAGGTACCTACACCCACTGTAACTGCTTGCAGATGCCTGTCTGTGTTACACAACAGAACAACACCATGACAAGCAATAAGGTGTAGCGTATACTGTGCAGGAGGCGCCTACACCCACTGTAACTGTTAGCAGATGCCTGTCTGTGTTAAACAACAGAACAACTCCACGAGCAATAAGGGGTAGCGTATACTGTGCAGGAGGCACCTACACCCACTGTAACTGCTTGCAGATGCCTGTCTGTGTTACACAACAGAACAACACCACGAGCAATAAGGGGTAGTGTATACTGTGCAGGAGGCACCTACACTCACTGTAACTGTTAGCAGATGCCTGTCTGTGTTACACAACAGAACAACTCCACGAGCAATATGGGGTAGCGTATACTGTGCAGGAGGCACCTACACCCACTGTAACTGCTTGCAGATGCCTGTCTGTGTTACACAACAGAACAACACCATGACGAGCAATAAGGGGTAGCGTATACTGTGCAAGAGGCACCTACACTCACTGTAACTGCTTGCAGATGCCTGTCTGTGTTACACAACAGAACAACACCACGACGAGCAATAAGGGGTAGCGTATACCGTGCAGGAGGCACCTACACCCACTGTAACTGCTTGCAGATGCCTGTCTGTGTTACACAACAGAACAACACCACGACCAGCAATAAGGGGTAGCGTATACTGTGCAGGAGGCACCTACACCCACTGTAACTGCTTGCAGATGCCTATCTGTGTTACACAACAGAACAACACCATGACGAGCAATAAGGGGTAGCGTATACTGTGCAGGAGGCACCTACACCCACTGTAACTGCTTGCAGATGCCTGTCTGTGTTACACCACAGAACAACACCATGACAAGCAATAAGGTGTAGCGTATACTGTGCAGGAGGCGCCTACACCCACTGTAACTGTTAGCAGATGCCTGTCTGTGTTACACAACAGAACAACTCCACGAGCAATAAGGGGTAGCGTATACAGTGCAGGAGGCACCTACACCCACTGTAACTGCTTGCAGATGCCTGTCTGTGTTACACAACAGAACAACACCACGAGCAATAAGGGGTAGCGTATACTGTGCAGGAGGCACCTACACTCACTGTAACTGTTAGCAGCTGCCTGTCTGTGTTACACAACAGAACAACTCCACGAGCAATAAGGGGTAGCGTATACAGTGCAGGAGGCACCTACACCCACTGTAACTGCTTACAGCTGCCTGTCTGTGTTACACAACAGAACAACACCACGAGCAATAAGGGGTAGCGTATACTGTGCAGGAGGCACCTACACCCACTGTAACTGCTTGCAGATGCCTGTCTGTGTTACACAACAGAACAACACCACGACGAGCAATAAGGGGTAGTGTATACTGTGCAGGAGGCACCTACACCCACTGTAACTGCTTGCAGATGCCTGTCTGTGTTACACAACAGAACAACACCACGACCAGCAATAAGGGGTAGCGTATACTGTGCAGGAGGCACCTACACCCACTGTAACTGCTTGCAGATGTATGTCTGTGTTACACAACAGAACAACACCACGATGAGTAATAAGGGGTAGCTTCAGGTGTATACTGTGCAGGAGGTTTAGCAAAGAATATCACTAACACTGTCCCTGCCTATCCTTCTCTTTCCCTGCACGCCAACAGACTGTAAATGCACAAGGTTTCAAAGGATGTCACTGACACTCTCCCTGCCTATCCTTCTATGTCCCTGCACGCCAACACACTGTAAATGCACAAGGTTTCAAAGGATGTCACTGACACTCTCCCTGCCTATCCTTCTCTGTCCCTGCACGCCAACAGACTGTAAATGCACAAGGTTTCAAAGGATGTCACTGACACTCTCCCTGCCTATCCTTCTCTGTCCCTGCACGCCAACACACTAAAAATGCACAAGGTTTCAAAGGATGTCACTGACACTCTCCCTGCCTATCCTTCTCTGTCCCTGCACGCCAACAGACTGCAAATGCACAAGGTTTCAAAGGATGTCAAAAACACTGTCCCTGCCTATCCTTCTCTGTCCCTGCACGCCAACACACTACACAAGGCCGCCGCGCTGGCGGCCTTTTATAGTGTGGGGCGTGTACTAAACCCCCCTGCCTGTGGCCAATTATGGCTCTCCTCGTTGCCGGCGCTGTGATTGGCCAAGCATGCAGGGTCATAGTGCATGCTTGGCCAATCATCAGCCAGCAATGCACTGCGATGCCGCAGTGAATTATGGGCCGTGACGCGCCACTCGAATTTGCCGTGAACGGCCCATAACGTTCGATCTTCGTCGAACGATCGAACAGCCGATATTCGAGTCGAACGTGTGTTCGACTCGAACACGAAGCTCACCCCTAATCAGGATCTTCCTTTTTTACACAACTTCAAGGGTGACATGGTAAAACACACTATTCCTTTCTATTAAATGCTTAGGAGATGCTTTTAAGCTGTATATGGAGTTTGGGAACAGTACAATTTTCATGGACAGCATCAGCAAAACTAATCATCGATCACATATTTTGCATATGTAATTGATTAATTTACTTTTACATTTAGCTTGGCTTAAATACAGCAGCGGGACCTTAATCTTCTCGATTTTGATTCGAATTTCAACTTGAGAAAAACAATTTTTTAGGTCGTTGTGACTGTCAAAACTATTTTTTTTAGAAGATTTGGAAAAGTTTACTAAGAGAAATTAAAGCTATCGTCTTCAACTTCATACCGGTTGGACAACGGCAAAACTGTTTCAAAATATAACGTGTGATCTTTTTATTCAGTATCACACTGTATTGTCTTAAAAAATGTCAAAACAGAGTCTACAAAAGCACTTCAAAATCACAACCCCAAAATTCCAGAGATGAGGCAGCTTTTACCCTTAAAAAAAAATAAAGTGTCATATTTCAGGAATATTGTAACTGTCTTTTGGCACACCATGCAAGCAGCTTCAGTAGGCAGTAATTTCAGAGGGAGACACCAGGCAGTTTTCAATTTACAAAAATTAAAAATAAAGGGTGGTATTTCAAAGAAAAAGGCCAGAAATATTGTCTTTACTCCGTACATAGCATGTAAGCAATTTTACAAAGCCAAAGTTTCACAGGGAGAGATCAGGCAGGTTTAGACCCCTTTCACACTGTGCCGCCCATAGCGTCGGCGGTAAAACGCCGCTATTTTTAGCGGCGCTTTACCGTCGGATTTGCTGCGCATTTCGGCCGCTAGCGGGGCATTTTTAACCCCCGCTAGCAGCCGAGAAAGGGTTAAAGCCACCCGCAATGTGACGCTACAGCGGCGTATTGCCCGCGGTACGGCAACGCTGCCCATTGATTTCAATGGGCAGGAGCGCATTAGGAGCGGTGAGTTCACCGCTCCTAATGCGCTCCAAAGAAGCTGCTGGCAGGACTTTTTCTGACGCCCTGCCAGTGCACCGCTCCTGTGTCAAAGCCCTCAGGCTTTCACACTGGAGTGAATAGAGCAGCTGTTTAAGGGCAGATTGCAGGCGCTATTTTTAACGCTATAGCGCCTGCAAAACGCCCTCAGTGTGAAAGGGGTCTAAAATAAATAAAATCACAATTACATTGTACTATTTCAGGGATTTTGATTTGTAGAGCAGTGGAATATCTGCAAATTAGACAACACATAGTGTGGTATACTATACCCTGAAGAAAATAATAGCTGAGGAACATGATGTGTGAATCTTTGCCACTGCAGTGTCTGATCATTAGGGATGAGCTTCGTGTTCGAGTCGAACATACGTTCGACTCGAACATTGGCTGTTCGATCGTTCGACGAAGATCGAACGATTTGGGCCGTTCGCGCCAAATTCGAGTGACGCGAACGGCCCACAATGCACTACGCCATCGCAGTGTCATCCAGGCGCTGTGATTGGCCAAGCATGCACTGTGACCCCGCATGCTTGGCCAATCACAGCGCCGGCAGCGAGGAGAGCAATGATTGGCCACAGGCAGGATGCCTGTGGCCAATTATTGCTGAGGGGGTTTAGTACACGCCCCACACTATAAAAGGCCGCCAGCGCGGCGGCCTTGTGTAGTGTGTTCCGGAGCAGGGAAAGAGAAGCATAGGCAGGGACAGTGTCATTTTTTTCCTTTACTAATCCTGGATTCCTTGTGTTTAGGGACAGAGAAGGATAGGTAGGGAGAGTGTCAGTGTGTCATTCTGTGCTAAACCTTGTTTGTAGGGACAGAGAAGGACAGTGAGGGAAAGTGTCAGTGTGCTATTCTGTGCTAAACCTTGTTTGTAGGGACAGAGAAGGACAGTGAGGGAAAGTGTCAGTATGCTATTCTGTGCTAATCCTTGTTTGTAGGGACAGAGAAGGACAGTGAGGGAAACTGTCAGTGTGCTATTCTGTTCTAAACCAATCTTGCTGAACCATATTTGAAATCCTTGAGTTTAGGGACAGAGAAGGACACTCGTGGAAACTATCAGTGTGCTATTCTGTGCTAAATCTTGTTTGTAGGGACAGAGAAGGACAGTGAGGGAAACTATCAGTGTGCTATTCTGTGCTAAATCAATGTTGCTGAACCATATTTGAAATCCTTGAGTTTAGGGACAGAGAAGGACACTCGGGGAAACTGTCAGTGTGCTATTCTGTTCTAAACCAATCTTGCTGAACCATATTTGAAATCCTTGAGTTTAGGGACAGAGAAGGACACTCGGGGAAACTATCAGTGTGCTATTCTGTGCTAAATCTTGTTTGTAGGGACAGAGAAGGACAGTGAGGGAAACTATCAGTGTGCTATTCTGTGCTAAACCAATCTTGCTGAACCATATTTGAAATCCTTGAGTTTAGGGACAGAGAAGGACACTCGGGGAAACTGTCAGTGTGCTATTCTGTTCTAAACCAATCTTGCTGAACCATATTTGAAATCCTTGAGTTTAGGGACAGAGAAGGACACTCGGGGAAACTATCAGTGTGCTATTCTGTGCTAAATCTTGTTTGTAGGGACAGAGAAGGACAGTGAGGGAAACGATCAGTGTGCTATTCTGTGCTAAACCAATCTTGCTGAACCATATTTGAAATCCTTGAGTTTAGGGACAGAGAAGGACACTCGGGGAAACTGTCAGTGTGCTATTCTGTTCTAAACCAATCTTGCTGAACCATATTTGAAATCCTTGAGTTTAGGGACAGAGAAGGACACTCGGGGAAACTATCAGTGTGCTATTCTGTGCTAAATCTTGTTTGTAGGGACAGAGAAGGACAGTGAGGGAAACAATCAGTGTGCTATTCTGTGCTAAACCAATCTTGCTGAACCATATTTGAAATCCTTGAGTTTAGGGACAGAGAAGGACACTCTGGGAAACTGTCAGTGTGCTATTCTGTTCTAAACCAATCTTGCTGAACCATATTTGAAATCCTTGAGTTTAGGGACAGAGAAGGACACTCTGGGAAACTATCAGTGTGCTATTCTGTGCTAAATCTTGTTTGTAGGGACAGAGAAGGACAGTGAGGGAAACTGTCAGTGTGCTATTCTGTGCTAAACCAATCTTGCTGAAGCATATTGCAAATCCTTGTGTTTAGGGACAGAGAAGGATAGGCAGGGGACAGTGTCAGTGTCTTTGTTGCTAAGCCTCCTGCACAGTATACACCTGAAGGTAGCCCTTATTGCTGTTTTTCCCATCTCCCTGCAGGCCATCCATTAAAATGTCTGGAAGGCAAACAAGGAGAGGCAGACAGTCAGGAGGCAAAAAAAGAGGGCAAGCAGGCTCTGTGTCTGGGGGCAACAGTGCTGGTCGTGGACGCGGTGCATTGTCATCAGCACATGGCCATGGGACACGCTTGTCCTTCTTTTCGGCAGCTGGACATGTTGAGCCACATCATGCCGAAGACTTGGTAGAGTGGATGACCAAGCCCACCTCATCCTCCTCATCCTCTCTCACCCAGGCTCAGGGTACTGGCAAAGCAGCTGCCAAAGCGTCCTCTTCTCTGGTATCAATGTCATCATTAGTCACTCCTTCCCTAGACCCACCATGTCCTCCTCCTGAGGAGTCCCCCGAACTGTTTGAACACAGTGTTGGGTACATGCTCCAGGAGGATGCCCAGCGTTTCGAAGGATCTGATGATGATACCCAGCTAGAGGAAGGCAGTAGCGTGAGAGCAGAGAGAGGGGATGCTCAAGAAGGACACCAATCTGGCAGTCATGCTCCAGCAGCTGCAGCATACTGCCAGATTGGCTCCAGTGATGAGGAGGGAGGGGATGATGAGGTCACTGACTTCACGTGGGTGCCTAATAGGAGAGAGGAGGAGGAGGAGGATGAGGAGGAGGCACATCTCCAACGAGGCCGGATGCCCTTGGGTGGCCAGCGTATGGGCAGCACACCGACAGAATCACACCGCAGAGCTCCGCCTGTGCAGGGCGCTGCCTCTGCCCGTCATTCAAAAAGTTATTTGGTGTGGGCCTTTTTTGAGGCGAGTGCATCAGATCGCACAGCTGCTGTTTGCAACATATGTCTCAAGCGTATATCGCGTGGCCAAAACATCAGCCGCTTGGGCACCACATGCTTGATCAGACATATGTTGACCTGCCATGCAGCTCGTTGGCTAGCCTACCTTAAAGACCCACACCAAAGAACAAAGCGGACCTCTCCTTGCACCGCATCAGCTGGGATCTCCAACCCCATTATACCTTCAGTCCTCTCTGAAACCTGCACTGAGAGGAATGAAGGTGTAGAATTAGGTGTGTCACAGCCAAGTACTTGCGGCCACTCTGCTAGCAGTACACCGACGTCCGATTCTAGCAGGCAAATTTCCCTTCCCCAGCTGCTGGACCGTCGAAAGAAGTTCACTCCCAGCCATCCACATGCCCAGCGGTTGAATGCTAGCTTGGCTAAATTGCTAGCGCTTCAACTGCTGCCTTTTCAGTTGGTAGACTCGGCCCCCTTCCGTGAGTTTGTGCAATGTGCGGTTCCTCAGTGGCAGGTTCCCAAACGCCACTTTTTCTCACGGAAGGCGATTCCGGCTCTCTACAGGCATGTGGAAGGCAATGTCTTGGCCTCGCTGGACAGGGCGGTCAGCGGTAAGGTGCATATTACCGCTGACTCATGGTCCAGCAGGCATGGACAGGGACGTTACCTTTCTTTCACGGCCCATTGGGTCACTCTTTTGGCAGCTGGGAAGGATGCAGGACAAGGTGCAGTAGTGTTGGAGGTTGTTCCACCGCCACGCCTCCAAAATGCTACTACTGGTTGTGACACACCTCTCTCCTCCACCCCCTCCTCTTCTTCTTCCTCCATGGCCTCTTCCTGTGGTTTGTCCTCGGAACCAGCGGTGCTCCGTAGGCGTTCAAGGGGCTACGCAAGTACGCAGGCAAAAAGATGCCATGCCGTGCTTGCGCTGGTGTGTTTGGGGGACAGGAGCCACACTGGGGCAGAGGTCCTGTCTGCTCTGCAGGGGCAGGCCGAGAGGTGGTTGACGCCACGCCAGCTTAAGCCAGGAATGGTGGTTTGCGACAATGGCACCAACCTCCTCTCCGCCCTCCGACAGGGACAACTGACCCATGTGCCCTGTATGGCTCACGTCCTTAACCTGGTGGTGCAGCGGTTCTTGGGCAGGTACCCAGGCTTACAGGATGTCCTGAGGCAGGCCAGGAAAGTCTGTGTGCATTTCCGCAGATCTTATAATGCCAGTGCTCGCCTGGCTGAGCTGCAAAAGGAGTTGAACCTGCCCAAGAACCGCCTTATGTGACATGCCCACCAGGTGGAACTCAACGTTGGCCATGCTGCAGCGGCTGCACACGCAGCAGAGGGCCATCAATGAGTTCCTGTGCGACTACGGCACCAGGACAGGGTCAGGGGAGCTCGGGTTTTTTTCACCACGCCAGTGGGACATGATCAGGGATGCATGCACTGTCCTGGCACCATTTGAGGAGGCCACGAGGATGGTGAGCAGTGACAGTGCATGCATCAGTGACACTGTACCTCTTGTCCACCTGTTGGAGAACACGCTGCGTGGAATAATGGACAGGGCACTTGAGGCAGAACAGAGGCAGGAAGAGGAGGACTTCCTTGCCTCTCAAGGCCCCCTTTACCCAGACAGTGTTCCTTCTGTCCCACCCATCGCACAGGAAGAGGAGGAGGAGGAGGAGGAGGAGAATTGTGTCAGCATGGAGGTGGAGGCTGGCACTCAGCATCATCAGCAGCAGTCTTTTAGGGATGATTTACAGTCCCAAGAAACCAGTGGACTTGTACGTGGCTGGGAGGAGGTGGCTGCGGATCATGTCGTCCTTAGTGACCCAGAGGACTCCGGACTGAATGCCTCAGCTAACCTATGCTGCATGGCCTCCCTGATCCTGCAAAGTCTGCGGAAGGATCCTCGTATTCTTCGGATCAAGGAGAGGGACCATTACTGGCTGGCCACTCTCCTTGATCCACGGTACAAGGGTAAGGTTGCGGACCTTATGTTACCATCGCAGAGGGAGCAGAGGATGAGACAACTCCGGGAGGCCTTGCAGAAAGGTCTGTGCAACGCGTTCCCAGAGACTGGGAGGTTACAAACTCCTGGTCCTGGACAACGAGTTGCTGAGGCTTCGGGCAGTCAAAGAAGGAGCGGTGGGGAAGGTGGCCGTCTGACCGATGCGTTCAGACAATTCTTTAGTCCGCAGCCCCAAAGTATGATCGGTTCCAGCAACCATCGCCAGCGTCTGATATACATGGTGCAGGAATACCTAGGGGCAAGGTCAGACTTGGACACCTTCCCCATCGAAAATCCTCTGGCTTACTGGGTCTTGAGGATGGATCACTGGCCAGAGCTTGCACAGTATGCAATTGAGCTACTGGCCTGTCCTGCATCCAGCGTTCTTTCAGAACGCACATTCAGTGCTGCTGGAGGATTTGTCACGGATCACAGGGTGCGCCTGTCCACCGACTCGGTTGATCGACTGACTTTCATCAAGATGAACCAGTCTTGGATCACCACCAGCTACCACACACCTGATGCTGATATAACAGACTAATTGATTTTAAAATGTCACATCCCTTCAAGACTGATGCTGATGCTGAGTGCCTGTGCTGTTATGTTGACTGGCTATCCTCCTCCTCCTCCTCAATGATCCGATTAATGATGATAGCTTGGAAGATCATTTTGGTTTATGGGTGCCGCCACCAGTGGCTAAGGCCCAATTTTTCAGCCCCTGTTTAACAGGGGCGTGTAATTACAATTTTTGATGCAATACTTTGCAACAGGCCTCATTGCTGTGCTCCAAGTACAGTATCTGTGAGGGGTTGCAGTGTTGTGCCACCAGTGCCTAAGGCCCAATTTGTATGCCCCTGTTCAACAGGGGCATGCAATTATAATTATTGATCTAATAATTCACAGCAGGGCCCATTGCTGCGCCCACCAAGAGTAACTGTCAGGCCTTACAGTGTTGTGTCAACACCACCACCACCACCACCACCAAAGGCCCAATTTTTCAGCCCCTGTTCAACAGGGGCATGCAATTATAATTATTGATCTAATAATTCACAGCAGGGCCCATTGCTGCGCCCACCAAGAGTAACTGTCAGGCCTTACAGTGTTGTGGCACCAGCACCTCCATCAAAGGCCCAATTTTTACTACCACTGTTCAACAATTATATGTTATTACAATTCCTGATATAATAGTTGACAGCAGGGCGTTCCAGCACCCACCAAGAGTAACTGTGAGTGCTTACAGTGTTGTGCCAACACCAACACCTAAGGGGCCAATTTCTGCAGAGTATATACGGCAGGTCCCTACTTTCAAACATCCAACTTACAAACGACTACCACTTGCAAACGGAAGAAGACAACAGGAAGTGAGAGGAAATCTACCCCTTGGAAGGAAAATTCTCTCCTGTAAGAATTAATATGGGAGAAAGGTGTCTCCTCTCTACTGATGCTTTATCACCAATCCTTGTTTCAATAAAAACATCACATTTCAAAAACAGTTGTCATTGGGACGCAAAGTGAGGTGAAATGTTCTGAACAGGGGCACAGACAGCAAAACAAATGTTACAGGGGTGATAACCCTTCCCTATGTTTTCCAAAAAGCTTAAAAATAGGTATTTGGGCTGGAGCTTCACTTAAACAATGTAGCTGTTCAAAATTACAAACAGATTCTACATAAGAACAAACCTACAGTCCCTGTCTTGTATGCACTGCCTGTATACGGCTGTTCAGAGTATATAGGGCCTTTTTTATTTTGTGTGCGGGGTTCCCCTTAATATCCATACAAGACCCAAAGGGGCTGGTAATGGGCTGGGGTAGGGGGGGGGGGGGGTGATGGGGTAGCTATGCCATTTTTCTTAAAGATTTTCATCCATATTACCGGGACCAGACATTACATTAAAGCCGCAAGCAGTTTTAAATGGCTTTTTTTTCCTTTAGAAATTTAATTTTGTGCAGGGACAGTTCTAAACACGGGAAACACGTGGCACTTCACAGGCATACTTTAGACACCCCCCAGGTACAATATTTAAAGGAATATTTGACATTTTTTTTTCACTTTATGCATCATTAAAATGACTGCTCCCGAAAAACGGCCGTTTTTAAAACTACTTTTTGCATTGATACATGTCCCCTGGTGCAGAACCCGGGTTCCCAAACTCTGTTTAGGACAATAACATGGATAATAGTCGTTATAATTAGCACTTTAGAATTCGAACGTTCGCATCCATTGTATTTAATAGGGTTCTAATGTTCGTGCGAACTTTCGGTCCGTTCGCGGGTTCTGGTGCGAACCGAACCCTGGGGTGTTCGGCTCATCACTACTGATCATCAGAATAGGCTGTAAACTTTGACATGCAATGCAAAAGGCCCATCTGCAGAAAAAAATGTGTGGCACCTTTACAGTGTTGGAGTTCTAAGAGGCCACATAAGGTGGTAATCGTAGCAGGCCAGCAGTGTTAGCATGAGCTAGTAATGGTGGTAGACAAGCAGCAGTGGCAAGTGCTGGTTATTGTGGTAGGCAAGCAAATGTGACAGGAGCTGGATATGTTGGTAAGCAATCAGCAGTGGCATGAGCTGGCAAGGGTGGCAGGCCATAAACAGTAACAGGAGCTTGTAATTGTGGCAGGCCATGAGAGGGGATCCTGCCACTCTCTTGAAATGTTCTTCTGTAGCACCTCTTCCAAGTGGCACATTTTTGTGGCACATCAGCCTATTACACCTTGCATATGCTCTAGCAGGAACACCTGAGGGATCATGCTCCTGCCTCATTGCGGCTCACCATCTTGATCTCTTGTTTGAATGCTGACAAGATGGTACACAAAATATAAATTGTGAGTAACTGTCCTTGTGAAAATATGCCAGCTTCCTAGAGCTTGCCTTCATCCTGTACTCTCACAAATACTCATGTATGACCCACTGCTGCTGGTGCAGCTGCAGCAGCATTGCCAAAATCGACTTCCATCCTGCCCTTTTTTCCTGCTTGACGTAAGTTACCCCCTTGTCTTCTTCCCTATTACTTTTTTTTTCAATGGAAAATCTTGTAGAATTGGAGGAGAGATGTAAAAGTATGTAAAATTAGGAGAAGGGGAGGCATTTTTCTGCCAACTAGTATCATTGATGTGCTGCTCCCACCAAGCTTAGTGGTGAAGAATTATGTCTCTCCCCATGCATGTGATGCTAAATGTCAGGAAGATTTACCACACTTAATATGTAGAGGCTGCAAACCACTACTTTGCTGATGGTAGCAGATGTGTGAAAAAAGCCCAGAGTGCTGAGTTATGTGGAGAAGCCCAGGGCATAGAAGAGTTCTTGCACTTGTAGAGCAGTGCCTTTCATTGGAATAGGACCGCTGCTCATTTTGTGTCCTGGAGCCAAGCACAGCACCGCATTAGCTCCCACTGACCACCAATACACCCATCAGTTCCCACTGACTCTAAAAGTACCTCACTGATCCCTACTGACCACCAAGGGAGTTATTTGCACCGTAAACACAGGGGGTACACAATTATATTTAATGAGTGTGGGAGGGGTAAGTGGCGCTGCCCTTTATGGGTGGAGGGCTGAAACTGATCCTGGTGTATCCTATAGATGTCCTATAAATGGAGTGCCTAGATAGCTGGTGGTGGATCCACAAGAATATATACAAATTAGATGTCGGGTAAACAGTAGATTAGGTGGACCCACATGGAAGGTGAGACCCCTATGAGTGCTCGTTGAAGCTACGTAAATGGTACCAGAACATGTGTGCAAGCTGAAAGAGCAAAATTACCCTGTTGCTGAAAAGGAATTTACTGGTGGGTCGCTCTTCCCAAGGTTTAAATGAGTAGCAGTAACCACTATGGAAGTAAATGGACGAATCCACCCAGATCCCACTGTGTGAGAGTAATGGGTGAGTGTATAAATGATCTGCCTGCAGTAAATTTGCTGAATAATTGTGCCAAAAAAAGGATAGAAATGGATTCTGATCTAGAATAAACCAGAGTGAAGTGTCAGTGAGTAAAGGTGAAGGAGGATCTCCTCCTATACTCTGTGATATATGTACTAGTGCACTGAACCACAAAAAATAAAAAATATATAAATATAAATATATGCCGTGAATAGACTTGAATGAATCGATAAAGCAGATAAACAAAAATCTTCACAAAGGGAACAACTTAATTAATAAGATTCTCTGCCAGGCATAGGCTGCGAGAAATGTGCAATAATGTGCAATAAAGTTCTATAGTGCTCAATGAAAAACTACTGTGATCTGTGTACTTAGACACAGCAGCGGAAGAAACTGACGTGGACTGGTCCGGTTGGGTGAGAGAGCACTTGCTCATAGACAGACACAGTATCCCTGTTACATTGGTGGATTACAAATTCTATTCTTCAAGTGCACCACCGTTGCTAGCGAAGATTTTCCCTACAGAATTTCCACTTAGTTCAGTCAGGCCTGACTGTGTAGCGTAGACTTTCCTGGCGCCATTTTGTCCACGAGGGGAAATAGCTGCAAAGGGGACTGTTAGAGTTGTGTAGCATTATATACTTGTCTACTCATTTAAACACTGTTTATTGCAGGGCTCTGCACATGACATGTACATTCCTGTGTTATTGCTTACCCACTAGTCTAAGTAAATATACCAGGGTTAAGTATATTTGTGTCTGTGTCCTTTACTTTACAGAAGAGACAGTTAAAGGAAGTTTTAATATATTGCTGTGTGTTCTTGTTATAGGACTGTGCCGCTGTGAGTTACAGGCCTCACAGTCCTATCAACCCCTACTAACTGTGCCAAGGGAGGTTAGAGCCGTTTGCCAGGGGTTGACAGCGGTGCACTACAGGGCCCAAAATCATACAGGCAGCCCTCTTAACTGGGGGTATCTCTACAACTGTAATGTAGTACAACGCAGCACTTTTTATAGCACTGAATACAGCAGCTTTCTCTCCCTGCAAGTACTCTGTCAGCTCTCCCTATTTACTCCAAGTCTCTATGACAAAAGGTTGCTGGGAATCCTTGCTTTTTTTAGAGTAGAACCTGGCACATTTGACAACCCCATTATTGGCCAACACAACACATTTGATTCAGTATTTTTTTATTTATTTTTTATTAAAGAAAGAAAAATGCAGATACATAAACAATGAAAATATATTTACTTGGAAAAATGGGAAAAAAATGCTTCATGAATGTTTGGATCTGCAGCAAGAAATTAAGCCCTGTCCTGTGATAGTCCTTCTATGAATTTCAGATAAAAACTAGACATTACACAGAATGTCATTCCACAAACCCTTTGTTTTTTCAACCATTCATTTTTCTCAACTTTCTGTTGCACTTCTGAGACTATATATAAACTGGTAGGAGTTTTAACTCCCAAAACTTGGCTATACATAACCTTTTGTTGTGCTGAGGACTGAGTGGTCTTGGATGACAGGTCTTAGTGTTTAGTAGAGTTACAAGGAAAAAGTCTGTTCAGACATTGGGGCACTCATTTAAAGTATAACTAAAGCCAAAACTTTTTTTTTTTTTTGAGGATAGAGCGGAGAGGGATTAGAACCCCTGTCAGTTTTTATTGCTGTCTGTGGCTCCTCTCTATTTGTTCACCCTCTCTATTTGTCCTGTTTACAATTATCATTGAAAGTGAAAGTAACAGTAAAAGAAAATCCCAAATTTTGGATGGTCCCCAGAAAAATAATAGTGGGGAAATCTTCCAATGGGAACACTAGTTCGGTTGACAGGGGTTATAAGGCTCCATGTACACAGAAGCTCAAAAACGGCCGTTTTTAAAGCAGCAGAAAAAGCTAGCTTTTATCAGCGTTTTTTTACTAGCTTTTATTAGCGTTTTTCAGTGTAGCTTTTTTTAGCTTTTTAAAAAAAAAAAAAAAAAAAAAAAAAATTTTTTTTCAATGGACTAAAAAACGCTCGCGGCCAGCGTTTTTGAGCGTTTATGAGCGTTTATGAGCGTTTTTCGGCGTTTTGCGTTTTTTTTCTGCCGAAAAACGGCACTTTGAACGCAAATTTCCTGCGTTCAGAAAAAAGCCCATTAACTCCACTGCTCATTAAAGCTAAAAAACGTTATGTGTACATGAACACATAGGCTAACATAGAGTGCAGTTAATGGGCTTTTAAAAAAAACGCCAAAACGCCCATTAACTGCAGTTTATCAGCTTCTGTGTACATGGAGCCTTACCCTCCCTTGCACTACCCAAAATGAAAAAAAAATGTTGTCTAAAGTTCTACTTTAAGAGACTATAAAAGCACATACTGTGCAACAATAAATAGACCAACCAGACTAAATCAGAAGAGGTAGAGAATCTCTGTCACAAGGATTATAGCGGTGCTGAAGGAGGACCACCAGTTTACTTAATTTCACCCACAGGATAGATTTTAAGCCTTGCTTGTAAAAAGAAGAGCCTGAACCTCTGCTAAAGTATCTAAACCTGTGTCCAAAGTTGGAGACACACTAAAGCCCCGTACACACGATCGGTTTGACTGATGAAAACCGTCCGATGGATGGTTTTCATCAGACCAACCGATCGTGTATGGTACCCCTCGGTCTTTTTTCCATCGGTTGGAAAAAATAGAACATGTTTTAAATTTTTCCGATGGATAAAAAACCGATCGAAAACTCAGATAGTCTATGGGCAAGTCCATCGGATCAAAAACCCACGCATGCTCAGAATCAAGTCGACGCATGCTCAGAAGCATTAAACTTCATTTTTCTCGGCTCATCGGAGTGTTTTACGTCACCGCGTTTGGAACGGTCGGTTTTTTGACTGATGGTGTGTGGGCAAGACTGATGAAAAACAGTTTTATCGGATTTCCGATGGACAAATCCATCGGACGAAAATCCATAGGTTATCCGATCGTGTGTACGGGGCTTAATCGGGGAATTTATCGAAACTTGATCAGCCAGAATCAGGAGTAGTGATGAGCCGAACACCCCCGGGTTCGGTTCGCACCAGAACCCGCGAACGGACCGAAAGTTCGTACGAACATTAGAACCCTATTAAATACAATGGATGCGAACGTTCGAATTCTAAAGTGCTAATTATAACGACTATTATGCATGTTATTGTCCTAAAAAGGGTTTGGGAACCCGGGTTCTGCACCAGGGGACATGTATCAATGCAAAAAGAAGTTTTAAAAACGGTCGTTTTTCGGGAGCAGTCATTTTAATGATGCATAAAGTGAAAAAAAAAAAGTCAAATATTCCTTTAAATATCGTACCTGGGGGGTGTCTAAAGTATGCCTGTGAAGTGCCACGTGTTTCCCGTGTTTAGAACTGTCCCTGCACAAAATGACACTTCTAAAGGAAAAAAAAGCCATTTAAAACTGCTTGCGGCTTTAATGTAATGTCTGGTCCCGGTAATATGGATGAAAATCTTTAAGAAAAATGGCATAGCTACCCCATGACCCCCCCCCCTACCCCAGCCCATTACCAGCCCCTTTGGGTCTTGTATGGATATTAAGGGGAACCCTGCACATAAAATAAAAAAGGCCCTATATACTCTGAACAGCCGTATACAGGCGGTGCATACAAGACAGGGACTGTAGGTTTGTTCTTATGTAGAATCTGTTTGTAATTTTGAACAGGTACATTGTTTAAGTGTAGCTCCAGCCCAAAAATCTATTTTTAAACTTTTTGGAAAACATAGGTAAGGGTTATCACCCCTGTAACATTTGTTTTGCTGTCTGTGCCCCTGTTCAGAACATTTCACCTCACTTTCCGTCCCAATGACAACTGTTTTTGAAATGTGGTGTTTTTCTTGAAACAAGGATTGGTGATAAAGCATCAGTACAGAGGAGACACCTTTCTCCCATATTAATTCTTACAGGAGAGAATTTTCCTTCCTAGGGGTAGATTTCCTCTCACTTCCTGTTGTCTTCTTGCGTTTGCAAGTAGGAGTCGTTTGTAAGTTGGATGTTTGAAAGTAGGGACCTGCCGTATATACTCTGCAGAAATAGGCCCCTTAGTTGTTGGTGTTGGCACAACACTGTAAGCACTCACAGTTACTCTTGGTTGGTGCTGGAACGCCCTGCTGTCAACTATTATATCAGGAATTGTAATTACATATAATTGTTGAACAGTGGTAGTAAAAATTGGGCCTTTGATGGTGGTGCTGGTGCCACAACACTGTAAGCCCTGACAGTTACTCTTGGTGGGTGCAGCAATGGGCCCTGCTGTGAATTATTAGATCAAGAATTGTAATTGCATGCCCCTGTTGAACAGGGGCTGAAAAATTGGGCCTTTCGTGGTGGTGGTGGTGGTGGTGTTGCCACAACACTGTAAGCCCTCAGAGTTACTCTTGGTGGGTGCAGGAATGGGCCCTGCTGTGAATTATTAGATCAAGAATTGTAATTACATGCCCCTTTTGAACAGGGGCTGAAAAATTGGGCCTTTCGTGGTGGTGGTGGCGTTGCCACAACACTGTAAGCCCTCAGAGTTACTCTTGGTGGGTGCAGCAATGGGCCCTGCTGTGAATTATTAGATCAAGAATTGTAATTACATGCCCCTGTTGAACAGGGGCTGAAAAATTGGGCCTTAGGCACTGGTGGCACAACACTGCAACCCCTCACAGATACTGTACTTGGAGCACAGCAATGAGCCCTGTTGCAAAGTATTGCTTCAAAAATTGTAATTACACGCCCCTGTTAAACAGGGGCTGAAAAATTGGGCGTTAGGCACTGGTGGCGGCACCCATAAACAAAAATGATCTTCCAAGCTATCATCATCAATCGTATCATTGAGGACTCGGAGGAGGAGGATAGCCAGTCAACATAACAGCACAGGCACTCAGCATCAGCATCAGTCTTGAAGGGATGTGACATGTTAAAATCAATTAGTCTGTTATATCAGCATCAGGTGTGTGGTAGCTGGTGGTGATCCAAGACTGGTTCATCTTGATGAAAGTCAGTCGATCAACCGAGTCGGTGGACAGGCGCACCCTGTGATCCGTGACAAATCCTCCAGCAGCACTGAATGTGCGTTCCGAAAGAACGCTGGATGCAGGACAGGCCAGTAGCTCAATTGCATACTGTGCAAGCTCTGGCCAGTGATCCATCCTCAAGACCCAGTAAGCCAGAGGATTTTCGGTGGGGAAGGTGTCCAAGTCTGACCTTGCCCCTAGATATTCCTGCACCATGTTTATCAGACGCTGGCGATGGTTGCTGGAACCGATCATACTTTGGGGCTGCGGACTAAAGAATTGTCTGAACGCATCGGTCAGACGGCCACCTTCCCCACCGCTCCTTCTTTGACTGGCCGAAGCCTCAGCAACTCGTTGTCCAGGACCAGGAGTTTGTAACCTCCCAGTCTCTGGAAACGCGTTGCACAGACCTTTCTGCAAGGCCTCCCGGAGTTGTCTCATCCTCTGCTCCCTCTGCGACGGTAACATAAGGTCCGCAACCTTACCCTTGTACCGTGGATCAAGGAGAGTGGCCAGCCAGTAATGGTCCCTCTCCTTGATCCGAAGAATACGAGGATCCTTCCGCAGACTTTGCAGGATCAGGGAGGCCATGCAGTGTAGGTTAGCTGAGGCATTCGGTCCGGAGTCCTCTGGGTCACTAAGGACGACATGATCCGCAGCCACCTCCTCCCAGCCACGTACAAGTCCACTGGTTTCTTGGGACTGTAAATCATCCCTAAAAGACTGCGGCTGATGATGCTGAGTGCCAGCCTCCACCTCCATGCTGACACAATCCTCCTCCTCCTCCTCCTCTTCCTGTGCGATGGGTGGGACAGAAGGAACACTGTCTGGGTAAAGGGGGCCTTGAGAGGCAAGGAAGTCCTCCTCTTCCTGCCTCTGTTCTGCCTCAAGTGCCCTGTCCATTATTCCACGCAGCGTGTGCTCCAACAGGTGGACAAGAGGTACAGTGTCACTGATGCATGCACTGTCACTGCTCACCATCCTCGTGGCCTCCTCAAATGGTGCCAGGACAGTGCATGCATCCCTGATCATGCCCCACTGGCGTGGAGAAAAAAACCAAGCTCCCCTGACCCTGTCCTGGTGCCGTAGTCGCACAGGTACTCATTGATGGCCCTCTGCTGCGTGTGCAGCCGCTGCAGCATGGCCAACGTTGAGTTCCACCTGGTGGGCATGTCACATATAAGGCGGTTCTTGGGCAGGTTCAACTCCTTTTGCAGCTCAGCCAGGCGAGCACTGGCATTATAAGATCTGCGGAAATGCACACAGACTTTCCTGGCCTGCCTCAGGACATCCTGTAAGCCCGGGTACCTGCCCAAGAACCGCTGCACCACCAGGTTAAGGACGTGAGCCACACAGGGCACATGGGTCAGTTGTCCCTGTCGGAGGGCGGAGAGGAGGTTGGTGCCATTGTCGCAAACCACCATTCCTGGCTTAAGCTGGCGTGGCGTCAACCACCTCTCGGCCTGGCCCTGCAGAGCAGACAGGACCTCTGCCCCAGTGTGGCTTCTGTCCCCCAAACACACCAGCGCAAGCACGGCATGGCATCTTTTTGCCTGCGTACTTGCGTAGCCCCTTGAACGGCTACGGAGCACCGCTGGTTCAGAGGACAAAGCACAGGAAGAGGCCATGGAGGAAGAAGAAGAGGAGGGGGTGGAGGAGAGAGGTGTGTCACAACCAGTAGTAGCATTTTGGAGGCGTGGCAGTGGAACAACCTCCAACACTACTGCACCTTGTCCTGCATCCTTCCCAGCTGCCAAAAGAGTGACCCAATGGGCCGTGAAAGAAAGGTAACGTCCCTGTCCATGCCTGCTGGACCATGAGTCAGCGGTAATATGCACCTTACCGCTGACCGCCCTGTCCAGCGAGGCCAAGACATTGCCTTCCACATGCCGGTAGAGAGCCGGAATAGCCTTCCGTGAGAAAAAGTGGCGTTTGGGAACCTGCCACTGAGGAACCGCACATTGCACAAACTCGCAGAAGGGGGCCGAGTCTACCAACTGAAAAGGCAGCAGTTGAAGCGCTAGCAATTTAGCCAAGCTAGCATTCAACCGCTGGGCATGTGGATGGCTGGAAGTGAACTTCTTTCGACGGTCCAGCAGCTGGGGCAGGGAAATTTGCCTGCTAGAATCGGACGTCGGTGTACTGCTAGCAGAGTGGCCGCAAGTACTTGGCTGTGACACACCTAATTCTACACCTTCATTCCTCTCAGTGCATGTTTCAGAGAGGACTGAAGTTATAGTGGGGTTGGAGATCCCAGCTGATGCGGTGCAAGGAGAGGTCCGCTTTGTTCTTTGGTGTGGGTCTTTGAGGTAGGCTTGCCAACGAGCTGCATGGCAGGTCAACATATGTCTGGTCAGGCATGTGGTACCCAAGCGGCTGATGTTTTGGCCACGCGATATACGCTTGAGACATATGTTGCAAACAGCAGCTGTGCGATCTGATGCACTAGCCTCAAAAAAGGCCCACACCAAAGAACTTTTTGAATGACGGGCAGAGGCAGCGCCCTGCACAGGCGGAGCTCTGCGGTGTGATTCCGTCGGTGTACTGCCCTTACGCTGGCCACCAAAGGGCATCCTGCCTCGTTGGAGATGTGCCTCCTCCTCATCCTCCTCCTCCTCCTCTCTCCTATTAGGCACCCACGTGGAGTCAGTGACCTCATCATCCCCTCCCTCCTCATCACTGGAGCCAATCTGGCAGTATGCTGCAGCTGCTGGAACATGACTGCCAGATTGGTGTCCTTCTTGAGCATCCCCTCTGTCTGCTCTCACGCTACTGCCTTCCTCTAGCTGGGTTTCATCATCAGACCCTTCGAAACGCTGGGCATCCTCCTGGAGCATGTACCCAACACTGTGCTCAAACAGTTCGGGGGACTCCTCAGGAGGTGGACATGGTGGGTCTAGGGAAGGAGTGACTGATGATGAGTCTGACATTGATACCAGGGAAGAGGACGCTTTGGCAGCTGCTTTGCCAGTACCCTGAGCCTGGGTGAGAGAGGATGAGGAGGAGGAGGAGGAGGGCTTGGTCATCCACTCTACCAAGTCTTCGGCATGATGTGGCTCAACATGTCCAGCTGCCGAAAAGAAGGACAAGCGTGTCCCATGGCCATGTGCCGATGACAATGCACCGCGTCCACGACCAGCACTGTTGCCCCCAGACACAGAGCCTGCTTGCCCTCTTTTATTGCCTCCTGACTGTCTGCCTCTCCTTGTTTGCCTTCCAGACATTCTAATGGATGGCCTGCAGGGAGATGGGAAAAAAGCAATAAGGGCTACCTTCAGGTGTCCTTCTCTGTCCCTTTACTTAAGGATTTCTAAATATGGTTGAGGATGATTGCTTTCGCACAGAATAGCACAATGACAATTTCCCTGACTGTCCAAAAAACAAGGATTTCAAAGATGGTTGATGAGGAATGCTTTAGCACAGTATAGCACAATGAGAATTTCCCTCACTGTCCTTCCCTGTCCCTAAAAACAAGGTTTAGCACAGTAAAACACACTGACACTCTCCCTACCTATAGTTTTCTGTCCCTATAAAAAATGTTTTTTTAAAGATGGTTGATGAGGAATGCTTTAGCACAGTATAGCACAATGAGAATTTCCCTCACTGTCCTTCCCTGTCCCTACAAACAAGGTTTAGCACAGTAAAACACACTGACACTCTCCCTACCTATAGTTTTCTGTCCCTATAAAAAATGTTTTTTTAAAGATGGTTGATGATGAATGCTTTAGCACAGTATAGCACAATGAGAATTTCCCTCACTGTCCTTCCCTGTCCCTACAAACAAGGTTTAGCACAGTAAAACACACTGACACTCTCCCTACCTATAGTTTTCTGTCCCTATAAAAAAAGTTTTTTTAAAGATGGTTGATGATGAATGCTTTAGCACAGTATAGCACAATGAGAATTTCCCTCACTGTCCTTCCCTGTCCCTACAAACAAGGTTTAGCACAGTAAAACACACTGACACTCTCCCTACCTATAGTTTTCTGTCCCTATAAAAAATGTTTTTTAAAGATGGTTGATGATGAATGCTTTAGCACAGTATAGCACAATGAGAATTTCCCTCACTGTCCTTCCCTGTCCCTACAAACAAGGTTTAGTACAGTAAAACACACTGACACTCTCCCTACCTATCCTTCTCTTTCCCTAAACTAAAGGAATCCAGGTTAAGCAAGAAAAAAAAATGTCACTGTCCCTGCCTATGCTTCTCTTTCCCTGCTCCGGAACACACTACACTAGGCCGCCGTGCTGGCGGCCTTTTATAGTGTGGGGCGTGTACTAAACACCCTCAGCAATAATTGGCCACAGGCATCCTGCCTGTGGCCAATCATTGCTCTCCTCGCTGCCGGCGCTGTGATTGGCCAAGCATGCGGGGTCACAGTGCATGCTTGGCCAATCACAGCGCCTGGATGACACTGCGATGGCGTAGTGCATTGTGGGCCGCGAATTAGGCGCGAACGGCCCAAATCGTTCATTGTTCGGCGAACGATCGAACAGCCGATGTTCGAGTCGAACGTATGTTCGACTCGAACACCGAGCTCATCCCTAATCAGGAGTAGCAATGCAGGGCAAAAATCATCTTCTGTCTTCAGCTTGTTCACTTATTCTTTTAAAATGTAAGATAGAAGCTGATTGGTTGCCATCCATAGCTGCTCAAGATTCTGGCTGCTCTGGTTGATAAATTCCCCTCTAGTCACGTAAGGAATATCAAGTTATATTTTATTCCCAGAGAATGTACAATGTTCCTCTTCTGTGAAGAACCGTAATATAGCTTTAGTCTTTTGTAGTCCTCTTTTTTGGGGGGGAAGGGGGGTGAGAACCAAAACCTTCACTAAGTTGAAGAGTGGGTTTGATAATAATGTTGCAGGTCCCTCCACCCAGGACTAGGTCTCTGTGAATAGAGCAGATTTATTTCCTGGGAAGCAGGAGAACTACTGCAACCCATATATAACATTAAATATAAGTATATAGAAGCACACCGGAATAGAAATAATACAAGATTTATATAAGAAAAGATTATTAATTATGCAAAGGATGATCACAATGCAGCATCCATCTTTGTGTTGAGACCTCATCGGCGGTGATGGGGAGATCCTCCAACTGTTGTCCATCCAGCATGGAATGCAACTTCTCACATGCAGGAACTGTTGTGTTGTACTGAAACCCAGAGTCATCCTACCTACTCTGTGCTTTAGTCCCTAACTAGTAATTCATGATCTGACATTGAACCAGACTTATAACTGCTAGTACTGGCCATTGGATGCATAACCTGGCTTAAGCCTATGCTAGTTATCAAGCCGTAAGTTAAAACTAGCTATAGAATTCCAGACCAGAAGAGACAGGGTTGACTTAAATAAGAGGATCTGTATATAAACTGTTTTGCAATAAACATGTTCACCTACTAATGTACTACATACATACAGTAGCACAGACCTAGCTATATGGCACTGTGCATATGAAACAATAACAATAGGACAGAGATAAGTCTGTCACAAGAAGCTATGGGCAGCTGCAATTAAATGATTGGAACATAGGTATACTTGCATATTAGTTGTTTCTGGTCTGGATTTAGCAGCCTGGTCAGGATATGTGGCTGAGACTTTTGCTCTCTTTCTCTCTCTCCACTTCCTCCTGTTTTTTTTTTCCCGAAGCCAGCCTCCCAGAGACAGGAAATGATAATACTTAATTATACATAACACTGTGATATTGACAGCTAACAGCAGAGGGCAGCAGATCCCTACACTGTTATAAAACGCTATGTTGCAGTTGTGTTCTGTATCTATCCTTGTGTGAGTGGGTGCTTATCAGAAGAATGTGTTAGGCAAAAGCAGTGAACCTATAGTCACACGTGTATGTCAATGTCTTGCTAACCTATGACTCAGTGCTGCTATTATACCTCACAGATCAGGAAAATACAACCTAATCAGTCTAGCCTGTTTGATCTGGGGACACAGTAAAAAAAAAGTCAGGGGACATACTGACAACAAACCTTAATTGTATCATCTCTAGCTATCTCTGGCTGTGTGTGTCACACAATGTGATAGAGATGCAAAGAACCAATATTCCCTGCACCCTGTACGTCTGTACCATAAGTCATAACCCAATAGTAACATCTGACATTACTTCTGGGTAGTGCAGAAGGGATGCATGTATGAACTGCACCTCTACGTGGCCACAATGAATAGTGCATGTATTAGGCCAGTGTTTCTAACCTTTTTCAGTCACAGCACCCTTTAAAAGTATGCAAAGTCATGAGGCCCCCTTTTCCTGAACTAAATTTATTGGGCTGAAGGACACTGACATCTTCCCTGGATAATGATGTCACTCTCTCCTTGGTGCCACATGAAAGAGACCCTCCTTTACATTAGCATTCCCCCTTAACATTAGAGTTCCCCATAACATCAGAGTCAGCCCCCTTTACATCAATATCCACCAATTACATCAGAGGCAGCCTCCTTCACATTAGTGACCCTCCATTACATCAGAGTCCCCCCTTCACATCAGAGCCCCCCTGCACATCAGGGTCTGCCCCTTCACATTAGAGTCAGCCTCCCATCATGTCAGGGTCTGCCCCCATCATGTTAGAGTCAGCCCCCTTCACAACAGTCTTACCTTTAAATCCTCACCTTGGCTGCAGTATCATAACAGGGGATAGGAGGAAGAGCAGGTCTGGATCGATTTCCATCCTGTTTTGAATCCCTACCCTGGATCAATTTCATGCGTTTCCATGGTTCAGGCAAGCGGGCCGCTGGCACCATAGCAACAAATAACAGCATGAGTCCTGGTCCGCCCCCTGCAGAATGGAAATGAATTATACAGTGCTGCAGATAAGTTGCAGACTCAGCATTGCCAAGGCTGCGTGCTTCCCCATGATCCCTCTGGTCCTGGGGGCATGACTGAAATTTCAGGAGGGTGCAGCCCATCCCAGCAACCCCACAGATCTGGCCCTGCACCGTATGCTATCCTTGTGGGTTTATGTGTGATTTTTACTCTGAATAAACAGTACGAATATACAGAGACCTTGTGAGCTGCCAAACAAAATAAAATGAAAAAGAAAAAATGATAGATGAAGATGCAAAAAAATATATAATAAAAAAAAAAAAAGATAAAATAAACCTATTTCTCAGCTGCCAGCACTACCCCACACTCAGAAATCCCAGAGGAAGTCACAAGGTGTAACAAAACCGGTAGGAGGAGCTAGACTGGCTGACGTTGAAGGAAGTAGGAAGTGCTGTGGTGATACAAGGAAGGGGTAACACGCTGAACACTGGGACTGCAGACCCAGAGTACAGGTGACGATCTCACCCCTCAGTTTACCAGCACAGCCTAAATGCGGATTTTTAATGTATTAAATGTGAGTGTATACTGTGTGAATTTTAGCTGCTATTAAAACCTATTAAACAGAATTACACTATTGTACGCCTCTGTTGTTCCCTTCATATATATGAGGTGATTGGTTGATTAATATTTACACCTGGAGTGAGGAGGTGGAAAGAATTATGCGATTTATGGTTGAAGTTAATCGGCTATCCTAAAGAACCATAGGAGAACCATCTAAGCTGCTGTCATTTACTACAGGCTTAACCACTTAAGCCCCGGACCATTTCGGGCCATTAGGACCAGGCCTGTTTTTGGGATTCGGCACTGCGCTGCTTTAACTGTAAATTGTGCGGACATGCAATGTTGTACCCAAATGAAATTTGCGTCCTTTTCTTCCCACAAATAGAGCTTTCTTTTAATGGTATTTGATTGCCTCTGCGATTTTTATTTTTTGCGATATAAACAGAAAAAGACCGAAAATTTTGAAAAAAAATGATATTTTCTACTTTTTGTTATAAGAAAAATCGAATAAACTCAATTTTAGTCATACATTTAGGCCAAAATGTATTCAGCCACATGTCTTTAGTAAAAAAAATGTCAATAAGCGTATATTTATTGGTTTGCGCAAAAGTTATAGCGTTTACAAACTAGGGTACATTTTCTGAAATTTACACAGCTTTAAATTTATGACTGCCTATCTCATTTCTTGAGGTGCTAAAATGGCAGGGCAGTACAAAACCCCCCCCAAATGACCCCATTTTGGAAAGTAGACACCCCAAGGAAATTGCTGAGAGGCATGTTGAGCCCATTGAATATTTTTTTTTTTGTCCCAAGTGATTGAATAATGACAAAAAAAAAAAAAAATTACAAAAAGTTGTCACTAAATGATATATTGCTCACACATGCCATGGTTATATGTGGAATTGCACCCCAAAATACATTCTGCTGCTTCTCCTGAGTACGGGGATACCACATGTGTGGGACTTTTTAGGAGCCTAGCCGCGTACGGGACCCCGGAAACCAAGCACCGCCTTCAGGATTTCTAAGGGTGCAAATTTTTGATTACACTCCTCACTACCTATCACAGTTTCGAAGGCCATAAAATGCCAAAATAGCACAAAACCCCCCCAAATGACCCCATTTTGGAAAGTAGACACCCCAAGCTATTTGCTGAGAGGCATGTTGAGTCCATGGAATATTTTATATTTTGCCACAGGTTGCGGGAATATGACAAACTTTTTTTTTTTGCACAAAGTTGTCACTAAATGATATATTGCTCACACATGCCATGGGCATATGTGAAATTACACCCCAAAATACATTCTACTGCTTCTCCTGAGTATGGGGATACCACATGTGTGGGACTTTTTGGGAGCCTAGCCGCGTACGGGACCCCAAAAACCAAGCACCGCCTTCAAGGTTTCTAAGGGCATACATTTTTGATTTCGCTCCTCACTACCTATCACAGTTTTGAAGGCCATAAAATGCCAAGATGGCACAAAACCCCCCCAAATGACCCCATTTTGGAAAGTAGACACCCCAAGCTATTTGCTGAGAGGCATGTTGAGCCCATTGAATATTTTTTTTTTTGTCCCAAATGATTGAATAATGACAAAAAGAAAAAAAAAAATGTACAAAAAGTTGTCACTAAATGATATATTGCTCACACATGCCATGGTTATATGTGGAATTACACCCCAAAATACATTCTGCTGCTTCTCCTGAGTACGGGGATACCACATGTGTGGGACTTTTTGGGAGCCTAGCCGCGTACGGGACCCCAAAAACCAAGCACCGCCTTCAAGGTTTCTAAGGGCATACATTTTTGATTTCACTCCTCACTACCTATCACAGTTTTGAAGGCCATAAAATGTCAAAATAGCCCAAAACCCCCACAAATGACCCCATTTTGGAAAGTAGACACCCCAAGCTATTTGCTGAGAGGCATGGTGAGTATTTTACAGCTCTCATTTGTTTTTGAAAATTAAGAAAGACATTTTTTTTTCTTTTTTTTTTTCTTTTTTTACATTTTCAAAACTTTGTGACAAAAAGCGAGATCTGCAAAATACTCAACATACCTCTCAGCAAATAGCTTGGGGTGTCTACTTTCCAAAATGGGGTCATTTGGGGGGGTTTTGTGCCATCTGGGCATTCCATGGCCTCCGAAACTGTGATAGGCAGTGAGGAGTGAAATCAAAAATTTACACCCATAGAAATCCTGAAGGCGGTGCTTGGTTTTTGGGGTCCCGTACGCGACTAGGCTCCCAAAAAGTCCCACACATGTGGTATCCCCGTACTCAGGAGAAGCAACAGAATGTATTTTGGGGTGTAATTCCACATATGCCCATGGCATGTTTGAGCAATATATAATTTAGTGACAACTTTTTGTACATTTTTTTTTTTTTGGTCATTATTCAATCACTTGGGACAAAAAAAAAAATATTCAATGGGCTCAACATGCCTCTCAGCAAATAGCTTGAGGTGTCTACTTTACAAAATGGGGTCATTTGGGGGGGTTTTGAACTGTCCTGGCATTTTATGCACAACATTAGGAAGCTTATGTCACACATCATCCACTCTTCTAACCACTTGAAGACAAAGCCCTTTCTGACACTTTTTGTTTACATGAAAAAAATTTTTTTTTTGCAAGAAAATTATGTTGAACCCCCAAACATTATATATTTTTTTAAAGCAAAGGCCCTACAGATTAAAATAGTGGGTGTTGCATTTTTTTTTCCCACACAGTATTTGCACAGCGATTTTTCAAACGCATTTTTTGGGGGAAAAACACACTTTTTTTATTTTTAATGCACTAAAAAACACTATATTGCCCAAATGTTTGATGAAATAAAAAAGATGATCATAGGCCGAGTACATGGATACCAAACACGACATGCTTTAAAATTGCGCACAAACGCGCAGCGGCGACAAACTACATTCATTTTTAAAAGCATTTAAAAGCCTTTACAGGTTACCACGTTAGATTTACAGAGGAGGTCTACTGCTAAAATGACTGCCCTCGATCTGACCTTCGCGGTGATACCTCACATGCATGAT
Source organism: Rana muscosa (assembly GCA_029206835.1). Taxonomy (NCBI): domain Eukaryota; kingdom Metazoa; phylum Chordata; class Amphibia; order Anura; family Ranidae; genus Rana; species Rana muscosa. Next base: position 921,812,058 of record CM055118.1, read on the forward strand.
GCAATTGCTGTTTACATATGACGCTAGACCGACGCTTGCGTTCGCCTTTGCGCAAGAGCAGGGGGGGGGACAGCGGTGCTTTTTTTTTTATTTTATTTTTTTATTATTTATTTGGCTTTTTTATTTTATTTTTAAACTGTGCCTTCCATATTTTATTTTTTTACCATTTTTATCGTTATCTCAGGGAATGTAAATATCCCCTATGATAGCAATAAGTAGTGACAGGTACTCTTTTTTTGAAAAAAATTGGGGGGTTAGACCCTAGATCTTTCCTCTGCCCTCAAAGCATCTGACCACACCAAGATCGGTGTGATAAAATGCTTTCCCAATTTCCCAATGGCGCTTTTTATATCCGGGGGGGGGGGACATTCCATCCCACTGCTTGTAAAAGCAGTCTAGAGGCTAATTATCTGCTAGAATTGCTTTTACATGAAAGCCGGCTGCTGGCTGAAAAGAATGATACCAAGATGATACCTAAACCCGCAGGCATCATTCTGGTATAAACATTCAAAGTCCAGCAACATACCAGTACGTTGCTGGTCCTTGTTGGACATGTATTGTAATCTTTTTTTTCATACAGCCTATTGGCTGAACGAAAAAAAGAGATTGATTGGTGGGTATGCCCACCATTAGAATACCTCCCTTCATCCACCCACTTCTAATGATGGGCATATATGCCGAAGCATGGGGGCATCCTCCCGCAAAAAAGTTATGCCGCGTACACACGGTCAAGCCTTCGTCGGAATTTCGACCGTATGTACGCGGCATAAAAGGTTATGCCGCGTACACACGGTCGGACTTTTCCACGGGCAAGCCTCCGTTGGAATTTCGACCGTATATACGCGGCATTAGGAGCAAAATCGCTCCTCCGCCCCTGCTGCCCCCATGCTTCGGCATATATGCTCTTTTTTTTAACTGTGGTGGTGAAATCACCTCCTACAGCGTTGGAGTCACGGCTGTCAAGATAAATAGATCCGCGCTGCAACTGAATGGCGTACCTGCTAAGCAAATGGTGGTTAACATTAAAACAAAGTAACATTACAGTACAACAGTAAGACCTTACCATGCCATACCTGCAAAGCAAATACCAAAACAAAACCTAGTAAAAAATAAAAAAATGTTTTAACGCAACCTGTGCCTAAAATATATATATGCCGAAGCATGGGGGCATCCTCCCGCAAAAAAGTTATGCCGCGTACACACGGTCGGAATTTTCCACGGGCAGGCCTCCGTCGGAATTTCGACCGTATGTACGCGGCATTAGGAGCAAAATCGCTCCTCCGCCCCTGCTGCCCCCATGCTTCGGCATATATGCTCTTTTTTTTAACTGTGGTGGTGAAATCACCTCCTACAGCACTGGAGTCACGGCTTTATGTATCGTGGGAGCAAACGCTGTTGCTGTCAAGATAAATAATTCCGCGCTGCAGTTGAATGGCGCACCTGAAAACAAAAAATTACATACCTGAAAAGCAAGCATGATAAAACATTGCAGAATAGAATACAGTAAAAAAGAGCAGAACAATAGAGAGAAAATAGAGAGAGAGAGAACAATAAAACGACAACTATTTTTGTTTTTTTTTCTTTTATATTTTTTTTGTGTTTTGTTTTTTACGTTTTTTTTTTCTTTTTTACACTTTTTTTTGTAACTTTACAACTGTAATGGTTCGGGTCTCTCAAAATGTAATGGCATCTTGGGAGACCCTGTGTAAGTGTGTCCTTGTCTGTGAAATGCTGTACCCTACGCTAAAACTTCACTTTTGAGTGGTAGCGTTCAAAACATTCACCTTGGACTGGTTGATATTGATGGTTGCTATGGACTGGTTGCTATGGACGGTTGCTATGGACAGTTGCTATGGACGGTTGCTACGGATTGGTTGTTATGGACGGTTGCTATGGATTGGTTGCCATGGACAGTTGCTATGGACTGGATGCTATGGATAGTTGCTATGGATGGTTGCTATGGACAGTTGCTATGGACGGTTGCTATGGACTGGTTGCAATGGATGGTTGCTATGGACAGTTGCTATAGACTGGTTGCTATGGATGGTTGCTATGGACGGTTGCTATGGACTGGTTGCTATGGACGTTTGCTATGGACTGGTTGATATGGATCAGGCCTGTCTCTGCGAACGCTGCAGTTATGTGTGTTGTGTTTGGTAAGTGACAGTGATCGATCGATACTGCACTTGGGTGGGCTGGGCTGGGCTGGGCTGGGCGGAGGGGCTAAACGCAGGCGCTAGCAGGTATCTGGGCTGATCCCGCTAACACTGCGTTTTTGTGAACCCTAAACCGCTGGGGATGCTAGTATAGATCTGATCAGATACTATACCACTAAGGGGGGTGTATGCTTTGCGCGTGGGTGTTAGCGTTACTGGCACTAACCTAACACTGCCTGGGGCGACGCAGACCCTCTCTGGCGCTAAAACCTAATTGATCTCACCCGCCGGGCGATCAGGGGGGTTAAACCTTTATTGGGTTATATACGGCGGGTGCCCTGATGCTATAAAAAGCAAACTAATCAACCAGCGTCACCCGTAACCTTTATATGGTGATCACTGGTGAAAGGGTTAACTAGGGGCAATCAGGGGGTTAAAACCTTTATTAGGTTAAATATGGGGGTACCTGACACTATATAAAAACCTGACGGGTAACCTAAATAACTAAATAACTTACTGGCTAACCAGTGACACCAGTGACGCTTATACGGCGATCACTTGTGAAAGGGTTAACTCTAGGGGCAATCAGGGGGTTAAAATAATATATGGGGGTACCTGACACCAATAAAAACCTGCGGCGAACCTAAAAAAAAATAACTGCCTATCTAAAACACCAGCGACACGAATACAGCGATCGGAAAAACAATCGCTTAGTGACGCTGAAGTTAGGGGGTGAAAGGGTTACCTGGGGGGTGATCAAGGGGTTAAACCTTTATTAGGGGGGGTTAGGGGGCTACCCTGGACCTAAAGGGGCCTAATCCTAACTGCCCTGCAACTTTTTACAATCACAGATGACACTAAATGCAGTGATCAGTAAAATAGATGATCACTGCAATCAGTGACACTGTGATTGGGGGCTTTGGGGTGACCTGGGGGGTGACTGGGGGGTGATTTGTGTGCCTATGTGTACCTACGTGTCAGTGGACTGTTGGTGCACTAATCTGCTTCTTCTGTCCTCGGCGCCGGGAACGAAAAGACCGCAGCGAGGGAGATGACATCACTTCCTCCAGCCTGTATTTACATTTCAGGCAGGAGGAAGCAATTTCATTCGCCGGGAGCGATCGCGAGGGGGGGGGGCGGAATCGAGCGGCCGCCCCCTCATGCCTGATCGCTCCCGAACACTTAACGGCCACTCACTGCAGTGAAGGGGGGTCCGGATGGACCCCCCAACTGCACAAAGGCGATCACGTAGATCTACGTGATTCTGCCTGTCTGTGCCATTCTGCTGACGTAAATCGGCGGTGGGCGGTCGTTAAGTGGTTAAAGTGGTTGTAAACCCTTTATCTTTTTTTTTTTTTTTTTACTAACCTGCAAGACAAAGCTATAATGAGCTAGTATGACTAGCATACTAGCTCATTATGTACCACTTACCTTCGATCGGGGCCCCCGAAGTCGTCCGTGTCCCCCCTCTAGCCGCATCCATCGCTGCGGCGATAGCCGGAATGTTACTTCCGGGTATCGCCGCTGCAGCCAATCACAGCGCCGCTCCGGCGCTGTGATTGGCCGGAGCGGCGAAGATGTGACTCCGCGCATGCGCGCGTGAGCTGTCGAATTCGGCTATGTCGTCGAATGTTGCGACCTAGCCGAATTTGTGAATGGGGTGACGTCAGCGTCGCCGCATTTACATACAAATATCTCCTTAACCGTGTAGGTTAAGGAGATATTTCATGGACCTACAGGTAAGCCTTAATCTAGGCTTACCTGTAGGTCTTTGTTTAAAAAGTGGGTTTACAACCACTTTAATTTTAAAGCCCTTAAGGTGAGGGGACACCTGGCGGAGGAGAGTGCACACTAAATGAAGACACCAATTTCACTATTTTCTCTGCTGCTATTATGGACTATTATTATCGTTTGTTTTGAGCATCATTAACCACTTGCTTACTGGGCACTTAAACCCCCTTCCTGCCCAGGCCAATTTTCAGCTTTCAGCACTGTCACGTTTTGAATGACAATTGCGCGGTCGTGCGACGTGGCTCCCAAACAAAATTGACGTCCTTTTTTTCCCACAAATAGAGCTTTCTTTTGGTGGTATTTGATCATCTCTGCGGTTTTTATTTTTTGCGCTATAAACAAAAAAAGAGCGTTGATTTTGAAAAAAACACAATATTTTTTACTTTTTGCTATAATAAATATCCCAATTTAAAAAATACATATATATTTTTTTTCTCAGTTTAGGCCGATACATATTCTTCTACATATTTTTGATTAAAAAAAAATCGCAATAAGCGTTTATTGATTGGTTTGCGCAAAAGTTATAGCGTCTACAAAATAGGGCATAGTTGGATAGTATTTTTATTAATCATTTTTTTTTTACTAGTAATGGCGGCGATCAGCGATTTTTATTGCAACTGCGACATTATGGCGGACACATCGGACACTTTTGACACCATTTTGGGACCATTGTCATTTTTACAGCGATCGGTGCTATAAAAATGCACTGATTACTGTAAAAATGACACTGGCAGTGAAGGGGTTAACCCTTAGGGGCGCTGAAGGGGTTAAGTGTACCTAAGGGAGTGATTATTACTGTGGGGGGAGGGGACCGATGGTTGTCCCTATGTACAAGGGACACACCATCGGTCTCCTCTCCCTGACAGGATGTGGATCTCTGTGTTTACACACAGAGATCCACATCCCTGTCTCTGTAAATGACCATCGCGGGTACCTGGAGGACATCGCGGCCGCCAGGCATGCGCATCGGCACCCATGTGACGCGGCGGGCACAGAAGTTCCCCGATGAGCGCTCGGGAGCGCGCGCGGAGAACGAGGAAAGGGGAGGACGTCAATACACATCCTCCCGGCATTCTAGGTCCACGATGTAGCCGTCATTCGGCTATAGCGTGGGCCTCTACTGGTTAAGGACTGCATTTATCAACACATTGAGCACTTGCACTTTAATCTTGTATATTATAATTGAGCACCTTTCACGCAATTTCTGGATGTGATATGTTTACTGTGAAGAGATAGCTATATATTGTTTATTGCTTATTGTGTACTCACTTGTGTTATTTATCATTCCATAGGATTACTTTTAGATTAATTGGGGGGAGCGCTGCACATTGGGTTAAATACATCTGAATCTACAGTAGTTCTTTTAATCCAAATGCAACTAGGGCTATTTAGAGTAGCAATATAACACCTTATAAAACTTTAGGAAAGAGAGGAGTTGGATAGAAATATAGAGTATGCATATACCCAACACACAACACCTCAGTTTTTCTTTTCTTTTCCCACTGCATGGAAAACATCTGAAATCTGCAAAAAATTACTATAACATAGAAAGACTAAAAGAAACCACAAATTCAGAGACTAGAGAGTCAAGGTATCACAGAACTGGGCCAAGTAAATATACACAGTCCAGATGTGCCTTGCCGAAGCTTTTTCACCCCCATGTTCCAAGAGAACATTGCACACTGTTGTATAAGAGAAGTTGATTAACAGAATCCGGTGTGAGATCATGTATTCAAAATAACTAGAGCATAAAAAAGTTGGACAGTACGGATGTTAAAGTAAAAAGAAGTCCAATAAATATTTTAATGTAATAATATTTTATATTTCATCATTTTCACTGATCTGTAAAAAGAAGCATGTGCTTTATTGTAATTTTGTGCCATTAATGAACCTTTAATAAAATACAAATGAAAACTAGAGGAGTTCAAATTCTTATTGTACCATTGTCTTGGCCTTCCACTTGGCAATTTTGCTTAAAAATCAATTACAATCATTTCTTAGTTTTAAACAATGAAATTAACAAAAATGAGGCAGAACTTAAAACCTAAAAAAAGTATCAAATATCTAGAACCAAGTCCATTTGATAAAACAGCGCTTAATATTGGATAAAGTCCAACTTTATCGCCGCCATTACTAGTAAAAAAAAAATTATTAATAAAAATGCTATACAACTATGCCCTATTTTGTAGACGCTATAACTTTTGCGCAAACCAATCAATAAACGCTTATTGCGATTTTTTTTAATCAAAAATATGTAGAAGAATATGTATCGGCCTAAACTGAGAAAAAAATATATATATATTTTTTTAAATTGGGATATTTATTATAGCAAAAAGTAAAACATATTGTGTTTTTTTCAAAATCAACGCTCTTTTTTTGTTTATAGCGCAAAAAATAAAAACCGCAGAGATGATCAAATAAAACCAAAAGAAAGCTCTATTTGTGGGAAAAAAGGACGTAAATTTTGTTTGGGAGCCACGTCGCACGGCCGCGCAATTGTCATTCAAAACGTGACAGTGCTGAAAGCTGAAAATTGGCCTGGGCAGGAAGGGGGTTGAAGAGCCCAGTAAGCAAGTGGTTAATGATGCTCAAAACAAACGATAATAATAGTCCATAATAGCAGCAGAGAAAATAGTGAAATTGGTGTCTTCATTTAGTGTGCACTCTCCTCCGCCAGGTGTCCCCTCACCTTAAGGGCTTTAAAATTAAGCCTGTAGTAAATAACAGCAGCTTAGATGGTTCTCCTATGGTTCTTTAGGATAGCCGATTAACTTCAACCATAAATCACATAATTCTTTCCACCTCCTCACTCCAGGTGTAAATATTAATCAACCAATCACCTCATATATATGAAGGGAACAATGTAATTCTGTTTAATAGGTTTTAATAGCAGCTAAAATTCACACAGTATACACTCACATTTAATACATTAAAAATCCGCATTTAGGCTGTGCTGGTAAACTGAGGGGTGAGATCGTCACCTGTACTCTGGATCTGCAGTCCCAGTGTTCAGCGTGTTACCCCATCCTTGTATCATCACAGCACTTCCTACTTCCTTCAACGTCAGCCAGTCTAGCTCCTCCTACCGGTTTTGTTACACCTTGTGACTTCCTGCTTTCAATCTTTTGCTGGCGGAAATTCTGACAGAAAATGTTGGATGGAGCATACACATCACATATAATTCAGGTTAAAAAAAACATTGAACTAAAGGCTGTAATGTACCAAAATAGGTAAAAAGCCAAGGGGGTGAATAATTTTGCAAAGTGTGACGGACTGGGGTTTATATGGTCACAAAACAGACACCCCAAAGCAAAGTATATATTCATTTATTTTATTTTATTTCTAGCAAAGAAATACCTTCCTGCTATTCTATCAAGAACCAGTAGATGGCAGAGAAGGTACACAAACAGAGTTTATATAAGGCCACCCACCATGTGACTGGAGTCAAACTATCTCCAGCCATAAAACTCAGTGGTCTTGTCTCATGCTGTTTGTGTGATTCTTTGCAGGTATGTACTCTAAATCGTTCCTAATCTGCATTAAACTATAATAGAAAGATTCTTAGACATCTGGAGCAGATGCAGGGAAAGTTCCAGCAGACTGTATGCTATAGTGTTACTGATATTATAAGTTTAGAACAGCATGTGTGAGAAACAAGTGAAAAGGGCATAAAAACATGAAAATACTGCATTAGTCAGAATAAATGTCTGTTAGAAGCACTAAACCGTTCTAAAGAGGAATATTGAAACCTGGTTTATACAAGTTCCATAAAGTTAGAAAAGCACATGTTGAAAACTGATATTCTTAACCACTTAACGACCGCCCACTGTAGATATACGTCGGCAGAATGGCACGACAGGCAAAGTCACGTATATCTACGTGATTGCCTTTGTATAGTTGGGGGGTCCGATCGGACCCCCCTCCTCTACAGTGAGCGGCCGTTTTCCGTTCGGGAGCGATCCGAGATGAGGGGACGGCCGTTAGATTCCGGCCACCCCCTCGCGATCGCTCCCGGCGAATGAAAGAGCTTCCTCTGCTGTGTAATGTTTACACAGGCAGAGGAAGTGATGTCATCTCTCATGCGGCGCTCACATATACCGAGCGCCGCATGAGAGAAGATGTCAGGTTAGTGCACATAACACTACACTGACACCAGGACACATAGGTACATAAATCGCCCCCCCAGACACCCCCAGACACCCCCCAGATCACCCCCCAGCCCCCAGTCACAGTGTCACTGATTGCAGTGACCATTTATTTACTGATCACTGCAATCAGTGACATTTGTGACTGTAAAAGTGTCACTACAGTTTAGTTTTAGGTCCAGTGTAGCCCCCTAACCCCCCCTAATAACGGTTTAACCCCCTGATCGCCCCCCAGATATCCCTTTCACCCCCTAGCACCGCTGTCGCTAAGCGATCGTTTTTCTGATCGCTGTTTTATTGTCGGTGATGCCGATCGGTAGCCAGTTATTTTTTTTAGGTTCGCCGCAGGTTTTTATAGCGTCAGGTACCCCCATATATTACCTAATAAAGGTTTAACCCCCTTGATCGCCCCCCAGATAACCCTTTCACCCCCTAGCACCACTGTCGCTAAGCGATCGTTTTTCTGATCGCTGTTTTATTGTCGGTGATGCCGATCGGTAGGCAGTTATTTTTTTTAGGTTCGCCACAGGTTTTTATAGCGTCAGGTACCCCCATATATTACCTAATAAAGGTTTAACCCCCTTGATCGCCCCCCAGGTAACCCTTTCACCCCCTATCACCACTGTCGCTAAGCGATCATTTTTCTGATCGCTGTTTTATTGTCGGTGATGCCGATCGGTAGCCAGTTATTTTTTTTAGGTTCGCCGCAGGTTTTTATAGCGTCAGGTACCCCCATATATTACCTAATAAAGGTTTAACCCCCTTGATCGCCCCCCAGGTAACCCTTTCACCCCCTTTTGCCAGTGTCACTAAGCGATCGTTTTTCTAAACGCTGTATTAGTTATGCTGGTGCGATAGATAGCCAGTTATTTTTTTTAGGTTCGCCGCAGGTTTTTATAGCGTCAGGTACCCCCATATATTATCTAATAAAGGTTTTAACCCCCTAATTGCCCCTAGTTAACCCTGCGTCACACCGCAGGCAGCGTCAGGTTAGTGCCAGTAATGCCAACACCCACGCGTGAAGCATACACCTCCCTTAGTGGTATAGTATCTGAACAGATCAATATCTGATCTGATCAGATCTATATTAGCGTCCCCAGCAATTTAGGGTTCCCAAAAACGCAGTGTTAGCGGGATCAGCCCAGATACCTGCTAGCACCTGCGTTTTGCCCCTCTGTCCAGCCCAGGCCACCCAAGTGCAGTATCGATCGATCGCTGTCACTTACAAAACACAACACACATAACTGCAGCGTTCGCAGAGACAGGCCTGATCCCTGCGACTCCAGTGCCGTAGGAGGTGATTTCACCACCACAGTTAAAAAAAAAAGCATATATGCCGAAGCATTGGGGCAGCAGGGGCGGAGGAGCGATTTTGCTCCTAATGCCGCGTACGTACGGTCGAAATTCCGACGGAGGCTTGCCCGTGGAAAAGTCTGACCATGTGTACGCGGCATAACTTTTGCGGGAAGATGCCCCCATGCTTCGGCATATATAAATGGTGCATGTATGCCCATCATTAGAAGTGGGTGGATGAAGGGCGGTATTCCAATGGTGGGCATACCCACCGATCAATCTTTTTTTTTCGTTCAGCCAACAGGCTGCATGAAAAAAAAGATTACAATACATGTCCAACAAGGACCAGCAACGTACTTGTATGTTGCTGGACTTTGAATGGTTATACCAGATTGATGCCTGCGGGTTTAGGTATCATCTTGGTATCATTCTTTTCAGCCAGCGGCCGGCTTTCATGTAAAAGCAATCCTAGTGGCTAATTAGCCTCTGGACTGCTTTTACAAGCAGTGGGAGGGAATGTCCCCCCCCGGATATAAAAAGCGCCATTGGGAAATTGGGAAAGCATTTTATCACACCGATCTTGGTGTGGTCAGATGCTTTGAGGGCAGAGGAAAGATCTAGGGTCTAATAGACCCCAGTTTTTTCAAAAAAAAGAGTACCTGTCACTACCTATTGCTATCATAGGGGATATTTACATTCCCTGAGATAACAATAAAAATGATTAAAAAAAAATATGGAAGGAACAGTTTAAAAAAAAAAAAAAAAAGCAAAATTAATAATAAAAAAAAAAAAGCACCCCTGTCCTGCCCTGCTCTTGCGCAATGGCGAACGCAAGCGTGGGTCTGGCATCATATGTAAACAGCAATTGCACCATGTATGTGAGGTATCACCGTGAAGGTCAGATCGAGGGCAGTCATTTTAGCAGTAGACCTCCTCTGTAAATCTAACATGATAACCTGTAAAGGCTTTTAAAGGCTTTTAAAAATGTATGTAGTTTGTCGCCAATGTGCGTTTGTGCGAAATTTTAAAGCCGGTCGTGTTTGGTATCTATGTACTTGGCCTAAGATCATCTTTTTTATTTCATCAAACATTTAGGCAATATAGTGTGTTTTAGTGCATTAAAATTAAAAAAAGTGTATTTTTTCCCCAAAAAATGCGTTTGAAAAATCGCTGCGCAAATACTGTGTGGAAAAAAAAATGCAACACCCACCATTTTAATCTGTAGGGCCTTTGCTTTAAAAAAATATATAATGTTTGGGGGTTCAACATAATTTTCTTGCAAAAAAAAAATATGTTTTCATGTAAACAAAAAGTGTCAGAAAGGGCTTTGTCTTCAAGTGGTTAGAAGAGTGGATGTAAGCTTCCTAATGTTGTGTATAAAATGCCAGGACAGTTCAAAACCCCCCCAAATGACCCCATTTTGGAAAGTAGACACCCCAAGCTATATACTGAGAGGCATGTCGAGTCCATGGAATATGTTATATGTTGACACAAGTTGCGGAAAAAATAAAATTTTTTTATTTATTTTTTATTTTTTTGCACAAAGTTGTTACTAAATGATATATTGCTCAAACATGCCATGGGCATATGTGGAATTACACCCCAAAATACATTCTGTTGCTTCTCCTGAGTACGGGGATACCACATGTGTGAGACTTTTTGGGAGCCTAGCCGCGTACGGGACCCCAAAAACCAATCACCGCCTTCAGGCTTTCTAAGGGTGTAAATTTTTGATTTCACTTCTCACTGCCTATCACAGTTTCGGAGGCCATGGAATGCCCAGATGGCACAAACCCCCCCCCCCAAATGACCCCATTTTGGAAAGTAGACACCCCAAGCTATTTGCTGAGAGGTATGGTGAGTATGTTGCAGATCTCGCTTTTTGTCAAAAAGTTTTGAAAATTGGAAAAAAAAAAAAAATGATTTTCTTTCTTCATTTTCAAAAACAAATTAGAGCTGTAAAATACTCAACATGCCTCCCAGCAAATAGCTTGGGGTGTCTACTTTCCAAAATGGGGTCATTTGGGGGTGGTTTGTGCTATTTTGGCATTTTATGGCCTTCGAAACTGTGATAGGTAGTGAGGAGTGAAATCAAAAATTTGTGCCCTTAGAAATCCTGAAGGCGGTGCTTGGTTTTCGGGGCCCCGTACGCGGCTAGGCTCCTAAAAAGTCCCACACATGTGGTATCCCCGTACTCAGGAGAAGCAGCAAAATGTATTTTGGGGTGCAATTCCACAAATAACCATGGCATGTGTGAGCAATATATCATTTAGTGACAACTTTTTGTAATTTTTTTTTTGTCATTATTCAATCACTTGGGACAAGAAAAAAAATATTCAATGTGCGCAACATGCCTCTCAGCAATTTCCTTGGGGTGTCTACTTTCTAAAATGGGGTCATTTGGGGGGGTTTGTGCTATTTTGGCATTTTATGGCCTTCGAAACTGTGATAGGTAGTGAGGAGTAAAATCAAAAATTTGCGCCCTTAGAAATCCTGAAGGCGGTGCTTGGTTTTCGGGGGCCCATACGCAGCTAGGCTCCCAAAAAGTCCCACACATGTGGTATCCCCGTACTCAGGAGAAGCAGCAAAATGTATTTTGGGGTGCAATTCCACATATAACCATGGCATGTGTGAGCAATATATCATTTAGTGACAACTTTTTGTAATTTTTTTTTTGTCATTATTCAATCACTTGAGACAAAAAAAAAAATATTCAATGGGCTCAACATGCCTCTCAGCAATTTCCTTGGGATGTCTACTTCTCAAAATGGGGTCATTTGGGTGGGGTTTTGTACTGCCCTGCCATTTTAGCACCTCAATAAATGAGTCATAAATTAAAAGCTGTGTAAATTCCAGAAAATGTACCCTAGTTTGTAGACGCTATAACTTTTGCGCAAACCAATAAATATACGCTTATTGACATTTTTTTACTAAAGACATGTGGCTGAATACATTTTGGCCTAAATGTATGACTAAAATTGAGTTTATTCGATTTTTCTTATAACAAAAAGTAGAAAATATCATTTTTTTTCAAAATTTTTGGTCTTTTTCCGTTTATATCGCAAAAAATTAAAATCGCAGAGGCAATCAAATACCATTAAAAGAAAGCTCTATTTGTGGAAAGAAAAGGACGCAAATTTCGTTTGGGTACAACATTGCATGTCCGCACAATTTACAGTTAAAGCAGCGCAGTGTAAAATTCTGAAATCACCTCTGGTCCTTTAGCTACCAAATGGGCCGGGGCTTAAGTGGTTAAGGAAAAACCTATATGTAAAGCTTATGCATTGCTTCATGTGCACCATCTAGTGGTTAAAAAAGAGAACTACCGAAATAATGTTTGTATTAAAGAATGGCATTGGCAATATGAGTATTGCACAGTTAAAGTGTACCATAAAGATCATTATCTATGACACGGAATAACAGGAATATATATGTTATTAAAATATAACAATGGTCATTGTGTAACTACGGTTTAAAATACTTCAGTTAAAATCTGTATTATATATTGTTAATAGTTATAAACATGTGATTATAAAAATGTAAAAGATGTATTGTTATGTAAAAGTAAAACTATCTCCAGCCATAAAACCCAGTGGTCTTGTCTCATGCTGTTTGTGTGATTCTTTGCAGTCCACGCCAAGCTGATCGCCTTATCTCATCACGTCTACAATTATCGGCTCTCTTAATTCACATTTTGAGGCCGGTAACATTTTGGGGGCTCGTCCAGGATTCGTTGTGTTACCAGTGAGAGGGAAGCGCAAGACAAGCGTGAGCCTACTACAGAGCTACAAGGAGAGTCGTGAGTGTCGTCTGCCTTGTGAGTGGAAGTCTTCAGAGTGCAACAGATATGGCGTCTCCTCGTCGTGCGCTGATGTGGGATATCCGGAAACAACTTCATCTGCTTAGTGAAGAACAGCTGCATAGCCTCGCTATTACGCTGGAAGATGAAAGAGACGTGGACGTTCCATCAGTGACTAGTACCAATGAAATGGAACTCGTTGAATTTATTGAAGACTACTTGAGAAGTGATCAGCTGGAGAAGTTAGAAGATCAAGGCATGTCTTACCTACTCATCATCCAAGACAAGATCAATGAACTAAAACTTAACAAGGAAAGTACACCAACTGTGGACATTGCAACCGCAAAAAAATAAATAAGTAGTGGGACTGCAAGGACTGAACAGGTATCGGAGGTGGTGAGATTAACTGACGTTGTTGATTTATTGCCACGTAGAGAATTCAAAATGCATGGTGGTGTAATTTCAGATCATGGTTCGGACATTAGTTACAGTAGCGCGTGCAGACAAATTGACGAGGGTCTAACACAAAAATTCCCTGAATCTGAAATTATACGCATTGTGTTGAGAATAATCAAACCTGGTCATTTTAAAGATATGTTGACTGACAAAGATGATCTTACTGTTGCTGAATTGAAAAGGTTTTTGAAGTCACATATGAGAGAACAAAGTGGTACAGGCATACCCCACTTTTAAGTACACAACGGGACCAGAGCATGTATGTAAAACGAAAATGTACTTAAAGTGAAGCAATACATTTTTTCACTTCTAGGCTGTAGTGAGGGAGTCAGGGGCTGTAGTGGGGGTGCCAGGGGCTGTTATGGGGCGTCAGGGGCTGTAGTGGGGGTGTCAGGGAAACACTCACATGTAATTAGGCTCATCTGATGCAAGGGGGGGCCCACTCCAATCCATCCCCCAGACATCGCGCTGTGCACAGGAGGTGGGGCGGCGGCCAGGAAACAGGAAGAGCACACTGGAATAGGGTAGGCTACATGCTCAGAGCTTAAGTTCCTTCTACTGCGGCTGATGGTGCAGGAATGTTTGTCTTGTGAGGCACTTTATGTACACTCGCGGGTATGTCCGTACTCGCGAGTGTACGTAAAGTGAGTGTCCGTAAAGCGGGGTATGCCTGTAATGAGTTATTTCAGGACCTTAGCAATGCTACCCAGCAAGAAAGAGAAACAGCACAACAATTTGTTTACAGGCTAGTGAGGTTAAAACAAAAAGTTCTGTCCACATCACAACATGATAGGCGAGAGCTTAACTATGACAAAAAACTGGTGCAAGGCATATTCCTTCATACACTGTATCAGGGACTAAACGAAAAAAACTCTAATGTTAGACGAGATATCAAGCCTTACGTGTCTGATTTGACAGTAACGGATGACTTTATCATAGAGCAGGTCACCAGATCAGTTGATGAGGAAACAGAAAGACAGAGATGCTTAAACAGTGCACCTAAACATAAACCTCTTACTGTTCATTCATCACAGACACCAGGTAATAGTGAAAAAGACACCTTGCAAAAGAGAGTTGAGGAAGATGCTAGAGCAAATCACACTGCATTAACGGAACTAACAACACAGGTTTCTGCTCTCACAAAGAACCTGGAAAAGATGATGAAGCAAACTCCTGTTGTTGGAAACCAAAGGACTAAGCCACTAACCAATGTTCAAGTTCCAGATACAGCTCACTGCAAACCCAGGTGTGATGATTGCATTAAACGAGAGAGTCAGAACTGCTACCACTGTTTCTACTGTGGTTGAACAGGACACAGAGCGGTTGATTGCTTGAAGAAAAGAAGGCAGTTGGGAAACGACAGACGGTCACTGGGAAGGGACAACCAGTGACCACCTCAAATGATCTGTCCCGTGCGAAGGTAAACAGGGTATTCACCCACCGGTCAACTAGAACACTCCCAAAAGAGAAGGGATTCTCCAAACAACACGTAGCACAATTAATTGGAGGAAAATGCCTACTGTCATGCCAGATGAATGGTGTTCCGGTTGACATGTTGATGGACACAGGAGCTCAGGTCAGCATTGTCGGGAAGGCATGGTTAGAAAAGTTTCTACCCAGTGTCTCCATTAGGCACATACAAGATTTACTTTGTGATGACAACTTATCTATTACAGCTGCAAATGGTTCTATCATTCCATTCATCGGATGGATTGAAGTCTGCCTGGAATTCGAAAGTAGTGGACATGGAAACTCAGCCATCTATGTGCCAATGCTGGTGAGTGACTGCTGTAATGGCAATCCAATTCTTGGGTTTAATGTGATCGAAGAATTGATCAGAGAAAACCGTGACCGACCAAACAGCACCCAAAACCTGACTATCTTGCTGAGTGAAGCTATGAAAGTAAGACAGAGAGTAGCGAATAACATTGTCAATGCTGTCAGTCAAGCAACTGACCCAGGAGAAATATCCGATAGTCGTATGGTCAAAGTGGGGAAGAAGGGACTCCAGATTAAAGGAGGCGAGATCTGTGAAGTCAAATGCAGAATTAGAGCATGGCCGAAAGGAGGAATCATGCCATTTGAACCACTTCCAGAATATCCAGTTGAGGAAGGACTTGAACTATTTCCTTCAGTGGTAGATGTGCCAAATGGGTTCTCTAAACTGGTGAAGATACCTATACTGAACCGTGCTCAACATGACATCTATCTTCCGTCCAGAACAGTATTGGGTACCATTTCTCCAGCAGCTGAAATTCTACCATGGTCTCCAAACAAAGACGATGGAAAGGGAATTGACCAGAAGAAAAGGGCGTTTCATGTAAACCAGTTGAATCAAGTGGACACTGGAAATCAGCTATCCACTAACAAATCTGTTAAGTGGCACCCACCTGTCAATTTGGAAGATCTCTCAGAAGAAGAACAGGAGATAGCGAGACAAATGTTATATGACAAATCAGATGTCTTTGCTTGAGATGAGGGAGACATAGGATGCATTCCTAACCTGAAATTGAGGATAAATCTGAAAGATGAAACTCCTGTCCAGAAACGCTACAATTCGATACCGAAACCCCTATACAAGGAAGTGAAAGAATATATCCAAAACCTTCTTGACCGAGGTTGGGTAACAAAATCTTCTTCCGCATACTCATCACCGATTGTCTGTGTTCGAAAGAAGGACAGTAGCCTACGACTATGTTTTGACTTTAGGGAGTTAAACCGAAAGACTATCCCAGATAGACATCCACTACCCAGAATACAAGATCTGCTGGATAGCTTAGGAGGATTTATATGGTTCTCAATCCTGGACCAGGGTAGTGCGTATCATCAAGGCTTTGTGCATGAAGACTCCAGACATCTGACGGCTTTTAGCACCCCCTGGGGACTCCTGGAGTGGAATCGTATTCCATTCGGATTAACTAATGCCCCAGCAGCTTTTCAGCGATGCATGGAAAATGTACTAGAGGGCATCAGAGATAAATGTTGTTCTCCATACCTGGATGACGTACTTTGCTACTCCAAAACTTTTCAGGAGCATGTCAATGATATTAGGCAAGTGCTTAGTCAAATGTGCGAGCATGGTATCAAACTTAGACCGCAGAAGTGTGAACTATTTAAACGTCAGATTCGATACCTTGGAGGAATGGTGTCAGAAGAAGGCATAAAAATTTACCCAAAAGATCTTGAAGCGGTATTACATTTGAAAAGGGAAGAACAAAAAACAGTGGGAGGAGTCAGATCTTTGTTAGGATTCCTGAGCTACTACAGGTCCTTCATTCAAGATTTCGCTCGACTTGCTAAACCACTGTATGAACTTTTGCAGAACACTGAGAAAGAATCTGCTACATCCATTACCAAAAACAATCGAGGGGAACCTACAAAGAAAAACGGGAACAAAACACAAGTGCCATCTAAAACCACAGATTCAATGGACACCCAAACATCAAGCTGTAGTATCCAGACTGGTGGACATGCTAACCAATCCACCAATACTAGCATACCCTGATTTTGACCTACCCTTCGTATTACACACTGATGCTTCCAATGAAGGCCTAGGTGCTGTACTGTACCAACGACAAGGAGAAAAACTTAGTGTTATCGGGTTTGGCTCCAGAACATTGACTCCAGCAATTACCATCTTCACTCTGGTAAACTTGAGTTTTTAGCTCTCAAGTGGGCAGTCTGTGACAAATTCAGAGATTACTTGTACTACGCTCCAAAATTCACAGTCTACACAGACAACAACCCATTGACATATGTATTGAGTACTGCCAGACTGAATGCTGTGGGTCATCGCTGGGTTGGCGAGTTGGCCGATTTCCACTTTGGTATCAAGTACAGGCCAGGTAAACAGAATGCAGACGCGGATACACTGTCACAATTTCTGGTGGAACTCACAAAGAATCTGAGTGAGTACACAGAGCTTGTACCATCTGAGGTTGTGTCAGCTATGTGGCAAGGGAGCAAAGCTGTCGACGAAGAAGAGGCACTATGGGTGGCTTCATTGACTTTTCACTCAGAAAGTGATGTGGCCGAAGAATTGCTGAAAGGACAGACAATCTGCCCAATGACTCAGGAGAACATCAGAGCATTAAAACAAGACGATACCAACATTAGAGAAGTTGTCTGGCTTAAGGAGAACGACTGGATTCCAAACCACAAAGAAAAGGAGAGTATGACCAGTAAAACAAGACGTTTGATACATGAATGGAACAAACTCAGAGTTGATGAAGGAATCCTCTACCGACACGCTGGAACCCGAAAACAGCTAGTCCTACCAGAAAAGCTAAAACCATTGGTCTTAAAAAATCTTCATGATGACATGGGTCACATTGGTACTGACAAGGTAACCCACCTAGCACGTGAACGATTTTACTGGCCATTTATGCAAAGAGACATTGATGAATATGTGCTGAAGAAGTGCAACTGCATCAAACAAAAGCGTCCAAATATCACCGAAAGAGCACCTATGGGTTCGATTACTACCAGTTCACCCTTGGAGTTAGTATCCATTGATTATCTTCACTTGGAAAAAAGCAAGGTAGGTTATGAGTATATACTTGTAATAGTTGACCACTTCACACGCTTTGCACAAGCGTATCCCACTAAGAACAAATCTGGAAAAACGGCGGCAGAAAAGATCTTTCAAGATTTCATACCACGTTTTGGCTATCCAGAGAAACTCCACCATGACTAAGGAAGAGAATTTAAAAACAACTTGTTTCAGACATTGCAACGATTGGCAGGGATTTCTCATTCAAGAACTACTCCGTACCATCCACAGGGTAACCCAGTGGAGAGACTGAACCGTACTTTGTTACAGATGCTTCGCACCTTAGAGGAAGCGAAAAAGTCAGATTGGAAAGAATATCTTCCACATATGGTTCATACATACAATTGCACCAGGCATGAAGCCACAGGATACTCGCCATTCTTTCTATTGCATGGAAGATCTCCTCGTTTGCCTATTGACCTAATGCTCAACCTAAATTTGGAAAAGGAATCAGAAAGTCAACCAACATTTACTCAAAAATGGGCATCCAGAATGCAAGAAGCTTACAAAATCGCATCCGAGAATAGCCAAAAATCATCTGCTAAAGGGAAGAAGTACTATGACAAGAAGATAAAAGGAGCACCTCTTCAACCGGGTGATAGGGTCTTAGTACGAAATCTCTCTGAAAAAGGAGGACCTGGTAAACTTCGTTCATACTGGGAAGAATCAGTACACAAAGTGGTAGAAAGAATCAAAGATGGGCCTGTGTACAAAATTCAGCCTAAAAGTGGTAAAAAGACTACTCGAGTGCTGCACAGAAATCTTTTACTACCAGTAAATGACCTACCAATTGAAGGACACATTCCAAGAGTACCAATGAAACAAAGACAATTAAGTAACAGAAAGGAGACCAGACTGGATCTGGACCAAGAGGAGGAATGTTCAGATGAAGAAAGATGGTATTATCCTTATATACCAGAGACTACAGAAAGTCATGATCGTGTTGTGTCTCAACAAAACTCTCAAAACGTACAGAAAATCCCTTTAAGAGGTTCTGCTGAAGAGTTCTATCCTACAACTACCACACCCAATCTTGAACAAGAACTAAATGATGGAACATTAGTTGGCGACCAAATCTGGGCTACAGACATGGTGAGACTAGACACTGCAGAATTACCTTCATCAAGTCAAGACTTACCTGTGAGCCAAGATATGCAAATGAAGAATGATGTTGATGGAGATGACTCAACTCCTGTCAGAAGATCTACCAGACAAGCTAAGCCTAAAGAGATCTTTACATATGACACACTAGGTCAGCCAAGATACATACCAAGTCAGATTCACACCGTACAAACTCCTACAATGCTAGCTACTCCCATGACATGCCAGGTAGTTAACATAGCTCCTTGGTGGCAACAAGTACCTATCTGGGTTACTTAAATCACTAAACAGTGTTCAGAGAACAATTGCGTATAATGTCGGGAGCCATTAACTGAAGGAGGGGAGAGTGTGACGGACTGGGGTTTATATGGTCACAAAACAGATACCCCAAAGCAAAGTACATATTCATTTATTTAATTTTATTTCTAGCAAAGAAATACCTTCCTGCTATTCTATCAAGAACCAGTAGATGGCAGAGAAGGTACACAAACAGAGTTTATATAAGGCCACCCACCATGTGACTGGAGTCAAACTATCTCCAGCCATAAAACCCAGTGGTCTTGTCTCATGCTGTTTGTGTGATTCTTTGCAGGTATGTACTCTAAATCGTTCCTAATCTGCATTAAACTATAATAGAAAGATTCTTAGACATCTGGAGCAGATGCAGGGAAAGTTCCAGCAGACTGTATGCTATAGTGTTACTGATATTATAAGTTTAGAACAGCATGTGTGAGAAACAAGTGAAAAGGGCATAAAAACATGAAAATACTGCATTAGTCAGAATAAATGTCTATTAGAAGCACTAAACCGTTCTAAATAGGAATATTGAAACCTGGTTTATGCAAGTTCCATAAAGTTAGAAAAGCACATGTTGAAAACTGATATTCTTAAGGAAAAACCTATATGTAAAGCTTATGCATTGCTTCATGTGCACCATCTAGTGGTTAAAAAGAGAACTACCTAAATAATGTTTGTATTAAAGAATGGCATTGGCAATATGAGTATTGCACAGTTAAAGTGTACCATAAAGATCATTATCTATGACACGGAATAACAGGAATATATATGTTATTAAAATATAACAATGGTCATTGTGTAACTACGGTTTAAAATACTTCAGTTAAAATCTGTATTATATTTTGTTAATAGTTATAAACATGTGATTATAAAAATGTAAAAGATGTATTGTTATGTTAAAGTAAAACTATCTCCAGCCATAAAACCCAGTGGTCTTGTCTCATGCTGTTTGTGTGATTCTTTGCAGTCCACGCCAAGCTGATCGCCTTATCTCATCACGTCTACAATTATCGGCTCTCTTAATTCACATTTTGAGACCGGTAACAAAGGCACTGTACATAATACAAGGGATAAAGAGAATGGAGTTATTTGAAGTCAAAAACTGTGTCTACCTATCTATTTGGCCCAGTATGTACTGTGTTGTCAGAAAGGCTGCTATCGCTCCTCTAAAATTCTAGCTACTTGGCTGTTTCTACTGTCTCAATCATTCTTAAATCACAAACCTGATGCATGCACGTAGGTTGGACATTTTGAGTTAGCATTCTTGATCTGCATACCTTTTCCAGATCACTAACTGAAAATATTAAGGTTATTGGATCAGCATGATAGCAACTAATAGTTTCAGAAGGGGAGATCTGCAATGGCAGCCTTTTTATTTATCTCAGTGCAGGTTTGATATACAGTTTATGAGTACCCAGGCGCAGACCCCTCCTGTTTTGTCCACGACACATGATAACAACATTCTGATCTCAAACTTTTTTGGACTAGATAATTAAAATCTGGTAATAGCAAAAAAGATAGACTGACTGACAAGCTAGCTAACAATATGCCAGTCTACCTAAAAACATAGGACAGCAAAATAGCTAAGTCCTATACTCCAGAAGTAAACAAAATGGAGGTTTGGTCTACAAATAATCTCCACAAATATTTTTGGGGATTTCTTTAATCTATTTACATGAAATTCATTCTATTGAGCTCAGTTCAGGTTCAAATCACAGTCAATCCGGTTTTGGACATGAGTCTATGCCTTGATACGGTCTGTTCTTAAAGTCTCTCTGGCTTGTAACCCCTGGGAGACCCTGCTACACGAAAAAATCTTGTCCTTCTCAATGGACCAGAGGAGGCTGGTGGTGTTAGTGTTCCTGGCTGCCTGGCAAACCCTCGCCCGAGCATGGTTTGTAAAATAGAGACTCATGGGCATTATGGTGCACAATAAGCCTACATCTATCTTAGAAGAAACACATGCCCAGTATTCCAAAGTTTGGAGTCCTTGGACTGATTACAATACTCAGACAAATATAGATTGTAAC
Source organism: Rana muscosa (assembly GCA_029206835.1). Taxonomy (NCBI): domain Eukaryota; kingdom Metazoa; phylum Chordata; class Amphibia; order Anura; family Ranidae; genus Rana; species Rana muscosa. The sequence continues at coordinate 921,833,678 of CM055118.1, forward strand.
TTGCTCTCTTTGTGAACCATCTTGGTTACGAGTAATGTGGCCCCCACCGGTTGGACCACGGGGTCCCCGCCCCCTCCAACTTTTTTCTTCTCTTTTCTCCCAGGCAGGTTTCCCCACGTTTCTCTGTTTCTAACTCTTCACAGATGATGGGTGAACTCATTTTTCCCTATCCCAACCCACCTCATTTGCTTTGAAGATTGCAAGAGTCAGTGGACCTTCACTTCTTACTATTTAACAATGCTAGAGAAGAGTATTCGACTTTTCTATGATCCTTATGCTAGCTACTCTGCTGTTTTCTAAATTTCATCCTAGCTGGTTTCCTTTGGTAGCGTACTATGATCTACATATTGCAAGTCTTACTTTGATTATTCATGTGTACTATCATATTGTACTACTACTTCCTGTTCACAGTTATTCTTGTAATTTCTTGGAAAAACTCAATAAATCTTTAGTGCAATAAATCACATTGAAACATCAGTACAATAGAGGACACTTATATAGGGTCCCAATATAAAATAGGGAGTATCTCTGGTATACGAATGCCACAAGGGATTGTATACAGGATGGCAAATATGGTGTAGCTGCGCTTGTGGTAAAAAAAATGTTGAATTCAAACAAAAAGTGGCTAGCACATTAGATCAGTGTTTCTCAACTCCAGTCCTCAAGGCGCCCCAACAGGTGATGTTTTCAGGCTCTCCATTGTTTTGCACAGGTTATTTGATCAGTTTAACTGCTTTAGTAATTCCCACAGCTGTTTCATCTGAGGGAAATCCTGAAAACATGACCTGTTGGGGCGCCTTGAGGACTGGAGTTGAGAAACACTGCATTAGATACACAATACAAAATATGTTTATTATTTTGTTTGCTTGAATGTATGCAGGAGGCTATATACTGAACATTATAGGGAACATCTGGATATCACAGCACAACAGGAGGTTAATGATTTACCTCTAATGAAGCAACAGTAAGGGCAATTTCCCATCACAATTTCAGTGCATGCAAGCAGAATATAAGGCCTACTGAACATAAGACATTGTGCTCTCCAGAAGATAATACATATTTGAGAATTCAGTGTGTACAAAATGTTGGACTGCACAGTGTGTGCTATACCTCGGATATAAATAAAGCACTTAGAAGAACAGGATGTGTACATAGCTGGGTATAGTAAAATCAATTGGCCTGTACAGCAAATGTGCAATTGATGCCAGAGAGGAGTTACTCAATAAGTCTTTCAACGTTATATAATGGCATAATCCTTGTTACTATTATTGAGCCCTAGCCCAATATTTACATGTGACCAGGAGTATCTCTTCCACATAGGAAGGATGACTGCATTTCTAATATAAATGAAAACCCTCTTATTCCGGGAATACAAACAGAGCCCTGTTTACTGTAGGGTGATTAGTGCTGAACTGCTGCAATGTACCCTGGCAACGTTGAAGGCATAAAACACCTTACATCGTATTCTATTGGGATAGCACCTCGTAGTACGTTTTTCACATTATGTAAACAGGATACAGACAAGGGGGGAACATGTTCAGAAATAAAAAATGTAAATATTCAGTTTGGAAATTTTCAAATTCACAACTAGAGTCAGAGATTCTTTTTCTGTAACCTCTCTCTCTCGTTCTCTTTACAGGAAAATTATATTTAGTTGCGAGTAATATTAGAACAAAATATATTTAAACCAGTTGAATAGCATTTCTATGTTTTAGGTTCCCATCTATGTGGGTGCGGGACTGTGTGCAAATCACATGCTTTCCCACACCCGCAGCAAAAATGCGCTGCTGTTGGCAGACGTACAGAGCTGCCATTAGTTCCTAATGGCATCCCCACGCATTGGAAACTGCAGTGGGTTTTCCTGCGACTGTGATTTTAGAAAAGGTACATGGACCTTTTCTCTGCAATTCCCACAGATATAGCAGCCCATCCAAATGAACGGGCCGCTGTGTCCAGGCAAATGTGGCAACAAGGAAACCTCAATAGTGTGAACGTAGTCTTCTCAGTCGATAACCAGTACTATAGAAGGGACGGACTGCACCTAAATGAGGAGGGTTCAGATCAGCTGGGAAGGAAGATGGGCAAAAAGTTAGAGGGGTTTTTAAACTAGGCGACGGGGGGGGGGGGTCAGAGATAGAGATAGTCAGCGTGGAACATATTCCAAAGGGTAGTAATAGGGGCATTAGTGGTAGGGTAACCAAAGCACATGAACCCAAGGTAAGTATAGTAGCAAGTCCTAGTTGCAATCTCGGAACACCCAAGAGGATAGTATGGAGAAGAACCCAATATTCACGGTATATAAATTGCTGTTGGTAGTCACCACATACCTAATAGAATATGGAAAAGGACAAAAAATAACTTGATATGGGACTTTGTAAGTGACTAGAAACAGGAGTAATTATATATAAAAGTATAAATTTATTGGATATCGTACAAAATATTTCATGGATTAAAAACACATATGGAGTATACAAATCCAGACAATACTTTCTTTTGATGGAAAAGACTCTAGGTCAGACCCAACAGCCATTTCGGTTTTGTACCCTTCTTCAGGGATTTTACAGACGTTTGAGATCAATAATGTCTAGTGAGAAAACACATTCTGTTAGGATAACAATTATTCTATACATCAAAAAATTTCATTATCAGAGTATTACATATACATGATTTAACAATGAAAAAAGACTCTAAAGCCCTGTACACACGATCGGATTTCCTATGGATTCTAATCCGATGGATTTTTCCATCGGAAATCCGATGAAGCTGACTTCCATCAGTCTTGCCTACACACCATCAGTCAAAAATCTGACCGTCCCAAACGCCGTGATGTAAAACACTCCGACAAGCCGAGAAAAATTAAGTTCAATGCTTCTGAGCATGCGTCGACTTGATTCTGAGCATGCGTGGGTTTTTTGTCAGATGGAGTTCCACACAGATAATCGGAATTTGCTATCGTTTTTTTTTTCCCATCGGATACATTTAAAACATGTTCTATTTTTTCTCACCGATGAAAAAAAGACCGATGGGGCCCATACACGATCGGTTTGTCCGATGAGAAAAGTCCATCGCACTGTTTTACATTTTTACACGGCATTACATTGCTGGAGGATTTATATTAGTATTCCATATGTCCAAGAGACAACGCGTGCTTGACTCAAGATGAAAAAAAGAAGAGAGAATTCTCCCGGCTCAAAGAGCAAACCAGTGACCTCCAACGAGGGTCCCCACTATATGTGGGCGGAAAAGATCGTCAGCAGCTCACCATCTAAAATTATGTGAATATAAGGAAAGACAAATTCCCTATGAAATATCCCTCCTACATGATTCAAAAGTATGGTTTATAAAGAGGATGCTTACAAAAACAGGGTACCTACAAATATAGTAAATCAGCAAATATGCAGGAGGGGGAGGTACAGGGGGAAAGGTCACCGTACACCAGAGTACATGATCCGATTTGAATATACTGATACAAGCCATCCAAATTAGAAAGTGGAGTTTGGAATCCTCCCACTTCAAAGGGGTATACCTAAGGGAGCAAAAAACAGCATAAGGTTTGTGTAAAAATTGGGGGTAAATACCCCGAACATTGCCACAAAGAGCATGGACAAGGGGGGGGGAGGGACCGCCACTGTACCTGTAGAATGGAGAGAGCATGGAATTCCGCCACACGAGTCAAACACGTCAGTGTATTCATAGCCGCCGAAGCCTTAAGTAGTGTGGTTTAAATGCCCGCGCATGCGCCGAAAGAATTGCCGGGCGTAATGACGTCATCGCGACCACGTTGCATGATGTTGACGCGTCAATGTCTATGGTAAACAAAGCGTCATCCCAGAGGGCGCAATGTGTACTGCACCCGAGCAGGGAGACATTGAACAACATCAAAGTGTGATATCACTGAAAGGGAAATCCCGGCAATCAAAGACACAAGTTGGCCATATATACTAGAAAGACAAATGTCAGACATATTGCAGAATCGGTCAGTTAGAAGCAATAATAATGGGAAAAAAGCAGGAAAACACAAATTATATGCTTAAGCAAAAAAAAATGTGTATAATCAGTGTCCTTAAAAAGAGAGGACATGTATTATCCTGCAATAACGGCTGAAGTATAAAATATAATATAACTAAAGAGACAAGGATTGGGCCCCCCGCATCTAAAGCGCCAGCAGCCACCCCAAAGTGGTGACAGCCGGCGGCAAACACGCGCCGGCGCAACTTCACAGTAATGACTGTGATAAAGAAAGGGGGACATCTCCGCCAAAACAAAGAATTGATGGCAAGGGTGCCCCCCCGGGTGCGCCGTGTGGAGGGCACTAGATGATCCACGAGCCAGGAGGATATTTCACATGCGTGACATCAGGACACATGGGATATCAAAAAGGACAAGGTTACATTATAAACACAGAATAACAGAACCAAAGAGAACATAGCAGTCAATTAGACAAATCAGGGAAAGACAAATAAAAGGATAAAAAAAGATTAGATTGAAAATTTATTTTAAATAAAATTCTAAACCCATATTTTCTTTTACAATAATGTAACAAGAGGGTAGTAGTGTTCATAGTACCATCTTAAAAATGAAAATTACTAATTAGATTATTCTTCCCATTCCCCAGAGGAAAAACCTTCAAGGATGGGGCGATGCGTGTGCCCGGCGGCCGCGATGGCCGCCGGGCACCCGCGATTGCCCAGTAACCGAGCAGGACCATGGATCTGTGTGTGTAAACACACAGATCCATGTCCTGTCAGGGAGAGGAGACCGATGGTGTGTCCCTTGTACATAGGGAGTAGGGACACTGATCAGTCACCTCCCACAGTCAGTCCCATCCCCTCACAGTAAGAATCACTCCCTAGGGAACACATTTAACCCCTTGATCACCCACTAGTGTTAACCCCTTCCCTGCCAGTCATATTTATACAATAATCAATGCATTTTTTAAGTAGGGATCGCTGTATAAATGTGAATGGTCCCAAAAATGTGTCAAAAGTGTCCGATGTGTCTGCCGCAATATCGCAGTCACGATAAAAATCGCTGATCGCCGCCATTACTAGTAAAAATAAATAAATAATAAAAATGCTATAAATCTATCCCCTATTTTGTAGCCGCTATAACTTTTGCGCAAACCAATTAATTTACGCTTATTGCAATTTTTTTTATCAAAAATATGTAGAAGAATACATATCGGTCTAAACTGAGGAAAAAAATTGTTTAAAAAAAAAGGATATTTATTATAGCAAAAAGTAAAAAATATTGTGTTTTTTTCAAACTTGTCCCTCTTCTTTTGTTTATAGCGCAAGAAATAAAAACCGCAGAGGTGATCAAATACCACTAAAAGAAAGCTCTATTTGTGGGGAAAAAATGATTAAAAATTCATTTGGGTACAGTGTTGCATAACTACGCAATTGTCATTCAAATTGTGACAGCGCTGAAAGCTGAAAAATGGCTTGGGCAGGAAGGGGGTGAAAGTGCCCTGTATTGAAGTGGTTAAGGAAATTTGCTCCAGAACTTAATGAATGTGGTAAGATTTCAGTTTGCAAAGAATACCCAATCACTTGCAGGTAAAATTGATAAAACAGAATTTGTGCTTGCATATGATTGGAAGATAGAAGTCACCTCATTCACTAATAGAAAGGAGGGGATTCCGGTGCTCCAAGTGATGTGATGCCTTTGTAAATAATGTAATAGTGGCTCTGATGGCACATCTAAGTTAGTCAGTATATTAAAAACAAAAAGGAGGCATCCATCCTCAGAGGGTGTCCATTACCTCTGTCAGCAAAAAGTATAAGAAGAGGGGGGGGGAGGCGCCAACTGAAATAATCCTACTGTTATTTAAAATGTCAGTGTAGTGTGTACACTTACAGGTTCATTGGATGATGATGTCCATCGGGGATGGAGGTATCCTGGGGTAGGAAATATAAAGGGTCATCTGTGTGTCAGTGGTTCGTAGGGAAGCCTCAGATCCGCATCCGTTTTTCTATGCAGAAATGGGAAGCTGCAGTCATTGTTGCTGCTCAGCCTGGAGCGGGTCCTGTGGCCATAAGGAAGAAGCTGGGGCTGAGGTCACGAGTCACGGGATCATTTCTGAGGGAGGACTTCCACAGAGTGAGAAGGCCAGTAGAAGGAGCTGTGAGCCCCGAGCACGTAGCCTGCCTATCCAACCCTTCTCACTCTGTGGAAGTCCTACCCGGGAAGTGGACCCGTGACCTCAGCCCCAGCTTCTTCTTGATGGCCACAGGATCTGCTCCAGGCTGAGCAGCAACAATGACCGCAGCTTCCCATCTCTGCATAGAAAAATGGATCCGGATCTGAGGCTTCCCTGTCAGAATACAATAACACAGTTAGGAGGATTTCCCCATCCACTTCAAATGTGTGGATGGGGAAATCAGTTCAGTATTTTTCTTTCAACCTGCTTGTTGAAGGAAAAAAACTGACTCATCTATGGCCGGCCTTAGACCCATTTCACACAGGCACTGTCAGTTTAGCCACGGTGAAAACGTATCAGTTCTTATCCGTTGGTTCATCCGTCGTAAGTTCCGTTAATCTCCATTTACATCTGTCTTCCGTTCCATCAACATCCGTTTACATCCCTTAATTTACTCGTTTACATCCGTTTTTGCATCCGTTTTGATCTGTTTACAGTAGTTTCTGTGGCTTTGATGACATTACCTAGAAAGCATTGCACCTCTCTGCATTGCAGTTTTCAGTGTGTGACTTGTCCTTGCTGTGTCCTTGGTTTGTCCTTGTCCTTGTGTGTGCTATCTGCGCTGTGCAATGGATTCCAACAACTTTTGGGACAGCATGACATTGTTTGTCATATTTGCCTATATGTGGAGAAAAGAGAGCAGGAAAAAGCAGATTGTGGCTAGGAGACGTTGTCGATTTTGGACCCATCCCATGCTACTGAATCGGCCTTCTGAAGGGTTTGTGGCTCTGCACTAGGGATGAGCCGAACACCCCCCGGTTTGGTTCACAGCAAAACATGCGAACAGGCAAAAAATTTGTTCGAAGACGCGAACACCGTTAAAGTCTATGAAACAGTCCCTGCACAAAATGTCATTTCTAAAGGAAAAAAAGTAATTTAAAACTACTGGCGGCTATAATGAATTGTCAGGTCCCGGCAATACAGATAAAAGTCATTGAAAAAAATGGCATGGGTCCCCCCCCCCCAGTCCATTACAAGGCCCTTTGGGTCTGGTATGAATATTAAGAGAAACCCCGAACCAAAATGAAAAAAAAATTGCGTGGAGGTCCCCCCAAATTCCATACCAGGCACTTCAGGTCTGGTATGGATATTAAGGGGAACCCTGCGCCAATTTTAAAAAAATGGTGTAGGGGTCCCCCTCAAAATCCATACCAGACCCTTCAGGTCTGGTATGGATTTTAAGGGGAACCCCACACAAAAATAAAAAAAATGGCGTGGGGTTCCCCCCAAAAAAACATACCAGACCCTTATCTAAACACGCAACCTGGCAGGCCGCAGGAAAAGAGGGGGGACGAGAGAGTGCCCCCCCTCCTGAACTGTACCAGGCCACATGCCCTCAACATGGGGAGAATGTCCCCATGTTGATGGGGACAAGGGCCTCATTCCCACAACCCTTGCCCGGTGGTTGTGGGGGTCTGCGGGTGGGGGGCTTATCGGAATCTGGAAACCCCCTTTAACAAAGGGGACCCCCAGATCCCGGCCCCCCTATGTGAATTGGTAATGGGGTATCCCTACCATTTCACAAAAAAAGTGTAAAAAATTGAAAAAAGCACACAGACACAGCTTGGGACAAGTCCTTTATTAAAAAAGAAAAAAAAATTCAGCGATGTAATCCTTCCTCGTCCCAGGATACGGAGAAACACGCCGCCACGACACGATCCATCTCAATGGGAGGCGCCCTCCGAATGATGCGAGACCCGTCGTGACAGCTCTTAAATAGCTGAGGGCCGGGCCACCCGTGACGTGCGCGGGTGACCCCGCCCCCTGTGACACAAGAGGGAAACACCACGGGGTTACCCAGTGACATGCACGTGTGACCCCGCCCCCCTCTGACGCAACGGGGGTTTCCGTGGCATCAGAGGGGGGCGGGGTCACCTGTGACGCCACAGAGAAACTTCCGGAAACCCCTGTTGAGTCAGAGGGGGGCGGGGTCACCCGTACATGTCACTGGGTAACCCCGTTGTGTTTTCCTTTTTGTGTCAGAGGGGGTGGGGTCACCCACGCACATCACGGGTGGCCCCGCCCTCGGCTATATAAGAGTTGTCACGGCGGGTCTCGCATCATTCGGCAGCCGCCTACCATGGAGGCAGAATCGATCGTGGCGGTGTGTATCGTCTGGTCGTGGAAGGATTACATCGCTGGAATTTTTTTTTATTTTTTATTAAAGGCCTTGTCCCAAGCTGTGTCTGTGTTTTTTTTACAATTTTTGTCACTTTTTTGGGTGAAATGGTAGGGGTAGGGGGGGCCGGGATCTGGGGGTCCCCTTTGTTAAAGGGGGATTCCAGATTCTGATAAGCTCCCCTCCCACAGACCCCCACAACCACTGGGAAAGGGTTGTGGGGATGGGGCCCTTGTCCCCATCAACATGGGGACATCCTCCCCATGTTGAGGGCATGTGGCCTGGTACGGTTCAGGGAGGGGGGCACTCTCTCATCCCCCCCTCTTTTCCTGCAGCCTGCCTGGTTGCGTGCTCGGATAAGGGTCTGGTATGGATTTTTGGGGGAACCCACGGCATTTAAAAAAAAAAAATTGGCGCAGGGTTCCCCTTAATATCCATACCAGACCTGAAGGGCCTGGTATGGAATTTGGAGGAACCCCCATGCAATTTTTTTTTAAATTTTGGTTCAGGGTTCCCCTTAATGTTCATACCAGACCCAAAGGGCCTGGTAATGGACTGGGGGGAACCCATGCCGTTCTTTTCAATGACTTTTATCTGTATTGCCAGGACCCGACAATTCATTATGTTCATATACATTTTGTGCAGGGACTGTTCTAAACACGGGAAACTTTACAGGCATACTATAGACACCCCCCAGGTACAAAATTTAAAGGAATATTTCACTTTTATTGTTTCACTTTAAGCATTATTAAAATCACTGCTCCCGAAAAAACAGGCTTTTTTAAACACTTTTTATGACAATAACTTGCATATTAACCTTTAAAACTAGCACTTTTGATTTCTCCCATAGACTTTTAAAGGGTGTTCTGCGACTTTCGAATTTGCCGCGAACACCCCAAATTGTTCGCTATTCGACTCGACTTGACTCGAACATCGGGCTCACCCCTACTCTGCACTATGCTCATCTCCGACAGTATCCTACAAGTTTTTCAACTTCATCAGGATGACCTTAGGCACATTCGACTACTTACTGGACCAGCTGCACCAACGGCTGCAGCGGAGACATATCAACATGAGAAGGTTTGTATCTGCAGATGAACGTCTCTTAGTGACCTTGAGGTAAGATGTCATTAATTTATCAAGTGTCATTTTTTTGTTATGGTTTACTCTGTGTGTGTGTATATATGTATATATAATAAATATTGTATCCATCTTATGTGCCAAAAGAATGTTGTTTTACTTAAAAAGCTAAAAAGATGTTACATTTTTTCTAGGTTTCTTGCAACTGGCCAGTCCTATACCTCTTTAAATCATTATTTTTTACTGGGCATTTCAACTATTTCAGAGATAGTGCACAATACTTTCTTAGCCATATGGGAAGAGCTGTGTCCAGCAGTGATGCCATTACCAGATGGAAACATGTGGCGAAGAATAGCAGATGGATTTTGGAATCAGGCAAACTTTCCAAATTGTATCAGAGCCCTTGTTGGGAAACATATCCGTATCCAAAAGCCACCACGTTCCGAGTCAGGATTTTATAATTACAAAAAATATTTTTCATTGGTCCTCATGGTTATCTGCAATTTTTTCACATTTATCTGCAATAGCAATTATAAATTTATCGCTGTGGACATTGGGGCATATGGCAGCAGTTCTGATTCCAGATTGTTCCGTGAGTCTGTAATGGGTCAATGACTGCGAGAAGGGTGATTCAACATAACATCTGATCAGCCTGTGCCTGGAACTGAAGGACCAGACCTGCCTTTCGTGCTTGTTGCAAATGAGCCCTTCGCACTTTCTCGATATCTGCTTAGGCCTTATGCCAAAAGTAATTTGAATGACAAGAAGAGGATCTTTAACTATCGGCTGAGCCGCGCAAGACCCCTCATTGAATGTACATTTGGAATATTGTCTATTAAATGGCTTGTTTTCCTTGTCAAAAATATTTATTGATTACACAATAAGTACATACATTGGTTATTTATGCAAGGATACAGATAATGATGTTTACATAAAGGTTTTTTAAATGTAAATAATGGATAACATAGAATATTTAAAGACAATTAATTAGATCTTCACTAACTATATAGCCGGTGAGTAGCATTGTATACATGACTACCGTGCCTTAAAGTATAATTAAACTACCGTTATATTAACTACATGAGTTGTGACCTAACAACTTAAACTTATTGTAGTGAAGAACAATATATCTATAATAAATAGGGAGAGTAAAGAAAAGAAAAGAGCAGTGAGAGAGAGAGAAAGTCCACAAGGGCGATCCAAGAACCAGTACGATGTGTAATGATTACCATTTCTTAGGTATATGGGGTTTGCATTGAAGCGATTAATCAGCTACCATGGCAGAAGGACCTCATCATTGAAATCTGGAGGTAAATAGTGTTTTATCCAAGGGAGCCAAAGTTTTTTGAATTTTGGGATTTGGTCCCCGTCAGTGGCTATCATTTTGGCATGTGACATTGTGGTGTTCATTCTATTGCCCCATACACACGATCGTTTTTCATGCCGTTAAAAATGCCATTTTGAAAAATGGCCATTAAAAATGATCGTGTGTAGGCTCCAGAGCATTTTTAACGACGTGAAAAACGATAGTGTGTATGCTTTCACGACGTGAAAAAAAACGCGCATGCTCAGAATCAAGTATGAGACGGGAGCGCTCGTTCTGGTAAAACTAGCGTTCGTAATGGAGATAGCACATTCATTACACAGTAACGGACTGAAAAGCGCGAATCGTCGCTCAACAAACTTTACTAACATGAAGGGTGGCGCCATTCGAACGGAACTTCCCCTTTATAGTGCCGTCGTACGTGTTGAACGTCACTGCGCTTTGCTTGATCGTTTTTTTTAATGATAGTGTGTACGCAAGGCAGGCTTGAGAGGAAACATGAAAAAAAACGAGGAGAAAAACGTCGGTTTAAAAAATGACATTAAAAACGATCGTGTGTACGGGGCATATGAATTGTTTCTGCCAACCCCAAAGTTGGGCAATTCCATGCTTTGGCTATCGTTTGTTTTGCTGCAGTTAGAAGTGAAATAAAAAGATTACATTTAAAAAATGTTAAGCATTCCGGTTTTAGATTAAATAGTGCCGTAAACGGGTCTAGTTGTATCTGTTGCCATTGCAAAGATTTCTTTGCAGAAAGATTGCACTATCGGACACGTCCATCATACATGCAAGTGAGTGCCCAAAATGGCTTGTTTTCCAAACACCGTTGCAACTCAGTCTTGAGAATGCGGAGTTAGTAATTCAGGCCTGCTGTATTCTGCATAATATTGTCTGGGATAAGAGGGCATCGAAGCTGAGGAAGAGTAAAGCCTCGTATACACGTCCGAGTTTCTCGGCAAGAACCAGCAAGAAACTTGCTGGCAGAGCTTTCTTGCCGAGTAAATCGGTCGTGTGTACGCGGCTATCAGGTTTCTCGTCAAGAAAACCGACAAGAATCTCAACGAGAAAAATAGAGAACCTGCTCTCTATTTTCTCGTCGAGATTCTCGTCAGCATGTTTTTCGACGAGAAAAGTGTGTGTGTGTACACTTACCTTTCGCCGTGGAAACCCGCGCATGCTCGAAATGACTTTGACGCATGCGCGGTAGCTTCCTAGGCATAGGTAGGGTGTAGCAAGATGGCGGCGACGGCATCGAATGTGACGAGCGCACGCTCATCGTAGTCGATGACGTCACCGCATTCGCTCCATTCAAAGAACCGCGGGTTCTTTGAATGGAGCGTCTGTACACTCGGCCGGGACAAGTTTCTTGTCCAAGAATCTCGTCAAGAAAAACGACGTGTTTTTTCTTGACGAGATTCTCAGCCGTGTGTACGAGGCCGAAGAGTTCCACCTGCCCTCTGTAATCTGCAAACAGGAACAAAAAAGTCTTCTGGACTGCAGCACTCCAAAGATAAAAGCCTTTATTAAAATAGGAAATCCAAAATGCACACTGTACAACGGTACACAGGTCAAAAAAAAAAAATCTGGCTAACATGTTTCGCACTGTGCTAGTGCTTATTCATAGCCCTCTGTAATCTACAGCAGAGTACGTGCAAGGAGATCCTACATTGCCATGCGGGACCAATTTGCTGACTACTTTCTATCTCCACTAGGAGATGTTCCATGGCAATATCAATATGTGTAATGCAGTGCAAATTTCAATAATTGTACAAAAATTTCCTAAGATGAAAATGACTTAGTTGTGTTATGTTTGCTATTTTTGGTTATTTCATAATGTTTTTTTACTTTTCCAAAAAGTCGGGTTTTAAACACTTAACGACCGCTCACTGTATATATACGTCGTCAGAATGGCATGGACAGGCACAATCACGTACCTGTACGTGCCTGCCTTCGTATAGTTGGGGGGTCCCATCGGACCCCCCTTCTATACAGTGAGCGGTGGTTATCTGTTCGGGAGCGATCCGTGATGAGGGGACGGCCATTCGTTTCCGGCCACCCCCTCGCGATCGCTCCCGGCGAATGAGAATCTTCTTCTGCCTGTGTAATGTAAACACAGGCAGAGGAAGTGATGTCATCTCTCCATGCGGCGGTCTTTTCGATCCGGCGCAAGGAGAGAAGACATCTCACAGTAAGTGCACCAACACTACACTTACACCAGTACATGTAGGCACACTTTCACCCCCCAGTCACCCCCAGATCACCCCCAGTACCCCCAGTCACTGTGCACCGTTTGTAGTGGTAATTTTTTTACTGATCACTGCAATCAGTGTCATTTGTGACAGTAAAAAGTTGCAGGGCAGTTAGGTTTAGGCCCCTTTAGGTCCAGGGTAGCCCCCTAACCCCCCCCATATAAAGGTTTAACCCCTTGATCGCCCCCCAGGTAACCCTTTCACCCCCTAACGCCAGCGTCATTAAGCGATCGTATTTCCGATCGCTGTATTTAGTGCCGGTGGTGCCCTAGATAGCCAGTTATTTATTTTTAGGTTCGCCGCAGGTTTTAATAGCATCAGGTACCCCCATATATTATTTTAAGCCCCTGATTGCCCCTAGAGTTAACCCTTTCACCAGTGATCACCGTATAAGTGTCACTGGTGACACTGGTTAGCCAGTTAGTTATTTAGTCGTCAGGTTTTTATATAGCGTCAGGTACCCCCATATATAACCTAATAAAGGTTTTAACCCCCTGATTGCCCCTAGTTAACCCTTTCACCAGTGATCACCATATACGTTTTATGGGTGACACTGGTTGGTTAGTTTGCTTTTTATAGCATCAGGGCACCCGCCATATATATAACCCAATAAAGGTTTAATCGCCTAATCGCCCGGCGGCTGATATCAATTAGGTTTTAGCGCCAGAGAGGGTCTGCGTTGCCCCAGGCAGCGTTAGGTTAGTGGCAGTAACGCTAACACCCACGTGCAAAGCATACACCTCCCTTAGTGGTATAGTATCTGAACAGATCAATATCTGATCTGATCAGATCTATACTAGTGTCCCCAGCGGTTTAGGGTTCCCAAAAACGCAGTGTTAGCGGGATCAGCCCAGATACCTGCTAGCACCTGCATTTAGCCCCTTCGGCCAGCCCAGCCCAGCCCAGCCCCCCCCCCCCCCCCAAGTGCAGTATCGATCGATCACTGTAACTTACCAAACACAACACACATAACTGCAGCGTTCGCAGAGACAGTCCTGATCCCTGCGATCGCTAACAGTTTTTTTTTAAGCCTTTGATACATTTGCTGACAGTCAGGTGCTTTTTACCTGTGAATCTTACTAGTGTACCCCTAAATTTAGAGCCCAAAATGGCAAATCGAAGGTACACCAGTAAAGAGGCCTACGAGATTCTGAGCATGACAGATAGTGAAGAGGAGGTCACGCATCTGTCAGATTCAGGCTCAGAATATCTTCCCGTAGAAGACAGTGAAGTCAGCGGCTCCATGTCAGATAGCTCTGACGACGAAGATGAGGTCCCTGCTAAGGTCAGACGTACCCGATCTCGATCTTCTGAGGTTGTTGAGGAGCAAGAACCGCAGGGCTCTCGTATCATGGAGCAGAGTAGTACTAGCGCCGCTATTCCTTCTGGTGAATTGGCAAGCACCAGCGGCCTAGTACAGCCAGGGCGTAATCCAGCACTGCAGTATCACGTGATGACGTGGCGAGTCCCATAAGTGCAGTTCAAGCTGGCGAGGTGGCAAGGACAAGTAGTGTCCTGCTGCCACCAAGAAGAAGACAAAGGCAGGCCCGTCGTGCCCATAGTGCCCTTCCTGCAGAATTCGCCTATCCTGATTGGTTCCCCACCACTTCTGCAGAACCCGTACTTCCCCCATTCACTGCCCAACCCAGTATTCAGGTGGAAACAGCTGATTTTATGCCAATTGATTTTTATTCGCTGTTTTTCACGGAAGATCTCTATAGATCTATTGTGGACTAGAGTAATTTATATGCTGGTCAATTCATCGCCGCTACTCCCCAGTTGCCTTCCATTGCCAAAGATTGGAAACCAATTACGGTTTCCGAATTTAAGACCTTTCTGGGCCTTTCCCTCAACATGGGCACACATAAATTCCTGTCATTGCGTGCTTATTGGTCCACGCACCCAATTGACCACATGCCCGTGTTCTCTGCCTCCATACCCAGGAAACGATATGAGCAGATCTTGCGGTTCATGCATTTCAACAACAATGAACTTTGTCGTCCACGTGGAGACCCTGAATACGACCGGCTCTACAAAATTCGGCCCCTCATAAACCACTTCAACTAACGTTTTGCAGCCTTGTTTATTCCCGATCAAGTTGTCTGCGTTGATGAGTCCCTGATTAAATTTTCTGTCCGCTTGTCTTTCAAGCAGTACCTTCCCAGCAAGCGTGTCAGATACAGGGTCAAGCTCTATAAGTTCTGTGACAGGGCAACAGGCTATGTATGGAGCTTTACGGTTTATGAGGGAAAAGATAGTCAGGTTGAGCCGGTCAACTGCCCAGATTACATAGGGAGCGCTGGCAAGATAGTGTGGAACTTGGTGTCACCCTTATTCGGAAAGGGGTACCACTTGTATGTGGACAATTATTACACGAGCGTGCCACTGTTTAGTCACTTGTTTGATCATCAGATTGGAGCATGTGGCACCGTGCGACCCAATCGCCGGGGCTTTCCCCAGAGTCTTGTAGATTCCCGTCTTAGGCTGGGGGAGAGAGCCTGCTTGAAGTGTAATAACTTGCTCGCTGTGAAGTGGAGGGATAATAAGAATGTTTTCCTTCTTACCTCCCTTCATGCAGACACGACAGTCCAAATTCGTACAGCGACTGGTGTTGTGGAGAAACCCCTCTGTGTCCACGAATATAACCAAAATATAGGAGGGGTGGACCTCAACGACCAGTTGTTGGCGCCGTATCTAATTGACCGTAAGGCTTGACGCTGGTACAAAAAAGTGTTTCTATCCTTATACCAATTGGCTTTGCTGAACGCTCATGTGCTATACAGAGCTTCAGGCGGGACGTTATCTCTCCTAAAATTCCAGGATGAGATAGTCACAGAACTCCTGTATCCAGGGGGTTCTGCACCTCACCATCCACAACCAAATGCAGTAAGCCGGCTGCATGAGAGGCATTATCCGTATGTCCTCGAGAGTACCCCTACCCAACGAGCCCCCCAAAAAAGATGTCGTGTCTGTAGCAAGCACGGATTTAGGCGTTACACCCGTTATTTTTGTCCACGCTGTCCTGACAATCCTGGTCTTTGCATTGGTAAATGTTTTGAACGCTTCCACTCAAAAGTGAAGTTTTAGCGTAGGGTACAGCATTGCACAGAACAGGACACACTTACACAGGGTCTCCCAAGATGCCATCGCATTTTGAGAGACCCGAACCATTACAGTTGTTAAAGTTACAAAAAAAAGTGTAAAAAATAAAAAATAAAAAACGTAAAAACAAAAAACACAAAAAAAATATAAAATAAAAAAAACAAAAATAGTTGTCGTTTTATTGTTCTCTCTCTCTCTCTCTCTCTCTATTTTCTCTCTATTGTTCTGCTCTTTTTTACTGTATTCTATTCTGCAATGTTTTATCATGCTTGCTTTTCAGGTATGTAATTTTTTGTTTTCAGGTACGCCATTCAGTTGCAGCGCGGAATTATTTATCTTGACAGCAACAGCGTTTGCTCCCACGATACATAACGCCGTGACTCCAGTGCTGTAGGAGGTGATTTCACCACCACAGTTAAAAAAAAGAGCATATATGCCGAAGCATGGGGGCAGCAGGGGCAGAGGAGCGATTTTGCTCCTAATGCCGCGTACATATGGTCGAAATTCCGACGGAGGCTTGCCCGTGGAAAAGTCTGACCGTGTGTACGCAGCATAACCTTTTATGCCGCGTACATACGGTCGAAATTCCGACGGAGGCTTGCCCGTGGAAATGTCCGACCGTGTGTACGCGGCATAAATTTTTGCGGGAGGATGCCCCCATGCTTCGGCATATATAAATGGTGCATGTATGCCCATCATTAGAAGTGGGTGGATGAAGGGAGGTATTCTAATGGTGGGCATACCCACCGATCAATCTCTTTTTTTCGTTCAGCCAACAGGCTGCATGAAAAAAAAATTACAATACATGTCCAACAAGGGCCAGCAACGTACTGGTATGTTGCTGGACTTTGAATGTTTATACCAGAATGATGCCTGCTGGTTTAGGTATCATCTTGGTATCATTATTTTTAGCCAGCGGCCGGCTTTCATGTAAAAGCAATCCTAGCAGATAATTAGCCTCTAGACTGCTTTTACAAGCAGTGGGAGGGAATGTGTCCCCCCCCCCCGGATATAAACAGCGCCATTAGGAAATTGGGAAAGCATTTTATCACACCGATCTTGGTGTGGTCAGATGCTTTGAGGGCAGAGGAAAGATCTAGGGTCTAATCCCCCAATTTTTTTCAAAAAAAGAGTACCTGTCACTACCTATTGCTATCATAGGGGATATTTACATTCCCTGAGATAACAATAAAAATGGTAAAAAAAAAAAAATATGGAAGGAACAGTTTAAAAATAAAATAAAAAAGCAAAATAAATAATAAAAAAATAAAAAAAGCGTCGGTCTAGCGTCATATGTAAACAGCAATTGCAACCATGCATGTGAGGTATCACCGCGAAGGTCAGATCGAGGGCAGTGATTTTAGCAGTAGACCTCCTCTGTAAATCTAATGTGGTAACCTGTAAAGGCTTTCAAAGGCTTTTAAAAATGTATGTAGTTTGTCGCCGCTGCGCGTTTGTGCGCAATTTTAAAGCATGTCGTGTTTGGTATCCATGTACTCGGCCTAAGATCATCTTTTTTATTTCATCAAAGATTTGGGCAATATAGTGTGTTTTAGTGCATTAAAAATAAAAAAAGTGTGTTTTTTCCCCCAAAAATGCGTTTGAAAAATCGCTGCGCAAATACTGTGTGAAAAAAAAAATGCAACACCCACTATTTTAATCTGTAGGGCCTTTGCTTTAAAAAAAATGTATAATGTTTGGGGGTTCAACGTAATTTTCTTGCAAAAAAAATAAATGTTTTCATGTAAACAAAAAGTGTCAGAAAGGGCTTTGTCTTCAAGTGGTTAGAAGAGTGGATGATGTGTGACATAAGCTTCCTAATGTTGTGCATAAAATGCCAGGACAGTTCAAACCCCCCCAACAAATGACCCCATTTCCCCATTTTGGAAAGTAGACACCCCAAGCTATTTGCTGAGAGGCATGTTGAGCCCATTGAATATTTTTTTTTTTTTTTTGTCCCAAGTGATTGAATAATGACAAAAAGAAAAAAAAAATGTACAAAAAGTTGTCACTAAATGATATATTGCTCAAACGTGCCATGGTTATATGTGGAATTGCACCCCAAAATACATTCTGTTGCTTCTCCTGAGTATGGGGATACCACATGTGTGAGACATTTTGGGAGCCTAGTCGCGTACAGGACCCTGAAAACCAAGCACCGCCTTCAGGATTTCTAAGAGTGTAAATTTTTGATTTCACTGCTCACTGCCGCTCACAGTTTCGGAGGCCATGGAATGCCCAGATGGCACAAAACCCCCCCAAATGACCCCATTTTGGAAAGTAGACACCCCAAGCTATTTGCTGAGAGGTATGTTGAGTATTTTGCAGATCTCGCTTTTTGTCACAAAGTTTTGAAATTTGAAAAAAGAAAAAAAAAAAAATGTTCTTTCTTAATTTTCAAAAACAAATGAGAGCTGTAAAATACTCACCATGCCTCTCAGCAAATAGCTTGGGGTAGCATTTTATGGCCTTCAAAACTGTGATAGGTAGTGAGGAGTGAAAATTTACGCCCTTAGAAATCCTGAAGGCGGTGCTTGGTTTTCAGGGTCCCGTACGTGGCTAGGCTCTCAAAAAGTCCCACACATGTGGTATCCCCGTACTCAGGAGAAGCAGCAAAATGTATTGTGGGGTGCAATTCCACATATAACCATGGCATGTGTGAGCAATATATCATTTAGTGACAACTTTTTTTTCTTTTTGTCAATATTCAATCACTTGGGACAAAAAAAAATATTCAATGGGCTCAACATGCCTCTCAACAAATAGCTTGGGGTGTCTACTTTCCAAAATGGGGTCATTTGGGGGGGTTTTGTGCTATCTTGGCATTTTATGGCCTTCAAAACTGTGATAGGTAGTGATAGGTAGTGAGGAGTGAAATCAAAAATGTATGCCCTTAGAAATCTTGAAGGCGGTGCTTGGTTTTTGGGGTCCCGTACGCGGCTAGGCTCCCAAAAAGTCCCACACATGTGGTATCCCCATACTCCGGAGAAGCAGCAGAATGTATTTTGGGGTGTAATTTCACATATGCCCATGGCATGTGTGAGCAATATATCATTTAGTGACAACTTTGTGCAAAAAAAAAAAAGTTTGTCATATTCCCGCAACTTGCGGCAAAATATAAAATATTCCATGGACTCAACATGCCTCTCAGTAAATAGCTTGGGGTGTCTACTTTCCAAAATGGGGTCATTTGGGGGGGTTTGTGCTATTTTGGCATTTTATGGCCTTCGAAACTGTGATAGGTAGTGAGGAGTGAAATCAAAAATTTGCGCCCTTAGAAATCCTGAAGGCGGTGCTTGGTTTTTGGGGCCCCATACGCGGCTAGGCTCCTAAAAAGTCCCACACATGTGGTATCCCCGTACTCAGGAGAAGCAGAAAAATTTATTTTGGGGTGCAATTCCACATATAACTATGGAATGTTTGAGCAATATATCATTTAGTGACAACTTTTTGTACATTTTTTAATTTATTTTTATTTTTGTCATTATTCAATTATTTGGGACAAAAAAAAAATGATTCAATGGGCTCAACATGCCTCTCAGCAAATAGCTTGGGGTGTCTACTTTCCAAAATGGGGTCATTTGGGGGGGGGCTAGCGGAGTCCGTCCAACGGATTTGCTCCTTGTGAACCCAGCCTAACACTTTTGGTAGTTTAACAGTGATTGTTTTTTAAATGACTATACAGCAGACCAATGAGAGAGACAAAGAGGAGAAAAGAGGGACAAAAAGATTTGGCTCCAAAAGAGGGACAGCCCATTTAAAATGAAGGATATTTGGGAGTAGGGATGGGCTCAGCCATGTTCAGATCCTAGTCCGAACCTACAAGGGAGCTTTTACTGTACTGGTCCAATCATAAGCGGCCAAGGCAAGCGGCCAAGGCAATTCCTACCTCTCAGCTGCACATATACAGTATCTCACAAAAGTGAGTACACCCCTCTTATTTTTGTAAATATTTTATAATATCTTTTCATGTGCCAATCTGAAGAAATTACACTTTGCTACAATGTAAAGTAGTGAGTATACAGCGTGTATAATTTGTAAATTTGCTGTCCCCTCAAAATTACTCAACACACAGCCATTATTGTCTAAACCGCTAGCAACAAAAGTGAGTGCACCCCTAAGTGAAAATGTCCAAATTGGGTCCAATTAGCCATTTTCCCTCTCCGGTATCATGTCATGTGACTTGTTAGTGTTACAAGGTCTCAGGTGTGAATGGGGAGCAGGTGTGTTAAATTTGGTTTTATTACTCTCACTCTCTCATACTGGTCCTAGGAAGATCAACATGGCAACTCTCTGAGGATCTGAAAAAAAGAATTGTTGCTCTACATAAAGATGGCCTAGGCTATAAGAAGATTGCCAAGACCCTGAAACAGAGCTGCAGCACGGTGGCCAAGACCATACAGCGGTTTAACAGGACAGGTTCCACTCAGAACAGGCCTTGCCATGGCCAACCAAAGAAATTGAGTGCATATGCTCAGCATCATATCCAGAGGTTGTCTTTGGGAAATAGACGTATGAGTGCTGCCAGCATTACTGCAGAGGTTGAAGGGGTAGGGGGTTCAGCCTGTCAGTGCTCAGACCATACACTGCACGCTGAATCAAATTGGTCTGCATGGCTGTCATCCCAGAAGGAAGCCCCTTCTAAAGATGATGCACAAGAAAGCCTGCAAACAGTTTGCTGAAGTCAAGCAGACTAAGGACATGGATTACTGGAACCATGTCCTGTGGTCTAATGAGACCAAGATAAACTTATTTGGTTCAGATGGTGTCAAGTGTGTGTGGCGGCAAACAGATAAACAGTACAAATATAAGTGTGTCTTGCCTACAGTCAAGCATGGTGGTGGGAGTGTCATGGTCTGGGGCTGCATGAGTGCTGCCGGCACTGGGGAGCTACAGTTTATTGAAGGAATAATGAATGCCAATATGTACTGTGAGATACTGAAGCAGAACATGATCCCTTCCCTTTGGAGACTGGGCCGCAGGGCAGTATTTAAACATGATAACGACAAAAAACACACTCTTCCAAGACAACCACTGCCTTGCTAAAGAAGCTGAGGGTAAAGGTGATGGACTGGCCAAGCATGTCTCCAGACCTAAACCCTGTTGAGCATCTGTGGGGCATCCTCAAATGGAAGGTGGAGGAGCGCAAGGTCTCCAACATCCACCAGCTCTGTGATGTCATCATGAAGGAGTGGAAGAGGGCTCCAGTGGCAACCTGTGAAGCTCTGGTGAACTCCATGACCAAGAGGGTTAAGGCAGTGCTGGAAAATAATGGTGGCCACACAAAATATTGTCACTTCGGGCCCAATTTGGACATTTTCACTTAGAGGTATACTCACGTTTGTTGCCAGCGGTGTAGACATTAATGGCTGTGTGTTGAATTATTTTGAAAAGACAGAAAATGTACACTGTTATACAAGCTGTACACTCATTACTTGACATTGTAGCAAAGTGTAAAAAAAAAAATGTGAGGGGTGTACTCACTTTGGTGAGATATTGTACATACTCCTTGTATATGTGTGGAAGTGTTTGGATACTGAAAGTGTTTGTTGTGTAGGGCATATGTTTGAGGGGGATATTTATTCACTATAGTTGTATCTTTGAAAAATAAATCTTAACTCTTCATCTGATAATTCCGGATTCCTCATGCTCCTTACGCTCTTCCCTACGTCAGCCTGCATCAAGAAGTGTTGTTACTATCAGGATCTCTCGGTAAGATTCTTTGAAATATATTAATGGACAACAAATTGCTTAAGAAAAATGTATACCGTGGGAAATGATGGAAAACATAATGAAAAATAAAATTATTGTTTATATACACCAACTCCAACAATGATAATTCACAACTGCATCTCACATTAGAATACAGTTTAGAAGAAAAATACTTAGGAATTTATACGTTTTCAGAATGTAATTCCATGTTATTATTTTACAGTTTTCCTCTTTATCTGTTAAGGACATTTAGGTGTGTTCATCAATGATTTATTCAGCTCCAGTCTTTCCTCTGACTACAGGTAGACATCACACAGAGCTAATTATGACTCTGGCCTCCTGTATTACACACACACTGTGCTTCTCCTCTTCGGGAGCTGGCACCAAAACAGGACGTGGCGGAAACAGGAGGCAGCTGCTTCAAAAGTAGATTTGGCAGTTAGGTTGTAGGAAACCAAAAATGACTGTGACTAAGTGGAAATCCTTGATTTTACCAGCCTTCCCCTTCTGTCAGCATTTGGAAGGAAACACTGCCAAGGAACATTAACAATTCTCCAGCTTAAAAATATCTATGCAGCCTACACATAGCTAAATTAGTAGAGAAAGAGCTATGTGCAGTACGTGGTGTGCAATCCCTGATATCACTAGCTCCTTCTTCCGACATTTCCTTATCTTTCCACACATCCTGATGGGGCGGGTAGTGTGCATTTTCAGTTTTGTGTCATAGCTACACTATAATAATTTGAATCTAGTAGTGCACATGCCACGTAAAGTATTTGTTAATAAAGCCAGAACAATATGGAAAACACATGCAGAGAGCTGGCACTACTCCCAGTATTGAGCTTTCTGATTTTTTCATATGTAGGCTAATGCAAGAAGGCAGTCTTGGTGACCTCTGAAGACACAGTGGGCATCATTTATGAGAGATGCAATGTAAGTACACACAAAGTGCAGTAACTAAACCATCTTCTTAAAAATGGCATATCTGTTTCAAGCATGGGAATTTTATCATCGGGAATTCTGACACAAATTTTTCACACCAACTTGTAAATGGGTAAATTTTTACTGCATGCTCTATTTCACAGGTCAATCATCACACACAAATTCTGAAATTATTATTATTATTTTTTTACTTCAACCTAACATCCCAAACCTTGCCCTTACCCTAGCCTCAGGTCTTAAGATTCTTGCAGATTTTTAGCTAATGACCTTGGTTAAACAAAAGAAACTGCATCCAGTTATGAAGGTCTTGAAAAGATCCCAGATTTGCTACCAATAGGAATTTCCATTCTTCTTACCATTTCAGCACAACAATCAAGCATATGTAGCATGACTCCCTTGGGGACTGTTGGGATTTACCTGCTCATCTGCACCGCCATGACCCTGTGAACATTCCAACCAACCTGACACTCTGGGTTCAGACATCTTTGCACCACCTTAAAGTAATAAGGTAAACAACTCAGTGCGTTTATATTCTATTAACGTTTACTGGAACAATTCAGAGAGCATATTGTTAGACAGTTGAGGCAATAGATCTACTGAGGTTTGGGTAACAGTCCTAGCTCAGTAGAGGAATCCCCCCTACAATAACACAAGGCAAGATCATTTGTAGATAACAGTATATTATATACACACGTACAGTAAAATACTACTTGAACCTGAAAGGATACGCAAAGGTTAAGTATTTATACTGGCAAACTTCTAAAGGGGGAACCCAGGCCAGCCTATTAACCTTTAATCCAAAGGAGAGATCAGGCTTAATAGAAATGGTATGAGGGCCCTTTAAGTAGTAATGACAGCAATGTCCACGTTGCAGGCCTGATAGCCTTCACCGGCAGTCAGAACTCATTAATTATATCCAATAAGGTGCATTAACAAGCAACGAGATATCTTGAAATGGAAGAAGCTAAAGATGTCTATGTACAGTGTTCAAAGATAGGTGCAGTAAAGTATTCCCAAGGTAAAGCTGTCTGTACACAGTGTCCCAGTGAAGTAATAAGGAAAGGTTTGCAAAGGTGGGCAATTGCCCTCTCACCAATGACCAGGCCGATTCAATACCTTCTGGACGGCAGCTCCCAGAGCGACGCTCGTGTAGCAGATCCGCCATGACAATCTCCCGATGTGAAGCTTGAAGCACGGGTTGTTGGATGACTGAGGTGGTGCTGGATGGATGTCTGATGAACAGCAAGCAGTGCTAGGCCCTTCTCATCCGGGTTGGAATGTTGTACCCCACGTGGTAGGCCGCGACCCCTCTCTCCATGCATGGAGAATTCCGTCACGCATCAGGCCCAGGAGGAAGAGAGCGTGGGGCAGGTCTCTGGCTTCTTTTGTAGCTCCTCCCAGCAAGCTCCCTGATGGTATCAAAGATCCCTGGGATATGAAGTCCAGGTGTATAGTCGTGCAGAGAAATTGCCATTCTGAGAAACTACTAACCCCACAATCCCTTTAGTTTGTCTCACGAATATGATCTTAGTTAGTAACACTGGGCACTAGAGGGACATGCAATATATAGAAATACTGGAGGATCACTGTACTTTACAATTGTAGTCCACATTGCTACATTCTCCCCCCACATGAAAGTCTTTGGTCCCTGAAGACAGAACACAACTTGTGGAATCACCTTACTGTATCATAAGAAAATGAATGAATAACCATCAGACAAACCAGAAGTTGCAACAGCCAGCAACTGACCCAAAGAAGGATCTTCTAACAGTAAATTATATACATTTGAAAATAAAGTGTATATACTGCGCTGTCTATATATGAATATTGAACATTATAAATGACACTAAAATAAAAAATGCTGCAACTTAAATATGTGAGACACACACAATAGACAAAGATAATAAAAAATCAAGCTGCGCAAAATCGTGAAATAAATCTATATAAATATAAGACCAATGAGTCCCCTGGATGACGACAAGTGTGTCGAAACGACGTAGGGAGGAGTGGTGTGCTGATGTCCTCACATTTCCACCGCAGAGTCACGGAAGGACGGGCTGTGGAAGCCAGCCGGCTACACTATATATTTTTACACGCCTAATAATCTACACAACATTGTAAGTGCGATTCTTTTATTTTAATAAATTTGTTTTTACTGTATTGCTATGGTGGATTTTTCTTTTTCTGCCATGACGCATATGATGAGCTGAGAGGGATTGGAGGTCCATCTACTACACTGGTGGAGGCAGCTGATCGCGCCACTTGGAGACCCTGGCAGGGGTAACAGCCGCAGGTTTAGACTGATCTCTTTCAGGTATCAATAGCTCTGGTAAGCGACAGTCTTATTGGAGGTGGTGGACTTTTTCTTGTACTGGAATACAGCACTTTTTCTCGGGTGTTTTATCGTTTGAAGTCACAGATGCATGTTTAGAAGATATCTCTATCAACTGAATATCAATGCTAATTTTGCAGACTACTTATTTTTACATCAATTTAAATGTGAACTGATATATGGACTTTATATGCACTGATGCACTTTTTATGCGATTTGGTCGCATAGGAGGGTACTTTTGGGTTTTTTAGCCCATGCTAGTCAGTTGTACATGCAATCCTCTTCCTTGTGTGCAGCATAATATGCATCAGTGATTGGACTCACTGGTCTTATATTTATATAGATTTATTTCACGATTTTGCGCAGCTTGATTTTCTATTAAATTATATACATTGTCAGGCGAAGTCATATTAATTTTGTGACAGGCCAATAACAAGTCCGTGGCCCACCCAGTAGTCTCAGGAGGTGGATCAAGGCAGGGGCGTACCTAGAGCATTTGTCACCCGGGGCGGATCCTATATCTGGCACCCCCCCCCACCTTAAAATGTAAAAACACCCCACTGTGCCCCCTGCATACCTCTGCATCCTTCAATATCTTTTTGTCACTACTGTGTACCCCTTCTCCACAACTGCACCTCTGGACCCCTTTACATTATACTGCACCCTGCACCACTGGACCCCTTTACATTTCACAACCCTTGTACCTCTGGACCCCTTTACATTACACTGCACCCTGCACCTCTGGACCCGTTTACATTACACTGCACCCTGCACCTCTGGACCCCTTTACATTACACAGCCCTTGTACCTCTGGACTCCTTTACATTACACAGCACTCTGGACCCCTTTACATTACACTGCACCTTTGGACCGCTTTACATTACACTGCACCCTGCACCTCTGGACCCCTTTACATTTCACAACCCTTGTACCTCTGGACCCCTTTACATTACACTGCACCCTGCACCTCTGGACCCCTTTACATTACACTGCAACCCTGCACCTCTGGACCCCTTCACATTACACAGGCCTTGTACCTCTGGACCCCTTTACATTTCACTGCACCCTGCACCTTTGGACCCCTTTACATTACACTGCACCCTGCACCTCTGGACCCCTTTACATTACACAGCCCTTGTACCTCTGGACCCCTTTACATTACACAGCACTCTGGACCCCTTTACATTACACTGCACCCTGCACCTTTGGACCCCTTTACATTACACAGCACCCTGCACCCCTTTACATTACACTTCACCCAGCACCTCTGGACCCCTTTACATTACAGTGCACCCTGCACCTTTGGACCCCTTTACATTACACAGCACCCTGCACCCCTTTACATTACACTTCACCCAGCACCTCTGGACCCCTTTACATTACAGTGCACCCTGCACCTTTGGACCCCTTTACATTACACAGCACCCTGCACCCCTTTACATTACACTTCACCCAGCACCTCTGGACCCCTTTACATTACAGTGCACCCTGCACCTCTGGAACCCTTTACATTACACAGCCCTTGTACCTCTGGACCCCTTTACATTACACAGCACTATGGACCCCTTTACATTACATTGCACCCTGCACCTTTGGACCCCTTTACATTACACTGCACCCTGCACCTTTGGACCCCTTTACATTACACTGCACCCTGCACCTCTGGACCCCTTTACATTTCACAACCCTTGTACCTCTGGACCCCTTTACATTACACTGCAACCCTGCACCTCTGGACCCCTTCACATTACACAGCCCTTGTACCTCTGGACCCCTTTACATTACACAGCACTCTGGACCCCTTTACATTACACTGCACCCTGCACCTTTGGACCCCTTTATATTACACAGCACCCTGCACCCCTTTACATTACACTTCACCCAGCACCTCTGGACCCCTTTACATTACAGTGCACCCTGCACCTTTGGACCCCTTTACATTACACAGCACCCTGCACCCCTTTACATTACACTTCACCCAGCACCTCTGGACCCCTTTACATTACACTGCACCCTGCACCTTTGGACCCCTTTACATTACACAGCACTATGCACCCCTTTACATTACATTTCACCCAGCACCTCTGGACCCCTTTACATTACAGTGCACCCTGCACCTCTGGAACCCTTTACATTACACAGCCCTTGTACCTCTGGACCCCTTTACATTACACAGCACTATGGACCCCTTTACATTACACTGCACCCTGCACCTTTGGACCCCTTTACATCACACTGCACCCTGCACCTCTGGACCCCTTTACATTTCACAACCCTTGTACCTCTGGACCCCTTTACATTCCACTGCACCCTGCACCTCTGGACCCCTTCACATTACACAGCCCTTGTACCTCTGGACCCCTTTACATTACACTGCACCCTGCACCTCTGGACCCCTTTACATTCCACTGCACTCTGCACCTCTGGACCCCTTTACATTACACATCCCTTGTACCTCTGGACCCCTTTACATTACACAGCACTCTGGACCCCTTTACATTACACTGCACCCTGCACCTTTGGACCCCTTTACATTACACAGCCCTTGTACCTCTGGATCCCTTTACATTACACAGCACCCTGCACCTCTGTACCCCTTTACATTACACTTCACCCTGCACCTCTGGACCCCTTTACATTACACTGCACCCTGCACCTCTGGACCCCTTTACATTACACAGCCCTTGTACCTCTGCACCCCTTTACATTACACAGCACCCTGCACGCCTTTACATTACACAGCCCTTTTAACTCTGGATCCCTTTACATTACACAGCCCTTGCACCCCTGGACCCCTTTACATTACACTGCACCCTGCACCTCTAGACACCTTTACATTACACAGCCCCCCACAGCTCTGGACCCCTTTACATTACACAGTACCCTGCACCTCTAGATGCCTGTATGTTACACAGACACCCCCCTCAACAGTTCTGGACCCCCTGCATGTTACACAGACCCCCCTACAGTGCAGACCCCCCTACAGTGCAGACCCCCGCTACAGTACAGGCCCCCGCTACAGTGCAGACCCCCCTACAGTACAGGCCCCCGCTACAGTGCAGACTCCCCTAAAGTGCAGACCCCCGCTACAGTACAGGCCCCCCTACAATGCAGACCCCCCTACAGTGCAGACCCCCGCTACAGTACAGGCCCCCCTACAATGCAGACCCCCTACAGTGCAGACCCCCCTACAGTTAAGACCACAGCTACAGTGCAGACCCCCCACAGACCCCCTACAGTGCAGACCCCCTACAGTGCACAGACCCCCTAACAATACAGACCCCCTACAGACCTCCCCTACAGTCCCATAATGACAAGTATGAAGCCGCCTTCCCCTCCTTCTGCATGCACAGCACTGTATAGACATAAAGGAGGAGGGGGAGGCGGCTTCATACTGCTCGGCTGAAAGCCGCTGCCCGAGACTTATCAGAGCCGTGAGAGAAGGGGATCGTTGCGCCGTCCCAGATGTGCTCGCACCCCCCCTGCAAAGCCACTACCTGCTCGCCCCCCCCTTCCGTGACTGAAAGGAGACAGTGCCGCGGGTTTAACAGCAGCATCACGCGGTGACAGAACAGACATCTGCTGTTAAACCCGCGGCGGCGGCGCTGTCTCCTTTCAGTCACAGAGGGCGCGGGGGGCGCCGGCCTGACACCCCCAGTGTGTGGCACCTGGTGCGGCACGCCCCCCCCCGCCACCCCCTTAGTATGCCACTGGATCAAGGTCGTCCTTTACTAAAGGTTCAATAAAGGAGGCAAGTGTTTGACTGGAACGTTGAGCGGTATGCATAAGTTCGTCAGAATTTTCTCCAAATGTATCTGTCACGTACCTGATGGTGGTGAGCCCGATATAGCAGAGGGGGGCCTCCCTTATGGCTCCTACTCGTGGCCCCTGGTAAGGTAACAGAAGGCACAGGAGTGAAGAGTGGTACGAGTGCCTGGCAGGATCAACAGAGGTAGAGGTAGTCCGGACGTTCAGGAACTCCTCAGGAACAGGGAAACAGGAGCTGAAGCAGCTGACAGGTTTGGCAGACAGGAACTGGATCACTGGACCGTAACCAGGAACAAACAGGTACAGTTCAGCAGACTGGAACAGCTTGGACTGGAACCAGGACAGACAGGAACCATTCAGCAGGCTTGGAGCAGACTGGACTAGAACCAGGAACAGACAGGAACCATTCAGCAGACTGGAGCGGACTGGACTGGAACCAGGAACAGACAGGAACCATTCAGCAGACTGGAGCAGACTGGACTGGAACCAGGAACAGACAGGAACCGTTCAGCAGACTGGAGCAGACTGGACTGGAACCAGGAACAGACAGGATGGTTAGACAGGCCGGGTCAGTTATCAGGCGGTCAGCAAGGTACAGAGGTGCAGGCAGAAGAATTGTCAGAACAGGCCAAGGATCAGGTGCAGGCGGATGGCTGGAATAGTCACAGGTAAGCCGGGGTCTTTCACAGGTTAAGTCACAGATCAGGTTTCAGGTACACAAATGCTGTAGAGCAAACAGCGGGGACTGTATGTGACAGGCAGGCTTAAATAGCCCGCCTGGCGCCAACAGAGGTGCGTGCGTTGAGACCTTTTAAAGGACTGTACCAGACTCTTAGCGTGGATGTTCCCCTCGGGCTCCCAAGAATTTTTCTCGGGTCCATACCCCTTCCATTTAATCAGAAACTGGTTCTGGTTCCTTCTCCTCCTGAAATCCAGGAAAGCTTCTACTTCAAATTCCTCTTCCCCATCTACAATGACAGGGTCAGGAATAATACGGCTTCGATTTGGGAAAGGATTGGAAATATAAGTTTTTAACAGTGACACATGGAATACAGGATGGATTTTTAGTGAGTCTGGGAGTTCCAGTTCGTAAGCCACTTTGTTAATCTTCCTTCTAACCGGGAATGGTCCCAAGAACTTGGGGCCCAGCTTTTTTGAGGGACATGTCATCATTAAGTTCACTGTGGAAAGCCACACCAGGTCGCCAGGTACCAGTGTTAGTTCACTTCGTCTCTTCTTATCAAACGTAATCTTGTTTTGCTCCTGAGTCCTGATCATGGTTTCCTGTAAAAGTTGGTTATTGTAAGAGAAGAAGTTTATCTTTTCTTGAACTGCTGGTACCATACATTCGGGAAGGGAGTTGGGCAGAAACGAAGGGTGAAAGCCAAAGTTGGCGATCAATGGGGTCTGTTTGGTGGCGGAGTGAATGGAATTATTGTAGGCAAATTTGGCCAATGGAAGCAGGGAAATCCTGTCATTTTGAGAAAAAGAAGAGAAACAGCGCAGATACTGCTCGAGAGTTCCAGGGCCTTACAGAGGGACCTCCAGAATCGGGAGGTAAACTGTACCCCCCGATCTGAGACGATGTTGGCTGGTACCCCGTGGAGTCTGATAATTTCTTCAATGAATACCTGTGCCGTTTCAGGGGCGTGCCTTCATCGGAACAAAGTGTGCCATCTTTGACAGATGATCAACTACCACATAGATAGTGGTATAATCCTCTGCTGGGGGTAGCTCAACAATAAAGTCTATGGATAACATCCTCCATGGTCTGTCTGGAACGGGCAAAGGTTTTAGTAGCCCCCAGGCCTTGGTTCTGTGAGTCTTATTCCTGATGCAAGTTGTGCAGGACTCCACAAATCTTTTACAGTCCTCACGTAACTGGGGCCACCAAAAGGTACGCTGTACCAGGTCGGTGGTTTTGGTTATGCCGAATTGCCCGGCCAGTGCATGGTCTTGACACATTTCCAAAACGGGTACTCGTAGGCCTTCTGGTATGTAGATCTTGTCCCTGTGCCAAAGCAAGCCATCTCTAGCCTGTAATTCTGGTTCAGAAAGAGGCATTTGTTCCACATAAGCTTGTTGATTCTGGAAGAGGCATTTCCTGGGAGCAGGAGAAAATTTCCAGGAGCAAGAATGGTATCTGGAGAAGAGAAGAGATTTCTTTGCATTTGTGGAACATCCGAGACAGAGCGTCAGGTTTAACGTTTTTGGAGCCCCGGCGGAATGTAACATGGAAATAAAACCTGGAGAAAAAGAGTGCCCACCTGGCCTGTCGTGGTTTCAACCTTTTTGCAGATCTCAGATATTCCAGGTTCTTGTGGTCGTGAATATCAGAATTGGATGGGAAGCTCCTTCCAGCAGGTAGCGCCACTCTTCCAGCGCAGATTTAATTGCCAACAGCTCCCGATCTCCTACATCGTAGTTCTTCTCTGCTGCTGACAATTTGCGGGAGAAGAAGGCTACTGGGTGAAGTAGGGCTCTGGTACCTTGTCTTTGGGACAGTATCGCCCCTACAGCAATCTCGGATGCATCCACCTCAAGTACAAATGGAAGAGCGGAATCCGGATGTTTCAGAACGGAGGCAGAGGTGAAGAGTTTCTTGAGGGTCTCAAAGGCCTTTTGGGCCTCACAGGACCAGTGGAAGCGGGTTCCCTGTTTGGTTAGTTGGGTAATTGGTGTAATAACGGCTGAAAACCCTCTAATGAATTTACGATAGAAGTTGGCGAATCCAACGAAACGTTGGATTCCTTTCTTGTCTGCTGGGACTGGCCAGTCCAGGATTGCAGAAATCTTTTGGGGATCCATCTTGATGCCCTCACTGGAAATGATTAACCCCGGGAATGGTATGCTTTCCTGTTCGAATGCACATTTTTGGCTTTCGTATACAAGCCATGTTGTCGCAGCCGGGCCAACACACTCTTGACATGCCCACGGTGGGATTCTAGGGAAGAGGAGAAAATTAGGATATCGTCTAGGTAGACGATGACAAATAAGTCCAGAAAGTCCCGAAGAACATCGTTAATGAAATATTGAAAGGTGGAAGGGGCATTGCATAGTCCAAAGGGCATTACCAAGTACTCAAAATGCCCAAATCGGGTACGGAAGGCAGTTTTCCACTCATCCCCTTCCCTGCTCCTACTCGCGACCCCTGGTAAGGTAACAGAAGGCACAGGAGTGAAGAGTGGTACGAGTGCCTGGCAGGATCAACAGAGGTAGAGGTAGTCCGGACGTTCAGGAACTCCTCAGGAACTGGGAAACAGAAGCTGACGCAGCTGACAGGTTTGGCAGACAGAAACTGGATCACTGGACCGGAACCAGGAACAAACAGGTACAGTTCAGCAGACTGGAACAGCTTGGACTGGAACCAGGACACACAGGAACCGTTCAGCAGGCTTGGAGCAGACTGGACTGGAACCAGGAACAGACAGGAACCATTCAGCAGACTGGAGCGGACTTGACTGGAACCAGGAACAGACAGGAACCGTTCAGCAGACTGGAGCGGACTGGACTGGAACCAGGAACAGACAGGAACCATTCAGCAGACTGGAGCAGACTGGACTGGAACCAGGAACAAACAGGATGGTCAGACAGGCTGGGTCAGTTATCAGGCGGTCGGCAAGGTACAGAGGTGCAGGCAGAAGAATAGTCAGAACAGGCCAAGGATCAGGTGCAGGCGGGTGGCTGAAATAGTCACAGGTAAGCCGGGGTCTTTCACAGGTTAAGTCACAGATCACAAACGCTGTAAAGCAGACAGTGGGGACTGTATGTGACAGGCAGGCTTAAATAGCCCGCCTGGCGCCAATAGAGGTGCGCACGTGCACACGCGCGCGCATATGCATGCGTGGTTGCAGCCGCGATTGGGAACCGAAGGGTCTGAGGTGCCTGTTTCTACCAGGATCTTTATGACAGTATCATACGTCAGTCTTTTGGCATATCTTCCATCTCAATCTGGAGTAGATATTTTCCGCTGGCTCCGGTCCCCGTTCTGTTCCCTAGAAACTACTGTACATCCGGATCCAGGTTCAGGTTCTGAATCAGGTTCTGGTTCAGGGACAGTCTCTCTCTCTGCTGTATTAGTAGGTGTAGGAGTCTCCATCATACCAGATACTTCATTGGATTACATCTTGACTGCCTCCTCTGCCCCCAGTGAGTGAAGATCTGGTGTTTCAATTTCCTGCAAGGGAAGACTAAAGGGTGTCTTCTTCCTCAGTCCCAGGGGTGATGGGATTGTCTTTCCAAAGGAGAAACCCACAAACCAATCAAGAGTTAATTCTTCGTCATCGCTCTCCTCTTCAGGGAGCATGGGTGGGCAAGTTTTTCCGATCCTAGGCCTCAGCGTAGGGGACTGATAGGTCTCTAAGCAAGAGGATGGTGGTACTCGGACAGCCTCAGATATGGGCAGCAAATGGTTTTGATGCCAAGTCTTCAGAGGGCCAGTCTTCCCTTCAGGCAGAATCTGGTACACAGGGAGCCCAGGTAGTCGTTTACAGACAATGTAGGGTTGAGAATGCCATTGATCAGCCAGCTTATGTTTTCCATGCACCCCTAGATTGCGCAACAACACTCAATCTCCAGGTTTTAAATCCTGAACCCTCACTCTGAGATCAAAGTTTTTCTTGTTCCTCTGTTCTCCGATGGTAGAGACTTTGTTGGCTTTCTCATAAGCCACTTTTAGATTCTTCCAGAGTCTGTCAACATACCCCCGATAGGAGGCCTGAGAGGTGTGGTCTAATGATGTTCCAAAGGCCAGATCCACTGGTAAATGAGCTTCTCTTCTGAACATCAACCTGTACACAGTAGAATCATTCGAGGTGCTATTGTAAGCATGAATCACTGCAGCTATATGGTCCTCCCAATGCTGTTTCTTCTCTAAAGGAAGGGTTCCCAACATGTTCAACGGGGTACGGTTGAAATGCTCAGGTTGTGGATCCCCTTGAGGATGGTAGGGAGTAGTTCAGGATTTCTTTATACTTAAGAGTAAGGATGAGCCGAACACCCCCCGGTTCGGTTCGCACCAAAACTTGCGAACAGGCAAAAAATTTGTTTGAACACGCGAACACAGTTAAAGTCTATGGGACACGAACATGAAAAAACAATAATGAAAGAAAGGTGTACCGCTCGAAGGTTCCAGGTTCCTTCAATTAGCTCCTGCCCTGCTATGAGTAAGCATCATACCCTGATGTGAAACGCGTTAGCCGTTACCCTGCATGTCCCTTCACCTTTGATTGCTTTTGGATGGATTTTGTTTATTTATTTCTTTTTGGATTTTTTGGCATTTTAATTTTCTTCATTAATAAAGCGTTTAACCAGAGTGCGGCAGTCCAGACAACTTCTTCTCCTCATACATGAAAAAACAAACATGCTCATTTTAAAGGCTTATATGCATGTTATTGTCATAAAAAGTCTTTGGGGACCTTGGTCCTGCCCCAGGGGACATGTATCAATGCAAAAAAAAGTGTTAAAAACGTCAGTTTTTTCGGGAGCAGTGATTTTAATAATGCTTAAAGTGAAACAATAAAAGAGAAATATTCCTTTAAATTTCGTACCTGGGGGGTGTCTATAGTATGCCTGTAAAGTGGCGCATTTTTCCTGTGTTTAGAACAGTCCCCAACACTTTTTTTGGTGAAATGGTAGGGGTACAATGTACCCGTTATCAATTCACATAGGGGGGGCCGGGATCTGGGGGTCCCCTTGTTAAAGAAGGGGTTTCCAGATTCCGATAAGCCCTCCGCCCGCAGACCCCCACAACCACTGGGCAAGGGTTGTGGGGATGAGTCCCCTGTCCTCATTAACATGGGGACAATGTGCTTTGGGGTGGGGGGTGCAGAGCCCCCCTGCCCCAAAGAACACATCCCCCATGTGGCCTGGTACGGTTCAGGAGGGGGCGCTTTCTCGCCCTTCCATCTTTTCCTGCTGCCTGCCAGGTTGCAGGCTCAGGTAAGGGTCTGGTATGGATTATTTTTGGGGGACCCCTATGCCATTTTTATTTTGGCGCAAGGTTCCCCTTAAAATCCATACCTTCGGTCTGGTATGGATTTTGAGGGGGACCCCTACGCCATTTTTTTTTTAAATTGGTGCAGGGTTCCCCTTAATATCCATACCAGACCTGAAGGGCCTGGTATGGAAATTGGGGGGACCGCCACGCAATTTTGTTTTTTCATTTTGGTTCGGGGTTCCCCTTAATATTCATACCAGACCCAAAGGGCCTGGTAACGGACTGGGGGGGGGACCCATGCCATTTTTTAAATGTATTTTTCTGTATTGCCGAGACCCGACAATTCATTAGAGCCGCGAGTAGTTTTAAATGACTTTTTTTCCTTTAGAAATGTCCTTTTGCTGCAGGACTGTTCTAAACACAGGAAAAATGTGCCACTTTACAGGCATACTATAGACACCCACCAGGTACAAAATTTAAAGGAATATTTCACTTTTATTGTTTCACTTTAAGCATTATTAAAATCACTGCTCCCGAAAAAACTTCAGTTTTTAAAACTTTTTTTTGCATTGATACATGTCCCCTGGGGCAGGACCCAGGTCCCGAATCTATTTTTATGACAATACCATGCATATAAGCCTTTAAAATTAGCACTTTTGATTTCTCCCATAGACTTTTAAAGGATGTTCAGCAGCTTTCGAATTTGCAGCGAACACCGCAAATTGTTCGCCATTCTGAGAACAGGCGAACACCCGATGTTCGAGTCGAACTTACATTCGACTCGAACATCGGGCTCATCCCTACTTAAGAGTTCACATAATCTTCTGATCAGCTTGCTCTCAAAATCCCGACCTTGATCCGAATGTAGGCGCTGAGGCAAGCCATAATGAACGAAGAACTTCTCCACTAGAGTATTTGCTAATGTACTGGCTTGCTGTTCCCTAGTGGGGAAAGCTTGCGCATATCGGGTAAAATGATTTGTCACAACCAGGACATTACTTCATCCACTCAGGTCAGGTTCCAAACACAAGAAATCAAAGCACACCAACTCCATTGGTCCCTGGCTTTGAAGATGGCCCATTGGGACTGCCCTGCCTGGTAAGGTCTTCCTCTGAATGCATCCGATGCAAGAGCGACAGTAGCTTTCCACCTCAGTTCTCATGGACGGCCAGTAAAATCGATCCCTGACTAACTTGAAAGTTCTATCTGGGCCTAAGTAACCATGATCATCATTAAGGGCGGTCAACAAGATTTGTCAGTGTTTCTCAGGGAGGAACAGTTGACAAACACCTGGTTCCTCAGATGGACCTCTTTGGTACATGACTCCATCTTCCAATCACAGTCGTTCCCACTCTCTATGGACTACATTGGGGCTATTCAACAGCATCTGAGGGCCCTGGGAGGATAACGATTTCCTTATCAGACTCCCCAGCGGATCTTCTCATTGGTCCCGTCTCATACCTTCTCTTGTCAGCTGAGGCAATTCTTGGCTGCGCACTTGGGTCAAATCACAGTAATATCTTGGTACTCCCACAGGGGTGACTTCCACAGCTTCGGCCCCTATGGCCCCTCTGTGTTTATGCTCTACTCCTTGACACCCCCTCCAAGGGTAAATTAACCCAACTCTTCTGGCCAGCGCTGGAGAAGTAAGGCCTTTGAGAAAGAGCCTCAGCATCTCAGTTTCCCACTCCTGGTCGGTATTTCAAGCTGAACTGGAATTCAGACAGGGCTGCCAACCACCAATGTGCAGTAGCATCCAACTTAGCAGTGGACAGTAGGTAAGTCTAGGGGTTGTTGTCAGTCTTTACCACAAAGGTAGCTCCATACAGATAGTCACATAGATTATCTACCACAGCCCACTTGAGGGACAAGAACCAATTTGTGCACAGGATAGTTCTTCTCAGGGGGTGTGAGACTGCGTCGTCCCCCCAGGTCTCTTGATACATAACCTCCCCAAGGCCCTCTCTGCTGGCATCCACGTGCAATTCATAAGGTTCAGATGGATCAGCATAGGCCAACACCGGTGCTTCAACCAGGCTCTCCTTCAGTCATTCAAAAGCCCTTTCACAATTCACCGTCCATTGCTCTTGAATAGACTCACGGGGCTTCCTGGGGCCTCCTTTCTGAGCTTTCTGCTGATCCCCTCTGTTTGTTCCTGTAACAGCTCATTCAAAGGCCGGGGCCTGTGAAAAGTTCTTCACAAATCTTCTATAGTAAGAGCAGAAACCCAAAAACGACCTTCAGTCGGTGACGGTGTTCGGGCGAGGCCAGGAAGTAACAGCCTCCAACTTCTGAGGGTCTGTGGCTACTCCCTCAGTGTACACTACATGCCCCAGCTACATGACCGAAGTCCGGTAGAACTGCCACTTCTCTAACGACAGCTTCAGCCCCTCGGTGTGTAGTTGTTGGAAAACTTTTTCCACCCGAGCTTCATACTCTTCCAACGTTCTGTTGAACACAATGATATCATCAAGATACACTAGCACTTCTATCAAGTTTATATCACCCACAGTGTTTTCCATCAATCTCTGGAAAGTGGCAGGAGCCCCTGTTAATCCTTGTGGCATGCGGTCAAACTTGTAAAAACCCCAGAGGGCTGATGAAATCTGTCTTTTCTCAGTCATCTGGATGCATGGGTATCTGGTAGTATCCACTCTTTAGATCCAGCACACTGAACTATTTAGCCCCTGATAAGCATTGCAGGGCCGCTTCTATGCGGGGGGTTGTGTACTGATCTGGGATAGTCCTTCGGTCCAACGTTCAGTAGTCGATGCACATCCGAAAGGGACCCATTCTTCTTTCCCACTACCAAGAATAATGGCTCCTGGACTCCTTAATGACCCCTGACCTCTTCAGTTCAGCCACCTATTCTCGAAGATCCTCCAGATCACACAAGGGAATTTCCCTGACCCTTTCACGAAAAGGCCTATCTTTAGTTAGCCAAATTCGATGTTGAGCACTCCTGGCACATACTACATCAAAGTCATTCTTGGAGAACATTTTCTCCCATCTGAGCTTTGATCCTCTCCTCTCATCCAGAGGGCAGATTTGGGCAGTGGACAGTAGTCCCTCTTCCATCTCCCTTCTGAACTAGCTCATCCCCCACCACTAGGGTGGCAGCACTCACTTTTCCAATCACCATCTGGGGCTTTAGGCTGATTGGGTGACTGGTGACGTTCCTCACATTGACAGGAATTCGCCTCATTGCTTCTTAGTAAGGCCCTAGTGCACATGTGTCAAACACAAGGCCCGCGGGCCGAATCCGGCCCTCCAGGCCATTTCATGTGGCCCTCGCACCTCTCCTGCAGCTGCTGGAGAGCTCCAGCCCTCCTCTGGTCCTCCTTCAGACCCTTAGGCCTCGTACACACGACCGATTTTCTCGTCGTAAAAAACACGTAGTTTTTTTCGACGAGATTCTTGTTAAGGTTGTCGATTTTCTCGTCAAGCTTTCTATGCGTACACACTGTCATTTTCCAATTTCCTCGTGGTTCTCTGCGCTCACGTCCAGCACGTACGACGGCACTATAAAGGGGAAGATCTTTTTTCTTGGCGCCACCCCTTGGGCTGCTTTTGCTGATCTCGTGTTACCGCGTGTGAAGTAAAAGTTTGGGAAGAGACGATTCGCGCTTTTCAGTCTTCGTGCTTTCAGTTCGTTTTAGCGTGACGAATGTGCTATTTCCATTACGAAGGCTTGTTTTACCAGAAGATGCGCTCCCGTCTCATAGTTGATTCTGAGCATGCGCGCTTTTTGAAGAGTCGTAAAAGCATACACACGAACCATTTTCTCGTCACAAAACAGGCCGACGAGAAACACGACAAGGAAATCTGGAATCCTGATGAGAAAATAGAGAGCAGGTTCTCTATTTTCTCGTCGAGATTCTCGTCAAGTTTCTCGTCGTAAAACCATACACACGAACGTTTTTCTAGACAAAAAAACTCTCGCGGCACTTTTCTTGACTGTTTTGGATGAGAAAATCGGTCATGTGTACGAGGCCTTACTTTCTGCTGTCAAGCAATGCATCCAGCTTCTTCCCAGCAGCAGCATAAGGTAAGGGGCGTGCACTGTGATGTAAGGGAAAGTGGGGGATTCAACTTCTGATGTTGGGGTGGCTTTTGACATCTAATGTAAGGGGAGGGGATGCTCTGGACACCTAATCTTACAGACAATCGGCCCTTTTAAGGGCAATCATAATGCTGATGCGGCCCTCGATGAAATTGAGTTTGACACCCCTGCCCTAGTGGGTATGATATCCGGGACCAGTTCTATTCCAACCTCCTCCTCTGTTGAGTCAGCTTCCACCACCACGTAAGCTTGACCTTGGCTTTCAAACAGGCCCTCTCCCCAGGCTGCAACACCCTTTCATGGGTATCCAATCACCACAGTCGTTCTACTCCTTCCGCAGGTGCCTCTTCTTCTGCAACACTCGCTGGAACGCCTGCCTCAGCTGAGGATGAATCTTCCCTTACTGGGGCACTCTCCAAGGCCAGTGGAGTGAGTAGTCTCCTAACAAGGTTGGTGTTGGTGCCTATCAACAAGGAATTTTGGTTTGCCCCAGGAAGTCGGGGGTAGACAACAGTCAGCGTATCTAAAGTCTCTGATTTTACCACCACTGCAGTATCGAAGGTTATCTTGATGGGTACGTGTCCTTCCTATTCTTTCATCTTGATGGGTATGTATCCATCGTATGGGCACTTCTGAATCCCTATGCCCCAAATCTCTAACTCCTCAAGCTTGCACAAAGGGATATGCTTCAAGTACTTGTGGTTAGACATGTGCACACTGAAATATTTTGTTTCGGAATTTCGTTTTTGTCCGAAAAATAAATTTATTTAGTTACTCCCGAAATTCGTTTTTATTTATTTCGTTTTTCGTTAGAAATTGCATTCGTCCGAAAATCTGAATTAATTAGGGTCGAATCTGTCATTGAAGGCTTATGGTGTCTGTCGAATGTTCAAAGAAGATTCGACGGAGCAGTGAAACTGTACGACGCCGCAATCATACATTTCCGGTCGAATGTTCCGCCTACAAGCTATAGTAGAATCCTAATGTTGTATGACTAGTAATAATTATATTTATTCATTACTATTACTAGTCAACCAACATTAGAATTCTTCTATAGCCTATGAGCGGATGCATTTGACCAGAAATGTACGATTGCAGCGTCGTACAGTTTTGCTGCACCGTCGAATCTTCTAACTTTCGATGCTTTGTCGAATCTTCGTCATTCTAGCTATTTTACTGTTCCTCCTCTTTGGTTACAATCAGCCAATAACATTCATCATCAACTTTATTTTTATTTTACTTCCCCCACCCAATTCCAGCAGTGATCTTTTCTCTCTATAATAACAAATCTTTTCTCTCCTATGTTGAATCTTTTCTCTCCTATGTTGAATCTTTTCTCTCCTATGTCGAATCTTTTCTCTCCTATGTCGAATCTTTTCTCTCCTATGTCGAATCTTTTCTCTCTATAATGTCAAATCTTTTCTCTCCTATGTCGAATCTTTTCTCTCCTATGTCGAATCTTTTCTCTCCTATGTCGAATCTTTTCTCTCTATAATGTCGAATCTTTTCTCTCTATGTAGAATAATCTTGGACTAATAGAGTTAAGGTTAGGCACATTCGACCACAGGTTCGATAGACACAGATTGTTATTGTCAGCGTCACGTCGAATCTCCTATCTATATCGAACTGTTGTAGCAACGAAAACGAAAATAAAGCATTTGTTTATGTCGGATCTTTCGGTTTTTGGATTCTGTGCTTTCGTTTTCGTTTGTTAAAACGATAACGAAAATAGCTGAAATTCGGACGAAAATGCATTCGGACGAAAACGAATGCACATGTCTACTTGTGGTAAAAATCTCGATACAGCAACGACACCTGAGCTCCAGTATCCAGTAGGGCTTGAGTATAGATGCCCTCTACTTGTACCGAGACTATAGGGGAGGGCTCCACTAAGTTCTTCTGCAGGTTTTCCACGGGTGACTCTATAGTTTGTGCCCTATCAGCTTCTTTGGAGGCAGTGGAGTTGGTCTAACTACTCGCTCAGTAAGGTGTGCATTGATTTTCTGCCCTTGTCTTCCCTATCCTGAGGATTTTGTTTCTTTTGTTTTTCTAGGTAAGGAAGGGGCAGCAAGTGACATGTGTCCCTTTTTCTTTCTTATATCTTTTCTTGGTTTTGGAGCTCAGTTTTCCCTCGGGACTCTTAACTAGCTCCTTCACTGAGGTCCCCTGAAGTGTCTGAGCTACATGGGCCATCAGTTCGGGTGGCCCGACTTCAGTTACTGGCTTGTCAGTGTCAGGAATGGCCAGTCCCGCCGGTTCAGACTCCGTTCCACTATCCTCATCCGAGAAACCCATTTCTGCATGAACAGCTCGAGCCACCACTTTCTCTGAATTCCCAGCAATAGAGCTCGATTCTCTTGATCTTTGGCTTTTCTCTTTTAATAGAGCCTCCTCCTCTCATACTTCTCCTATCAATTCAGGGTACGTGCCCACCAACTGGGTTCTCTTCAGTAGCAACTTTATCACAATAGGATGGTTTGGCCGAGGCCCCTGCAAAACCCGGTCTAGGCGAGCTTGGTCAACATCTTTGGGGTCAATACCCCTTCTGAGGATAATTTGATGCAGCATTCTGTCTACTCAAGATATGTATTCAGACAGACTTTCCCCCTTTTGCTGGTGAATGTGGTTGAATATATACATCATGTCTGCTGTAGTTTCAACCCTCCCAAATACAACACACAAAACATTGATGTAGTCCATGGCAACATAGGTTTTCTTGCCCATCCTCAGATTACGGATCACATCAGCTGCCAGGCCTTGAAGGCTCTCACTAAACCGTTGCCATTTCACAGCCTCTGAAACACTCCACTCTTCCATGGCCTGAAGGGCCTGACTCATCCGGGTTTCAAACTCATCTTCCCCCACAGGAGTCGGCAACTGCCCTGAGAAAAACCTGAGTCTTCTATAGCTCTGGTTGGCATTTCCAGACCAATTATTCACTAAGCTATCGACTAGCCGGCTCATATCTGTGTAGAAATAGAGGGGGGGATTGGCCCCTTGAGAGTCGGCTCCCACAGATACGGAACCTGTCACGGAACTAGTAGACCAGACTGTGTGACTGCATAGAGGAGACCAAAATGCATGTAAGTGAAAAAAAAGGTATTTATTAAAAAGGTGACAAACAAGTGAAAACAACCAGTACAACAACCAACAACAAATAGCATATACAAATAAAGGGGAGATACCGTAATCGTAAACAAGCCAGGCCGAGGTCATACACAAAGGGATATCAGCAGATGGGTATGGATGGGAGAACAACAGGACAGGAAGAGGATGAATGGACAAGCTGCAGGGCAGGGATCAAAGGCAAACAGGTAACAGGAGGGGCAGGTCCAGGATGGGCTCGGGATAGGGATCAGAACGGATCAGGTCGGGTCGGGTCAGATGCAGGGTCGGGTCAGATGCAGGCTCAGGGTCAGATGCAGGCTCAGGGTCAGATGCAGGCTCAGATGCAGGCTCAGGGTCAGGATTGCAGGGTCAGGATAAGAGATACCAAGGCAAACATGTGAGGGCTTGCCAGGTATTTAACCACTTCCATACAGGGCTTTTTATACCACTTCAATACCGGGCCTATTCTGGCACTTCTCTCCTACATGTACAAATCATCATTCTTTTGCTAAAAAATTACTCAGAACCCCAAAACATTATATATATGTTTTTTTTTAGCAGACACCCTAGGGAATATAATGACGGTCGTTGCAACTTTTTATCTTGCACGGTATTTGCGCAATAATTTTTCAAACGCCTTTTTTGGGGGGAAAAAATGGTTTCATGAATTAAAAAATAACAAAACAGTTAAGTTAGCCCAATTTTTTTGTAAAATATGAAAGCTTATGTTACGCCGAGTAAAAAGATACCTAACATGTCACGCTTTAAAATTGCGCACACTCATGGAATGGCGCCAAACTTTGGAACTTAAAAATCTCCATAGGCGACGCTTTGAAATTTTTTACAGGTCACCAGGTTAGAGTTACAGAGGAGGTCTAGTGCTAGAATTGTTGCACGCACTCTAACGCACGCGGCGATACCTCACATGTGTGGTTTGAACGGAGTTTACATATGCGGGCGGGACTTACGTGTGTGTTCGCTTCTAAGCGCGAGCTATTGGGGACGGGCATTTTTTAAAAAAAATTGTATTGTTTATTTTTATTTTACCTATTTTTTTTTTATTTTTACTTTTTTTTTTACACTTTTTTTTTTTTTATCACTTTTATTCCTATTACAAGGAATGTAAACATCCCTTGTAATAGGAATGTGTGTGACAGGTCCTCTTTATGGAGAGATGCGAGACCCCACATCTCTCCTCCAGGCTGGAAAGCATGAGATCAGTGAATTTTTTTTCACAATCTCATACTTACAGCCGCAATGGCGGCTTTGTTTACATTTGAGGACCCGGGCGTGACGTCATCACATCGCGCCCGGGCCTCCGACGATCATAGAGATGACTGGTGACCATCTGGTCACCAGTCATCTCTATGCTCATCATGTGACCCACCACCGGCGCCGACGATTCTCTCCGGGTCCCCGATCGCACGGGAGAGCCCGGAGAAGCACCGGATGGCGGCGGGAGGGGGTATGTCCCCTCCCGCCGCCTATAAGAATGATCAAGCGGCGGAACCGCTGCTATGATCGTTCTTATTGTGCGCAGGATCGCCGGCTGAAAAAAAGAATATCTGAATGATGCCTCTAGCTGCAGGCATCATTCAGATATCCCCCCTCAAACCCAGGACGTCATATGACGACCACCTGGAGGGAGAGATGGTTCCTGCCGG
The DNA here is from genome assembly GCA_029206835.1 of Rana muscosa. Taxonomy (NCBI): domain Eukaryota; kingdom Metazoa; phylum Chordata; class Amphibia; order Anura; family Ranidae; genus Rana; species Rana muscosa. The sequence continues at coordinate 921,877,281 of CM055118.1, forward strand.
TGTCATTTTGCTATGGCCCGGTATGGAAGGGGTTAAGTATCTGCCAGTGATTAGGCTAGGTGACACCTGTCCACAGGAGGGGCAGTCCGCTCCATACTGCCAGGATCCATCCGCTGGTGGAGACCAGTACTGCAGCCCAAAGATGATATAACACCAGCAGGGAGAAGTTCTCCTGACAGTTCCAAACTGCCAGGAGACACCTGCTGGTGGACCATAGTACTGCAAGACAAATAATAAGTATTACTAGCATATGGAACCTTTCCTGACAGTACCCCCCTCAAAGGAGCGGCCTCCGGACGCTCCAACTAACTGTTGCTGGGAAAAGTCCATGGCAACAAGCTGGGCAACAGGCAAAGTCACATCAGGTTGGGCATGAGGAAAGTCCATGGCTTTAAACCGAACAAAATGCAGCTTGAGCTGAGCAGCGGGTACAGATACATCTGGGCAGGCAGCGGGCACATCCGGGCAGACAGCGGGCACATCCGGGCAGACAGCAGGCACATCCGGGCAGGCAGCAAGCACATCAGACTGGAAAGCAGGCACATCCGGGTAGGCAGTGGGCACATCCGGGCAGGCAGGCAGTGGGCACATCAGACTGGAAAGCGGGCACATCCGGGTAGACAGCGGGCACATCTGGGCAGACAGCGGGCACATCCGGACAGACAGCGGGCACATCCGGACAGACAGCGGGCACATCCGGGCAGACAGCGGGCACATCCGGGCAGGCAGCGGGCACATCAGGCTGGGAAGTGGGCACCTCAGACTGGAAAGCGGGCACATCAGGCTGGAAAGTGGGCACATCAGACTGGAAAGTGGGCACATCAGACTGGAAAGTGGGCACATCAGACTGGGAAGTGGGCTCATCAGACTGGGAAGCGGGCTCATCAGACTGGAAAGCGGGCACATCAGGCTGGAAAGCGGGCACATCAGACTGGAAGACAGACACATCGGACTGGAAAGCCTCCGGACGCTCCAACTAACTGTTGCTGGGAAAAGTCCATGGCAACAAGCTGGGCAACAGGCAAAGTCACATCAGGTTGGGCATGAGGAAAGTCCATGGCTTTAAACCGAACAAAATGCAGCTTGAGCTGAGGAGCGGGTACAGACACATCTGGGCAGGCAGCAGGCACATCCGGGCAGACAGCGGGCACATCCGGGCAGACAGCAGGCACATCCGGGCAGGCAGCAAGCACATCAGACTGGAAAGCAGGCACATCCGGGTAGGCAGTGGGCACATCCGGGCAGGCAGGCAGTGGGCACATCAGACTGGAAAGCGGGCACATCCGGGTAGACAGCGGGCACATCTGGGCAGACAGCGGGCACTTCCGGACAGACAGCGGGCACATCCGGGTAGGCAGCGGGCACATCCGGGCAGACAGCGAGCACATCCGGGCAGGCAGCGGGCACATCAGGCTGGGAAGCGGGCACCTCAGACTGGAAAGCGGGCACATCAGGCTGGAAAGCGGGCACATCAGACTGGAAAGTGGGCACATCAGACTGGGAAGCGGGCACATCAGACTGGGAAGTGGGCTCATCAGACTGGAAAGCGGGCACATCAGGCTGGAAAGCGGGCACATCAGGCTGGAAAGCGGGCACATCAGACTGGAAGACAGACACATCGGACTGGAAAGCCTCCGGACGCTCCAACTAACTGTTGCTGGGAAAAGTCCATGGCAACAAGCTGGGCAACAAGCAAAGTCACATCAGGTTGGGCATGAGGAAAGTCCATGGCTTTAAACCGAACAAAATGCAGCTTGAGCTAAGGAGCGGGTACAGACACATCTGGGCAGGCAGCGGGCACATCCGGGCAGACAGCGGGCACATCCGGGTAGACAGCAGGCACATCCGGGCAGGCAGCAAGCACATCAGACTGGAAAGCAGGCACATCCGGGTAGGCAGTGGGCACATCCGGGCAGACAGCGGGCACATCCGGGCAGGCAGTGGGCACATCAGACTGGAAAGCGGGCACATCCGGGTAGACAGCAGGCACATCTGGGCAGACAGCGGGCACATCCGGGTAGGCAGCGGGCACATCCGGGCAGACAGCGGGCACATCCGGGCAGGCAGCGGGCACATCAGGCTGGGCAGCGGGCACATCAGGCTGGAAAGCGGGCACATCAGGCTGGAAAGCGGGCACATCAGACTGGAAAGTGGGCTCATCAGACTGGGAAGCGGGCTCATCAGACTGGAAAGCGGGCACATCAGGCTGGAAAGCGGGCACATCAGACTGGAAGACAGACACATCGGACTGGAAAGCAGGCACATCGGACTGGAAAGCAGGCACATCGGACTGGAAGGCAGGCACCGGGACATCAGGCTGGAAAGTGGGCAAATCAGGCTGGAAAGCGGGCACCGAGACATCAGGCTGGAAGGCAGGTACCAGGACATCAGGCTGGAAGGCAGGTACCAGGACATCAGACTGGAAGGCAGGCACCAGGACATCAGACTGGAAGGCAGGCACCAGGACATCAGACTGGAAGGCAGGAACCAGTACACCAGACTGGAAGGCAGTCACAAGGACACCAGACTGGAAGGCAGGCACATCAGGCTGGTAGGCAGGCACCAGAACACCAGACTGAAACGCCGGCACCAGGACACCAGACTGAAAGGCAGGCACCAGGACATCAGACTGGAAGGCAGGCACATCAGCCTGGAAGGCAGGCACGTCAGATTGGATAGCAGGTACTGGAACTTCAAACCGGGCAGCAGGTACTGGAACTTCAGAAAGCACAGGCGCTGGCACATCAGACAGAACAGCAGGTACTGACACAGCAGGATGAACAGCAGGTGCATCGGACTGGATAGCAGGTAGTGGAACTTCAAACTGGGCAACAGGTACTGGAACTTCAGAATGCACAGGCGCTGGCACATTAAACAGAACAGCAGGTGCTGGCACAACAGGATGAACAGCAGGTGCATCGGACTGGATAGCAAGTACTGGAACTTTAACCCGGGTAGCGGGTACTGGAACTTCAGACTGGGCAGCAGGCAGAGGCGCTGGCACATCAGGCAGCACATCAGGGGCTGGCACAACAGGCTGAACAGCAGGTGCATCGGACTGGATAGCAGGTACTGGAACTTCAGACTGGGCAGCAGGCATAGGCGCTGGCACATCAGACAGAACAGCAGGTGCTGGTACAACAGGATGAACAGCAGGTGCATCGGACTGGATAGCAGGTACTGGAACTTCAAACGGGGTAACAGGCACTGGGACGTCAGACTGGGTAGCAGGCACTGGGACGTCAAACGCATGTAAGTGAAAAAAAAGGTATTTATTAAAAAGGTGACAAACAAGTGAAAACAACCAGTACAACAACCAACAACAAATAGTATATACAAATAAAGGGGAGATACCGTAATCGTAAACAAGCCAGGCCGAGGTCATACACAAAGGGATATCAGCAGATGGGTATGGATGGGAAAACAACAGGACAGGGAGAGGATTGATGGACAGGCTGCAGGGCAGGGATCAAAGGCAAACAGGTAACAGGAGGGACAGGTCCAGGATGGGCTCGGGATAGGGATCAGAACGCATCAGGACGGGTCGGGTCAGATGCAGGGTCGGGTCAGATGCAGGCTCAGATGCAGGCTCAGATGCAGGCTCAGGGTCAGGATTGCAGGGTCAGGATAAGAGATACCAAGGCAAACATGTGAGGGCTTGCCGGGTATTTAAGTATCTGCCAGTGATTAGGCTAGGTGACACCTGTCCGCAGGAGGAGCAGTCCGCTCCATACTGCCAGGATCCATCCGCTGGTGGAGACCAGTACTGCGGCCCAAAGATGATATAACACCAGCAGGGAGAAGTTCTCCTGACAGTTCCAAACTGCCAGGAGACACCTGCTGGTGGACCACAGTACTGCAAGCCAAATAATAAGTATTACCAGCGGATAGAACCTTTCCTGACAGAACCCTTCTCCTGAGCCCTGGTTGATGGTTGCCTCTCAGCATGCTCTCCCCCACTTTAAGTGGGATCACTTTAGCAATCACCCCTTCAGCCAGATGTACCTCTTTCTCCTGAAAACACACAGGTATCTCTTCCTGCCACTCCATTAGTACCCAGACTTGATCCAAATCGTATGTGGCTTTAGTTTCCACAATGTAGGCCTGGTGTCCTTGGGTCAGAGCTCTCAGCCACCTTCTGATCTCTCTCTCAGAGTGCTCACTTCCTGCCATCTCCAGAACAGTGCTTCTCTCCATTTGAGTTCCCTAACTTCTGCCCAAGGCTCTTGTCTAGGTTGACTAAGGATGGTTGCAGATGGCATCCCGGACGAGCGCCCAAATGTAGCATGACCCCCTTGGGGACTGCTTGGATTTACCTGCTCATCTGCACCTCCATGACCTTGTGAACATTCCAACTCACCTGAGATTCTGGGTTCAGACATCTTTGCACCACCTTAAAGTAATGCAACTTTAGTACAGTTTCTAATACAGTGCAGGTGGTGTACACAGTATCTAATACAGTGTGTACAGTTTCTACTACATTTCTGGTGGTGTAGACAGTATAAAATACAGTGCAGCCGTTGTACAGTTTCTAATACAGTGCAGGCGGTGTACACAGTATCTAATACAGTTTGTGACGTTTCTAATACACTTCATGCGGTGTACACAGTATTTAATACAGTGTAGTGTGGTGTTGCAAAACAAAAAATAATTCTTGTTCGGAAGGCCACAAAGGAGAGGCAGACGCTCACAAGCCACTAAAAGAGGGCAAGCAGCCTCTGTGTCTACAGTCAACAGTGGTGGTCGTGGACATGGTGCATCTTCTGCAGGTGGCAGTGGGGCACGCTTGTCCTTTTTTTCTGCTGCTGGCCGTGTTATTGAGTCAGAACATGCAGAAGAGTTGGTGGAGTGGATAACAAAGCCGTCCTCATCCTCCTCATCCTCTGTCACCCAGGCTCAGAGTAATTTTCCTTCCAACGCAGCTGCCAAAGCGGCCTATTCCACCGGCTCCTTGTCCACAGTCACTCCTTCCGTAGCCTCGCACCCATCTAATATGACCTCTGCAGTCTATGGCACCCAGCTAGTTTGACTTTTGCAGTCTATGGCACCCTCCTCTGTAGTTTATTGCACCCAGCTAATTTAAGCTCCCTGAGGTCTATTGCACCCAGCTAGTATGAACTCTGAAGTCTATCACATCCACCTAATATGATATCTGCAGTCTATGGCACCCTCCCCTGCAGTCTATCACACCCATCTAATATGATCTCTGCAGTCTATGGCACCCTCCTCTGCAGTTGATGGCACCCAGCCAGTATGAGCTCCATAATCTGTTGTATCAGCACCTATGAATTTTGAAGATAGTAGCACTGAGTTCATACATGCTCTGTGTACTGTGGCACCCAGATTGCATCAATAACGGTGTGCAACTAGTGACACCCAGCTATATACCATGATCTGTGAGGCTGAGCTATATATTCTGTCCTGTGACGCTGAGCTATATACTCTGACCTGTGATGTTGGGGCTGCATACTCTGGACTGTGATGCTGGGGCTATGTACTCTGTCCTGTGATGCTGATCTGTATACTCCTGACACTATGGGTGGAAGCAAGTGGAACACAGGGGAAGGAGTGGGTGGATTATATAAGGGGTGTGGCTTATGAGAAGTTGGAGGGGTCAAAAAGGAAGGGCGGGGTCTGGCACTCCCCTATCCTAAAACTTCACCAGCCGCCACTGGAGTGTAACATCAGTCGGATGTGTTTCATGAGCGATAGCGTTATAGCGGGCGATGCATGGGAGATTTATTGGTTAACAATTATATTGGTGATTTTTCTCATTATATTATTTGCATAATATTATTTGAACCTTTTTATAGTGTTATTAACACGTGGTAGCCCAGACTGAATTAAAGAAGAGTTCCACTCAAAAGTGGAACTTCCGCTTATCCATCTCCTCCCCCCTTCCGGTGCCACATTTGGCACCTTTCGTGGAGAGGGGGGAAGGGATACCTGTTTTTGACAGGTACCATTCCGCGGCCCATGTCTCCTGGAAGTTCGGCCCCCTCCTCCTTCCTCCGCTGCCGGACCATTTAGAAAGTGCAGTGCGTTTCGCACATGTGCAGTAGGGAACCGGCTGTGAAGCCAAAAAGCTTCACAGCCGACTGCACCCGACAGACGATCCATAGATCGCCTGCGGTGTCGACATCGCGGCCTCCCTGGACAGGTAAGTGTCCATATATGAAAAGTCAGCAGCTGCAGTATTTGTAGCTGCTGACTTAAATTTTTTCGTGGGGGGGGGGCTGGACATCCTCTTTAAGAGTACATAAATACAGCGAATAAGATCTCAGGAACATGGGAACAAGTTAAAGGCCATTCGGGAATTTCTCTTAGTCCAAGTGCACATGCTAATTGCTACGTGCCTGCGTGCACACACATGGTGGACCATCCTAGTACATCTGATGTTGCCCTTTTGCCTGGATCTACAAACTTTTGAGCATAGACCCGCACTGACTTTCTGAGAATTCTATTTACCTTACACCATGGCTGACAAAATATATATTACTATTATGTGGTAATTATCAACTGCCTTACTTGCCTGCCTAATAAGGAAGGTGTAATTCCAGCCCAGCTTCGAGGGAGGAAGTAGTGTGGGAGAGTATGTTCAGGTAAGTAATAACTCAAAACCAGTAAAAGGGTCTTTATTATTGCTGCAATTGACAACAATGAAAGTTTATTATTGCTCAGAGCTGAACACCACTTCTCAATAACTCCTACACGGGCGGGACACCCAGATCTATAACAGAGCATTGCTGCCATACAGGATGGTGTAAAAGCAAGATACAGTGCCTATATGCAGATAAGTGAAAGGGCCCCTGAGGATGGAGCTACCTTGAAAGAGATTATTCATGTTATACTGTATGTCTTTTCCAGTTTTTTTATGTGTATGGCTGTGGCTTGATATATGTTTTTTAACAGTAAAGGTTTTTATTTCGAAAAAACAGGTTTATACAAACAGTGACAGAACAAAGGCATAGGCGTAGTACAGAATGAGTAATTAAAGAGTGAAATTGGTTGTACAATCAGAGAAAATATTCGGGGAACATTCGGCAATGTATAATGCTGGGATTGTTACGTCATACTATAAGCTAGGGGTTACAATAGGAGTTACAGCAGGAGCACCTCACCCAGGGGTTCCTCCTCCCCCCTATCTCGGGGGAGGGGGGGGAAGAAAAGGGCAACCAGTAGGAGGCAGGATAGCCAGGGGGGGAGGAGTGAGGGGAGGGGGAGGGAGGGAGGGGGGGCAGAAGGAGAGGGGGCCAGGGAATGGGGGAGGCGGAGAAGCGGGAGGAGGGGAGAGGACGGGAAAAAAAAAGGGGGGAGGGGGAGCGGGACGGGAGAAGGGAAAGAAGTCAGGAGAAGCCACAGAGTCCACAAGCTCTACAACCGAAATTCCCAAAGCCTGTAACCAGGTGTTATGAGCCTATAAGGCCGTCACCCCACCCGTCCAACCAGGAGGACCAGATCTTGTTGAACTTTGCCGGGCAGTTCCTGCTCTCATACGTGATCTTATAAAGTGGCAGTACCCTATTTACAGTAGCCTCCCAAGAGGCCCCAGAGGGGACCTCCACACTCCTCCATCTCAAAAGAATTTCTCTCCAGGCGTAGAACAGTAAGAAGGTTACACATAGTTTGGTGTATCTGTTCCCCTCCATGTCTCCCAGGTAACTAAGCAGAAAGAACCTAGGGTCAGGCGTCAGGTCTAGTCCACCAATCCTCCCCACAGTCTCCGCCACCCCTCGCCAGTAAGGCTGGATCATTGGACAGGTCCAGACCATATGGAAGAAGGAGCCCTCGTCCTGTCCACACCTCCCACGCAGTGGGCTCAAGGAAGGATAAATGCTGGCCAGTCTTTGCGGAGTGTAGTATGCTCTGTGTAGGAACTTGAGCTGTATGAAACGGTCTCTGGACGCAATCATGGACGGGATATAGGAGGAAACCAGTTCCTCCCAGGAGTCTTCATCTAGGTCAGGAATGTCCGCCCTCCATTTATGGAAGAGAGGCACTGTGTTGGTGTCATGAGCGATCGTGAGGTAGATATAAAGGGAGGAGAGGGGTCTCTCCAACATCCCAGACATAAGTCGTCTTTCAATTAAGTCCGACTCAAGGGTAATCGTCTCCGGAAATTGTGAGTTAATAGCGTGCTTAAGTTGCCAGTACCTAAATAGAAAAGATGAGGGGAGTCAGTGGGCCCGCTTCAGACTCGGGAATGTTGCGACCCTCACGTCCACAAGAACGTGTTTCAGTTTTACTACCCCGTATTTGGCCCAGGCCGCCGGGTCAGGTACCGAATTGAGCTGGGGGAGCAGGGGGTTACCCCACAATGGGGTGTGTGGGGAATGTGTAAGGGGCCTGATCCCCGAAGCCCTGGAGGTCTGCCATACCCTAATGGTGGTCTTCATTAGTTCGGTCACTTGGGGGTGAGCCCTAGGTCCCCTAAAAACCAGGTTGGAGAGAGCTGCATACGACCCGAGGAGAGCGGCCTCGAGGGTGACTGCAGGGTTCAGCTTTGGCTGGGAGAACCACCACCTTACTGTGACCAGGACCGCTGCCCAGTAGTATAGGAGGAAGTTCGGGAGGGCTAGACCCCCCAGCAGATAAGGGGAGATAAAGAGACCGCCGGGCCACCCTGGGGGGGCGACCCGCCCAGATAAAGGAGGTCACTATGCTGTCGATTTTTTTGAAGAAAGAGCGGGGGATAGGAGTGGGGGTCTGTCTAAAGAAGTCTAAAAGCTTGGGGAGATAAATCATTTTAATTAGGTTTCCTCTTCCTACCGGGGAGAGAGGGAGACTGCGCCAGCCGGCGCAGCTCCGTGTCAACTGTTCCAGCAGGGGGAGCAAGTTCCTAGTCAAGTAACCTTTCAGCGTGGGGCCTATCTTCACCCCTGAATATGTGAATGTCTCCACCCAACTCAGTGGCGTGTGGGAGGGGGTCCGTGGTACCGACGATTGGAGGGGAAATAACACTGATTTGTCCTAGTTGATGCGGATCCCTGAGTATTGGGCGAAGGTGTTGAACTGTGCCAGGGCAGAATCGAGGGAGGTGGAGCTGTCCGCCAGATATAGAAGGGACTCATTAGCATATAATGAAAGCTTTCCCACCAAGGAACCTACACGGATGCCCCTGACCGAGGGGTCCTCTCTAATGTGTGCGGCAAGCGGTTCCATGGCCAGGGCAAAAAGGGTTGGGGATAGCGGACAACCCTGCCGGGTCCCCCTCCCCAAGAGGAAAGGGCCCGACAGTGTGCCATTGGTACGGATGTGGGCCCTGGGATGCGCATAGAGCATTTGGAGCCACTTCAGGAAATTTGGGCCAAACCCGTATCTGGAAAGGACCGACCACAGGTAGCCCCACTCGACCGAGTCGAATGCCTTCTCCGCGTCGAGTGAGGCCACCACTCCCAGGGCATCCGGGTCCGCGCTCGCTATGTGTGTGTGCAGCCGGCGGATGTTAATGTCAGTACTCCTCCCTGGCATGAACCCCGTTTGGTCAGGGTGGACCAATGCAGTGATGACCATGTTAAGACGATTCGCTAGAATTTTCGCCAAGATCTTGGCGTCCACGTTGAGGAGGGAGATGGGGCGATACGAGGAACACAGTAGGGGATCTTTGCCCGGCTTGGGAATAACAACTATGACGGCGTCGCTCATCGAGTCGGGAAGGGCCCCTGAGTCGGATGCCCGCGTTAAGGTCCGGAGCAATCTAGGGGCTAGGTCCTCCATATAAGTCTAATAAAATTCCACCGGGAACCCATCCGGGCCCGGGGTTTTATTTGTCTGCATCCCCTTCAGGGCCGACTGTATTTCCTCTATCTTTATTGGAGCGTCCAGTTTGTTGGCGGTTACGGTTGTAAGGACCGGTATGTCAATCTCGTCTAAGTAATGGTCAAGGTCTTTCTGGTCATAGGCCACCCTGGAGGTGTACAAGTGCTGGTAGTACTCGGCAAAGCTCTGGTTGATGTCCTGGGGAGTAGAGAGTAGGTTCCCATCCTGGCCCCGTATGTGTGCTATGGTCGCCACCCCGGATTGCTCTCTAGACAGCCACGCGAGGAGGCGTCCCGTCTTGTCCCCTTGTTCAAAAATCCGTTGGGATTGATGAAGGAGTTTCTTTTGCGTGAGAGAAGTGCGAAGAAGTAAGGCTTGTTGCGTCAGGGACTGGAGTTGGGCGTAGTGTGTCAGGTCGCGGGATCTAACATAGAGAGCCTCCTTCGCCGACGCCTCCCCCTCAACTCTCTCAAGATCTACTCTAAGTTCCCTCCTCACCGCAGCTATAATAGACTGATATTGTCCCCGTGAGGAGGCCTTGAAGGCATCCCATGTAGAGCTGTCCCCGGCAGACCCCAGATTCTCCTCCCAGAACAGTCGCAGGGTAGGGTGAAATCTAGAGTCAACATCTTTGTCCGAGATCCAGAATCTGGAGAGTCTCCAGAGTCTGTCCGAGGGAACTGTGGTCAGCTCCAGGGACAGCAACAGCGGGGCATGATCGGAGATTCCGCGAGGGAGAATAGCAATGTTCCGGACTCTGGGGAGGACAGGCAAGGTCAATTCTGGAGAATGATTTGTGCGTGGCTGAGTGACAGGTAAACATTTTGGAATGGGGATATTTCCACCTCCACACATCAGTAAAGCCATAGGTGTCAGCCCATGCGGCCAGACCCCGGCGGGTCGCACCCGCCGCAGCACACCTGTCTCTATCAGAGTCCGGAACTAAATAAAGTCCCCCATGAGGATAACATTGTCCGGAGGGAACTGAGCCAGCTTGGCTGTGAGCAGATTCAGGAGTGCGATGGAAGCCGGTGGGGAGGGGCAGATAGAGGGCCACCACCACCCAGGGAACACTATGAATTAAGGCGTGGAGCACTATAAATCTGCCATCAGGGTCAAGCACTAAGTCTAACAGCTTAAATGGGAGGGTTTTTGCAACTAACACACTGACACCCCTAGGATAATTAGAGTAGGTAGAGTGGTAATGATGTCCTACCCATAGCCTCTTAAGACTCATTGTCTTGCTGCCCACCAGGTGCGTCTCCTGCAACACACAGATGTGCGGATTATATTTTTTAATAAATTGGAAGACTAGGGAGCGTTTAATCTGAGAATTCATGCCCCGAGTGTTCCAGGAGAGGACATCAAGCGCAGCCATCATCGCTTCTCAGCACATGATAAAGAGGATAAATACATATTATGAGGCTCGGCGCTCCCCAACCCCTTCCACCAGGGTCAGGGGGAGAACCGGGCCTCCACAGCAGTATAACAGTCACCATTAAGAGCACGTCTGTCACATAACATTTAATCATAAACTGGAAGAAAAAAACACGGCTCAACTTTCCCAAACTCCCCCCCACCCCGCCCTCCCCCCGTCCCCGAGGGAAGGCCTGAATCCCCAAACAGTCGTCAGCCCATTTGCTGAACATGGAGGCGATGAGCAAGAGGCAACAGGCATCTCACCAACAAACTAGGCAAGGCAAACTTGTGAATCCAATGAAGGATATGTCCCATGGATCTCCCGGGTGTTCCGGGGGGATTCTTCTTAGGTCTAAGGGTCATCTGCTGATTCACACAGAGACATGAGCAGCGGCCAGTTCCCGGGGGGGTCACCCATAGTACCAGTCTATCCAGGTCACAGCATAGAGGTAGCCAGCCTCCATCCCCCTCCCCAGCAGATATTGGAGAATCTTCGGGAAAGTCACAGAAAGTGGAGGGAGAGAGGGGGGGAGTCCTCTTCCAAAGCATGTCTTCCCCTGCCAGCTCACACAAAAAGTCCCCATCCCCAGTCTATTACAGGGAGTGCAAAGGTGCTGGAAGGAAACAGGTCAGGATCTTCTGCATGTGGGGGGTATAATGAGCATCAGGAGAGGGGGATCAGCTCCCCGTGGAGAAGTAACAGGGAGATGGGAGGATTCCGGGTAACCCAGCCCCCCCAGGACATACTCACAGTTGGTGGGTGCAGATAGGAAGTCTCAGATACGGAGGGACTCAGCCCACTCCACCGCTTCCCTGGGTGAAGTAAAAAATTCAAAGCGATCACCATCCTGGACCCTCAGCTTGGCAGGGAAAAGCATGCTGTATTTGATGCCTTTAGCTCTCAGGATGGCTCGAGCCGGGTCAAACAACTTCCTCTGCCTCTGTGTTTCTACGGAGTAATCAGGAAAGATCAGCAGCTTTGTGTTCTCATATTTCAGGTCCCCTTGTGCTCGGGCCAAACGGAGGACAGTATCCCTGTCTCTGTAATGGAGGAGCTTAAAAATAAAGGTGCGCGGTGGTGCTCCGGACAGACCTCGGAGAGCCGGAACCTGATGCGCCCGTTCGATGGAGAAGTGCGGGGAGAAGCGGGCCCCCGCTAGCAGGGTGGGGAGGAGCTGCTCCATAAAGGTAACCGGATCTGAGCCCTCTGCACCTTCTGGTAGGCCCAGGACCCGCAGGTTATTCCTGCGGTTCCGGTTCTCGGCATCCTCAGCTCTTACCTCCAGGGCCCGCACCTTAGACTTGAGGATCTGCAAGTCCGCGTGCTGTTCCCCCTGTATATCCTCTGCACCCGAGATCCTCCTCTCCGCCTCCGTCATGTGGCTTGATATTTTTGAACAGCAAACTGCAAATGGAAAGATTGATTCGGATGTGGTCCTGCTCTACATTTGTGGATACAAATGTGGCCTTAATCATTTTTAACCTCATCTCTGGACAAACTTAAACCTCCTCCCAAACCATTTCACCCATCCTGATTTTTTTTGTTTTAAATAAATTCTGAAAAAATATTATACTTACCTAAGTCTACTGTCTGTTTGCCAGTACCGTTTCCAGGCACAAGTGAGCAATAATTCATGGCTGCAGATGTGCCAATGTTGGCTGATCCTCTCACATTGAGGTCATAACTGCAGTCTCTCTTCTGGATTCTGAAATGGCCCTGCCACTGGACAACCAATAGGAAGTGTCTACCTAAAGCACGTGGACACCCAAAAAAGGATCCTGTCTCTTGTGCACAGAAGGAGGAAGAAGATTCAAGACCAGAACATCAAGTGGCCACAAATTTAAGTGAGTGGGCATTTTGGTAGGGATTTGTTACTTTTATACTAGCGGTTGGTGATGGGGGGGTTTGGCTGAGGCAGAATGTTGGGGTAGCACAGAGGGTAGCTTTTAGTTGGATAGCACTGGACAATAGAGATTAACGCTCTCTATAGCTCAACAACTACGAATGCACATTGTTGCAGAGGTGCCCAGCTGAAAACCATCTGCTTCTGTTCCATCAACTGTTTGAAATTAATTCTTCTTTACTCAAAATTGCAACCTAAGCTGACAAAACAACTATTTTACTGATATCCGTTCTCTGACTTGTTGTCGAAGTCAACAGCTTCCTCAATAACTACTGTCCCTGATCACAAAAGTTTGTAGACAGCTATGACATAAAACAGCTGTGACATAAAACTATCATAGGTTGGGGCTGAGGTGTCTTTGATGTGTAGGCTGTGGCAGGAAGCATACTTTACCTTTTTTTAATTATCTTTTGACATAGCACACCCCAATCAGTATTCAAGTGCCATGTTTTGGATAGCTATCTGGCTCTCCTATGGGAAGTGAGGTGTGGAGAAAGTAAACAGAGAGACAGGGGTGGAACCAGCACCACAGCCTTCATGGGAAATGCATTTGCTCTTTGAGGAATTTTTAATAAGTGAGTCATGGCCTATTTACATCGTTAGGGATGTGGGAAATGTGGTTCAATAATTTTTTGACATTAAATTAATTTTTTGATCTATTATAGATTATAATACAAAAATATCCCTGATGAAGAAATGTTTTAAATATAACTACTTGAAACGTGTTGGATTAAGCTGCTCTTCTTCTGCCACCAGTTGATCTGGAGGTTTTTTGAATTTTGGCAATTGTATCATGTGTATCTATTCTTTCAAATCCTCATGTTTTTAATGTCACAATAAGATATATATGGAATGTATCATGATGTTTTTGTATAATATATAAATTTTTTAATATAATATAATTTTTGTTTTTATTTGCCTTAAAAATCCCAATACCAGAGGTTTCCTATAATATTTTAGCTCCAAAGGGATGATGGCAACCACGTGTTCCCATGCATGAGCCGCTCTAACTTAACTAATTACAAGGGTGGAGAATACACCTATTTATCCTCACTCTATGACTCATGCATTTGAACATGGACCCAATAGCTGTGTACTAAACTTTTTTTGATAAATTGCATGGATTTTCCCTTTTCTCCTGGAAGAATTAATTTCATTAGGAGAAGAGGTCCATGCTTTTGTTTTGTTGTTGTGTTGGTATTACAGCTGATTATTTCAAATATCCTGTGTCTCTCTTCTCCTCTTTTTTCTTTACACGTTCAAAAATGGGGGACTTACAGGGGGGTGAATGGGAGGAATTAATGGCCAACATCCAGAAAAATTATCAGGGGAAAGAACAGCTCACCTCAAACATGTCCAGGATCCAAATATTTCCAATTTTGAATAATATTAGTAAAGACCTCAAAACCAATTGGGAAATGAAACTTAATGAATGTTCAACAGCAATTAATGATCTTGGATGTGGAAATTGATTCATTGTATGCTCGACTTACACCTCTCAAAACGCACAAGGATTATGTGAATTTAGAGAAAAAATTGAAAGAATATTTAAAAAATGTTGGTAAATAAATTTTGATTAAAAAAGAAAAGAAATATTGGAGAGATAAAAATGCATTTTGTGAAGGCCGAGCATATAAATGGAACCAAGATAAAAAGTTCAGAAACAATAAAACCAATAAAAAAGTGGTTTCTGAAAATCCAAACAGGTCCAATGACTACTCATCAGATACTCCCTCTAACTCCTCTTCTTCAATCTCCTCAAATTCAGGTCACCTCTTTGGAAAAAGGAAAGGTCCTTCCCCCAGACAAAATGAAAAGGAGGGAGAAATCCTACAAAGTAATAAAAAAGCTACAACAGACCCACAAACATATCCAACCCAGAGTGGAAGGGGTGGTGGACACACCCGAGGCACACAAAATGGTAACACCAAAGGTTCTTTATCGAATAGAGGTAAAACTAATTCTCGCAAAGATCTTGGAGCAATTCCAAAAACCCAACGTACATAGTTGGAAGATTTTTTAGACAAGAACAGTGCGCCTCTGGTGTCTCCATCGCCCCTGACACAACTGGGAATGGAACTCTTCGTAGTCAAAATGATCCAAGGGGAAAACTAAATATTATAAATCTTTCATCTCATGTTTTAACACCTAATGAACATAAAGTACTGTCTTTGGGCCTTTCTTTTTGTCCCAAAAGCAGTGCAGACAATTTTGAGATGGTTAAGGATATTAATTTGTTCGCTCGTAAACTGTTTTATAAGAGTTTATATGCGAAACAACAAAATCAGGAGCCTGAGTTAGCATTAAATTTAAAAGCAGCAGATTTTAAAGCCCTTTGGGATCTGAATCTGCTTCTACAAGAGAATGCACCCCTTGATGAATCCTGGGAAGCAGACATGGAAGATGGTGAGAGTGAGGAGGAGGGGGAGGATCAAGTGATTGCCATTAAAAAATTCAAGAGGAAATCACACAACTTCCCCCCGTTAAATCAAAATCCAGCATTGGCCTTATTTATCAGGCAGACATCTAAAGAAATAGAGGGACTAAAAAAATGACACTATCCATCAGAATCTCAACCCTGAGCATAAATATGCCCTTAAGGCTCTTAAAATTAATCTGAATATCACTATTAAAGCATCCGATAAGGGTGGGAATATTGTCCTTATGGACAACACTGATTATGAGAATATGTGCTTCAAAATATTAAAAAATACTAAATGTTATCAGTTAATCTCTCCCTCAACAGTTGATAGAATAAATCAAGAATTCTATGAGCTGGTGGATGAGACATTTAGGGATGAAGCTATTGACCAAGATACCTAGGATTTTGTTCACATCAGATACCCCCGCCTACCAACCATGTATGCTCTTCCCAAAGTACACAAAAATGTACATAACCCGCCTGGAAGGCCAATTATCTCTGGGAATGGTTTCATCTCAGGTAATTGACCAATACTTAAGACCTCATGTGATGGATCTTCCATCATATACGAAGGATATGATTCATTTGTTGCAAATCTTAGAAGATCTGGTCATCCTTCAAACAGCCATATTGGCAACTGTCGATGTGGAATCACTATATAATAGCATCCCGCATGACCTGGGCATTCATGCCATCAGTCGGGTGCTAAGACAATGACCAACAACGGATTGGAAGTTCAATCGTTTCATTGTGCAAATGCTTGACTTTATTCTGAAACATAACATCTTTCTTTTTAAGGGCTCCCACTACCTCCAGGTACAGGGAGTGGCTATGGGGACGTGCTGCGCACCCTCATATTTCAATCTGTACCTGGGGGAGTGGGAGAAAGATATCCTTAAGGGAGAACAATCATCTATGTACGCTAGCCACATTCTTATGTGTCAGCGTTACATAGATGACATTTTTATCATTTGGGACAGTTCAGAAGAAGATCTAAAGGATGTTTTGAAGCTAATGAACACGAATAACCTTAATTTATTCTTTACAATGGCATATGATTTGAAAGGAGTTAATTTTTTGGATATCAGCATATGCAAAGACCTTAATGGTAAGATCAGCAGTAAATTGTTCAGAAAGGAAACTGCAGGTAACACAATGTTACATGCGGATAGCTTCCACCCAAAAGCACTTAAGGAATCGATCCCCTTCAGTCAATTTCTTCGCATCAGAAGAAATTGTACCACTGATCATGACTTCCAGAGGGAATCTGATGAATTAACCAATCAGTTGTTAACAAGAGGCTATACTAAAAGGAGCCTCAAGAAGGCATTTAATCGTGTTAAAGGCACAAAGAGACGGGATTTAATTTTCAAGTCCAACAAGAAAAAGAACAAAAAGGAAAATGTGACTAGAATTATTATGAATTTTTCAAATGAACCCCTAAAAATCAGAAAAATCATTAACAAATATTGGTCTATCCTCACAGAAGATCCAATTCTTAAGAACTTTGTCACACCCAAGCCCCAAATTACTTTCAAAAAGGCGGGATCTAATAGCAATATACTCGTGCAGAGTGAGTACAGGGGCAATGCAAGGAAAGATCCTTGCAGAACCTTTTTTACTTAGCCTTGCGGGCATGTTCCCAGTGTACAGTTATCGGTGGAGGGACCACACTGGTACTGCCCAAAGGAGAGACATTTACATTCAGACACTTTGCAAATTGCAGGACGCAGGGTGTCGTCTATCTCACGCAGTGCCAGTGTGGGGCCTTCTATATAGGGAAAACCAGGCAGGAACTTGGAAAATGGGTGGAGAGACACACACATAGCATGAAAATTGGGTATCTATACCTCCCACTGGGAAGACATGTTGCAAGGAAGCACAAGTATAGAATGCCCAAGATAATTTTCTCAGTGGTGGAAAGGATCCACATACCCCACAGGGGGGGTGACTAGAATAAGGTCCTTCTCCAGCGCGAAATGCGCTGGATCAGGTACCTGAAAGCCACAACACCCCAGGATTGAATGAAATTGAGAGCTTTAGACCATTACTCAAAGGTTATAACTCAGGAAAAAGTGATTACAATTTTAGACCATAATTTTTTTCAAAAGCAATAATTCCATTTATTTGTTTTTAGGTAGGGATTTTCAATTTAGGTCCTTTTTCATTGGACATGTGGCCCTCAGATAACAATTTATTTTCTTTTCCATCTACCCTTTCCCCTTTTCTACTATTTACTAATCAATCTAGTAGTAGTTCTATTTACAATCTTTCCCCAGATTTTCACGTGGGAGTTCTTCTTTAGGGGGGCTTTCTGATACAGGATATACACAATTTGGGTTTCTATAATTATATGGTATAATTATGTTATGGTAATCTGACTTTTGCAATGTGCAGTTTGTGTTTAAACACAGAATGTCACAAGGCCTACTTCAGATTTGATATGGAAAGTATCTGCATCTCCCATGTATTTACACTGTGGTTAGAATTGGATCATCTCTCCTTGATTTTCTCTGTGTTGGTTTTTTTGACCACCCCTCCTTCCCATAAGGTGCCAGGGGGGGGCCACACATAGATATGTGTGGCCCTTCTTTTTCCTTATAGGTCCACCAGGAGGTTCTGGCATCAGTGGTATTTGTCCCTGGCCTTGTTTTGTATCCCTCATTTTTGAGGGATATGAGGTCTGAACCAGAGAGGGTGCCTTCATGGTAATTTCTCTCATTTTCCCGTTCTCATTTTCCTGTCCGTAGTTCCCACATCTATCCAGCAATGTTTCATGGACTAATGTCCGTGGCGCAGGGCTTGGCAAAAACATTGTATCCCCTTCATCCAGCATGGCAGAACTTGCCTTGCCCGGATGTTTACATCCAGGCTTCGGGACGTGATGCAGGAAGTGATGTGAATTCGTTCATTTCCCGGAACCAGCTGCATCACTTCGTATGTTTTTGTTGACGCGGCCGGTCTCCCTGACGTGCCGCGTCATCACGCTCATGACGCGGCAGGTCTTTGACACACCACGTTATCACAGCTGTGGGCACAACGCACTCCTTGTGCGCCGTAGTCACCTGACCATGTATGGACCAATAGGACTCGAGAGGGGGGCTCAAAAGGACGCCTAGGAGCGTATATGGCGTCATTCCCTCTCTTCAGCTGAATAGCTGTAGGAGTTCTATGAAGGTGTGCAAAAACAAGTCTTGCATGTGGAACCGATGGATGATAATCCAGGGATCCCCATTTAAACTGAAGGAATCCGCTTCTTCCAATTAGGAGGTGCCTTTCTCTCCCTCCTTTTTGAACTCCACCACTGTGTGGGTAAGTTTTTTGGTGTTTTTTTGTCATACTCTTCCCCTATATGATTTTAGGGGTGAAGGATATTGCTTAAAATCCTAACAGCCCCTTTTTTTTCATTATCTTTTGACACAGCACACCCCAATCAGTATTCAAGTGCCATGTTTTGGATAGCTATCTGGCTCTCCATTGGGAAGTGAGGTGTGGAGAAAGTAAACAGAGAGACAAGGGGGGAACCAGCACCACAGCCTTCATGGGAAATGCATTTGCTCTTTGAGGAATTTTCGAATAAGTGAGTCATGGCCTATTTAAATTGTTAGGGATGTGGGAAATGTGGTTCAATAATTTTTTGACATTAAATGAATTTTTTGATTTATTATAGATTATGATACAGCAATATCCCTGAAGAAGAAATGTTTTAACTATAATTACTTGAAACGCGTTGGTTTAAGCAGCTCTTCTTCTGCCACCACTTGTTGGAGGTTTTTTGAATTTTGGCAATTGTATCGTGTGTATCTATTCTTTCAAATCCTCATTTTTTTAATGTCACAATAAGATATATATGGAATGTATCATGATGTTTTTGTATAATAAATGAATTTTTTGATATAATTTTTGTTTTTCGTTGCCTTAAAAATCCCAATACCAGAGGTTTCCTATAATACTTTATCTTTTCTTTGCTATGTAAAGGGCAAGACAGGTACAGTAGTTCTGCAGCCTCCGGGGTTTGTCCAGCCTGTTCAGGTTCAGTTGTCTCCACACAAAGAGAAAGCATGTCATACAAAGGACCCTCAACTTAAGCCTTATTGATAAAGGAATTAATATCCCATTCAACATTTAATCCCAACGGCCTATGGATTTGTAATTCATAAATCCAGAAAGTCTCAAGTTGGGAGACTCCCCTGGTTTTAGGGCCTCCCCTCCATGGGGGGATGTAATGATCAATAATAAGAAATTGGGTACCAGCAGGGTTCCTATTGTGACACAACCTAAAGTGTCTTGGTACAGTGTGGTGAGTATCTCCGCCTAAGATCAAGGAAACGTGCTCACCCACCCTAACATCCTTATCAATAAGGCTTAAGTTGAGGGTCCTTTGTATGTGGGACATGCTTTCTCTTTCTTGTTTTTTTAATTTTTGCATTTTTATTTCTATACTCTTTATAGATATGTGTTTTATATACATATTTTACGGGTCCATTTTTATATCGGTTAATTATATACATGTAATATGTGTTCAGCGTCCATGGATACATTTAATGTCATGGATTTGACTGTTATGTGCAATGTGAGTGGTATATTACGTGAAGGGTTCATTCATTGAGCAACCGTAGATGTGAGGTTTTCACCTGCACTATTGTTTTCCCTTATGTAGTTCCTTCGCCCATTTACCTATCACAACCCCTTTTACACATATTACTGATTCTCATTTTTTTTATATATTTACTTTGTATATTGATTAATTTCGATCCATCCCTCAGGTTCCGCGCAGGTTTTGTCCGCAAGACTTTCGATTAATTTTATCATATGGACCTTTTCTGGTTGTTTTACATACAACTTTTCATATACAACTTTTTATTATTATTTTATTAATGATTTAACATGTAGGTACATGCACTTTGTGCGCTACACATTCATAGGTGTTTTGCGCCCAGTCTGGCCATTTAGTTTGTTGCTTACCTACGGGGAATGGGGATTATGTTCACTTCCTTGTTCTGGTCAGCTGATGCGTTCCACGTGATGGGCCGTCCCGTAGGAGCGCATCACGCTCCTAAGCAAGTTCATTATGCACAATTACTGGTCTTGACCTCGGCGTAGGTCTAGTGAATTGTTCTAATTATTTCCCACCATCCGTGTTATATTTGTTTATCCCCGGGTAGTGTTGAGCATATTCACTTCCGCAATTAGGTCAGCTGATGCGCGTCATGTCACGTGGGCGTCACGTCAGCTGATGCGCTCCCACGGGTGTCACGTGGGAGCGCATCATGCAAGTATAAACAGCGTGGAATGCGTCCTCACGCCAGTGCGGTCTTGGGGAGTGTTTAGGGACTCCCTGATCTCCTGGGCGTGGAGCGCATCATGTGATCCTGTGCGTCACGCTCGGGCACGGTGCGCTCCATGCGAACTGATGTGACGCATGGTGCGTCCTGACGTCAGTGCGCATTGGGGAGAATGTGTCAACCCCCCGTGATGCACAGACGTTCAGTCCATCTTACAGTGTGACAAAGCGGAGGTCATGCCTCGCTTATAGGGGATGTTGAGGCCATTTACAATGAGTCACCTTGTAGTCAGCCATTCCTTGCTTTTATTGGCCATTCACAATAAAGGGATTTTTATAACAGCTTACCTGTAAAATCCTTTTCTTGGAGTACATCACGGGACACAGAGCGACTTAGTCATTACTAATGGGTTATATAGATTACCTTCAGGTGTTGGCACTGGCCAATTCCAAACCGGAAGTACCCTCCCCTATATAAGCCCCTCCCACCCGGGAGCACCTCAGTTTTGTAGCCAAGCAATAAGTGTCCCAAAAAGAGGGGTGGGAGCTCTGTGTCCCGTGATGTACTCCAAGAAAAGGATTTTACAGGTAAGCTGTTATAAAAATCCCTTTTTCTTTTTCGTACATCACGGGACACAGAGCGACTTAGTCATTACTAATGGGACGTCCCAAAGCAATGCCAAATGAGGGGAGGGATACATAAGCTGGGCGCCATCAGGCATGAGGCTCTTTTGCGGCCTGCAACACACTGCGCCCAAAGGCGACATCCTCCTGACTTGTGACGTCTACCTGGTAGAATCTAGTAAACGTGTGTACTAAGGACCATGTTGTGGCCTTACAGTACTTGAGCCAGGGAGGCTTGGTGATGCACTGCCCATGAAGTTCCAACTGCTCTTGTGGAGTGCGCCCTAACTTTGAACGGAGGCGGTCCCCTTTTCAAGCCATAGGCTTGTATTATGACCTGTCGAATCCACTTGGCTAAAGTAGATTTTTGATGCTGCCTGACCCTTTCTGGGACCTTCCGGCAGAACAAACAAAGTATCCGTTCTACGAATCTGAGCAGTGGCTTTAAGATAAGCTTTAACTGCTCTTACTACATCCAAAGAATGCAATAACTTTTCCTCTACCGAACTAGGTTTGGGGAAAAAGGAAGGAAGAACCACATCTTGGTTCAAATGGAACCTCGATACCACCTTAGGAAGAAGGCTGGATGAGGACGTAATACTACTCTGTCCTTATGGATAACCAGATATGGCTCCTTACAGGACAAGGCGGCTAATTCCGATACTCTTTTAGCCGAACAAATGGCTACAAAGAAAATCAATTTCCTGGTGAAAAGAACCAAGAAAATGTGCCGCAATGGTTCAAATGGTTGTTTCTGTAGAACCGACAGAACCAGGTTTAAGTCCCATGGACATATGGGAATACTAACCGGAGGGCTAATACGCATCACTCCTTGTATGAAAGCTTTGATTAATGAATGCAAAGCCAAGGGCCTTTGAAAAAAAAAATATTGACAAGGCCGTCTGACCCTTGATAGTACTCAAGGCAAGCTTCCTATGTACAGCCCACTGTAGGAAGTCCAGAATCCTACCTATTACGTACTTACGTGGATGCCATTTCCTGGCCTCACCCCACGTGATGTACGCCTTCTAGATCCTAAAATAGATCTGCCTGGATACCGGCTTCCTGGCATTGATCATGGTAGATACCACAGGATTAGAGAGCCCTCTCTTTTTTAGAATGTGGGCTTCTATAGCCAGGCCGTCAACCTAGGGCTGGTAAGGAAGGGTAGTATATCGGTCCTTGCGAAAGCAGGTCCGGACGATGTGGGAGGGTCCAAGGACTTCCCACTGACATTTTTACAAACTCCGCGTACCATGCCCTTCGGGGCCACGCTGGAGCCACCAGAATCACTGGTTTCTTTTCTACCCTGATTCTGCGGATTAATCGCGGTGGGAATGCATATATCAGCTTGAACTGATCCCAAGGGAACACTAGGGCATCCGAACCGCAAGCTAGGGGATCCTTTGTGCGAGACACAAATCTGTCCACCTTTGCGTTGAATCTGGATGCTAGCAGATCTACATCCGGTGTTCCCCACCGCTGGCATATTGCCTGGAAAACCTCGGGGTGAAGAGACCATTCCCCCGGGCATAATTGCTGGCGACTTAAAAAAGTCCGCTCTCCAATTTTCCACTCCTGGGATGAAAACCGCGGATATGGCTGTGACATACCTTTCTGCCCATTCCAGGATGCATTTCGCTTCCCTCTGGGCTGCACGACTCCTGGTGCCACCCTGGAGATTGATATATGCCACTGCTGTGGCATTGTCTGATTGAATTCTGACAGGTGACCCTTGGAGTTTGGATGTCCATGCTACTAGGGCATACCGGGCTGCTCGTATCTCTAAGAGATTGGTGGGCAGGGCCTTCTCTGCTTCTGACCACTTGCCCTGGAGAGACCATTGCTCCAGTACTGCCCCCCAGCCTATGAGGCTGGCAACTGTAGTGACCACCTTCCAAGAAACCGGACTGAAGGGGACAGGGACATTGGTAAGTCTAAAGCCTGAACTTTTTTGTTCCAGGCTGACAGTATGGCCCTCTGCAAGTTCCTTGAATGGAATTGACCGTAGGGTACCGCTTCGAATGAAGCCACCATTTTTCCCAGCAGCCTTATACACAGGCGTATGGATGGTTTTTCTTTTTTGTACCCACTAAGTGGGTCAAATCTTTCAAAGACGACACCTTCTCTGGAGGTAAGAAAATCTTTCTCTGATTTGAATCCAGTCTTAGCCCCCAAGTATTCCAGGCTTTTGACTGGTTTTAGGGCTGACTTGTCTCGGTTGATAATGCAACCGTGAGATTCCAGATACTTGATTATCTTGTGAACGACCACTTCTAGTTTTTTTCACTGAGTGGTCTATCAGCAACAAGTCGTCTAGATATGCCATTATCGTTACACCTTGTGTCCCTAGTTTGGCCAATCGTAGGGCCAGAATTTTTGTGAACACTCGTGGTGCCGTGGCCAGACCGAAAGGTAAGGCTCTGAACTGAAAATGGCGCCCTTCTACTGCAAGGCGTAGAAATTTCTGGTGGGCCGGACAGATGGGAATATGCAAATAAGCATCCCTTATGTCGATCGAGGCTAACCATTCCTGCCCTTGTAGGGCGGTGGCCACCGATCGGATCGACTCCATCCGAAAAAAGTCCTGATATGTAGGAACTTGTTTAGCCCTTTTATATTCAATATGGGCCTCATGTCCCCATTTGGTTTGGGGACTGTGACAAGGTTCGAGTAAAACCCGAACCCGTTTTCTTTCAAGGGAACCTTCATGATTACCCTTGGGGCAATAGTTGCTCTAGTGCCAGAAGGAGGGATCCACTCTTCTGGGGATCGCTTGGCACGTTTGACCTTATAAAATGGGCAGGAGGAATGTCTTTTAACTCCAGCCTGTATCCCAGACTTACTGCGGGGATCACCCATCTCTGATGGTGTCCCGCCAGGTCTCTGTGAACAACTGAAGTCTTCCCCTCACCCGACTGAGTGGGGGCAACCCTTCATGACTTAGGGGGAGGTCTTGTACCTCTCTTGACCCAGGGTTTCTTGATACCCTGTGATTGTCCCTGATTTCTGCCCCCTGGATTTGACCGCGGAGGCCGTCGGAACTGTTTCACAGCCGATGTGCCAGGGACTGGAGAAGTAGGCCTCTTAAAAGAAGGACTCCTACCCTTGTTCTTAACCGGTAAGAGTGAACTTTTACCGGCAGAAATTTTCTGGATATATTTGTCCAGATCTTCTCCAAATAAGCGTTCTCCATGAAATGGGAAGCTAACCAGCAGTTTTTTACAGGGAGCTTCAGCAGACCAGTTTTTGAGCCACAGAAGCCTACGCATATGTACTATAGACAGCGTAAAGCGGGAGGCCTGTTGGATTGTATCCTTTATGGCGTCCACCGCAAAACACAAGGCTCTAGGCAGGTCAGCTAGGGCAAGAGCCTGCTGATCTGGTAAGTCCCTTAAGACTTGTTTCAACTGATCTTTCACTGCTTGGCAGACTCCAATCGCTGCTACCGCAGGTTGTGTCACCATGCTTGCTGTAGAGAAAGCAGATTTTAGTAAAGACTCCAATTTTTTATCTATTGGGTCTTTGACATTGGAACATTATCTACTGGACATGTCAGTGATTTGTTAACAGAAGAGATGGCTGCGTCCACTGTAGGGACCCTCCATTTTTTTATGAACTTATCCTCCATGGGATAGATCACCGGAAATCTCTTGGGGGGAGCAAATATTTTATCAGGATGCTCCCAATCCTGGTAAATAAGCCCTTCTAATAAAGGGTGGATTGGGAAGGAACAGACAGCCTGGGGAGCTTTTAGCGACCCCAGCGAGGAAACCGTAGTGGATGGTGGTTCCGCCAGAGGCATTTTAAATGCTGATCGGACCATATTAGTCAGAGACTGAACCCATAATCTTTCAGCCTGAGATGCTGAGAAAGGTTCTTCCACTGTTGATTCCTCCATAACTGAATCAACCTCATCCTGATCCCCTTCAGGTAGGTCGATCTCTGTGTGGGGCTGTTCCTTCACTAACAGGCACTCTGAAGGAGGAGACGGAGATCGGACGCGCTTTTCCTGAGACAGGGAAGCAGCGATCAATGCTGTTAATCTCTCTTCCAATCCTCCCAGAGTTGAGGATAAAACCTCCTCTGTTATATATACAGGAGCAGGTGGACTGGGGACAGCCGCAGCACCAGGCATTCCTGCGGGGTTTCTACGGCTACTGACTAGGGATGGGCCCGGTGCTCGATTCGAACCCATGTTCGAATCGAGCATCGGGCGTTCGCTCGCTCGTCGAGCCCAGAACTATTTGGGCCGTTCGCATCACATTCGTGTGATGCGAGCGGCCCCGCAATGCATTGCGGCCGGCGCGGCCGGCGCAGTGCATTGCTGGCTGATGATTGGCCAAGCATGCACTGTGACCCCGCATGCTTGGCCAATCACAGCGCCCGAAACTCGGAGAGCAATAATTGGCTACAGGCAGGACGCCTGTAGCCAATTACAGCTCAGGGGCTTTAGTACACGCCCCACAATTTAAAAGGCCGCCACGCCATCGGCCCCGGTCACATGAGTTCCGGCTTTAGGAGAGATTAGTCTGCTGATTCTGTCTTTGCTTGATACTGAAAGATTTGCTCTTCTTTGCTAAACCATTGGCTATTTCTTTGCTAAACCATTGCTACCTAAGTCATTGATCGTTCATTGCTGCTGATTGCACAGTTAGTGTGTTATTAGCTGCTGCTGGGGATTAGTCTGGTGCGTGCTTACTGTTAGTACAGTATTGCAGTAGTACCAACCGCAGTGCTGTTAGCACAGCATTGCACCCCAACAGCACCCATAGGACTTCTAGTGTGTTAGTGGCAGCAAACAGAGCTCCTATATTTTCTTCTCAGCAGCACCCATAGGACTTCTAGTGTGTTAGTGGCATCACACAGAGCTCCTATATTTTCTTCTCAGCAGCACCCATAGGACTTCTAGTGTGTTAGTGGCAGCAAACAGAGCTCCTATATTTTCTTCTCAGCAGCACCCATAGGACTTCTAGTGTGTTAGTGGCAGCAAACAGAGCTCCTATATTTTCTTCTCAGCAGCACCCATAGGACTTCTAGTGTGTTAGTGGCAGCAAACAGAGCTCCTATATTTTCTTCTCAGCAGCACCCATAGGACTTCTAGTGTGTTAGTGGCATCACACAGAGCTCCTATATTTTCTTCTCAGCAGCACCCATAGGACTTCTAGTGTGTTAGTGGCAGCAAACAGAGCTCCTATATTTTCTTCTCAGCAGCACCCATAGGACTTCTAGTGTGTTAGTGGCAGCAAACAGAGCTCCTATATTTTCTTCTCAGCAGCACCCATAGGACTTCTAGTGTGTTAGTGGCAGCAAACAGAGCTCCTATATTTTCTTCTCAGCAGCACCCATAGGACTTCTAGTGTGTTAGTGGCATCACACAGAGCTCCTATATTTTCTTCTCAGCAGCACCCATAGGACTTCTAGTGTGTTAGTGGCAGCAAACAGAGCTCCTATATTTTCTGCTCAGCAGCACCCATAGGACTTCTAGTGTGTTAGTGGCATCACACAGAGCTCCTATATTTTCTTCTCAGCAGCACCCATAGGACTTCTAGTGTGTTAGTGGCAGCAAACAGAGCTCCTATATTTTCTTCTCAGCAGCACCCATAGGACTTCTAGTGTGTTAGTGGCATCACACAGAGCTCCTATATTTTCTTCTCAGCAGCACCCATAGGACTTCTAGTGTGTTAGTGGCAGCAAACAGAGCTCCTATATTTTCTTCTCAGCAGCACCCATAGGACTTCTAGTGTGTTAGTGGCAGCAAACAGAGCTCCTATATTTTCTTCTCAGCAGCACCCATAGGACTTCTAGTGTGTTAGTGGCATCACACAGAGCTCCTATATTTTCTTCTCAGCAGCACCCATAGGACTTCTAGTGTGTTAGTGGCAGCAAACAGAGCTCCTATATTTTCTTCTCAGCAGCACCCATAGGACTTCTAGTGTGTTAGTGGCATCACACAGAGCTCCTATATTTTCTTCTCAGCAGCACCCATAGGACTTCTAGTGTGTTAGTGGCAGCAAACAGAGCTCCTATATTTTCTTCTCAGCAGCACCCATAGGACTTCTAGTGTGTTAGTGGCAGCAAACAGAGCTCCTATATTTTCTTCTCAGCAGCACCCATAGGACTTCTAGTGTGTTAGTGGCAGCAAACAGAGCTCCTATATTTTCTTCTCAGCAGCACCCATAGGACTTCTAGTGTGTTAGTGGCATCACACAGAGCTCCTATATTTTCTTCTCAGCAGCACCCATAGGACTTCTAGTGTGTTAGTGGCAGCAAACAGAGCTCCTATATTTTCTTCTCAGCAGCACCCATAGGACTTCTAGTGTGTTAGTGGCAGCAAACAGAGCTCCTATATTTTCTTCTCAGCAGCACCCATAGGACTTCTAGTGTGTTAGTGGCATCACACAGAGCTCCTATATTTTCTTCTCAGCAGCACCCATAGGACTTCTAGTGTGTTAGTGGCAGCAAACAGAGCTCCTATATTTTCTTCTCAGCAGCACCCATAGGACTTCTAGTGTGTTAGTGGCAGCAAACAGAGCTCCTATATTTTCTTCTCAGCAGCACCCATAGGACTTCTAGTGTGTTAGTGGCAGCAAACAGAGCTCCTATATTTTCTTCTCAGCAGCACCCATAGGACTTCTAGTGTGTTAGTGGCAGCAAACAGAGCTCCTATATTTTCTTCTCAGCAGCACCCATAGGACTTCTAGTGTGTTAGTGGCATCACACAGAGCTCCTATATTTTCTTCTCAGCAGCACCCATAGGACTTCTAGTGTGTTAGTGGCAGCAAACAGAGCTCCTATATTTTCTGCTCAGCAGCACCCATAGGACTTCTAGTGTGTTAGTGGCATCACACAGAGCTCCTATATTTTCTTCTCAGCAGCACCCATAGGACTTCTAGTGTGTTAGTGGCAGCAAACAGAGCTCCTATATTTTCTTCTCAGCAGCACCCATAGGACTTCTAGTGTGTTAGTGGCATCACACAGAGCTCCTATATTTTCTTCTCAGCAGCACCCATAGGACTTCTAGTGTGTTAGTGGCAGCAAACAGAGCTCCTATATTTTCTGCTCAGCAGCACCCATAGGACTTCTAGTGTGTTAGTGGCATCACACAGAGCTCCTATATTTTCTTCTCAGCAGCACCCATAGGACTTCTAGTGTGTTAGTGGCAGCAAACAGAGCTCCTATATTTTCTTCTCAGCAGCACCCATAGGACTTCTAGTGTGTTAGTGGCATCACACAGAGCTCCTATATTTTCTTCTCAGCAGCACCCATAGGACTTCTAGTGTGTTAGTGGCAGCAAACAGAGCTCCTATATTTTCTTCTCAGCAGCACCCATAGGACTTCTAGTGTGTTAGTGGCAGCAAACAGAGCTCCTATATTTTCTTCTCAGCAGCACCCATAGGACTTCTAGTGTGTTAGTGGCAGCAAACAGAGCTCCTATATTTTCTTCTCAGCAGCACCCATAGGACTTCTAGTGTGTTAGTGGCATCACACAGAGCTCCTATATTTTCTTCTCAGCAGCACCCATAGGACTTCTAGTGTGTTAGTGGCAGCAAACAGAGCTCCTATATTTTCTTCTCAGCAGCACCCATAGGACTTCTAGTGTGTTAGTGGCAGCAAACAGAGCTCCTATATTTTCTTCTCAGCAGCACCCATAGGACTTCTAGTGTGTTAGTGGCAGCAAACAGAGCTCCTATATTTTCTTCTCAGCAGCACCCATAGGACTTCTAGTGTGTTAGTGGCATCACACAGAGCTCCTATATTTTCTTCTCAGCAGCACCCATAGGACTTCTAGTGTGTTAGTGGCATCACACAGAGCTCCTATATTTTCTTCTCAGCAGCACCCATAGGACTTCTAGTGTGTTAGTGGCAGCAAACAGAGCTCCTATATTTTCTTGTCAGCAGCACACATAGTACCTATAGTGTGTTAGTGTCAGCACCCATAGGACCTACAGTGTGTTGTGAGCACACATAGGAGTTCTATTTTTTATACTATATACACTACCGACTACAATGGCTGGAAGACCGCCAAGGAGAGGCAGAGCGTGCCGAGGCAAGAACACAGGGCAAGCAGGCTCTGTTTCTAGAGACAACAGTGCTGGCCATGGACGTGGTCGTGCATCGTCATCAGCGCGTGGCCATGGGACACGCTTGTCTTTGTTTTCGGCAGCTGGACATGTGGAGCCGCATCATGCCGAAGGCTTGGTAGAATGGATGACCAAGCCCTCCTCATCCTCCTCATCCTCTCTCACCCAGGCTCAGGGTACTGGCAGAGCAGCTGCCAACGCGTACTCAATGGCATCATCAGCCACCCCTTCCCTAGACCCACCATGTCCTCCTGAGGAGTCCCCCGAACTGTTTGAGCACAGTGTTGGGTACATGCTCCAGGAGGATGCCCAACGATTCGAAGGCTCGGATGATGATACCCAGCTTGAGGAAGTCAGTAGTGTGCGCGCAGAGAAAGGGGATGCTGAAGGACAGCAATCTGGCAGTAGTGTTCCACCAGCTGCAGCTTACTGCCAGGTTTGCTCTAGTGGTGAAGAGGGAGGGGATGATGAGGTCACTGACTCCACGTGGGTGCCTGAAGGGAGAGAGGAGGAGGAGGAGGA
Organism: Rana muscosa; assembly: GCA_029206835.1. Taxonomy (NCBI): domain Eukaryota; kingdom Metazoa; phylum Chordata; class Amphibia; order Anura; family Ranidae; genus Rana; species Rana muscosa. The sequence continues at coordinate 921,907,299 of CM055118.1, forward strand.
GGATGCAGCGTCACATGTCCAACGAGGCAGGATGCCCCCTGGAGGCCAGCTAGAGGCCAGCACAGCAACTGTACCACACCGCAGAGCTCCGCCTGTGCAGGGCGCTGCCTCTGCACGTTATCACAAAAGTTCTTTGGTGTGGGCCTTTTTTGAGACGAGTGCATCAGATCGCACCACTGCTATTTGCAATATTTGTCTCAAGCGTATCTCGCGTGGCCAAAACATCAGCCGCTTGGGCACCACAAGCATGAGCAGACATATGTCGACCTGCCATGCAGCTCGTTGGCAAGCACACATAAAAGACCCACACCAAAGAACAAAGCGGACCTCTCCTTGCTCCTCATCAGCTGGGATCTCCATCCCCACTATATCTTCAGTCCTCTCTGAAAGCTGCTCTGAGAGGACTGAAGGTGTAGAATTAGGTGTGTCACAACCAAGTACTTGCAGTACACCGACGTCCGATTGTAGCAGGCAAATTTCCCTGCCCCAGCTGCTGGACCGTCGAAAGAAGTATACTCCCAGCCATCCACATGCCCAGCGGTTGAATGCTAGCTTGGCTAAATTGCTAGCACTTCAACTGCTGCCTTTTCAGTTGATAGACTCGGCCCCCTTCCGTGAGTTTGTTCAATGTGCGGTTCCTCAGTGGCAGGTTCCCAAACGCCACTTTTTCTCACGGAAGGCAATTCCGTCTCTCTACTGGCATGTGGAAGGCAATGTCCATGCCTCGCTGGACAGGGCGGTCAGCGGTAAGGTGCATATTACCGCTGACTCATGGTCCAGCAGGCATGGACAGGGACGTTATCTTTCTTTCACGGCCCATTGGGTCACTCTATTGGTAGCTGGGAGGGATGCAGGACAAGGTGCAGTAGTGTTGGAGGTTGTTCCGCCACCACGCCTCCAAAATGCTACTACTGGTTGTGACACCTCTCTCCTCCACCCCCTCCTCTTCTTCTTCCTCCATGTCCTCTTCGAGTGCTCTGTCCTCGGAACCAGCGGTGCTCCGTAGGCGTACAAGGGGCTACGCGAGTACGCAGGCAAAAAGATGCCATGCCGTGCTTGCGCTGGTGTGTTTGGGGGACAGGAGCCACACTGGGCCAGAGGTTCTGGCAGCTCTGCAAGGGCAGGCCGAGAGGTGGTTGACGCCACGCCAGCTTAAGCCAGGAATGGTCGTTTCTGATAATGGCACCAACCTCCTCTCCGCCCTGCGACAGGGGCAGCTCACCCATGTGCCCTGTATGGCTCACGTCCTCAACCTGGTGGTGCAGCGGTTCTTGGGCAGGTTCCCAGGCTTACAGGATGTCCTGAGGCAGGCCAGGAAAGTCTGTGTGCATTTCCGCCGATCTTATAATGCCAGTGCTCGGCTGACTGAGCTGCAAAAGGAGCTGAACCTGCCCAAGAACCGCCTAATATGTGACATGCCCACCAGGTGGAACTCAACGTTGGCCATGCTGCAGCGACTGCACACGCAGCAGAGGGCCATCAATGAGTACCTTTGCGACTACGGCACCAGGACAGGGTCAGGGGAGCTTGGCTTTTTTTCCCCACGCCAGTGGAGCATGATCAGGGATGCATGCACTGTCCTCTCACCATTTGAGGAGGCCACGAGGATGGTGAGCAGTGAAAGTGCATGCATCAGTGACACTGTACCTCTTGTCCACCTGTTGGAGCATACGCTGCGTGGGATAATGGACAGGGCACTTGAGGCAGAACAGAGGCAGGAAGAGGAGGACTTCCTTGTCTCTCAAGGCCCCCTTTATCCAGACAATGTTCCTTCTGTCCCACCCATCACACAGGAAGAGGAGGAGGAGGAGGAGGAGGAGGAGGATTGTGTGAGCATGGAGGTGGAGCCTGGCACTCAGCATCAGCAGCAGCAGTCTTTTAGGGATGATGTACAGTCCCAACAAACCAGTGGACTTGTACGTGGCTGGGAGGAGGTGGCTGGCGATCATGTCATCCTCAGTGACCCAGAAGACTCCGGACCGAATGCCTCAGCTAACCTACGCTGCATGGCCTCCCTGATCCTGCAAAGCCTGCGGAAGGATCCTCGTGTTCTTCGGATCAAGGAGAGTGACCATTACTGGCTGGCCACTCTCCTTGATCCACGGTACAAGGGTAAGGTTGCGGACCTTATCTTGCCGTCGCAGAGGGAGCAGAGGATGAGACATCTCAGGGAGGCCTTGCAGAAAGGTCTGTGCAACGCGTTCCCAGAAACTGGGAGGTTACAAACTCCTGGTCCTGGACGACGAGTTGCTGAGGCTTCGGTCAGTAGCAGAAGGAGCGGTGGGGAAGGTGGACGTCTGACCGATGCGTTCAGACAATTTTTTAGTCCGCAGCCCCAAGGTATGATCGGTTCCAGCAACCATCGCCAGCGTCTGATATACATGGTGCAGGAATACCTAGGGGCAAGGTCAGACTTGGACACCTTTCCCACCGAAAATCCTCTGGCTTACTGGGTCCTGAGGATGGATCACTGGCCAGAGCTTGCACAGTATGCAATTGAGCTACTGGCCTGTCCTGCATCCAGCGTTCTTTCCGAACGCACATTCAGTGCTGCTGGAGGATTTGTCACCGATCATAGGGTGCGCCTGTCCACCGACTCGGTTGATCGACTGACCTTCATAAAAATGAATCAGTCTTGGATCACCACCAGCTACCAGACACCTGAAGCGGATATAACGGAATAATTTATAATGTCACATCCCTTCAAGACTGCCTATGCTGATGCTGAGTGACTGTCCTGTTATGTTCACTGACTATCCTCTTCCTCCTCCTCAATGATCCATGCCACCACACCAGTGCCTAAGGCACAATTTTTCAGCCCCTGTATAACAGGGGCGTGTAATTACAATTTTTTAAAAAGATGCTTCGCAACAGGTGTGACTGCTGTGCTCAGAGTACAGTATCTGTGAGGGGTTGCAGTGTTGTGGCACCAGCACCAGTGCCTAAGGCACAATTTTTCAGCCCCTGTTGGGGCGTGTAATTACAATTTTTAGGCAATGCTTTGCAACAGGTCTCATTGCTGTGCTCAGAGTACAGTATCTGTGAGGGGTTGCAGTGTTGTGGCACCAGCACCAGTGCCTAAGGCACAATTTTTCAGCCCCTGTATAACAGGGGCGTGTAATTACAATTTTTTAAAAAGATGCTTCGCAACAGGTGTGACTGCTGTGCTCCAAGTACAGTATCTGTGAGGGGTTGCAGTGTTGTGGCACCAGCACCAATGCCTAAGGCACAATTTTTCAGCCCCTGTTTAACAGGGGCGTGTAATTACAAATCTTGATCTAATAGTTCACAGCAGGGCCCATTCCTGCGCCCACCAAGAGTAACTATGAGGGCCTACAGTCTTGTGGCAACACCGTCCACCACCACCACCACCAAAGGCCCAATTTTTCTGCCCTGTTCAACAGGTGCATGCAATTACAAATCTTGATCTAATAACTCACAGCAGGGCCCATTCCTGCACCCACCAAGAGTAAATGTGAGGGCTTACAGTCTTGTGGCAACACCGTCCACCACCACCACCACCACCACCAAAGGCCCAATTTTTCTGCCCGGTTCAACAGGTGCATGCAAGTACAAATCTTGATCTATTAACTCACAGCAGGGCCCATTCCTGTGCCCACCAGTCTTGTGGCTACACCAACATCTAATAGGGCAAATTTCTGCAGAGTATATACGGCAGGCCCCTACTTTCAAACATCCAACTTACAAACGACTCCTACTTGCAAACGGCAAGAGAAAACAGGAAGTGAGAGGAAATCTACCCCTAGGAAGGAAAATTCTATCCTGTTAGATTTAATTTGGGAAAAAGGTATCTCCTCTCTACTGATGCTTTATCACCAATCCTTGTTTCAATTAAAACCCCACTTTTCCAAAAACATTTGTCATTGGGACGGAAAGTGAGGTGACATGTTCTGAACAGATGTGCAAAGACAGCAAATGTTACAGGGGTGATAACCCCTCCCTATGTTCTCCAAAAAGCTTAAAAATTGATTTTTTTGGGATGTAGCTACACTTCATAATGTACCTGTTCAGATTCTACTTAAGAACAAACCTACAGTCCATGTCTTGTTTGCACCACCTATATACTGCTGTTCAGAGTATATAGGGTTGTAGGTATAGGGTTTTATTTTGGGTGCGGGGTCCCCCTTAGTATCCATACAAGACCCAAAGGGGCTGGGGTGGGGGGGGGGGGGGGGTGATGGGGTAGCCATGCCATTTTTCTCAAGGATTTTCAGCCATATGGCGGCCAGGACAAGACATGACATTGAAGCCGCAAGTGGTTTTAAATGGCTTCTTTTTTTCCTTTACAAATGTCATTTTGTGCAAGGACAGTTCTAAACACGGGAAACACATGCCACTTCACAGGCATACTTTAGACACCCCCCAGGTACCGTATTTAAAGGAAAATTTCACTTTTTTTTTTTTCACTTTATGCATCATTAAAATGACTGCTCCCGAAAAAACTTTAGTTTTTAAAATTTCTTTTTGCATTGATATATGTCCCCTGGGGCAGGACCCGGGTCCCCAAACCTGTTTTATAACATTAACATGCATATTGGCCGTTGTAATTAGCAATTTTGATTTCGAACGTTCGCGTCCATTATAACGAATAGGGTTCGAAAATTCGCGCGAACTTTCGGTCCGTTCGAAGGTTCTGGTGCGAACCGAACCCGGGGGTGTTCGGCTCATCCCTACTACTGACCTCTGAATTCTCAGGGGAGATTGGTGCAGTACAAGCATGCCCAATATCCTCAGAGCCCGATGGAGACCCCTTTGGCTTCCTGGAAGATCTATTTCCGGAGCGTCTGGACGACATATCCTTTAAGCACAAAGCTGAGGTATTCCCGTCGTCATACACCAATTTTGCTGGTAATAATCTAACACAGGTGCTGCTATATACCAGCTGGTGTCCACTAAAGTGCCTTTCTATGGGGATGCCTGCATCAACCGCCTCTGTGTGCCACTGTTTGTTGCTAGCTCTGTTTGCATCCAGCTGACACTTGTACTGTGTCTTTTAACTATGCTGGGACGCCCGCACATGCGCAGAAGCGCCGCGGCGCGCATCGAGCGTCATCCACCCGCCCCGCCCCTTTTTTTCATAGGAGGCGCGTGCACGCGCCCGCGCGCGCACCCGTGCGCCATTGGCGCCCTTTTCGAAATCAAACAGGGGACTAGGAGCCAGGGCCCTTTTTGCCGGAGGGCCTGTGCGGTGGATGAGCGCAGCAACAGGGCAGAGGAAGTGGATTCCCACAGAGAAACTTACCAGCTGCCTGGATCTTTTGACTTGAGAAAACCAAAGATCCACATGACAAGAAAAATGGACTACAGCGGCCTCTAGTGGTTTAACACAGGTACCGCGGTCCCTTTTTTTTTTTTTTTTTTCTTGACTACTATTAAAATTTTACATTTTCAGTAGTTACAGGCAAACACAGATATTTAGCGGGAATACCGTTAGGTAACAGACAGAAAGACAAATTAGGCTTGGGGGTCCCCCAATAGAACCAAGTTCCTGGGGGCCCCCACTTACCTGATCCCCGCCGCAGGACTCTGTTTGGTCCACAGAAGCCCAAACTTCACCTATCACGGCAGGCATTGTAATTAAACCTTCAGGGACCGGGTTCCCAAGGATTCCACTCCCCTGGACCTGTATAGCACCCTGCACAGACAACATCTTGGTCGTGGGTATGACCAGAGCTCTGGATCCCAGGGTCCAGCCCTCCTAAGAGAAGCATTACAGGCAAAACCTTGCTCTTCTGCTGCAAGGCCCGGGTACCGACCGTTTAGCTATGAAGCTTTTTTGGTGGGATCCGGAACAGCTTACTAAGGCCCAAAAGAACCTGTACGCAAGCCCAGTGAAAACACATGTTACTCTTTGGCCAACACCTTAGACACTGGCAAAAAACTGAGGTGCTCCCGGGTGGGAGGGGCTTATATAGGGGAGGGTACTTCCGGTTTGGAATTGGCCAGTGCCAACACCTGAAGGTAATCTATATAACCCATTAGTAATGACTAAGTCGCTCTGTGTCCCGTGATGTACGAAAAAGAAATATTCGTTTCTATGCATGTGGGCGGTTTTCATATATCCAGTTGCCCAATCCATAGAATGCATAATCACATACCCCCCATACTCACATGGGCCAATCACTGAACCTGGGATTTGTTTCATATGGAGGCTTGGAGCGCACACCCATGCGTCATTTTGGACCACACAGGAAGTGGTTGCTGATTGAATGAACTCTCAGGTGAGGTCTTTTCAGTTTGGGGTCATATCATCTATAAATGTTGTGGAAGCAGCAGTGGATGTACACCCCAGACGATGCAATTTATTGCGAAAAGCGTCGGGTGACTCCACTGCTGCCACTATTTGACAAGCGTTTATTTCACCATTTTGATGTAAGTGTATCTACTGTGAGGGGGTTAGCTCGGCAGCGGGTGTGTGTGACCCCCGGGATGGGCTCCCCACACAAAAACAGGCCCAGCAAACGGAGGTTGTGGTTTTCAAAATCAAAAAGGTGCGGTTTATTTTCTATTTACAGTGACAAAACACAGCAAAGCAAAAGAAACATAAATAAAATAAATCCTGGTCAACTTGACCTCTGAGTAAACATACAGGTTTCCTAACTAACAACTGGGATCAGCCTAGTGCTGTCCTAGTCCCTAAGTCCCTGGTTTTAAATGTCCAAGCAAATAGCCACACAGGCTTTGTCTCACCGCACAGGGGTTCACTCTCCCTAGACAGTCCACACAGGTCTGGTTCCAGGCATGAGCAAACACCTAATGAATCTGGGAGTTCTTATAGAGGCCTAAATGAGCTGACAAGCTTCAGCTGGTCTCATCAACTCCCTGTCTGCACGACGCCCCACACTCTCCCTAGAGGTATGAGTCATCCATGAGCCCACTAGCCTCAGCTGGGCTTATACAACTCTCCACCTAGTTGTATAAGTCGGCGTAAAGCCTGAATCTGGGCGAAATATATCTACCCCCCTGGATGCAACCAGGTGACTTTACCTTCCTGCTGTCACATACCCCCCCCTCTTGTTTTAACCTCGGGGTTGGAACACCAGCAATCAGGCATTCATGTACTCGAGACAAAGCATCCACATTCCCCATTTGAACGCCAGGGCGATGCTTTACTGTGAAGTTGAATTCCTGGAGGGCCAGGAACCACCTATTCACTCTTCTATTTGTTTCCTTGTTTTGAGCCATCCACTTTAACGGAGCGTGATCCGTAACCATGTCAAAGTGCCTACCTAGCAGGTAGTACCGAAGGGAATCTAGAGCCCACTTCACCGCTAAACACTCCTTTTCAACGGTGGCGTAATTTACCTCATGGGACTTCAACTTCCTGCTGAGGTAAATGACTGGGTGCTCTTCCCCGTTCCAGACCTGGGACAATACTGCTCCTAACCCCACATCTGACGCATCACTTTGTACGACAAAGTCTTTAGAGAAGTCGGGTGAGTACAACACTGGCTGGCTACATAAGGCTTGTTTCAAGAATTGGAATGCTGCCTCAGCCTCGGGGGTCCATTTAATCATGACTGACCCTTTCCCCTTCGTCAGGTTGGTTAGGGGCACAGCCTTAGAAGCAAAGTGGGGAATGAATCGCCGATAATACCCAGCGATTCCCAGAAAGGCTCGTACCTGCTTCTTGCTGTTGGGACGTGGCCAACTCTGGATGGCCTCGACTTTGTTGAGTTGGGGTTTTATTACTCCCCTCCCAATGGTGTACCCAAGATATTTGGCCTCCTCCTGCCCAATGGTACACTTCTTGGGGTTAGCCGTAAACCCCGCTTCCCGAACAGAGTCCAGGACTGCTTGCACTTTTGGCAGATGTGAGGCCCAATCTGTGCTATGGACAATTACGTCATCCAGGTAAGCCGCAGCATACTTCCGATGGGGCCTCAGCATCTGGTCCATTTTCCGCTGGAATGTGGCCGGCGCATTCTGTAACCCGAACGGCATTCTATTATATTGGAACGCCCCGTCTGGGGTTACAAATGCGGTTTTCTCTTTGGCCGACTTGGCCAGGGGGATTTGCCAATACCCTTTTGTGAGGTCAAGAGTCGTCATGTATCGGGCTGTTCCCAGCCGGTCGATCAACTCATCTATACGTGGCATGGGGTAGGTGTCAAATTTTGTAACTTTGTTCAACTGACGAAAATCGTTACAAAATCGCCAGCTCCCATCCGGTTTAGGCACCAACACAATGGGACTAGACCAATCACTTTGGGACTCCTCTATCACCCCTAAGTTCAGCATTTTCTGTACTTCCTCCCGTATTGCCTCCCGTCGGGCCTCTGGGATCCGATAGGGTTTTAACTTCACCCTTTCACCGGGCGGGGTAATGATGTCATGCTCTACCCCAGATGTTTGTCCCGGCAGCTCAGAGAATACCTCCTTGTTGCGAAGCACAAACTCCTTAACCTCCTGTTGTTGGGGTTGTGACAAGGTGGCTGCTATTCCAACCTCAGGAATCACGCAACCAGTTTGAGCTGGTGACCAAGTGTCTGCGACTAGGGACTCTCTATCCCTCCAGGCTTTCAACAGATTAACGTGATAGATCTGTTCAGGCTTTCGCCTTCCTGGTTGTCTGACCTTGTAATTCACTTCGCTCACTTTTTCCATTATCTCATAGGGGCCTTGCCATTTGGCAGGGAATTTACTTTCAACCGTAGGGACAAGTACCAGTATCCTATCCCCCGGGGAAAAGGTACGGGTCTTGGCTCCACGGTTGTACACTCTCTGCTGTGCTAACTGCGCTTGGGCCAAATGTTCCTTCACGATGGGCATTACCTGTGCAATTCGGTCTTGCATCAGGGCGACATGCTCAATCACACTCCTGTGGGGAGAACTCTCACTTTCCCAAGTTTCCTTGGCAATATCCAACAGCCCTCTTGGGTGTCTCCCATACAGTAACTCAAAGGGGGAGAATCCCGTAGAGGATTGGGGCACCTCCCTAATAGCAAACATCAGATAAGGAAGTAGACAGTCCCAATCCTTTCCATCTCTATCCACCACTTTCTTCAACATTTGTTTTAGGGTTTTGTTGAATCTTTCAACCAGCCCATCGGTTTGGGGGTGATACACAGATGTACGTAATTGCGTCACTTTGAACAATTTACACAGCTCCTTCATAACCCGGGACATAAAGGGTGTACCTTGGTCCGTAAGCAGTTCTTTACAAATACCCACCCGGCTAAACACAAGAGATAGCTCTTTGGCTATGGTTTTGGCCGAGGTATTTCGGAGAGGGATCGCTTCTGGATAACGGGTGGCATAGTCCATTATAACTAATATGTACTGGTGCCCCCTAGCGGACTTGATTATAGGCCCTACCAAATCCATGGCGATCCTCTCAAACGGGACCTCAATGATGGGTAGAGGGACCAGCGGGCTACGGAAATGTGGTATCGGGGCCGACCTCTGACACACAGGGCAGGAGGAACAATAATTTTCTATGTCCTTCATCACCCCCGGCCAATAGAATCTCTGTAATACCCTCTCTCGGGTTTTCTCTGTCCCCAGATGACCTCCAAGAATGTGCCCATGGGCCAACTCCAACACCAACTTCCTGTAAGGTTTGGGCACCACAAGCTGCTCAACGGTTTCTTCTGCCCTTTTTGCCACCCGATACAGTAGGTCCTTCTCTACGCTGAAGTATGGGTAAGTGCAGGTATTATCTGGGTTCACTAACTCGCCATCTATTTTCACTACGTTTTCCCGTGCCTTTATTAGGGCGGGGTCTTTCAACTGTTCTGTGGCAAAGTTTTCCCTGTGAACCTCAAGATCAGAAAACTCCACAGACGGTAGGTTTTCGTCTGAGGAGGTGGGCTCCTCTCCAGTTTCTTGAGTCTCCCCTGCCAATACTGATAAGGGAAATTCCGGAGAGTCCTCACCACTCTCAGGAGAGTTCTGGCTATCACATTCCTGGTACATAGGGGCACCAGTGGGGGGCTCAGGATCATCCCACAGTTCCCAGAACTTCGGAAAATCCCTTCCCACAATGGCGTCATGCGGTAACTGAGATACTAAGCCCACTGGATGAGAGAGGGTACCTTTGGGGGTCTTGAAACACACTGTAGTCACTGGATACTCTCGGGTGTCCCCATGCACACAAATCACAGCTACCTTGCTATTCCCAGAGACCTCTGTTTTAACTAATTCAGCCTTTATCAGGGTCACAAGGCTACCTGAATCCAGTAATACCACAACATTTCTACCATTAATACACATTTTGCATAAATGTTTCTCAGTTCCCCGAATGGCAGTGCATGCGACTGTCGCACACAGCGACTGACGTCTGTCCGTCAGAAAGTCACATTGCATGGGTTCCTCCACAACCGGGCAATTTGCTGCAATATGTCCCGCTTGCCGGCAGCGGTAGCAAACAATCCATTTGGCTGCCTCTTGAGCCGCTGATTTCCCAGGCTGTTCTCGCCAAACTTGGGGTAGAGCTCCCACCCTCTCACTCTCTCCACCCTCACACCTTGGAATCCTCTTATCCGCCCCTGGGGATGGTCTGGTCTTAGGGTGGAAAGTCCGAGAGTCTCTGGAAGAGGCCGTCAGGTTCTCTGTAGCCAAGTATTTCTCTACACGATCCACAAGACCACCGGCCGTCCCTGGGTCTCCATGGCTTACCCACTTTTGGATGGCAGTAGGAAGAGCTCTCAAAAACCGATCCATTACAACACGTTCCACAATCTTTGGTGCGGACAAAGTCTCTGGCTGTAGCCACTTTCTGCTCAGGTGAATGAGATCATACATTTGAGACCTGGGGGGTTTTCCAAGCTGGAAAGTCCAGTTATGCACACGCTGAGCCCGGACAGCCTGGGTGACACCCAGCCTTGCCAAAATTTCAGCTTTTAGCATCACATAGTCTTTTGCTTGGTTAGGCTCTAGGTCATAGTAAGCTTTCTGCGATTCACCAGTTAACAGAGGAGCCACCAGTCCAGCCCACTGCTCCTCAGGCCACTTTTCTCTTTCAGCGGTCCTTTCAAATGTGGTCAAAAATACCTCTGGATCATCCTCTCCAGTCATTTTTGTCAATAAACGACTCACCCCAAAGGACGCGGTATTAGTGGGACGGCTTTCCTCACTGGTCTGCGGACGTTGCTGCATTACTGCTTCCATTTGTTGTAGTCTCTGCTCTTGCTTCTGTAACAGGTCTATGAAGCGGGCCTCAGATTGCTGCTGGGCTTGTTGCTGAGCTTCCAGACTCTGTTGGTGAGCTTGCTGCTGGGCTGCAAGGCTCTGTTGATGAGCTTGCTGCTGGGCTGCACGGCTCCTTTGCAAACCTGCATTTGTCTGCTGTTGATTGGCATTTGCTAGAGCCAGCTGTTTCAGTATCTCCTCCATGCTGGCTTAAAAAAAACTGCCTGCATTCTCCACCAACTGTGAGGGGGTTAGCTCGGCAGCGGGTGTGTGTGACCCCCGGGATGGGCTCCCCACACAAAAACAGGCCCAGCAAACGGAGGTTGTGGTTTTCAAAATCAAAAAGGTGCGGTTTATTTTCTATTTACAGTGACAAAACACAGCAAAGCAAAAGAAACATAAATAAAATAAATCCTGGTCAACTTGACCTCTGAGTAAACATACAGGTTTCCTAACTAACAACTGGGATCAGCCTAGTGCTGTCCTAGTCCCTAAGTCCCTGGTTTTAAATGTCCAAGCAAATAGCCACACAGGCTTTGTCTCACCGCACAGGGGTTCACTCTCCCTAGACAGTCCACACAGGTCTGGTTCCAGGCATGAGCAAACACCTAATGAATCTGGGAGTTCTTATAGAGGCCTAAATGAGCTGACAAGCTTCAGCTGGTCTCATCAACTCCCTGTCTGCACGACGCCCCACACTCTCCCTAGAGGTATGAGTCATCCATGAGCCCACTAGCCTCAGCTGGGCTTATACAACTCTCCACCTAGTTGTATAAGTCGGCGTAAAGCCTGAATCTGGGCGAAATATATCTACCCCCCTGGATGCAACCAGGTGACTTTACCTCCTGCTGTCACACTACCTACATTAAATTCCATTTTAGACGGTATTATGCTATGTGCCCTTCTCTTTTCTTTTACACCTGCATTTGATTGGTATCCTGGTTTACCATCATTGGGCTACCATCTTCCAAGCTTCCTATCTACCTCTACACCATACTTGCTGTGAGTGTCGTTCCGGTGGATTTACCTGCATAGGATCGGTTCATCAGGGGATACATACTCTAAGCTTGATGTGACCCTTCAGACGTACGTCTGTTTGGGTCCATATATTCTGGTAAGCCTCCTACATATCGGTGGTGGTTATCTTCACTTTTCTCTCAAGATTGTGGGAATATCACTCATTTGTCAAGAATCTGTTTTATTTCACACATCAGAGACTATCACATTATCAGAACTTCATATGGACTTTTTGTCATTTGATTTTTTGTTTTAGCACCTTATATCACTGGGTGTTCTTATTTATATTTATACTAGCGCTACATTTTTCATTTTTCTGTTTTGCACCTTTGTCTATTGGTTGTGTAGCTGCTCACGTTTTTTTAGCAGCGCAGAATTTTTTGTATATTGTTTCTTCCTCAGTGGCATGGTTACTTAAAGAGGTTGTAAACCCTCAGCTTTTTTAACTTGTTTTAAGTACTTGTGGTATTAGCATGTTATATCAGTGTATATTTTTGCACAAAAAAGTTTTTTACCATACCGGTCAGAGGCTCTTCCTGGTTTACTTCTCTGTAACTTCCGTTCTATTGAGCGCGCTCCTGACCACCACGTCACATAGCTTTAGGCACTACATCTCCCGACATGCCTTGCCCTGTCGCGCATGCACTTCCCTTCAATTCCTGCTTGCTCAAGGATGCGCAGAGTTCTTGTCAGCCACTGACGAGTACTCGGCGGATGCTCCTCCCAACAGGCACAGCCATTCCAGCCCCACAGCACGCCCATATTCTTTCTATAGCCACTTTCACTTATAGAAAGAAAAGGGGCGGAGGAAAGGTGGGCTTGTGGTCATGTGCTCCTGATTCCCATGCCAATAAAAGGGCATGGGGCGGAGCTACAGCATATTACACGGCCGTGGCTCCCGTGCCTGTGAGCGCACACAGCGTCTCCCCGCAGGGATGTAGTCCCAGTGCTGGAAGCACGCACGCACGGGACAACCCTTCAGAACGGCTCTGCAGACAGGGCACCCATCTGGGAGAAGGATAGGAAGTAGGCAAAACGGACCCCAAAAAAACACAGTTCTAAACGAACATGAAGGAAAAGGTGAGTGAACACACTATACACTATCTTAAAGAAGCAGGATTAGGACAAAAAAGCTGAGGGTTTAGTATTACTTTAAGCCTGGTACACACGATAAGATTATCGGACGAAAGATCATATTTTTTTTTGCATGCTGGTCTTCATATCGAAAACAAAGAGATTACTAAAGCTACCAAAATTCTCGTATGACAGAATATAAATTCAGAAGTGATGTAATGCATTGTATTGTATTTTCGGACGAAAACTGTACTGATTAAATGAAAATTGTACAATTTGGTGTCATACGAGAAACATTTTCATGCTTGTCCTATCAAATATTTTTACACGACCTGTCTTGATCTGCTCTCGAAAGCTGTGTACTAACAATCAGATTATCGTACAATCAACTTGAACGCGGTATTTTTCATACGAATTTCTGATCTTAATCTGATGGCTTAAGAAAGGGCTCACAGTGCTGTGACCCCAAAGTCCTGCGACTTGCTTGCCATTTCTGTGCGACTTGCTTTTGTGATTTAACATCGCAGTCTATGGCACTCAAATCATACCAAAGTCGCAGAAAAATAGTGCAGGAACCTTTTTTGGCACTTCAACTTGAGTCATATTGATTAAGACGGCACCTATTAAAATTACTGAGGCAGCTACTTTGGGAAATGCTACTGTAAGAAGACCACTGAGAAATCAGGATGGGCAATAGCAGAGCCGGCTGCTGAAGTAACACATGTGAGAGCTTATATAGGTGAGTGTGGGAGAGAATGTGTGCTAGAGAATGCATGTGTTAAACTGGCCATACACTTATCGAATTTCATCTGGTTCCTGATGAACCGGCCAAAAATGTATTTGTGGGTGGCCCTGCCGGCAACCTCCCACCCGACATCATTAGTTTGAGAAAATCAAAGTATTTGAGCAAAACATTGTCAAACAAACAGCAGTTTTATCTAGTCAGATGCAAACACTGTACAGCCCCAGCTTTCACAATACAATAGCCAGCACTACAGATTTATCCATGTGCACTGTATAGCGTGAATGGAGGAATCTTTTAGACTTTTTCTTTCTTTAGCCTGCAGGCAGAATGAAAACAAATTGCACTGTAAGAACAGCATTTGTATAGTATGTGCATATATAGGTATTTAATTAGTTAGTGTGTAGCGCTACAGGAGCCACTTGGTAATTTGGGTTCTCTGCTCTGCGCCTCGACTCCAAGAACAACCTCAGACCCTCTGACAAAAAAAAACACAAGGAGAGAGGCGCCTCTGGGTGTAGCAATATTAAAGCAATTTATTAGGTAGTGAACAAAAGCCACTCACATTTGGTAGATAAAAACAGGCATGTAGAAATTCCCAATCAAGGGAGAGGAGGGATCATCAGATGTGTCAGTCCACTTCTATTCCACTTCTATTCCTGCTGTGGAAATGAATATACTCACACCGCTGACAGATGGATAAGGAAGGCTTGTTTGCAGTGGAGGAGGAGATCCAAAGCGAGGCTTGGAGCGTGATGGTGTAGCAGGCGAGCGGTACTGACGTCACTGGAATGCGACGCGTTTCGTGAGGTACAGGCTGCGTGTGACGTGGCAGCCGCACTCCTTTGTCAAGCTGTGGGGGGAGGAGGAGTGGAACTACATTATATTACGAGAAAAGGGGGCGGGGCGGGCGGAGCAGGAGCAGGAAGAGCGGAATGGTCAGTGGGAGTGTGATTGACACACGATGGAACAAGTGATCAGCTAGTGGCAGTATAATAGTAATAATAGAACAATGTAATAGTATACAGTGTCAGAGCAGGACATCCCGTGGGGCTAAAAAGATTGACAATGGCTTGGCTAAAGCAATATGTTAAAAACGAATAATATAAAGAGAGTCTATAATGGTAAAGGTACATGAAATGACTATGACAGATGAACTAGTGACTTGGATAATGCTAATAAATAGTCATAAGGAATATCAAAAAGCGGGGGAGGGGATTTTTTTTTTTTATAGTAATAATAATGGAAGATGGGCTGGATGGTGTAATAAATGTAATTATAATTAATGTTAAAATGGAGGGGGATAAAAATTAGCAGAAGAGAAAGGAACAATGGTAGGCGGGGGGTGGTAGGGGGAAGGAAGAAGGGGAGTTATTTACTTGGAGATGATATACAGAAGGAGTATGGAATACACTCCCACATGTATATATATGCGTGCATACGTGCACAAGGGAAAAAAATGCATATGCGCACGCAGATGGGAGAAAAACATATTATGATTATGATGGTGGTGGATAATGATGCATAATGCATAATAGGCGGAGGGGGATAATATAGGAGGGGGGGGAACAGAAAAATGTGTAGTATGGCCTACGATATGCATATGAAGGGTAGATACTGGGGTCAAGGTGTATATACACAAAATTATCGTATAAATACAACGTCCAAATGTATACGTATTGTGATAGTGAATGTCCCTGTCCCTATGGAAAGGGAGCAAAAACGGACACAGAGTCTGCATGTCAGCAGACTGCAGAACTACAGAGCATAGCTTGGAAATTGAGAAAACTGTTTTGGCAGCTTTTTCCGGGTTTTGCTAAGTTCGGATGGGGCTGTGTAGTTTGGAGATCCCGCAGAGACTTGGGTGGGATGGGATCTCCAACCCTGTGTCCGGGTCTTGTGGACAGCCAGCATGGTGTGTGCTCAGGTGCACACAACCAATATAATGAGGGGCTGGTGAGAGCAGAAGGTGGAGGATGGTGGAGAGTGAGCAACTTGCTACTGCTAAGTGAAGACAGACCTATGTCTGGAGAGCAGTCTGCCCTGTGGGAGACTGCAGCCCATGTAAAGGGGATTCTTTGCCCAGGGACTGGGAAAGGCTGGCCAGCCTTGAGAGTTGGGGAGACTGAGGAAGCCAGTAAGTCCAGGGAGCTGGAAAGAATCGTTTCTATTTGAAAGCAAGCAGAGGAACTGCTGACAAGAGCCAGGTGGCTTGGTATGTTTTCATTTATGTGCTGAATGAAGTTTAAACCCCTGCGTGGGAATCCTGAATAGACATTTTGCTTTTGTTTTTCTGTTTAAATAAACGTGGGCTACCAGGCCCTTAACTAGAATGCCTGTCTGATATGGACTCACTGCATAAAAATGCATCTATCCACTTGAGCTAAAATACCCCAATATCACAGTGGTGGATTCAGCGGGCAACACTACGGTGGAATCCGGGTCCTTGCTCCATAGTGAGTTCAGGTCAGGAACTGTTGGCTGTCTATGGAAGTGCAGCCAGGCAAAAGGCATTGCGTGTTGCAGGTGGTGTACCTGTAAAGGAAAAGTAATTTTTTTTTCTCTCTGCGGTGAACTGCTACTAGCTGTCTGTGGCAGCCAGGCAAACTGCATTGCGCAGACGTTTATTTGATGGACTGTTGCATGCAGGTAGTGCACCTGTGAGAATTTTTTTTCCTTTTTACTGCTGTGAACTGTGTAACAAACTGCTGTGCATGTGACTGCAAGGATGAGGCAGTCAAAACACAAGAAGTTCATGTTAAATCAAGTTAAAAGGGAAGTGAGCTCAGTGTGGCCTGAGAAGATGTCTCCACTAGTGTTGAGCGGACCCGAACTGTAAAGTTCGGGTCCGTACCGAATTTTGGCTTTTTCCCGACCCCGGACCCGGACCCGGATTTTGCGCTAAAGTCCGGGTTTGGGTCCGGATTCGGGAATTTAATGGCGCAGTTAGAAATGCTTCAGGGGCCAGCCAATCACCATTTGATTAGCTGGTGTGCCCTTAGAAGCCATCATAGCCATGCCTACTAATGGCATGGCTGTGATTGGTCAGTGCAACATGTGACCCAGCATGTGACCAGCTTCTATATAAGCAAGAGGCACACAGCACAGATCGTCACTCTGCTTTTAGACAGTGTAGGGAAAGGATCCTGGCTGCTGTTGCTGTGAGGGAGAGAATTATATGATAGGAGTTAGTCCTGATTCTGCAATCTACTGATATAAAAGATAGAGAGACAGTGTAGTGTAGTGTAGTGTAGGGGCAGGATCCTGTTTGTGCTTTCAGGGAGAGAGATTTAGATAGGAGTCCAGATTGAGAGATATAATAGCTCAGCGATCTGCATAGGTTTATCTGTTTGTGTTGCAAGCTCAGTGCACCAGCACTGCATTACGTTGAGTGATACACCTATTCCATTTAGTGGCTGTATTGTGCTCTTGCTAAAAGACCCATTTCGGGCAGAAAGAAAAAAAAAAAGGCACTTTATTGTGCTTTTGCTAAAAAGACCCATTTTTGGGCCCCAAAAAAAAAAAAAAAGGCACTTTATTGTGCTGTTGCAAAAAAAAAAAAGGCACTTTGTTGTGCGCAAAAAAGACCTATTTTTGGGCAAAAAAAATATTTTGCAGTGTATATCTCTAGTTGTGTGAAATAACCAATTTCTATATATTTTTCTTGTACTATGCTATACTATGTAGCGCTACCCCCAGTTAAGAGAGCCGCTGATATTGATTTGGGCCCTGCAGTGCACCGCTGTCAACCCCCGGCAATCGGCTCTAACCTCCCGTGGCACAGCTGGTGATAGAGAGATAGGACCGCATGATCGCAACTGTTGGTGACGCAGTCCTATAACAAACATACACAGAATATACTTTAAAACTCCTATTAAAGTAAGCGGAACTGACACCAAATGTACTTTACCCAGATATTTTACTGAGGCTAATGGGCAAGTAATAAACAACAGTATAACAAGTTGCAGATCCCTGCAACAAACAGTAATAAAGATAAACAGAGTAATCAGAATAATAAAGTATTGCTATGCAACTCTAGCGCTGCCCTTTTACAGCTACTTCCCCTCATGGGCAGACTAACACCCAGCAATGTCTACCTATGCAGTCAGGCCTGACTGATCTAAATGGAAGTTCAGTGAAACAATATTTGCTAGCAATCTCTCGGTGGTGCACTTGAAGAACAACTTTGTAATCCCAACGAATAGTAAAGATAAAGTATCTGTCTTTAAACAGCTCTCACCACCTGGACAAGTCCAAGTCCCTTTCCTCCATCGATTCGTCTAGGAACAGGAATCCACCGACATCCAAGTCTTCAATCCTTCTGGTGTACTGCAGCAAGGAGGATTAGATGTCTCTAAGGCTCTGCTAGGCTGGCAGAGGGCTCTTTGGAAAGGAGCACACGGCCCAGGCTTCAGGCCTTGTGCACACAGCAGTTCAGCACAGAGATCCTCTTGCTAGGAGAGGGGTGTCCAAAGAGGCCGACCAAAACTCCGCCTCCCCTTTATAAAGTCTGCCCCAGCAGTCTCTGTTCTGGAGCAATGCACCCTGGGTGCTGCAAGATGTACTGGGAGATGTAGTCTCTCTCTCCTCTGCTTTCACTTCCAAAATGTCTCTTTACTTCCTCCCGACTCACCTCTCACCTGGAACTTCTTGTCTCTCTGCATTAAAGGGGAACACCCCGCTACACACTCCCCCCACTTGAACTCTTTGGTCCCCAAAGATAAACTTCAACAAATACTGTTTACCATTTTGGACAATGTCGAGCATGATGTTGGCATAGGGAATTCCCACCAAAACTTTGGGATGGAACTCTCTTGCCCACAGGTCACACTACCATGAGTGGCCTGCCTAACTGTGCCAGAGAGTGAGCTGGGGTTGCCCTCCACCAAATGGACGGTGGAAGGATCAGGTTGTTCAACACTTCTCCTAGCCGTTACAACAGAGTCCTCTGAGCTCGTCCCCATTTGGGGTAAGTTAGTTTCTTGGGAGGCCTGATGACTCTGCGAGCCCTCTGCTCTCTTGGTGCTTCTGACTCTGGCACCACAGGCTCTTCTTCAGGAGTAAGTTCAGGTAACATTGCTGGTTCTGGAACCTCTGATTCAGAAGTCGACTGACGTATGGAATCTCTAGAGTCCTCCTCAGCGCAAGTGTCAGGAACATCTTCCCAGTAATCAGCTGAGGGACTGAAGGGTATGAATTCAGTAGCCTCCGGATTCAGCGTTGCATCTGGGGTATCCCCTCCATTTGGGAGATCTATGGCGGACGTTCCCAGAGTCGAGGGAGGCCACAGCCAGTCCAGTTCTCCACCTTCTTCTGTACTCAATTGGGAGGCCTCCCCATCTTTGGCTCGAGAGGTCTGGGACCGAGTGTTCGGCCTAGGAATATCCAGGATAGAGGCCGGTTCAGGGGAGTCTCTCACGGGAGGTATTCTGACTGCCTCAGCAAGTGGGAGCAGGTGGTTCCGATGCCACATCTTCAGTGGACCCACCTTTCCTTCTGGCTTTAGTTTGTAGACAGGCAAACCGGGCAACTTCCTACAGACAACATAGGGCTCAGATCTCCACCTGTCGGCAAGCTTGTGTTTTCCAGGGACCCCCAGATTGCGTAGCAGTACTCGGTCCCCGGGCTGCAGATCTTGCACTCGAACCTTCAGATCAAAATTTCTCTTGTTGCGGGCCCCCCTTTGATCCGAAGCCGCCTGGGCTTGTTCATAGGCCACCTGCAGGCTACGTCTAAGTCTGTCCACGTA
This sequence comes from Rana muscosa, assembly GCA_029206835.1. Taxonomy (NCBI): domain Eukaryota; kingdom Metazoa; phylum Chordata; class Amphibia; order Anura; family Ranidae; genus Rana; species Rana muscosa. Next base: position 921,927,035 of record CM055118.1, read on the forward strand.
TCCCTTGTGGGATGTAGCTGAGGTATTGTCTATAGAAGTGCCAAAGGCCAGGTCCACAGGTAGCCTTGCTTCTCTCCCAAACATAAGTCGATAAGGGGAGTAGCCAGTGGCGTCACTTGTGGTACAGTTATAGGCATGTACTAGGGCTGATATGTGCTGACTCCAGTGTTGCTTCTTCTCTGTTTCTAAGGTTCCCAACATGTTGAGCAGGGTCCGGTTAAATCTCTCCGGCTGAGCATCTCCTTGTGGGTGGTAAGGCGTGGTTCTGGTCTTCTTTATTCCTAATGAATCCAAAAGTCTTCGGATCAACCGACTCTCAAAGTCCCTTCCTTGATCTGAGTGGAGTCTCTGTGGTAGTCCGTAATGGACAAAATACTTCTCCATAAGTATCTTGGCCACGGTGGATGCCTTCTGGTCTTTGGTTGGGAAAGCTTGAGCATAGCGGGTGAAATGGTCGGTTATTACCAGAACATTCCCCAATCCACTCAGGTCGGGTTCAAGGCAGAGAAAGTCAATGCATACCAGATCCATTGGGCCTTGACTCTGTAAGTGGCCCATTGGGGCAGCTTGATGGGGTAGGGTCTTTCTCTGAATGCATCGTGCACAGGAATGGCAATACTCCTCTACTTCTGCCCTCATGCAGGGCCAATAGAACCGATTTCTGACAAGCTGGAAGGTCCTTTCTGCCCCTAGGTGACCATGATGGTCATGCAGGGCAATTAGTACAGTCTCTCGGTGCTTCTCTGGAAGAAATAACTGCCACTTATCTTCTGAGTCATCAGAGGGGCCCCTTCGGTAGACCACTCCCTGATGTACCTGTAGCCTGTCCAATTCCTTCCTCAACAGGCGAGCCTCCTTTGAGGGGTGATGTAGGAATTTGTTGGGATACTGATTCTCCAGGGCTTCGAGGACCAATCTCCCCATGGGGTCTTCCAATTGGTCACACCTCAACTCCTTCTTGGACAGTCTCGGTAGGTTGTCTTCCTCCAGTTGAGTTACCCCACAATAGTGTTTGGGGACTCCTACCATGGTAACCCCTATTTCTTCTGCTCTGGAGCCTCCTCTGGCTTGGAATTCAGCCCCTTGACAAAGGGCCCGCACCCCGTCCGGTGCCACTTGGGTCCAATCTTCCCAGTCATTTGTCGTGGCATGAGACCTCCGGGACAGGGCATCTGCATCCCTATTTCCGGCTCCTGGTCTGTACTTCAGACTGAAGTTGAATCCAGACAATGTGGCCAACCACCTGTGTCCGGTGGCATCTAGTTTCGCGGTGGTGAAGAGGTAGGTCAGGGGGTTGTTGTCTGTCTTCACAGTAAACTCTGCCCCATACAAGTAGTCTTTTAGCTTGTCTACTACCGCCCATTTGAGGGCCAGGAATTCCAGCTTATGAGTGGGGTAATTCTTTTCTGAGGGGGTCAGGCTCCTGCTCACATAGGCCACTGGTCGCAGTTGTCCTTCATGTTCTTGGTAGAGTACACCACCTAGACCCTCATGGCTGGCATCCACATGTAATTCATAAGGTCTGGTAGGGTCGGCGTAGGCCAGGACTGGGGCAGTGGTTAAGCTCCTCTTCAGAGCATGAAAGGCCTCTTCACACCTTGGGTTCCACTGATCTTGAACTGACTCACCAGGCCTCCTGGGCCCTGAGTCATCCTCTTCCCCTTCTGCCTTTAGCAATTCATTCAACGGGCGGGCAATCCGAGCAAACCCCTCCACAAACCTCCTATAATAGGAGCAGAACCCCAGGAAGGATCTGAGCTCTGTTATTGTGGTGGGTCATGGCCAGGAAGTGACTGCTTCCAACTTCTCAGGATCTGTGGCCACCCCTTCTTCAGACACTATGTGCCCCAGATAGTTCACAGAAGACTGGTAGAACCGACACTTCTCGGGGGAAAGCTTAAGTCCCTCTTCGCTGAGTCTTCTCAATACTTTCTCCAACCTGGCTTCATGTTCTTCCAAGGTTCTTCCAAAGACAATGACATCGTCCAAGTACACAAGGACTTCTATAAGATTCATGTCTCCAACAGTCTTCTCCATAAGGCGTTGAAAGGTAGCAGGAGCTCCAGACAGACCCTGAGGCATCCTATTGAATTCGAAGAATCCCACCGGGGTTATGAAGGCTGTCTTCTCCCTGTCTTCTGGGTGCATAGGGATTTGATAGTACCCACTCTTGAGGTCCATCACACTGAACCATTTGGCTCCAGACAAACTTTGTAGGGCATCTTCTATCCTTGGCGTGGTGTATTGGTCAGGGATGGTTCTCCTGTTGAGAGTCCTGTAATCGATACAAAGCCTCAATGACCCATTCTTCTTTCTGACCACCACGATTGGGGAGGCATAGGGACTTCTAGACTCCCGGATCACACCAGTCTTCTTTAGTTCTACAAGTTGTTCCCTCAGATCCTCCAGATCTGCCAGGGGGACCCGCCTGACCCTCTCTCGGAAGGGCTTATCTTCTTGGAGGCGGATCCGATGGGTGGCACTTCTTGCACACCCCACATCGAATTCATCTTCGGAAAAGATCTTCTCCCACCTGGTCAGCTGGGCCTTGGCTCTTTCTTTCCAAGCCCTGGGTAGGTTCGGGTTTTCCACGGACAGTTTCTCCCAAACATCTCCTCCGTCACCCGTCCCCTTGACTTCGGACCAAGTGACCGGGGCAGCAGGGCTCACCTGACCAAGCAACACTCTGGCAGGGATCTCCATGGGTCCTCCCGTAGTGTTCCTAACACTCACCGGAACTCTGCCATGGGCCTTCTTCAGGGCCTTGAACGGAATCACTTCTGGTATCACTTCCAGGCCTGAGGACTCTTCCCTTGGGTCTGATTCCAGCATGACAAAGGGGCCAGGTTGTTCCCACGAAAGCTTCACAGTGGCCCTAAGACAGGTTACTTCTCCGGGCTGTAGTACTACTCCTTCTCTGCCAAGTCTCCACACCTTCCCTATCCCCTCTCCCGGGGTCTTCTGCTCTAAGACCAGTCGTTGGTAGGCCGTCTTTAGCATGGGATGGATTTTGGTGGCTGAATGGTTTCTCTCTTTCACGAGAGGGGTCAGGAGTCTCCTGACTAGATCCGTGTTTGTCCCAATGATCAGGGAAATCTTGCTGGCTCCAGGCGGCCGGGGACACACAACTGCCAGGGTGTCAAACACTTCAGCCTTCCCAGCCACGGATGGGTCGAAAGTCATCTTTATGGGCAGGTACCCATCATAAGGGAAACTCTGGGTTCCAAGTCCCCATATCTCCAGCTCTTCTATCTTCTGGATAGGCAGATGACTCAAGTGCCTATCATAGAAGTCCCGGTATAGTAAAGTCACCTGTGCTCCGGTGTCCAAAAGAGCTTTAGTATAGACTCCTTCCACTTGAATGGGCACAGTAGGAGACGGGCCCACCAGTTCCTTTGGGTATGGCCGGACTGGGGTCACCTCTTTTTTTTTTTGGCTTTCGACCCTTGCCCTGCTCCTTTTGGACTTTAATTTTTCCTGAGCCTGGCATGCATTGACTTTCTCCCTCTCAATGGGGGCACAAACCCGCTGAGGGATGTTATTGTTCCTTTTAGGTGGATGTTCCTTCTTTGGGGTGCTGTACTTCCACTGAGGGGTCTTGCCCCCTCCCTCTGGGGTACATCTTGGTGGGGGTGTACTATACCTCCTCCTAGGAGTTTTGTCTCCTCCATTCTTGGCCTTTTTTTTTAGTTTGGAGCGCACTGAAGATGATGGGCACCCGGTTGACTCCTTCACCGGGGCCCTTTGGAGTTTCCCGCCGGCTTGCAATTATCTGTTCTCTTCTTCTTTGGGCTGGAGCATACGTTAGCAAAGTGGCCACTCCCTCCGCAGTTATAGCAAATCACCTCTTCTCGGTCCTGTAGGGAGGCCGGTGCTGAGGTGTTCGAGAACAACTCCTTTCTTGGGCTTGGTTTCTCTCGTCTTCTCTGATCTTTCTCCATCAAAGAGGTCAGCATCTCCAACACTTGGGCCATTTGCGATTTCAGAGTGTCAACCTCCGCATCTCTTTCTGGGCTCTTGACCGAATGGACCAACACTGGTACAGGTGTGACATTCGCCTTGGCCACCTGCTGATCTTCCTCCAGCGCCTCTTCGTCCCTAATAATTTTTATTAGATCAGAGTAGGTTAGTGACATTCCTCCTCCTGAGGTTTTCAGGTGCAGCCAGACCGGGTCTGAGCGCCGCGCTCCCCTCATGATCTGCTTCATGCGTGCTTCATCTGCATCTTTGGGCAGCATTCCCTTCTTCAGTACAATCTTGCATAACTGCCTGTTCAGCCTTCTAACATATTCTGACAGTTTCTCATTCGGCTGCTGGAGAGTGTGTTCAATTTGATAAATCATCTCTGACACCTTCTCCAGCTGACCAAACTCTTCCTGCAGCATGGCCAGGCAATCTTGAGCTGTACAGTTTTCATTTCCAAACCGGAAGCTCTTCACCGCTTCTGTCGCGGCACCTTTCAGACTTTCTAAGACTCGCTGTCTCTTCTGTGCCTCAGGCACCTCCCATGCTTCTACTGCCTGCAATGCCTGTTCCACCCAAGTGTCAAAATCTTCCTCCCCCGCAGGGACGGGGAGCTTCCCTGAGAAGGTGCTAAGCTTCCGGTAACTGGCCTCCACATGCACCGTACTGCTTTACTGGCACTTAATTACAAGGTCTCCTAGAGCATTCAACAATTCAGGCCCTATAGCGGCCAGCGGTGATCCCGGGCTTAATAGTTCCTTAAGCTTTTCTGCTTTAGGGGATAGTGGTGGAGATAATTGTGGGAGTGATGGCTTTGGTGTCTGAAACCATTCTTCCTTCACTGGCAGCGTATGTATCAAGTGATAGATCTGATTATCTATGGCTTGTATACTCTGACTTTTAAAATGCTCTGGGATTTCGTTTTTCCATTCTACCAGTGCGTATGTAAACGAGATCACTGGATCTGGCCTAAAATCCATCACCCATGCTTTGTGGCTCGGAGACAGTAACAATACGAGCTGTTTTATCTCCTCTTCCTTCCATCTTTCCCCCGGGAGTACAATGACTACCGCCGCGGTTGGATCAGCGCCAATCGCTGCGCACCACTGTGACATTGCCAGCGGGTCCATGCTGGTACTTCTGACCGGCTTGATTGCAGCGTGCAACGTACAAGGATCCCGGACTCGAGCCCCCACGTGTAGCACTACCCCCAGTTAAGAGAGCCGCTGATATTGATTTGGGCCCTGCAGTGCACCGCTGTCAACCCCCGGCAATCGGCTCTAACCTCCCGTGGCACAGCTGGTGATAGAGAGATAGGACCGCGTGATCGCAACTGTTGGTGACGCAGTCCTATAACAAACATACACAGAATATACTTTAAAACTCCTATTAAAGTAAGCGGAACTGACACCAAATGTACTTTACCCAGATATTTTACTGAGGCTAATGGGCAAGTAATAAACAACAGTATAACAAGTTGCAGATCCCTGCAACAAACAGTAATAAAGATAAACAGAGTAATCAGAATAATAAAGTATTGCTATGCAACTCTAGCGCTGCCCTTTTACAGCTACTTCCCCTCATGGGTAGACTAACACCCAGCAATGTCTACCTATGCAGTCAGGCCTGACTGATCTAAATGGAAGTTCAGTGAAACAATATTTGCTAGCAATCTCTCGGTGGTGCACTTGAAGAACAACTTTGTAATCCCAACGAATAGTAAAGATAAAGTATCTGTCTTTAAACAGCTCTCACCACCTGGACAAGTCCAAGTCCCTTTCCTCCATCGATTCGTCTAGGAACAGGAATCCACCGACATCCAAGTCTTCAATCCTTCTGGTGTACTGCAGCAAGGAGGATTAGATGTCTCTAAGGCTCTGCTAGGCTGGCAGAGGGCTCTTTGGAAAGGAGCACACGGCCCAGGCTTCAGGCCTTGTGCACACAGCAGTTCAGCACAGAGATCCTCTTGCTAGGAGAGGGGTGTCCAAAGAGGCCGACCAAAACTCCGCCTCCCCTTTATAAAGTCTGCCCCAGCAGTCTCTGTTCTGGAGCAATGCACCCTGGGTGCTGCAAGATGTACTGGGAGATGTAGTCTCTCTCTCCTCTGCTTTCACTTCCAAAATGTCTCTTTACTTCCTCCCGACTCACCTCTCACCTGGAACTTCTTGTCTCTCTGCATTAAAGGGGAACACCCCGCTACACTAAAAAAAAAAAAAAAACTTTTTTTTGAATAGCATTCTCTGCAGCTGTGCGATTCAGCGGTTATATACTGTGGGTGTGTTGTGCTCTTCCAAAAAACGCCATTTAGGGCCACAGAAAATATTTTGCAGTGTGAAATACACATCTGGAGGTGTGTGAAATAAACAATTTCTATATATTGTACAGTGCTATACTAAAAAAAACAACATTTTTTTTGAATAGCATTCTCTGCACTTCTATAGCTGTGCGATTCAGTGGTTAAATACTGTGGTTGTGTTGTGCTCTTCCAAAAAACGCCATTTAGGGCCACAGAAAATAAATTGCAGTGTGAAATACACATGTGGAGGTGTGTAAAATAAACAATTTCTATATATTGTACAGTGCTATACTAAAAAAAACAACCTTTTTTTTGAATAGCATTCTCTGCACTTCTATAGCTGTGCGATTCAGTGGTTAAATACTGTGGTTGTGTTGTGCTCTTCCAAAAAACGCCATTTAGGGCCACAGAAAATATTTTGCAGTGTGAAATACACATCTTGGAGGTGTGTAAAATATACAATTTCTATATATTCTTATTGTACAGTGCTATACTAAAAAAAACAACCTTTTTTTTTTGAATAGCATTTTCTGTAGCTGTGCGATTCAGCGGTTACGTGCTGTGGGTGTGTTGTGGTCTGGCAAAAAACGCCATTTAGGGCCACAGAAAATATTTTGCAGTGTGAAATACACATGTGGAGGTGTGTAAAATAAACAATTTCTATATATTGTACAGTGCTATACTAAAAAAAACAACATTTTTTTTGAATAGCATTCTCTGCACTTCTATAGCTGTGCGATTCAGTGGTTAAATACTGTGGTTGTGTTGTGCTCTTCCAAAAAACGCCATTTAGGGCCACAGAAAATATTTTGCAGTGTGAAATACACATCTTGGAGGTGTGTAAAATATACAATTTCTATATATTCTTATTGTACAGTGCTATACTAAAAAAAACAACCTTTTTTTTTTTGAATAGCATTTTCTGTAGCTGTGCGATTCAGCGGTTACGTGCTGTGGGTGTGTTGTGGTCTGGCAAAAAACGCCATTTAGGGCCACAGAAAATATTTTGCAGTGTGAAATACACATGTGGAGGTGTGTAAAATAAACAATTTCTATATATTGTACAGTGCTATACTAAAAAAAACAACATTTTTTTTGAATAGCATTCTCTGCACTTCTATAGCTGTGCGATTCAGTGGTTAAATACTGTGGTTGTGTTGTGCTCTTCCAAAAAACGCCATTTAGGGCCACAGAAAATATTTTGCAGTGTGAAATACACATCTGGAGGTGTGTGAAAAAACAACATTATTTTTAAAAAGCATTCTCTGGCCTCTGCAGCTGTGCAATTCAGCGGTTATATACTGTTGGGGTTGTTGTGCTCTTGCAAAAAACGCCATTTAGGGACACAGAAAATATTTTGCAGTGTGAAATACACATCTTGGAGGTGTGTAAAATATACAATTTCTATATATTCTTATTGTACAGTGCTATACTAAAAAAAACAACCTTTTTTTTTTGAATAGCATTTTCTGTAGCTGTGCGATTCAGCGGTTACGTGCTGTGGGTGTGTTGTGGTCTGGCAAAAAACGCCATTTAGGGCCACAGAAAATATTTTGCAGTGTGAAATACACATGTGGAGGTGTGTAAAATAAACAATTTCTATATATTGTACAGTGCTATACTAAAAAAAACAAATTTTTTTTTGAATAGCATTCTCTGCACTTCTATAGCTGTGCGATTCAGTGGTTAAATACTGTGGTTGTGTTGTGCTCTTCCAAAAAACGCCATTTAGGGCCACAGAAAATATTTTGCAGTGTGAAATACACATGTGGAGGTGTGTAAAATAAACAATTTCTATATATTGTACAGTGCTATACTAAAAAAAACAACCTTTTTTTTTTTTTTTTTTTTTTGAATAGCATTTTCTGCAGTTCTGTAGCTGTGCGTTTCAGCGGTTAAATACTGTGGGTGTGTTGTGGTCTTCCAAAAAACGCCATTTAGGGCAAGATCCTAAATTTGGAAAATATGAGGGGAAGGTCAAAGGGACGTGGTGGCCCCGGTCGTGGTGCTGCTGGTGGAGCTCCTGTTGCAGGGAGAGGACGTGGTGGATCTGTGCCAGCTACACGCACAAGTGAAACACCTTCCTCAGGTGCGAGTAGGCGACCGAGCCTGCGGCGGTATTTTGTCGCGCCTAATGAGGCTGTACCAATGTTTAGGCCAGGACAAGTACAGGCGATAGTAGATTGGGTTGCTGACAGTGCCTCGGGTTCCTTCACATTGTCTCCCACCCACTCTTCTGATGAAAGATCAGAGTTGGCACCTGAAGCCCATGTCCATCAGTCTTTCACCTCACCCCCTTGCAAATCAGCCAAGCAGTCTGAGCCCCAAATCATGCAGCAGTCTCTTCTGCTTTTCGATGACTCTGTTAGCAGGGTTTCCCAGGGCCATCCACCTAGCCCTGCCCCAGAAGTGGAAGAGATTGAGTGCACCGATGCCCAACCACTTATGTTTCATGATGGGTACATGGGAGGACCATCGCAGCACGTCTCGGATGATGACGAAACACAGGTGCCAACTGCTGCTGCTTTCGCAATTGTGCAGACAGACATGGAGGGCAGGGGTGAAGACTGGGTGGAAGATGATGTGGAGGACGATGAGGTCCTCGACCCCACATGGAATCAACGTTATGCAGGTGACCAGTGTAGTTCGGAGGAAGAGGCGGTGGTCGCACAGAGCCACCAGCACAGCAGAAGAGGGAGCAGGGTGCAAAAACGGAGCATTCGACCCCTAGACAGTACATCTGCTACTGCCCAACGCAGCAAGGGACCGAGCACACCAAAGCCAGGTCCAAGGACTTCCCTAGCGTGGCAGTTCTTCACACAGTGTGTTGATGACAAGACACGAGTGGTTTGCACGCTGTGCAATCAGAGCCTGAAGCGAGACATAAACGTTCTCAACCTGAGCACAAGCTGCATGACCAGGCATCTAAGTGCAAAGCACGAGCTGCAGTGGAGTAGACGCCTCAAAAACCAAGAAAGGTCTCTGGCTGCTCCTGCTTCCTCTTCTGCTGCAGTCTCGGCCTCTTCATCCACCTCTGTAGTGACAGTGGCACCTGCCACCCCGCAAACAGAGGATCTGCCAGCAACACTACCACCTGGGTCACCAACCATCTCCACAATGTCCCATGGAAGCGTTCAGCTCTCTATCTCCCAAACATTGGAGCGGAAGAGGAAGTACCCCCCTAGCCACCCGCGATCCCTGGCCCTGAATGCCAGCATTTCAAAATTCCTGGCCTTTGAAATGCTGTCATTCCGTCTGGTGGAGACGCAGAGTTTTAAAAGCCTGATGGCATTGGCTGTCCCGCAGTACGTCGTGCCCAGCCGCCACTACTTTTCCAGGCGAGCCATCCCTTCCCTGCACAACCAGGTGGGGGACAAAATCAGGTGTGCACTGCGCAATGCCATCTGTGGCAAGGTCCACCTAACTATGGATGCGTGGACCAGTAAGCACGGTCAGGGACGTTATATCTCTCTAACAGCACACTGGGTAAATGCAGTGGCGGCTATGCCTGAGGCAGATAGCGGTTTGGCGCATGTCCTTCCACCACCGAGGATTGCAGGGCGCTTCAGTTTGCCTCCTGTTGCTAACTCCTCCTTCTCCGCTTCCTCATCCTCTACCGCCTCCTCATCCATTCAGCGTAACACCTTCACCACCAACTTCAGCACAGCCAGGGGTAAACGACAGCAGGCAGTTTTAAAACTTTCCTGTTTGGGGGAAAATCCCCACACCGCGCAGGAGTTGTGGAGGGACATGGAACAACAGACCGATGAGTGGTTGCTGTCAGTGAGCCTCAAGCCCGGCCTGGTGGTGTGCGATAATGGGCGAAATCTCGTAGCAGCTCTGGGTCTAGCCGGTTTGACGCACATCCCTTGCCTGGCGCATGTGCTGAACTTGGTGGTCCAGAGGTTCCTTAAAAATTACCCCAATATGCCAGAGCTGCTGCAGAAAGTGCGGGCTGTCTGTGCGCACTTTCAGCGTTCTCACCCTGCTGCTGCTCGCCTGTCAGCGCTGCAGCGTAACTTCGGCCTTCCCGCTCACCGCCTCATATGTGACGTGCCCACAAGGTGGAACTCCACCTTGCACATGCTGGCCAGACTGTGCGAGCAGCAGCAGGCAATAGTGGAGTTTCAGCTGCAGCAATCACGCGTGAGTCGCTCTGCGGAACAGCACCACTTCACCACCAATAACTGGGCCTCCATGCGAGACCTGTGTGCCTTGTTGCGCTGTTTCGAGTACTCCACCAACATGGCCAGTGCCAATGACGCCGTTCTCAGCGTTACTATCCCAGTTCTATGCCTCCTTGAAAAAACGCTTTGTGCGATGATGGAAGAGGATGTGGCACAGGAGGATGAGGAGGAGGAGGAGGAAGCGGGATCATTTCAAAGGCTTTCAGGGCAGTCTTTCACAAGTGGCTACGAGGGTGGGTTCCTGCACCAACAAACGCCAGGTACACAATTGTCCGGCAGAAAGGGCACAGTTCTGGAGGATGACGAGGTGGAGGAGGAGATGGAGGAGGAGGAGGAGGAGGAGGAGCCATGTTCACAGCAGGGTGGCACTCAGACCAGCTCGTGGCCATTACTGGTGCGTGGCTGGGGGGATACAGAGGACACAGACGATACACCTCTCACAGAGGACAGCTTTTCTTTGCCTCTGGGCAGCCTGGCACACATGAGCGATTACATGCTGCAGTGTTTCCGCAACGACAGCCGAGTTGCCCACATTTTAACTGGTGCTGATTACTGGGTGGCCACCCTGCTGGATCCCCATTACAAGGACAACGTACCGTCCTTAACTCCCTCACTGGAGCGGGATCGTAAGATGCGCGAGTACAAGCGCACGCTGGTAGACGCGCTGCTGGTGGCATTCCCACCTGACAGCGGGCGTACGGTGGAAGCACAAGGCGAAGGCAGAGGAGGAGGAAGAGGTCGCCAACGCAGCCGGGGCACCGGCAGCACCTCAGAAGGCAGGGTTAGCATGGCCGAAATGTGGAAAAGCTTTGTCAGCACGCCACAACAACCAGCACCACCAGCTGAGATGGAACGTCTTAGCAGGAGGCAGCATTTCACCAACATGGTTGAGCAGTATGTGTCCACAGGCCTACACGTACTGGATGACGGGTCTGCCCCCTTTAACTTCTGGGTCTCCAAATTGGGCACATGGCCTGAGCTTGCCGTTTATGCCTTGGAGGTGCTGGCCTGCCCTGCAGCCAGTGTATTATCTGAACGTGTATTTAGCACGGCAGGGGGCGTTATCACAGACAAGCGCAGCCGCCTGTCCAGAGCCAATGTGGACAAGCTCACGTTCATTAAAATGAACCAGGCATGGATCCCACAGGACTTGTCCGTACCTTGTGCAGAATAGACATGTATACCGGTGTTGTGACAAACTGTCCGGCCATCGGATTGTGCCCGGCCCGTACTGCGCAGCGCTTGCGCAGTACAGAGGACAAGGAGATTCACAAAATCTCCGAAGATGAACGGCGCCTGCGCTGTGAGTGCAGGTTCAAGCCCCACCATCCAAGAGGACATACGGTAGCACATAGTAACAGGGCCCCTCACGGGCTCGCTTCGATCGCGGCCTTGCTTGGCTCGGCTTGAACCACGGATGGTGTGGCCTTCACCTGAACTCAACACGCAGGCGCCGTTAGTCTTGGGAGATTTTTGAAATCCCCTTGTCCTACATACTCAGCAAGCGCAGTACAGGGCGGACACTATTCGACAGGGGACAGAATTCGACACATCACCGGCCTTACCCAGCCATTGTTGTATTTTTGAACCAGTGTTGGCTACCTCGTCCTCCTCCACCGCCGCTTCCACCTACACAGCCACATCCACCGCCACCTCAACCTCCTACTCCATATGGACCTCGTCCTGCTAGGCCAAGATTAAAATTTTAATTTTATTTTTTTGTAGCGCACAGATCCTTTCCCCCTTACCTGCCTTTATGTTGTTGGCTCTTCGCAGGAGGGAGAAAGGCACACCGCACTACCAGCCCGTATCCTCCTATATAAAGAGGTTGAGCGGTGTACTTGACGGGCCGTGTCCACAGCCGGAGTCAAAACTCCTCCAGAGGATGATTCTCACCTCTACTGTAGGTAGAGGCAAGTCCTTTAATTGCCAGTAAAGTCAATGTCCACACCAGCTGAAACTCCAACTCTTATTCTCTCATGGCAAAATAAACTGTACTCAGATAGAAAAGGTTAGAGCAAAGAAACAGGACAGCTTAAGGTGTGGAGGAGGTCCAGGCACAAACGTAGCACATTCACTTCACTGCTTAGGTTTCTCAAACAGTTTTTGGCGCACGGTCTCTGCCACAGACATTGAGGTTGGTCTCTGCCACAGACCGGGTGTACAAGGCCCCTGCCACAGACCTGGAGAACTTTGGTCTCAGCCACAGACCAGGGTGTATAAGGCCCCTGCCACGGGCCGGTTGAATAAGGCCTCTGATACAGTCAAGGTGACCTTGAGCTTCTCCTTCTACGAACCTAGCCCATATCAAGGGGAAGACATCTCTCCAGGGAGTCAACAGACCATTCCTTCACCGTGACTCCCGCATCGGTCCATCAGAATGATCCTCCCTTCCCTGGAACAGGGTCCCCTACACGAGGCGGCTCTGGACTCCAGGCTTTACTCCCGCCCCTAGGCCTCCATACCCAGGGCAGCAAGAACTCCAGGATAGTACCTCACCCCGGGCTAAAGGTGCCCGAGATGGAACAGGAACACATGCACCCAGGCCGAAGGCACCTGGGCGCGGACCCCACTGGACATCAGCCCCCAGGCCAAAGGTCTGCCCCTTTTTATATGCTCTCCTGGCATGCACAGCAGGTTCCCCGCCCCGCTGTACTACTGCCAAGAGGGGACACAAAAGGCGCCACCTGTAGGCCGCAGGGAACTGCACACCAATACTGTCCCCCGAGGACAAAATGGTCCATGAATCCTACAGAATTAGGGTATTTGAGCCTATTTACCACTCAAACACTTTCCTTAAATTTAGCACCCCGCTACATTTTTATTTCAAAGTATTTTATTTTCCCACTAGCTTATCCATTAAATTAAATAATTTATTCCAGAAATGGTGGGAATGCCCCAGAATACGCCCTATGTGTCGCATCGTGCCGTTGAGTTTCTGAGGTTCTTAATGACTTCCTGTACCTCTTCTGCTGAAAAGGGGGCCTCCAGCATATTTTTTAATTTTTTTTATGTTCTTTTAAGTTATTTCCTATCCACATTTGTTTGCAGAGCACTTGCCATGTTCTTAACAACATTTTGCTGCCATTTGCAGCCCTCTAGCCCTTTCCATTACTTTTTTAGAGCCTTTTTAGTCGTCAGAAGTCCGGGTCCCCATTGACTTCAATTGGGTCCGGGTCCGGGTTCGGGTTAAAGTTCGGTCCCGAATCCGAACTTTTTTCCGAAGTTCGGCCGAACCCGCCGGACCCGAATATCCAGCTACCCGCTCAACTCTAGTCTCCACCTAGGAGGACCAGTCAAAAGGGGCCAGTGGTGTATGAGACTGTGAATGAGTGGTTCAAGCGGAACCAGACTAAAGAGTCGGATGCAGTTCAAGGGGCTATGATCTTGGCCTCTGATTACATACAACCCATGCTACCTACAGAGGAGGTTGGAGACTTCCTGGAAAAATTTGAAAAAGTCGCTGTAAGGAGGAAATGGCCTAGAGACCGGTGGCTAAAATTGCTGCAAACTTTATTACTGATAGAGTACCGGTCAGTTTACCATTTGATGGATGGGGACCAGGATGACTACTGCAAGTTTAAAGAGGAAATCCTTCTCAGAGGAGAGTTCCATCGCATCATGGGCTCCAGCAAAGAGAGGTCATCGCCCATAGCAACGGGAGACGCATTACTGCGACAACAAAGCACCAGTCGAGCGGTGGCTCGGGAGAGCATGAGTGTGCATCGGTGTACCAGCCCTGCGTTTTCTGCAAGCATATCGGTTGTCACCCCTGGCAACAGTGGCAAGAAGTCTGTGTGGACTGCAAGGGGTACCAATGAGCATGAGGAATATAAAGATGTGTATTATGGCCGCTTATGTGAAGTGGTCAGCCCAGAAAGAAGGGCACAACAGTCTGTATTCACCAGGAGGTGTAGCCAACCATCTTTGGAGTGCTGGTCTGCTGTTACCCCTAGCAACAGGGATCCTGTGTTACATGCAGGGGGTGTTGGTGGGTCCGGAAAGACTGCAGTGTTGCTCCATGACCACATGGAAGAGTCAGCCTGTGGAGACCCCACAGATGAGACAACGCACTCAAATGAAGGCTATGACAACGGCTACAGGAATTGGTAAGACTGTTGCAGTTTATGCAGTGGCGTCACTAGGGTTGGTGTCACCTGGTGCGGTATAACATGGTGTCACCCCCCCCCCCCAATAATTTTTTTCACCCTAATAACACTGCATATATTGGCAACAGTAGTGCCGTTAATAACTATCAATCAACTAGCAAATTTGAATAACAAAATCATATGAAAATAGAAATCAAAGCTTAAACTGTTAAAGAACTGTATTTATTTTAACTTTAAACTTTACTGAATTAATAAATAAATAACACAAAAACAGGAACAAATATGAAAGCATTTAGTTAACATCTAAATCAAAACTTTGCTTTTCTAGCCTTGACAGCTGCAAAATTGTGAACAACATCATCAAAATCAATACATTTCGCTAGTTCACTTTCAACTGATAATATTGCAAGATCAGAAAGCCTTGCCTGTCCCATCGTTGAACGCAAATAGTTTTTTATCAGCTTCAACTTTGAAAAGCTCCTCTCACATGAAGCCACAGACACACAGATTGTCAGAAATATTTTTAGACATAGTGAAAGGGTTGGAAGAGATTCAATGAAGTCCCAAATCTTTGACTTCTTCTAGGTTGATCTTGGCTGCTTTGAGATGTCTCCTCAGTCTGGGTATTTCCATTAACAGCTCACTCTCAGATATTTCGTCATAAAAAGTGGTCAGTTTTGGAATGGACACCTTTAATGTTTCTTCAGTTTCATATATGAGACTCTTTGCTTGAACAGCCTCAAACATGGCTGCAACTTCCATGATGGCTCTTAATCTGATCTGGAGTTCAGAATGGAAGCGATCAATGCACTCAAGCATTGCCCTCTTGTTCTCGTCTTGTAGACTTATGCCTCCAGCATCACGTGCCTGTTCCCCTGCCATCCTCTTCTTAAACCTGGCTCTTCTCTCTACGGCAATTCCATATTCTTTAGATTTTAAATGTGCCTGCTTAATTGCATGTTCCACTAGGTGACTGCGCTCTTCAAACAGAAAAAGTCTTAGTGACTCTAGCTTTGTCACCACCTTGTCCAGACTTAAGCCTTTGGTCTGCAGGTACTGTTGTGTAACATCAACTTCTTGAAGTACATCACCCCAGAAGTATAGGTAGCACAAAAACGTAAAATCACAGACAGCAGGCAGTAGACATTCTGCTGCTCCTCTTGTGTCCATATTTTCAGAAGGATCACAAAGCGCTTTGATTGCAGACACAAACATATTCAATTTTTCTTTTACTGGCTTAACTGCAGCATGATGAGCACTCCAGCGTGTTGTTGATAATCTTTTCACTGACACTCCAGTGTGACACTACAGTGCAGTGTGATGATGTGACAGGCTGAGTCGCTCGCTGGCTCTGTAGGGTAGGGAGGAGGATTGGAATTTAGGAATAGGAAGAATAAGGAGCCGGAGGACACACACCAGGCGCGGCCGCGGCGCTGGAGGTGTTGTTCCAGGCTTCCAGCCCAGCGGGGTGAAATTAATCAATGAATGGGTCAGCTGTAAAAAAAAAAAAAAAAAAGAGGGTGTCACCCGGGGGCGGACCGCACCCCCCTAGCAACGCCTCTGAGTTTATGGGACAGAACCCAATGAAATTAAAGTGTGTTCAGCGGGGAGATCCGCAGTACAGGTGGACTTGCTACAGTGTGCTACCCAGAGTAGGGGGGAGGCACAGAGTAAAGCCCAACTGGCAGCAGGACTAGAGACTAAAAAGGACATGGGGACTCTGTATGTACCTGGTGGAATCCAGCACAGTGCTGGAAGAGCTGTACTAGGGGTGACCAAAGAAATCCATATACCATGTTCCCTAGTGACAGAGACAGGTGCTGCAGGGTTGCCCAGGGAAACCTCCCAGGAGCCCACAGTGTTGGAGCAGAGGGTTTCCCAGGTCAGCTGTGGAGCTGCTCAAGTGGGTTAAGGGCCACCCACAATAGCTACAGCTATGTCTAAGTGTCATGATGATCCTCTAAAGGTTTAGAAATGTATTTCTGGAAATGTCATGTTTGAAAATAATGTTGGTAATGTGTTTACTAAAAAGGTTGGAGGCAGAGCTGCAGGGTTGTCTGTGGAAACCTCCCAGGGATCTCCCTGTGTTGGAACTGGAGGTTTTCCAGGACCGCTCTGGCACTACTCTGGGGGAACAAGGAGGGACTGCACCACACAATGAGAGTGTGTGGGTGCAGACCACCCGCCTGGTATGTGACCAGATTGGTGAAAAAGTTATTCACCCTGTTAAAGCTGGTAGTGTAAAGCTGGATGTGATGGTAGCGCCACCAGAACAATCTGGTCAAAATAGTGTATTGCACCCTGCGTTCTCTGACGAAGCATCGTCCCAATGTGACATAAGTGAAACTGTGCTTGTACAATGTGATGCGTATAGAGATGACAAATGTACAGTATTGGGTAATGAGTCCCAGGTTCCTTTGGTGCCTCTTGGAACAGGTGATGCACTGCTTCAGGATACCTGTCAGGGAAGTACCACTGACTGGGACAGCTGGGCCAAACAATTGCTGGCCATGCTGGATAAGGCTAGGTTACGTAACACAGATGTGGACATGACACCTGCTATGCCCAATGGAGGGATTGCAGGGTGGCCAGTGGCCAAGGGCGTGTTGGCCCCGGCAGAGATTGGCCCCCTCCAATCAGAAGGACCGGTTAAGGGCGCATGCATGGCAGTTGGGTTATATGCAGCCCAACTGCTGGAAAATAGTGAGTGCAAAAATGGCAATGTGACGTATGACCTGCAGCGGCTCGCTGATGCTGGGACCGAGAGGGTAAATGTGAGACGCACATCTGACAGCGCTCCAGTTGAGCACCAAGCTGTGGAGACCGATACCGCCAGTGAAGTGGAGGTCACTGTATATGTCCCTACCTTTTCAGCTTCAGTGGATGAGCCCCTCCACGTCATTGATAATGGAACAGTCCCTAGAAAGGTCTTGCATGTAGATGTGGATTGCATTAAGATGACAAATGTGTTGTTGAAAATTCTTGAAGTCCAAAAAACACATTTGCTGTACACTTGGGTGTCTCCACCGTGGTCAGACAAGGTGGTACTACATAGTACCAGTAGGTGGAGCCAAGTAGTACAAGCTATGCTTGATGTTAATCACGAGAGGAACTGGTTGGTACCATATTTTTATTAGCAGTGTGGCAAATGGTCTCAAGGTTCTCTGAGAGGGTGCTTCCAGTTACCGGTTTGGATGGAAGGCGCTCAGGAGAACGTTTGAAAACATCAGAGGTCTCTCCGCCTGATGCTGTGACTAGGAAAAGTTCTGCTGGTGTGGTCCAAAGTGCGGCTGAGCAGTTGTCAGTAGAGGGCACGGACACTGCCTCACCCACTAGACCTCACGTGAAGGAAGGGCCCGAAATAGACGTGGCAGTAGAAGAGATTTTTCATGTCATTCGCACAAAGGTACAAATTAAAGTACCCGGAGACACTGTGAGGGGAACCACTGATGGTATTGGAAGTGGCAACATCAGAATTTGTGGTATGTCACTGGTTGTTACTGATAACAAGGGTTTAGTTGCCGTGGGTAACCTCAGAAAAGTTGTTAAACCAAAAAAAACTGTTGTGATGGGAAAAACTGGTATCGGTGAAGGAAAAGGTGGTTCCCCATCAGGCAAAGTATTAGGAACAGGTCCCCTATATCAAGAAAGTGAGGGTATTAGGGAAGGCAGAGTTCCCCAGAGAAAAGCAAATAAGCCCAGAAACCCCAGAAGAGGGAGAAAGTGTAGAATAAAAACGAGTAGGATCCTATGGAGAGTTAAGGAAGGACTTGGCTGGAAGCGCACCCGAAAAAAAGGGTTGGGCCTACGCGGCTGACAGCCGGCACAGAGGTGTCCCAACCCTGATGACGTGTGCTGGTGTTCCTCCCTCCGGATCGAAACATAGGGGGGGGAAATGTGATAGTGAAAGTCCCTGTCCCTATGGAAAGGGAGCAAAAACGGACACAGAGTCTGCATGTCAGCAGACTGCAGAACTACAGAGCATAGCTTGGAAATTGAGAAAACTGTTTTGGCAGCTTTTTCCGGGTTTTGCTAAGTTCGGATGGGGCTGTGTAGTTTGGAGATCCCGCAGAGACATGGGTGGGATGGGATCTCCAATCCTGTGTCTGGGTCTTGTGGACAGCCAGCATGGTGTGTGCTCAGGTGCACACAACCAATATAATGAGGGGCTGGTGAGAGCAGAAGGGGAAGGATGGTGGAGAGTGAGCAACTTGCTACTGCTAAGTGAAGACAGACCTATGTCTGGAGAGCGGTCTGCCCTGTGGGAGACTGCAGCCCATGTAAAGGGGATTCTTTGCCCAGGGACTGGGAAAGGCTGGCCAGCCTTGAGAGTCGGGGAGACTGAGGAAGCCAGTAAGTCCAGGGAGCTGGAAAGAATCGTTTCTATTTGAAAGCAAGCAGAGCAACTGCTGACAAGAGCCAGGTGGCTTGGTATGTTTTCATTTATGTGCTGAATGAAGTTTAAACCCCTGCGTGGGAATCCTGAATAGACATTTTGCTTTTGTTTTTCTGTTTAAATAAACGTGGGCTACCAGGCCCTTAACTAGAACGCCTGTCTGATATGGACTCACTGCATAAAAATGCATCTATCCACTTGAGCTAAAACACCCCAATATCACAGTATATATATACACATACATACACACATACATATATACATTACATCAAAAGGTTAAATGAAAATAAAACCATATGTAAACACATGTATAATATGACATAGAGCTACACCAAGGAAACATGGGGCAGATAAATGACTGAAAGAAAAAGAAGGGGGGGAAGGGGGGGTGGGAAGGAAGGGGAAAGAAAAAAAGGGGGGGGATTTTTTATTTATATAACACAGAAAACCGTGAAACTAAAGAGACATGAGAGAAAGAGAAGAAGTAGAAAGGGGGGGGAAGGGAAAGGGGGAGAGAGAAAAGATATAATATAGAAAGAAAAAAAGTAATAAAACAAAAGAAAAAGGGGGGGGAGAGTTGTACAGGGAGGAGAGAAATAGAAATTAAAATTAAAAATTAGAAATTAATAATTAGAGGGGGGGAGAGGGGTTTGGGGAAAAAAGGGGGGGGGAAAGAGAGAGAAGGGGGGAAAACAAGGGGGAAGGGGGGGGGCAACAGAAAGGCAGCAGGGCCTATGGAATACATTGCCACAGTAAAAACAATACAGAATGAAGAGTGAGGACAAAAGTAGATTTATAAAATAGTGCCAACTTCGATGCTCTCGTTGATGCCTCCGGGCGAGAGTACATCTAGGGTGTAGATCCAGTAAGTTTCTCTAGCGCAGAGTTTGATGAATCTTTCAGCTGCCAGAAGTTATCTATCAATTTGTTCAATGACCTAAGTCTACTAGTTGTGCTAATCACTATGTACACTCAGTTACTACCATATTGTTTTGATATTTGAGTTTCCGGTATTTTGCGCATTTTTACTTGTTTATTAGACCCTCTGACACACCTGGTTGAAAGAAAGCTACTGCATGCACTTAAAGGAACACAGGTATAGATACTTTTTTAACTTGGCTGTTAATTAGCACCAGGAAATAGACACTAGACCATTTATTGGAAAATGAACTCAATGTGTTGGTACTGGTTAGAATAAATGGTGGTTTAAGCATAAATGAACACACAGAAGGTTCAGATACAGTCCACTAGACAGTATAATCACTATGCCAAGGTAACGTAGAATACAGTTTTGTACCACTAGACTAGTATTAATTTAGGAATTAGCAAAATCAGCAATAAACAGAGCTAGTCCAGAGTGCACTCTAATGCCTCGTACACTCAACCGGTTTTCCCGTCGGAAAAAAATTATGGTTTTAAAGACGGAATTCCTCTCAAGCCTGCCTTGCATACACACGGTCACACAAAAGTCCGGTGAATTTTTGACTGCCAAGAACACGGTGACGTAAAAGACTATGACGAGCCAACAAAATTAAGTTCTATGCTTCCGAGCATGCGTCGAATTGTTTTCGAGCATGCGCGTTTTTTTCCCGTCGGAAAAGCATACAGACGAACGGTTTTCCCGCTAGGATTTTTTCCTGACGGCAAAAAAGAGATCCTGCCCTCTTTTTTTTTTTTTTGTCAGTTTTCCCATCGGAAAAACTGCGATGGAGCATACACAAGGTCAGAATTCCCAGCCAAAAGCTCTCATCGCAGTTTTTTCCGACGGGAAAACCGGTCATGTGTACGAGGCATAAGAGAATGGCTAGGATTGGGTGCATTTTCCCCCGGGAGGTACCTCTTAACTCATGTAATAGGTGAAGGTCTCTATGAAGCAGCTGTAAAGGGACAGTCTTTAGTGCAAACTCTTCAGCCGGCTAGCATTGGGGCCCAGTTGTAGCATTGGTGCACTTGAGAATAGTCCTAGTTAAGCTTGCAGGCAGCAATAAGGCTACTAGATGTATGTATGGTCAGTTCTTAAAGGGCTCAGTCTGTCAGCAGATAGTAAATCCCCACAGCAGCAGCTCACCAGTCCTAATGATTTTGCAGCTCACACACCGATTACACACAGCGGTTACTCTACTCTCTGCTCTGCATCCAGATGACCCTGTCTGTCGGCACTCCCCCAGCTCAGCACTCCAGATCCAACTCAGACCGCCGCTATGCACTAGTGGTGATGCACACTGGACAGTGATGTGCACTCCCTAGCCTCCCTCATGGTAAGAGGGAGCATTGTCCTGTACAGTCTGAGAAAAAGGGAGCTCTCCCCCCCCCCCCTTCCTGGCAATCTCCCTCTGTAAAAATGCAGTTCAAAAGCTTCTTTCTCCTCTGCACTACAGTTCCCACAGTGCATTGCTGCCTGAACTCTTCCTGCTCAGAAGCTCCCTTCTCTTGCTGATATATCTGTTAACTAATTTAGCACCACAGGGCAACAGCTACAGAGAACAGCTTTAGCCAGTGTTTCTCTTACTCTTAGCCTAGCACCTAGTTACAAGTGAGTATGTGTTTATTGTTTATGTGCGTATATAGTGTGTGTATATGTGTGTTTAATATGTGTTAGTGTGTGTGTGTGTGTGTGTGCACTGTATGTATTTAATGTGTGTTAGTGTGTGTGTGTGTGTGTTTTAATGTGCGTTTAAATGTTTGTAAACCAAAAAAAAATCATGTTACTGGCTCATTAATGTAATTTAACCCCTTCCCGCCACTGCCTCCTGGTCCTTTAAGTAGATCACAATGCCGAAAGGTGGAGGCAGGCATTCCAATCATTTGACCACTGTGGTTGTCTGTCACAGAGGTCATATGAACGAAAAGCTGCCAATCGCAAGTATGCATCAGGAGCTTTCCATGGCACTTCAGTTACTGTCCTTGGAGTGTGCTCTCAGTCCAGTAAACAATTTACATATAGCCGCATCTATGACTTCACATAATCTTCTTCCTCCTCCACCACAAATTTGAGGGGGTATTCTTTCTACTACTGACCACCAACAAAAAATAAATCTTTTTTTCTTCTAATGACCACCAATGAATGGGGAAACTCTTCTTCCTACTGTCCACAAATGTATAGAAGCACTCTTACTGCTAATGACTACCAGTGTAAAACTGCTTTCACACTGAAAGCACAAGCCGTTAGCTCTAAAGCGACGCTCGTTTAAGCAACATTTTTTGCCCGCTAACGGGGCGCTTTTAACCCCAAAAAAGTGTTAAAAACTCCCATTTTGTGGCGCTTTGAAAGAGCTGCCCCTTCATTCCAATGGGACAGAGCATTTTGGGAGCATTAAGTACAGCGCTCCCAGCCCGCCCCAAAGATGTTGCTTGCAGGACTTTTTGGAACGTCCCACAAGCGCACCACTCCAGTGTGAAAAGACACACTGGAATGAATGGGAGCTTGTTTTCAGGTGCTTAGCAGAGGCTATTTCCAGTGCTAAAGCACCTGAAAACCACCCCAGTGTGAAAGAGGTCTAAGAGGCATTCTTCTTCACACTGAACATCAACGAAAGGAAAAAAAATTGTCCTACTGGCCACCAGGATAAATGGGCATTAAAAACAAAGTTCATTATGATAGAAAACAATATATGCTGTAGCCCACATGTGCCACATGACTATGTTAATAGGTGTTGTTCAATTTTGTTTGGCAAATGTGCCTCCTAAAATGTTTCTACGGGACCTGTGGTTGCTATTTATGTCCTTGTCTAAAGCATTTCTGAAGCGACCGCAGTATTAAAATACAGACTTCTTGCATGATGCTTTCATTGATCTGTATAATCTTGTGGGGCCCCTTGAATACTAAGCACAGGCTGGACATGAGGTCTTGACTTCTGCCCAAACTAAAAATCTTTATAAATTTACAAAGTCTAAAATAATATTGAAACCTTTCTTTCCCATGAACTCACCAACATATACAATAAAAATGACTGTTCTTTTATTCTTTGTCCGTTTCCAAAGACCCACATGCACAGAATTGTTTTTTCATAGTTTTTCAAGCATGTCTATCCTTGTGTATTGTAATTATATTACATCCAAACAAAAAAAAGAATTCAATCTTACGTTTTGGCAAAAAGAAAGGAAAATTTTAAATTTGGGCCTTTCGAAAAACAACTCTTAAGTAAACAACAGTGCAGCACTGGAATCTTGGTACATAGAGCAATCTTTAGAATATATCCATATTCCGAATATAAACCCTTAAACATGTATTGTCTGTGCCTAAAGTGAAAATGGTAATATTTTACATTTTTTTAACTAAGAATACCAGCACAAATGAATTTACAAATTCTCTCTCTCTCTCTATGACTTTCCTTTCTGCTCAACATAAACCACCCCGAAGCTACTTTCCAAACCACTGTAGAATTTGGCAGCCCAAATATCCTCCCGGTGTTACATAATGCTTTCAGGGAAATAAAAATACTCCTACTGAAAGGAGTGGAACGGCCAATAATAATATTTGGTGGCATGAGTCCATTCATTAAGTGATCACATTTTTATAAGATGAATAATGCCAGTTTATAGTGGAAGGTACAAAACATTGTTCTGATAAGAAGGTATTTGGTAAACAATACAGAATTATGACTTTTTAGTTCTTAGATATTATTTTTTGCTCTTTAATATATACTGTACATGGGACTTTGTTATATAGATGGGAATGCATAGATATGATGCTTTTGTGTTGAGTGCAGATTCCAAATAATAACATTTTAAATAAAATATGTCTGACTATGCAAATTACTGGCAAACCCAAAAGTCAAGTTGTGAATACAAAAAATAAAAAATAAAAAAGTGAGTATTCACCACTAATGCCGACAGGTTCTGCTGTTGCACATCAAAACCCACTAACCACAAGAGAAGCAAATGGTGGGGGAAAACCCACTTTGTGTCCAGAGTCTGGCTCTTGAGAAAATGTTAGCAGTCTGTTAAGATCATTTCTTATATGTCTAACCAATAAACAAGATGTGAAGGTATTAAGGAGCTAATCCATAAAAATCATACTTACTTCTCAAAAAGATTAATAGAAGGTTTAAAATTTAAGCCCAACTCCACTTTATCTCCTGATCCAGCAACCACTTTGCTCTAATGCACTATCCTCCTGCTCATGTGCCATTTCTTCTAATCTGATGATAGCCGTTACTAGTCAGGAGAGAATAAGCTGTTGCACCCTAAAAACAGACAGTGTCCTGGCTGCACCGAGTATGAAAGGGGACTGCTGCATTTGGGTTAAGGAGAGACACAGTGGCAGCCATTCCAGAACATTGGTGGAATCCCCAGGATGCTCGTTGAGCCTGCTGCCTGATTAAGTAGCTGGACGCTGAGGACACTGACTGGGGTACACTTTGCCAGTGAGCAGAAGGAGATCCCCCTGCTGACACAGAGTTGTGAGAGGTCACTGGCTAACCCTGCACTTAACCTTGATAAAAAAGGGACAGAGTTTTCTGTAAAAACATAGTGGTATTGCCTGCATCGTTTTTTAACCACTTAAGACCCGGACCAATACGCAGCATAAGGACCAGGCCCCTTTTTGCGATTCGGCACTGCGTCACTTTAACTGACAATCGCGCGGTCGTGCGACGTGGCTCCCATACAAAATTGGCATTCTTTTTTTCCCACAAATAGAGCTTTCTTTTGGTGGTATTTGATCACCTCTGCGGTTTTTATTTTTTGCGCTATAAACAAACATAGAGCGACAATTTTGAAAAAAATTCAATATTTTTAACTTTTTGCTATAATAAATATCCCCAAAAAATATATAAAAAAACATTTATTTTCCTCAGTTTAGGCCGATACGTATTATTCTACATATTTTTGGTAAAAAAAAATCGCAATCTGCGTTTATTGATTGGTTTGCGCAAAAGTTATAGCGTTTACAAAATAGGGGGTAGTTTTATGGCATTTTTATTAATGTTTTTTTTTTTTTTTTTACTAGTAATGGCGGCGATCAGCGATTTTTTTTTTTTTTTTTTTTTTTTTTCATGACTGCGACATTATGGCAGACACATCGGACACTTTTGACACTATTTTGGGACCATTGTCATTTTTACAGCGACCAGTGCTATAAAAATGCACTGGTTACTGTAAAAATGACACTGGCAGTGAAGGGGTTAACCAGGAGGGGCGCTGTAGGGGTTAAGTGTGCCCTGATTTGTGTTTCTTACTGTGGGGGGCGTGGCTCAGCGTGTGACGTCAGAGGATCGGTGACAGGCACACTAGGAAGCACGGGGAGAGGTTTGTTTACACTTACCTCTCCCTGTTCTTCCTCTCTGTGACCTGATCGCGGGACACCAGCGGCGATTGGGTCCGCTGTTCCCGTGGGGACGGTCACGGAGAAGAGGACCGGGTCGCGAGCGCGCCGCCGCGGCACACTCGCGACCCACGGCTGGGCTTTTAAAGGGGACGTACCTGTACGCCCATGTGCCCAGCCATGCCGTTTTACCGACGTACATCGGCGTGAGGCGGTCCTCAAGTGGTTAAAGGAGCACTGCCTTGAGCACTCCACCACAACACTTGGTCCGCAGTGAGTTGGCCAGCAGAAAAAGTAGTAGCATATTAATGACTGCTGAACTGTTATTGTGGTATATATATACATCTCCCTCTATTAGGGTTGCCCAGTACAGGGTTCAGAATTGGAAAAATTGTATATATTGCGCTAGCACCCCAGAAAGGGTAATCAAATAGCAGCCAGCACAACACTAAACAAGTGCAAACCAAAAAATATGTATATAAAAATGATGTGCAGCGCTTAAAAGTAAATATGCAAAACCAATGAAGTATAATGTTAATGACCACAAGAAAATAAAGTAAAAATAGAATGATGTACTTCTACACATTCATGTGTGAAAAAAATAGAACTTTTGTACTTCTACGCATTCATATGTGAAAAGTCAATAAGTGTAATGTAAATGACTACAACAATATATATAAATAGAGAAAATAGAAAAGTGATGTGAATATCGCAGGACTGTACTGATGTTCTAAAAGTCCATATACTATCATATAGAAGTTGATACAATGTGAAAAAAGTCCATAAAGGAGTAGGGAAGAGAAAATAACTTCTGAACAAAGAAAGGTGTTTCCACGTGACATCAATGTAGAGTGACAAAAAAAGCAGTAGAACCACCACCGGTTGTTTAAAGGCTTACCGGAGTAAGAGGACTCAAATTGGCTTATGCTCAATGAGTCAACAAGGCTTGTGGTGTAAACAGCAATGCATGGAACCTCTGCGCCTGTATTTGGGATCAGAGTGGAAGATGGTCCATCCGTCCAGGAAACAACACAGAACAGCAATCCTTAGAAATTGCCAGCGTGACCTACTAGGTCTTCTCATGCAGTCAAACTGTATAACAAAAAGAGAAAGAACTCCACATACTGTGAACCCGTACAAAATGTTTAATCAAATAGGGAACACTCACATTTAGTAGGTGTATAAAGCGCTTAATGTACAGTATGAACAACGCAATGACATCCGTAGGGCTCGAGCCGCCGCGTTTCGTCTAAAGAGACATCATCTGGGGTGTGAGCCTGCCGTAGCCACTGCGTTATATAAAATATAAGTCCCCCAATCATGTAAATGCCCATCTGTGATTGCAATCTGTGCTTCAAACAGATTAATGTGTTATTCCTGTTTGGGGTGTTGTGCGATGCCGCTGCCCACAGGTGTCACCCCTCTGGTGGGTGTCACCCGGGTGTGGCCTGCACCTCCCGTTCCCCCTAGCAACGCCACTGATTTACATTACACTTATTGACTTTTCACATATGAATGTGTAGAAGTACAAAAGTTCAATTTTTTCTCACATGAATGTGCAGAAGTACATAATTATATTTTTACTTTATTTTCTTGTGGTCATTCACAGTACAGGGTTCAGGAGGGGTTGTGTTCTAAAACAACTATTGCTTCTGTAGCATATTACTCCTATTGCTTAATCTTTGCAGTATATGTCTCTTACTGCTTAACCAGTACAGTATAATTCTCTTACTGTTTAACCAGTGTTTTACAGTTTATTCCTTCTTCGTTTACCTGGCTGCAATATACTTCTTGCTATTACCAGAGGTAACACTAAACTTAACAAAAATTTTCTACCCTCTGTAAGGTTTATTTTTGCTATCTGCATCCCATTGGGGAGATTTTCCATTATTTCCTGTCCCATATCTAAAACAGAAAGTGAAAGAAAATCCCTCTAAAGTGGGGGAATACCTGACTGCCACCAGGGTCACCAAAATATTGTCCTAATTTGAAGATATCCTCACTATTACTGTTCTGGGCACAACACAAATTTGGAGATTTGTATATACAGATATCCGCAGTAAACATTCCTTGCTCAGCCAGGTGTGTCAGTGTGTGTGTTGCTGTGCGCAGAGACATGGGCACAGGGACAGGGGACTCAAATAAGCCTTAAAAATATACTGCAGCCTCCACATTTAAGCACTGTAAGCTGCAACAAGTTATATTTCTTCTTTTGGGTTTAGATATGCTTTAAAGAGGATCTTCTGTGTGTCCCCGTCCCCCCCTCACCTGTCCAGGGATCCAGCACCATCTTCACCTGGGTTGGTTCTTTACCAGTCTTCGGGTCCCCAGTGCCAGCATGTTTAGTTTTGTAATCCAACTGTGACTTCTTCTGGCTTCACATAGCTTCCCACTGCGCTTTGTGTGAGCTGCGGTGTTCTTTGAGAATGATTGGAGATTGTATCACCACAGAGTGGTACTGTGAATACGAAAAATTGGTAAAATTGACCACGTCCCGATAAATCGGATGTTAGAAAGTAGGTTGGCAGATGATGGACTTTATAGGCATAACACAGATATGTATTTTAAAACATATATTTATTACAAAAAGCATACAAAACAAATAATATTAAAATTCATTGGCTATTAATGTGCCTTGAAACAAGAATAACACACCGCCTAAATATCATATATAGTATACTTAGAATAAGGGACCAATAGGTCACTTTCCAGTGGTTGATACAATGACAAAAAAATGAAAGAGGCGGTGTGTCATATGCAGCTCAGCTTGTTGCGCGTATTCACAAGACGCTTTTTTTTTTACACAAATATGTTTCTATTATTCATTTATAAAATTATTATCAAACAACATTTTGCCTCAATGACATATAGACTGCTACCCAACTCCCCACAGCACCCCACATACATGCCCAAGACCCCAATCTGTCAGCGGGAACAGTGATTATGGGGACAAATGTAATATTGAGCTCATTAATCTATCAAAAATGCTCCAACATTACCCAAAGAACATATGAAATGTCTCGGACAACTTTCAGTTTTAAAATCAAGGAGTAGAAAGGTAAACGGAGAACAGGGGCAACTGTACGGCTGGATATGTAGGAATAAATCCTTACGTAACATCTGTACCAATCTATATAAAAGATATTAGGCTTGTGCAATTCGTTTCGTAATGAATCGAAATTCGTCCGAATTTAGCAACTTTCGGACATTCGGAAGCATTCGAATTTCCGAACAAAGCAATTACGAATAAAACCGAATCCGAAATAAATTATATCGCAAATAGCGAATGCCTTCGGCATAATTTGTTATGAAAAAAGTTACGAATGTTTGAATCCATTCGAAGCACAATAACACTCTGCTCTCTGCTCCTCCCTCACCGTGCTGAACTCCCTCTCAAAATGGTGTACAGGGGGCGGAGGCTATAGCCGCATGTAAAAAACTAAAGTGAAATACGAGATTTAGAATTGTTACAAATAACCGCTATGTATTTAGAAAAGTACGAATCCATTCGAAGAACATTAGGCATAATAGGCAGCGTCGTTGTGAAAGGCACGGAAAATTATGAATCAATGAAACCAAAAAAAATTTTGAAAGTAGGAGTTGTGTCCAGAATCAACGAAAAACAATGTACTCTACCGAAAGTGAGAGAGAGAGAGAGAGAGA